>OX465295.1:343205827-345609996 GCA_949987735.1 Leucophora obtusa | reverse complement strand
TTTGCATTCAACTAAATTTAGCTTAAAAATAACAAATTTTGTAGATATAACAGTTAGTTTTTGCTATTTTTAGTCTACTAATATCTAGCAATATTTTCTGCAGACTTTACAGTATAATTTGTCATTTTCAATTAACTAAAAGTTAACTTAAATATAACTAAAATTCCGTAAATTTAACAGTTTTATTTTTGCTGTTCTTATTTTACTAGTATTTAGCAAAAAAAAAAATCCACTGATTTAACAGTTTTTTCTGCAACATCATTTTAACTAATTTTTAGTTGCCTTTTCTGCTATTTTTACAGATTTATTTCTATGAGTGTATATGTAGGCGACGTGCGACACGCATATTTCCAATTCATATTACTCAGTAGTGGGGATATAAAATATCACATTTTCGTAAATTCTTTTCTGAAAGTGACATTTTCTATCCCCAACACTGGGAAAAAGTAGGTATGGATGGCCTGTTGAGCGATAGACAATATTTTTAAAAACTAGATTTTTATCAATTATTGTAGCACTAGGTGCAGAGTTGTCAAACCCGGTTTCCGAGTTGTTCGATAAACCGGGTTTTTCTATATTTCCGGGTTTTTTAAACCGGTTTTTCAAAAAGGGCGGTTTTCGAATTATTCGAGGAACCGGTTTTTTCGTGTCGAATAATTCGACATTTTCCTATATTTTTAAACCCAGCAAAAAAGATGATCATTAATGACTCAGAAATGAGCTCCAAAAACATAAAAATTTTTCCACTTTTTCCTATGAAAGTGGTCCGTCAAAAAGAGCCGCCTGTGTTCTGAGAAATGACTCAGAAAAAAGAATGCATAAAATCGAAGTTTTCTTCATAAATTTAAATAATTTTGGAATCTTCTTTGAGTCCGAAAAATTAACCTTCGTTTTGATACAGCTTTTTAGATTGTAGAGACAATTTTTTGGATTATTTTCTGAGGGTTCATATTTTCTACCAAAAAAAATAGTGTTTTCATATAACAATAATCATTTCTATGAGCCGTTTAAGAATCTTATTTATGAGCGCTCCGAAATTGCTGGCTGGGAAGTGAAAATGTTAAAGTTCTTTCAAATTTTTATACAATTCCATTTTTCCTCTATTTTAAAAAAAGTCATATTTTTTAGACAATAAAGTTTAGTAGGAAAGATTTAAAAGTGTTGCCCTAAAATGCATATACGTTCCATTTCTCTCAATAAATAAAAGAAGTTCTGTCTTATTTTTTAGCTTTTCTCCCCCTGTGATTAAATATTTTGCGATCTGGAACCCTAAAATTGTAATAAAAATTTTAAGTCGTAAATTTGTCACATTCATTGGAAAGCTACAATCTTCATAAATCCAACATTTCCAGAGCAATTGAAAAATTATTTTGATTTTTTATGGAGGTTAATAGCTTTTTTTTCGCAAAAATTACAAAGAAAATACTGGGCTTTTAGATCTTTCCGAAACTGTTTTTATTTAGAAAACAAATAAACAGCGCTTCAGAAAAAATAACTTTTTGTTTTAAAATTGGATTCACACTACACCATTTTCAGTTTTATTTCAGAAAATTCTAAGTATATTTCAAAATTGTCCAAAAATGTTTTAAAATTGTCCAAAAATCATTCAAAATTGTCCAAAAATGTTTTAGAATTGTCCAAAAATCATTTCAAAATTGTCCAGATATTGTTTAAAACCTGAAATTGTCTGAAAACCTTTGATATTTGTCCATTTGCATTTCAAAATTGTCCAAAATGTATTTTAAAATTTTCAAAATGTATTTCAAAATTATACAAATATATTTTAAAATATTACAAATACATTTTAAAATATTTTATTTGTATTTAAGAAAATTACATTTGTATTTTAAAATTGTCCAAATTTATTTCAAAATTATTCATTTGTATTTAAAAATTTTAAATCTGTATTTCAAAATTGTCCAAATGCATTTCAAATAATTCCATTTGTATTTCAAAATTCCCTAAATGTATTTCAGAAATTTCCAAATGTAATTAAAAAGACTCTATTTGTATTCCAAAATTTTCCATATGTATTTAATAAAATTCTAATTGCATTTCAAATTTTTCCAAACGTCCCGACTAAAAAAGTTTTCATATAATCTTATATGATTTGATATAATTATAAATGTTTATATGTGTGGCTTTATATGACCATATACATTTATATTAACACTTTGGTTTTATAAATATGTTTGATATGACGTTATATATAATCATATGCGATTTGATCTCCAGGCATATATTAAGAGATCTGCAAATATAGTTTATACATAATTATATATAATGGCGTATAAGCTTCTCTAAACAATCTTATATCAAAATATATAACAAAGTTAATATAAAATTGTAATAATTTTATGTATAAATTTATCTGACATGATGTCTAATTATACAAAATTTTATAAAGTTTAATTGCACTATAAAAATTAAAAAAAAAAACTCCGAAATTGTGGATCTGGTTTTGAATTTTGCACTTTGACATATAAATAAATGTTTATAATTGAATTTAACATATATTTTCCAAATAGTTAGCGAAATACTCTTTATTAAACTCAAAATTATTTTAAAGAAATAAATAAAGGAATTTTTTTTTTTTCATTGTGGAATTAAAGGTCGAAATAATTATTTTTACTTTTAAATTTAAAAATTAGACAAACATATGTTGAAATAAATATGGTTTAAGTTCATTTATTTTTCCGTTAAAAAAAATTAATTGTGAAAGTTAATTTTTTATCATGTTGGTTTTTAATTTTTATTTAAAAAAATGAAATTTGTTTTTTTCGACCTTTTTAATTCATTAATTAGAAATTTATTAATTCAGTTCGAGGACTATTTCCTTATTATGAATTAACATAATAAGTACTTTTTTCAAAAACTGTTTTTTTTTCTTCATCAGGATACTCTCCTGACAAATACTTCACAGAGTTTTTGCTTTCAAAAAACCTCTACACTTTCAGGAATGAAAAGAGGATCGTTTCGGGGCTTTTCCAGGTCCCCTTCATCAGTTTTCTTTAGAAAGTGGTGGCGTAAGCCCCGAAACGATCGTCTTTTCATTCCTGAAAGTGTAGAGGTTTTTTGAAAGCAAAAACTGTGAAGTATTTGTCAGGAGAGTATCCTGATGAAGAAAAATAGCAGTTTTTTAAAAAAAAAGTACTTATTATATTAATTCATAATAAGGAAATTGGCCTCGAACTGAATTAATAAATTTCTAATTAGTTAATTCAGTTATCTTTCTTATAAAAGAAAGGTAAAAACTCTAACCTAGAAAAAGTTGTTCCGAGAAATTTTTGTAATGTTTTATTTTGTCACCTATTTCCAAGTTTATTAGCAAAAATTGTTCTAAACATTAAGCATTGGATTTAATATGAATGAAATAAGTGATCCCAATAATATTTACTAAAATTTTCTTTGAAAATCTTCATCAAATTAAATGTATTTATATATAATTTGATGCAGTTAGATAGACCCATTTTTCGGATCAAATTGTATCAAGTGAGATAACATGCTTATCTCGCTTGATATGATTATATATTCCAATATTCGGATCAAATTAGATATGGACGTATATATTGGTTTATATATGGTGATATATGATTATATAACATCTTTTTTAGTCGGGGTATTTCAGAAATTTCTATTTTTATTTTAAAAGCATTTTTACAAACATACATGTTTTCTCTTTCATAATGAAAATTTTATAGGAGTTATGAGACTTAAGGGAAAGAGAAAACATGTATGTTTGTAAAAATGCTTTTAAAATAAACATAGAAATTTGTTTTTTGGGCTTGAAATATGGTTTTCGCGTTTTTGTCACTTCGTGAGAGTATTTCTTGTTAATTCTCATTTTACCGAACTTTGCCCAAAAAGTACGCAAACACAACTATAGTCTCCTTTTAGCTCAATACACTTAGTCCAACGTTTCTCCATTTTTTTTTATTCCTTCCCAAAAATAGGATTTTTCGTGGTCCTCAAAATAGACATTTTTTGAGCAATAATTTTATCGTTGTAACTAAATCTCCTTCCACCGATCCATTTCTTTAGGTTTGGATATATTGGATGTATAACTTAAAAATGAGGGATTCACATATGGCGTACACTCTAAAAAATGTTTGTAAATTTACTACTATAAAATGGGTAAAATTTTGTTTAATTTTACGAAAATTCGGTAAATATGAACAAAAAATGCGTAAACTTTTTTTGTACACACTTTCATACGCAATAATACACACACAAAATATTTTTAGACATTATGTGCTTATAAATAAACATATTGTGCCTAAAATTACTATTGTTTTGTTAAATAAAATTTTTACCCACAAAGTTGGTAAATATACTATCCAATAATAGTAATAAATACTCTGACATTTCAAATTGGAAAAAATTGAAAAAAAATTATAAATAATAAAAAGAAAAAGCGAAAAGGGATTATTTTTTGTGAATTACAACATTTCCACAAACACATTAGAGTCTGGAAATAGCAACATAAGCATGAAATTGTTTTTGGTAATTATTATTAACGCATGTGGTAGTCAAAACCTCATTTCAAAATTGAAAACGCCGTAAGAGAGACACGGCCTACGCAGGAACTACTGGGTGCAATAACTCCTGCTCAACAAAATGCCTTCTTTGCAAGGGAGGCAGTCAACCAACAACCGTCAACAATAACGGGAGAAAACGCCGTAAGAGAGATACGGCCTAGGTAAAACAACTGGGTGCGATGACTCCTGCTCAACAAAATGCCTTCTTTGAAAGGGAGGCAGTAACAGTCAACAATAACGGGAGAAAACGCCTTAAGAGAGATATGGCCTACGCAGGAACAACTGAGGGCAATGACTCCTGCTCAACAAAATGCTTTCTTTGCAAGTTAGGCAGTACTCAATGAATACTGACTTTGTTGAGCAGGAGTCATTGCACTCAGTTGTTCCTGCGTAGGCCAAATCTCTCTTAAGCCGTTTTCTCCCATTATTGTTGACGGTTACTGCCCCCCTTTCAAAGAAGGCATTTTGTTGAGCAGGAGTCATCGCACCCATTCAACAGTTATAACAAATTTTTATATGAATTTTATACAAATGCCTTAAGATCCCAAAACGACTAATTTGGACATAAACGATTATGAGAGAATGACTCGGATATTATTATTAATAAAATACGTACTAAAAATTAATTTGTTATTTTATTTAAAAAAATTTTTGGGTTGTGCTTAAAGTTAGCACACCTGTTGTAAATGTACGCATTACATTTTATTTTTACGCACTTTCTGTAGATTTTTGCGCATTTTTTGTGGATTTTTACGCATTTCATGCGTACATTTACACGTGAAACGTGCTTTTTTACACACAAACTTAGTAAATTAACACACTAATTTCAAAATTTCATTTAATTTTTACGCACTTTCAATGTAAAATTACAAATTATTTGTGCACCAACTTAAACACAATGTGCGTATTTTTTTCAATTACGCACATAGAGTAAATTTACGCAATTTATAGTAGGAGTTCAGTTTCCTACTATAAGTTGGGTAAATTTCAACAGAATTTAATTAGAGTGTATCTTTTACAAATGGTTTGTGTCTTTAATAACTTATATGGTATTTTGGAGGGTAAACATCTGCCATTTATTCTTACTTAGCCATTGAACGAAATAGTGTAAACATTTTTTTTTTCTTCGAAAATGTCGAATTCACTGCCAACAAAGCATAATTTGCGGGAAGTTTTGCTTTACTTCTTCAATTTGAAAAAAGTGCAACTAAAGCACATCGATTGCTCACCGAAGCTTATCCTGAATATGTTGGCCTCAAAAAATGAGCAGTTCTTTTGGCGCGGAATCCATACGTTGCCAGAAAGGTAGCTAATGAAAAGTTTGTGAAAAAAATTATACAATTCACATCACTAATACTGGGTAATAGTAGATAGGGATAGTCAACGTGTGAATTGCCCTTAATTCATCTCTAAAATAAAATTTTAGTTTTATGTGTTTTACTGATTTCAAATTAAAAAAATGGCCACCTTAATTATACTTAAAATATTAACATATACACTTCTTATTTTAATACTATGCCCCATGATTTTTTTCGATTTAAGCCTCAACCGTTTTATAATCTGGATATAAACCTTCAAAAAGTACACTCAGAAAAGTTCTGCAGTTATTTATGTAGTAATGCGGTTGTAGTTATTTTAACTACAATTGTAGTTAATTTACTAAGAACAAAATTTTTCAATGTTTTTGACAGTTATTTTTTTAAACAAACTACAAAAATTACTACATTGTAGTAACATTTATTTTATGCAGTTATTTTGAATTTTATTTACAAATACTTAAATTTTCAAGTGTGTATGCACACACACGAAGCAAACAGAAGTATGTGTATGAATCACTTGTTTAGAAATTTCTAGTGGAAGTATATGAGTATAACATGTTTTCTCTTGTCTTAGTCATAAAACAACGCCAAAGAGTGAGCACGCGTAATACGGAAAAGGTTATACATTTTTTATTAAGTTACTAAAATAATAAGGTAAGTTTTATAATATAAATTTATTTACGGGGAATGTTAAAAAATATTGTATTTATTTTCTTTCAGTTCTTTTCAAGGTTGGCAACCGAAACGAATAACGGTATAGGTATCGGTATTGGTGTCGATTTTTTATTTGTTTCGGTATCGGTAACGGTATTTTAATCATATCGGTATCGGTATAACCGATACCGAAACATTACTACCGGTATATACCGGTATTATTGAAAAAATTTACAAATTGTAAAAAAACGTTCTTAAATATAAAAAACTCAATTTTATTAAATTTTTATAAAGGATAACTATAGTTTATGGAAATGTTTTTATAATATGAACAAAAAACAATAAGCCCTGGTTTATGTATTACGAAAATACTCTAAACGAAAGCAAAGTAACGAAAATTTGTTTTTGTTTCCCATGTATTTTTGACGAAAGTGATTGTCAATTTCTTTCGTTTAGACTATTTTCGTAATAGATAAACAGGCCCTTAGTTATTAAAAATTTCTAAGTGTTTTATTTTTTAAACACAAACATTTTTTTAAATCTATTAGAAAAACAAGTTGATTCACTACAAATATTTTATATTTGTATTGCGATCATATAATAAAATAAAAAAAATAAGTTTATAAAATTAATAAAAGGATTCTCTAAAAGAAACTGTAAATTCAATTAAAGGTTTAAGAAACCAGTTTATATATTAAATTTTATTTACAAATTTGTAAATTTGTGGCCCTTTGTTCCTAATGGAACCATAGGGCATAATATATATATATATATATAAATTTGTCACAAGTTAGAGAATATTTATGAAGTTAAATAAATTAAAAATAATGTTGACAATGCAAATTAAAGGCTGATAACCGCACTTTGAATTTGTAACACGATTTTCTATTAACAATGAATAAAAAAGTTTAATTGTTTAACAATTTTGGAAATTTTATATTAAAAAAAATAGTATTTTTGCTAAAAACGTGAAAAAAAACAATTTTTTTTAAAACCGATTCCATGCTGGTACGATACCGGTATTAAGGGAAAAGGTTTTTGAATACCGGTATTTTTTGAAATCAAGAATTTCGGTATTGGTATCGGTATCGGTTGTCAATTTGAAAGGGTTTTAAAACGGATAACGGTATTATAACGGTATCGGTTGCCAACCTTGGTTCTTTTATATTCTCATCCCTTTCTACCTGGAGAAAAAAAAGGAAGCCAAACAACAGCATATTTCATCCCTCACAGACGGACATGTACAACAATATCTTAATAGTGAAAAAAAAATGACATTAAGTGTAAATTTTGATTTCTCAATTTTAAATTTATTATAGAATAAAATTAAGTTAATAGTGTTTACATAAATTTGTTTTTTTTATTAAATTAATAATTAAAAAAAAAAAATTTTATTTATGTTTTTTTAACTACATTGGCAAGTTGTTTGTACAGTTCTACAATAATTTGCATGTATGTTGCTTCAATTGCATTTGTAGTTGTTTTTACTACATTTGTCAGTTGATTTTTAACAGTTAAAAATTACTTCATATTGCAGTTAATTTAACTGCAAATGTAGTCTACACCTTTTTAAGTGCAAATGCAGTTATTTTAACTGTCATTTGCAGTTGATTTTACCTACATAATTCCCTGAGTGTACGTGTTGAGATTCTCCTATTTTGATTATATTCATCTGTAACAGCAAAAGTAGCTTTCTTAACAATACCTGCTGGTAACATATGACCATTATGACTGACTATAAGAATATTGCCAAAAGAGTCAAAAGTATCAGAAGTTACTAAGCCAGCTGATGAACCATATCTAAACGAAATTATCCATGCAATTAATTCATGTAATGTGGAATTTAATTAAATAAAATGAATATAAATGGAAACTTACTTGTACTCTACGATTTGAACTGAATTTTCCTTTATATTTTTGCCTAAAATAAATGCTGATTTTTCGAGACCATGAAAAAGTGTACCGAGTCCCTCAGCAGCTGCTGTAGCTACAATAAAAACTCCATTCATTTTCTGGCATGCTTCGTGTTCATCTATACCACAAGTCTTTTGTAGTATAGTAGTACCATGCTGTTGTATATGTGGTGACAAAAATCTACCTACAGCACACGAGGCTGTTCCCACTTTCTCAGCTACCCAACCACTAAAGTCTACAGCAGCTGTTGTCAGATCGCTAGTTACTTCAACAGTAGTTTGTATACCTTGTGGTAGTGAGGATGGATTTTCCCGAGCTAGCTCAATTTTTGATATAATATATGGTGTACTTTGCTTCATAAGATCTGCAGTTTTTTCGGCTACTTTAACTAAACTTTTGGCTATAAAGTAGGGTTTGGGATTTCCCGGACTTTTTTATTTCCCGGGAAACGGGAATGAAAAAATTTAATTCCCGGGATTCCCGGGAATCCCGGGAAATGTTTTTGAACAAAATTGTTAATGAAAACCACCTATATAAATAATTTTTGTTAATAAAAACACTAATTCAGTACAAATGCAGTCTGTGTAGTGAGAATTCAAAGTAAAAATATCAGAATGTTGAACATTTGATTTAACATAAATTAATCGCAGCACTGCCAAATGAATTGCATGATTCCAGCAGAAAGCACCTACTACTGGACTGTCGGAAACAAACCGTTTCATCACACTTGGCCCATTAGATATGGTGGCCACAATGTTATTTTCCAAAGACAATTAAAACTCTTCTAGTCTTATTTCTACAATTCTTCTTATTTCATCAGCATTACATCTTCCTGATATATAAACCAACCCCAGGTTATAAAATGAATTATTTACGTAAATGAATGTTATTTTAGTTTGACTCAAGATCATAAATTAATATCACTTTCTGTTTAAATTATTTTCAAATCAAAGAACGATGATACAATTTTTACAAGTAAATTACAAAGAATAAAAATTATTGAAAAAAATCGATAAGACCAGCAAGGCAGAATGCGCATTATTTACGTTTATACTTATGTTCAAATATCTCTTTTGTGATATTCTTGTCCATTCATCTAAGATTATAATAAATATCCTATTGTTAGAAATATTGCTCAATATTTCTTTTATCATGATATCTTTTACATGATTGTAGTAATTCAATATAATGTTCTTTACATCGGTTTCTTTTTTTGCAATGCCAGGTTTTTATTATAAAAACTTTCTCGAATAAACGAAGATCTAGTTATGGTGCGGATTGAATGCGGCTAATTTGGCTACCATTTCAGGAAATGTTTGCCCTACGATAAAACCTTTAATGCCTATTCAGCTTACACTTTTTTCTTCGGGTACTTTGCTAATTTTAGCTTGTTGTTGTTTTCTTCAAGAGAAGTTGCATGACCATCAATTTTTTTTTTTTTTTGTGAACCAAATTTAGATGTCGGATAACCAAATTTAGATACCACCGTTAACCATTAGTCTTTTCTTTTCACATTTATTAATAAAGACGTTACTTATAAAATTATTGACCCTTAATATAAAGGAGTATTTTAAATTTAAAGTCGACTTTATTTTTAATCAAACGGTTTTGTTCATTTTGTGTATGAAAACCTTACAAAAGTATTTATATTTTCAAATATTTTGATTGGTTGAAAATAAATTAACCAATCAGAATGCTCCAAAAATAACCAAGTCAAGGTATACTTCCACCCAATATTTTAACTAAAGTCGACTTTACCTAAATTATACATTTGAGAAATTAAGATAGTAAGGGCGATTATTTGTATAAAACAAAGCTTTTTTTCATATTTCTTTTAAACATTTTACCAAGTTTTTAGGCTTTACTACTTAAATTTTGAATAAGTTATGCGAAAAATCTTTATTAGTTGAAATGCTTCTAATTACTTGGCAAAGATTTTATTTGTGTATCAAATAAATGTATTCCCTTTTAAAAGATTTTAACAATGAAATTTTTGTTTTGGTATTTAAAATGTTTTTTATGACTAAAATTAAAAAATCCTATTCGAAACAAAAACAATTTAAAAAATTTAATATTTTTAAAAATTCCCGTTTTCCCGGGAAAAATACATTATTTTCCCGGGAATTCCCGGCAAACTTTTCCCGGGATTTCCCGGGAATTCCCGCCCGGGAATTCGCGAACCCCAAACCCTACTATAAAGTCAGCACCTGCAACAATGTGTTTTGATACCTTTTGACTACAAGCATCTGTGGTTTGTAATAGTTGCTCTAAAGGATTAGCAAATACCGCTTCTAATAGATCTATAAAGAATTGTTGCATATCAGTAAATTGCTCCTTTGTCACTTCTAGTGTAGGAGATAGCAATATGCCAAATGCTGACCCAGCATTATCACCCTCCATATCAGGTAATATAAATGCTTCATATTCTGTTCGATAACACGATGATATGGTTGGTACTAATGGATAAATCCAAACCATACTGTCTGCTTGAGAAGTTGAGGGTTCGTCAAATGTTCCTTGACCTTGTCCGTTCATTGAACATTGTATAAAGTAAATACCATTTAAATGACTCCATTTATCACCAATATTACACATTACCAAAGACATAGAACTTTTACCCTGGAAAAAGTATAAAAGAGTTGTTGAATTGTGATTACGATGAATATTTTTTTTTTTAAATAAATAAAAATTATTTTTTAATAAAATATATATTGTACATTTAAAAAGTTACTAATCAAAATGAGATTTTTCAATTAAAATTGAGAAAAAATTGGAATTAAAATCAAAAGGCGGTGTGGTTGACCATGGAGTTTTCGCCTCTTTCAAATGATGCGACTCTTTCAAATGAGGACTCCAATTTCTCTAAAATTCAGACAAGTTATACAGAATGGCAAATTATTTTCTTATTTAAATATTTTTTTATGATTAAGAGTTGAAATAAGCAAAAATAATTTTTTTTTGTGTTTGAAGAAAGAAATCACGCGAAAAGATTGCTATCGTGCATTTTCAATAGTTTTGACTATATCGTTTGGATGATTTTGTGCTGATGGAAACCAAACAACAATTTCGAAGAATGATTACAAAAATTTCCGCCACATCAAGCAACACTATGGATTCGGGCACAGGTTTTTGGGATATTTGAACGCCAATTCTGAATAAGTAGAAATTAACCCTTAAACACATTTTAAGTTTTGGCTTATTTCTGGCATTGAAGTTAAATTTTCAACTTTGATGTCTTCAGAGACTATAGTAGAATTTCATGACAACTATTTTTGCGGAACATTGTAACAGTCTAACTCTTCAACTTACGGGTCTTTTTTTGTCCCTTTTTAAAAAGGTTCCAAAAAAGTCGTTTTAACATTTCAACCGTTACCGATAATCACATCGTTTCGCTTACCAACCATGAAATAAATTTAAATTACTTCCAGGTTTAGTTCCATGTTTCTTAAACTTAAAACTCATCAAACCTCAAAAATATACATACTTAAATTAATAACATTTCATTATTTTTAAAAACTTACCGTTATTGTTTGTACTATATTATTTGGTTGTATTTTATACAATTTTACTTGAGCTTGAAACAAAGTATCATATTAAACTGTTACATTTTTATCAGATAAAACTTCTCTTAAATCTTTGACAATTTTTTTAAATGTCATTGTTGGGTTATCTTTAATTTCCGGTTCGTCTTCAGCATCTAGATCTATATGTTGTGATTTTAACTCATTTAGCTTGTATATAACATTCGATTTGGCATCTTTTAATTTTTGTAAAATTGCACAGGCATCATTCCATTCTGTTTCAACATCGCAGTCGTTATCAGGTAAACCAACTGGTGTAGCAAATAGCTTATCTATTAATTTAAGACTTTGTTTACAGGCTGCTATAGCTTCTAAAGGTTGTTCTTGTATTTCCAATTCTTTGGCTATTTCCATGTGTTTTATAGCAGTTTTATTTGCTGCTTTAATCTGTTCATACGAGCTAAGAAAATCTTCTGCAGTTGTCATGTTGATAAACTGAAATATGAAATATATACTTACCCCTCAATTCATAAATGCTTTGTATAGTTATAGCAGGTTTACAAAACGTCATTTTCATATAAAATTTGTTCAATAAACCTCCTATAATTTTACAAAGCGTTTATGAATTTAGGGGTTAATTTATAACCCCCCTCCCAAAATAAAAGAAAGTCGCATGTCAACGTATAAAAATGTTGTTGTTTCATATGTCATTTTTGTCGCATTTGACATACGCCTAATGCCGATGTACTGATATTGGTCGTACGCTAGGATGTTTAAAATTACATTACTTCTCGTTAGTTATTTTCTTAAATAACTGCCATAATAGTTGTTTTGTATTTTTCCATAAAAAATAACTGTAATTGCAGTTAAAAACAGCTACTAATTACTTCACAAACTACTGTCATGTAGTAATTTTCAAACTTTTTTGAGTGTAGTATTTAGCAAAAAAGTATGTTAATTTCAGCAGTTTTTTCTCCAAGGTAATTTTTAAATAATTTTAAGTAGCTTTTTCTACATAAATGCAATTTTGAGAAATCATTTAAAGGTTTTTATTTAAAAAAAAATTTCACACTTAAATGGCAATTATTGGCGATTCACATACTGTGTAGTAGCCCCACTCGTTAAAAAATTGAGAGCTACTATGATTCACACGTCGACTATTCCTGTCTACGCAGTGTTGCCACCAGTAAAACAAAAAATTACACAGCTGTAGGTCAAAAATTATCCAAAACCGTATGAAATTACACAATAAACATATTTTTCAAATTACTTCAAAAAAAAAACTCTACTGGGTACAGTGGAGAAGAATACAAATATTTTTGTAAGAATTTCGCCATTTCTTACCAACTGATATGAAATTTCACACTGTAAGTTTTGGATGACCGAAACTGGCGGAGCTATGCCGTTCGACTCCAAAGTTTTGCCATTTTTTTATTTACAAACCGATTTTTAAAGACGTAGCATTTTAAACTAAAATTGTTTTTGCCTTCTGCAAAAGCAAATCCAGGCCAATTTCTGTGAAAATATTATTACAAATTATTATATTAACTAAAGGCAATTTCAATGCAATATCTTTTTCAGGATTAAAATAGCGTGCTCTTAAATTTGAATATTAAAAAAAATGTTATTTTATCTATATTAAAAGTTTAATTCAGAACAAAGTATTTATGTTTTTCAGAAAGGCTACTTCATTCAAATACATTGCATGCAAAAATATTACTTACTTGCTAGTTATTCTCTCCCATACTCCTCAAAAATTATTCGTTTCTATTTAAATTAAACCAAATTTTCTCTGAGTGAAAAGCTGGAATTTAAAAAAAAGCTGGAGTATATCCTCCAAGGCGTCCTTAATTTGATGGCATAAACCCTGTTCAACCCTAGCTTTAAATGTCGGCAAGTCAGTAAAAATTTTAAAAATACCGTATTTGTAAAATTTTGCCCGTTTTCTTTAATTTTTATGTTAATGGTAGCTAGACAGACCCTAACATGAAATTTCTTTGCAGTACGTGTATCAACAAATTTGCTTTTAAAAAATAAAAATATAACATTTGAAGAATGGGGGAAATGTTTAGTTGATCTCTTATTTAAGTAAATGAATGTTCTTTTTAGTTTGACTCTAGATCATAAATTAATATCACTTTCTGTTTAAATAATTTTCAAATCAAAGAAAGATGATACAATTTGTACAAGTAAATTACAAAGAATAAAAATGTTTTTTTTTTTGAAAGAATTCGATAAGACCAGCAAGACAGAATACGCATTTTCGGCTTTCGCTACAAAGCCACCATCAGTGTCTTTCGCCTTGAGTGGGTTAATATTGGATAATTGTCTACTTATGTGACTGTTGAAAGCAAATCGAATTTGTTATCAACAACTCAACTTAGACTAATATCAACGAAATTTAACAATGCTATTTTTATCCTCTTTTTTGCTTTGAACCTTAATTCTTAAGATATCTCAGCTGATTCTATTCAACTCTGTGTATGATAACCACAGATTTTTGAATTACAGCGAACCGTTAAATTTAAATTATATTTTTGCACCGTGTCAATGTGTTTAAGATGAATGGGGGAAATGTTTAGTTGATCTCTTATTTAAGTAAATGAATGTTCTTTTTAGTTTGACTCTAGATCATAAATTAATATCACTTTTTGTTTAAATTATTTTCAAATCAAAGAAAGATGATACAATTTTTACAAGTAAATTACAAAGAATAAAAATTTTTGAAAGAATTCGATAAGACCAGCAAGACAGAATACACATTTTCGGCTTTCGCTACAAAGCCATCAACAGTGTCTTTCGCCTTGAGTGGGTTAATATTTGATAATTGTCAACTTATGTGACTGTTCAAAGCAAATCGAATTTGTTATCAACAACTCAACTTAGACTAACATCAACGAAATTTAACAATGCTATTTTTATCCTCTTTTTTGCTTTGAACCTTAATTCTTAAGATATCTCAGCTGATTCTATTCAACTCTGTGTATGATAACCACAGATTTTTGAATTACAATTATTCTTTGTAATTTACTTGTAAAAATTGTATTATCTTTCTTTGATTTGAAAATAATTTAAACAGAAAGCGATATTAATTTATGATCTAGAGTCAAACTAAAAAGAACATTCATTTATATAACATTTCTTTTCAAAAATATCATACGATTCTGTTGAAATCTGAAACATATTGGATTTACAGAATTCTAAAATATTCTGATTCTGCTCCACCTTGCTGCGTTAACAAAATTTTTGTCTGGTCAAAGCCCAGTATCATGATAACTACAGCAAAACAATTTTCAGTTATTAGAAAGTCACAATCATAACAAACTCAAACTTTCCCAATCTTTCGCTGAATTTTTAATTGTTCTTGCAAACCAAGAGAATTTCTAATAGCCTGGCATGTGATGAATATCGATCGGTTTCAAATCGATCGTTTTTGAAATTTCAATCCTGAATATTTCGCATTATTTTTAATTTAAAAGCAATAAAAAGATGTAAATCGATATACATGATACAACTAAAGCGGTTAAAAACAATTTCAAACCTCTTTGCCTTTTCTATTCATCATTTAATTTTTGATTTTTAACCAAATCGATCGAAATCAAAATCGGTCGTTTTCCATCACATGCCAGAGCTTATCAATTATTTTCGCAAAAAATAGAAAAAGGTGGTGTTTTATATAAAACAAAAAAATATATAGCACCATTTTTGATTTCTTCTAAATTGGGTTTAGTGTTGAAAAAATTTACAATAGTAATTCCCCAGAAAATGGAGATTTGCGGTAAATGTTTCACTGACAAACTCGTTTCGTCTAAATATCGACTAATTGTTATTAATTTATTAAAAAGCTTCGGGACTTTTAAAAATTTACGGAAATTTCTATAAAAAGTGAAATTACACAAAAACTGCACAAAAATGTGATTATTCAAAAATTATCCAACGAATGTGTAAACAGTCCCGTTTTTGAATAATTATTCAAAAAGTGGCAACACTGTGTCTACGAGTACTATTACTAGGGTTGTCAGTCAAGTGTTACTCACTGGCATAAGGTATTTGATGATAATAATAATTTTATCAAAGGAATTAAATATGCTAAAAATCCCAAACGTATTTAACAAATTGTGAAAAATAATCCGCGGATTATATTTCAGTTTCGACAAAATAACTGCTTACTGTAAAAATACTGCTATGGTAGTTGTTTATAACAATACTAAAAAACTGCTTTAAACAACTATAACGAAAAACAAAAATTTTTTATTGTTGTTTTTTAATAACTGCCATAATAGTTGTTTTGTAATTTGCCATAGAAAAACAACAGCTAAAAACAACGAGTACACGAACAACTCTCATGTATTAACTGACAAACTTTTTTGAGTGTATTGTATTTTCAACAACAGCCTAGCTAAAAATTCCTTTTTGTGTAGACGGGCTGAGGCAGCGCTTAGGGGTTTTATTATCTAGGGTATTTTCTACGCCGGTTGCGCTAAAAAATGCCTTCCGGTGTAGGCTGCCTTTGGCCGGGGTTAAGGATTTTCTTCTTTGAGGTATTTCCAAAGCCAGCTTCACAAAAATGGCTAATGCAAAAGCATCAGCTGATGTGCATCAGTAACGCAAAATAATCACATATGCGTATCAGATGCAGGGCAGTGGTGTATTTATAAAGTCTCTTTTTTACTTTCCCATTCAAAATTTTCAAATAAAATCCTTATTTAAACACAAATATAAGTCCAACCAACGAGCATAGAATCTCATCTTCACTTTTGTTAACCGGCTCTGTCCAACATTTTAAGAAGTGTTAATAGAAAGCAATATGTTAAGTTTTATATTAAAATTTAAATAAATATTTAAAATTACTTCAATAAATATACAAAATACGAACAATTATAATAGAAAAAAACTAAACGCATTAACGCAGAGCCAATGAGGGAACAGTTAACAGTAGTTGTAAAAATAATAAAATATCACAGTATAAGTCCGCAATTAAAAAGTGGAACACGCATAGAGCCAAAAAGATGGAAAAGCGATTTCAAAAATTTCTGGCCGCAAGGTGGCAAGGTGCGTGCAATATTCGTTGGGCTTCTCTAGTTAAATTGCGAATACCCGAGTAAAAATAGTTATATATTATTATATATAATGTGATTGGGTTATATCTGACGGTGAATGGAGTCACATTAAGACACATATCATTATATACAACTACATCTGATATTATTTTTTCAATGAATTTTTTGTACGGTAATTGATACTATTACATATCCCCAAATCTGACTCCATATATAACTACACAAGGCATATAAAACTAATAAAAATATATGTGGTGACCGATATGATTATATATGGTTCGATACTAAGTTATATAACACTGTATGTATCGTCATACTAAAAATATGTTCTTGTAATTTTATATAACTTTCTATATGATCTCATACAAATTAATATAAATTAATAGTTAATTTCTCCACAGCCAAATAATTTTCACGTGTTTTTTTTTTGCATATAAAAATATATTAAAAAATGATGCGTACGATTTAGAAGACAAAAACATTAACATTTTTATTGTATGTTATAAAATTTGGACCTTTAAAATTGTTCAAGCTATAGAAACCCTATTAAAAAAATTAATGAGGTACAACATGAAATCATATCATTTTCTGATGTTGGCCAAAACAAAATTTGATCCGAAAAATGGTGGGTCATGCTGTATTCATTTATATGCACCGTAGATCTAATATGATGAAATACGATCCGAAAATTGCTTTATCTTATCATATAGAATTGGATGTGACATAATGACAATCAAAAACTAATTTCAATAGAATGGACCATTTAATGCAATATGAGCGAACTTTGAATGAAGTATTTTTGTCTAATGGTATCAAATAAAATGTAACTTTATTGTACTAAATCTAATTATATATAGTAAGATAAACCTATATTTCAGATCGTATTTCATCATATTAGATCCAAGGTGTATCTAAATTAATACAGTACGATCCACCACTTTTCGGATCAAATTGTAGTTTAGGCAATATCAAAAAAAGATACGTTTGTATTTTATAACATCTAACTTTTTTTACTCGGGTAGTTTTATTTGAGACACTTTGTTTACTTCAAAAAGTACTTTTACTCTTATATACAAATTTTTAAATGACTCACCTGTTGTAATAATTGATTGTTTTAAAAACGTGCAATCGTATGTTATCTCACCAAAATTACAATAATTGTTATATATTTTTATATGTTTATAAGTAGTTTGTTATCTTTGGTCACCTAATTCGTGGTTTGTTTACTTTATTTGTCTCCTTTTTATAGAAATTCTGTTCAAATTTCCCGTGTGATATTAAATCAACAACTTCAATATTTAGAATGACTGAATAGTGTTGCTTTCTTTATGTTATAAACGGTCGTCACAATTTCAAAAATATTGATAGTAATTATTAGGGTAAGGAATTTCAAAAATATGCATTAAAAATATAAGAAATATGCACTAAAAACTATTATTTTTGCAAAACTAATGCACTTTAAAATTTAAAAATATATTTAAGTTAGTTATTTTACAAACAGACTCAGAACTCGAAGATTTTACAAAATAAGAAATGCTCCTTTAAATGAAAAATACATATGCACAAATGTGCACTAAAAAGCACAAAATATGCATTAAAAAGCACAAAATACACATTAAAAAGGCACCAAATATGCATTTAACGTCAAAATATGCAAAAACATGCATTTTTGCCAAAATATGCAAAAATATGCAACTACAAATCGATGCCATTTTGTTCTAAATTTGATGATTCGGATAAATATTTAGTCCATATTAGTTTTGGACTAACGAGAAAAAACATGCATTTGCATGAAATGCCCTAGTAATTATTATCTTAAATTATATTGATAACGTTATTAGATATTCTGTTACTGTAAATGGCGCCCAACTTCGAATCAATTTACAGTAGGCTAAATTAAATTTGGACTTCGGAGGAATTTCGCTTGGGGCATTGGAAAGTTTCAGCCAAATCGGAATTGCTCGTTTACTTCCGCTTTTCTGCTAAAAATCTTAAATTTCGAAAAAAAAGAAAAAAAAAATGTTTTCGAAACCCATATTTTTTTTCATTAAAAATATTTTCCATTCTCTCTTATTATTAAATTAACATTTCATTTCAGTATAATCGTGTTAGCGTTTGTTCAAGGACATTTTACTGGTGATGCAAATAAGTTTGAAATTATCGTTTTCTAGTTAAATCCTTACAAATTTCACGATTTATTATTTTCTTCTCACACGTAAAATAGACACTTGAATAAAAAAAACCTTGTATCAAACTTGATATTCCATGCGATAGGTCCGCAAGTATATGGCATAAAATACATTATGAACTACTTAAATTTGGATATACCTGGCATATGTCTTTTTTTAATTAAAATGTAGTGTTTTTAGTAAATTTATCACCAAAAACAATAAAATTCTCAATTAGAAATACATATTAATTTAATGATTTGGGCCATTTCCAACAAGAGAAACACTTGCCCCTCCTGAATATAAGGCGAGAAAACATAAGGGGCCTAGTGTTGGCCTTCTGTAAATCATTTCAAATTCAATATTCGTTATTAGTTAACAAAAAAAGTAAAAAGTGATAAAAAAAATTGACATGCGAATCTCCTCAGCGGTCAATTTATGTAAATTAATAATTTTTAAAGAAACAGTATGATTATACGGTCCAAATTAGAAAACCGTTAAAAACTGCTTTATTTAACAAAAATTTTAAAACACCGATTTCTCCAAAAACGGCCCATTAAAATTTTTTTCTTGCCAGATTCGGAATCAGCGTACAATATCAGACAAAGAGCGACTTTAGGGTGACAGTAAGTTAAGTAGTCCGCAGCATGCAGCATAAAGCCTTGATTTTACATCTAAAAATAAAAAAATAGTTCTTCGCAAAAATTCCTTTAAAAACAGATCCAAGACGACAAGTTGCAAAGACCTACAGCGCAATTTTGTGTTTTAAATACTGTGTCAATTTAAAAAAAAATACATCAAAAACTGTTTAGTTGAACTGCGTGCCGATTTTAGAAATTTTATTTTAAAAAATGCTGTAGGTCCGCCATTTAAAAATTTTTTCAAAAAGAACAATTTTTATGTGCTGCAATGCTACACTAAAAAAAAAAGTCAGCAAAAAATGTTGCTGTGTCAACAAATTTATAGTCAGTAACGTGCCTGCAAAAAAGTAAGTAATTTCAGCAAATTGCTGAAAATCAGCGAGCTGATTTTTACAAAAAAAAAAAAATAGTAATCTCAGCAAAAAAACATTTAATCGATTGCAGATGAAAAAGATTCTTGCTAAAATCAATACAACTTTTTACTGAATATTAGTAGACTAAAAAAACTCAAAAAATTTGCAGAGAAATTAATTATACATACTTTAGTTAATTTATTAGCTGAAAATTTAAGTCTACAAAGTTTGCTTTTGTGATTCTTTTGAACATTATTTAGGAAACTTTGTAAAATATAATTCTAAATAACAAAAAAGGCTTTTATATTATAAAAATCTTTTTCCTTCCTGACCTTGTATTTCACATAACCACTATTTATAACCATTTTGTTTATATAATTTAAATCATATTTTATCTTACTGTCCCCCATTAATAATAAACAAATAACCTAAAGTTAACACAAACTGAAAGTTAAAAAATTCAAATTTGTTTGGAATTTGACATCTGTAACTCCAACTTAGCTCAAACTTTAGGTTAATTTGTTTATTGTTAATGGGCCTGTGTTATTTTTTTATGTATTCTTTTGACGTCCATTTGTTTGTCTGGTTGTTGTCTGCACTATAAATGTGTTCATCAGCATAATTTTAGTATCAAAATAAATTAGTAAAACATTAGTTCAAAATTAGTTTAGTGCTAAAAAAATATAACCAATGAAAACTGAAAATACAATGTCAGCAAAAATGTTGCTTAAAACTAGCAAACTTACCCCTCAATTCATAAATGCTTTGTAAAGTTAAACCTCATTTTCATACAAAATTTGTTCAAAAAACCTCCTATAATTTTACAAAGCGTTTATGAATTTATATTTTAATATACAAGACGTTCTACTAACTTATTTTTTTGAGTGCAGTAGAAACATTTTTTAATGACACAAATCTGAGGCTGTTTATCTTCATTCGTGAAGTACTTAAGCACTTGTTTAGGGGAAATCATTAGAAATTTACAATCTTATGATAAACAGGTTCAAAGAAGGCCAAAATAGCCCTTTGTCGCTATTTTCTCAAAATTGTTAAGTGATGGAAAAACTTGGAAGCCTGATTTGGAATCAGGGCATCAAAGAAAATATGAGTCATCCATCAAAACTCAAACCGGAGAAGGCTTCTTGAGGTGATATATTAAAAAAAAACATCAACATATTTAACTAACAATTTCATTTGATCGTAGATTTTTAGTTGATATTACAGTTACTTTTAACTGTTAAAAAAAAATTCAACTAAGAAAATTTGTAAAATATGCGGTCAAATTTTGGGAAGCTTTCTTAAAAACTTTATTCACTAATTTTCTTAATAAAAATAAAATTGTTTTTATTTATATAGCGATATTTTTAGTGATTTTACCGCCGACGTAATTCTGTAAGTGTTAAAACAGTCCTTTAAATTACTAAATAATCTGCCCCTCAGCTTGAAAAGTTTTCATAGTAAACTGACAAGTTAACTACCTAATTTTGTTGTTAAAAAGTTAGAGAATGCCACTACAGGTCAATATTGAGATTCAAAGCCGTCAAATTTTATTAAATTTTATTAAAATGAATAGAATATGTTTGGATGTCTTTAAGTGCTTAAAACTTAAGGGTCAGTTTTATAGTCAGAAATAAGATCGATTTTTTTCTTAAATATTTCTTAACCCTCTAATGCTCTTTCTTCTGATTGCGATAATATTTAAACTACATATTTGGCGTTGAAAATCTACTATGGAACAAATATTAAAATCTTAATTTATCAAGAAATCCAGTAGTCAAAAAATTTGGGTTTTTGCTATAAATAACACTATTAGTAACATAAAATCACGTGCTGAAAATTGCTCATCTACCCAGCAAAAATATGTGTAAGTCCTTCAAAACAGACAACTTTTAAATTGGTTACAATGGAGCGATAAGTGCTCTTTTTTCTGTATAATGTTGTTTGTTTTCTTTGTAAATGCATTTGTTTGTAAATTACGAATTTATTAGAGATTCCATTTTTATCTCTAAAAAAACAAAATAGTTAATTTTATTCACATACTTTATTAATTTATGATTATTTAAATATTTTTTAATTATTCGTACATATTTTAAAAAATACTTCAATTACAGTTCCCATTGAAAAAGGGACGGAAATAAAGAATTGAATCCCATTGAATCCCTGACCCAAATATGAATTCTTCCTTTCACTAAATGCAAATATATAAAACTTAACAATTAAAATCTATTGTTAAGGCTCTATGTAAATCGCTTGTTTGCTATTACACCGTGCACGAAATAAATATGTTAATAAAATTTGTTGCAGTGTTAACATATTAAATAATTCTATAGTGACAAAAAATATATTATTTCTTCAACTGAAAAAAAGATTTAAAAAGAATGACTGCCGTCAACTTTAAGATGTCAAGAGGATTCTGTCAAAGTTCCAAATTTCAATTAAAGTTGAAATTTTGCTAAATGAACTTCTTCAACATAAGAATTTAACTAATCACGTATTGCAAATTATAGCATTGGAACTTAATGCATCGTTTAATAAAAACGTTGATTTTCAGCTAACAATGTTTGACTTGCAAAATTCAAATGACATTGTATTCGCCTTCGAAATATGTCTGGGGAAAAACTGTCCTCCAAAGGTTCTCGGATTCTTTAATGAATTTGAAACTAAAATTTCAATCATAGATCTGCGGCTTCAGCAAATTTATAATGATGGCTGATGTAGATTTGTAAAAAGTCGATGCTTTTCTTTCTTTTGTTTGTTAAAATGAAAAAAAAAATATTTTCCTAGTACGCTTTAATATTCTGAAAATTCCTTGAGTAATGTTGTTAAAAAATTTAATCAGGTGATCTATTTTATTTAATCAGGTGATCTATTTTATTTTCTTTCAATGAAGACCGAAATTCTAAACGAGAAAAAGTTGTTCAGGCAAATTTTTGTTAATAAACTTGAAATGGCTGATATAATTCGTTTTCCGTTTAACTAAACCTAAAAATTTTTTTGTTGTTTTTTTTTTCTTTGATATCTTAAATGACGCTTCTAGACGAGAACAAGAAATTCTCATTGAGTTTGTGATTTAACTTAATAAATATTTCTAGAAATTCTAAAACGTCGTCCCCTGACGATTTCCTTAGGCAAGAATTTAATCCAGATAGGGACATGCCTTCAACAGATAGTTTTTCACAATTTGCGAAATAAGTTTTGGGATTTTAGCACATTTAATTCCTTTAAAACCAAGTTTAACTGACATCCCAAAAACTCGGCCTTAGTGTATTAATCTTATTTAATTCAATACCATATCTTTTTTGAATTTAAAGACTAAAGAAAACATGATACAAACTTATTTTAAAAAAACTGTTGAACAAAAATTAAAAAAAAAATTGGTTTTGTCTGACTTTGACTTAATCGAATTGATTCAGATGCAAAAGAAGTGTTTCCTTAATATTGTTCTACAAATAATAAATTGAAGCTTTTGTAACACAATAGATTCAGAAATGGGTTCTGTAAAGGCTAAACATTAAAATTGCCTCTAAAATATGATATTTCATGCACTATAAAAAGCACATTTAAATCACTTCTAAAAATGTATAATATTATATATTATAGAGAGTGCTTCTAAATCACTCTAACAATGCAAACAAAATGTACTCGTATGTACTCGTACGTACTAAATGTGATGAAAATGTATACCTAGAAACCACACTTTATTAACATTATGTACATCACTTTTAAATTACTAACAAAATGCTCAAGTTAAACTACTGACAACATGGGACACCACGTGTAAAATAAATCAGTGTTAGAGATAACTTGTAACTACTTCACAATCAGTTGATGCTATTCGGAGTGCTTTTAAAATAACTTTTTTTTGGTGGGTAGTGTTGTTCTTTCAGAAGTTATGGCGATTTTCGCTTTTTGAAAATTATGAAATTTGGCGAATTTGGCACTAAACATCAATCAATTTTGACGAAATTACCCAGTCAGAAATCGCCAGTGGTACAAAAAATCAAGCACTGGCATACCACTGGGTAACCACGGTGTTAAAAATGTTAAATGACTGGCAGAACACTCATTTGGGACGCTTTGCCAGCGTTTGCAAAAAGCTTTTTACCAGTATTTGTTTTACAAAAATTTCGGTGGTTTATAAAAAAAACCACTGGCAAAGAATTGGCTTAGAGTGAAATGCCAAGGTTTGCAACCAGTGGTTATCCAGTGCTACTTAGCCAATGCTACCAGGCGTACCAAAATCAATTCATTGGTAGACCAATGATTTTATAAAAATGCTGACGCTTCGTTAAAAAATGTTTGTAGTCAGGAGGTTCCGAGTTCAAATCCGGTTGCAAGCAAAAAAATTTGTTTGGATTTTTTTTTAATTTAAAATTTTTTTTGTTTTATAAAATTAATTTATTTGTTTGTGGGAAAGCTTCTTCAAGACCAACTTTTTTTTGCCCTCCCAACACTGGCAAACTAGTTACAAAAAATTGTTTGCCAGTACTAGCATTTTGGCACAGCCAGTAGTTGTCCAGCGATTATCACTCATTTATGTGTTTAGCCATTAAATATTATATGTCTCTTTAGCTCAGTGGGTAGAGCAATCGTCTGCCAATCTGATGGCCTGGGTTCAAATCGCAGCAGGACCAAAAAAATACATATGAACTTTTTTTAAATTTTGTTTTGGAAAATATATTTCCAGACCACCTATTTATTGGTTTTGCCAGCGTTTTGCCAACGTTTAAAAATTTTGTTCCTCCAGTGCTTTTCCGGCGCTTTTTGAACAGCCGGTCCTTTTGTCTAATGATGTTATCATTTTGGGAATGGGAAAGCACTTTTTGCCAGTACTTGTACCACCTGCTAAAGTGCTTTGCCACCGCTTTCCCGTTTGTATTTTTCTGACTGGGTAGTTTTGTTATTATCGATAATGTATGCCAAATCGTAAATGTATTTTTGAAGATTTTTCAGATATTTTTTTCTGTTTTAAAAAGTTAATTTTTTCAAATTTACGAAATTTTCACTTTACATCCTTCTCGTTTGAAAATCGTTCCTTATACAAAAAAGTGTGAAGGCAAACAAGTTGATAGTTATGTTTTTTATCTATATAATATAAGTTGTTTAATAAAAAATTGTTATTTAGCCAAAAACTATTTAAGATCTGAAGACTGCTTTTTAGCGGCATTTGGCATTAGAGGATTAAGTAAGAATTTTTCAAACAAAATTTCTAACTTAAGAAAGACTTAGGATAAAAATCGATCTTAGTTTTGTCTATAAAACTGGCCCTAAACGTTTTTAGAGTATAAAAGGATAATGAACATAACAAAATATGATAAAATGATAACCACAATATTTAAAAGAGAAAAAAAAAAACACTAACTTAAGTATAACAATTACTATTAAAAAAAATAAATATCAATGATAATATATTCAATTTGGTTGATTCCACTGTATTTTAAATAATTATACTCATTACTTAATTTCAGAACCGTCTTCCGTTTTATGCTTTAAGGCTCTTAAATCTGGATATAAAGCCCCAGCTGCGACATATTGCGATTCACCTTTATAATTATGTTTATATTCATCGATAACCGCAATTCCAGTATTTTTGACCATTTTTTTTGCAATTCCTTTGGGCAACATATAGTTGACATTACGACTGACTACAAAAGCATTGCCTAAAGTATCAAAAGTATCAGCAGCAACAAAGCTAGCTGGAGAACCATATCTGTAAATGAAAATGATAATGTTTTGAAAATGTTGACTTTTAACATGATTTTGTAATCTTACTTGTGTTCTATTATTTTAACTGAATTTTCACTTAAATTATTGCCTAAAATTGCAGCTGATTTCTCTAGACCATCGACAATAGTACTAAATCCTTCTACTGCACCAGCAGCTAAGGTTAGAGCTCCCTCCATTTTAGTATTGGCCTCATGGGAATCATAACCACAAGTTTTTTGTAATAAATTGGCACCATGATGCTGTATATGAGGAGCCAAATATCTTCCTATAGCACAAGAAGCGGTACCTACTTTACAAGCTATCCATCCAGTAACCCCAACAGCTACCGTGGTAACACCTTTAGCTACATCAACCGTATTTTGTAGTCCTTGCGATACTGGTGCTGGATTTGTTGGAGCTGGTTGCATTTTAGATATAATATAGGGAGTACTTTTCCGCATTAGTTCACCAGTTTTTTCTGCGCCCTTTATTAGATTTTTTGCTATAAAATCAGCCGTTGTAACAATATGCTTTGACACCTGTTGACTAGTATCTCTTACAGGTCGAGTAGCTAAAGGTTGTGGCAGTTCTTCTATACGACCAGCCAATACAGCTTCTAATAGATCTAGAAAGAAGTGTTGTAAATCAGCAAATTCTTCTTCACTCAATTCGCCGGGAGTAGCCAACATAATGCCGAATGATGCTCCAGCCACTTCGGATTCCAAATCTGGAAATATAAATGCTCCATATTCAGTGCGATAGCAAGTTGTTACACTTGATACTAATGGATATATCCAAACCATATCAGCTGCCTGAGATGTTGAAGGTTCATCGCCACCGTTTTGAATTTGTGATTTTATGGAACATTGTATGAAGTAAATACCATTCAAATAACTCCATTTGTCACCTACTGTACACATTACTAAAGTCATGGACGTTTCACCCTGGAAAATAGGAAATATGTGGGAAAATTTAAATATAAATTGTTAACAACATTTTGAATCTAGTTTGGAATCTACACTGGTTCTAAAATTTCAGGCATTAGGTCAACTGGTCAACAATTTACACATAATTTTGAACAGAAACTCTTTTTAGTGAAATTGTGATCCCGCGGTAACGTACGTATAACAAATTTAATATTGATTTGGAATTCCTTAATCGAAAAATATTGATGGACTTTACAGTTCGTACTATCTTAACTAGTACAGTAGCATTTATCTTAAATTTCACAACTTTAGCACTTAACTGTAAATTCCCTCATTGTTAAAACTTAAATCCCTAGATTGAAAATTAAAAGATTGCCCCTGTATTACAAAAAGCTATTCTATTTGTGCTAAAAAAATTGATTCAGGAGCTGAAAAATATGACCAGTGCTTCTGAGTGTATGTTGGCATTTGTTTAAAGTTAAACAAATACTTAATACTTACCGCCAATGTCTGTACTACACCATTTGGTTGTATTTTATATAACTTGACTTGAGCTTGAAATAAAGTGTCATATAAAACCGGTATATCGTTATTGGCTATAACGTCACGTAAACCCTTGGCAATTTGTTTATATGTTCTCGGTGGACCGCCACTATCATCTGTTATATCATAATATGTTGCTGGATTTTCCCATAAGGTGGATTTCTTTTTTGCCTTAGGTTCTGCCAATTTGTCTTCAAAAATAAATTCGTCATCAACTTCTTTAGCTTCTGTATCAATGGGAGCATGTTGTTGTTTTAATACTTTCAAACGATATGTCACCTCAGTTTTGGCACCTTTAAGTTTTTGTATTATCGAACAAGCATCATTCCATTCGGTTTCAACATTATTTGTATCATCGGGTAAACCAACTGGTATTGAAAATATGACCTCAATTAGTTTAAGACTTCTTCCATAGGCTGCTATAGCCTCCAAAGGTTTGTCTTGTTCTTCCAATTCGATCGCGTGTTCAACTTCTTTAAGAGCATTTTTATTAGTCTCCTTAATGCGCTTATAGGAGATGAGAAATTCAGCATCAGTTGTCATGGCAATAAGCTGGATAGGATAAAATAAAATTATTAACCTGTTAACGGCTTCATTTTTTTTTAAACTTCAATTACATATCCGTTTTACTAAACTGCATGCTTACGTGGGGTCTTATAATGGAAAGTTAACTTTACTATTACACAAAAGAAAATGTCAAAAGTTAACTCAAAAATATCAATAGTTAACTCATAAAGCGTCAGTATGAAAATCAGTGTTAACGTAAAAAAACAAGTAAAAAATATTCAATTCGGCTGTAGAATCTTGGGAGACCTCCATTTCTATATTTTTATTACCCGGTGTAAATCCCAAAAAGAGTTGGGATTTACATCGCAACGTAACATGAAGTAACGATTCATGATTAATAATTTTACGTAGAGTTGAAATAAAACATAACATGCCGTAAAGTAGCGTAACGTGGCGCTACGAACCACAACACAATGACGTTTATGGTTGTAAAAAATTTTTTTTTCCAAAAATATTTATGTTAAAAACAAAAACAAGAAAAAATGCTTTTTGGGTTACTTCACATTTTTTCTTTTCATTTTAATCCGGTCGGCCGATTTTGCACATATTCCATAGCAAACCGCTCCTGAGAATAGCAAGCATTTTTGGTAATTGTGGCGTGTCGTGATTGTAAGTTAACTTTGTCTAAATATTAACCGATTTTCTCCAAATTACGTACACCTTAATAAAATGTATAGCATTTGTTAAATTTTATCTGAATCGGATAAAAACTTCGAGTATCCGACCAACAAAACTCCTCTAATTGTGGTATTCATTATAGCGCGTTGAATTGTTACACATAATAGGGGATTTCATATAAACTCGTATTCTACCCGTAAACGGTGTACCTGGTATGCAGAGCTTCGAAAAACTTAATTCAATTTAAGCTTAATTCACTAAAAATTAAATTCAGATTTTAAAAAGATTCATGTACCATTCCCTTAAACCATTCGTAAAGAATTCATTCATAAGCTTCATTCCCAAAGCTTTAATATGAATTGAATGAATTCCTAACTTGAATCATTCAAATCGCATGTTCATTCACCATTTTACTAATTGAATGAAGAAATTTTATTACCATTCACTTAGTGCAGTGTAGTTTGAAACTAACATATAATCAAAACCAAAGCATACAAGCTGTAACAAAGCATACGATACTATTTATTTCTGTTAGATGAATTTTAAACGTTTTGTATTATGCTAATATTTCAGCAATTACATTCAAATTAAAATTTTTCATTTGATTAAGTGAATGAAAACAAATAATTTTGCATTCACTTTTTTATTAAATGAATTCAGGTAAATTGGGTTTCATTCAGTTAGAATTCAATCAAAATAGAATGAATTCATATAATTTTAAGCTATAGGGAATTAAGCTATCGAATGAATTCCATAAGAATGCTATTAGGGAATGAAATTTAACCCAAATTTCATTAATTTTTAAAAAGTGAATGAAACCTTTGCTGGTATGTTTATGAGTTTAATGTCAAACTCCATACATAAAAAATATGGTTTGTATTTATACAATGTTTACGATGAAATTACGAGTTTATATGAAAACCCCTAATATGTATGAGTTTTCTATCCCTTATACATATCGCAGCGTGTTTGTGCGGCATGCCTATCAATGCTAACTCGAACCATTTTGAGAGTAGAGAGCAGGAATACGTTGAAAAACTGTCAAAATCATTCTAGATAACACTGATAGGCAGTCACACAAACACAGCTATTTTTTAATTTTTACACCAAACTTTTTAACGAGTAAGAAAAACAATGCCATATTTGGATTCACCTTGTAGGCATCATACGATTTTGTTTCGGAAAGAAAATTCTGACAAAGCATTTCTGAAAGAGAACGAAAAAAGTAACCAAATGTAAACTCCGTTACTGTAAACTCCGTTACCAAAATTGTTTTCATCAGATTGCATTCAAAAAAATGTAGGTAAATATTTAAAATATTTTAAAATAACCATAAACAGAGGTAATTCAACTAATATTTATGCGTCAAAAGATGATTCAACTAATAATTTTGCGCCAAATCAACTGCTGGAGCGAAAAACGATTAATTTTGCATTTCATTGGTTTGAAATCGATATTTCGAGCCATTAGGTCCATTCGATTACTGGATCACAAATTCTCAGTAAACAGAAAGAAAAAAGAGAGAACAAAGTGAGGAGAGTTTCTAAGTCTTCTTCTTTTTCTTGCAAATTTTTGCTGGATAATTTTTTGCCAGTAAGAATTAGCAAGCAGAAAAAAACATATGATTCGAAAACATGTTTGTTTATTGCAAATAAAGAAAAATATTTTAGAATTGTTATTTTATGGAAATGAAAAGCAGTAAAACTTTCAAAATAAATTATGGGAAAGATAAGAAAACTTTATAAAAAGTTTCTGCTTACGATTTAACAATAAAAATTATCTTCTTCCATAGCGACCAGTTAAAATTTATTTGTATATTTGGTGTTGTAACCAGCTGTGTCTACAAACTTGCAAATTGTTGCAAATTTTCTGTTCGCGTACATGTTTGGGAAAATTTTATTTTGAGAGTAAATCTTGTCTTACTCTCTGTAAGTTTGTACTGAGTAATTCTTACTGGACTTGACTGAGAAAAGTAATCGAATGGACCTATTACTGACATTAGTTTGACAAATTAAATTTGTTTCACACACTTTAAGAATTTTTGATCGCGAAATGTTATGTTTTTAATATATTATTTTGTAACTTCGCAACCGCTGATTGGATTTTAAAAAATTTTATATTTTTGAAAAGCATTTAAAAGAACCAAAAATACAAACTTAAAAAAAAAATAAAAAAATTTATACGCAATTTTTTTTGTTATATCTTTTGCCTGCGGAAATGTAAACTCCATTACCACAAAAAAAAATTAAAACTATGCAAAAAAGTTATTGCGATAACTTGTAAAATAGATTTTTTGCAATTAGGTTTATAATGACTAAACTTACTGATTCCATTAAGAAAAACCGCTTCTCACAAATTTGACCCAAAAACATCACATTTTTTTAATTCACCCATATAGAAGAAAACATTTGTGTCATATCTTGTGCAAGAGTATGGTACATCTTATTGTACGGTGCACAGTGTATCCAAAAGCACCTTTTTGAGCAAATTACATTTCAAGCCACAATTCTTAACCGATTTTTTAAATTCCGTACAAATCTGTCACGGCCGATTTCTAAATTTCAATATCTAAATATTTTTAATATCTTTGTGAATTTCGAAAAAAAAATATTTTTTTTTAATTCTATATTTTTTAAATTTTAATTTAATTGCCTGTTTTTATAAAAAGAATCAAACGAATTCGTTAAAACATTTGTGTGAAAAACACAAATTTAAAAACATTTTTCTTTAAACTTTTTTAGCTTCATCTGTTCTGCATAGATGTCCTTACAAATTTGTGCAAAAATTTTGAAAAAAAGACGTTTTCAAATTAGTGTTCTTCATACAAATTTGTTAACGAATTCGTCTGATTCTTTTTACAAAAACACCCAGTAAATGGTAGCATTCGGCAGAGAAACCTTAAACTGATACCGGTGACTTGTAGCGCTTTGTGATTACTTACTCTGCTGAACGATGATTTCTTTGTTTTGTTTTTGAAAACATTTTTTCTATAGTTTGCTTTCATTTTTTTAAATTTTTATTTTCGAATTATATTTGTATGTTTTTATTAGTCATTCATACAAAACAATTTTTATTGTAAATGAACAACAACGAATGTATCACTTATTGATCAAAAGTAGCAAACATTTTTTACGCAACCAAAATATGACAGCGCTACCTGAGCGCTCAGACTGAGTGGTTAGTGATCAGGTCGTTCAGCAGATAGTTGCACAACTGTTGTAGAACTGTTGACTGTCAAATTGTATCTGCCGAACGCACCCAATGTTTCTTTATTGAACAAGAAAATTATATTGAAAACATTTTCAAATTCGAATAACATTCAATAATCAAACGGATTTCAACCAAAAAACGGAAACAAATAAAACTAGGTATTAAGGCACATCTACACGAGAGAGAAAACTGCTAGAGATAGAGCAAAAAACACTTCTAAATAGCTCCATTGTGAATGATTTAAGCTATTTAAGGTTGCTTTTGGCTCTATCTAGCAGTTTTCTCTCTCGTGTAAATGTGCCTTCAAGAAGAAGTTCCCACAGTAGTTGTCACATAGAAAAATATCGATTGGAATATAGTACCAAAAAAGGAATATAAAAGAAAAAAAATTAAATTTTTGAAAATTACACTCAAAAAAGTTTGACAGTTACTACATGACAGTTGTTTGTGTATTAATCAGTAGTTGTTGTTTTTAACAGAAATTACGGTTGTTTTTCTATGGAAAAATTGAAAACAACTTTTATGGCGAAAACGAAAAGGACTGTAATTTCGTAACAGTTGTTTAAGCAGTTATTTTTAATATCATAATAAACAACTACCAAAACAGTAGTTTTACAGTAACCAGTTATTTTTGTTAGTTATTTAAAAATAAAAAATTTCGTTGAATTTTTTTGAATTTTAAAAATTCTTGTTTAGTTTATATTTGTTATTATTGATATATTTCTAGTTTGCAAATAAAAATCAGAAACTTATATTGTATCTCCAATGCATAAAAGCATAATAACTGGAGAACGGTTTGGAATATATACTTCGCATTTTAAATAGGCTGAAGTAATAATACATATTTTTGTAATCGAAAGAAAAAAAAAATATTTTTTTTATTAAAATATACTTTAATAAACAAAAAGGCTTGACTGTAAAAAACAGTAGTTTTATCAGTTGTTTTGAAATTTTCGTAGTAAAAATTTGTCAGTTAATTTTACGACATTGTTAGTTATTTTTAATGCATTTGTTAGTTATTTTTCAACAGTTAAAGCCTGGATCAGCCAGACGTAAACGTAAACGTATCTCTGCATAGCTGAATTAATAAGTTAAATAAGAACAGAAGATGTGTTGTGTTTTTTGTTTCATTCTTATGCATTCAATATAGAGCAAACGTAAATACACAACGAAAATCTGTTGTGAATAGATTTTTGTTGTGTATTTACGTTTGCTCTATATTGAATGCATAAGAATGAAACAAAAAACACAACACATCTTCTGTTCTTATTTAACTTATTAATTCAGCTATGCAGAGATAAAAGTAGCAAAAGTTTTAGTTATTTTAAAGGTAAATACCTTTGTCGCCTTTTCAACTGCATATACCTTTGTTTTAACTCTCATTTTCAGTAGATTCTACCGACAAATTTTTGTGAGTGTACATTAACCATTGGAGACCCAAATAAATAAAAAATTTGTTCGGGGTACCGATAGAGGATTAAAATACCTATAATTAAAGGTACATATCATTTAAATTCCCCTTATTCTTATTGGTTTTTCTGAGAAAAATAAAAAAAAAAATGAGTTTTTTCGAAAATTATATAAAAAAATAAAAATATTTAGAAATTGAAATTCAATAATCGGCAGTGATAGATTTGTGCGGAATTTTGTAAACTCAAAAACAAAAAAAGGATTTTGAAAATCGATTAACAATTGTGGCCTGAAATATTAAGTGCGTTCCTTTACTTTTTGGGTATATTTCGGTAAAATGAGAGTAAGCAAAAAATTCTCTCACAAAATGACAAAATTACCCAAAAGTAAAGGAACGCACAAAACCACTTTTCGAACCCAAAAATGCATTTCAAAGAAAAATGTGAAAGTGCGTATAATTTTAGTTTGAAAAATTGAATAAACACACATATTTATTTGCATTTAAAAGTTCTTATTGATTTTCTTCTATTAATTATTATAAATAATACATTTCTTTTGCGTATTTGTTTGTTTAATTTAAATTTTCAATTTATTTTAACAATTGTTTTTGGCTATCATTGCATCAGCTGTTAGTTTTACAATTTATCAAAGTCACCCGAAGAAAAAGTCTGGGTAACTTTGGTAAAAAGAGAAACACAAATTCATTTTCTTGAACGCTCTCATTTACCCAATTTTAGAGTACGGCTTTTGGGTAAATTTCGGTAACTTTGGGTACGTACGGGAACGCACTTAATATGTGATTACCAAAATAGCAAATTTCAGAATATTTTAATACCATGTGCTTTTAGAAATCCATTCTAATTCAAAACCCTCTAAACTCAGAACAGCAGTGTATATACGCAAAAAGAGAACTTCATCACACTACGAGTAGTTTGATAATTTGTATACTATCATTTTCTATTGGCTGTTTCAAATATCCACTTTGCTTGTTTCTATTTGCATTATTTCTTACATACCTTATTTAATTTTGTATTAAAGTCCATTTTTATTTAGTTCTGATTGAAAGTGAACTGTTTGCAATAAATGTTTATATAAATAAACAAATTAAATATTTATGTACTTTCTCGTATCCACTACTAATCTTTGAGAATTATAAAAACCAACTAAAACGATTATGACATTTTGGGACCCTTTATTAAGAAGAAACACGTAATTCATTTATGTTTTTTTGGTGATAAATTTGTTTACTAAATTAAATTTGTGGCAATTTATCTCAAGAGAAACACTAAAACAAACAGAGATTTAAAGAATAAATTCTTTTGTTTGTAAATATTTTTTTAAGAATTAGAACCTGTTTAAGGGCGAGTAACTTACATATTTCCAACATAACCAAGGTTAAACGTTAACCATAGATATTTCCATATAACTTTGACATTCATAAATATAGTTAAGCACTAAACTCAGTTTATTTATATTGTAGAATAAGTTAGCGTTAAATTCATAAAGTTAAAGGAGGTTTACAAAACAAATTTTTCATATAACTTTGCTATAACTTTATAAAGGCTTTATGAATTCACGCAATAATCTGTAAAAAATTATTTAACTTTAACTGTGTTTGTTCGGCACGCTATCAACGTTTGCTTATGTCATTCCCATACAAATTTGATATTAGCAATGTTAAGAGTTAAAACCAAACGTTGGCTTTTATCAAATTTATATGGGAATGACATAAGCTATCGTTGATAGCATGCCGCACAAACACAGCTCTTTTAAAACACAAACGATACAAAATGGAAAGGTATACTAACTAAATTTAGTTATATATTTTGATTAATTCATATACGCCAGGAGAGTGATCTAGATGGAACCAATTTTATAAAACAGACACAGGGTGGACTTTTTTTTACACCGTTAATTTTGGAAAATATCTGGATCCATTGAAGAATGTAAGTAGGTCAATGTTTCGACTTTGGTTACAAATATCCCCGATAGAGGGTGCGGTGCGATAATAAAAAAATGCTAAAAATCTTATTTGGGCACAGGTCTTTGACCATACCAATTTTCGTTAAAAAATTCCCATGATTTCTTAATTCAGGAGAATATGGGTTAACATTTTTTGTATAAAGGGAAGCCCGAAAGAGCCATTTAAGAGCCTTTAAGCGGAGAATACACGAATGAACATTGAGTAGAGAACAAAAAATATCAAAAAATTTTGTAAACACGAATTGCACGATGTCAACACGCACACACATTCACAAAAAAACGGGAATTTTTTCACGAACGTTCCCTCGTGTCATTGTCACTATTGTCATTATGTTTTAATTTTATTAAATTCTATTTTAAATCCTGTTAATAATTATATATGTATTTAAATAATAATGTATTAATTTATAACAATGTAAATCTAAAAATTATATTTCTGAGTTCCGAAATTTTTTAATTAGAGTGGATTTGTAAATTAACACGGAATTAAAAATTTTGAAAATTTGCTGTTTCTACCAAATTTTAATATTCATAGACTAATTTTAAAATAAATTATTATACAATAATTGTTGTTAAAAAATATATATTCGTTTCACTTTCATCAAGCTTTTTCTACACGAAAAAAAAAATAATTCGGATGTGGATCACGGAACAGCAAAAACATTCGGAATGTTTCACTTTAGAATTTTTTATGTGGATTCGGAATTGAGAACAGCGATATAATATTGTTGCATAGAAAAGGCAATAAATAACATAAATAAATTTCATTCCATAATAGCATTCTTATGAAATTAATTCGATTGCTTCTTTCACAAAAGCTTTAAATTATATGAATTCATTCTATTTTTATTGAATTCTAACTGAATGAAACCAAATTTACTTGAATTCATTTAGTGAAAAGGTGAATGAAAAATGTTTATTTCATTCATTTAGTCAATGAAATACTTAAATTTGCAACTACATGCTGAAATCTCTATATATAAAAGAATAACGTGACTGACTGACTGACTGACTCAACATCGCCCAGCCCAAACCGCTGAAGCTAGGAAGTTGAAATTTGGTATGTAGGTTCCTCTTTCGGGGTAGACGTCCGCTAAGACGGGATTTTTGGAAATTCCTACCGGAACGGGCAAACTTTTCTGGAAAGTACTTTCTAGAATTTTGGACAGGGACGTTGTAAAAATGGGGGTTAAAAAGGGGAAAAATGCCCCCCTTGACGGCCTGCCCAAACCGCTGGAGGTAGGAAGTTGAAATTTCGTATAAAGGTTCCTCCACTATCGTAGACATCGACCAAGACGGGAGTTTTGGAAATTTTTACAGGGACGGGCAAAAAGGGGAAAAAGTCTCCCCCTTTACGGCCTGCTCAAACTGCTGGAGCTATGAAGTTGAAATTTGGTATGTAGGTTCCTTGACCGGTGTAGACGTCCGTTGAGACGGCATTTTTGGAAATTCTTATCGGGAGGGGCAAAAAGGGGACAAAAAAAGTACTTTTTTCCAAAAAAGTACCTTTTCCCAAAAAAAGTACCTTTTCCCAAAAAAAGTACCTTTTTCCCAAAAAAAGTACCTTTTTCCAAAAAAAGTACCTTTTTCAAAAAAAAGTACCTTTTTCCAAAAAATGTACCTTTTCCAAAAAAAGTACCTTTTTCCGAAAAAAGAACCTTTTCCAAAAAAAGTACCTTTTTCCGAAAAAAGAACCTTTTTCCAAAAAAAAAGTACCTTTTTCCAAAAAAAGTACCTTATTCCAAAAAAGTACCTTATTCAAAAAAAAGTACCTTTTTCCAAAAAAAGTACCTTTTTCAAAAAAAAGTACCTTTTTCCAATAAAAGTACCTTTTTCCAAAAAAAGTACCTTTTTCCAAAAAACGTACCTTTTTCCAAAAAAAGTACCTTTTTCCAAAAAAAGTACCTTTTTCCAAAAAAAGTACCTTTTTCCAAAAAAAGTACCTTTTTCCAAAAAAAGTACCTTTTTCAAAAAAAAGTACCTTTTTCCAATAAAAGTACCTTTTTCCAAAAAAAGTACCTTTTTCCAAAAAACGTACCTTTTTCCAAAAAAAGTACCTTTTTCCGAAAAAAGTACCTTTTTCCAAAAAAAAGTACCTTTTTCCAAAAAAAAGTACCTTTTTCGAAAAAAAGTACCTTTTTCCAAAAAAAGTACCTTATTCCAAAAAAAGTACCTTTTTCCAAAAAAAGTACCTTTTTCCAAAAAAAGTACCTTTTTCCAAAAAAAGTACCTTTTCCAAAAAAAGTACCTTTTTCCAAAAACAGTACCTTTTTCCAAAAAAAGCACCCTTTTCCAAAAAAAAGTACCTTTTTCCAAAAAAAGTACCTTTTTCCAAAAAAAGTACCTTTTTCCAAAAAAAGTACCTTTTTCCAAAAAAAGTACCTTTTTCCAAAAAAAGTACCTTTTTCCAAAAAAAGTACCTTTTTCCAAAAAAAAGTACCTTTTTTCAAAAAAAGTACCTTTTTCCAAAAAAAAGTACCTTTTTCCAAAAAAAAGTACCTTTTTCCAAAAAAAGTACCTTTTTCCAAAAAAAATTCCTTTTTCCAAAAAAAGTACCTTTTTCCAAAAAAAGTACCTTTTTCCAAAAAAAGTACCTTTTTCCAAAAAAAGTACCTTTTTCCAAAAAAAGTACCTTTTCCCAAAAAACATACATTTTTCCAAAAAAATAACTTTTTCAAAAAAAGTACCTTTTCCAAAAAAAAGTACCTTTTCCAAAAAAAAGTACCTTTTTCTAAAAAAATGTTCCTTTTCCCAAAAAACATACATTTTTTCAAAAAAATACCTATTTTCAAAAAAAGTACCTTTTCCAAAAAAAAGTACCTTTTCCCAAAAAAAAGTACCTTTTTCTAAAAAAATTTTCCTTTTCCAAAAGAAGTACCTTTTCCAAAAAAAATACCTTTTTCCAAAAAACATACATTTTTCCAAAAAAAAACACCTTTTTAAAAAAAAATACCTTTTCCAAAAAAAGTACAAATAAGAACTTTGTAAAAACAAAGTATCTTTTTCCAAAAAATTTCGTTTTTCCAAAAAGTACCATTTAAAATAATATATAATTTCAAAAAAACTACTTTTTTTCCTCCCCCCACGGATATCTCCACTAAACAAGGTTTCTTGATATTCGGCATAGACGTGCGCTAAGACGGGATTTTTGTAAATTCATACCGGAACGGGTAAAAAGGGGAAAAGTCTCCCCATAAACAGTCTCACAAATTGGAAAAGTGCCTGCCAAAACCACTGGAGGTAAGAAGTTGAAATTTGGTATAAAGGTTCCTCCACTGTAGTAGACATCGACTAAGTTTGTATTTTTGGAATTCCCTACAGGATATCCCAAAAGTAAAGTCGGTATGTGAGTTCCTCCTTCTGTGTAGGCGTCCGCTTAGACGGAATTTTTGAAATTTCTATCGGGAGGGGAAATAAGGTAAAAGTCTCCTCCTGACGGCTTGCCCAATCCCTTTTGGCCAACCTAAAATTTTAAATATGTATTCCTTGGAGTAGGACTAACTCACCGGCAACGTAATTTTTCTATTTTGGAACAGGAACATAGTAAAAATGGTGGTTGAAAGGGAAAAATGTCCCCACTAACGGCCTGCCCAAACCGCTAAGGCAATGCAGTTGAAATTTGATATGAATGTTCCTCATCCATCGCAGATAGCCGCGAAGATGGAATTTTTGTAAATTCCTAAAGGGAGGGGCAAAAAGAAGAAAAGCCTCACCTTGGGGGCCGGTAAAAACCCCTTCGGCTAGAAACCTGAAGCTTAAAATGTGGGTCCCTGGAGTGAGGGCTAACTTATTAGAAAGATACTTTTTTGAATTTTGGAGAGGGTCGTTATAAAATGGGGGCTCAAAAAGGGGAAGTTGCCCCTTAACGACCTGTCCAAACTGCTGGAACTAGGAAGCTGAAATTCGGTACTTAAGTTCCTCTCAGCCTGCTCAAACTGCTGGAACTAGGAAGCTGGAATTCCCTGTCGATGGATTTTCGGAAATTCCTACCGAGAGGGGCACAAATAGTAAAAGTTGGCTAGAAACCTGAAATGTAAAACATATGTTACTTGGAGTATATGCTCACTTACCGAGAAGGTGCTTTTTGGACAGGGACATTGCAAAAATGGGGATTAATGAAGAGAAAAGTGCCGCTTAAAGGCCTGCCCAAACCGCTGGAGGTAGGAAGTTGAAATTTGGTATTAAAGTTCCTCCTCTATTGTAGACATCCGCTAAGATGAGATTTTTGGAAATTTCTACAGGTAGGGTCAAAAACAGGAAAAGTCTCCCCCTTAACGGCCTGGCCAAACTGCTGGAACAAGGGATCTTAAATTGGGTTCCTTCTCCAACGTTGACGTCCCCTAAGATGGTATTTTTGGAAATTCATACCGGGAGGGGTAAAAAGGGAAAAACTTCCCCCTTGACGGCCTGGCCAAACTGCTGGATATAGAGACCTAAAATTATGTATGTAGTAGGTTCCTCCTCCAACGCAGACGTCCTCTAAGACGGAATTTTTGGAAATTCCTACCGGGAGGGGTAAAAACGGAATAATTCTCCCCCTTGATGACCTAACCGAACCCTTCGGCTAGAAATCTGTAATATATAATATGTTTTCCTTGGAGTATGGGCTAACTTATCGACAAGGCATTTCTAGGACTTTGGACAGGAACGTGGTAAAAATGGTGGTTCAAAAGCGGAAAATTGCCCCCCCCCCCCCTTAACGTCTGCGTCTTTAGCTAGAAACCTAAAACTTAAAGAACAAGTGTATATGAAACACTAAAATTAAGAAACTAAATAGGAAACGAGTGGGATTGAAACACTACACAAGTGGAATGAAATGGATATAAACGTTGAACGAGTGGAATTGAAATTATAGACAATGCAAATGGATTGGAAGAGGGAATTACCTCTTCAAACACTATCAACGGAATATGAAACTTATGTAGCATTGAAACATACTCTCAAAAAAGTTAAACAAATTTTCTAAAAGAGAAAAAACCTTAGAAAAGGAATGGAACTTATATATTCCGATATTTAAACTTCATGTAACGAAGCACAGGTGGAAGAAACCGACGCAGTAAATTTTCCAACTGAATTTGTGAATTTACTTGAATTGCCAGGTCTACCTTTACATAAACTGGAATTTAAAAAAAACTTTAAGACACGCTAACAACGTAGCTTTGCCCGCAATTTTTAATATTATAAAATGCTTTCCAACCCTGCTTTACGTTATTTATTTTCATTCAAAACACAAATGAACAAAACTACTTACGGGTCTATCTACCTAAGTTCGCACTTTACCAAATTATCTTAACATACACACGTATATTGCAATTTATTATGGATTCATTACTAACAATCCACTTTCATGAGAAAAATTGATCAAATATTTATTTATTTTAAACCCATTGTTGTGCAGAATTATTTATTTGTGGTGGCTGGGTGAAGGCTTTTATTATAAAAACTGTACTTTAAATAAAAAGCGAATTTAAAAAAAATTGTCGGGGGGAGGGACGCCTCCCCCCTAAACCTTAAGGCACGCCAACAACGTAGCGGGCTGCGACCGCTATCTTTAATATTATAAATCGCTTGCCAACCCTGCTTTACGTTTTTTATTTTCATTTAAAACACAAATGAATAAAACTACTTACGGGTCTATCTACCTAAGTTCGCACTTTACCAAATTATCTTGACATACACACGTATATTGCAAATTATTATGGATTCATTACTAACAAACCACTTTCATGAGAAAAAGTGATCAAATATTTATTTATTTTAAACCCATTGTTGTGCAGAATTATTTATTTGTGGTGGCTGGGTGAAGGCTTTAAATAAAAAAACTTTAAATAAAAACGAATTTAATAAAAATTGTGGAGGGCGAAGCCCCCCCCCCCCCCCTTTACCTTTAAGGCACGCTAACAACGTAGCGGGCTGTGCCCGCTAGTATTAGCATAATACAAATTAAGAACGTTTAAAATTCATCTAACATAAATAAATAGTATTGCATGCTTTATTATAGCTTGTGTGCTTTGGTTTTGATTATGTGTTAGTTTCAAACTACACTGCACTAAGTGAATGATAATAAAATTTCTTCATTCAATTAGTAAAATGGTGAATGAACATGCGATTTGAACGTGGATGGTAACCGAAACGAATGCGGTTATCGTTAGGGTAACGATATTTTAGGTTTTTTTTACAACAAACAAACGAGATTAAAAACAGAACCAATTTATCAACTTAATGGTCAAAAAGTACTCATAACCACGTGAAATTACCAAAACCAGAAAATTAAAAATATCGGTAACGGTATTTTAGGGATAGCGGTATTTCATTTGTTTCGGTAACGGTATTTTAGGGGTATTGATATTTCATTTATTTCGGTATCGGTATTTTAAGGATAACGGTATTTCTGTTATTTCGGTAACGGTATTTTAAGGATAACGGTATTCCGGGTATTTCGGTAACGGTATTTTAGGGGTAACGGTAGCCAGTTGAAAAGGTTTTGAATCGATAACGGGTTTTTAGCGGTATTGCCCGCCAACCCTGGCTTTGAATGATTCAAGATGGGAATTCATTCAATACTTGTTAAAACTTTGGGAATGAAGCTTACGAATGAATTCATTACGAATGGTTTAACGGAATGGTATATGAACATTTTTAAATTCGGAATTCAATTTTTCGTGATTTAAGCTTAAATTGAATTAAGTCCTTCGAAGCTCTGCATACATATAATAAATAAAAATGCATAAAATTAAACTTCGCAAAAAGTAGGTACTTATTTAAATTATTACGAGTAAGTCATTATTTTATATTTAAAAACAATGACTACAATAGGCCGTTATTAGGAAGTCATTATTTTATATTATAAAATAATGCAAAAGGTACCCAATAAGCACATAGGTTTTAAAAATTCAAGTGCTTTAAATTTTGCTTGAAGTAAAGTATATTTCAAATTCTAGCACTTGTTTTTTTTACAAAAGTATTTCAAACTTGAATTTTTGTTTCCCTTTTGCTGGAGTATGCTATTGAAATAAAATGTAATAAAAGTTGAATTCAAGCCTTGAAACTGGAAAACAGGGCTGGAATTGAACTTGATTTCAACTTGAATTCCAGTGAAAATGTTTATAGGGGTAATGATATATCATTTTTGGTAATGCAGATAGTAATGAGGTGTCATTATCAATATTTTGCTGGGATATACTAAACTTTGTTCGAGTAACCGACTAATTTTATTTAATTTTTTTCGTAAAAATTATTATTTTTTTGTAGGTTTTATAGTTTCTTGTAACAATACAAACTAACCATTAAAACGAATCCATAAGTAGCTAAACAATTAATTCTTTTAAAGCTCTGCTAGCAGCAACAAATACTTAGTAAAAATTTCATTCGTGACGTATTAAACTAAATATAAATACGTATGATGATGAAATTAAGGTCACAAAATTTTAAGACTATGACAAGATGCGGCATTTTCTTTTTAGGAAAATCTCTTTATAGTGACTCAATTGTTTATATCGTGTGATAAAAACGTGATTAGTACCACATCTTTTTTCGTTTGCATATAATTTGCTAATTCAAATTACTATTTAATAATTTTTACATATAATAGACAATTTATTGCAATTTGTTATTTAAATGAATTGTACGTATTCCATATTTTACCTCACCCTTTCTGATAAATGTAATTGTAATTTTGCAATATAAGATTGTTTTTGCACAATGTGTATTTTGACCTGGTTTGTAGTTTTTTTGTGTATAACTATTTTTTTTTAAACAAAGTCGTCTTTTGCTTGTAGTAAGTTTTTCTTAAATGAGTTTAATGTTTAAAATTACCACAATATATTGTTATCATTTACGTTTTATAGAAGTTCTTGTTGTTTAATAATGATTATCTTGCGATTCAATTTGTTTCTGTTTGTATTCCAAAGTTCTTATTGCTTATTTTGTCATCTGTCTTTTTAATCCATTTTCCTTGCACAGCTGTTTGAGTTAATACTTACATGTTTAATACAACACTGTTTACTACAATAAAGCCGTTAAAAAGTAAAATTTATTTAAAATTAAATAGTTTATTTAAAAATCTATGTACGTTACTGAACAACCGAATTGGTTTTATTCCAATTCTGTAAAATTGGACAGATTTTGCTTAGATAATCGGAATTTAGAGGAATCTTAAGATTTCTCTTGTGATTACATTTCTGGATAATTTACCACATTGCATGAATTTAGAATTTATTTACTTCAAATTACATATATTCTAAATAAAAACCCATTATAAAATGAAAGTTTTGAAAGATTTTGATTAGGTCTGCAATATACAAATAAAATATAACTATTTTAATAAAAAATTTAATATTAGAAATTTACCCCTCAATTCATAAATGCTTTGTAAAGTTATAGCAGGATTACAAAACGTCACTTTCATACAAAATTTGTTCAATAAACCTCCTATAATTTTACAAAGCGTTTATGAATTTAGGGGTTAATTTTTAGTTGTAAAACACTTTTTATGTTAATATTTTACCAATTTATTAAGAACAAAAATGAGTTGTTGGTTAAGTTTTATTAGCTTGTGTTTTACTTTTCACCAATTTCTCATATAGTTTGACTATTTTGTTTGTTAATATACTTCCAACATTCCTTTAGTTTGTGAATAAATATATCAATTTCGTATGATTTTAAACCCACTGTTGAAGCCACCGTCAAATAAGGAATTCTAGAAATATCTTCATGGGTACCCCAATCTGAAAATGAAAAAAAAAAATTAAATACATTGATTTGAATAGAAAAACTGTAATTATTTATCTTACTTTTAAATTCATATCCATCTATAGATTTATGAGATCCTTCAGTTAATACTCTTGTGCCCGAAATGCCTCTAGTATATAACATTGAACCTAATTGGGTAGGACTTTCCAAGCTCAACGAATGTAAAGATAAAGCTATGGATATAGGATTACATTTGGTTTCAAGTATTTTGCAATTATTTTGCTTTGCAAAATCGTTTAGTTGCGATTTTAAGTATTCAAAATTTTCCTTGCGTTCTTTGGTAAGAGCTATATAACCATTTTTGCCCAAGGACAATAAAGTCATAAATACATCTAATGACTGAGAAGAGGATGCTCGACCTGAAATGTAGTTTTTTTCATATAAATCATTTATGCTTTTCAGTTTTAAAAACTTACCGGCATAGGTCTTAGCTACATTATGTACTACTTGTTGTTGAAATCCTGCTACAATAGCTCCTCCCACCGGAACCATTAGATTTTTATCTGTACTTTGTATAAACAAATCTATGCGGCCTTGGTGATGTCCCTGTTGTAGTTGGTAGGCAAAGTAAGAACTTTGTAATCCATAAGCATTATTGACTACATGAGGTATATTATGTTGTTTAGCCAATTTAGCCAACTCTGTGATATCATCACAATTCCGGGGGGCAAAACAACTTGTGGTGGACATAATACATAAAATTTCTTCAGATTGTAAAGTTTTGATTTTAGCTTCAAATTGTTTTATATCAGTATAAAGTCCATCCATTTTAGACCTCCTTTGAGTATTAATTATAATGGGTATATATCCAGCTGTTGTAATACTTTTAAAACAAGATTTTTGGTCAATACGAGACCATAAAATATATTTGGCTTTTGGTCGTTGTTTTCGTAAACTAAGAAAACATAATGTTAATGTCATACCAGTAGCCATAGGCACTAAAAAACAACTCTGACAACTTTGTACACCCATAAAACGTATTAAGTCCAGGAGTAAAGCATTTGTTAATTGGGCCAGCATGGTAGAGCCTACAGCTTTGGGTTGAGCTTCTAATAAATCTCCAGATCTACCAATACCATGACCAAAATTATAATGTTTTTGGGCTACTAAATCTGAAAATGGAATATTTATTAACTGGTAAATTCGTATTTAAAATTATAGTCTAAGGCCTTACTGCACACTATACGAGCTTCTCTTTCTCCTAATCCGGCCTTATGCTGAAAGTTATTACTGTCTAGGGAGGATAATTGTTGTACAATATATTCTATGAGATCATCACTCCAACCATCTTCTGGTAGTTTACGCTTTAATGAAAAGTCTCAAAATATTTATTTCTTTTAACTGAATAATTTTCCTAACCTTTTCCATCAAGTCTTTAATTTTAATTTCTTTAGATTTTTGGGCTTCTACTGCCAGTTTTAAATAATTTATTGGCACTAATTTCTCACTTATTTTTAAATTATTAAAATTCATTTTTGTAAATCCAAGTAAAAGAAAAACAGCAAGTAACAAGTATGAAATTTACATTTAGCTTATCAGCTGTATTTGTTTACATTTCTTTTACAATGTCTAATATTTATTTTCCAACGCCGAGAGAGGTACAAGTGGAGTGGCGCTGCAAAAACGCCGTTTTTTAAACAAAAATTGTCGTGGTCGGAACAAATAATCTGATACTTTTTACCAAATTTTGTAATAAAGTATCAGAATTAGAGTTGTGAAATTTCGATACTTTTTGAGTACTCAATACTACTCAATACTTTTCACTTGAGTACTCGATACTACTCAATACTTTTAACGGTTTTTTTGAATTTAAAAATAAAAATGTTATGAATGCGTATTTATTATTAACTGTTGTTACTTGCATTTTAATTAATTTAAAACATTAATTAAAAAATTATTCCCAAAAATTCGTTACAAATTTCTATGCTTCACAAATAGAGTTGTATTTTCAGAGTTGTATTTTTAGAGTACTATTTTTAGAGTTGTATTTTCATACGAAAAATACACATTTCTACGGAAAATTGCATCTTTAAAAGTATTGAGTAGTACCGTTTTAGTATTGAGTACTCAAAAAAACAGCCAGTATTGAGTACTCAATACTTTTACAACTCTAATCAGAATTCAATAAAAAGTACCACAATTTCGTACTATTTTGCATGATATGTGCAGAATTGCTTGAATCCAGCTTCGCTAACGTTCAAGCACACGATCATGGAAATCAATCAAAACAAGGAAATTTATTTAAAAGTACCGTTTATAAAAGGTACATCGAAAAAAAAAAATTAAAACGTCAAAAAAGCTGTGGCAGTTTATTTATTACCGCCATTTGTTGTGAATTGCTGATTATTAACAAGTAAGTCAAATAAATTTTACACTATTTTTATTATTTATTTATTGTTCAAATAAACAAACTGAGGTCTTAGGGCCATATATAGTAGTTATTTTATATTCCTTAAAACTATAATCTTAAAAAAAGCAATTAAATTTGTATATAAGAGCATTAGCAATATAAAAGTAACAACAACATGGCAAAAATAAATATGACCAAATGTATTGGTCATACATATGAATAAAACTTAGCAAATTGTTGTAATTTACTTACCAAGGACTTCCATTACATATGACACGAATTTAATTTTAAACGAGTAAAAAGGTTAAAGTCGGGCATGCCGACTATACAATACCCTACATCAGTCTGGTTAAAAGCCAACTAATGTTTGGATCCGAAATTCGAATGGGTTATAAATGGGACTTGTGTCAAAATTTTCTATAATATGAGCCAGCGAACCAAATTTCATTAAAATATCTTAATATTTGCGACCTGCAGTTTGTAACCAAGCCAATTTTGGGGGGACCCTTATATGGGCACTAGATCTAAACATTGACCGGTGTTAAGCAAAATCAATAGGCTTCGTCCTTGGGCTTACATAGGTCGGTGTACCAAATTTCATCAAAATATCTTAATATTTGCGACCTGCAGCGTATAAACAATATAATTTTGAGGGGACCCTTATATGGGCACTAGGTCTAAACATGGACCGATTTTAACCAAAATCAATAGGCGTCGTCCTTGGGCCGACATAAGTCGGTGTACCAAGTTTCATTAAAATATATGGGCACTAGGTCTAAACATGGACCGATGTTCACCAAAATCAATAGGCTTCGTTCTTGGGCCAACATTGGTCTGTGTACCAAATTTCATCAAAATATCTTAATATTTGCGACCTGCAGCGTATAAACAATATAATTTTGAGGGGACCCTTATATGGGCACTAGGTCTAAACAAGGACCGATTTTAACCAAAATCAATAGGCTTCGTCCTTTGGCCGACATAAATCGGTGTACCAAGTTTCAAAGTTTCATCAAAATATCTTAATATTTGCGACCTGTAGAGTGCGCACAAGAATGCATGGACAGACAGACAGACAGACAGACGGACGGACGGACGGACAGACGGACATCGTTAAATCGTAATAAAAAAAAATCTGAGCCGATCGGTATACTATAAGGTGGGTCTAGGACCAATATTTTTTGGTGTTATAAACATCAGCACAAACTTATAATACCCTGACCACATAGTGGTGTAGGGTATAAAAAGATAACAGATATCCTTTCAAATTAACTTAAAATTTTATATATAATTTTATTGCTATCAGAAATCCTATCTCACATAATAGGACATTCCATAGATATAAATTAATGCAAAACATAAATTTTCATAGTGGTAAATATAAAAAAACTTCCTGATCAAAATTGAACATTTTTTTATCAAAATTGGAGATTTTCTTAATCAGACCATAATTATTTTCATAATGGCATATTTGTAGGGTTGTGGAGCGTGAGAATTCCAATTTTTTTTTTGGATCAGTATAATCCACAGTTATAAAATTTACAAAACCTAAAAGATTAAGTCAATTTTCTTATCTCATAACTCACCCTGTATAAATCAGGATGACAATGCATTTCTCGATGAGTAAATCTCTCGCAGTATATACAGGAACGACGCACATTGCTTTGTCCCATAGGCAAAATTAAAAAAAAAATGTACGCGGAACGTTAGTGACTTATACATTTTTGAAAAGGTGACATAATACCATAAATAAATATAAAAGAGAAATTCAGTATCTCTTTTTGTTAACAACAGAGAGCGTAAAGTCAAACAAATTTTGAGCTAAAATAGTTAAAGGAAAATCTAAATTTAACTGCTTTGCAAAAAAAATTGTCAAAAATTAATTTTTAAAGATAATTCTTTGAAACACGGTGGTTTTGTTATTCTTTATATTCGCAATAAGCAGAAATTATCTTAAGTGAAAATTTATAGAATCATATTTGGTGGTATCGATAACTTTTTTGACTGGAAATCCCAAAGTTGCTTAAGTTTGGTAGAGTAAAAAAAATATGGAAGAACGTCTTTTGTTTATTTATGATTTTACGACATCTTGAAGCTCTTTAATAGAATTTGATAAAAACAATTATTTTTTTAACCGCAAATTTAAAAATTTTATAAATTTTCCAAATCCTTTTACCTGAGTTTTAACAAAGTTAGAAAGAGCTAAATTTTAAGGTACCACCAAAAATTAAAATACCCAGCAAAAATATTAAGGAGTACTTCAAACAGAATGACTATTTTATCTACATCCAATAAAATAATATACAAAAATAAAATAAAACAAATGCAACAACACATAGCGACATGACGCACAAGCATAGTTTTCTGCTGAAAAATTGTTAAATTTACAGCAGTATCGGATCTTTCCTATGACACGCACGTGTTAAATTCGTTGATGGAAATGCCAAATTCGAACTACTTTTATTTTTGAGTTGTGTTTTTTCTGGAGCAGTTAGTAGTTCAAAATTTGGCATTTCCATCAATGAATTTAACACGTGCGTGTCATAGGAAAGATCCGATACTGCTGTAAATTTAACTAATAATAATCATAAAGGAAAATTTAATTTCTAACGCATTTTCGAAGTTCTAAACTAAATTATATATTTGATTTTAACAGTTTTTTAAAGGTCCCAGCAATTGGATGTAATGCTTTACAAACTACTTCTTCCACTGCTTCACAAGTATCTGTTAGTGTATTTTTACTGCTTTTTTAGAAGTTATTCTGAACAACATCAACAAATCACTTCTTTCATTGCTTCTAAAATATCCGTTAGTATATTTGTACAGCTTTTTCAGAATTACTTCTGAATAACATCAAAAAAATCACTTAAGATTTCTGCAAAGGAGTAATTGCTCTAAAAGTGCTCGTAAAAAGTGATTTTCGTATCATTTGGCATTTCCAAACAGAAGGTCGCGGGATCAATTTCCGGCGGGACCAATAATTTGTTTCCATTTTTTTTATTCTGTTAATTTTTTTTAAATTCAATATTTTTTTAATTTTTAAAAATATGTATATATTAAAAAAATGGTAGGAATTTGCTTTCTATGCAACTGTAAAAATAGTACTGAAAACAATATTGAATTGGAGTGCAACTTTTACACTTGTTTAATAAGTACTTTTATTGAAGAGAATAAGGAACAATATCTCGCAGTAACAAAGTGGTGTTTTTATGTGGCCCTATGCTCCTTGCAGGAGTAAAAGGAACAAATATATAACTTTCATATCAAAGAATAGCTCAGCGGTAGAGCGCTAGTCTAGCAATCGTGAGGTCGTAAGTTCGATACCCGATGGCGGCAATAAAAAACACAGAATTTTTTTGTGAAGAATGTTGAAGTTTTAATACTCCTCTCCATCATTAGTGTATATGTTAAAAAAGAAGTGCATCGAGATCATCAATTATAGTGCTTTTTCTACTGCTTCGGCATCTCTTTGCTGGGGTTTTATTACAATTTTATAGATTATCGGAAAGATTAAATATTTAAAGTAAATTATATCATTATTATTTTGATTTCCAATGGAGTGCGTCATTCCAATATGATCCTGGACTAATTTCAAAGCACAACAATAATTTCAAACGCAAAATGAAAGTAAAATTCCAGAGGATTTTGCAAAGTTAGCTCGGGTTTTTATTTTATGACATTTTAAAAGTTATGACCTCTCTCGCGTTCACGAATAAGTTAAATTTCAACTGTTCTTTTCGGTTCTTTTCTTTTATTCGGAATTATCAAACAAACCACTGACATAATATATGTATATATATAATATAATAATAGAATAATATATAATAGAAAAATCGTAAACAAAATAGGAAAAAAAGTTAATCAAAATTAATTAAAAGGGGGGCCCTACACAGAAAGCTTTTGAAATCAGTAAATCCTTTTTGCTAAATATTAGTAAGATAAGTACAGCAAAAATGCAACTGTTTTGGTAATATTTGAGTTAAATTTCGTTTAATTAAATTGCCAATTTACCTTGCTAATATTGGCTAAAAAATATTGCTGAATATTAGTAGACAAAAATCAGTAAAGAAATTGTTATATATTCAAATGTTAATTTATCTTTAAATTTGAGTTGAATACAAATAGCGGTCTCTCCTGCTACAATAAACAGAAATATTTGCTAGAAAATAGTAGACTGCTTTCTGTAGTGCAGATTTTTATTCGCATTAAGAAAATAAAAAAAAAAACAAAAATTTAAAATTATTTGTGATGGTTTGGTCGATTAATTTCCAGGAAATTTTTTGCTGATTTTAGCAGGGTAAATTGTCATTTTCGATTAACTAAAATATAGCTGAAATTTTGTAAATTTAACAGATTTTTTCTTGCCGTTTGTATCTTTCTAATGTTTAGCAAACAGATTCTGCTAAATTCAGCTGTTTTTTCAGCAAACACTTTTAAAGACTTTTATATTAGTGTATAAACAACTGAAAAAATTTCTCGAATGAACGAGTGAACTAGAAGTACACACTAGTTCAAAAATAAAATTGATTGAAATGAACTGTGAACTATAATGCCAATTTCTAATAATTTTTATTCCGATTATTTGTTTGTACTAAATGTTTTATTTTGTGGGATAATTTCCGGGTGTGCTCACATTTTTACTCAGAATTTCTAATTTTTTTTTTTACGATAGATTAAAACTCAGGGGATGCCCACTACTTATGCGAATGCATTGTGTTAGAATTAGGAAAATAGAATAGATTTCGACAATTTTTAACACCAAACTGCTAATAACAAATAATATGAATAAAAAGCAACTGATAGTGCGTCTTTGTGACGAAAAAGTGATTAAAATAGACACATGTTTCAAGAGGCCATCAAATAAAAAACCGACCTAGATTTACAAAACACTTTGAGGGTTTTGTTTTAGCAACAGTGTACTTTCATTTCGCGTTAGAAACATTGATTCTGACCGCGATGATCATTTTGCAGGATCATCTAAAACTGCAGAATATAGTTTTGTTAAATATACTGCAATAAGCTTTTTGAGACAAATCCGAATTTATATATGTATTTAATTTACAGTCACTTTCAGAATAAATTTCTTGTTTCTCCTAAAGTACGCTTTTTCACGGACAGTTAATAATTTTAATTAAAAAAAAAAATATGAAAATCCAACATTATAATGCTTAATTTCCCAGTGTAGAAACGGTAATGACATATCATTATTCTTTGGACTACCAGTAATGACACCCACTTACCTTTTGCATTATTTTAAAACATATAATTATGAGTTACTGATGATGACTTATTTTCATCATTATTTCAAATAGAAAATAATTTTCTAGATTTTTTTTTTTTAAATTTTTTGAAATCTATTTTTGGACTCACTATTTTTTAAACACTGGTAAGGATATATGTAACCACATATTTTTTGATTTTTTGTACGTTGGCGATTAAGCTGAATTGTGTGCAGCAGGTCAATTATGTTCTTATCTATTAAATATTACATGCCGATATAGCTCAGATGGTAGAGCTATTGACTGGCAATCTGTAGACCCATGAATGTCGAATTATGCCAAATTATCACCCTATAGTAACAGCTTGTGCCTGCAAGCAGGAAACCTGGAATTTTTAAGGAAAATCGAAGGTTAATTTCTCAATTTTATGTTTATCTTATGATGATGCATAAGCTGATATATTCAAAGGAACCTGAATATCTCTATAGAAGAATTACTTTTGCCAAATCTCCACGTGGAAGAGGCCTGATCTCACAAAAATATAAATACGTTTTATCTACAAGACAATTTTTTAATTACACAATCGGTCTTTGGAATGCCTTACCATCAAATATTCAATTGGTTAGCAACACAATACGCTTTAATATTAAATTTGTTTAAAATGTTTTAAATGTTTTTCAATTTTATAATGTTTATTTTAATTTATATGTATGTTTGTGCAATTTAAATTTCACTATGTTATTTTTAAGTTTTTTAATTTATAATTAATATCAATTTATAAATTGTATTTGAATTTGACAAAACATTTACTTGAAAGTTTTACGTGCTATCACTGTAATTTATAAGATTTATTCTTGTTGTGATAGTTTGGATCAATAAACTAAACTAAAACTAAATATGACGAAAGCTATCAATAGTAACAATAAAAAATAGCCACTTATCAATTAAAAGTTGCAAAAAAATTTCTGTTTCCTATTTGCAGTCACATTTTAGAAATTTTTTCTCAGTAAAAGAGAGGATTGCATTCTATTTATTTTCTAACCTATTTGATTAAGCCTAGCACACATAACTATTCAAGATTTTTCAAAAAAGAAAACCATAAAAAACAGTTTCTATGGTCACCAAAAACCTTAGAAAAATTTTTAGAAAGCAGTTTTCGCAATATAGATATAGAGTCTATTTCATTTATGAAAACTTAAGGAACTTGTCCATTTGGTATTTGATTTCCACAAAAAATAAATATTTTTTATTACATTTTTTAAAAAATGTTGTTGCTTTCGACGTATTTTGTATATTTCAAAATTTGTAAAATCATTTCGGGGGGGGGGGGGGCTCGAAAATAGCATATCAATTAAAAATTCACAAAATTCGAATTTTTTGCAAACACTAGTTTTTTATTTAACTTGTTCATTAAATATACTTAAAATTATTCAGATACGGAATTTTGGTTTCGCTGGATATCATTAACCCACTTTAACCTAGAACCGAAATGCCCATAAATTTAATAGAAATGAAAAACGGCTTTTTTTTTATTTATTTGTCAATTTTTTTTTAAAATACACAATTTGGAAATGTCAAAAGCTATTTTTGTAATATAATAGTTATTATTAAAGAAAAATAATAAATTGAAAAAATTATAATTCGGTTTTGTGTGGGGAGCGACTCCTTTCCAGGACATTTTATGAAAATTGATTATTTTGTCAAAAATTGTTTTCACTAAATTTTAGCAAGTTACCAATATTTTTGACCATGTGTCTGTCATATTGAAGGTTTTGCTAAAATAAAATAACATTGCACCATAAAAAACTTGTAAAAATTGAGCAATAATACTGCTCGCCTGTGGCGCCCTTAAAATTGCTAATGAATGATAAAAAGGATATATGGGAGATAGTCATATCCTTGTACCGAATGAAACAATATTTGCCACAGAGATAAAAAGTATAATTTTATAAACTATTGTAAGCTTCTAGTGCATTCTGATCTTAAATCTGGCCAAAATACAGTTTTTGATAAAAAGGATATATGGGAGGTAGTCATGTCCTTACACCGAATGAAACAAAATTTGCCAAAGAGCTAGCAAGTGCTATTTTAGGAACTATTTTAAGTTTTTGGTGCATTCTGATCATAAATGTTGCCAAAATATAGTTTTTTAGAAAAAGGATATATGGGAGGTAGTCATGTCCTTGCACCGAATGAAACAAAATTTGCCTAAAAGCTAAAAAGTATTATTTTACAAACTATTTTAAGTTTCTAGTGCATTCTGATCATAAATGTAGCCAAAATATAGTTTTCTTAGAAAAAGGATATATGGGAGGTAGTCATGTCCTTACACCGAATGAAACAAAATTTGCCAAAGAGCTAAAAAATATTATTTTACAAACTATTTTAAGCTTTTAGTGCATTCTGATCATAAATGTAGCCAAAATATTGTTTTTTAGAAAAAGGATATATGGGAGGTAGTCATGTCCTTGCCCCGAATGAAACAAAATTAACCACTGAGTTAAGGGACACAATTTGACCGGCAGTAACCAATTTTCGCCTTATTCTGTTTATAATTGTAGCTAAAATTAAAAATCTTAGATTAAGGATGTATGGGAGGTAGTCATGTCCTTGCACCGATTTTGCTGAAACTTCGAATTTTTCTTAATTTACATGTTCTGAACCAGCACACCGAATTTCATTCTTCTACGATAACTCCTCTAATTTTGCCGATTTGCTATATGGGGACGAAGCACTGTGCGACGGGGTGCTGACCGACATTTGAAGAAATTTTATTAGATTAAATTTTAATAGGTTAAATTTTAATAAATATTAAAAGTTGTTTCAATAAGCATGCATAATATGAAAAAATATAATAAAAAAACTAAACCCGTTAACTCCAATTTAACTTCTTTAAATGTCAAAGAGCCAGTGAGAGAGCGCGTAAAATTAATTTTTTCCAAAAATGTTTGCGAAAAATTTTATTTTCTTTATGAAAATTTTAATTCGAAAGAACTTCTATTTCAAAAATGCGTAATCTACATTTCAGTGGTATAAGATCATTTTTTACAGTGTACCTATTGTGGAAAAAATTCCATGAATCTTTAGCTAAAAAACAACTATTTATGGATATTTTCAACTTCAATTACCTTAAAAAGAAATTAAAAGTGCGTATTAGTACGTCACTGGGAATACGTAAGTAAATAATTTCATAAGTTACGATATTCGCGAAGAAAAAAATGATTATAAAAAACATAACAAAACAACCTTTATATTGTAAGGATCATAAGTTCTTTTAAAATATAAAAGTACATACCGTTACAACTACATATATAGAAAAGAAGGTATACAGCTATTGGCAACTAATTAGAAACGCTCTTTTTATATAAGTTCTTGATTAATAAAAAAAAATTTGCAAATTTATCGTTATAATTTTTTCAAAAGCACTTGCATTCTATTTTTTAGTATTCTTATTATCAAATGTACTCAGTTTTTTTTTGTTGTGCATTTCAAATACCGTTATCATTAGGAAAGCCCAGTTATTAGTTAAAATCTTTGTTGTGTTATTTTGATAAAAATTCTTTTCTTTTTCGGCAAAATTTTTTTTTTTTATTTAATTTTAAAACAATATTTAAAACTATTATGTTTAAGGTTTATAATGGGAAAAGGCAAAAGCTGAACTCCTGAACAACGAGGCTCCATTTTTGAGCTTCGTAAAGCTGGAAAATTTTATAAAGAAATAGTAGGGCAGCTCAGGTGTTCCAAAAGAATTTTTTTTAATGATTTACAGCATTTAAATAAACTATTTTTTTAACTGATAATGCATTATCGTTTCTAATGAGGTGTAGCAGTCAAATTTCGTACAATATAATCTATTTATAAAATATTTTTAAAAATGAATAATATCTTAAGTTCTTTGTATTTGTTAACTCCTTAATATATTTAAAAGAAATGGAAAAAATGTCTATATAAAAACTAAAGCGTTTTATGTAAGTTACAAAGCGTTTCTAATTAGTTGGCAACATCTATACATAACATAGCAAGGAAAATCAAGATCAAGACTATGATTATGATCTTGACAAAAGATGAGGGGTTAGTTTTAATATTTCTTTTTTGAGGTTAAGTTTTTTTTGCTATAATATAAATAATAATTAAAACAGCATTATAATTTTCAAAAAAAGGATCTGAAGCCGAAGAAAATCCTTTGTAATAGAAACGCCTTAAAGAGGAAACTAAAAAACAATTTTTTTTTCTTTTGTGAATACAATATAAAGGAACAAAACTACACTCAAAAAAGTTTGACAGTTACTACTGTGTAGTAGTAGTTGTTAACTGTAATTTTTAACAGTAATTGTAGTTGGTTTTCTATAGAAAAATAGAAAACAGCTATTATGTCAGTTATTAAAGAAAAATAGTATTTTTGCAGTACACAAAAAAACAGAAGGCACCAACAATGGAATTTGTAAAAAAAACACATTTTTGTATATTGAAATTTTATTTCCAACAATTTTTTTTGTTTGAAATGTTCGCAAATTCTCATTTTTATACCCTACACCACTATATGGTCAGGGTATTATAAGTTTGTGCTGATGTTTGTAACAACAAAAAATATTGGCCCTAGACCCACCTTATAGTATACCGATCGGCTCAGAATTTTTTATTTCGATTTAACGATGTCCGTCTGTCTGTCTGTCCGTCCGTCCGTCTGTCTGTCTGTCCATGCATTCTTGTGCGCACTCTACAGGTCGCAAATATTAAGATATTTTGATGAAACTTGTTACACCGACTTATGTCGGCCCAAGGACGAAGCCTATTGATTTTGATTAAAATCGGTCCATGTTTAGACCTAGTGCCCATATAAGGGTCCTCCCAAAATTGTTTATACGCTGGTTAAAGTCGGCATGCCCGACTTTAACCTTTTTACTCGTTCATATAAAAATTGTTTAAAAATAAAATTCAAAGTTACAAAAAGATAGTAAAATATTCTTTGGATTTAAAATACACTTGGGGTGCCTTTTTGAAAAGTTTTTTTTTGTATTTACAAAAACGGTATCAGGAATATGTTTAATAATGTAAAATAGGGTATTCACAGTTCATGCTATTTTAACTAGTAAATCAGCATTTATCGTAAATTTGACAACTTTCTATGGGTTAAACTTCCAAAATCATGCTATTATACAACGTGCTAATTTCTTCATTGTTTTATAACCGAAAGAAAAGAATTGATTTTTTTTAAATTAAAATATACTTTTATAATATGAAAAAAATTAACTGTAATAAAACAATAGTTTTTACTTTGTCAGTTGTTTTGAAATTTTTGTAGGAAAAATTTGTCAGTTAATTTTCCGATATTATAAGCAATCTATATTGAAATTTATAGTTAAAACGTTTTGTTAACATTTCTGATAAAAATTTGACCAATTTTTAGTTTTTTAGTTTTGTCTTAAATATGTTATGTTAATAATATTTTACATTTGTTGAAAAATTGTACAATATTTATATTTATTATTAAGTTATTTAATTTCTCAAAATTGTGCGTTAATTATAAATATATATGTACATTTCAAAAATCCAATACTTTAATTATAAGATTTTGTATCTTGTTGTGTTGGAAATCAATAAATAAATAAATAAATATTAGTTATTTTTAATGCATTTGTTAGTTTTTTTTTCAACAGTTAAAAATAACTACGTTTTCAGTTATTTTAAAGATAATTACCTTTCTCGCCTTTTTAACTGCACATAAAAATAACTACGTTTTCAGTTATTTTAAAGATAATTACCTTTGTCGCCTTTTTAACAGCGCATAGTTCGGTTACTATGCGAAAAAAGTGCCCCGAACTATGCGGTATATCGAAAAGAATGTCTTCAAAGTATTCAGTAGACCTATGAAGAGATTAACGACAGTCCCCAAACTCAGCAAATGTCTCCAGGGTAAACTTTAGATCAAAAACATTCCCCCGCAGTATGCGCTGTGCATACAGAGCTTGAAGAATTAATTCTTTAATTCAGTTTTTGACTTCTGAATTAAAAATTTAATGATTAATTCACAAAAGACTACACTCATAGAAATAAATCTTTAAAAATAGCAGAAAAAGTTACTAAAAATTAGTTAAAAATGATGCTACAGAAAAAACTGCTAAAATTAGCAGATTTTTTTACTAAATACTTGTAAAATGAGAACAGCAAAATTAAAACTATTAAATTTACAGAATTTTAGTAATATTTAAGCTAACTTTTAGTTAATTGAAAATAGCAAATTGTACTGTAAAATCTGCAGAAAATTTTGCTAAATATTTGTAGACTACAAATAGCAAAAATAAACTGTTAAATCTACAAAATTTTTGCTATTTTTAAGCTAAAATTAGTTGAATGCAAATAGCAGTCTATTCTGCTAAAATCAGCAGAAATATTTGCTAAAAAATTGTAAACTGCTGTTTTCAAAAGGCTCGATTTTTATTTGCATTTAAAAAAAATCGAAAAAAAACTTTGAAAATTTAAAATTTTTTGGTGATTTTTTAGGCTACTAATTATTTAGCAAAATGTTTTGCTGATATTAGCAGGTTAATTTGTTATTCTCCCCTTCTAAAAATTATCTCAAATATAACTAAAATTCTGTATATTTAACAGTTTTATTTTTCCTGTTCCTATATTACTAATATATAGCAAAAATAATCTGCTAATTTAGCAGTTTTTTCTGCAGCATCATTTTTAACTAATTTTTAGTAGTTTTAACTAAATTGTTTACGTACTTTTTTCTATTAGTGTACATATTGAATCGAATTAATTCATATTTCTTTAAGTTCGATTTTATTGTAATAGTTCTTTTTATTAAATCAAATGAATTAATTCACTGGTGAACGCGTTTAATTTTAAAAATCCAACGGATAAAAAAAAGTGAATTAATTCCATACTGAATTACCACCACTGAATTCGTTCAATTTCAATTTCTTTCAGTGAACTATAAAAAATACGTGAATTGAAAAAAAATACGTTCACCGAATTGAAAAACAAAAAATTATATTCACTAAATTCAAAAGCTGTTTTCTGCGTTCAGTTCATATTGGGGTTTTTTCAAAATATTTTGGAAATAATTCAGCCGTTATTGGTTGGTTGGTATGAGATGAAACTTCACACGCCCATAGCAAGACTCTTTTGCCATCACATTAAGAGTTTCTTTAAGAACACATATAGTATTTATATTTTTCTGAAAGCATACTTCTTTTAGATGTGCCTAATGGAAAAAATATTCTCCACTTGTAAATTTTTCTTCCCCCAGACCATTCCGAATTCGAGAAAAAAATCCCATTTTGGAAAATTTTCACATAGTTTTGGGAGTTTTAGAATTTTTTCCATCTTATCTCAAAATTTTTTTCTATATTTTTATAAAAGAATAGTACCAATAAGAAATGGCTGAATTATTACCAAAATATTTTGAAAACACTCCACTGTGTACCAAACGGCAAAAAACAGTTTTTGAATTCAGTGAACGTAATTTTTTGTTTTTCAATTCAGTGAAGTATTTTTTTTTAATTCACTGAACGTTTTTATATTTTTCTTTTAAATTCAAGGAACGAAAAAGATATGAATGATTTCAGTGGTGAATTAATTCAGTAAGGAATAAATTCACTTGATTTAATAAAAAGAACTATAGCAATTGAATTCATTCTTTGAATTTGTTTTTTCAGTTGAATGAATTCAGTGAATTACTTAAGAAAAGGAATTCATTCAATTCTAAAGAAAACTGATTTCGATTGGTAGTGAATTCATGCAAAAACGAATTAATTCTTCAAAGCTCTGTATATATTTATTGCGCATACATTCGGCACCTATTTTCATTCCGCAGTATAGTTTGGAGACATTGCGTACTTTGGGGTCGGTCCTCATTTAATTTGTATTCGTTACGAATACATATAAGACATTCGTTTCGTTCTGGGTACTTTCTGAGGACACTCTTTTATTACTCAGAAAAGGTTCTTAAGAAGATGGAAATTGCACTCCCTAGGTTCATAATTATGTGTCTTTTAGGAGTCATAAAAGAACACTGTGAAAGAGGCTTCACTTATGAGTCCTTTCGGACTCCAATTGTACGCTGGGATATATGTTTTCGTTTATCTATAACTACACAGTTGCTGCTCCGTCGCGTTACGTTAGGGTACGAGTAGCTGACGAGGCTTTAACGGTATTATAAAGGTATCGGTTGCCAATCTTATACTACATTTATACTTGAGCACAAACCAGCTAGTTTTTGTACAAAACTATAGTTTTTGCTTGTTTTTTTTTTGTATGCTTTTTGATAAGTTAAAAACTCCAAGAGCCAAAAACCAGGTAGTTTTTGCTCAGGTACCCACACATTACCAAATAATGTATAAAGTTATGTGTACCCGAGTAAAAAAGAGTATATCTCTATATATAAAAGAATAACGTGACTGACTGACTGACTGACTCAACATCGCCCAGCCCAAACCGCTGAAGCTAGGAAGTTGAAATATGGTACGTAGGTTCCTCTTTCGGCGTAGACGTCCGCTAAGACGGGATTTTTGGAAATTCCTACCGGAACGGGCAAAAAGGGGAAAAGTCTCCCCCTTGGCGGCCTGCCAAAACCCCTTTGGCTAGAAAGCTGAAATTTAAGATATGTGTTCCTTGGAGTATGGGCTAACTTTTCTGGAAAGTACTTTCTGGAATTTTGGACAGGGACGTTGTAAAAATGGGGGTTAAAAAGGGGAAAAAGGCCCCCCTTGACGGCCTGCCCAAACCGCTGGAGGTAGGAAGTTGAAATTTGGTATAAAGGTTCCTCCACTATCGTAGACATACACCAAGACGGGAGTTTTGGAAATTTTTACAGGGACGGGCAAAAAGGGGAAAAAGTCTCCCCCTTGACGGCCTGCTCAAACTGCTGGAGCTATGAAGTTGAAATTTGGTATGTAGGTTCCTCGACCGGTGTAGACGTCCGTTGAGACGGCATTTTTGGAAATTCTTATCGGGAGGGGCAAAAAGGGGACAAAAAAAGTACCTTTTTCCAAAAAAGTACCTTTTTCCAAAAAAGTACCTTTTCCCAAAAAAAGTACCTTTTTCCCAAAAAAAGTACCTTTTTCCCAAAAAAGTACCTTTTTCCAAAAAAAGTACCTTTTTCCAAAAAAAGTACCTTTTTCCAAAAAAAAGTACCTTTTTCCAAAAAAAGTACCTTTTTCCAAAAAAAAGTACCTTTTCCCAAAAAAAGTACCTTTTTCCAAAAAAAGTACCCTTTTCCAAAAAAAAGTACCTTTTTCCAAAAAAAGTACCTTTTTCCAAAAAAAAGTACCTTTTTCCAAAAAAAGTACCTTTTTCCAAAAAAAGTACCTTTTTCCAAAAAAAGTACCTTTTTCCAAAAACAGTACCTTTTTCCAAAAAAAGTACCTTTTTCCAAAAAAAGTACCTTTTTCCAAAAAAAGTACCTTTTTCCAAAAAAAGTACCTTTTTCCAAAAAAAGTACCTTTTTCCAAAAAAAGTACCTTTTTCCAAAAAAAGTACATTTTTCCAAAAAAAGTACCTTTTTCCAAAAAAAGTACCTTTTTCCAAAAAAAAGTACCTTTTTCCAAAAAAAGTACATTTTTCCAAAAAAGTACCTTTTTCCAAAAAAAGTGCCTTTTTTCAAAAAAGTACCTTTTTCCAAAAAAAGTACCTTTTTCCAAAAAAAGTACCTTTTTCCAAAAAAAGTACCTTTTTTAAAAAAAGTACCTTTTTCCAAAAAATTTACCTTTTTCTAAAAAAATGTACCTTTCCAAAAAAAAGTACCTTTTCCAAAAAAAGTACCTTTTCCCAAAAAACATACATTTTTCCAAAAAAATACGTTTTTCAAAAAAAGTACCTTTTGCAAAAAAAAGTACCTTTTCCCAAAAAAAGTACCTTTTTCTAAAAAAATGTTCCTTTTCCCAAAAAACACATTTTTTCAAAAAAATACCTTTTCCAACAAAAAGTCACTTTTCCCAAAAAAAAGTACCTTTTTCTAAAAAAATGTTCCTTTTCCAAAAGAAGTACCTTTTCCAAAAAAAGTACCTTTTTCCAAAAAACATAAATTTTTCCAACAAAAAACACCTTTTTTAAAAAAAATACATTTTCCAAAAAAAGTACAAATAAAGTACTTTGTAAAAACAAAGTATCTTTTTTCAAAAAATTTCGTTTTTCCAAAAAGTACCATTTAAAATAATATATAATTTCAAAAAAACAGTTTTTTTTCTTCCCCCCACGGATATCTCCACTAAAACAAGGTTTGTTGATATTCGGCATAGACGTGCGCTAAGACGGGATTTTTGAAAATTCCTACCGGAACGGGCAAAAAGGGGAAAAGTCTCACAAATTGGAAAAGTGTCTGCCCAAACCACTGGAGGTAAGAAGTTGAAATTTGGTATAAAGGTTCCTCCACTATAGTAGACATCGACTAAGTTTGTATTTTTGGAATTCCCTACAGGATAACCCAAAAGGAAACTCTGTATGTGAGTTCCTCCTTCTGTGTAGGCGTCCGCTTAGACGGAATTTTTGAAATTCCTATCGGGAGGGGAAATAAGGTAAAAGTCTCCTCCTGACGGCTTGCCCAATCCCTTTTGGTCAACCTAAAATTTTAAATATGTATTCCTTGGAGTAGGACTAACTCACCGGCAACGTAATTTTTCTATTTTGGAACAAGAACATAGTAAAAATGGTGGTTGAAAGGGAAAAATGTCCCCACTAACGGCCTGCCCAAACCGCTTAGGCAATGCAGTTGAAATTTGGTATGAATGTTCCTCATCCATCGCAGATAGCCGCTAAGATGGAATTTTTGTAAATTCCTAAAGGGAGGGGCAAAAAGAAGAAAAGCCTCACCTTGGGGGCCGGTAAAAACCCCTTCGGCTAGAAACCTGAAGCTTAAAATGTGGGTCCCTGGAGTAAGGGCTAACTTATTAGAAAGATACTTTTTTGAATTTTGGACAGGGTCGTTATAAAATGGGGGCTCAAAAAGGGAAAGTTGCCCCTTAACGACCTGTCCAAACTGCTGGAACTAGGAAGCTGAAATTCGGTACTTAGGTTTCTCTTCCAGCCTAATTCCAACCGGGAGGGACAAAAAAAGAAAAAGTGTCCCCCTTGACAGCCTGCTCAAACTGCTGGAACTAGGAAGCTGAAATTCCCTGTCGATGGATTTTCGGAAATTCCTACCGAGAGGGGCAGAAATAGTAAAAGTTGGCTAGAAACCTGAAATGTAAAACATATGTTACTTGGAGTATGGGCTCACTTACCGGGAAGGTGCTTTTTGGACAGAGACATTGCAAAAATGGGGATTAATGAAGCGAAAAGTGCCGCTTAAAGGCCTGCCCAAACCGCTGGAGGTAGGAAGTTGAAATTTGGTATTAAAGTTCCTCCTCTATTGTAGACATCCGCTAAGATGAGATTTATGGAAATTTCTACAGGTAGGGTCAAAAACAGGAAAAGTCTCCCCCTTAACGGCCTGGCCAAACCGCTGGAACAAGGGAGCTTAAATTCGGTATTTGGGTTCCTTCTCCAACGTTGACGTCCCCTAAGATGGTATTTTTGGAAATTCATACCGGGAGGGGTAAAAAGGGAAAAAAACTTCCCCATTGACGGCCTGGCCAAACTGCTGGATATAGAGACCTAAAATTATGTATGTAGTAGGTTCCTCTTCCAACGCAGACGTCCTCTAAGACGGAAATTTTGGAAATTCCTACCGGGAGGGGTAAAAACGGAATAATTCTCCCCCTTGATGGCCTAACCGAACCCTTCGGCTAGAAACCTGTAATATCCCTACGGGAAATTTTAACAAACTGTCACCGAACTGGCCCCTTTATATGAAATAGACTGGTCACTTTTACATGGCGTTGTCATAGGAGGTGGAAATTGACCCCTTGTGACATGTCACAAGACAAATCCTAGGACAGGTTACTGAACTCTCAATTTCAGGGACCTGTCCTGGGATTTGTCTTGTGGCATGTCACAAGGGGTCAATTTCCACCTCCTATGACAACGCCATGTAAAAGTGACCAGTCTATTTCATATAAAGGGGCCAGTTCGGTGACAGTTTGTTAAAATTTCCCGTAGGGATATAATATGTTTTCCTTGGAGTATGGGCTAACTTATCGACAAGGCATTTCTAGGACTTTGGACAGGAACGTGGTAAAAATGGTGGTTCAAAAGGGGAAAATTGCCCCCCCCCCCCTTAACGTCTGCGTCTTTAGCTAGAAACCTAAAACTTAAAGAACAAGTGTATATGAAACACTAAAATTAAGAAACTAAATAGGAAACGAGTGGAACGAAACACTACACAAGTGGAATGAAATGGATATAAACGTTGAACGAGTAGAATTGAAATTATAGAGAATACAAATGGATTGGAAGAGGGAATTACCTGTTCAAACACTATCCACGGAATATGAAACTTATGTAGCATTGAAACTTACTCTCCAAAAAGTTAAAAAAATTTTCTAAAAGAGAAAAAACCTTAGAAAAGGAATGGAACTTATATATTCCGATATTTAAACTTCATGTAACGAAGCACCGGTGGAAGAAACCGACGCAGTAAATTTTCCAACTGAATTTGTGAATTTACTTGAATTGCCAGGTCTACCTTTACATAAACTGGAATTAAAAAAAAAACTTTAAGACACGCTAACAACGTAGCGGGCTTTGTCCGCTATTTTTAATATTATAAAATGCTTTCCAACTCTGCTTTACGTTATTTATTTTCATTCAAAACACAAATGAACAAAACTACTTACGGGTCTATCTACCTAAGTTCGCACTTTACCAAATTATCTTGACATACACACGTATATTGCAAATTATTATGGATTCATTACTAACAATCCACTTTCATGAGAAAAAGTGATCAAATATTTATTTATTTATTTTAAACCCATTGTTGTGCAGAATTATTTATTTGTGGTGGCTGGGTGAAGGCTTTAAATAAAAAAACTTTAAATAAAAAAACGAATTTAATAAAAATTGTTGGGGGGCGCAGCCCCCCCCCCCCTTAACCTTTAAGGCACGCTAACAACGTAGCGGGCTGCGCCCGCTAGTCTCTATATATAAAAGAATAACGTGACTGACTGACTGACTGACTCAACATCGCCCAGCCCAAACCGCTGAAGCTAGGAAGTTGAAATTTGGTATGTAGGTTCCTCTTTCGGGGTAGACGTCCGCTAAGACGGGATTTTTGGAAATTCCTACCGGAACGGGCAAGAAGGGGGAAAGTGGCCCCCTTGACGGCCTGCCAAAACCCCTTTGGCTAGAAAGCTGAAATTTAAGATATGTGTTCCTTGGAGTAGGGGCTAACTTTTCTGGAAAGTACTTTCTAGAATTTTGGACAGGGACGTTGTACAAATGGGGGTTAAAAAGGGGAAAAAGGCCCCCCTTGACGGCCTGCCCAAACCGCTGGAGGTAGGAAGTTGAAATTTGGTATAAAGGTTCCTCCACTATCGTAGACATCCACCAAGACGGGAGTTTTGGAAATTTTGACAGGGACGGGCAAAAAGGGGAAAAAGTCTCCCCCTTGACGGCCTGCTCAAACTGCTGGAGCTATGAAGTTGAAATTTGGTATGTAGGTTCCTCGACCGGTGTAGACGTCCGTTGAGCCGCATTTTTGGAAATTCTTATCGGGAGGGGCAAAAAGGGGACAAAAAAAGTACCTTTTTCCAAAAAAGTACCTTTTTCCAAAAAAGTACCTTTTTCCAAAAAAGTACCTTTTCCCAAAAAAAGTACCTTTTCCCAAAAAAAAGAACCTTTTTCCCAAAAAAGTACCTTTTTCCAAAAAAAGTACCTTTTTCCAAAAAAAGTACCTTTTTCCAAAAAAAAGTACCTTTTTCCAAAAAAAGTACCTTTTTCCAAAAAAAGTACCTTTTTCCAAAAAAAAGTACCTTCCCGACTAAAAAAGATGTAATATAATCATATATCACCATATATAAACCCATATATGCGTCCATATCTAATTTGATCCGAATATTGGAATATATAATTATATCAAGCGAGATACGCATGTTATCTAACCTGATACAATTTGATCCGAAAAATGGGTCTATCTAACTGCATCAAATTATATATAAATACATATAATTTGATGAAGATTTTCAAAGAAAATTTTAGTATATATTGTTGAGATCACTTATTTCATTCGTATTATTAAATACTAATGCTTAATATTTAGAAAAAATTTTCCTAATAAACTTGGAAATAGCTGACAAAATAAAATATTACAAAAATATGTCGGAACTTTTTCTAGGTTAGAGTTTTGGTCTTTCTTATAAAATGTGTATTTCTTATAAAATAAAAAAATTAACTTCCACAATTAATTTTTTTTTCACGTAAAAATAAATGAACTTAATCATATTTATTTCAACATATGTTCGTCTAATTTTTATTTTTAAATTTAAAAGTAAAAATAATTATTTCGACCTTTAATTCCACAATGAAAAAACAAAATTTTTTCTTTTTTATTTCTCTACAATTATTTTTATTTTAATAAAGTGTATTTTGCCAACTATTTGAAAAATATGTGTTAAATGCAATTATAAATTTCACAATTTCCTTGAGCTTAAGGTTTATTTTTTAAATATAAAGTTTTTTATTTTTGATATTTCGCTACTCCATTGTGAAGCATCTTCAGGATGATCCAGATCCACAATTTGTGAGTTTTTTTTAAATTTTTATAGTGCAATTAAACTTTATAAAATTTTGTATAATTAGATATCATGTCAGATATAATTATATATAAAATTAATACAATTTTCTATTAACTTTGTTATATATTTTGATATAAGATTACCCAGGTAGAAAATTACAAAGGGGCCAGCACTGACAAAGCACAGAACGCCCAAATGATAACACCGTCCCACTGTGCTTTCCTGGCACCCAAATGATAACACTGATCTATTTAATTCTTTGCAAAGTACTGAGATGGCACCAAGAAACACAAAAATCAAGTGTTTTCTCTGCCACCAAATTATGAGCCCTCATCACTGAAGAATTTCAAATTACTCTAAAAACAGATGATTCTTGGAGTTATTGTATTGTGGAGTCAAAAATTATTTAAATATTCACTCGCTTCTTTTTCATGATTATATATAATGTCATATCAAACATATTTCTAAAAGCAGTGTTAATATAATTGTATATGGTTATATAAAGCCACGCATATAAACATTTATTATTATATCAAATCATATAAGATTATATGAAAACTTTTTTAGTCGGGTTTTTCCAAAAAAAAGTACCTTTTTCCAAAAAAAGTACCTTTTTCCAAAAAAAGTACCTTTTTCCAAAAAAAGTACCTTTTTCCAAAAAAAATTCCTTATTCCAAAAAAAGTACCTTTATCCAAAAAAAAGTACCTTTTTCCAAAAAAAGTACCTTTTTCCAAAAAAAGTACCTTTTTCCAAAAAAAGTACCTTTTTCCAAAAAAAGTACCTTTTTCCAAAAAAAGTACCTTTTTCCAAAAAAAGTACCTTTTTCCAAAAAAAGTACATTTTTCCAAAAAAAATTCCTTTTTCAAAAAAAGTACCTTTTTCCAAAAAAGTACCTTTTTCCAAAAAAAAGTACCTTTTCCCGAAAACAGTACCTTTTTGCCAAAAAAAGTACCTTTTTCCAAAAAAGTACCTTTTTCCAAAAAAAGTACCTTTTTCCAAAAAAAGTACCTTTTTCAAAAAAGTACCTTTTTCCAAAAAAAAGTACCTTTTTTAAAAAAAGTACCTTTTTCCAAAAAATTTACCTTTTTCTAAAAAAATGTACCTTTTCCAAAAAAAAGTACCTTTTTCCAAAAACCATACATTTTTTCAACAAAATACCTTTTTCAAAAAAAGTACCTTTTCCAAAAAAAGTACCTTTTCCCAAAAAAAAGACCTTTTTCTAAAAAAAATTTTCCTTTTCCAAAAGAAGTACCTTTACCAAAAAAAGTACCTTTTTCCAAAAAACATACATTTTTCCAAAAAAAAAACACCTTTTTAAAAAAAAATACCTTTTCCAAAAAAAGTACAAATAAAGTACTTTGTAAAAACAAAGTATCTTTTTCCAAAAAATTTCGTTTTTCCAAAAAGTACCATTTAAAATAATATATAATTTCAAAAAAACTACTTTTTTTCCTCCCCCCACGGATATCTCCACTAAAACAAGGTTTCTTGATATTCGGCATAGACGTGCGCTAAGACGGGATTTTTGGAAATTCTTATCGGAACGGGCAAAAAGGGGAAAAGTCTCCCCATAAACAGTCTCACAAATTGGAAAAGTGCCTGCCCAAACCACTGGAGGTAAGAAGTTGAAATTTGGTATAAAGGTTCCTCCACTGTAGTAGACATCGACTAAGTTTGTATTTTTGGAATTCCCTACAGGATATCCCAAAAGGAAACTCGGTATGTGAGTTCCTCCTTCTGTGTAGGCGTCCGCTTAGACTGAATTTTTGAATTTCCTATCGGGAGGGGAAATAAGGTAAAAGTCTCCTCCTGACGGCTTGGCCAACCTAAAATTTTAAATATGTATTCCTTGGAGTAGGACTAACTCACCGGCAACGTAATTTTTCTGTTTTGGAACAGGAACATAGTAAAAATGGTGGTTGAAAGGGAAAAATGTCCCCACTAACGGCCTGCCCAAACCGCTTAGGCAATGCAGTTGAAATTTGGTATGAATGTTCCTCATCCATCGCAGATAGCCGCGAAGATGGAATTTTTGTAAATTCCTAAAGGGAGGGGCAAAAAGAAGAAAAGCCTCACCTTGGGGGACGGTAAAAACCCCTTCGGCTAGAAACCTGAAGCTTAAAATGTGGGTCCCTGGAGTGAGGGCTAACTTATTAGAAAGATACTTTTTAGAATTTTGGACAGGGTCGTTATAAAATGGGGGCTCAAAAAGGGAAAGTTGCCCCTTAACGACCTGTCCAAACTGCTGGAACTAGGAAGCTGAAATGCGGTACTTAGGTTCCTCTCAGCCTGCTCAAACTGCTGGAACTAGGAAGCTGGAATTCCCTGTCGATGGATTTTCGGAAATTCCTACCGAGAGGGGCACAAATAGTAAAAGTTGGCTAGAAACCTGAAATGTAAAACATATGTTACTTGGAGTATGTGCTCACTTACCGGGAAGGAGCTTTTTGGACAGGGACATTGCAAAAATGGGGATTAATGAAGCGAAAAGTGCCGCTTAAAGGCCTGCCCAAACCGCTGGAGGTAGGAAGTTGAAATTTGGTATTAAAGTTCCTCCTCTATTGTAGACATCCGCTAAGATGAGATTTTTGGAAATTTCTACAGGTAGCGTCAAAAACAGGAAAAGTCTCCCCCTTAACGGCCTGGCCAAACTGCTGGAACAAGGGATCTTAAATTGGGTTCCTTCTCCAACGTTGACGTCCCCTAAGATGGTATTTTTGGAAATTCATACCGGGAGGGGTAAAAAGGGAAAAAACTTCCCCCTTGACGGCCTGGCCAAACTGCTGGATATAGAGACCTAAAATTATGTATGTAGTAGGTTCCTCCTCCAACGCAGACGTCCTCTAAGACGGAATTTTTGGAAATTCCTACCGGGAGGGGTAAAAACGGAATAATTCTCCCCCTTGATGGCCTAACCGAACCCTTCGGCTAGAAACCTGTAATATATAATATGTTTTCCTTGGAGTATGGGCTAACTTATCGACAAGGCATTTCTAGGACTTTGGACAGGAACGTGGTAAAAATGGTGGTTCAAAAGGGGAAAATTGACCCCCCCCCCTTAACGTCTGCGTCTTTAGCTAGAAACCTAAAACTTAAAGAACAAGTGTATATGAAACACTAAAATTAAGAAACTAAATAGGAAACGAGTGGAATTGAAATACTACACAAGTGGAATGAAATGGATATAAACGTTGAACGAGTGGAATTGAAATTATAGACAATGCAAATGGATTGGAAGAGGGAATTACCTCTTCAAACACTATCAACGGAATATGAAACTTATGTAGCATTGAAACATACTCTCCAAAAAGTTAAACAAATTTTCTGAAAGAGAAAAAACCTTAGAAAAGGAATGGAACTTATATATTCCGATATTTAAACTTCATGTAACGAAGCACCGGTGGAAGAAACCGACGCAGTAAATTTTCCAACTTAATTTGTAAATTTACTTGAATTGCCAGGTCTACCTTTACATAAACTGGAATTAAAAAAAACTTTAAGACACGCTAACAACGTAGCTTTGCCCGCTATTTTTAATATTATAAAATGCTTTCCAACCCTGCTTTACGTTATTTATTTTCATTCAAAACACAAATGAACAAAACTACTTACGGGTCTATCTACCTAAGTTCGCACTTTACCAAATTATCTTGACATACACACGTATATTGCAAATTATTATGGATTCATTACTAACAATCCACTTTCATGAGAAAAAGTGATCAAATATTTATTTATTTTAAACCCATTGTTGTGCAGAATTATTTATTTGTGGTGGCTGGGTGAAGGCTTTTATTATAAAAACTGTACTTTAAATAAAAAGCGAATTTAAAAAAATTGTCGGGGGGGGGGGGGGGGCACAGCCCGCTATCTTTAATATTATAAATCGCTTGCCAACCCTGCTTTACGTTTTTTATTTTCATTTAAAGCACAAATGAATAAAACTACTTACGGGTCTATCTACCTAAGTTCGCACTTTACCAAATTATCTTGACATACACACGTATATTGCAAATTATTATGGATTCATTACTAACAATCCACTTTCATGAGTAAAAGTGATCAAATATTTATTTATTTTAAACCCATTGTTGTGCAGAATTATTTATTTGTGGTGGCTGGGTGAAGGCTTTAAATAAAAAAACTTTAAATAAAAAAACGAATTTAATAAAAATTGTGGGGGGGGGCGCAGCCCCCCCCCCCTTAACCTTTAAGGCACGCTAACAACATAGCGGGCTGCGCCCGCTAGTATAACATATGTTTATTAACATAAAAATATATGTTTATATAAAATAATGTAGGAGCCCTTATATGTTTTTATATGATGATATATTAGAAAAATATTTAGAATTTTTCTCATATGTAACCATATTAATTCATATATCAATATTAGCCTCGTCGTAAATTGCTTATATATGAATATATAATTGATAAAATAGCTAAAAATTTTATATATAAAGATATACGAAAAATATTTTCGATTTAATTTCATATATTAGTAAATCTGGGAACCAAGTTCGAAGCTCAGCTTATCCGATTAAGGCAAAAACTATTTTTTTTGTATGTTTTACTCAACTTTTTCAATTAAATTAATATTTTCTGAGCTTTTCGGATTTTTAAAAGATTTAAAAAATCCAGTTTGAAATAAATTAACATTAAAAATCATGATCGTAATGGGTTAATAAGTTCAGCGGTGTTGCATACCATTGGTGAAGTATTTCAAGTACCTTTCCAACGACATATATTTTGTTTCTATTGGAGAAATAAGCTACTGAATATTGTTATCGTATATATAATAAGATATAATTTGCAGCTCTATAACTCGGGAACTATTAGCCACCAACAAAAATGAAGTGCATTGCCGGGCTAATCATTTCTTTCAAAATAAAAAAATCCATTGTGGAAAATATTTCTAAGTTGAAAAAAAAATCCATGTTTGGAAAGAAATTTTCAAAGTCTTTAATAGTAAAGCCTTATCAACAGTAGCCTGTGGGTCAATGGTAGTGGGTGCGACGTGAAATCAGAACGTTGTATATTAAATCCCTGCTGCACTCCAATACAAAGTGTTTTTTTATCATTTAAGTTTAATCATATCCTATTGTATTAACTTATATCCAATTTGATCGGGACAAAACTCGGATATAAGTGGATCATTTGATATAACTTTGTATCACTGTAAATACAATTTTATCCGATTTGATATAATTTAATATAACCATTTTTCGGATGAAATTATATCCAGTTACATATTGCGAATATATCCATTCATATATAATATTATATAAACATTTTTACTCGGGTGGTTACGAGGATGGGAAAACTAATGGGTCTAAGAATAGATTTTCGTAAAAAAAATTTTATTTAAAAAAATTTATTAGAAATATTTTTTTATTAAATATATAAACGTGGTCACACTGGAATTCGAACCTGGGATCCCTGCTTGTTAGCCAAGAACTCTACCCCCTGAGCTATCGACACATATAACATTTGATTGCTTAAAAAGTAAATGAATTGTTGTACTTCGTGTATTCTTTCGTAAAGCACCGTAAGTTGTTTCGATTTCACGTGAAAAAACTGTTATACTCCATATACAAAAATTATTTTTCACGATAATGAGTTTCACGTGAAAATTGTGTAGAGTTTGTTTTCACGCAAATTGAATGTACAAGACTATTATTTTTCTTGGGAAAAAGTGACATTTTGTGTTTATTGTGATTATGTCTTTGTTATAAAATTAAAAAATTGTTCATTTTTATAAATTATATTGCAATTTGAGGCCTTTGAAGTTCGAGTGAAATTTTTCTCCGTGAAAAACAACTTACGGTGTTTAATGGCGAAAAATATACACCTTACACCCCTGCTTACAAAAAGACACAAAGGCTGGGTGCGAACTGGCTAAATAAAATCTAAACTAAATTCAGGTTTCTAAATTTCTATTAAATATTGAAAAGTTTTCAAAAAATGTTCAAAGAAATTTAAAACCCTTTTGTCAATTTGAATTTAGTTTAGAATTCATTTAACCACCTCGCACAGGGCCAAAGTAATGTGTCTAAAAATGGATTTTCAAAAATGTTTTAATCACTACTTTCTGTTTATAAATCATGCAATACGTAATCAGAGATTGGAAAGTCATAACTATTTGTTTTGAAATAATGCAGAAGGTAACGAGCTATCATTACAAGGTAATGCGTAAGTATATCGCACCCATTACCAAAGTTTTGCTGGGTATAAATGTAGTATTACAAAAAAATTAATAAGGGTTTTCACAAGGGGTGTACTATTTGTTGTATCGTCCTAACAAAAAACAGAGTTGTTAAAAATTAAATTGAAAAAATACAACATTTGAGAATAGCACGATACAACATTTTTACGTATGTTTAGTGTCCTATGTTTGAGTGTGCTAACCGATAGAAAACTGAATAGAAAATCGTTGTTAAACACAAATAAAAATTTTAACAACTCTGTTTTTTGTTAGGACGATACAACGATACAAGAGATAGCACACCCCTTATGAACAACCTAAATGTTAAGCTTCGTTTACAACGCCTCGAAAGGGGTTCACTGGTTACCAGGCTATTTACTCGCAATATTACTTTTGTTCGCTATGTCCAAAAATTCATGGGTGGTCATTACCGTCTCGCTTACAAAAAAGTGAGAATAATGCGTTACCACCGTGGTTACCCATAGTGAAAGAATAATTAGTTACTCACAAAGATAGTATAAGTGGTTATTCAGAAGTTAGGATATAAGTGATTACCCTACAGTGTGAAATAGTTGGTCATATTGGTAAAATAACTTTTCACCTTGGAAAATTTCCTATTTTCTTCAAAACAAAATAATAAATAAAATATTAATATAAGAAAGACTAAATCGGTACTTATTTAATCAATTACCAGTAAGTAATTACTTTGCAAAAATATATAAGTACTTCTATCACTTACTATCAGTAAGTCATTATTTTGTATTTTAAAGTAATTCAAAAGGTAATGACCTATCATTACTTGGTAATCCGTATGGTAATGACCTGTCGTTACCATGTTTTTGCTGGGTAGTTCTAATAAATAGCATAATCCCTTAAAATTTAACATCTATACGCTTATCTGCACTGTTTTTTCAGACTGGAGAATATCAAAATCTCGGGATTTCGAGGCAGATGTAAACGCAGCTTTATTGTTAAAAGCTGGGTAATGTGGTATTTTTACTTGTGGACATATGAGAACGGCGCTTTAGTTTCAGTTATTTTTAACTGTAATTACGGTTAATGCATTAGTGGGTCCATTTTTTTCTTTTAATTTTTAAAAAAGAAATAATCTTAAGGGTATTTTCTATATCACGTTAGCAACACGTGTTGTTTTATCAACTGGTCCTTTTTATTTTTTAAATCCCTTAGAGCACAGCTGCTCATTTTCTTTGTAGCTATTTCAATATTTGCAAATTCCTTATCATGCCTTTTATACCTCCTTTACTATGTATAAGCTGCAAAAAATATCCCTTAGCAAACTACTGACGCACGTGCTAAATTACTATACCAGTATCTATCATTGTAAGAGTGTTTTATGGTTGAAAAAAATTCTCTCTCTTCCCTTACCTTGAAATTTCTTCTATGTATAAAAATATCTATGTAGTTGAAGATCCAGTTGAAGCTCAAGGTGTTACTAAGTTTAGTCAACGTCTTTTGAAAACTTTTCGTAATTCACCCTTAAATCATTAGCTTTCATACTGTTCAATAAATTTCAAACATCTGCCTCCAAAATTCGCGTTTTATTACGTGGTTCTTAGCTTTTGTTTAAATGTTCGTTTTGAAAGAAACCAGTTCTTTTTAATTTCATACATATGCTCCTCTTTTAATATCCTTTTTTGCTTAAATATTAAGGACAAAGACTTGTTTAGTCATCTTTTTTATATTTATCGTTATTCATTGTCATTTCTTTTGTATTAAGGTTTCTGTGCTTCTGTTTTCTGATCTTCATATACATACATACGTATGTACATTGCTTTTATTCCCTCTTTTTTGTCCTTTAAGATTTTTGTTTAAGTTTGTCTTTGTTTTTTTTACGTTATTTTGTTCTCCATGCAATCATTCGTTAACACACATTCATATTATCCTTGCTCAACCGGATGTCATGTTGTATCCTTCGTTTTCGAACAATGGAGTTTGATCGCGTTTTACATACATGTTTTGTTTCGTTTTATGTTGATTTATTAGTTGTATAGAAAGTTTGTTTTTAAGCAGGATCTTAAATAAATCATTTTTATATTTCTCATTTTTTTTTTGTCAAGGATATATAGATACATGTTATGTTATGATATTTTTATAACCACATCTACACGAGAACTAAATCTGCCAGGGATAGAGTAAAAACACCTTTAAATATCTATATTTTGAATGATTTATGTTATATAAAGATGCTTATGCTCTATCTTTAGAAGTTTTCCTCTATCGTGTAGATTTGCCTTATTGATCTTAAAACCTTTAAGTATTTCTTAAAGGCACATTTACACGCGAGAGAAAACTGCTAGAGATGGAGCAAAAAACACCTCTAAATAGCTCTATTGTAAATGATTTAAGCTATTTAGAGGTATTTTTTGCTCTATCTCTAGCAGTTTTATATTGCGTGTAAATGTGCCTTTAAGGCACATAGAGAGAAAATTGTTAGAGGTAGAGCAAAACCACATCCGAATAGCTCATATCATTCACAATATTTGCTTAGCAGATTTCTAATAAAAAATAAATTATTTTTAATTAATTTAAATAACTGAGGCTCAGTAATGGGTATTTCGCCTGAGATTCAATTAAAACTTTAGTAGCAAGTAACTGATAATTTTTTTCGGTTACACTTCACGATGTTGTCAGGGTAGTAAAGAAATCTTTGCAATTCGGACAAACTGATGGAATTACTTGGCCTCTACACTCAAAAAAGTTTGATAGTAACTACATGACAGTTGTTTTTGTAGTAATCATTAGTTTTTGTTTTTAACAGTAATTACTGCTGCTTTTCTATGGAAAAATACAGAACAACTGTTACGACAGTTATTTAAGAAAACAACTAACGAAAAGTACTATAATTTCGTAATAGTTGTTAAAAGCAATTATTTTTAATATGATAATAAACAAATACCAAAACAGTATTTTTACCTTAAACAGTTATTTTTGTAGGTTATTTAAAAAATAAAAAGAAAGAAAAAAAAATAGTCTTTTTTTACTAAAATATACTTTTATGGTATTACTGTAGAAAAACAGTAATTTTGATCAATTTTGTCAGTTGTTTTAAAATTTTTGAAGTAAAAATATGTAAGTTAATTTTACTATATTGTTAGTTATTTTTAATGCATTTGTTAGTTATTTTCCAAAGTAATTAAAACCTCTTTTAATTGTATCTAATATTGCAAAAATTTAACTTTTAACAAATTGAAATAAGCACAAAAAAATGAAATAACTCCCAAAGAAATAAAAATTATATAAACTCCAAATTATTTTAATTTTGTAGTTTATTTAATTGGGGTTTTCTCATAATGAAATAATCTCAAAATGTTAGGATGAAATAAACCTCGAAAAAATAGAATAACGCCCCAAATATTGTTATGTAATTTTTTTAGAGGTTATTTCATCTTCTTCCCTTTGGGGGTTATTTTGTAGTGTCGAAAACTATGTATGACTTAAAAAAAACTAACGTTTTCCAAATTTGAAATATTTTCAAAGGAAAAACGAGTAAAAAGGTTAAAGTCGGGCATGCCGACTATACAATACCCTACACCAGTCTGTGTAAAAGCCAACTAATGTTTGGATCCGAAATTCGAATGGTTTAAAATGGGGCTTGTCTCAAAATTTTCTATAATGTGAGTCACCGCACCAAATTTCATTAAAATATCTTAATATTTACGATCTGCAGTTTGTAACCAAGCCAATTTTGGGGGGACCCTTATATGGGCACTAGGTCTAAAGATGGACCGATGTTCACCAAAATCAATAGGCTTCGTCCTTGGGCTGATATAGGTCGGTATACCAAATTTCATCAAAATATATTAATATTTGCGACCTGCAGTTTGTAACCAAGCCAATTTTGGGGGGACCCTTATATGGGCACTAGGTCTAAACATGGACCGGTGTTAACCAAAATCAATAGGCTTCGTCCTTGGGCTGCCATAGGTCGGTGTCCCAAATTTCATCAAAATATCTTAATATTTGCGACCTGCAGCGTATAAACCACAGATTAATACCAGATGTGAAACTAATGACAGGTGTCAAAAAAGTATTCTCGAACCGTATGGTTTTGTTTACATGGAAGTCAAGTCAAGAGGGAGATAACAATATAAAATCTCCATACATTTTGCATTGCGCATTTTTTGTATATATCTGTCTCTTTAGATTATTGTGCTTTATCTTTTGTGTTTTTCTTAAATTTTTGCGTTTTGTTTTGCTCATTTTCTGTCGGCCATATTGCCCTAATCAGCTGATTCATATCTGGTATAATTTGTGGTATAAACCATATAATTTTGGGGGGACCCTTATATGGGCACTAGGTCTAAACATGGACCGATGTTCATCAAAATCAATAGGCTTCGTTCTTGGGCCGACATAAGTCGGTGTACCAAATTTCATCAAAATATCTTAATATTTGCGACCTGCAGCGTATAAACCATATAATTTTAGTAGGACCCTTATATGGGCACTAGGTCTAAACATGGACCGATGTTCACCAAAATCAATAGGCTTCGTCCTTGGGCCGACATAAGTCGGTGTACCATATTTCATCAAAATATCTTAATATTTGCGAGCTGCAGCGTATAAACAATATAATTTTGGTAGGACCCTTATATGGGCACTAGGTCTAAACATGGACCGATGTTCACCAAAATCAATAGGCGTCGTCCTTGGACCAAGTTTCATCAAAATATCTTAATATTTGCGAGCTGTAGACTGCGCACAAGAATGCATGGACAGACAGACGGACGGACGGACAGACGGACATCGTTAAATCGAAATTAAAAAAAATTCTGAGCCGATCGGTATACTATAAGGTGGGTCTAGGACCAATATTTTTTGGTGTTACAAACATCAGCACAAACTTATAATACCCTGACCACATAGTGGTGTAGGGTATAATGACTCAATGGAAAAATAAACTTAAGGTGGCATGCGAAAAACTTTTCAAAAAAATTTGTCCGTTTTTGGAATGCAGCGCAAAAAATCTTGCCACCCCTGGTTTAGAGTATTATAAAGTCGTCATGCCCGATTTTAATTTTTTGGGTTGTTTTAACTTAACGGAACATTTCACATCATGCACCTCATTTACTTAAGTTAAATATATTCTTCAAAAATAAATACAAAATATTTGCAAGTTTGTTTAGTTTAAGTAAATATTGAACTTAACGGCTAAATGGTTGAAACAAAAATGTAATTTAAACCGTTACTAAGAAATCAAACATTAAAGTTTATATTACAAAAGGGATATATTTACTTATATTAAAAAGGTTAAACTTCAAAACATTTAATTTTGAGTACTTAATTAAAATCCTTATACCTTTCTCTTTGTTATTTTTTGACATAGAATCGGAATGTGTAATTAATATACCACATGGTAAGTATTTAAATGACTATCAAAAGTTTTTAATTAACATAACATTATTCTAATTCTAATGATCGCAACTTTTGAGGAAAATGAAACATGTGATCCTTATTTCATTTACGCAATTTGCAACCCTACAATTATTGCCTTGGGAAAAAATCGTGAGAAATTTAATGCTAATACGTCACATAATAATAAAACGTAAATACATTTCTTTCTTTTGGAATTTCACTAAACTCAAAATATTGAAAGAATAAAAGAATGAACGAAGGAAAGATGCCTTTGGCATTAAATATTCAAATGCATAATTCCAAATTATTGTATGTAGTATTCTGCGAACAACGTGCTTACACATGAAAGGATTTCCAAACAAGTTCCTCAAAATGCGTAATTTAAATCTATATGAATGTTTGTATATAAAAGGATGTTACGCCTTAATTTTTCTCCCAATTTTGGTTTCTTTTAATTTTGCGTTGTTTTGAAATTGTTACTATTTTATGGGTATTTTTTGTAGTTGTATTTTTTATTCTTAGCCACCGGATGTGTGGTGTCATTTTATTTCTTTGCTGAATAACAAGGTTAAGGTTTTTCTTTCAGGTTTGCAGTTTTTTTTTCATATAAAATAATAGATAATTTTCCCTTTTTTTATTAACAAGGGGTTGTTTTTCGTTTCAACAGCAAGTTTTTGAAGTTTATAATATGCAGACCATAAAATATGCAATAGATAGTGCGTAATAAAATGTTTTTAACTGTGAAAAAGTTTTCAAGTATCTGCTACAAAACATTTCAGCCACTAGTGAGTCTTACTTTCATCGCGAAATTAAATTAGACCATCAGGAGTATCTAAATTAAGGAAATACAAAATGACAAAATTGGCACACACGAACAAAACTGACATTTAAGTGAAAATAATTTAAAAATGGAAATAAAAATGCTAAAAAATTCTAGTAATTAGGAGAAAAAAAATATGAAAAATATTGAAAATAAAAAAATCAAATGAATAAATTAAAATAAACTTTATTCAGAGCTTTGAAGAACTAATTTGTTAATTCAGTTTTTCAATTCTGAATTAAAAATTCGATGAATTAAGTCACAAAGCACCATATATTGAATGGAATCAATTCATATTTGTTTTCGTTCGATTTATTTTGTTACGAATTAATTCAATTGCTATAGTTCTTTTTATTAAATCAAATGAATTAATTCACTGGTGAACGCGTTCAATTTTATAAATCGAACGGAAAAAAAGTGAATTAATTCCTTACTGAATTAATTCACCACTGAATTCGTTCAATTTTATTTTCGTTCAGTGAATTAAAAAAAATAAAATTACGTTCAGTGAATTAAAAAAAAATACGGTCACTGAATTAAAAAAACAGAAAATACATTCATTGAACTCAAAGCCTGTTTTCGGCCGTTCAGTAGAAGAAAACATTTATTTACAAATAAAATTTTCAACTAAACAATTTTACAGCGTTTGCTAGTAAAAATAAAAAAAATTATATATTACCCCAGTGTAGAAAATCATTACCAGATATGTGGTTATGTAACTACATACTTGGTAATGGTAACTAGTTACTTTTGTTATTACATTTCTTATTACCTTTATATGGCGATGTCGCGAAAAATAATGAGTTGTCGTTTCACACCAGCATACGAAAAATCAAAAAATATATCGTTACCTATGTGCTTACCAGTACTGACAAAAATAGTGAGTCTAAAAATAGATTTTCAAAAAAATAAATTATATAAAAAAAATATTTTTTATTGTATTTTTTTTTTTTTTAATAAAATTTGCTGGTGCGGGAATCGAACCTGGGTCTACAGGTTGCCAGTCAACTGCTCTACCATCTGAGCTATATCGGCATGTAATATTTAATAGATAAAAACATAATTGACCTGCTGCACACAAGTAAGCTTACTCGCCAACATACAAAAAATCAGAAAATATGTGGTTACATATATCCTTACCAGTGTTTAAAAAATATTGAGTCTAAAAATAGATTTCAAAAAATTTTAAAAAAAATCTAAAAAATTATTTTCTATTTGAAATAATGATAAAAAAATAAGTTATTATTAGTAACTCATTATTATATGTTTTAAAATAATGCAGAAGGTAAGTGGGTGTCATTACTGGTACTCCAAAAAATAATGATATGTCATTACCGTTTCTACACTGGCTTACCAAAGAAATAAAAGCGTAATTTCGATTTTTATGTGCTTCTAAAGCCTTTAATTTGTTTTTTATTGCTCAAAATATCAAAATTGGATATTAGTTTAATTTTATTGTATTAAGATTAGGGTTTATGTCCCGGGAATTCCCGGGACGGGATTCCCGGGAATCCCGCCCTTTTTCGGATCCCGCAATCCCGGGAATTTTGTGCGGGATTTCCCGGGATTTTTTTTCTTCCTTTACAGAAGTTTTAGCTAGTATTATTGCCATTTTGGAAGCTTTATTTAAATTTAAAGCATTGTTTTCTGAAATTAATTTGATTAAAAAATATTTAAAAATAAAAAAATAAGATTTAAAATTTAATAAACTGAATAAGGCCAAATTGTTTTTAGATGCCAGTTGAATTTGGTTTAGTTAAACCGAAAAAATGTTATCAGCCATTACCAAGTTTACTAACAAAAATTCTTGTATGTACTTTGGAAAAATTTTTTTTCTTTAAAATGATCTCTGTTCAAATAAAGCAATATTTGTATAGGCTGGTTTACACTATATTTTCGGAAAAATTCTGCAACCTTGCCTATATGTTTTGCATGTGTACTAAAGTAAAATCGTACCGAAAATCTGATAGTGTAAACCAGCCTTATTCAACATTCCAACATCATTATTTCAGTTCCAAATACCTCCAAAAAACTAGACATTAAAATTAAAAAATTTTTAATGTTTTCATATTTTCAATTGACAAGTATTTTGAGTTTCTTTTATTTAAAATAATTTAATTTTAAGTTCAATTGTTATTCCTTTATTTCAATTGTATTTTGTAAATATTATTTGTTTTCAAAATAATCCATCAGATGCTTTTTAAAATTATTTTGTATTTTTTTATATGTTAATTTAAAATGCCACTAAATACGAAAATTAAATAATTTATTTTTAAGTAGCTGTGGCATAAAAAATGTCTATTCAAGAAACCCAATTAAAGTTAAGAAACTATTTAATAAAAATTTGTCTAAAAATTTGTGTGAAAAATACTCACTTTTAAAATTTTTTATAAAAATAATTCTAGACGGATACTTTTGAAAATCTGCATAGAAAGATACAAGATATCTATAAATAGAAATTTTTGGATTTCATATTTAAGAAACATTTTAGCAACAAATCGATCTTATTTCTGACTATAAAACTGGTCCGACACAATTTTGCACGCATTAACAATTCCAATATATCTGAAAAAGGGGATGAAGATAAAACACCCGTGTCTTTCACTTTTTCAATATCAATTGGTTTAACCGTTTAAACCGCGAATTAATATTTAATTAATATATTTCTAAGAGTTTTTTTAAAATTAAGAAGGCCTTCCATATAAATAGATTACCTAAATATTAATTCACGATTTAAATTGTTAAACGAATTGATCCAGAAGAAGTGGAAGACATGGATATTTTATATTTAGCCATCCTTTCAGAATATATTAAGTGCATTTTCTCATGGGTACAACCAAAAGATGAACTTTGTCGGACGGTGTTTTAACAGTAATCGAGTTTTTCAAGTGGAACATATGTCAAATTTATATATTTTCTAACAACCGGGAATTCCCGGGATCCCGGGAAATTCTGAAAAAAATCCCGCTGTCCCGGGAAATGAAAAAGTCCGGGAAAAGAAAAACCCTAATTAAGATTCAACTTAGAAAAGAGAATAAAAAAATTCAAAAATTCATATCTTTAAAAAAACGCCCTCTTGAAAATTTCAGGATGTTTTAAGATCACTTACGGCCTAATTTTGTAAATCACCTGGGTTCATCACATCACCTACACTTCACTTCAATCACCCAACGCGGGGAATAAAAAATCTTATTTTATAAATCACTACGTATTCGTGATTGATTTTTACGTTATCACTTGAATTGTCAAATACATACATTTAAGAGTTGCCATCTTTCTGCAAAAATAGACAAATTTTAACCATTTTTTGTTGGAATTCATATAATTTATTATTGGTATCCCTTAAAATAGAATAAAAATCTAAAAATGTGCAAAATATCTTAAAAAAATGGTAGAAAAAATTAATCAAAAATTCAATCAGCGATTAACAAACCAATTTAATATTGCAAAAAATTTCCATTTTCCAAAATTTTTTTTTCCCGATTGTTTTTGTTTTTTTTTTTTGCTAACTAAGCATCAAACTTTGGTGTATGAAATTGGTATTATTGTCCCTAGAGTATGAATTTAAAAAACCACACTTAAAAAATTGTAAAATAATCGCGGAACCCAAAAAAAAGGTTTATGGTACAAAAAATTAATTAAAAAACTTAATCAGCGATTTACATTCTGCAAACAAATATATTGATGGAAGAATTTTCCTTTTTGCAAATTTTTTTCGCAAATTTTTTTCCCCGGATTTTTTTCTTTTTTTTGACACTAGCCGCCGAAGTTTGTTGTATGAAATGGGTATTATAGTCCCTAGATTATAAATTTTAAAAAACCGCACTTAAAAAATTGCAAAATAATAGCGGAAAGCGAAAAAAGACTTTATGGTACAAAAATTGTACTGAAAAACCTTATCAGCGATTTTCATTCTGCAAACAAACATACTGATGTAAGAATTTTCCTTTTTGTAAATTTTTTTACGCGACTTTTTTTCCCGATTTTTTTGCAATTATGCACCAAACTTTGTTGTATGAAATGGGTATTATAGTCTCTAGATTACATATTTAACAAAACCGCACCTAAAAATAGCGAAATTTTGGCGGAACGCGAAAAAAGACTTTATGGTAAAAAAATTGCATTGAAAAACCTTATCAGCGATTTTCATTCTGCAAACAAATATACTGATGTAAGAATTTTCCTTTTTGCAAATTTTTTACGCGACTTTTTTTTCGCGAGTTTTTTGCAATTATACACCAAACTTTGTTGTATGAAATGGGTATTATAGTCTCTAGATTACATATTTAACAAAACCGCACTTAAAAAATAGCAAAATTTTGGCGGAACGCGAAAAAAGACTTTATGGTACAAAAATTGCATTGGAAAACCTTATCAGCGATTTTCATTCTGCAAACAAATATAATGATGTAAGAATTTTCCTTTTTGCTATTTTTTTTTCGCGAATTTTTTTCGCGATTTTTGTTTTGCAATTAGTCGCCGAACTTTGTTCTATGCAGTGGACATCAGAGTCCCTAAATTATAAATTAAAAAAAACCGCACTTAAAAAATTGCAAAATAATAGCGGAATGCTAAAAAAGACTTGAGGTAAAAAAAATTAATTAAAACACATAATCAGCGATTAACATTTTGCAAATGAATATGATGATTAAAAAATTTTCAATTTTGTAAAAAAAAGTTTTTCGCGATTTTTTTTTGCAAACTAAGCACCAAAATTTCGTCCATTAAATCGGTATTATAGTCCCTAGACCATGAATTTAAAAAAACCATACTTAAAAATTTGCAAAATAATCGCGGAACGCGAGAAAAGGCTTTATGGTACAAAAAATTAATTAAAACCCTAATCAACGAAAAAACGGAAATTTTTCTACCAATATATTTGTTTGCGGAATGTAATTCGCCATAAAACCATTTTTCGCGTTGCGAGATTATTTTCCAATTTTTTAAGTGGTTTTTTCAAATTCATAACCTAGGGACTATAATACCAGTTTCATACACCAAAGTTTGGTGCTTAGTTTGCAAAAAAAAAATCGCTAAAAAATTTTTACAAAATTGAAAATTTTTGATTTGTTATATTTGTTTGCAGAATGTTATTTGCTGATTGTGTGTTTTAATTAATTTTTTCTACCATAAAGTCTTTTTTCGCGTTCCGCTTATATTTCGCCAATTTTTTAAGGGCGGTTTTTTAAATTTGTAATCTAGGAACTACAATACCTATTTCATACAACAAAGTTTGGCGGCTAGTTGCAAAAAAAAAATAGCGAAAAAAAATTGCAAATAGGAAAATTACTCCATCAACATATTTGTTTGCAGAATGTAAATCTCTGATTAAGTTTTTAAATTAATTTTTAGTGCCATAAATCCCTTTTTCGCGTGCCGCCATTATTTTGCAATTTTTTAAGTGCGGTTTTTTTTTATTTATAATCTAGGGACTAAAACCCTTTTCATACAACAAAGTTTGGTGGTGAGTTGCAAAAAGAATTCGCAAAAACAAAATTGTCGAAAAAGAAAAATTTTTGAAGTAATATATTCGGTTGCAGAATGTTAATCGCTGATTAGGTTTCTTACTTCATTTTCTGCACTGTACTTTTGCAATAAAATTTTTGTAAAATAAAGTCGTGTTATAATTGTTATAATTGTTTTTATTCCACTGGATTATCTTATCCATATGTTTTTCAGCGTAATTATCGTTAATTACTTTTTTTCTAGTGTTTTTTTAAGTTTTTGGCGATTTTTTGCATTATTTTTCATTCAACACCTAAAAAATGCAAGTGATAATATTTGACAATTCAAGTGATCAAAATAACAGTCTGGTGATTTACAAAATTTGCTTTTTTATATAATTTTGTTTAAAAACTACGTAAGTCAGCACGGACGATCACCACGTTCATCACCGGGATTTACAAAATACGAAATTTTAAAAAACTAGGTGAAGTGAAGTGTAGTGTTTTAAGAAATTAGGCTATTAGAGTTTTATTAAAAAAAAATTGAGCAAAACAAATAGGTTTTTGAGTTTTTCGATTTTTAAAATTGTAAAATTGCAAAAGTTTCAATTTTTTATTTTTCAATATTTTTTTTTCTAATATTTTTTTTAATACGGTTAAATATCCTCTTTAAAACGAGCTAAGAACCATTTTTGTAGTTTTCGAGATATTCTAAAAATAACCTCGTAACAAAGCAAAAAATTAGAAAAATTATGACATTTTTTTAAATTTTAAATATTGCATAACTTTTGAAAAAAAATTGTAATTTTTTTTCTTTGGCAAATCTTCGTTATATGATGTAAGAAAAGTTCTGACCAAAATTCATCCAAATCGAAAGGGGTCGATTCCAACCATTGGTCGACTTGAGACCATATTGATTCAATTAAAATATTTATTTTTTTTTTTTTTTTATTTTATTTTATCGGGATATACATTAATTGCATCAAAGGAATTAAATATACTAAAAATCCCAAACGTATTTAACAAATTGTGAAAAATAATCCGCTGCAGGCATGTCCCTATCCGGATTTCATTCTTGCCTAAGGAAATCGTCAGGGGACGACGTTTTTAGAATTTCTGGAAATATTTGTTAAGTTAAATTACAAACTCAATGAGAATTTTTTGTTCTCGTCTAGGAGCGTTATTAAACATTTAAAATATCAAAGAAAAAACAAAAACAACAACAGAAAATTTTCCACAATTTGCTTTGTCATCTTCCAATGTACTTCTCTGTTGTTTTGACAGATCTAGCAATGTAGTGACATCCATTCATGTAGAAACAACAAAAGAGAACAATGTTTTCTAAAGTGTTATTTTTGTCTCATTATTTTTAAAAATAAACATTCTTAAAAACCTTATTGACTTATGGAAAAGCTTGGAGTTCTGTGTCTGTTTGCAAAACAAATAACTTAAATATATTTTTAAGTTTTTAAGTGCATTACTTTTGCAAAAATAATAGTTGTTAGTGCATATTTTTTATATTTTTAATGCATATTTGTCTTTTTAGCCGCATTTTCTATTTTTAAGGGCATGAAATTCCTTGCCCTAATAATCACTTTTAAAATTTATAAGTGACTTATACAACAAATTTTCCATATAAAATTAATTTTATAAATGTGTTATAAAGGCACATCTACACGAGAGATAAAACTTCTAGAGATATAGCAAAAAACTCCTCTAATTAGCTCTATTGTGAATGATTTAAGCTATTTAGAGGTGTTTTTTGCCCTATCTCTAGCAATTTTATCTCTCTTATGTAATTGATAAGATTTTTATGCTTCTTTGTTAGTCAAGAGAAAAAAACCCATTTTAGACATTAAAAATAAAAGCGGATCAATTTTCTGCATAGGTACTTACAATTTTATAAATACGGAATCCCCTTGATTGGATCAGATAATTTATTTTTTAAAGTACCTACATACTTACTGAACGGAGAAGTTTTCTTCTTTAAAATATTTTTCCACATAACTTTATCGAAATCAGCATTTCATATTTATTACGCCGAACTTACACGCAGAAAAAAAAACAGGTGGAACTTTATCTAAGTGCTATGTAATTATACAACTACATAAGTTCGAAGTAAGTTTTACAAATTTCTAGCAAAATATATTTAATTTTTCGGATATTTTCCACTACACATGTGTATATTTTGCAAGGATTGTATATACTTTACAAAAAAATGTGCATATTTTACTAGAACTTTGTAAAACTAACTTGAAAATTATGTAGTTGTATAATTACATACATAGCTCTTAGGTAATATTCCCCCTGTTTTTTTCTGTGTGTACTATTATAATCTTAAATACTTTTTTGAAGAAAGTGCAATTTAAAATTTTTTATAAAATTTGAAGTTGCAAATCAAACGTCACAAAAGAAGAAAAATATTTAACATTGTACAAAAGTAATCGTAACGAAAATCTAAGTCAGATTTTGTAATGCAAATGAAAATAAATAAATCATTACTATTATTCAAATGTAATGGAAAAATCGTTACATGTAATGAAAACAGAAGTAATGAACTTTTTTATTACAATTACTTTTGAACATACGTATTGATCATTACAAAGTAATTAATTATTCCCAATTTTGATTAAAATTATTTAGCTCCCAGCAAAAAAAGAGATGCCGAAGCAGTAGAAAAAGCACTACAATGTACTTCTTTTTTAACATAAACACTAATGATTTTAACATTGAGTTGTCATAGGAGAAGAGTACTCCCACTTTAACATTTTTTCAGTACTTTTTGAACGAGTGCAAAGGAAGCTCTTTTTCACCAATTAAAATTAAAAAAAAATTCTTCACAAAAAAAAATTATATTTTTTTTTATTTTACAAAAGTTTTTTTATTGCCACCACCGAGTATCGAACTTGCGACCTCACGATTGCTAGTCTAGCAGTCTACCGCTGAGCTATTCTTTGATATGAAAGTTGACTGGCATAAAAACACCCCTTTCTTACTGCGGGATATTGTTCCTTATCCTCTTCAATAAAAGTACTTCTTAAACTACTGTAAAAGATGTACTCCAATTCAATATTGTTTTCATTATTATTTTTACAGGTGCATAAAAAGCAATTTCTCACCATTTTTTTATATAGGTATACATATCATATACATATTTTTAAAAATTAAAAAATATTGAATTTAAACAAATTAATTAAGATGAATGGGGGAATATTTAGTTGATCTCTTATTTTTAAGTAAATGAATGTTCTTTTAGTTTGACTCTAGATCATAAATTAATATCACTTTCTGTTTAAATTATTTTTCAAATCAAAGAAAGATGATACAATTTTTACAAGTAAATTACAAAGAATAAAAATATATTTGAAAGAATTCGATAAGACCAGCAATACAGAATACGTATTTTCGGCTTTCGCTACAAAGCCATAATCAGTGTATTTCGTCTTGTGTGGGCTAATATTTTAATGTTGTCTACTTATGTGACCGCTGAAAGAAAATCGAGTTTCGTATCAACAACTCAACTTAGATTAACATCAACGAAATTTAACAATGCTATTTTTATCCTTTGTTATTATTACTCTATTTTGCTTTGAACCTTAATTCTTAAGATATCTCAGCTGATTCTATTCAACTCTGTGTATGATAACCATTAATTAAAAATATTTAAAAAAAAATATTAATAGAATAAAAAAAAATTTTAAAAAAATATTGGTCCCGCCGGGAATCGAACCCGGGACCCTCTGTTTGGAAATGCCAAATGATACCAAAATAACTTTTTACGATCACTTTTAGAGCAATTACTCTTAAAGTTTGGAAGTTGTTCAGAAGTAATTCTAAAAAAAGCTGTAAAAATATACTAACGGATACTTTGGAAGCAATTAAAGAAATGATATTTTGAAGTTGTTCAGAATAACTTATAAAAAGCAGTAAAAATACACTAACGGATACTTGTGAAGTATTGAAAGAAGTAGCAAGGTTGGTTACCGAAACGAATAAGGGTAACGGTATCGGATTTCGTTTGTTTAGGTAACGGTAAAGGTAACGGTATTTAAGACTGTTTCGGTAACGGTATACCGTTATCGAAACAGCAATACCGGTACGTACCGGTATTAAAAATTATGTTAAAAACATATAGAAACAAGTAAAAACATGGCATATTTTTAAATTTAAGTACTGAAAATACAGATTTTAAGCTATAAATTCAATATTGGTAGTTTTCATAAGTAATATTATTATCTATAAATTTTTTTTGTAAAAAAACTCAAGATTATAAAATTAAAAATAAAAATATTTGTAATTTTTATATAAAATAATAAATACCGGTAAAATACCGGTAACTACCCATAAAAATAACGGTATCGGTAACGATAACGGTATTTGGAATTTTTTTAAAGGTATCGATAACGGTAACGGTATTCAATTTGAAACGGTATTTTAGCGATAACGGTATTATAACGATAACGGTAACCAACCTTGAGAAGTAGTTTGTAAAGCATTTCTTGCAATTTTTTTTTCTGAGCTTTAATATGATTTTGCCCCATATCCAGTGTTGCCCTCTTTTTCTTTAGAATTTTACATTTTCTTCCACGTGCAGCAAAAGTACACTCCAAAAAGTTTGGCAGTTACTACATAGCAGTTTTGGCGCCCTATGCTCCATTGGGAGTTAGAGGAATATATAAGATCAGTAGTTGTTGTTTTTATCTGTAATTACAGTTGCTCTTCTATGAAAAAATGCAAAACAACTATTATGACAGTCATTTAAAAAAAAAACTAACAAAAAGCTCTGTATTTGGTAACAGTTATTTAAAGCAGTTATTTCTAAACTTAGAACAAACGACGGCCGAAACAGCATTTTTGCAGTAAACAATAAATTTTGTTGGCTATTTAAAAAATAAAAAATATCTTTGCTTTTTTAAATTCTTATTTAGTTAATATTTGGTATTATTGATATATTCTTAGTTTGCAAATAAAAATTAAAATTTAATTTAATTTTATTGTATTTAATTTAATTTTATTGTATCTCCAATGCATAAAAGCATAATAACTGGAGAATCGTTTGGAATTTTTACTTCAAATTTTAAATATGCTGAAGTTATTACACATATTTTTGAAAAAATTGTTGTTTTTTATTACAATATACTTTTATTACACCAAAATAATTAACTGTAAAAAAACAGTAATTTTCACCTATTTTGTCAGTTGTTTTAAAATTTTTGTAGTAAAAAATTGTTAGTTAATTTTCCAATATTTTTAGTTATTTTTAATGCTTTTGTTAGTTATTTTTCAACAGTTAAAAATAACAAAATTTTTCGTTATTTTAAAGGTAAATACCTTTGTCGCATTTTTAACTGCATATACCTTTGTTTTAACTGTCAATTTCAGTAGATTCTACCGACAAACTTTTTTGAGTGTAGTTGTAACCAATAATGCTAAAATTTCCAGTAGCACTGATTTATTATCAGTTGATTTTGAAAGAGAAATCAAGTTAAAACGGCCAGTTAAGAAAAATACTGTGAAGTCTTTTGTTTATGAAAAGATTTTTGCATAAAACTTCCGGTTTGAAATACTGATTTTTTTATCGTAATTTAATATGAGTTAAATGCAAAAAAGTAAAAGAAGAAGTGCTAAAGCAGATGCTGTTTTTTGGAAATGGTTTAAGATTTTTTGGGTATTAATTTCAAGAAAAGAAGTTTAAAAAATAATTTAAAACACATAACCGTTTATTTGTTGAAAGCAAAATATTCAAAATTCAAAACCTGAAAAATCTATATACTACATTAGGCTGTCCTTTAAAATACGATTTGCTGATTTTCATGCATTGCACCCCCAGTTTTGTTGGTTCTAAATGGAAGAATTCGATTTTTTTTTTTTTTTTTTTTGAAAAATTGGATTTTTTTTAATTTCCCAGCAAAATATTGGTAATGACACCTCATTGCTGTCTGCATTACCAATAATTATATATCATTACCTTTTGTAATATAAAATAATGACTTACTCGCAATAGTTTAAATAAGAACTTTTTACAAAGTTCAATTTTATACATTTATATTTATTACATGTAAATATGTTTTGTGTTAAAATTTTTATGACGAGTTCTAAAATTACACTCTAGCAAAAACTTTAATTTCTCTGAATCTATTTCCTGAAGCTAATAGTATTTGTGTAACTCCTTATTTTTTAGAATCAAGTAAGCAGTCGGATAACCACTTATAATTCAACTTTTTGTAAGCATGTTTGTAACCACTTATTATTCAGAATCTCATAACTACTTATTTCTCATTTTTTCGTAAGCGAGCAGGTAAGCGTGACTACTTATAAAAACGACCACGCCAAACAAAAATAATGAGTTTAGATGCCAAAAAATAAGTTGTGCGGAGCTATGAACCACTTATTTGGTAATCAAAGATTTTGCTGGGTTATTCATGAAACATACTAAAATTTTTCAAATACGAAATTTTGGTTTCGTCGGATACCATTAACCCACTTTAACCTGGGACCGAAAATGTCCCATAAATTTAATAGAAATGCAAAAACGCCTTTTTTATTATTTTTAAAAATGCTTAATTTGGAAATTTTAGTACATAGCTATTTTTGTAATATAATAGTTATATTTAAAAAAAAATTAATTCATAATTAATTCCAGCACATTTTGTGAAAAATAATTATTTTGTAAAAATTGTAGAGAATTTGCCTGTTTTAAATATTATTAGACTATAATTATCTTTGTTTATATCTTAACCCTCAGTCGTCTGTGGCAGAAAGACCCATGAATCTTAATTTAAATTATGACTACAGGTTTGTAAAATTTTTCAATAGCTCGAAACGAGTTTTGCACTTTATAAATATTATTATTTTATATAATCTGACCCACATAGGTTTAATATTTCGACTTGTGGCCAAAAAGGACCCTAACAGTTATTAGGAAACTTACAACAGGGCAACTTCTTTTAGGCGAACTTCTAGATTTTAATTAAATTTAGATACATACATACATATATGATAGATTAATCTGAACTACCAAACATGCTCAATTCTGTATTGTTTCAATCTCACATTTTAGGGTTGAAAAGATGGGGTCAAAAATGACTGCAGTAAAAAATGGGTATGAAAGGTAGTTTAAAGATCTATCAACGGAATATTAAAAATATTTAAATGGGTATATTAAGAAGTCCCTTGAATTACAAATTATCGAATTATGCTAACACCAACAGCTTCGTTCCATTTGGTCTAAAATGTATGACTTAAAAAAATTTAAGCGCAAATCGGCACTGGTTAATGCTAAAAAAAATTAAAAAATGGAATTCTACTATTTTGAACCAACTAGAAGAAAACTGGGGGATGTAATAAATGAAAAATCGACAAATAGCGATTTAAGGGACAGCCTAATACACATTTAATTTTCTGTTAAAAAAAAACAAATACTTACGACTTGTTGTTTAAAATAAGTGAAACGGAAATCTTTTCATTGTTTAAATCCAAATATTAATCCTTTGAATGTGATCTTGTTCAAAAAACAAACAAAAAGTATGAAAGAAAAGGATGTACACCTTTCATATCCTTAACGATGTTATATCTTATTTGGCAGAGGCACATGAAAGCAAAAAATTTATATTTTGTGCCTCATTTAAAAACACTTAAAAACTCAAAGAGCCGATAATAAAGATTTACGCATTTCTTTCTTTTGAGATCTTTCATAAAATACAAGTACTATTCATATGCTCAAATGCTGATCATGCAAGTTTTAGTATACAATTCTTTAAGATTTTTATTAAAATTTGTTTCAAATTTAAAATTTAATAGGGCAGATGTTTGCAAAAAAAGTACATGAGTTGGAATTATTACAAAATTTTCGTTATCCTTAAGTAGAGATGGGCACGTGAGTGAATTTTCACTCACAATCACTCACGCTCACGAGAAAAAAATTCTAATCACCACAATCACCCGCGACAAAAAATTACTACTCACTCACGCTCACGTGAGTAAATTGAACTTTCAGTCACACTCACGCGTGATCATGCGTGATTCACGTGAATCACGCAAATTCACGAAACAAAATAATATTCAAAAATTAAGAAAAATTAAACCTGAAAATGTACCCAGTATAGGGTTTGGGGTTCGGAAATTCCCGGCCGGTATTTCCCGAAAAAAGTTTTTCGAATCGGTTGCAAACCACACTACACCATTTCCAATTGAAATTGAGAGCTTTCCATGTAGTATTGAGAAAAGAGCAATTGAAATTGGGATTTTCCATTTGATAATGGGAAAGGAACAATTGAAATTAGGATTTTCTATTTCATATTGAGAAAAAACGAAATGAAATTGAGATTTTCCAATTAAAATTGAGAAACGAATAAATGATAATGAGATTTTACGATTGAAATTGAGAAAAGCATACATGAAATTGAGATTTTTAATTTGATATTGAGAAAAGAACACATGAAATTGAGATTTTATATTTAAAATTAAGAAGAAAACAAATGAAATTGAGATTTTCCAATTAAAATTGGGAAAATGATAAATGATATTGAGATTTTACATTTGAAATTGAGAAAAAAACAAATGGAAATTAGATTTTGTTATTTGAAATTGAGAAAAAAACAAATAAAATTGAGAAAAGTACAATTGAAATTGAGAAATTTTTAATTGTAATAAAGAAATTTAATAAAATTCTTACACTCAAAAAGTTTTATCGAAAGAATCTACTGAAAATGGCAGTAAAACTAAAGATAAAAGCAGTAAAAAGCCGACAAAGGTAATTATCTTTAAAGGCACTGTAAATGTAGTTATTTTTAACCGTTGAAAGTAACTAAAAAATTCATTAAAAATAACTATCAATGGCCTAAAAATAACTGGTCAATTTTTACTACAAAAAATTTTAAAACAACTTACAAAATTAGTAAAAAACCATTTTTTATACAGTTAAATTTTTCTTTTTATTATAAAAGCATATTTTAATAAAAAAAAATAATTTTTGCTTTCAGCTACAAAAAATGCGCTTTCATTCTAAATAAAATTTATTAAAATTCCAAACAGTCCTTCAGTTATTACTTTTTATTGCATTGGAGATACAAAACAATTTTATATTTTTATGCAAGCTAAGAATATATCAATAATAAAAAAAAATATAAACTTAACAAGAATTTAAAAATTCAACGAGAATTTAAAAATTTAACGAATTTTTTTTTTATTTTAAAGAACTATACTGTTTTGCAGTATTGTAGTAGTTGTTTATTATGATATTAAAAATAATTGCTGTTACGAAATTATAGTACTTATCTTTAATAACTGTCATAATAGATGTTTTGTATTTTTTTCATAGAAAAACAGCTGTAATTACAGGTAAAAGCAACAAATTCTGATTACTACACAAACAACCGTCATGTAGTAACTGTCAAAAGTTGTTTCTGGTAGTTATTTAAAAAAATATAGCTGAATTCCAAAAATTCTTGTTTAGTTTATATTTGTTATTATTGATATATACTTACCCAGACAGAAATTGCCAACTGTACCAAAAACAAAACGCTGGCAGAGCACTGATTTTGTAAAAATTACTACGCTTTGTTAAAATAAGGTAAAGTCGGAAGGTCTCGGGTTCGATTCCGGTCACGAACATAAAATTTTTTGTTTTCTTTTTTTTATTTTATTATATTTTTTTTTTATAAAATTACATTTCTTTTTATTAAATTTAATTGTTTTTTATAAAATAATTTTTCTAAAGTTTTTTTGACCATCTATATTTTGGTTTTCCTGACGTTACGCCAACGTTGGCAAGTGAGATCCAGCAGACGTTATGCCAATGTTTACATATTTGCCATTGTTATCATTCATTTATTATTTAAGCTATGTTGTACTACATGTCTCGTTAGCTTAGTGTGTAGAGCGATTGTCTGGCAGCCTGACGGCCCGGGTTCGAGTCACAGCCCGACCATGTTTTATTTAAAATAATTATAATCAACATTTTTATTCTAAATAAATTTTTTTTCGCAAAAAAATGTTTTTTTTTAAGTTTTTTAGACCATCAATTTTTTTGTTTTTCCAACATCATGACAATGTTGGCCGCTTAGTGTCAACCAACCTTTTGCCGACGCTTGTAGGTTAGCTACAACTGCTGTCATCATTGATCTAATTTTTTAGCTATTAGATATTACAAGTCTTGTTAGCTTAGTGTGTAGAGATCGCGGCTGACAACCTGGCGCCCTGGGTTCAATTCCCATCAGAACCATGTTTTTTAAAAAAATACTAAAAACAATTTTTGAAAAAAAATTTCTTTGAAAATCTATTTTTAGACCACCTTTTTTTCAATTTTCACAACGTTGTGAAAACGTTAGCAAATTAGCGGCAACTAACGGTTGGCCGCTGTTATCAATCGGGTAACAGGACAATACTGTCAAGATTGTTATTCCCACGTTCTTCCAACGCATAGCCAACCATCGCCAACGGTATGCCAGCATTGTGCCGATCGTATTTTTCTGCTTGGGTAGTTTGCCAAAAAAATCAGAAACTTGTATTGTATCTCCAATGCATAAAAGCATAATAACTGAAGAACGGTTTGGAATTTCTACTTCAAATTTTAAATAGGCTGAAGCAGTAACACATATTTTTGTAATCGGAAAAAAAATGATTTTTTTTTTTTATTAAAATATACTTTTATAATACCAAAAGAATTAACTGTAAAAAACAGTAGTTTTTACCCATTTTATCAGTTGGTTTAAAATTTTTGTAGTAAAACTTTGTCAGTTAATTTTAGTAAAATTTTTAGTTATTTTTAATGTATTTGTTAGTTATTTTTTAGCAGTTAAAAATGACACCATTTTTCCTTATTTTAAAGGTACCTAAATACCTTTGTCGCCTTTTTAACTGCATATACCTTTGTTTTAACTGTCAATTTCCGTAGATTCTATCGACAACCTTTTTTGAGGGTAGGGTTAAAGAGTGGATTAAAAATCACTTGCTTATTTTTAGAACAACATTTTTTTAAAAAGTATGCTTGGAAATTTGCTGTCGCCATCAAATTTTTTTTCTCGAGTTAAAAAATAAAAAATTAAAACGTCTGTGCGCAAGCAAAGAAAAAAATTGTTTTAAAAAATGGAATTCAAAGATATTTGTGCTATATGTTTATGCAGTATGAAGCGAGGAGATGTACGGAGATTGATACCATGCCGACATCTATTCCATGAAAAATGTTGGACCTCCGCGAATTTCAGATGTCCATTGTGCAGAAGATCGATTAGTGGTAAGTTATCATAAACTAAAAATATGCGTTTATGATTATTAAATTTTTCAAAAATATTCAGATGGTGAAATTGCAGAAAGAAAAACATAAGCGATATAGCGAGCAAGACCGTAATCGTGTGATAGAAGCAGCAAATCGGGGAAACGACTGGAGAGAGTTGGCAGCCTCATTAGATATTTGCTACAAAAGTGCTCATCGTTGGGTTAGCAATATCAATGCACCAGCTTTAAAAAGAGGTGGTATGAAACGACGTTCTCTTACCAACGAAGAAGTAGAAGTCATGCTGTCTTGGGTTGAAGAAAAGCCCGAAATTACCCTGCGGGAAATATCTGAAAAAATAAGTTCTGATTTCGATAAAAGGGTTTCCGTATCTACTGTTGCAAATACCTTACACGGCCAGATGTATTCTTTGAAAGTTGTCCACGTTGAGCCAGTTACTATGAATAACGCTGCTAACAAGGCTAAACGCTCCGACTACGTTACTCGTCTGAATGAGTACGTCAGAGCCGGTAAGCAAATAGTGTGGCTGGACGAAACAAATTTTAATTTGTTTTGTCGCCGTAATCATGGCTATTCAAGAGTTGGAACTCGAGCAACCCAAACAGTACCGACTTCACGGGGCCCAAATGTGCATTTGATTGGAGCGATCGGAACATCAGGCGTTCTCAAAATGGATAAAAAGAGAGGATCTTTCAATGCTCCTGCCGCCAGAGAATGGGTTGAAAGTCTTCTCGTAAGATGGGAGGATATGGGGAACGATATTGCAGAGTTGGTGGTAGTTGTTGATAATGCTCCTTGTCACAACAGACTGGAAACTTTATTTCAAAATTCCACCGCAACTCTACCCAGGTTGAGCCCATATTCTCCTATGCTCAACCCTACAGAAGTAATATGGGGGAAAATAAAAGCCCATGTCAAGTCCACCATGGGCATTCCAAGAGTTTCGCCACCCAATGTTGGGGAGCAAAGATTGGTATACCTAGAAAACCTTATTGATGAAGCCAAAACATTGGTTACTGCTGGCGACTGCAGCAGAGCCCAAACTCATTTTCTTATTTCTCAATTACATGTCGTATTTTCTTAATTTAATTTGTATTTTTCTCAATTTCATTTGTGATTTTCTTAATTTCAATTGTAAAATCCCATTAACATTTGTTATTTTCCCAATTTCAAATGTAAAATCTCAATTTCATTTCTACTTTTCTCAATTTTAATTGGAAAATCTAAATTTCATTTGTTATTTTCCCAATTTCAAATAAAAAATCTCAATTACATATGTCCTTTTCTCAATTTGAATTGGAAAATCTCAATTTCATTTGTTGCTTTCTCAATTTTAAATCGAAAATCTTAATTTCATTTGCTTTTTTCTCAATTTCATATGGAAAATCTCAAAATCAATTGTTGTTTTCTCAATATTAAATAGAAAATCTCAAAATTAAATGAACTTTTCTCAATTTCAAATGGAAAATCTCAATTTCAATTGTTCTTTTCTCAATTACAGTTATAAATGGTGTAGTTCTGCAACTGGTTCCACTACAACCGATTCCATGAAACTGGTTCCGGAGCAATGACTGAGATAGAATCAGTTCTAGAACTAGTTCCAGAACTGATTCTATTGCAACCGGTTTCACTTTGGTGCTATAGAAGTGGTTGCTTTTGGGACAATTCAAAACAAAAATCATCGGTATAAGAATTGAGAGTAGAACGGTCTGTAAAAAAATGTAGCTATTCTATAACCGATTTTTTGGAACAGAAACTTTAGTGGGTAAATAATTACTAGGGCAAGGAATTTCATGCACTTAAAAATGGAAAATATGCGGATAAAAAAAATATGCATTAAAAATATAAGAAATATGCATTAAAAACTATTATTTTTGCAAAAATAATATGTTTTCAACTTTAGCATAAGTAGATTATCATCAATGATTAACCCATCAATGCAAACGACACTGATGATAGTTTTGTAGCGAAAGCCGAAAATACGTATTCTGTTTTGCTGGCCTTATCGAATTCTTTCAAAATTTTTTATTCTTTGTAATTTACTTGTGAGAATTTTATCATCTTTCTTTAATTTGAAAAATAACTTAGACAGAAAGTGATATTCAGTGTGTTCCCGTACGTTCCCAATGTTACCGAAATTTACCCAAAGTTACCGAAATTTACCCAAAAGCGTTCCCGTACTCGAGAATTGGGTAAATGAGAGCGCTAATGAGAGTGCATTAGTGCTTCTCTTTTTACCAAAATTTACCCAGACTTTTTCTTCGGGTAAACTTTGGTAAAACAGCTGATGCAAATATAAACAAAAAACAATTGTGAAATTGAATTAAAAATTGTAATTAAATAAAGAAATAAGCAAAAGAAACTTGGTTTTTTGTTAAAATTATTTTGAATAAAATCAAAAACAACTTTTAAATGCGAATAAATATGTCTATTTGTGCCGATTTGCAAACTGAAATTATACGTATTTTCACATCAGTGATGGGATTTTTGGCACAATCTAAGATTGATTGGTACAATGGCTCAACCGATACTATTTTGGCACATTTTGGTTATCTACAAAATTTAATAGAAAATGAATTTAAAAAATAACAATTCTTTAATTTTTAGTTTCTAAGCATTTATTGGTATTAAAATACCTTTTCGAATAAAGCAAAACTAAAAAATGGCATCGAAGATATTACCGAATAAAGCACCGTAAGTTGTTTTTCATGTGAAAAAAAATTCTCTCAGACTTTAAATTCTTTAAATTGCAATTTAAGTTAAAAAAATTAACAATATTTTAATTTTATAACAAAGCCACAATCACAATTAACACAAAATGTCACTTTTTCACCAGAAAAATAATAGTCTTGTACATTATATTTGCATAAAAACTAAGTTTGCACAATTTTCACGTGAAACTCATTGTCGTGAAAAATAATTTTTTTTTATATGGAGTATAACAGTTTTTTCACGTGAAAACTGAACTTACGGTGCTTAATCCATAGAATTTTAAAAATTCAAATGCTATAAATTTATCTCAGAGCTTCGAAAGAATTAATTTAAGTTTAATTCATAAAAAAATTAATTCAGTTTTAGAAAATGTTTATATGTATACCATTCCGTGCAACCAATTCTAAAGAATTCATTCATTGGCTGCATTCCCAAATCTTTAATAAGTATCGGATGAATTTAATTTATCATTCACCTTTTAATTGAAAGAAAATTTTAATTCATTCAAATATAATTAATTCCATAAGAATTCAAAATAATTCCATAAGAATGCATTTACAAAATGAAAGTTGAAAACACGGTTTCTAAGTGAAAATTGAGTTTTGGCACAATAAAGGCCCATTTGGCACATTTTAGTCACACACTTGGCACAAAACAAAATTTTTCAAGTCCCATCAATGTTTAACATTATTCTTTGAAATAAGGTTTTGGGCTAGAAAAGTGGTTTTTTGCGTTCCTGTACTATTGGGTAATTTTGTCATTTTGTGAGAGGATTTTGTGCTTACTCTCATTTTACCGAACTTTACCCAAAAAGTAAAGAAACACACCTATTAATTTATGATCTAAACTCGAACTAAAAATATTTATTTACCAAATAAAAATATCAAATATACATACCATTCAATCAAAAATAATGCACTTTTAAACTAAAAAATATATTTAAGTTAGTTATTTTGCAAACAGACACACAACTCGAATATTTTCCATAGGTCAATAAGGTTTTTAAGAATGTTTATTTTGATTGAATCAAAATATGAAAATTTAAATTTTTTATATTCTTTTACAAAATAAAAAATGTTTCTAAAAATTAAAAATATGCACAAATATGACAAAATATACACAAATTAGTAAAATGTTTTGCTGAAATCAGCAGCGAGAATTTGTAAAAAAATCCGTAATTTGTAATAAGATTACTAAAAAAATTGTACTTAAAATCAGTATAAAAATAGTAAAGTTCGATTGGAAACTGTTGATAAATTTTTTTACTAACTTTTTTATCTGAGTGTATCTTTTACATACTACTGAAAGATGCGATTTAAATATATCTTTTTTTTTTCTTTTAAAAAGAGAAGCAACACTCTGGAAATTCTTCCTATTAATTAACGTGTTGCTTCCTATGGAAAGGGGATAGAGAAGAAGTGAAAGGTGGTGAAAGATGAAGGGCTTCAAATATGACAACACTGTAATTGCGCGAGATGATGAATCTTAGAACAGTTGTTGCGCGCCATCTGATGAAGAGTTGGCGAACTTTGTTGAAGCTTTTTAGTTCATAGCCCTGTTATATTTTTTTACTTCGGTGAGGTTAAGTGCTATGGGGACACCGAAGGAGGACGCTGCGATATGTATGAGGGATAGAAAAAACTCATACATGTTATTTTTCATAAATTGATGTTGCTGTGGTTGGGGCTCGAACCCGCAACCTTATGCAGTAAACACATAGACGACTGCGGCTACACGACTACAAATGCTGCTGGCAGCAATTGTAGTCGTGTAGTCAGCTACTTAATTTTTTTGAAAACTACAGTAACATAGTAAACCTCTGATCCTAAAAATTTGACGTTTTGATAAATATTAATCTTTATTGGTTTGTGCTTCTAAAATAATGGCTGAGGAATATTTTGTTAATTTTGTAAGATCCATTTCTTTTTACAAAACATCACAATAACATTATTTCCAAATATAAATTAATGAAACCTTCAAACAATTGTAAAATATAAACAGCCGTTTCTTCAGTGTTCCCAAAACGGTGATTTTCTAGTCAGAACTAGCGATTTTATTTCGCCTCTAGCTATTTTGAAAATTTGTTGGCAACACTGTACACAATTGCGGTTTAGTTTATACCCAGAAATAAAAAAGGTTCAAACTACCTGATTTGCGAAACTGAAATCCAGGCCTACCTGCCTATTTTTATAATAAGTGTTTTTAAATTTAAATAAATAAACAAATTGTAATAGTTTTACCTACCTGATTGATAGAGCAAAATATTGCTTATTATTTATACGGGATTCATACGATGACTTTTTACCGTGACTTTTCTAGAGTTTATTGACGAACGGGGTACAAAGGCGATCAAAGGAGTAACAACATAAAAGAGAATTCAAGAAAAATGCAGGTGAAAAACTCATCGTGTGAATCCCGTATTAACGAGAAGCAATAAAAATATGTAACAAGTGCTGCAGTGAAAACAATTTTGGAGGGTCTTTTTTATTAGGACTCATTTTCACAATGTCCTGTTAGTTTCTAACTAAAACTTTAACTGACAAATTGGTTGTTTCCCACATAAAATTTTAATTTAACTGTTGGCTAAATATTAACTGCACATTCAGTAATCGGGCCCAAATAATTTTGATCTTTATTTTAAAAAAAGTGTATCCAATATAAATGATTAATTAATATCCAACACCAATAAAATTTTAATAAGTTCTATACAAAAACAAACAAAAACAATCAATTCTCACGGTGAAATTCTCATAAATTTTGTATTTTTTTACCCAAAAGTTTATACAAAAAACATTTTCTTTGAGAATTTAAAGTTTATGACCATCCTAAAAACATCTATTAAATGAACAGACAAATCTTCTTTCAGTAGGACGACTCTCTTTAACAACAATGAGACACATTACTAAAGTGTTTTCTGGTTTTGTTATTTTTGGAAGTAGGTGCACCAAGTACCTAAATGCAACAACAACAACATGTGCATGATTTTTGCAAATTGTCGACAAGAAACAACGACATTTCTGTTGTTTTTGTTTGTTTGTTTGTTTGCAGCAGCCAGAGTTGACAGGTCTTTTTAAAAATCTCCCTTATTAATTTATATAAAAATTCCAATTTTTTAACTTTTAAATTTTATAATCTTCAATTTTTTTACAAAAAAATTTATAGCCCTATTAAAAATTTTTTATGTTATTATATCCTTAAAATGGTGGATATTATTTCATAAATTAAGAAATAATTTTATAAAATTTGATATAATTAAATACTTTTAGATCCGAGTTTTGACCCGATATAACCATATAAATTTGATAAAAATATATATAATTTTACCCTATCAAATATAATTATATCTAGTTACATAAGGCGCAATAGTGGCTTCATATGGTCTCACATAAAAACATTAATAATTATATAAAAAAAATGATTTGGCTATATCAAAACGTTTTTGCTCGGGAGATATTAATTTTTTTTTTAATTTATACTGTTATCGAAACAAACAAAATTCTCTAATGTTACCCTTACCATTATTCGATTCGGTAACCAACCTTGCTTCAATTTCAACAACAAGCGAAAAAGACAGTTAAAATTGTTATGGAAAACTGTCAAAAATTCGACGAAAACAATCATCGATCTGTAAAATTTATTTTTACCAGGGCAAAATTACCCCCAAAATTATTTTTTCTTCCTAAATAATTGTTACTAACAACCGCCTGAATCTGGGGGAGGGGACCCCTAACTTGGCAACACTGGGAGCAACAACAGCCTGTCGAATGATCATCATCAACCTGAATGTTGGTGGAGCTTGATGATTGTGCTGCATCCATCGATTCAATCCATTTCATACACATACACATCTTACAATTGGCAGCTGCTTGTTTAACAAACATTTTGCAAGTAAAAGCTGCAAAATACAACAATAAAAATGAAGATGCTCCAATCATGATTATGGCATTGTTTTGTGTAAAATCAGAGATTCTCAATTATCTATGCATAATACTTTTTGAAGTGAAAATTTTTAAAATTTAACTCATTTTTTTTAACAATAGCAATTTGAGCAAGAGCAGAAGTAAATATGAATTTTCATAATAATAATTTTTTTTTTTAATTTTTTTTTGTAATCTTGCTTATTATTTTGGAAAAATGTTAACAGAAGATCTCAACCGATTAAAAAAAACTTATAATTGCGTCAGTTCTAACATTGTTGAAAGCTCTTTCTATGTCTTAGGCCCGATTACAAGCACTGAATGTACAGTTCAAAATTTGCGACAGTTAAATTCAAATTTTATATGGAAAATGACAACAAATGTGTCAGTTAAAGACCCACTTAGTAGCTAACTGGACACTGAGTAATCGGTCCTAAAAAGGCAGCTAATGTATCTTGTTCGAATTCCAAAGATATCTTTGGAATAAACAAAACCATCACTAAGACTTCCTCTTTGGTTAGTTCTGTATCATGTCCAAAGGTACATAGTGTTGTCAACTCTATCATTTCATTACACCCAAAAAAATTTAAAACCAGTTTCAATTATGAAATTTATAGTATCAGTTAATATATTAACCTAAAATTTTGTATACGATTAATTAAGATATTTAATAAAATTCAAATATTTAACTAATTCCATCAAATATTTGTTTAAAAATTAATTTTATTTTGAACAAATCTTTAATTAGATATTTTAAGTTAATCATTTTTTGTTTGTATGTATGTATGTAGAGCGTACCACCTTACAGGCAAAAAAAAGTGCGCCGTACACCCTCCAATATGAAGAATTTTTGCAAGGAGTCAGTTCCACGGATATTATGTGGAAGGTGTGACTGACGTGGAACCAGAACTCTAGAACTAGTGCCAGAACTGATTCTGGGGCAACCAGTTCCACTTTGGAGCTATAGAAGTGGTTGATTTTGGGAAAATTTCAAACAAAAATCATCGGTGTTAGAATTGACAGTAGAAGGGGTTGTAAAGGAAAAGTAGTTATTCTGCAACCGATTATTTGTAACATAAAATTTTCCTGGAAATTATTTACAGCATTTACCTTAGATTCAAAAATGAAGTACGCCATTGTAATCAGCATGTCCGAAATGCATAAATCTGATGGTCAGATCTGCATTAATTTTTTCTGTTTCATGCAGTGTTGTTTTAGTTTGGAATTGGAGTCATAAAGTGCTCGACCAAACATGGGTATAAAGATAGTTTAAGAATCCCTGGTATTAAAATAAACTGAGTAGTAGCAGATGAAGAAAATAAGTTTATTTATAAAGAAAAACGGATGTGAAGGAGTCTTTGGTTGTTTTGTTTTTGTGCTCTGTTTGTCTTTGTCTTTATTTCTTGGAGCTTTTACGATCAAAATTTAAGTTTTTAACCTTGTTGGTATATATTTGCAGCCTCCCAAAAAATGCTTCCAAAAATACACCAAAACTCATCATGCAACTGACTCTGTTACTGTTTTGCAAAAGTAGACAATGAAATACATAAATTTTGCGACAGGTGTGTTTTTCTACAGTGCATTACGCATTATTTTTTTTTTTTTTGTTCCAAACTTAAAAAAAAATATATAAAAAAGTATCCAAAAAAATTGAAGAACCACAAAATCTTAAAGACTTCTTTGTTAAAACAAAAGCTCCCACGAAACAAAAGATTGTCAAAACAGTTGAAGATGGAGCTGAATAAGATATTCTTCCTTTTATGTTGGTATCTTGAAAAGAACATATGTTGCAATATTTTACAGGAAATTACAATCATGGGGTTTTAAGCGGAAATTAAGGTTTCATTTTAATGATTTCCACAAACAGTTTTACATTTATTAACATATATTTCATTGGTTTTAAAATTTTTCAAACAGCTGTTATTCAATGTTCATTTTATTATTCGAGGATGTTTGAGGATCTTTTGTTTTTAGTTTTAATCTTTCAAAAAATGGTAATATTGCTGTAGATTTTTTTTGTGGACTCAATCCTTGGAGCGTAGTTATGAACACAATAATCCATGTTTAAATTGTGCTACCTGTTGTACTTAAATCTTAATGGTTTTGGCAAAAATTTGTTGTCCTTGCAGAATGCTAAATTTTATAAAAAAAACAAATTTTACAACTACATGTATTCTATGTGTTTGCTGAAGGTATTACATTTTAATCTTCGCAAGGATATTTTCTAAAACAAATACATACTCCTAAAGCAATTTAAATTAAATGCTTCTTTTGAAGTCCGCATTCTACTATGACTGGCTAAATAAAATTTTAGCTCAACAAGTTGCATTTCAGCGGTTGAAAAATTCATTTTCTAAGCCAGTTTTTCTATGGGTTTTTACCATATCATAAATAATGTTTATTTCTATGAATTTCTGTCTGCTCTGGTCTTCATTCATTTCTTTGATCCTTCTACATGTAGTTATTTGTTAATTTTTCTATTGTCATCAAGTCTAAAATGTTGTCATTGTTTATTTGTTGCTTGTCAAAACAACAGGTGTTGTGTGATTAGACTTTCCTTGAATTTGGTTTGTGTAAGATTATTTGACATTTTAGCAATACAGCTGCATTTAATAAAAAGGCCTAAAGTGACACAATTCTTAATGTTTTCATGTTAAAGATAAACCTTTTTGGTGTCGCCCTGTGGATAATGTAACCGATCGATTTTCGTCCTCTTTTGTTCTTACCCTCGGTATTTTTACAAGAGGATTAGCAACTATTGCAATATAAACGAAATGTTGGCTCAGGCTTTTTCAGTATAATATCTTTGGTAAAATTCGGTTCGGTAGACATTACGGATGCCAACGGATTGGTTTTTTAAAATCCCGGTATTCGGGATTTAACAATTAAAAAAACGGTATCCCGGGACGGATCGGGATTTTTCGGGATCCCGATTTTTTTCGGGATTTCGTGATTTTTTGCCATTTTGGGAATTTTTTATTTAAAAAAAGTGTAAAAACTTCAAATTTATGTAAAAGGAATATAGGGTCATATGCATAAATACTTTTAAAATTGACTTATAAAACAAAATTTTCATACAAATTTATTATGCATGTGCACTAGACCGTACCTCAAAAAAAAAAAGTTCGCCGTACACCCTCCAATATGAATTATTTTTGGAAGGCGATTTCAAAAAAAAAAAAATTTTTTGCCGAACGTTGGGGTCGCCTTTTTTAATTTTTCGTTATAGCTTTGGCATTTAAAGTCGGATTTTAAAGTGTGATATATCGATTTTTTTGCCTCGAGGAGACCAGTGTTTAGCTATATAGTAAAAAGCCAATTGAAAAAAAATTAAAAAGGCGACCCCTACGTTCGGCAACCAATATATAAAAAAAAAATACTACTGGGTTTAACGAAAAACTTCCTTAGCAAAAGTTTAATGATTTTTTGCGAGCTTTAATTTTCTGACATTAGCGTGGTACATTAGGGTGGTAGCAACTGAGATCTGGTGGGTAACTACTAGAACGGGATACTTGAGGTCAAAATGTCCTTAGACAAAACACTGGTCTCCTCGAGGGAAAAACATCGATGTATCATACTTTAAGATCCGACTGTAAATACCAAAGATATAACGAAAAATGTAAAATGGCGACCCCTACGTTCGGCAAAAACAAAATAAAATTTTTTTTTTTGAAACCTCCTTGTAAAAATACTTCATATTGGAGGGTGTACGGCGCACTTTTGTTTTTGCCTGTAAGGTGGTACGCTCTACTGTACAATATAGATTTATATAAAATTATATTTAACAAAAACGGTTTAGAAATATCAGCAGGTTTACAATTTTGGAAAAATTACCTTATATTTTGCAATTGTAAAAATCCCGGGATTCGAGCTTAAGAATCCCGGGATTTGGGACTCATTTTTATTGAATAATCCCGGTATTTCGGGATTGCCATCCCTAGTAGGCATCAATTTGTCAATGACAATCTAAAATCATTAGGTCTGCATTAAAATCCCAAGATTTTGATATTCACCACTATGAAAAATAAATTCCAATTTTTAGCCCTTATGCACCGTTGTTGCACATGTTGTTTTTCACGTGAAAAAATTTCACTCGAACTTTAAATGCCTCAAATTGCAATTTATAACTTTTACTCAAAAAACTGATTGTTTTAAAATTATTTCTTGTTTGAATATTTCTAATTTTCTGTTTATTTGCTCTGTTTGATTTTCATTTTTAATTCAAACAAAAACAATCAATAACGATTTTTATTTTTTCAAAAATAATAAAAGTTATTTTGTGATTTTTTTTTCTTCATCAAAAATTAACAATTAACGGTGGGTCTCATACTTCAGGTTTAAACTTTAGTTAATAGTTAACCCAAAAATTTGTTGTTGTTTTGTGTACATTTTTTTGACATTTTCTTTTGTTTATAGTTAAGTTAAAGTTAAACCTGCATTATGAGACCCACCGTAAGAATATAATTATAATATCCTGATGATGTCAACTAGTGTTAATAAAAGATTGAACAGTGATTTAAAGTGAGTAAATATGTATATTCCAGCAACTACCAGCATTCAATTTAGGTCAATTTTTAATTTTTATTTTATTATCAAATAAAAAAGTTAGTGCTTAATTTTTTCAAAAAAATCATTCTGCAACTTTTATAAAAAGTTTTAAAATAAAAATAAAAAAACAACAGAAATTTATAGAGTAAAATATAAAAATTGAAAAAATTAAAATGTTTGCCAAAGTTTGTGATTTTTTTGTGCAATATGATTTATAAAATATAGTGCATTATTGAAATATTATAATTAAACAAATTTGGGTTGTGATTTTTTAATAAATATAACAGTTATTTCGGGTCTCTGAATTTAAGTTATAAAAATTAACAATTTTTTAATTTTATAACAAAGCCACAATCACAATAAACCAAGGTTGGTTACCGTTATCGTTAAAATACCGTTTCAAATTGAATACCGTTACCAACACCTGTAAAAAATTCCAAATACCGTTATCGTTACCGAGACCGTTATTTTTATGGGTAGTTACCGGTATTTTATCGGTATTTGTTAATTTATATAAAAAATTATACTACTAATTTTTTAACTTTTTATTTTATAATCTTGAGTTTTTTTACGAAAAAATGTATAGATAATAATTTTACTTATTAAAACTACCAGCATCGAATTTATAGCTAATAATCAGTATTTTACCGCTAAAAATACCGTTGTCGTTACCCTTACCGTTTATCGTTTCGGTAACCAACCTTGCAATAAACACAAAATGTCACTTTTTCACTAGAAAAATAATAGGCTTGTACGTTAAATTTGCGTTAAAACAAAGTCTAAAAAATGTACACGTGAAACTCCCCAGTCAGAAATCGCCAGTGGTACAAAAAATCAAGCACTGGCATACCACTGGGTAACCACGGTGTTAAAAATAAATGACTGGCAGAACACTCATATAGGACGCTTTGCCAGCGTTTGCAAAAAGCGTTTTACCAGTATTTGTTTTACAAATTTTTCGGTGGTTTATAAAAAAAACCACTGGCAAAGAATTGGCTTAGAGTGATATGCCAAGGTTTGCAACCAGTGGTTATCCAGTGTACCCAGCCAATGCTACCAGGCGTACAAAAATCAATTCACTGGTAGACCAATGATTTTATAAAAATGCTGACGCTTCGTTGAAAAATGTTTGTAGTCAGAAGGTTCCAAGTTCAAATCCGGTTGCAAGCAAAAAATTTTTTTTCGAATTTTTTTAATTAAAATTTTTTTTTTTGTTTTATAAAATCAATTTTTTTGTTTTTGGGAAAGCTCCTTCAAGACCACCATTTTTTGTGCCCTCCCAACACTGGCATACTAGTTACAAAAAATTGTTTGCCAGTACTAGCATTTTGGCATAGCCAGTAGTTGTCCAGCTATTATCACTCATTTATGTGTTTAGCAATCAAATATTATATGTCTCGTTAGCTCAGTGGGTAGAGCAATCGTCTGCCAATCTGACGGCCTGGGTTCAAATCACATCAGGACCAAAAAAATACATATGAACTTTTTTTAAATTTTATTTTGGAAAATATATTTCCAGACCACCTATTTATTGGTTTTGCCAACGTTTAAAAATTTTGTTCCTCCAGTGCTTTTCTGGCGCTTTTTGAACAGTCGGTCCTTTTGTCTAATGATGTTATCATATTGGGGATGGGAAACCACTTTTTGCCAGTACTTACTTATACCACCTGTTAAAGTGCTTTGCCATCGATTTCCCGTTTGTATTTTTCTCACTGGGTTTTAAATAGAAAATTGGACCAAAGATGCAAACCGCCGTTAGTAGTAGCTGTTAGTTAGTTGTTAAGCACCGTAAGTTGTTTCGATTTCACGGGAAAAAACTGTTATACTCCATATAAAAAAAAATTATTTCTCACCATAACGAAATTCACGTGAAAATTGTGTAGAGTTTGTTTTCACGCAAATTTAATTTACAAGACTATTATTTTTCTAGGGAAAAAGTGACAATATGTGTTTATTGTGATTGTGTCTTTGTTATAAAATTAAAAAATTGTTAATTTTTGTAATTTAAATTGCAGCTTGAAGCCTTTAAAGTTCGAGTGAAATTTTTCCACGTGAAAAACAACTTACGGTGCTTTAGTTGTAAACCGCCGGATGATAGGGCCATCCGGCTGCTAAACCGCTTGACATTGTTTTATACATTTATTTCTTAAATAATGTAGAAGTAATCTGTGCTGAAAAGTCAGTCAGTTTTTCTAGAGTCGAGTCTCTGGTGGATGTAAGAATGTAAGACAATACGATCTCCATAATTTAAATGTTTGGTGCAAATTGATTGAATTTGAATAAATGTTTTCATGTAAATTACTCACGGTCCCGTGTTATGGTGGAAATTATTCTTACAATAGGTGACACGAGTTTATTAACTAATGCGGCAAATAGACTATGCAAGTCACTTGCACAATTACGAGTTTGTTCAAGTCACCTTACTCGCCACACACCATTCAAGTAAACTGTGCATATTCATTTTAATTTACAAATAGCAGCAGAAACATGTAGCGGATTGTTATTGCTATGAGGAAATATTAGTCTTTAAAAGCTTTATTTCACACTTTGCGCAGGCCAAAATACTTGAAATACGTTGGCGATGTTAATAAATTTATATTGACATTTTTTACTTTACGTTTATTCATACTTTTAATTTTTTTTTATCCGTATTTATGATGTTGACTCTTCAAAAATTACTGCTGAACTGTGCTAATTTCAGCATACACTGCGCAAATGACTTGCACAAGTTCTAAAATATTGCGTAAAAATCAAAATCGTTTTGATTTTTACTCAAGTCTAAAAATATACTTGTACAAGTACACAAACCAGGCCACACACTGTTCAACTGACCTGCACAAACTCATTATTGTGCACGAAACTTGAGTAGTCTATAGGCCGCATAACACATTGGCTGAAAAATCCGTGGGATGACACATAGGTGGCGCCACTAATGAAGCAAAATCCATATGATTTTTTGGAACTATCAACCTTCAGATGATACACTCATAGAAATAAATCTGTAAAAATAGCAGAAAAAGTTACTAAAAAGTTACAGAAAAAGTTAAAAATGATGCTGCAGAAAAAACTGCTAAAATTAAAGCTGTTAAATTTACAGAATTTTAGTTATATTTTCTGTAGAAATTTTAGCTAAATATTGCTAAAAAATAGCAAAAATAAACTGTTATATCTACAAAATTTTTGCTATTTTTAAGCTAAATTTAGTTGAATGCAAATAGCAGTCTGTACTGCTAAAATCAGCAGAAATATTTGCTAAAAAATTTGTAAACTGCTGTTTTCAAAAGCCTTGATTTTTATTTGCATTTAAAAAAAAATGGAAAAAAGACTTCGAAAATTTAAAATTGTTTTTTGATTTTTTAGGCTACTAATTATTTTTCGCAGGTTAATTTGCTATTTTCCATTTACAAAAATTTAACTCAAATATAACTAAAATTCTGTACATTTAACAGTTTTATTTTTGCTGTTCCTATATTATTAATATATAGCAAATATAATCTGCTAATTAAGCAGCATTTTTAACTAATTTTTAGTAGTTTTAACTAAATTTGTTACGGACTTTTTTCTATTAGCGTAGACATTTTCTTTTGTTCAATAGTTAAGTTAACCCTCAAACGCTGTAATTTTTTTTACAATTACTTTCCATAAGCAACCCATTATCTAGCAAAACCTTGGTAATGGGTTGGATTTCTTTCACGCATTGCCTGGTATTTGGTATCCCTTTGCCCTTTGTTTTACTTTGAAACCTATAGTAATACGTTACTAATAATTTGTTACGGCAATACTTATGTGGGAGGTATGAAATAATGAGTTACCGATATATCACTACTACTTATCAGTGACAAATGAAGATTTTTTAAAAATTAAAAATGGATTTTTTTAGGGTAGGAGTAGCACTTTTTGATACCGTAACGATCTTTTTGAAAAACAAAATGAAAAATGACGTGATAGGGCTATTCTGAGGTCAGATTCGGATTCAGCACGTCTAAAATCTTCAGGAAAGTATAGTCTGATTCTTGATTAGAAAATTTCATCAAATTTTGTCGGCCTGTGTAGTTAGTAGAAGGCCCAGATTCTAGCATCTCACAAAATAAGAATTATATAATAAATTATGTTTTTCACTTCTATAAATTTAGATTATGAAAATTTCTGAATGAATACATCTTTCTGTTTCAAGGATTTTTTATAGTTTTAGTTCTAAATTTTATTTAAATATGATTATATTCCTTCTTGAACTTTTTTAGTGTTAACGATTTGTAGTTAAAAGTTTGTGTAACAAAACATCATATTTTTTAATGATTTTTTGTTTTTTTAAAGTTTTTTTGCTAATGATCTTTGTTTTAAAGAGCACTGACACCATATGCTGCAAGACATGATAATGTAGGTAGCCTACATCCAGAGTCTTTGTTCAGCTTTCCTTCGACTACATAAATACAATAACACTTTTGCGTAAAACGCCATTGACTGACTATGCGTGTTAATTATCGTATCTGTTTTGTTGGTCTGTCCTTCTGTCTGTCTGTGTCTATCTGTCGGTGTTTATATACAAAAATTTTCCCGGTTTGCGGTTTCTCTTTCGAAACATTTGCAGTGATGTTGCAGTTTTTTAAAGCGAAGGATAGAAAACAATAACATGTTACAAAGTAAATACTCGTAAATTTCAGAAACTGAATTGAGAAACATGAAATAACAATTCTTTACTAAATGTCCTCAAGGCACGAGTTAATGTTTAATAGCAGTAAAAAAGGATACTTCTACTACGATCACATCGATGGCTTAGAAATGTGCTGTTTTGTGTTGAAATGAGTTTTTGTTTTGTTGTCCTGCAGTGAAAACTATTATCCTGGTTGGTTGGCATAGTAGCAGCAGCTTGCTGTTTAAATGGAAGTATTTTTTAAATTTTTTTTCCTTCTGATATTTGTAATCAAGAAATCATTTACAAGCTGTTTTCTTTTTATACATTTGACTTAACATTTCACAAACTATTACATGATCCAGCAGGCAAAAATACTTAAAGATCACCTGCTTTTTATATTTAGCAAAGTTTTTCTATAGGTAAAACATACAAATGTTGTTTATAAGTAGAAATTTAAAAGAATTACATATTTTTTAAGAATTTAGTAGGACATATTCATCAGCTAAGGTATGATAACATCAATTATTAGCGGTATTCAGTGTTTGGTGCGTTTTAGGTTGCAACTGTTTGTTGTTGCAATAATTTTGTCGTTGACAGTGAGTGGTATTATAAGCAAATTTGCAATGCTAGATGCAAATTATGTAACAGCTGATATACAGGTGTTTGATTATTTTGTGAAATTGTTTTAAAATACTTATGAAAAATTACAGACTTCTCTTAAAAACTTACGTTTACGTTTTCTGCCTCCTCTAAATAATCCAGAACAATTTTTATTTCATCTCCCGTTCACTTTTTGTTGGGTTTTTCTCTTTTTAATTTTTTATTTAGAGTTGTCGGCTCCATACCTTTAATTTTGTTTGACAATTCTAAATTATTGTTTACAAATGTCAGCTGTTCGAGTATCAGTGATGCACGTAGCAAAAAAAGCTACACAGTTTTAGTATTGCGCAAAAGCAATGATGTGACAATTGGAATTCTGTGTATTTTGTTTTTGGATTGCAAACAAAAGCTACAATATTTTGCATTTGAACTTTCGCTAGACCATATGCATCAAACACTGAACTTCCTTGTTATTTATCAATTTTAATACCTCAGTTGTAAAGTGACAGCTATAAATTTATATGAACTGACACAGAATCGGAGGGTCTGCCACAGGATTTTCGGAGATAGTTAATTGTGGACGACTGTTAGATTCGAATTCCTCTAATCGATTTGGTTTCGATTACCAGAAAGTATTAAGAAGAATCTTAATGAAATTGCGGAATAAGTGCATTTAAGTCCAAAAATGGTCGATTTTCTTAATATAAAGGGTGTTTTTTTAAGCCCGATAGAACTTGAAATTGTAAAAAATAACACAAAAAATTAAATTGTAATCAAATTTTTTTTTTTATTGGAAAGATCAATACGTGACATTAACATTTGAAAATGATTTCGGGCATATGGTCACCGCGGCTGTTCTTAACGAAGCGCATTCTGGACGTCCAATTTTGGGCCACTTTTTCGAGCACTGCTGGCCGTATGTCACGAATAACACGAACAATGCTGTCCTCCAAGGCATCAATTGTTGCTGGTTTATCAGCATAAACCAGTGACTTCACGTAGCCCCACAGGAAATAATCGAGAGGTGTCAAATCGCACGACCTTGGAGGCCAATTGACAGGTCCATTTCTCGAAATCAACTTATCGCCAAATTTTGATTTCAATAAGTCGATGGTTGCGTTCGCCGTATGGCACGTAGCGCCATCCTGTTGAAACCACATCTCCTCCGGATCAATGTCATCCATATTTTCAAACAAAAAATCATTGATCATGGTGCGGTAACGATCTCCATAGACCGTAACGCGAGCTCCGGCCTCATTTTTGAAGAAATAAGGTCCGATGATGCCACCAGCGTGAAAACCGCACCAAACGGTGCATTTTTCTGGATGAATGGAGTCTGTAGGGTCTCTTGTGGATTGGTCTCACTCCATATGCGGCAATTTTGCTTATTAACAAACCCGTTAAGCCAAAAATGCGCCTCATCGCTGAACACAATTTTGCGTCTATAAGTTGCGCGAATCGACGACTGATTTTCAAAGTAAATTTGGATAATTTCGTAGCGTTGTTCAAGCGTGAGTCTATTCATGATGATTTGTCAGAGTATACTGAAACAAATAAAAAAAAATGTTTCATCAAAATTTAATTTTTTGTGTTACTTTTTACAATTTAAAGTTCTATCTAGCTTAAAAAAACACCCTGTATTAAAGTATGATTTTTGAGAATATTTTAGATTCTCGCTTAAAAAAGATTTCCGACATAACCTACTCAAAATTACCTAGTTATTTACTTTAGAAATAACTAAAAATGTAGTTATTTTTAACTGTTGGGAAACAACTATGCAGTAAAAATAACTAGCAATGTCATAAAAATAGATGACATAATTTTTCTACAATAATTTTAAAACAACTGTAAATTTTTTTTTTTGATATTATACAATACTAGTACATAATAATATTTTAATAATATGGATTATAAAAATGTATAATTTTTTTCTCCTATTAAAATTTAAGACCAAAATTATAAACGGTTCTGCAGTAATTACGTTTTTATGCATTGAATATACAAAACATTTTCTGATTTCTATTAGCAATTTTTTACGAAAATCTATTTTAGACCCATTACTTTTCCCATCCTCGTAACCACATAAGTAAACAATTTCCTTATCACCTCCTCCCCATACATTACCTTGGGGCTCATCGCCTGTAAAATTCATCAGTGAAGTAAGGTGTAAAGTAATGCAAATGTTAGCCAAGAACTCTACCACCTGAGCTATCGACACATATAAAATTTGATTTCTTAAAGAGTAAATGAACTGTTGTGCCTCGTATATTCTTTCGTAATGGCGAAAAATATACACTTACACCCATGCTTACAAAAAAAAACAAAAAGTAATGTGTCTAAAAATAGATTTTCAAAAATGTTTTAATCATTACTTTCCGTTTATAAATCATGCAATACGTAATCAGTAATTGGTAAGTCATTACTTTTTGTAATAATGCGGAAGGTAACGAGCTATCATTACAAGGTAATGCGTGTGTATATCGCACCTATTACCAAAGTTTTGCTGGGTGGGGAAAAACCTTTTTAAATTAGAAATTCAAAAATCTCGAGATATTTGCAAGTAATTGGACAATAAACTTTTCAATGATTTTAAAGAACTCATCAGAAAAATTCTCTTAGGTAATTGAGAATTAAACTAAATGATTTTATTCTTTCCCACCTCTGGTTTGCATGTATCAGACCAGATAGTCTTCATCATTAATGTTAATGATTGTTGGTATATATATATATAGCGTTTTATGATTGCCGACAATATTTTAAGGTGTGTGCACGTACTCATATGCTAAATAACCCTTTTTTCGTATTTCTTATGTTGGTAAGAAAAAGGACCTGCTGCATTTCGTATTTTATTTTTTTTATTTCTTTAAGACCAATTGGCAACTTGGACTTTAATTGCTCTGGCTTTTGACTCGTGCTGTAAGTTAACATTGTTATTAAAATCATCTACAAACATTTGGCATTTGCCACAAGCTGCATCTTGTTTAAATTTAACTTACTATCTGAACTTTTTTTTGCAAAATTATTTAACTTTCTTTTTATATTCTTATCATAAGGCGTTGTCTTTAGCACCTGCCGAAATTTTATGAATAACATATACTTCTGCAATTCGCGATTAATTGATTAATTAAGAAAGTTTACTGGTGAAACTGAACTTTAAATATTTTAGTATTTTTCTACTTGCTTTAGAATTTTTTAATCTTCAGAAGTGCTTAGCAGTACACTCAAAATAGTTTGTAGTTTAAATTAACTAAAAATGTAATTTAAAATAAATGAAAAATCACTTGAAAACCGGTCTACTGACTTTTCATTTAAATCAAAAGAACTTTTCATTTATTTTAAAATGTTAATAAATTAACTACAAAGTCCTTAAAAAAATAATGATTTTTCATTTATTTCGTTTTTTTAAATTTCAAAAAATTAACTACAAAATTCGTAAGAATAAATGCCCTACGGGGAAAGGGACCGGTCCCAGATGACACGCAGGATAGGTCCCAAGGGGGCGGAGACCGGTCGCTGATCGGTCTTTTTGTTTGAAAGAGACATATCACTTTAACATGGCGTTGTCATTGGAAATGACCAATTTCCACAGTTTAGACACATTGTGGCAGTAAGGTGGTGTGTCTAAAAATAGCTTTTCAAATAAACTAATAAAAAATTAAGAATTAAAAATAATCTACTTGGCGTTGAAGTAGGTCTCGATAACACAACCTTCTGCTTGTAAGGCAAACGCTCTACCGTCTGAGCTAACGTTGCTTATGCGTGATGCCTGGCTGATGGTTAAGTTATATGTTTTTCGTTTCTGTTCAAATAAAAAAGAGAAAGAAAAAACAAACACACACATCAAATAAAAAAACATGGAAAAGAAAAAAATAGAAAATAAAACAACATTAACACACACACAAATATGGTGAAGTGTCTTGAATATGCCCCCGATTGACCGGTCATGGGATAGGTCCCTTAATGGCAGTTGACTTGTTTTTTGCGTTGGCCATAATTAAATTAAAAAATCAATTAGAAAACTACCTCAAAACCTCTGATAATATAAATAAAAATTTAAAAAATTCCCCTTAAGTTACAAAGAAAAGTTAAATTCAATACCAATTGTTAAAACTAAAACAGCTTTAACATTAAAAAAAAACGTTGAAAATACATAACTTAAAATTTCTTAGGAAAACATTATAGAAATTTAAAATAAGAGCTAAAATAAGCAAATCGTGAAAAAATAAAGTTAGAAATAAATAAAAGAGTAAAATAAATAAAAAATATTTTTAAAAATATGCCGCGAATTTTGTTTTTATTTAGGTATCGGTCAAGTTTTTTTAAAAGCAACAGTGAAAATAACGGATCAGAAAATACTTAGAAAATTAATTCATTTTTTATTGTTCATATTTGTACTAATTTAGTAATATGCCTTCGGTTGACCGGTCACGGGATAGGTCCTTGGAGGGCAATTGACTCCTCATTCCCCGTAGGGTGGTATTTAATTTATTTCATTTTTATAACTGACATAGAAATCTAAAAGGGTTCCTTTTTTAACAAAACATTTTAAATGAAAATATTAACTGTAACAGAAAATCCGTATTTATATGTAATTTATTTTTTTAATAAAAGACAAAAACAGTTGAAAAATGTATTTCTTTTCATTTTAACTGTATAATCATTTAAAAATAAATGTACGGATAACTTTTTAAATAAACTGCAGTCAGTTACTGTAATAATATTTTCAGTGTAGTTTTGTTATAAAGATACTTTTTAAAAGAAAATTTGATTCCAATTAGTATTGATTTATTATGCATTTACATCTGCACCACCCAAATCCCGAGATTTCGACTAAGTGAGATTTCAGTAAAATCTCATGTAAAATCCCGAGATTCCCCATACAAAATAAATCCCGTAATTTTACAAGATTACTAAGAAATCTCATGAAAATCTCACCAATGTGGAGACTTTTACAGAATACAACACTGCATTTCGCATAATTTGTAGAGTTTTTGCATGAAAAAGTGGCAACGATAGTTAACAGCTGACTAAAAAACTAACCTTTATATTACACAAAATAATAAAATAAAAAAATTATTATAAATTTATATTTAACTTTAGACCCAATGGAAATGTACTAATGATTATAAGAAGTGTTGCGTGGTTCTAAGTTTTGATTCCTTGTAAAAAAACTTATAAACAAACACATTTTGTATATGAATTTGTTAAATAAAACTAAAACACAACTTGTATGTGCAGAATATGCAATATAATTTATTGCAGAAATAAAGTATTTTATACCTAAAATTGTGATAATTTGTCTAAAGGAAAAAATATATTACATTGATTTTTACTAGTTTCACTCAAAAATTCGTTCGAGTACAAAAAAAAAAAAATAGAAAAAAACTAGTGAAGAATTTAAGGGGAACTAGTTTTATAAAGTAAATGCTCTAAAGGTTACACGCCGCGTGCGATTTTTCCCGATTTTCGTAAATTTTTTTGTCTGTTTACTATTTTGATAATTTTTAGCTTCGAGTCCATTTTTATATTTTCACAACTTTTTCTTTTTTACTAGTTTTACCTGAATACATGTAAACCCTATTCATTTATAAAATGAACTATGTTCATATGCTTTTTGTTCCAAAACAATGCAAAAATATATGATTTCGATCATTAATTATGTATCGAATGAAAAAGTGGCAGTTTTGTTTTATCATACTCTCGCTATCGAATGCCATCATCCCAAATTTAAAAAAGTCGATATAGAATACTTAATATCGAAAGCGGCGATTAGACCCCTAGCTTCTAGCTTGTCGTCCTTATAAAAAAAAAAAAAAAAAAAAAAACAAATTTACTAACATATTTAGCGTTAGATCTTTCCATAAAATAATGTTAATTGTACTCCGCTAATAAATAAAATGGTTTTTAGAAATATTTTTAATTTGAGGTTATTATTTTATGGTACTTTGTTTACAAAAAAAAAATGCAGTCGTCAAATCGAAATCTCGCCACTCTCATAAAGTGCAACTGTAAACGGTCAAGATTTCGGGTTGAGATTTCCATTGAAATCTCGGGATTTGAAAACAGATGTAAACGCAACTTTAAACTAATAGGAAAAGTTAGCAATCTACGCAAGTATGCATTTTCATACATGTAAACCATTTGCAAAATAGCATTGGGCGCCATTTGTCATATACAGTTTTACTTTACTAAATCTACTAGAACCAATTCCAGAATTTTTGTGAATGACCGGTTAATTTTGGGACAATTTTAACTAAAAATTATCATTTAGATAAAAAAAGCTGTGTTTTCGACTTAACTATATCCGTTAACTTAAAAAAAAACTAAAAGTGCATAAAAACGTTTTTTAGACGAAAACTAAGATATTACTTTTCGTATGCACGTTAACTTACAACGTGGATAATTATCAACGTTGAAAACTCAACGTTTATACCGTTACACACCCAGCGTAACTTCTTCGCGCTAATACCTAAAAAGTTTTGCTGACGTACGTTCGATTATACTGGAACTATCATAAAAACTAACTATTTAAAAAAAATTTATACTCCAATAAGTTTAATGTAGATTTGCTATAAATACTTAACGTTGATAGGCATAAGCCAAAATACAGCTAAAGTAGAATTGGCCCCGAAGAAAAATTTTTTGAAAATAATATTTCAGTATTTCTTGCTAAAACAAAGAAGGTAGAAGAAGAGAGTCCCTATAACCGAAAATATAATCAAAAGGAAAATTTTTATTTTTTTTCAAGAAGATTTTACTGAAGGCTTATAACAAAGTCTTCTTTGTCTGAGAAACTCAAAGACTAAACACCTATTTCAAGAACAACTTTTAGAAATTCATATCTGAATTTAAAATATTGAAAATAGTGGCTCGGAGCCTAACTCGGTGTATGCCTTAATAAAAATACTTCTAATTTTTGGCCTAAAATAAAATTTGTTTAAATGTATTTAAGTTAGAAAGAGCGTATCTTTGAGTGTAAACTCGTAGAAATAAACTTGTAAAAATAGCGAAAAAAACTATTCAAAATTTATTAAAAAGGGCTGCAGAAAAAACTGCTGAAATAAACAGATTTTTTTTGCTAAATACTACATAAGTTTTAGTTTTGCTAAAACTGTTAAATTTACAGAATTTTAGTTATATTTGAGTTAACTTTTAGTTAATTGAATATTACAAATTGTACTGTAAAATCTGCAGAAAATTTTGCTAAATACTAGTATACTAAAAATAACAAAAATAAACTGTTAGGTTTAGAATTTTTTTTTTGCATTTTTAAATTAAATTTAGTTGAAGGCAAATAGAAGTCCATGCTGCTAAAATCAAATGAAATATTTGCTAAAAACAGTAGTAAAAAGTAAAACATAGAAAATTTTAATTCTTTTTGTGATTTTTTTACTACTAATTATTTAGCAACATATTTTGCTGACTTTAGCAGGTTAATTTTATATTTTCTATTAACAAAAATTTAACTCAAATATAACTAAAATTCTGTAATTTAAAAAATTTTAGTTATATTTAAGTTAACTCTTAGTTAATTGAAAATGGCAAATTGTAATGTAAAATCTGCAGAAAATTTTGCTAAATATTAGTAGACTAAAAATAGCAAAACCAAATTGTTAAATCTACAAAATTTTTAAGGTAAATTTAGTTGAATGAAAATAGCAGTCTGTCCTGTTAAATTAACAGAAATATTTGCTAAAAAAACATTGTAAACTGCTGTTTTCAAAAGGCTCGATTTTTATTTGCATTTAAAGAAAATGGAAAAAAACTTCGAAAATTTCCTAAATTTTTTTAGGTTACTAATTATTTAGCAACATTTTTAGCTGATTTTAGCAGGGTAATTTGTTATTTTCTATTAACAAAAATTTAACTCAAATATAACTAAAATTCTGTATATTTGAAAGTTTTATTTTTCCATAGGGAATGAATTCCTTGAACAAAAATTTAATTAACTTGATTTGAATGAATTCTTTAATTTATTACTTATTGTTTTTGTCAAGGCATTCATTCCCCAAATTTAAATTCTTTGAATTCATTCACACACGCAAAAAATAAAAATTGCTACACTAAAAATTGCTTCATTTAATCTTTTAAATGAAACAAATGGTGCAGCTGATTCTTCAGATACACTGGATGTCAGCTGAGGAGTACTTTTCCGGTTTTACATTTGCGCTGGATTTCATACTGAATATTTTTGAGTTTACTTATAGTTATTCCGAAAATGTATTGTTTAAAAAAAAAAAACAAAAAAAAAATATTCTCTATAGCACATACATAAATTTCGGGGCTTTTGTAGATTTTTTTTATTCTACACTCAAAAAAGTTTGTCAGTTACTACGTTACAGTTGTTTGTATAATAATCAGTAGTTATTGTATTTAACAGTAATTACAGTTATTTTTCTATAGAAAACGGCAAATCAACTCTTATGACGGCTATTTAAGAAAAGTACTGTAATTTCGTAACAGTTGTTAAAATCAGTTATTTTTGATATTATAATAACTACCAAAACAGTATTTTTTACAGCAAACAGTAGTTTTTGTTAGTCATTTAAAAAGAATTGACTGTAGAAAACAGTAGATTTTACCGATTTTGTCAGTTTTTAAATTTATGTAGTAAACATTCAGTAAATTTTACGGCATTGGTAGTTATTTCTAATGCATTTGTTAGTTATTTTTCAACAGTTAAAATTACAGAAGTTTTAGTTATTTTAAAGGTAAATACCTTTGTCGCCTTTTTGACTGCATATACCTTTGTTTTTACTGTCATTTTCAGTAGATTCTACCGACAAACTTTTGTGAGTGTACTTATAATTTTGTTGGTCATTTATGGGCTTTACGTAGAGCTGACTCCTTAATGGTTTTCGTGTGCATAGTAGTTTTTTTAGTCGGATATCTCTATTTATATTTTTTGTATGGCTTTTATAGAGCTTTTTTTATTTTAATTTCATAACGAATTAACTGATTTGTTAGATAAGTAGTTGTATTATCCTTTTTTTTTTTTTGGAGGAAAATTTTACATTTTGATTGATTCCTTAATACCACAAATGTATCAATTATGTCTACGGTTTTCAAAGTGTGAAGTAAGAAAAAGAACAGATGTTTTAATCATGGTTTCAGTTTGGTAACTTGCTGCTTAAATTAAGAAGTTTGCTTTTTTTTTTTTAATTCCTTTAAATTTTCTTAATAACTATTATGAGCATTTGATTTTGATTTTTTTTATTCTTTGTTCTCAATAATTATTTATTTTTTATTTTTACTTTTAAAATTAAATATCAATTATTATTATTTTTTATTTATTTTTATTACACAATGAATGCTGTAAATTTAGGTCCTGTCTACAGTGATAATTCTTTCATCGCCAATAGTTTAAATGGCTTCCAACGTTTTTTAAGGGTCGGACATTGGAATATAACAAGTTTTTGTGCGTCCACTACATCTTGTAAAATTGATGAGATAAGGCATATTCTAGATGGTAATCATTTGGATATTGTTGGTTTCAGTGAAACTTGGTTAAAGCCTTACATTTTGTCTCAGGCTATAAATATTCCAGGCTATAGTATATGCAGAAATGATAGACCTGGTGAAAGAAGAGGTGGAGGTGTTGCGTTGTTTATATAGGACAGTATGAAATACAGAACCGTTTTTATGTCCGATGGCAATGACGCTTGTGAGTATTTGTTTGTTGAGGTTACTGTCAGGGATATTAACTTGCTTGTTGGTGTTTGTTATTTGCCTGATGGTGATTTAAGTGCTTTTGAGGATTCTGTGGGCGATTTGTTAGTAAGGTACTCAAATGTTATTCTGATGGGAGATTTTAATACAGATATTTTTTGTCCAATTGATTCTGTTGTTTTACGCTCTGTGTGTCAGCGACTTGGTTTAACTTACCACCACAATTGTATACCAACGAATTACCATGTGGGGTGTGATACGACTTCTCTAATTGATTATTTTCTTTTGAGTAATACTCTTTCCTTGGGCACATCTGGTCAGATGCAGTGTCCTGGTGTGACTCGACATTCTCTCATTTTTATAGCTGTCGATGTTCCAAATTCGTCATCTCAACGTTTTATATCGTACCCGAATTATAAAGCGTTGAGAATGGAGGATTTGGAGGCTGCAGTTGATAATTGTGATTTCAATGCCATATACCTGACTGATGATGTGGATTTACAACTTGAAGTTCTCATGTCGAATATTAATGTTTTACATGATTTGGTGCCATTCGTTCGTCGAAAGGTTGGTTTGAGTTTGGATAATTGGTTTGATGACAGGGAAATTTCCTTTCAAGTTTCATTGAGAGATTTGGCATATAATCATTACCTCCAACATAGGACTCCACATAATTGGTCGATTTATTGTGTAAACAGGAATAAGGTGAAAAGGGTTATAAGGAAGGTAAGGATGCGAGCTCACACACACTTTTTTCATGGTATTAGTTCGAAAAAAATGTGGGGATTCTTAAGGAACAATGGTTGTCTTGAGTCTGAGGAACATTTAACTTCATCTGATCCTGATGAGATAAATGATTATTTTGCTGCTTGTCAGTTACGAGACTCGAGTGATTTTTCCAATAATATGAACAACTCTGTTGATGGAGGTTTCTCCTTTTCATGTGTTGATTCTGACACGTTATATCGAGCATTGCTCAGAATCAAATCTAATGCGGTTGGTCATGATTCCTTGCCATTGATATTTTTGAAAATTATTTTCCCATTTGTTTCCTCACATTTACTTTACCTTGTGAACACAATTATTGCCTCGTCATGTTTCCCTAGGTGGTTGAATATATCTTGAAAGACCAAATTATCGAGTACCTTGATTGCAACTCTCTTATTCATCCATCCCAATCAGGCTTTCGAAAGGGTTATAGTACTACTTCTCTACTGCTAGCGCTAACGGATTCTATTAGACAGTTTTTGGATGGCCGTAAGAATGTTGTATTGCTTTCGATAGACTTTTCTAAGGCATTTGATAGAGTAATGCACTCTAGATTACTATATAAATTGCTGTACGAGTTCCGGTTTTCTACCCGTGCATGCGAATTGATTAAGTCGTACCTATATGATAGATTCCAGTATGTATCTATTGGTAACTCTTTCTCACGAACTCGACGGATCACTAGTGGTGTCCCGCAGGGATCTGTTATTGGCCCACTTTTGTTTATGGTGTATATGAATGATGTTTTGCGTTCTTTTAATGGTGTTTCCTGCTTGCCTTATGTTTATGCTGATGATGTGCAATTTGTTTGCTATTCTGATACTGAGTTTGTCGATGTGTTGGAGGAGGGCGTCAATTTTATATTGCGGGAAGTTGTGTCATGGTCGTCCGATAATGGTTTCTGTGTCAATCCAGTCAAGACGAAGTTAATGGGGTTTGGATTCGCTACAAATGACATGAGTATTACTATTGGTGGTATTCCTGTTGAGTTTGTTAATAAGATGAAATGTTTAGGTCTTGTCTTGGATAACCAACTGAATTTTTCTCCACACATAAATTACTTGTCCTCTCGCATATCCTTTCTTTTAAAAAGGTTGTATTCATTGAATATTTATCTGCCTTGTTCAATAAAAAGGCGTGTAGCCACGGCTATCTTAATGCCGCATATATTGTACGGCGTGGAGGTTTTTTCGGGTACTAGAAGTTTCGCGCTGAGGAAATATAAGCTTGTTTTTAACAGGATTATTCGTTACGTTTTTAATTTGAAAAGAAGAGATCATGTATCTCAACATACATTTAATTTTATAGGATCGTCTTTTGAAAATTTCATAAGCATAAGGCTATTATTATTTTTTTTATAAATCCTTCGTTAATGGATACCCGGTATACATTATTGATAAATTTCATTTTACTCGTTCAATTCGAAATCCCCAAATTATTCCACCCATTAGACATCTAAGTATTTTTGAAAAATCATTTCAAACTCGTGTGTCGAGTTTATGGAATGATTTGCCTAGGGAACTGAGAAATTTTACTTATTCGCTGATTGTGTTTAAATCTAAATTAGTAGAATTTGCACAATTGCATGTATTGGAGTCTTAAGTGGAAATTATATGTTCCATCTCTTTAGTCTGGCCATATACTTGCAATCAGTGTTGCCATTTCAGTGCTTTTCGGGTATTTTTTGGTGCTTTTTTCATTCTTGTACCCGATGATTTTTTACAAATACCCGTTTAAGGAAAGCGGGTATTTACAGTGCTTTTTCAGATTTCTGGCAGTGCTTTTAGTGCTTTTTGTACAGTTCATATTTTTGGTATTTGTTCGCGTTTTTTAATATTTTTCTACAATTTTCTGTCAAAGTTGAAAAAATAATACGAACTAAACAAAAAATACATTTTTTCACAATGTTTGTTACAATTTTAAATAGAAACTTCGATAAATTTAAACTTCAAAATTTTTAGATATTAGTTTGGTGCTTTTTTACCCCTGTTTCGGTTATTTTTGAACTTTTTTTACACGATTTTACAAAGCTAAAATGTGTTTTTAAATTCTTGACTTAAATTTTTCAAAAAATTTATATCGTGCTTTTTTACCCAATTTTTGCTAAATTTTTACCCTTTTTACCCGTTTTCACAATGCTCACGGTGCTTTCCTGCCTTCAAAAGTTGGCAACACTGCTTGCAATATTGTTGTACAGCTTCTCGTTTTAGTTCTTTATTCTAATACCATGTGGCTTTGGTTATATAATTTGAAGTAAATAAATGCTGTATTTATTATTAAAAAAAAAAATCAGAGAGCTGATTTTTACCAAAAAAATAGTAATCTTCAGCAAAAGTTTTGCTAACACTTAGTCGACTGCAAATGAAAAAAAATCCTTGCTAAAATCACTAAACTTTTTGCTGAATATTAGTAGACTGAAAAAAACTCAAAAACTTTGTAGCGAAATTTTACTTTAGTTAATTTATTTGCTGAAAATTTAAATATAGAATATGTGTAGAGTTGTTTTTCTTTTTTTGTCATTTCCGTTTCCAGACAAGCTGCGACATCTACATTTTGTCTATCTGGTTGTCGTCCACGCTATGCATGCGGTTCTCAGCACAATTTTTGCAGCAAAATAAATTAGTAAAACATTAGTTCAAAATTAGTTTAGTGCTAAAAAAAATATAACTAAAATTTTTGCTGAAAACGAAATTTCAGCAAAAAAATTGCTGAAAACTAGTACACTTGATATACAAGACGTTTTACTAATTTTTCTACTAACTTATTTTTTTGAGTGTACAAGAAAATTCCAACTTATTCTACACTACATAAAACTTTAATTTCATCTAACGATTTATTTTGCTTGTAAGTTCTTGCAAGACTGTTCTGCGGCAGGTGTTCTTTGGACGACCTGAACGTCGGCTACCTTGGGAGTTCCATTCCAATGCACTCCTTGTTATGCTGCCTATTTGTCTTCGCAATGTGTGGCCTATCCATTTGCACTTTCCCCTTGCTATTTGGCGAACTATGGGCTCTTTGTTTGTTAACTGCCAGATTTCTATATTGGTGATTACATTTGGCCTTGAATTTTCCTTGAATTAAAAAATTTAATTAAATTTTAGGGAATTAATTCCAAAAAGGAATTAATTCTTTAAAGCTCTGAGACGCATGTATAATCTTGAGATTCTATGATCGTTGCCATGATTGATATAATATTCTAATGTGAAGTTGTCTGCAAGTGCGTATTTCGGCAATATTAGTAAGAATAAAATACTTATAAATAGTTCTATCTATTGTGAATAATTTAAGATATCAGAGGTGATTTTTCTCTATCGCTAAAGGCACATTTATACGCGAGAGAAAACTGCTAGAGCTAGGCCAAAAAACACCTCTAAATATATTAAATCATTCACAATAAACCTAATTAGAGGTGTGTTTTGCTCTACCTCTAGCAGTTTTCTCTCGCCTGTTAATGTACCTTAAGAGTTTTTCTCGTATAGATGTACCTTTATAATTAAAAATATTACGAATCGTACAAAAGACTAAATAAGTTTGTGTAATTTCCAAATTAGCTTTTTCATACCTGGACCCGCTTTAAAATTGCAAATTATACTTCTTTTTTTAAAACTTTCTACCAAGTCTTGGACAAAAATTCATAACTCTTATGAACGTAATAAAACTGAGTTATTGACTTTGATATTCAGAAAAACAAAAAAATATAAACTTAAGTGTCATTATTCAGTCCGCTTATTAAATCCCATTTTGAAAACATTTAGCATTGCTGGATAACAAGAATCCTGCAAAAAAATCTATTCAATCAAGTTTTATTATTTTTAAATTTTCTAATGAACTATATTGTGTGTTTAGATTTCGATTCTATTAAGGATTCTTGAACAAATTGTGTGTATTTAAAAACCTAAAATCATGTTTAAACATGATTTGTTTAGGTAATTGAAATCTTGTTTTTGGTTTCTTTCAAATTTTAATTAATTGCCGAAGCACAGCGAAAATGAATTAGATCCCATAAATTCAATCTACCGTAACAAATTGTATTTTGATTTTATTTTACCGGTCTAAGAACTACAGCGGATCTTATTTTCCATTTGTTCCTTAAAAACTAACCGTATAAAATTTGTTAAATGTTCACACCTTTGTGATGTCATTTATTGAACGTTATAAAATATTTTTTTATATTTTTCTAGATTTATTTATTTTGTTAACAAAAGGTGGTGGTTAGATTTTCTCGTTTTTTCATTGTTCTTAGATCTTTTCTAGAAAGGACATGTTTTATTTTTGTGTGTTTATGTTTAAACACGTTGCTATGTAGTGAGTGTTTAGGTAGAGTTAATGTATGCAAAAAGGATCAAGAATATTTTGGTATGTCAAACCATACTTTGAGTACATGAAAGTTAGGCTGGATTACTGAATGTTCAGTTATCTACTAACTGAGACTTTAACTGACATATTTGTTGTTGTTTCTCATATAAAATTTAAATTTAACTGTGGGATAAATTTTAACTGGACATTCAGTAATCGAGCCTTAATGTTATATTATACAGTTATAAAATATGAACGTGCCTTATCAAACTTATGTTACTTTAATGTCATAATTTTGAAAATTTAACGATCTTTTTTAATATTACAATTTCTCATTAATTGTTCAAAATGTTGTTATTTAAATATAAAGATTTTTTAATAACTCATAATTGTAATTTTCAGATGCGATCATTGTATTTTACATTTACCCATTAAGAACATTATTTATTTACAAATACTTTTTACAATATCCTGAATATCTGTTAAACGTATCCAAAAGAGAAAATTAAAGTTTTTGTTTTTTTTTATATTTCATATTTTGATACTTTATATATGTCCTTTATTTATTTAAATTACGTAGTAAAAAAAGAGATTACACATAATACTTAAATAAAAAGTTCACGAAGAACATAGGGCGTCAATTGGGGAACGGCGATTTTCACAGAGGTTGAAAGCTCTGTGTCTGCTATCCACTTGGGGGTAGCAAGAAGCGATTCCTTTGTCTGAAATTCTCAAGCAACTCACGACTTCCGGTCTCTGACCAAGTGTTCCCTGGAAATGTATTTCAGGCAACCGCCTGAATACAGCCAATGTGAGAAGGCGTACAGTTTTGAGTATCCTGAATGGCATGCTAACACCGATGCGTCTCAGGAAGTAGGTGACAACTGAGAACAACTAGTAACTGAAGCTCAGCTGTATTTATGCCGTCTAACGGCTCACCCGGCCTAGAGGTGTGTTGGCAGCCCCAATACTTGGATCGGAGGCTTTGGCCCAATCTGTCAATCTTCCTAAACATAAAATGTTTACAGAACCGTAATTTTGATACTTTCATATGCAGAAAACTTTGATGAAAAAATCGAAGAAATGAAAACTTATACCTTTTCGTCAGCTTATTATTGGTTTGACCCTTATCCTGATCGAGAAAAATGATGAAAGCTTACATTTTTTTATTATTTGTTGCAAAATTTGCACATACCCAGACAGAAATCGCCAGTGGTACAAAAAATCAAGCACTGGCATATCACTGGGTAACCATGGTCTTAAAAATAAATGACTGGCAGAACACTCATTTGGGACGCTTTGCCAGCGTTTGCAAAAAGCGTTTTGCCAGTATTTGTTTTACAAAAATTTCGGTGGTTTATAAAAAAACCACTGGCAAAGAATTGGCTTAGAGTGATATGCCAAGGTTTGCAACCAGTGGTTATCCAGTACTACCTAGCCAATGCTACCAGGGGTACAGAAATCAATTCACTGGTAGACCAATGATTTTATAAAAATTCTGACACTTCGTTAAAAAATGTTTGTAGTCAGAAGGTTCCGAGTTCAAATCCGGTTGCAAGCAAAAAATTTTTTTTTGATTTTTTTAATTTAAAATTTTTTTTGTTTTATAAAATCAATTTTTTTGTTTGTGTGAAAGCTCCTTCAAGACCAACTTTTTTTTGCCCTCCCAACACTGGCATACTAGTTACATAAAACTGTTTGCCAGTACTAGCATTTTGGGTCAGCCAGTAATTATCACTCATTTATGTGTTTAGCCATCAAATATTATATGTTTCGTTAGCTCAGTGGGTAGACCAAAAAAAAAAAATACATATGAACTTTTTTTAAATTTTATTTTGGAAAATATATTTCCAGACCAGAACGTTCAAAAATTTTGTTTCTCCAGTGCTTTTCCGGAGCTTTTTGTACAGCCGGTCCTTTTGTCCAATGATGTTATCATTTTGAGAATGGCAAAGCACTTTTTGCCAGTACTTGAACCACCTGTTAAAGTGCTTTGCCATCGCTTTCCCGTTTGTATTTTTCTGAGTGGGAAGCTTACTAATAAATTTAAATAAAATACTGAAACATATCGCAATATATAGTCTTTTTTATACCCTACACCATCAGGATATTATAAGTTTGTGCTGATGTTTGTAACACCAAAATTATTGGTCTCAGACCCACCGATCGACTCCTAATTTTTTTTATTTCGATTTAACGATGTCCGTCCGTCTGTTTGTCCATGCATTCTACAGGTCGCAAATATTAAGATATTTTGATGCAACTTGGTACACCGACTTATGTAGGCCTATTGATTTTGGTGAACATCGGTCCATGTTTAGACCTAGTGCCCATATAAGGGTCCTACCAAAATTATATTGTTTATACGCTGCAGGTCGCAAATATTAAGATATTTTGATGAAATTTGGTACACCGATTTATATCAGCCCAAGGACGAAGCCTATTGCTGTTGGTTAACACCGGTCCATGTTTAGACCTAGTGCCCATATAAGGGTCCCAACAAAATTATATTGTTTATACGGTGCAGGTCGCAAATATTAAGATATTTTGATGAAATTTGGTACACAGATCTATGTTGGCCCAAGGACGAAGCCTATTGACTTTGGTGAACATCGGTCCATGTTTAGACCTAGTGCCCATATAAGGGTCCCCCCCAAAATTGGCTTTGTTACAAACTGCAGGTCGCAAATATTAAGATATTTTAATGAAATTTGGTTCGCTGACTCACATTATAAAAAATTTTGACACAAGTCCCATTTTAACCCATTCGAATTTCGGATCCAAACATTAGTTGGCTTTTAACCAGACTGGTGTAGAGTATTGTATAGTCGGCATGCCCGACTTTATTAACCTTTATTTTAACCTTTTTACTCGTTTAATATTCTGTAAGTGCGCTTTAATTTTGAACCATTCATTTGGAGTTAAGGTAGCCTCACTGTCAATTGTTTTCTTCAAAGTTAGAGGAAAAAGGAAGTATCTGTATTTTTATATTGTCAATCAAATTGTGTTTATAAACTCAAAAAATTAGAATTTTCTTTTCAAGCTTTAGCGAGGTATTCAAGCAGCAAATTGCTGTTAGTAAGTGTGCTATAATTTTGAACAGTATTTTATACCTTAAAATTTAGTTTGTTTAATTTTTTTTTTAATTTTGTTTTTTTTATTTTGTTTATATTTTTTCATTTTGTTTATATTTTTTTTCCAAATTTTCTTTTTATTTTTGAATATTTTACTTTTAATAAAAATAAAAAATGTTTTATATGTTTATTAAGTTGTCCAAACTTGTATGGAGGAAAATAAATTTTGAGTTATTGACCGGGCTACCCCCTGGAAATATTTATTTGGATATAAAACTACGTCCCCCAAAAAATTAGAATAATCAGATATCGGAAAGGCGTGCCGTATCGGCCCTGAAATTTGTAACAATGATTACAAGGGGAAAATATGACTTTTTGTAAATTTTCACAAAAATATTGATATTTTAAAACTAACTCGAATCAAAAACATTAAAGAATCGTTATTTGGAGTGAATTATCTTTATAATAAAGCAATAAAAACTTAAATCGGTTAAAAAACAGTCGAGTTATTACAATTTTCCCCGGCAAATGATGTGTCGCAGAGCACTTAATCAAGAAATTTGGGTCCAAATTTTAAAATTTATTGAAATAACTACAGAAACATTTTTTATTCTGTAAGTTCCAAGTTTAGGTTAGGATATCTCGAAAACCTGACGTGATAGGACTATTCTGAGGATTCGGATCCAGCACGTCTAAAACCTTCGGAAAAGTATAGTCTGATTCTTGGCTAGAAAACCTTGTCGGCCTGTGTAGTCGACTAACAGAAATATACCTTTGGAAAATTTAGATAGTAAGGCTGTTTTTACCACAATATTAAAATCGAATTGCTCACGGTTCATAAATTGTTTTTTTACAACTAATTTTTTATTTCTGTTTTGCAGTGTTGCCACTAGTAAACAAAAAATTACACAGCTGTAGGTCAAAAATTATCCAATACTGTATGAAATTACGCAAAAAGGTTTATAGTTTTTTTTTATACTTTTCCAAATAATATATGGCCTTAGACCAACCAACTTCTGCGCGTTGTGGGGCAGAATCAAAATATTTTGGAAATAATGTAGTGATTTCTTACCGGCTGGTTGCATTACTATGAAATTTCTCAGGGTCGAAATCAAAGTAATTTCGAGCTTAACTTTTTTCTGGCCGAGCCCACAGTGCCACTTGACACCAAACCAAACCCCCTCGAGCATTGTGAAAGCCTGCCTGAAATTTTGAATTTTTTCAATAACCTGGTCCAGTTTTCTGCAGAGCCAAATCAAAGCCAATTTTTCAGAAAAATATTGGTTATGTTTGAAAAAAAATATTTTCCATGCTTAAAATAATGAATTATATGGTGTCGTTCTTAGTTAAAAGAAACCTTTCTAGGTTAATTATTTCTAAATTGCTGAATTATTTTCAAAATATTTTGATTCTGAACCACTGTGATGAGTTAAATTTTCTCTGATGATGGAAACTACAGCAAAAAATTTCGATGTTATAAAAACTTTGAAAATTACTAGTTTTTTCAGTCAATCACAAACTAACGCCGTTTTCTTTCTGAAAAAGGTGTTGCCTTTTTTGCCCTTTTTTTAAAAAATGTATTTTTGTGCATAGAAATAATAAGTAAATATAGGCATATTAGGTATAAAATTAAAGGTATTTTAAAGACCTATTTAACTATGCTTCAAAAATGTCCAACAATATTCAACTTATTTAACAAAACACCAAAATATAGAAAAATGTGACATTTTGTTAAATTGCACGAAAATTAGGGAATAATTAGACATATTTTATACACGCTTAGATTGATATCTGAAATACCTTTAATTTGATACCAAATTATCTATGTTTACCTTTTATTACTATACACAAAAAGGCATTTTGTAAAAAAAGGGCAGAAAAAATGCAACACTTTTTTCAGAAAAGAAAACGCCATTACTAATCCAAATATCACTCTGTCGCAGCATTTTCAAATGGTCTTGCCAGCCTAGAGTAAAGTACTTTTTTTTACATGAAGTTTAAAAAATATGTTCACAAAACATGAACAATATACGGGGTTAAAAATAGGAATTAAATATAGAACAACGTGTTTGATTTCTTCTTAATTGGACTTAGTTTTGAACAAATTTACGAAATAATTCGTCGAAAAAAGAAATTTGTGGTAAATATTTCAAAAATCATTTAATCGAAATATCGACTAATTTTCATTTCATTATTAAAAAGCTCTTGAAATGAATTTACGGAAATTTCTATAAAAGTAAAATTACATAAAAACTACACAAAAATGTCATTATTCAAAAATTATCCATGGAATGTGTAAACAGTCCCGTTTTTGAATAATTATTCAAAAAGTGGCAACACTGCTGTTTTGTCAAGATTTGAGTACAACTTGTTTAAGATCATACAAGATTGATGGATCAGTTGCAACATTTTGGATGATCGTATGACAAACATGCATGTATTGAAAAGGAGTTTTAAAGACGCATATACACGCGAGAGAAAACTGCTAGAGATAGAGCACAAAACAAGCCTAAATAGCTTAAATCATTCACAATAAAGCTATTTAGAGGTGTTTTTTGCTCTATCTCTAGCAGATTTCTCTCGCGTGTATATGTGCCTTAAGAAAGGATAGCCATGAAAGCTGGAAAAATAAAGATCACTTGTATTAAAAAAAATCCCAAAATATCTCAACTCTTGCAAGTCTCAAGCATTAAACACATAGACAACTGCAGCTGCACGACTACAGCCTGTCAAAAATAAAATACAGACGTTTATATGAAAACGATTATTTTGACAACACAGCTACACGGCTACACGACTACTTTTGGCGCTGTAGTCAACTTAAGATAATTTCTATTTTGCTTGGCTACAAAACAAAAATAGTGTTGACAATATAACAAAATATGTAAAACAGGACAATTTTTCCCGCTAGAGGCGAAATAAAATCGCTAGTTCTGACTAAAAAATCACCGTTATGGGAATACTAAAGAAACAGCTGTTTATATTTTACAATTGTTTGAAGGTTTCATTAATTTATATTTGGAACTAATTTCATTGTGATGTTTTGTAAAAAAAAATGGATCTTACAAAATTAACAAAATATTCCTCAGCCATTATTTTAGAAGCACAAACCAAAAAAGATTAACATTTATCAAAACGTCAAATTTTTTGCATCATCTGTTTACTATGTTGCTGTCGTTTTCAAAAAAATTAAGTAGCTGACTACGCGACTACAATTGCAGGCAGCATTTGTAGTCGTGTAGTCATGTAGCCGCAGTCGTCTATGTGTTTAATGCATTATTCCTATGATTACATCTTTAAAAAGATAATTCTTTTTTGAATTAACTCTCACCTCCAGTCTATATTAAAGATAAATATCTTAGCATTAAGTTAAGTACGTCGGTAGAATAACAGCATCAAATTGCTTATTGCCGAGCTTATGTTAACCCCCGGTCTATATTAGCAATAAATATGTTGACATACATATATTACAGCAAATGTCAAAATTATGTTATCAAATGTCAAAATTATGTTATTTATTGCCTATTCATTTTGGTTAAAATCAGTCCATGTTTAGACCTAGTGCCCCCCAAAATTTTATTGTATCTCCAAGTTTTTTAATTTTTTTACACGAAGGTTCATTATTTTCATATCATATAATATATCAATGAAAAGGTTGTTGAAAAAGACACAATTTAATGTGAAAATTATAATAATATGTATTAGCAAAACATAGGAAATGAAAAAAAAATACTTTTCCACAAATTTAAGAATCAATTAATTTTTTCTAAATAGCCGTTAAGCCCATATTTGATTCGTAGTGTTGCCACTATAATGCAAAAAATATAGTTTCGAAAAAAACCACTAAACCCAAAATATCTGGAATATCGAAAAAATAAAAAATACATGTCCGCTAAAATTCGACAACGATTAATAGATGAAAATTTGACATTCGTACGACTATACGTGTACATACAATGTTAAAAATTATTTTACAAAAAGAACTGCACAACTACAACTGAAGTACCAAATAAGGTACCAGAAGACGGTCCTCAAAATATAACATTTATTTGTAGCTTAAGCACCGTAAGTTGTTTTTCACGTGAAAAAATTTCACTCGAACTTTAAAGAGGTCTAATTGCAATTTAACCCTCTAACCGACAAGCCCGCCTCCAGGCCAAATGATTATTTTATAATAAGAAATTAAGCTTTTTCAATAGAAAACAATATTTTTTAAATTTTTTGTGAAAATTTTTTTTTGTATACAGCGCACGGTTTGGATGCGAGAAAGTGTCAAAAATAAAATTTCGTAAAATTTAAAAACTAAATATTTTAAAACAACCAAAATTTTTAAAAGTCTTAAAAACATATTTACATTGACTAAAACAATTGATAATGACCACAAAGTAAGATTGAATCTTAAGCTGCCTACACACTAGGGAACATGGTTGAGGGAACAAAAAATATCAAAAAATTTTGTAAACACGAAATGCACACTCTCAACACGCACACACACACAAACGCACTCACACATTTACAAAAAATGCTCTCTTTTTTTAAGTATGTTCCCTAGTGTGTAGGCAGCTTTAAGGTATTCAAAAAAGTCTTTACTTTGGTCCAGGACATACAGAATTATTTCGCTTTAACTTCAAAACGAATAGACGGATTTTTCTGAAATTTGGTAGGAAGAATATATTTGGTATAAGCATAATAGTTTATAAGTTTAAATGTTATATATTGAAGTTGTGGTGCGTTTTCGCTCAATTTCGCATTTTTTGAAAAATATCCTCTTAAGTAACAGCACAAAAATGTAATTTTTTTTATTATAATTACTTCTTGTTAAGAGAAATAATTTATGCTTAAATCTAGTAATTTGTATGCGCTAGTTTTCGAGATTCACTCCTAACCTATTTTGGCCCATAGCGCCTAAAGTAGGCAACGAAAAAAATGTTGTAGAAGAAATTGTTGTTTAATTTTCGTGAGGAACACACGGTATAAATTTCATTGCAAAAAAGCCTAGGCCGGTTAGAGGTTTAAGATATAAAAATTAACAATTTCTTAATTTTATAACAAAGCCACAATCACAATAAACACAAAATGTCACTTTTTCACATTAAATTTGCGTGAAATCAAAGTCTACACAATTTTCACGTGAAAATCATTGTTGTGAAAAAATATTTTTTTATTTGGAGTATAACATTTTTTTCACGTGAAACTGAAACAACTTACTACGCTTTATTTGGAAAAAATTAAAATGAAAAATCAAAAAATGGATAATATTTTACCTAAATTTTAACCCCTTAATCGACGAAATGGCCAATAATCTCAGACACCCTAAATCTTAGAATTTTTTCTCTACAAAATTTCTGAATTACATTAAGGTTGGAGATTATTACATGAGATACTTTCCTTGGACTTTTGGCACCAAAAGTCAAATTTTAGTGTTTTGGGTCATCAAAAAGCACCAAAAAAGGTGCCAAAAGCATCAAGTTAGCATAGTGATGCTAAAAGAACACTTAGCAACACTTTCCGATTACGAGTTTTTTCACGAAAAAACTTTCTGATTTGTTCTTTTCATCCATCTGGTTTGAAATGCTTTCAGCTAGAGATATAGTAGTAAATTTAAAAAAAGTTTGAAAGTTACTACATGACAGTTGTTTGTCTAGTAATCAGTAGTTGTTCTTTTTAACAGAAATTACAGTTGTTTTTCTATAGAAAAATGCAAAACTATTTTTATGACAGTTATTTAAGAAAACAACTAACAAAAATTACTGTAATTTCGTAACAATTTTTTAAATCAGTTATTTTAAATATCATAATAAACAACTACCAAAACAGTATTTTTACAGTAAATAGTTGTTTTTGTTAGTTATTAAAAAAATAAACAATTTCGTTGAATTTTAAAAATTCTTGTTTAGTCGGTATTTGCTATTATTGATAGATTTCTAGTTTGCAAATAAAAATCAAAAACTTGTATCTCCAATACACAAAAGCATAATAACTGAGAATATTTTTATTTTTACTTCAAATTTTAAATAGGCTGAAGTAATAACACATATTTTTGTAATCGAAAGAAAAAATATTGTTTTTTTTAACAATTATTTTAATTTTTGCATTAAAAATACAAAAATTGTTTTTTCGACTTTCGTTGTCAATACATTTGTAAAAACTACGAACTTTAAACTCAAAACAAAATAAATATTTGAATGAGATTTCAACCTTTTTTGAAACAACAAATAAAATCTAATATGACAATATCATGAGTTAGCGTGATGGCTACGAAACAATTCTATTGTCTATCAGGAAAATTATCAACCTTCCTTTTTTTTATTAAAATATACTTTTATAATACCAAAATAAAACAGTAGATTTTACCCATTTTGCCAGTTTTTTTTTAATTTTTGTAGTAAAAATTTGTCAGTTAATTTTACGACATAGTTAGTTATTTTTAATGCATTTGCTCATTGTTTTTCAACAGGTAAAAGTAACAAAACTTTTAATTATTTTAAAGGTAAATACCTTTGTTGCATTTTTAACTGCATATACCTTGATTTTAACTGATATTTTCAGTAGATTCTACCCACAATTTTTTTGAGTGTATTGTCAAAATCGGTCATAATCGGACAAGTAGTTTAGAAGTTGAATATATATTATGGGTAATATGCATAACACTTTTTTAAATTTATAAATAGCATAAAATATAATACCCATTTTAATAAAGCAAACTTTGGCAGCCCTTTAATATAAGCTTTTAAAATTGATGTCGATGAATTCTACAAACTTCTTTTAATATCGTCATTATTATGATGTAGCCAATGGTGGTTGATATATGTTGCGCCAAATTTGGTTTGATGTTCGGTTTGATAACGACTAAAGTTATGTTGCTTTTGCTGCTGGCTGGATCAATGGAGTTTTGCGTGTGTGTGTACTAAGTTGCGTTAATGGATTTTGTTCGTTTTACTTCATACTCTATGTGTAAAATGAAAAAAAGCAATGAGGAATTGATGATAGTTTTTGTTTTTGTTCGTGTAAAGTAAAAGAAGACCAGCTTGAAATTTTTATGAAAAAGGAATCACTTGTGCGCGCGCCTTCAAAGGCGATGGTTGAGTTTAACGGGTGAGTTTGAGAAGAAGACGAAATTAAACAAAAACAAAACATTTTTAAAATATGAAATGAAACAAGTTTTACACAAAATTTTTAAAGAAATTAACGGCATTTAATAAAACTACCAAGAACAAAGTGTTTAAAGAATATAATTCAAATTGCACACTTTCAAAAGAATTTGAACAAAATAAACCGTTATAATTCGGTAGTGCTTTTGTTGTAATAAAAACATTTAAAAAAAATGAAATAGTGTAAACATTAAAAGAACACGAAAAGTGCACCGTTGCAAAAATCCATATAAAAAAGATTGTTGCTTTTGTTATTTTCTTTATTGTAATAGTGTGTGTGTAAAGTAAAAACTGGAAAATAGTGGGTGCGTCATTTTAAATATCTCCATCGTTTACTACTGTCATCATTATGATCTTGAACTATGTTTTTTTTTTGGGAAAAATTATTTTTGCAACATTCAAAGAACAGTTAAACTTTGTGTGAGTGTGTTAAAAGACCAACCAACAAAAAAAAAAAAAACAACAGCCAGGAAGTGTTTTTTTTTTCTTCATAAACTATTTGATGCTTGTTTTTTGGGTCTTTTCAATGCATGGATTAAACATTTTTTGTCCATTCTCTTTCCCCTGCTTCGAGTTCTTCAAATAATAAATTATCATCAACATTATTTCTCGATCGATGTGTGTTGCTGTAAATGGAGTTGATTTTGTTGTTCTTGTTGCTGTTAATGATGGCTGGCTATTCGTTTTATAATTTCGTATTTGTGCAATGATCGTTTTTGTATGGGTTGTTGTTGGTTATTGTTTGACACCCGAGTTTGCTGAGTTTGCATTTTCATCTCCATCTTTATCATAATCTTATAAAAAACGTTTTTTTAAATCCTGTCTTGTCATCATAATCGAGTGTCTTCATACTTCTATTACATATTTTCGTCTTATATTTTTTTTTTATAATATTAAAAGAGTGATGCTGTTCTTAATGACGTTGGAATTGTTTGTTACATCTTTAATATTTTTTCCATAAAACCATCAACCACAACTCGTGCTGAGAGTTTGTTCTCCAATAAAGGTAATTAATTCATAATTTATTATTGTTGTAATACCTACTTACATCTTTATTAAATTTTGCCTCATTATTCTCTTAGGCCCGATTACTGAATGTCCAGTTAAAATTTAGCCGACTGTTAAATTAAAATTTTATATGAGAAACAACAACAAATGTGCCAGTAAGTAGCTACTTAACATTCAGTAATCGGGCCTTGATGATATTTGTATACACGCAGAATAAAAGCCGCGGGAACATTACCTGAGTTCTATGTGCGGCCTTATGGCCTTTTACTCCTTGCAGGAGTAAAAGGAACAAATATATATATATATATATATATATATATATATATATATATATATATATATATATATATATATATATATATATATATATATATATGTAATTATACAAGATAAGTCCCATGTTTTAGAATTTTCTAGTACAATCCAAAAAGTTTGTCGGTAGAATCTACTAAAAATGACAATTATATTAACCTTTAAAATAACTAAAAATGTTATTTTTAACTGTTGCATTAACAAATGCATTAAAAACAACTAACAATGTCGTAAAATTAACTGACAAATTTTTGCTACAAATATATTAAAAGAACTGACAAAATAGGTAAAAACTACTGTTTTTTACAGCTAATTCTTTCGGTTATAAAAGTAAATTTTAATAAAAAAACAATTTTTTTTCTTTCGATTACAGAAATATGTGTAATTACTTTAGCCTCTCCATATTCTGTCGAAATTCCACGAAGTTTTTTATTTTAGTTAAAGTTGAGTTTAGTGCAGTGATGCGCAAAATTGATTTGCAATTGTATTAGTGAGCAAGAGAGAGAAATGCACTGGGAAAAAAATTGGAGGAATTAAAAAATGTCTTTTTAAAAATTTATCAATCTCCATATTTTTATACAATCTTAATGAAATTCTCTGCAACATATTTTTATAGATTTTAAACAAAATCTTCTATATTAATACATATATATTTGTTTATATTTTTTTTTTATTTCTATTAAAGATCTACTATGAAAGATATTACTATGAAAATAATCATAGTCTTTTTATAACATAGTCCCTAGATTCCTTAAATGTTTTATAACGTAAAAGGCATTGCATGATATCAAAAACGTTTTTCATCATATATTTTCTGAATATCATAAATAATTGTTTTTAGTGCATTTGAAAAAAATGTCAAAACACCCGCTAAGCATGTGCACTCGTCGCTGTCTCAGTGACGACTATATTAAAGAGCATAAGAATATGTGTGAGGTAGTAAATTCACAATTGTGCTTTGAAACCCGCACCACTGGTTTAGTAGCACAGCTCCGATCAGGTCAAAATTTTTACCAGAGGTAAAACTTTTTGTTGGGATTCCACAACAACTTTTTTTTTTGTCGGTCGGACCTATATCGGGAGTTATTTTGGTTCAAAGTTCGAAGTTGGACTTGCTTATAAGTCCGTTATTTGTGGTCGGATTTGGACAGTACACACACCATTAGAAAGGTATTTAAAATATCTTTTATACCAATTAACCCATTGAGGCCCATTTAACATTTTTTTAATTTTTAGAAAGTTTATTTTAACAAAAAAGGGTTTTATTTCATAAGATTGCGTATACCTATAACAATATAATTTGTACTTATTAATTTATTGTCGAGACTTACATCTTTCATTCAAGATATAGCTCGACCTCTTCACACATCAAACAACAAAGTTATTGGGGCTCAAATTTTTAGTTTTTTTTTGTTTTATATTAACTCAAAAAAAATTCATGTCAAATATAGAGTTATAGAAATATCTTTCACTAGGACCAAAAATAAGACCGATTAGTTAACCCATTGAGAAAAAATAAACTTTTCAAGAGACTTTTTCATGGTGAGACTTTAGAATTTCGCAAAAAAATAGCCATATTTGGAAAGAAAAAAAAATCGCGCGATTTTTCCAATGGTGTTCAAATTGTCCAAATCCGATAATAAATAGCGAAGATACGGGCAAATCCATGTTTCAACTTTGACCCCAAATAACACCCAAAATAGGGGTCTTCGACAAAAAAATTTTCGTTTCTCCTATTCAGCCCAGAAAGTACTATCTGGAGAAAAAAATCGGAGCTGTGCCCCTAAACACAACTTGTTCCGCTAAAGTAAGGGTGCGTACAGAGTGGCCGCTTGTTGCCGAGCCGAGCCGACTGACGCTTATTGCGAGAACTTGTTCATGCGAGCAACAAGTTTGGGTGTGCATAGTGGATGCGAGAATCAGCGCTGATATTTTATCTATTATTTGTGTTTTATGCATGCTTGTATGCTTGTGAAAAAAAAAATTTTACTTATTAACGCATTTCTTCAATTATTCTTGAAATTTTTATTAAATTTTTTTTTAAATTTTGTTTATAAGTTTTTTTTTAATTTTTTTATAATTGTTATAATTTTATTTAATTTTTATTATTTATTTGAATTTTTATTTTTTTGTTTAATTTTTATTTTATTAACATAACATAAACAATGTTTTCGGCGCTGAAAAACGCTTTGGAACTGTTTTCTCGCATTCAATCAGCTTTGCGCTCTAACCAGCTCGGCGCCCACTATGACCTGTTCGCGCTTATTTGTACTAATTTGTATAGTACCAGTTTTCTCGCATTGGTTCTCGCAATAAGCGTCAGTCGGCTCGGCTCGGCAACAAGCGGCCACTCTGTACGCACCCTAACTATATGATTTGTTTTGCGCAATTGCATAGCGTTCCATATCTGAAATAGAAACAAATTAAATATTTACAAGCAAAGAAGTTACACTTTTTTTACATCATATAGTTACTTTAGCCGCACCCTGTATTTGGCAGAAAAATGCACATAGTTTATATAATTATAGGTAATATTCCCCCGGTTTTTTTACCTGTATATACACAAAAAAACTTTTGCCTATAAATTGGTAAAAATAGCATCTATTAAAGGTTGTTTGTAAATTATGTAAGCTTTTACTTATAGTCTTGACTAGCCATGGATTTGTGCAAACATGAAACGAATTACATGCATAACAATAAATAAAATTTGTTCTAACAAATCCATGGCTAGTCAAGACTATTAAGCTGGCCATACATGGCCATGTAATACAGTAAACAACTAAAATTTTATTACCATGCGTGGCAATAGAATAAGTAACTAATGCGAGAAGTTGTACAATAATATTGGAAGCATATGACCAGCTTAAGTTACATTATTCAGCCAATAACTTCATACTTTCCAAAGTTTTTCCATAACTTTCTAAGAATTACATAACTTTCTAAGAATTACATAACTTTCCCATTTGTTCAAACATATTCACGGAGTGTGCCCATAAGACTTAGCAATATTATGGAGTGAATCGAGGCATTATTAATTTTTATTGTACAACTAAGCATATTGAATAATATATTGGCAACACTGAAATTCTTACTTTGTACGGTTTATGTTTGTTGTGTAAATTTTTTTAAGTTATGTTCACATAAGGTTTATATAAATATTGTGTGTAAATTGAGTGTATGGTGGCTTAGAAACGATAAAAAAAAAATAATGTGCCATTTAATTGGGCATAAAGCCGAGCACACGCGGTCAATAATATATAATATATTTAAATTTTATTGATCTTTGCACTTACACTTTCAATGTTATTAGAAAAATATAAATGAAAAAAAAATTGGTCAATATTTTTCATCCTAGAAAAAAATTGCAAAAATTAGCGAATTTTAAAATAAAACCGCGATTCTATTTATTGTTTGTTTATTTTGCAATAATTTATATGTTTTGTTAATTTTATTTATTTATTTTTTAACAACTAAAAAACAAATTTAAAAAAACCAACATTTCAATATTGTCCACACACTTTTCAATAATATGAAATTGAAAAACAAAAATCCAAAACATTTTCAATTTAATTGATAAACTTTCAATACGGGGTACAGACCTTCAATTAATTTGTAAATAATCAAAAATTGATCAATAATATTAAACGTGTATGCCCTACTTTAATATTGCAAATGTATTGCGGTCTTTATAAAAAAACTGCTAGCGCAGTTTTGTCAATTTTTTTTTTGCGTGTAAGCAGAGATGGCAACTTTTTGATTTGTCACTGGATTCAGCGTTTTTTTTTTTCAATGTAAAAAACACGATGGGGGGTTTCAACAGACCTTTACAATAATTAAATGCATTTTTCTTTCTTTCCTTATTTATTACAATAACCTAAAATATAAAATATTTGAAAAATTTTAAGTATTTTAAAATTATAATTCCTGCTTAATTCATTCATTAAATCTGATTTAATTTTGAACCAAACGATTAGCAACTCATTTTATTAATTAAATTATTTCCTACTTTATTCAATCAATATCTTATTCAAATAATCAATTTAATTTTTGTTGATTTTCTTCATAGAATCAAGCGAATTGATTCAATTTTAGCAAATCAATTTATAACAAAAAAAAAATTGTTGCCTTGATTTATATTTCGTAAATCAAATCATTAAAATAATTCAATCGAATCAAAATGGAATCAGTTGAAATTCAATATCAAATGATATTGTTTTTAATGTGAATATTATTATATTAACTAATACAGTGAATAATAATATTCACATTAAAAACAATTAAAAAATATGTTCGAAACTGACTTCATTTAATTTTAATTTAAGGTTCTTTTTTACAATTAACTATAAATGAATTGATTAATTAATTAATTAATAGACACAAGATTACACAATAAGGAAAAAATTTTGAAGTGTTAGAAATGCGTACAGAATTCGCGAAAAAATAGATTATTGCTATCCAGGAGATAAAATTTTTAGTTTAAAAGAAACTGTTTTATACTACATTTATATCTGACCAAAAACTACCTGGTTTTTTGGCTCTTGTAGTTTTTAGCTTGTGAAAACGCCTACAAAAAAAAAGCAAAAACTATAATTTTGTACAAAATCTATATGGTTTTTGCTCAAGTATAAATGCATTATTAAAACTTTTAAACATTTTTAAAAAATTCTCATGTCATTTGTCATTGACTTTTTACAACTTTATTCCCCCAAAATATTTTGTTAATTAAACTTTAATTTCTTGAAAAATTAATTAAAAAAAAAAAACAATTTAAATCTACAATTCAATAAAAAGACCACCCATTAAGATTTTTAAATAAGACTTATTCAAGCATTAAATATTCCCCAAAGGCAAAATATTTTGTTACATAAACATCCCTAACATATGAATTGGAAACACTTGAAAATATGTCACAAATTTTAAATATGAACAAAAAAACAAAACATTGAAATAAGTATTGAATATAAAAAATGCTAACAATCAAGTACTCCCATTACATAGCATAGCATTAAAGTTTCAAAATGTACATAAACTAGTTCATATTAATGATTCATTTTTTTGATCTAATAAAAATATTTCATATTATTTAGCCCTTTTCCTTTAAGGAAAAATAAGCATACAATTATCGAAGTACTTAGGAAACATACTACTTTGAAAGTACATATTTTCTGTAAGTTAATAAAAAAATAAATGCTGATTTATTAATTTTTAGTTTTTATCAACTTGCTTTAGTTGACACTTGAAAATATTTTCTGTTGCCTCTTTTTTCTTTTGTAACTTAGAAAATAGTCATGCTATTTTAAGTATAAATTAGCATTTATCGTAAACTTTCTATGGGTTAAACTTCAAAAATCATACTATTTTACAACGATAGCACATTAGCACTTAAACTGTAAATTCCTTCATTATATTTGAACTAAACAATACTCTAACAAAAAACGAAGTTGTCTTTTACCCCGAAGTACTTCGATAATAATACACTTTTTTATTTTTTTCATATTCAAATTATTGTCAAATGAGGTTTTGAACTAAAAAATAGTAAACCGTTCATTAAAATTCTCTGAACTAAAACGGGACTTACTGAACTGCAAGAGAATTTCTCTCAACTTTCAAATAAATTTTGGTAAAAAAATAATCTTAAATATTATAACGACGAAAAATTATAATTGCGTCACATTAAAACTTCAATAAAACATATAAATTTACATTGGCATGGTTAAAGTAGGTATGTTTTATATTTCATTTATTCCAAAAAATAAAAGGGGGAATATTATAAAATTCTATGACGCAGTAAAGTTAATCTCTTTTACAATAAATGATGGGTATATAAAACAGGGGAAGGAGGGATTAGTACCTTAAAACACAAACCAATTCTCTTGGTTAAACGTAACAAATTATTATTTACTTGTTACGAGTATTTTTTGTGTTCCTTTTATTGAATTTGTACATTTATTTTCTGCATATATATGAGTCATATTAGTAATATGCAGGGCAAGTTTAAAATGGCACAAAATGTTAAAATTGGCTTGCATATTGAAATAACATTAAAATTGGGACAAAGGCAAAAAATTAAATGATTATTCTAAAATTTTAAAAAATAATAGGGGTTTTTTATAAACTCTTATTCCACTTGTAAACGGTGAAAACCTGGTATATTTATGTGTTTAAAGTCAAAGTCCATACATAAAAAATATGGTTTGTATGTATTTATACAAGGTTTGCAAGGAATTTACGAGTTTGTATGAAATCCCCTAATGATTTGGTTTTTTCTTTTGTAAATTTGTAACAAAAATTGACAATGAAGGAATTTCCAGTTAAAGGGCTAAAGTTTATAAAGGGCTGGTTTATACTGTAAGATTTTCGGAAATATTTTGCAACCTTGCCTATATGTTTTGCATGTGTACACTCACAAAAGTTTGTCTGTAGAATATACTGAAAATTACAGTTAAAATAAAGGTATATACACTGAGTGAATTATCTGCATGATATTAATGAATTTTTGCATAAAACCAATGAAGTTGAACTGGAAACTCTTCATTGAATTAATGGAATTTTTCATAATATTTTGTAAAAAATTTAATTTTATTTACTAAAAGTTTCATACAATCAATGAAAAAGTTTCATTAAAACTGGAATCATAAAATATATGAAGCTTTTTCATCAAATTTAAGAAATTTTTCATTTACATTGTGAAGAAAACTTCATTAGTTTACTGAAAAATTTCATTAAAACTCGGGTATTTACCTTTAAAATCACTTAAACTTTTCTTATTTTTAACTGTTGCAAAATAACTAACAAATGCATTAAAAACAACTACCGATGTCGTAAAATTAACCGACAAATTTTTACTACAAAAATTTTAAAACAACTGACAAAATCATATTACAAAATTATATGTTAAAAAAAAAAAACTTGTCACTTTCGATTACAAAAATATTTGTAATTATTTCAGCGTTTTTAAAATTTGAAGTTAAAAATTCCAAACGATTCTCCAGCTATTTGCAAACTATGAATATATCAATAATAACAAATATAAACTAAACAAGAATTTTTAAAATTCACCGAAATTTTTTATTTTATAAATAACTAACAAAAGCAACATTTTACTGTAAAAATACTATTTTGGTAGTTTTTTATTATGATATGCAGTACTTTTCGTTAGTTGTTTTCTTAAATAACCGTCATAACATTTGTTTTGCATTTTTCTATAGCAAAACAACTGTAATTACTGTTAAAAACTTCAACTACTGATTACTACACCAATAACTGTCCGACTATTTTGAGTGTATTTTTAGACAAAAGCTTTAAAAACTTTTACGAAAATACAAGGTTCGCTCATTTTTTCTTTTAATTAAAAAATTGTTATTTCGGAATCTAAAATCGTAAAATCGTCATTTGGCAAATTTTTGATGAAAAATCTTCAAAATGGCGATAAATCTTCAAATCTGGCAGCCATGCGCACAATCCTAGTTTTCTACTGAAAATTTGTTAAATTCTTTCCATATTTTGAACTACTTTTAGTTCCAGAAAAAATACAATAGGAGTAGTTCAAATTTGGCTTTTCCATCAATCAATTTAACAAGTGTAAGCCATAAGTCATAGGAAAGAACCGATCGGAGACAATTAATTATAGTGATAGGAATTCAGAACTTACACTACTCAACGGCAGTGGGCACTAAAATTTAGTATTCTCTGAGCAAATATTTAGTTAGTATCACTTTAATAACAGCTGAGCCTATATTAAATACTCAAAAACTGCGCAAAATAAGAAAAAAAACAAGCGCGGAATATTCTCGTATTCAAATAAAAAAATTTGAGATATTCTTTTGTTTTTTGCTTGTTTATTTAAATTCAGATAAAAAGAGAAAAGTGTAATTTTTTTAGACAAAGTGCCAACTAGTGATAACGATGTCGTTATAACTTTTTTTTTTTTTTTGATGATACCACTAGTGTCCGACCGAGTATTCGGCTTCGGAGTTCGGCCAAAAAGTGATGTTCGGCCAAGTTCGGTGATCGGCAAAATTTTGGCCGAATACCGAACTTTTCTATAAATCAATATTTTGCAACATTTAGCTCTTTAATTTATAAATATGCACATTTTTAACTTAATTTTTACTTAGAGCGAAAAATACAACTTTAAAATGTTTTTGCAATTTCGAAATATTTAGAAATTGGTTTCCGCGTTTTTGAATTTCAAAAAGTTGCATAAAATTTTGTTTTTATTCAAACACAAAAGCATTCGGCTTCGGTTTCGGCCGAACTTAGTAATTTTGGCCGAAGTTCGGCTTCGGTTCGGCCTTAAAAAAATGAGTTCGGTCGGACACTAAAAGCAACTATCGAAAAGTACTGTAATTTCGTAACAGTTGTTTAAATCAGTTATTTTTAATATCATAATAAACAACTACCAAAACAGTATTTTTACAGTAAACAGTAGTTTTTGTTTGTTATTTAAAAAATAAAAAAATTTCGTTGAATTTTTTTGAATTTTTATAATTCTTGTTTAGTTTATATTTGTTATTATTGATATATTTCTAGTTTGCAAATAAAAATCACAAACTTGTATTGTATCTCCAATGCATAAAAGCACAATAACTGGAGAACGGTTTGGAATTTTTACTTCAAATTTTAAATAGGCTGAAGTAATACCACATATTTTTGTAATTGAAAGAAAAAAAAAATATTTAATTTTTGTTAAAATATACTTTTATAAACAAAAAAATTGACTGCAAAAAACAGTAGTTTTCACCGATTTTGTCAGTTGTTTTGAAATTTTTGTAGTAAAAATTTATCAATTAATTTTACGACATTAGGAGTTATTTTTAATGCATTTGTTAGTTATTTTTCAACAGTTAAAAATAACAAAATTTTTAGTTATTTTAAAGGTAAATACCTTTGTCGCCTTTTTAACCGCATATATATACCTTTGTTGTAACTGTCATTTTCAGTAGATTCTACCGACAAACTTTTGTGAGTGTATATAGAAAATTTGTCCGAACAATGTCAAACTTGCACAAAATATTCTTCTACAAAAATTGTACTATTTCAGCCCTCACCAATTTTTTTGATATAAAAAGTACGTGCGATCGAGGTCACGCTTGCGGGAAATAGTATTCTGTACGACACAAAGACCTGCTAACTTATCTTAAAATAACCAGTACTTGCGAATATCAAATTTATATGAAAATATATGTTGTTAATGTTTTGTTCTGGTTATTTTTTAGATAAGTTACCCGCCCTAAGAAAACAATGTAATATTTTTTTTACTTTTCAAAAAATATACATGCGGGTTAAATTCTCGAATTTTATGTAGTAGCAGCACTCAATCGACGCGTATTGATGAGCTGATTACGAGAATATAATACTACATTTATACTTGACCAAAACCCACCTAGTTTTTGTACAAATTTAGTTTTTGCTTATTTTTTTATATGCGTTTCGAAAGTTAAAAACTACAAGAGCCAAAAACCAGGTAGTTTTTGCTCAGGTATAAATGTAGTATAATACATTTTTTTTGCAACATTGGGCCCAAAAGTTTTCAGTTGCAAATTTTTATTAGAATTATTTCAGTCCACGTCTGCATTGCGAATATTTGTTGACAGCTTTAAAGTACAACAAGTTCATTTAACAGAAAAAAATTTATATTTTTGAAATTTTTTATATTGTACCAAATAGCTCGCGGTAGTACCATGGTACCAACGGAGGTCAAAATGTACCAAAAAAAGTACAATTGTACCATGTTTTCCATCCCTGGAACCGATACTGATGTAAATTTAACAAATTTTCAATAGAAAACTAGGCTTGTGCGTGTTGTTGTATTTATTTTGTTTTTCCACTTATTTTGTTGGCTTTTTTAAGTAGTCCTTAATGTTTTTGCTGGAAATGGCATTTAATGGCAAATGCCAAAAAAAACTTGCCCTATTAATGTGAATCAATTTAAGAGGTTAATCACAACTGTGTCGATTGTCGACCGACGACAGCAAAATTCGTCGCAATTAATTTCAATTCAGCGACAATCGACCGTCGACATTTGTTGACGTTTAGAAAAAAATGAAAGCAAAACAGGAATATGTTTGTATTTGTTTCGCTACAATTCTTCACCAATTCAATTGCTTTTGCATTAATTCTTGTTGTTTTACATTTTTTTGTATTTAATTTTGCTTTTTGGGGTAAATTATGTATTTTTATATTCAATTATATTTCTTCTGTCAAAAAAATAAATTTTTTTGTAAACAAAGTACGAATTTTTGCAAGTTTAATACGAATTTCTGCAATATGGCAACATTTTTACAAATCTTTTGAGTGTGTTAGTGTGTCGTCATGAAAATAGAATAGATTCTATTACGACGAGAAATCGCCGGACGACATGGCGACATTTTGCTTACCATACAAAATATATGAAAAAGCACATGTCGTTGTCGACTCAGTTCTGATAAATCTCTAAGTTTGGTGGTTGAGAAAATTTACATATTAGTGCTGATTAAAATTATGAGTAATGGGTGTCGAGTATTTCTTTTATTTTCGTTTACTCGATAATTACAGTAATTACTCGTCGTTATTTTTAGAGATGTATTTTTATATTATTTTTAAAAATAACATAAAAATATATGACTTACACAAAAGATTTCCAACAGTGAAAAATAAAAATTATTAAAACCATCACTTTTTTTTAACTAAAAATACATAGTTTTTAGGTTGTAGATTATCTTTAAACTTAGTTTACCGCAGTTTGTAACTGGAATACTGCTGATAAAATGTGGTTTACTGTGTTTTATTTAAATGAAGACGAAAGATAAACTTGGAAATGGCTGACAAAATTCATATTCGGTTTAACTTAATCAGGTTTAATTGATATCCGAAAAACTCGTCCTAAAAGTATTATCAATTATCCAAATTAAAAATATTGAATAATGAAAAGTAACTGAATATACCAGCACTATATACACTCCATATTTATGTTGTGAATGACTTTGGTAATTTTTTTTTATTCTTTACATTCATTCAATTATTTAATATATGCATATCGCAATAAACACAAAAAAGTTCAGTATAAAATTTGTATTTCAGCACTTTAAACATCACGTGCTTTTTAGGAAAGAAAAAACAAAAAATCGCGTTAATCCTTTGTTATGGCTCTTTTCGACAAACACCACACATATTAGGAGAAAATTGCTTTAAAATTGTATTTTTATGATAATTTATTTCTTTGTGTGATGATTTTCTTCTTGGAAATAAATTTTAAACGCCCCGCCATATAATTATAAAGAAGTTTGTGTGTAAATGTTTATAATATTTGGTTTGAAGGTTTTATAAATTTAATAAATGGAACATTTTTTTTATATAAATTTTGCTTACAATTTATGGAAATGATTTAATTAGTGTTAATTTCTGGTTGTTTAGAAATTTATTTAACTTTGAATGAGTAAACATTTTTATAAAAATTATTTACAAAGTAAAACATTTCAATTCTGTTAATGGTCCTTCTAAGCAGAAAAAAGTTCTAACGTAATCGAATTCATTAAATGTTAACCAAAAGTTCATTTATGTAATAATTTTTTAAAAATTCATTATTTTTATAAAAAAAAAACTTATGTATATCATGACTACTAGTGAAATGTATTATTTATATGGTATTCACATTGAGTGTATAATCTCACAAATTATCTTGATCGTTTACACTGCCTATTTAGGCGTTAATGAAGATTATAACTGCTTAAAAGATTAGATTTGAAAAAATTTTGTAAACAAATTTTATTTTACAATTTTTTTTTTACTAATTTTTAGTAGAAATTGTAAATTTTACAGATTTCATTTTACGGACTTTTGTAATTTCAGGTTATTTTTTGAATTAACGAATTTTATTAAAAATTAAATTGAAATTCTTGCATTCATCAGAAACCTAAAACTTTATATGTAAGTCAAAAATATCTCAAAAACTATGCAATCGAATCTTGTAGAATTTGCAGTGAATAAAGTACATAAGTACCCGAGTAAAAAAGTTGATATATAATCATATATATAACTTCATCCAATAATATATTGTCATATATAATTATATGTGTAAAAAACTTTATATAAATCATATATTACTTCATCCAATAATATATTGTCATATATAATGTGTCGGTATGCATTACCATATAAATATAATTATAAAGGGTTTTTCAATAAGAGTGCTACAAAAGTTTTTTTAAATAAAACAAAAACGGTATCGGATATCAATGAAATTCTTTATTTCTGTGAAAGCACGTTCGATGCCATTATGTATGGAAATCGATCTCTTTTGCATGGCCACCACGGGCACGCTTGCAGAAGTCCAGACGCTGAACCCAAATTTCGACGGTTTTCAAGCATAAATCTGCCGATATTGCTGCAATTTCACGTTCGATATTCGTACGAAGTTCATCAATCGTCGCTGGCTTGTTGGCATAGACCATAGATTTGACGTAGCCCCACCGCAAATAGTCCAACGGCGTCAAATCGCACGACCGAGGCGGCCAATCGACTGGACCATTTCGTGAGATAACACGTTCTCCAAACTTGGTTTGCAATAAATTGATTGTGACATTCGCTGTGTGGCTTGTGGCGCCGTCCTGTTGGAACCACATGTCCTCCAAATCCATATCATCCAATTGGGGCCAAAAATATTCGGTTATCATTGAACGGTAGCGATTCCCATTCACAGTAACGTGCCGGTCTTGATCATCACGGAAGAAGCACGGCCCAATGACGCCGCCGGCCCATAAACCGCACCAAACCGTAATTTTTTCGGGATGCAATGATGACTCATGGAGTACGTGTGGATTGCTGTCTGACCAATAACGCATATTTTGTTTATTGACGAAGCCATTCAGCCAGAAATGAGCCTCATCGCTGAAGATGATTTTTCGATGAAAATCCGAATCATTTTCAAGTTGTTGCTCAGCCCAATTCACGAACATACGACGCTTCTGGTGGTCAACCGGCTTCAGTTCTTGCGTCAATTTGATCTTGTAAGGATGTAGGCCAAGATCTTTTCGCAAAATTCGCCACAACGACGCCACAGAGATGCCCAACGCTTGAGAACGACGTGTGAGAGACACATTTGGGCTTTCTTCAACTGAAGCCTCAGCGGCAGCAATATTCTATGGGCACTTCTTTGTCTCACTGGCACGGGAACATTTTATACTGTGCCTGTGGATTCAAATTTTTCCACTAGACGCTCAATTGTTGATCTGCTAGGACGATTATGACGACCATAAATTGGACGTAGCGCTCTTAACGTTGAGGCCACTGACTCCGAATTTCGATAGTAAATTTTAATAATTTCGTCTCGTTGTTGGCTCGTATATCTTTCCATCATGAAATGGCAAACCTTACTGAAGAGAAATGTCAAAAGAGCGGCAAGAAATATGGCGTCGTTTGCTGTCCCTGTCTTTCTACTTTTGTAGCGTCCCTGTTGAAAAACCCTTTACATATATTCCATATCCACATTTTTAAAAAAAATTTAACAAAGTTGCCTTACAAACTTAAAATTCCAAAAAGGCAAGAAAAAACACTTGATTGGGTATATAAAATTTATTTAACTAAAATAAAAAAGGGACTAGCGTTTTTTTTTTGCCTACACTCATAGAAATAAATCTGTAAAAATAGCAGAACAAGTTACTAAAAATTAGTTAAAAATGATCTGCTGAAATTAGCAGATCTTTTTTTTGCTAAATAAGAACAGCAAAATTAAAACGGTTAAATTTACAGAATTTTAGTTATATTTAACTTAACTTTTAGTTAATTGAAAATAACAAATTTTACTGCAAAATCTGCAGTAAAAATAACAAAAATAAACTGTTATGTTTACAAAATTTTTACTATTTTTAAGCTAAATTTAGTTGAATGCAAATAGCAGTTTCCTGCTAAAATCAGCAGAAATATTTGCTAAAAAAATTGTAAATTGTATTTAAAAAAAATCGAAAAAAACTTCGAAAATTTTAAATTTTTTTGTGATTTTATAGGCTACTTATTATTTAGCAGAATTATTTGCTGATTTTAGCAGGTTAATCTGCTATTTTCCATTAACAAGAATTTAACTCAAATATATTGTAACTAAAATTCTGTATATTTAACAGTTTTGCTGTTCCTATATTACTAATAAATATATAGCAAAAATAATCTGCTAATTTAGCAGTTTTTTCTGCAGCATCATTTTGAACTAATTTTTAGTAAGTTTTCCTGCTATTTTTACAGATTTATTTCTATGAGTGTAGCATAAAAATTTTAAATATGAAATTTTCTTACATTCATTTCAAAGCCTACTAAATTGTTTTTTTTTAGTTTGAGTGATTTTTAAAAAAGTTATTGCAAAAAATGTGACTTAATTCTCTACGTTTAAATTAACCCTTTATTGCATAGTGTCCTTTTAAAGGGCAAAATTTTTTTTGCCTTGTGCAACGAAATTATTAAACAAAAATTCGATCCCAGAATGCCATGATTTTTTATACATGCTTTCCTCTTATAAGTTTTCCTCAAGAGTTTTCAAATTTTCGTTGGCCGATTCCGTGACATCCAAGAAATATAAAAAAATAAATAAAAAATAAAACATTAGTTCCGTCCGCTTTCAGTTTAGTTACAGATTAGTAGTTTTACTTTTTTATACATGGTGCGGCCCTGTGTAATTTATGAAAATCCACAATATGGCTCTCGGTGACAAATCCTTGCTCACCCTTGGCATACAATATTACTTTGAGACTGAAATATATTTTACAAAAAAACATGTGGAAATTTTATTTCTTCGAATTTTTATTATTTTCCAACCGATTTTGGATTTTTGTTTTTGCCTTTTTAGAAAGGTAAAACTAAATTACACTCAGATAAAAAAAATTAAGAAAAAAAAATTGTAAACAGTTTCCAATCGCACTATACTATTTTTATACTGATTTTTAGTACAATTTTCATTTTTAGTAATCATTTTTGCTATTCTCTTATTACAAATTACGTATTTTTTTAATAATTTTCGCTGCTGATTTCAGCAAAACATTTTACTAATTTTTCAATACCGAGTGCTAAATTTAGCAGAAAAATATACTAATTTAATAAAAATTTATTTACAAGAATTCGTTGATTTTTTACAATTCTTGTTTTGTTTATATTTGTTACTATTGATATATTCTTAGTATGGAAATAACACTTAGAAAATTTTATTGTATCTCCAATGCATAAAAAGGTAATAACTGGAGAACCGTTTCCAATTTTGACTCAAAATTTAAAGTACGATGAAGATAATATCTTCGCTTGTTACAATCGAAAGAAAAAAAGTTTTTTTTATAATTTTTTTTTAGATTTTACATTTTTTTTATTTTTTTAGTACACTTTTTTTTGCTAATTTCAGCAGACTGATTTTAAATTAAAGTTTACAACAATTTACTGAAATTTAGTAGCTGCAACTAATTATTTACACTAATTTCATTGTACTAAAATTATCAGTGTTGCCATTTCAGTGCTTTTCGTGTATTTTTAGGTGCTTTTTTCCTTCCCGTACCCGGTGATTTTTTACAAATACCCGTTTATAAAAAGCGGGTATTTATAGTGCTTTTTCAGATTTCTGGCAGTGCTTTTAGTGCTTTTTGTACAGTTTATATTTTTGGTATATGTTCTCCTTTTTTTCAATTTTTCTTGAATTTTCTGTCAAAGTTGAAAAATAATACGAAACATACAAAAAAATACATTTTTTAACAATGTTTGTAGTACAATTTTAAATAGCAACTTCGTTATATTTAGACTTCAAAATTTTGAAATATTAGTTTGGTGCTTTTTTACCCCTTTTTTGGTTATTTTTTGAACCTTTTTTACACGATTTTACAAAGCTAAAATGTGTTTTTATAATCTTGACTTAAATTTTTCAAAAAATTATTATCGTGCTTTTTTACCCCATTTTTGGTAAATTTTTACCCTTTTTACCCGTTTTCACAATGCTCACAGTGCTTTCCTGCCTGCAAGAGTTGGCAACACTGAAAATTATTGATATTTAGTAAGTTTTTTAACTGATTTTAGCAAATCGATTTTGAATTGCAGTTTACATCAATTTTGCTCAAATTTAGTAGCGACTACTAATTTTTTCTACTAATTTTGTTGTACTACAGATCAGCAGACATGTGTTGCTAAAATTAGCAAAAAATACCGCGGAGCTCACTTTTTTGACTTTAGATTCGGGTTTAGAAGATCAAAATACTTAAAAAAAATTTAGTACAAGTCTGTAAAAAAGCAAAACCTTGTCAAGTAGTCTTCTTTAAAAAACTTCTTTAGCTATCAAGACAAAGGAAAATCGACCGACGATTTTATTAATTTTTTATAAAAAAAAAATATTTTAAATATACTTTTAAACCGAAACATTTCAAAAAACTATTTATTAATTTAAATTGAAAACTACCCTACATCATCTTCATTTTGTTAAGCTTTAGTTCAAATAAAAAAAAGGAAAAAATGCCATCGATCATGATTCGGTTAACTAATTCTAAGAATTTTGAATAACAGCCATACTATATGTAGCGGCTGGTTTTTTTTTTATTTTTATTTTTTTTGTTATAAATAAGGTAGTTTTGGGTCACTAGGCGGCGTTTAATATAATTTTTCCAAAGCACAACCATAAAGATCTTCTTAACAAGCTTTTTTATAACAAACCAAATTTCAAGCAAATATTTTACGCTAAAAAGCAAAACTTTTATACCACAAAGAAATATCAAGATAAATATATTTTAACGTTAATTTTTTTTTCATTTTGGTTTACCGAAAAAAAAAGAAATGACCACTTTAATAACAATTTTTGTTTGATTCTTTTATTTGGGCATTATGTAGTAGTAAAGTAGGATTTCCAATAAAAAAGATCAATATATTTTTTTTCTCTTTCCAATTTTAGTTTTAAATTTCGTTTCCTTTTTCAATATTAAAGTTTAGTGTGGTGTGTAGTTGGTTGGTGGCTTTAATATTAATTTTATAAAATTTTGTTATTTAAGTGAATATCTCTGTTTTTACTGCTTTTGCGACTGTGTTTTATTTATATTGGCCATTCTTTTTCCAATTATTTAGGTTTTTTCCTTAAGATACGATCATTTAAGTTCCCCCCAAAAAGATCAATAACATTTTACCGCTTGAAAAAACGAGGTATTTTTGTGCTGCAAAACATGTTTTGTCAAAATTTTGTTTTTAAAATTCCCTAATAATTTGCCTTAATTAAAACAAAATTATAAAAATTTTAAGATTACAAAAACTTTCAACGCAATAATTATTGTGATTATCCACATATATTTTATCATTATATGTTTTAATATTAATATCGTTATTTATTTTATTATTACATAAATTTTTCCAAATCATTATCACTTTTAATACGGTCTCATGTGTTTCTTCCTTATTTCTTTAAATCACCATACTAAAAGGGTAATTAAATACCTCTTCTTTTTTTCCATGTGATAATGATTAAAAATAACCTTAATCAGAGCAGAACAAACTATTTTGCCAAAGAGGGGCCATACAATTTTTTAACAAAGAAAATTTCAAAAAAGAAATAAAATTATAATAGAAACTATTATCAAAAATGGCTCCCAGAGAGTGTTAAGTCCAACAAAGATTGCATATGCACAATTAAAATTTTTTATTAAACACTAATATGTACTTAGTTTAATTTCGGTTTGGAAAAACAATTCTCTTTACAACCATAACTAACATAAAACAAACGATGTTAAAGAAAACAAGTGTTGTTTTTTTTTTGCGTTGGGCGCCATTATTGTTACATAAGTACTGGTTTCTTAGTTCGGATTTAGTTTTTACCATCGCATCATAATTATGTTCACCTCTGTACATAAAAGAACATACATACATTTTAAGACCTAATGAACAAACAACCCCAATATGAGCTCTTTTTTTGTGTAAAGTTTAGAGTAGATGTGGTATTCCATAATCTATAGCTTGTACAATTCTTTGTTCTGTTATTTCTTGTCATTGCGTTATTAAGCTTTCTTTCAACTACTTTATGATTTCCTTATGGCTTTGTTAAGCAATATTTAAACATATATTCACAACTTAAAAGATTTTTTTTTAATAGTCCGTCTCCGAAATCTTTCAGGTAGATTTTTTTGTTTGTATTTTTTAATTTCTACGAAAATTTTTTCAAAAATTTTCGAATCATTATCTTTAATTTTTTTTGGAAATTCATGTTGTCTGGAGTATGGAGCATGTGTGTGGATGTCGTTCATTTCATGTGTGATTAAAACGATTTAGTTTGATGAAGTTTTGCTCTGATTTAAATGTTTAATAATTTATTTATAGCATAGCAAATTTAAGGTTTTTTTTTTATCGAAATTCAGAAAAAAAAATTTAAGTGTAGTGTGGGAATTGTTTTTAAATTCAAGGGAATAAATATATTTTGATGAAGGTATAAATAGATATTTGTATGTGTTTTGCAATTTTAATATTAAATAAAGATATTTACAAGTTTTGCAATAGATGAAATTTATGTATTTTATATCAAATCAGCTGATTTTAAAATCTAAAGTCTACAATAACAAGAAAATTTATGTTAGTTTCTAAAAAGGCCAGGCTTTATGAGGTCCCATCGTTTACTTTACCCAGTCAGAAGACAGAAGAGGAGCCAGATAATCTTGTAGTGCTTGTTACGCCGAGAATATCGCCGCTGTAACTGAAGATGTCTTGGATGTGCCGTCAACGTCGACCAGACGAAGTTCTACGCAATTGGCTATTACACGATCGTCTCAAATTTATGAATAGAGACTGGACGACATGCGGTTCTAAAACGACGGCGCAACTGCACTTACAGCTCGCGCAACAATGGACATTTTGAAGAATGCGCTTCCGGGCCGCCCAATATCTCATTCTGGCGATTTGCAGTGGTCAAGTAAGATTTAATTTAATTGCCACAAACTTTTTTCTTTGGGGTCCTCTGAAGTCACGGGTTTATGTGAACATGCAACAGACTCTGAAAGCTTTCAAAGGGAATATCCGACAAAAGTGCGAGAACTTATCGCCCAAAGTTCTCTCCAGAACGATGGATGATCATCAACAATGGCTGCGCCCACTTTACCGATATACGATCTTCAAAAATTAATGAAAAAAACTTAAAAATGGAAAAAAAAAACTAAAAAATGAATTATGAAACCAAAATTGAGTCAAAATTTCCAGAGACTATTAATTATAGAGATAGGAAATCAACACTTACACTACTCACCGGTAGGGGGCACTGAAATTTAATATCACTTGAGCAACTATTTAGTATCACTTTAGTATCAGCTGAGCCTATATTCAAAAACTCAAAAATTGCTGAAAACTGCGCAAAATAAGAAAAAATCAAGGGCAAAATATATTTAAATAATAAAATTTGAGAATTACTTTTTTTCTTTGCTTTTTTGTTTGTTATTATTTCAATTTAAATAAAAACAGAACATTGTCAATTTTTTGAACAAAGTGCCATCTAGTGATAACGATGTCGTTATAACTTTTGTTTTTGGTGATGCCATACCCCTGAAAATTTCCCCCTTTTTTCAAATGTTTATTGTCAATCGGCACAGGAAAGCATGTGAATTTTCCATTTTAGGTATAGGATGTTTTCAAATTTCTAGATTTGTAGATTATAACAACTTTTTCTATAAAAATGTTTACGGAAAAGAGAGAGCGAAAAAAAATGTTCGGTCTAAAGGACCATACTCAAAATATTAGCTAATTAATGTATGTTTTTTAAGGTACTTAAAATCAATTAACTTTATTAGAATCTAAAAACTTTTTCTGGTTCGAAGGATCATAAATTATAAAGAAATATTTCCGTTTATTATTTGATCTTGTAGGGTCGTATAAAAATCTCCATAGTCAACTTTTATTGCTGTTCTTTTCATTGAATAGTTTTTAACTGACTTCTTGTTGGTCGAACATTTTCTTAACAATTTGGTCAAATTGCAGGCACATGTTTTCATGTTTTATTTTAAATTCCTTCTTTGATGATATGTGAATTTTTGAACTTCATGTTCTTCTCGCTATGCTCATCAAAATATCCAGGTTGAAATGTTGATGTAAGTACACAAAGCGAAAAACAAAACCTAGAAAACGCCTTTTTAGTGGTTGGTAACCACTATCGTGCCTGTGGGATGTTGGTTGTTGCCAATATTAGTAATATTGCTGACTGGCTGCTGCCTGTTTTAAGACTTGTTCTTGTTCTTTTTAGACGTCTGTTGATGATGTTGCTTGTTGGAAGCTGCTGACTGATATTGGTTTAGAAGTTCTTTTTTTTTTGTGCAGCCTTAAATAAAATTAAATCAAGATCACCATAACATATTGTGTAGTAGAAGTAGGAAAATATACTATGAAGAAACATCTAAAACTGGTTCTTTTCATTTGTTAACTTGTTTTCTTGTTTTTCGGTCAGGGAGTTGTTACTGTTGTTTAGTTAAAGCCTGTTATGAGTAAATATATCTTTTCTTTTAGTATTTTTTCCTGCTAAAAACTATTATGAAGTTTTGCTATGACCGACCGACTATGTTACAGTTATTTTTTTAAAGTTTTTTTTTTTTTTAGTACCCTTCATTTTAGTGGCACAATTAGTTTGTTATACTATTTGTAAAAGTTTTCATTTGCAATCTTAAAAAAGTTTTTATAACATATGTACTTTAATAAGATTAATATTTACCATAAAGGAACTTTTTTTTAAAGTGCTGCCTTTTTTCGGCTCGAAGGACCATAAACTTAAATTTGTTTTACGAAGTTTTTAAAATGCCAGAAGACTATGCTACAAATTGACAAATGCCGTATTTTATGTGGACTCGTTTGTTTGTTTATTTGGATATATTTGTAACTTTTTTCACATTGAAACATTTAAAATTTTAGATTTTTCACAAAATTGTTGAGACTTAACGTTTTTGTAATCGGCAAAATTTCCTGAAATAAGATTTTTTTCGGTTGGAAGGACCAAAAATTCTATTAAGAAAACGATTTGATTCGATTAACGTCACTGTGAATTAGAGATGAGCGATCCGGTGATTTTTGAATAACGCTGCTACCAGTGATCGTGATTTTCAAATCACCGTTCTTTTAAACAGCGACCGTAATCACGGGTTTGTAATAGAGATGGGCGATCTGCAGCTTTTTCAGTAACATTGTTCTCAGTGAATGTGATTTGCAAATCGTTGTTCTTTTAAACTGTGATCGTGATCACGGTTTTTCTATGGAAAGACTACGATTTTCTGATAAATAAACGAAATAATATTTATGGCGAGTTTTTAAGATGTCAGTTAAACTTCGTTTAGTTAAACCGAAAACGAATTTTTTCTCGAGTATAATTTATTTCTTTATTGAAATAAAATAAACCACATTTTAAAAGCAGTATTCCAGTTACAAAATGCATTAAACTTAGTTTAAAGATAATCCACTTCCTAAAAACTGGGCCTTAAAAGAAGAATAGTTGCGACCGGTAACAAAGACATGATAGAAGGAGACATTTTATTCAGAAGAGTGTGAAAGCAAGTCATTAGCTGTGTTTGTGCGGCGTTCCTATCAATGATATCTCGAACAATTTTGACAGTAGAAAGCCGGAATACGTTGAAAAACTGTCAAAATCGTTCTTGACAACATTGATAGAGAGTCACACAAATACAGCAAATGTTATTTTTAAAAACAACATGTATTACTGTGCACAATGAAGTTTGCAAGAAAGAATAGTACTAAAATATTAAAAGACCGACATTCCGAGTAACTGCGACTTGAAATATTTGATCACTGCCGTTACTAGTGATTTATCAATAACTGTGATTAAATCACCGGTATGAAAATATCGCTCATCTCTACTGTGAATAGGTGATGTGATGAGTTGTGACTATCACAAATAATTTTTTAATACTAAAATTAATCATTTTTAATACAAAACAAAAAATAAATTAAATTAAAAAAAATTTTTTTGTTGCCAATATTGTGATGATGTCGATACCAAGTCTTAATGTTGTTATATTTTTCAAACAAAAATTTGAATAAATATAATTTATTGTGTCTTTGCAACAACAAAGATAAAAGAAATACCCTAGTAAAAATGATTTTTATATAATCATATATGATTTTTATATAATCATTTATGATTTTATACAATTATAACTTGTCGAGTATTGTGAAACATATATTTTTATAGGATTATATCAAAAGATGTTTAATTATATAAAATTATATTAACCAGATCCACCATTTTCCGGATCAAATCATGTATGGGTTAATATAATTATATAAAAAATATATTATTTGATCCGAAAAATGGTGGATCTGGTTATTATAATTTTATATAATTAAATATCGTTTAATATAATTATATAAAAATATATGTTTCACAATACTCGACAAGTTATAATTGTATAAAATCATAAATGATTGTATAAAAGTCATATATGAATATATAAAAATCATTTTTACTAGGGTAGTCATAACTAAAGTAACAGACTTTTTATAGGAATTTAAGTGAATTAAAAAATGGTTATAATATGCATTTAAATTTAACGGTTCGTTGTCGTTATAGAAATAAGAAATCAAAACTTACTCTACTCACCGGTAGGGGGCGCTGAAATTTAGTATCACTTCAGCAACTATTTCGTATCACTTTAGTATCAGCTGAGCCTATAATTTAAAACTCAAAAATTGCTGAAAACTGCGCAAAATAAGAAAAAATCAAGCGCAAAATATATTTAAATAATAAAATTTGAGAATTCCTTTTTTTTCTTTGCTTTTTTGTCGATGTCGTTATAACTTTTGTTTTTGGTGATGACATACCCCTGCGTTCATAAATCTCTGTTATTATTAGGAATGCCAAACGGGAAATACCGAATCCCGAAATCCCGGCATTTTCGGGATTGCCAAAATCCCGAAAATCCCGGGATTATTTTTTAATATTAATATAAACGCAAATAAACAAAGTGAACAATTTTACATTACCTACGTTTTTTCTTGAATTTTCTTAAATTTACAAGAAATTTATGCCAAGATATTGGTAAAATTATAAATTAAGTAGATTATTCGAATAAACTATGCAAAGACTGCAGAAAAATTTGAAAATTTGGTAAACAATATTAAGTTTGCTTGTTATTTTACCGATTTATTCTTCCAAGCGCAATTCGATTTCCGAAACCTAATTTTGGCTGGGACTGTACGTTTGAATTCTTCCATGAAAACATTTGATAACGATAACCAAATAACTAATTTAACTAATCTAACCAGCTGCCTGGTCTTTTATTAAACAAATATAAACTAAAGTGTGTCTTCTTTCAGAAACTCGTAATACGTTATGGTTGCTCGCAAGCTTGCAATTCTTAAAAACTTTATTGGAAAACTTATTATTTTCGTTTCCGTTTCGTTGTATTTGATCGTTCTTTTTTTCATATACAAGGGGGTTATTATTTTATAGAGTAACAAGAATCTAAACATTTTTTTTTTGTTTAAGATAGTAAAATTTGTTTAACTCTAATATATTTAAGACTATCTTTTTATAAATGGCAGAGGGGGCGTATTTACTTTACAAATATTGTTTGTTATATAAATAAATTAAAAAATAAATAATTTTATGCACACCATTTATTTGTTGATACATAAGACATTAATAAATTCATGAAAAAAAAGTAATAAAATGGTTGGGTTTATGAGGAAGTTTAGATTTTTATTATGTTTAAAAATCGATGATTAATTTAATACAAACGTATTCTTCAAAATCTACTACTGTTTGATGAAAGATAAGATAAACTTTAAAATTTATATCTTAATTTAAAGATTAAAGATTTTGTTAAAATTTATGTTTAAATAAGTAGCATATTTTATAGAATATTAAAACTATTTTTATATTTAAATTAAAAAATAAAAATAAAACAAACATATGTTGAACCCACTCATTGTACGGAGTAATTTTCTTCCTCTTCTTGTATTAACAAAAAAGTAAGGCAAAAAGGAAAAAAACTCGTATTTGTTTTATTAGCAATGGTGATAACATGCAAAATATCAACAAAAACTTTTAAAATATTTCTATTGTTGGTTATGCTTGCAAAAACTTCGAAACGTTTTTGCTGATTCTCATCTAGTTGGTTAGCAAATTATGTTCTAATGTGAAATTTGATGTTTTATAATTGCAGTAATGCCTGCCAACACTTTCTAAAGAAGACTGATGATGGGGAACTGGAAAATCTCCGAAACGATCGTCGTTTCATTCCTGAAGGTTAGAATATTTTGAGAGCAAAAACTCTGTGAAGTATTTGTTAGGAGAATATCCTGATGAAGACAAATGGCAGAGGTTTTGGAAAAAAGTACTTATTATGTTATTTCAAAATAAGGAAAGAACTGGCCTCGAACAAGAATAAATAAATTTTTTATTGTTGCATATAAAAATTTTGCAAAACTATTTCCTAGCTCGAAAGACAATAAACATAATTTAAGTTTGGAATACTGAGAATTTAAGATGTTTTTTCTTTTGTAGGACCATAAAGATAGTTAAAGCTTAGAACATTTTTTCCGGTTTGAAGGACCGAATACAAAACTATTAGCTCAATCCTAAATTTTAAGACAAAATAACAGACAAATTAATTCAATTGAATCAGAACGCGTTTAACAGACCTTCGTACTATTTTTTATGAGTGAATCAACAAAAATCAAATTGATTCTTTGAATAAGATATTGATTGAATAAAGTAGGCAATAAATCATCTGAATCTGAGGGTTTTTCTATAGGAAAATTTTTTAGAATCTTGAGGATTCACTATAGAAAAAGTCCTCAAAATCTGAAGTTTGTTTTACAGAAAAAAAGTCGTTAGAATTAATAGGATATTTCTATAGAACAAAGTCCTTACGTGTTTGAGGTTTTTCTGTACAGAAAATTTTTCGAATCTTAGGTCTTTTGACCTGAATGCTTAAGTTGCTAATTCGATTAACTCCCTAAAGAAAAATGAAATTGTCTCAATGGGAAAAATGAGAAAATAGTGTAAATATGTTAGGGGTTTTCATATAAAGTCGTCTATTCTTTGTAAACCTTGTATAAATACAAACCATATTTTTTATGTGTGGTGTTTGACATTAAACTCATAAACAACCAGGTTTACAACGTTTACAAGTAGAATACGAGTTTATATGAAAACCTATATTGTTTTTTAAAATCCCTTTTAAATTATAAATTTTGTCGTTTAATAGTGTTCATATTTATTATCAGAGAAATTTGTTTTGAATATTATACAGTTAGGAGTCAATAAAGTGTTTTGAAATTAAATTTTTACAAAATTCAGAAAGTGGAGTTAATCGATTTGGGAACTGAATCATTCATATAACCTTACAATTTGTTTACTCTTTACCTGTATTTGAGAAACTTTCATTAAATCATTTTTAACTCTAATTTAAAATCAAAAATACATTTCAAATCTTTCACAATCAACATAATAAATAAACCTAATAAAACTATTAATTTCTAGTTATCAATTTTCTTAAAAGAAAAAGATTTTCTTACAAGGAAAATCATTTTTAAATCTAGTTTTCAAATAGACTAAAAGACATTCTAATGGTGAAAAAATATAGTAAATAACTGGAAAAGAGAATGTAACACTGAAAAATATAGACATAACAACATCATGGAAATACTACAACAACAGCTACCAAGAAATTATATAAATAATGATGCAACATTTAGGAGACAAGAGATGGCCCAGTAACTATAACACCAGTTTTACACACCGTATAGACAGACACTGAAAAGAGAATGGCCGAAACAGGATGACTGACTTTTAAAACTAGAATATTTTAAAAGATAATAATAATAGATGGTAACATTTAAAAGGACGGCTAGATACAAGTCCTCCACTATACAATTGTTGTCGATATGGATGCGACAGCAAAAAATAAATGATAGTAGACTAACCTAAAGGCATACTATACACTCATAAGCCTTGCAACTTCTATAGAAGCAACAGTCAGCATTAACATCATATGCAATTGCAGCTGCAGTGTTGTTGTTGTTGTCACAGCAACAGTTGGTTGTTTGAGTTTTGAAAAAAAAAATGTTTATCATTCCATTGAATTTGTGTTACAGTTACAAGTTTTAATAACCAAAGAATCAAAGACTTACTTTGAAAAGCTTAACTCGCTACATAAATACAACAAACAAGTACCTACTTGCCTCAAACAGTTACATATGGAGGGTAGAGTGGTCCTTATTTTGTTAACTGTCTAATTTCGGCCGTTGCTCCCCCAGACACTGCATTTTTTTTTCTCATTTTTAAGAAAATTCTGATATTTATCATTGCGTTTTAACTTAGGCAATAAATAAGTCTGAAACTACATGAAATTAGCTTTCATATAATACCTTAGAGAACATCGTATTGGGTCATTTTAACTACAAGAGTACTTAAAAGTTAATTTAGCCTAAAGTACCAACTCTTTTTTTTATACCTTGTGAAAATTATTATTGTTTTTTAATTCAGGAAGAATAAGTATTATTTTAAATTTTTATTAAGGAGTAATTTTGATCAGAAGAGCACTGAATATTTATTTTCGAAAAATAGCCTAAAACACTTTTTTTTTAATTTGTGAAAAACAATGATTTTAATTATGGAAGGAATACATTTTTTTTTTCAATTTTCTTAGGAAGTCATTTCGACCACAAGATCACTCAAGGCTTGGTTTTAAAAAATTTGGCCAAAATACCTTTTTTTATACCTTGGGGAAATAATATTAGCACACTAAATTTAAATTCGCAAGCGAATACATTGTTGAAATTTTTGAGATTTGACCTCACAGAAAGTTGAATTAACACTTTCCGATTTTTTCAAGACTTTCAGGATAAAAGTAATAAAAATTTTGTAAAATAATTCAGTTACCGCTTTTTGATAACCATTAAGAACATACATAGGTTATAAAAATTCAAGTGCTTTAAATTTAGTTTGAAGTAAAGTAGATTTCAAATTCTAGCATTTGTATATTTAACAAAAATATTTCAAACTTGAATTTTTCTTTTCCTTTTGCTGGAGTATGCTATTGAAATAAAATATAATAAAAGTTGTATTCAAGTCTTGAAACTGAAAAACAGGGCTGGAATTGAATTTGATTTCAACTTGAATTCCAGTGAAATTGTTTATAGGGATATTGACTAAAAGAGTACATTTTTGACAAAAATCTGATTTTTTCGTAATCCGCTTAAATCAATTTGCTGCTTCCGCCAAATGAAAAGGATATCTGTAATATTTGTTATTATGAGTCTCAAATAAGAAAATCTGTTAGTTCTGGCTTACAACTGAGTTCAAAATGTTCATCGAATTCTCGGGAACGCGATCTTATTCTGCTTAATGCACATGTGTGGACATATATATATGCATGTATGGAAATTTTTGTATCCATATATGGAAAAGCATTCATGTTTATGATCATGCACAAACAAATATTAAACCTGTATCCATATATGTGACAGCGCATAGAGAAAGGGACCTAAGGGTAAATTTTTCAATTTTTTTTTATGGTACACCAAAGATACACGTTTTAAATCTTTAAAATGGCTCTCCTGAGAAAGGGACCTAAGGGGAGCTTAGGTCCCTTTCTATTTTCCGCGTCACATATGTAGATTTTTAGCCGCGGTATTATTTTTTTTATTGATTTTATGTTTTTTTTGGTATGTACCGTATGTATACAAGTGCTATTTGGTGTTAAAAAAGTAAAAATAAATGAACATTTTTTTTTTAATTTTTTAATTCTATAGTTTTTTATGCGATTTTAGTCCAATTTTCCCACCTTGTTTCAAAGTTATACGGTTTTTGAAATATTCGGGACGCATCTCCGGTTTTTGTATGGAAGTAGAGTTCCCAGGTAGAAAAATACAAACGGCACAATGTTGGCCCGGTATTGGAGGCGGTAGTACATGTACTGGCAATGCGTCGGATTTTTAACTTTCACTGTACTGGCATGTTGTCGAAATGATAACACCAATAAACGCTTGGCCGTAGTTAGTTCCCAACGTTGGCGCAGGCTTGGGATTTTATTTTTTTGGTATTATCCCAGTACATTTAATAACAAATTTAGTAGTTTGCTAGAACTTTACTGACCTCTTAGTGTACATCACAGATTTTTAATGTATTCTTTCGAAACTTCACAAGAAAAGAATGGCGATGTCTCTCTTACATAAATAATTGTGTAATAGATGTAAAAATACGTAAAATTTATAAAATTTTTAATTTTAACAAATTAAAAAAAGCTCGTTAAATTTCAGTAAACAGTACTGGCAAAGCACGTTTTAAGTAGTACTGGCATTTCGTCAAAAACAGTGCTCTCCCAGTACAACTTTTGTTGTAACGTTGGCAATTTCTACCTGGGTTCTTTTTTATGCGGTTTTCTTTGGAACGCATCTACCGCATAACAAAAGACTTAAGTGTACATATATTGTATATGCCAGGTTTGGGCACGTAAATGGCTTGAAGGGCCAAATTTGGGATTTCACAATCTTACTGAGGGTCGCACCAATTAATACATTACTCGAAAAAAATCAATTTTTTGTACCGGCTTCTTCTAAAACCTATTTTGGTTTCCTAAGGCCGGATCTAAAGCCAAAAAATGTCCATTGAATATCCTTCGAGTTGTGGGTCTTTCTTTTTTTATCCCTTACCCAGGGAAATACTTTATGAGTGCAAATTGCGGAGAAGTACATCAAAATCTTTTATATTTTTATAACTTTTTACATTTTTATTTTACAATATATTTAAAAATATAGGTACAGTCTCAATAAATGTTTTTAAAATATTTTTCCCTCCTTAATACGAATTTGAAGTCAAAAAACTTTGCCGAATTAAACTTCAAAAAAATAGTTTTCGTTATTTTAAAAAAATTAGTTTAACGTTTTCGCCAATTTTTCAAATATTTTTAAATTTACTTTATGGATTTTGTTCAATTGTTTTATTTATTGAAATGTGTAACATGAATTACATGACACTTTGATACAAAATGTGGAAAAATATAATTTTTAGAGAAAATCTGAATGTAAAAAAAAAAATAAAACTCATTGGTCTACAACATTTTCGTATCGAAAATTTATAACAAATATTAACCTCTCTGATTGCATTAAATTAATTAATAAATTTGAAAAATTCAATCATAAGACTGATAACCCAGCCGGAAAATTTGGATACTTTCATGAGGATTCTCATTCAGTAAGTCAAAAATTATTCAAACAAAAGACTCACTCTTTTGGATGCACCACTTTCATACAAGTGAAAGTTTAATAACATGTATATTTTGAGCACTTTCCGTATTCATTTTTGGTCTCGTTTGCTGGCTGGAAACTCTAGAAAAAATAAATTATGAAAACTTTATTCAAAAGTTTAATATCATATTAAAAAAATGGGATAAGGCGGAATTATTTGCTGTAAAAGCAGGATAAAAATTCAAGGCGGCAGAAGCCTTTAAAAAGCGGTATAATCCTTTCAAAAGTGGGATGGTTAGTCAGATTAAGTACACTAATAGAAAACAGCCTTTAAAAAGGTTGCTAAAAATTTGTTAAAAATTACCTTGCTTAAAATTAAAAAACTGCTGAAATAAAAAGATTTTCTTTGCTAAATATTAGTAAGATAATAATAGAAAAAATAAAGCTGTTAAATATACAGAATTTTAGTTGTATTTGAGCAAAATTTAAGTTAATTGAAATAAAAATTTACTCTGCTAAAATCAGTAACAAATTTTGCTGAATATTAGTAGAATAAAAAACACAGAAAAATTTTAAATTACCTTAAGAGGATAAAAATCTATATTTGTGTTAAATCAGTAGTCTACTATTTTTCATCATATGTTTCTGTTGATTTTAGGAGGATGGCTATTATTATCAGGGCACCGACTTTCTTGCACTTACAAATCGAAAATATGCGCTTAAAATATGTAGAAAAAAATTTAAAATATGCACCTAAATATGCACTTAAATGGAAAAATATGCACTAAAACCCAAAAAATATGCGTTAAAGATGAAAAAATAAACTCTTAAAACCAAAAAATTCATCGACTTTCAAAATTCATATTTATTACTCGAGAGCGTTTGGTTAAAAATTAAATCCAATCTATTTAAATGTCTAAGTAGATGACAACTTGATGTTTTCCTTCTAGTTAAGTACCTACTGCGTTAAGGTTTGCAAATTATTCCTTTTCTTTTCATTAAATCTTATTTTTAGTTTTTAAAAATATATGGAAAAATATTCAACTTAGTGAAAAATTGCAATAAAAATCAGAAAATATGAAAAAATATGCAACAACAAATCGATGCCATTTTGTTGCAAATTCTTTGGTTCGGAAAATTATTTGGTCAAAATCATTTTTGGATTAATGACTAAAAATATGCATTTGCATGAAAGTCGCTGCCCTGATTATTATATTTAACTGTTTATTTTTGCTCTTCTAATCTTAGTAATATTTAGCAAAAATCGACAAAAAATTTACTGCCAAGTCACTTTTAAATAATAAACCTGTAAAAATTAATAAAAATTGATTGTCTCTAACTGCTTCACCAAACTTAAGTGCTTCAAGGACAATTCTGAAAAGTAGATTTTAGAGATCCTTACGAGGTCCGTAGTACAGCCTTGAACATTTCCTAAAATGAAAGGTTTTTTTTTAACTCAAAATCATAAAAAATAAATACTTCTACGTCATGTTAAGCCATAAAGTATTTTTCCCAGGCTTAAGGTTTAAATAAAGAAGAAGAAATGTTTCACTTAATATTCGTATGTCGGATGCGAAAAAATATCAAAAAGTTTTAGAGGAAGCCTGTGCAAAAATATCTTTGATCGGTGTAATGTTTTTGAGGCCCCATTGGATGTTTATTTTTTATTGCTGTTTTCTGTATTATGTATATTTTTAAATTCTGACTTAAATTTTTTTAATTTAATTAAATTTTTTTATTTTAATTTTGTTTAAAATTTTTATTGTTTTAAAATGAATGAGAGACCGCACGAAATTGGTTGACGGGCCGCATTTGCCCACGTATGGTATATGCTTTCTTTCATTGAATAGGGCAAAGAATTCCATGGAAATGCATGTTTTTTCCGAATAATCAAATTTAGAACAAAATGGCATCGATTTGTAGTTACATATTTTTGCATATTTTGTCAAAAATGCATATTTTTGCATATTTTGACTTTAAATGCATATTTGGTGCCTTTTTAATGCATATTTTGTGCTTTTTAATGCATATTTTTCATTTTCAGTAGCATTTTTTATTTTGTAAAAAAATAAAAAAATTGATACGTTTTCATATTTTGATTGAATCAAAATAAACATTTTTAAACCTTATTGACCTATGGACAATCTTCGAGTTCTGTTTCTGTTTGCAAAATAACTAACTTAAATATATTTTTATGTTTTAAAGTGCATTATTTTTGCAAAAACAATAGTTTTTAGTGCATATTTCTTATATTTTTAGTGCATATTTTTTTTTAACCGCATATTTTAGGCGCATATTTTCCATTTTTATGTGCATGAAATTCCTTGCCCTAGTGATGAATATCGAAATCTCGGGATTTCGATGCAAGTGTAAACGGTACTTAAGAACAAATTTTTCCTAAAATTTTATTTAAATCTGAAGTTTTCAAATAAAATTTCTTAGGAAATATTTAAGAAAAAAATCTATCTTTGCTCTGACTATATTTCATGAATTTTTGGATTAAAGGAATGAAGTTTCGCTGGTATTCGTTCATTGAAACTTTTCATTAAATTAATGCAGTTTTTCATAAAATTTTCAATCTCAAACAGCCAATTAAAAAGTTTCTATAATTAAGGAAATTTTTCATTCACTTTTTTGGTATTAAATTCCAACGGATCAACGATATTCTTAATGAGAAATTTGTATTACCTGAGTAATTATGTACGTAAAATCAACTGCAAATGACAGTTAAAATAACTGCATTTGCAGTTAAAAAGGTTTACACTAGATTTTCATTTAAATCAACTGCAATATGACGTTATTTTTAACTGTTAAAAATCAACTGGCAAATGTAGTAAAAACAACTACAGTTAAAATAACATAAAAAATTATTGCAAAACTGTAAAAACTAATGTTTTTGTTAGTTAAACTTCCTGCCTAAATTACTAACAGCAATTATTAATTTCCCGACTAAAAAAGATATTATATAATCATATATCACCATATATAAACCCATATATACGTCCATATCTAATTTGATCCGAATATTGGAATATATAATTATATCAAGAGAGATAAGCATGTTATCTAACCTGATACAATTTGATCCGAAAAATGGGTCTATCTAACTGCATCAAATTATATATTAATACATAAAATTTGATGAATATTTTAAAATAAAATTTTAGTAAATATTGTTGAGATCACTTTTCATTCATATTAAATACTAATGCTTAATGTTTAGAAAAAATTTTGCTAATAAACTTGGAAATAGCTGACAAAATAAAACATTACAAAAATTTGTCGGAACAACTTTTTCTAGGTTAGAGTTTTGGTCTTTCTTATAAAATGTGTGTCTTATAAAATAAAAAAAATAACTTTCAGAATTAATTTTTTTTTCACGGAAAAAATAACTGAACTTAAACCATATTTATTTCAACATATGTTTTTCTAATTTTTATTTTTAAATTTAAAAATTGCAATTAAACTTTATAAAATTTTGTATAATTAGATATCATGTCAGATATAATTATATATAAAATTAATACAATTTTCTATTAACTTTGTTAAGTATATATTTTGATAGAAGATTGTTTATAAAAGCTTATATGACATTATATATAATTATGTATGAACTATATTTGCAGATCTCTTAATATATGGCTGGAGACCAAATCTCATATGATTATATATAACGTTATATCAAACATATTTATAAAACCAAAGTGTTAATATAAATGTATATGGTTATATAAAGCCACGCATATAAACATTTAAATTTATATCAAATCATATATGATTATATGAAAACTTTTTTAGTCGGGTTAATAAAAACACGTTTATGTAAATAAACACCAGGGTTGGCAGGCAATACCGCTAAAATGCCGTTATCGATTCAAAACCCTTTCAACTGACTACCGTTACCCCCAAAATACCGTTACCGAAATAACTGGAATACCGTTATCCTTAAAATACCGATTACGAAATAAATGAAATGTCGATATCCTTAAAATACCGTTACCGAAATAAATGAAATACCGTTACCCCTAAAATACCGTTACCTTTATTTTTAATTTTCTGCTGTTGGTAATTGCACGTGGCTATTGAGTATTTTTCGTACTTTAAGTTGGTAAATTGATTTTGTTTTTTGTAAAAAAAATTGCGAGATGTTATCCTTAAAATACCATTACCGAAATAACTGAAATATCGCTAACCTTAAAATACCGTTACCGAAATAATCAAAATACCGTTATCCCTTAAATAACGTTACCGAAATAACTAAAATACGGTTATCCTTAAAATACCGATACCGAAATAAATGAAATAGCGTTACCCTTAAAATACCGCTACCGATATAATCTAAAATAGCGTTACCCTTACCGATAGCCGCATCGTTTCGGTTACCATCCATGGTAAATACTCATAATTTTATCCCCGAATAAATTTAAAATTGATAAAACAAAATTTACACTTAATATCACTTTTATTGTTCACTTTTAAGATATTCTGCCTGATAGGAATAAATATTGTTTGTTTGGCTTCCTTTTTTTCTCTAGGTAGAAACGGATGAAAATATTAAACAGCTGAAAGAAAATAAATACAATATTTTTTAATATTCCTGTAAATAAGTATGTTTTATATTATAACACCTACCTTATTATTTTAATTATAACCTTTTTCCGTATTATTTTAATTGTTACCTTTTTCCGTATTATTTGCGCGTCTTCACTCTTTAGCGTTGTTTTATGATCAATACAGAAGAGACATTCTTTCACTAGAAATTTCTAAACAAGCGCGTAAATTCATAAATGATTTATAAAGTTATTGGAGGCTTATGAAACAAATTTTATATGAAATCTAAACCTTTTCAAATCGATAACCAATACCAATATCGAAACTCTCAGTTTCGGAAATACCGAAAAACCGGTATCGTGCCGGTTTAAATTCGTTTCTAACAAAACCATTTTTATCGTTTCTGACAATAATTTTTTTACGTTCCTGACAAAATCATTTTTTTACGTTTCTAATCAAAGTTGGCAACCGATGCCTTGATAATACCGTTATCCGTTACAAAATCCTTTCAAATTGATAAGCGCTACCGATACCAATATCAAAACTCTGAATTTTTAAAAATATCGGTATTTCAAGATCGCTTCCCTTAATATACCCGTATCTTACCGGTATTCAACCGGTTTTTACAAAACCAGGTTGTTACATTTTTATCAGAAAATACTGTTATCAGTTTCCAATTGCGGTTGACAACATTGCGTTTCTTACAAAAACACATAATTTATCGTGCAAATAAAATTTTTTAATAATACCGGTACGTAGAGTAGAGGGGGACCCTTTTTTACGATGTTAATTGGAAAAAATATTTTTTTTTGCATTTTTTAAATACCTTTCCTTGACATCCACTTTGACGACTTTACATTACATGTGGTAGCAGATGACGTGTTTTTGTATTTTTTGGAGATACCGATATGCCTTAACTTACAAGTTTCCTCAAGTACTGACATATATCTCTACGGGAAATTTTAACAAACTGTCACCGAACTGGCCCCTTTATATGAAATAGAGTGGTCACTTTTACATGGCGTTGTCATAGGAGGGGGAAATTGACCCCTTGTGACATGTCACAAGACAAATCCTAGGACAGGTTACTGAACTCTTATAAAAAACCAAATTTCAGGGATCTGTCCTGGAATTTGTCTTGTGACATGTCACAAGGGGTCAATTTCCCCCTCCTATGACAACGTCATGTAAAAGTGACCACTCTATTTCATATAAAGGGGCCAGTTCGGTGACAGTATGTTAAAATTTCCTGTAGGGATATACTACATATGTCAGTAATTGAGGAAACTTGTAAGTTAAGGCATAAAAATATCAGACACGGGGACTAAAGTATACTTTTCTGGAAGAAAAGGGTTCGCTTAATCTAAATCTGGCCCCAGAAATGTACTTCCGTATCAGACTTTCAAGCTAAGTATATAAACAGGAAGAACTTAACTTTTCTTAAAAATATTTCGAGTCGTGTGTTTCTTAGAAAAATATTTTTAACAAGATCCATAACGGCATCTGAATATACTACTCTTCTTCCTTAAAATAGTTTTTGAATTTTTTTGATAACATATTTTTTTACGGATATATCGTTTTTTTGAAATTTGGGCCTTTTAATTTTTTTTTTACAATTTTAGCACCGTAAGTTGTTTCGATTGCACGTGAAAAAACTGTTATACTCCATATAAAAAAATTATTATTCACGATAATGGGTTTCACGTGAAAATTGTGTAGAGTTTGTTTTCACGCAAATTTAATGTACAGGACTATTATTTTTCTTGGGAAAAAGTGACATTTTGTGTTTATTGCGATTGTGTCTTTGTTATAAAATTAAAAAAATTTTCGTTTTTATAAATTAAATTGCAATTTGAAGCCTTTAAATTTCGAGTGAAATTTTTCCACGTGAAAAACAACTTACGGTGCTTTTACTTTGAAATTGCGGTGAAGGCCCAAATTTAAAAAAAAAAACAAAAACATATATCCGTAAAAAAATATGTTACCAAAAAAGTTAAAAAATCATTTTAAAAAGGAAGAGCAGATGCCGTTACGAATCTTGTTAAAAATATTTTTCGAGGAAACACACGATTCGAAATATTTTGAAGAAAAGTACGTTTTTCCCGTTATAAATTTTACGTTAATTTTTGGGCTTAAAATGTGGTTTTGTGCGTTCCCGGTATTATGAGCATTTTTACCATTTTTTGAGATAATTATTTGTTTACTGTCATTTTACCAGACTTTACGCAAAATTGGGTCGAACAAACTTAATATTATGACCGTACCTATAGTTAACAATACCATTTGTAATTAATCAAAACAAACTCATAAAAACTTACCCCTAAATTCATAAACGCTTTGTAAACTTATAGGAGGTTTATTGGACAAATTTTGTATGAAAATGACGTTTTGTAAACCTGCTATAACTTTACAAAGCATTTATGAATTGAGGGGTTATTTTTTTTTTAGTTTAATTTTTATGTTTTTAGAGAAAAAAAACATAACGTAATTTTATTTCGTTAGGGTATTTTAAGGTTATCGATATTTTAATTTATTTCTTTAGGGTATTTTAAGGTTAACGGTATTTTAAGTTATTTCGTTAGTGGTATTTTAGGGTTAAAAATATTTCGTTGAAAGGGTTTTGAATCTTTAACAGTATTTTACGGTTAGTGTTTGCCAACCATGATTTTTTTACGTTTCTGACAAAAAAACAATTATTTTTTCAGAAAAAAACTATAAAAATTTTTAAATTAAGTTTTATCGGTGTTTGTTAACATCATGTTGCTACCTTGGCACACTATTGTTAAATTTTAACTTTGGTTGGAAACAATACGTATTTTATTGTGAAAACTCAATTCTTCAATAATACCGGTATTGAAGTTTCGGTAACGGTAATATCGATACAAATGAAATAACTTTACCGAAACTAATACAAAAATAAGCAAAAAATTATACTATGTAATACCAATTCGTTTAGGTTGCCAGCCTTGGTTTTTGGTCCTTCAAACACTAACCCCTCAATTCGTAAATGCTTTGTTAAGCTATATCAGGTTTACAAAACGTCATTTTCATACAAAATTTGTTCAATAAACCTCCTATAATTTTACAAAGCGTTTATGAATTTAGGGGTAAAATTATTTCTAATTTTACAAAAATGTTTAAAATCTTTTCATTCTAAATATTCTTTTCAAGCCTTCAACATTTTTTTCAAGTGTTGATTTACTTCTTTTAAGATATTTTAGAAAAATTGCGAAAAAGAATTGAAATATTGAAAAAATAACAAAATAATCTAGAACTTGATATATAATACCCTTAAAAAATCATTTCATGTGAAAATAAAAGTATTTTCCACATGATTTGTTTACGTTAAAAGATCATACTGTAAAGGGGGGAAACACAACTATACTCATCTTCCTAAAAGGAATTTTCTGTTTTTTTGTCGGTGTGTGTTCATGTTATTGAATAAAATTTAAGGCAATAAATATTGAATTTAAGGTAAACTGTTGAACATTAAGAAGACAAAAAGGAAGAAGATGCTACAGGTAGACACGATATAAAATAAAAACAATAACTCTGAGCCATCTTTCACAGTAAGCTATTATTTTGGCACTAATGTTAAGGTTGTTGCTGCTGCTGAATGATATGGTATAGGGCTGCTGTTTTGGTCTGGTTTTTGTTTAACTACAAAATGTGATGCCTATAATGTACACTTGGGAAAAATAGTATATGAAGCTAAAACATTATTTTATTAAAACTAATTGGAAATCAAACTATACGGGCTATTCACATTGTAATCCTGAGCGTTTACATTGCATATTTTGACATTTAGAATGAATGGGATTGTAACCAAAGATTATGTTTGACACATAAAAATGCTTATTCAAGCCAGGTGTAATGTTTTTATTAATTGTCAACATTGAAAAAGGATAAAAAAAATATTTGCATTCAAATACTAGTCAAAATACAGAGAAGCGTACAGATTTTATGATTTAATTCCGAAATTATATTCATACTTTAATTATAAAAGATCTTTAAAAAAATAACATCCCAGGAAAATTTTCTCTTCCAAAGAATCGGTTGTAGAGTAGCTACTTTTCAACTGATTCTACGTCACCCACACCTTACATATAGGATCCCAGGAACTGGTTCCGGAACCAGTTCCATGGAATCGGTTGCAGTGGAACCAGTTGTAGAATGGGTGTGGTTGGCTACCGATTGTAAAAAATTTTCCTGGGATGTTAACCCAAGTATGATAAAACATTTATTGAGGTTTTTTTTTTATACGCAGAGAATTTTGTGGAATTTTTCAGTAAACTAGTAAAGTTTTCTTCACAAAGTAAATGAAAAATTTCTTAAATTTGTTGAAAAAGCTTCATATATTTTATGAATCTAGTTTTAATGAAATTTTTATGGAGCTTCTAATAAATGAAATGAAAATTTTCACAAAATTTTATGAAAAATTCCATTAATTCAGTGAAAAGTTTCAATGAACGAGTTCCAGCGAAACTTAATTGGTTTTATGTAAAAATTCATTAATATCATGCACATAATTCTCTCAGTGTGGGTATATGTATAACTTTTGTTGTCTTAAGATTGGCTCTTTTCAAGACTCTTTTTTTTAGTTTTTAAGTATTGTGTGTTAATGATGAATGTCTTTATGTGATGATGATCCTTATATCAATGTATTATAATGGTATTGTTTAAAGAAAAAGGAGTCCCGAAGAGAACCTGATGACTACGCCCTCAACTTTTTTTCTTTTTGTCATGTCTGATAACCAAAATAGCGTAACTGTACTACACACTCTTTTGATTATCATTATTAAGGATTTTATTATGTATTTTTTTGCTGTATCCTAAAAAATCTTCTTAAGGGCGGAAATTTAATCTCTACTTAGTTTTTAATATTTTTTTTTAAATCAAATTTTATGAATTATGTTTATGTTTTTGTAGTTTTTGCTTGCTGTTGTTTTATAAAATAAGTAATTTGATATAACAGTAAAATAACTTGTTCAAGGATTTTTGCTTGAGAAATTGTGTTGAATTACAGTGTTTTGTGAGTATTTGATCAAAATAAAAAAAAATAAAATTGAACTGAACTGAAAGTAAATTGCATTTAGGTGGGGAAAGGTGTCAATGTTTTCGTTAATATGTAAAAATAATATTGCACTTGTCCCGGCCTATAGGCGATTTATAAGAAAACAACCTAAAATTAAAAAAGATTAGAATTTATTGGAAGTAAGGACTATTTAATAAAAATATGCAGTTAAAGGGTTAATATTTATTTTTTGTTTAAATTTATTTTGACATATTTATATCTACATATATTTTAATTTACAATTAGCTTGATTTTTAAACAAATATTTTTCTTTATATTTTTTCAGTGTATCAAAATTGGAGCTATTATATATTTCTTACACCAGGTATGTTAAGCCTATAATTCCCATCAAAGCCATTGTAAATTTACATTATTTTGATATAAAAAAAATCATCAAAGATAATTCCCGATTTGGGCCCTATTTTGGGAACGGGAAATATCCAATTAATAGGTCACTATTCCTATACCCTACACCCAACTACTAGTTAACCCATTAAGAAATCTAACAATGTTCGTATCTGAAAATCTCGGTTAGGCTGCAAGGAGGCAAAAGAGATTGTTCATTTTAACGAAATTCTTTGTCATACCCTTAAGCTTGATTCACACGCTATCCATCCCTATCCGTCCACAACGTCTATTTACCAGTATTGAGCATACGAAATGTCATTTTCAAAGGAGAATTTACAAAAATTTTTTAATTTATATACCCAATACTGGGTAGTAGTCAGAGCTTCGAAGAATTAATTCCCTAATTCCCTTTTATTGGACTGAATTTATATCTTGGGAATGAATTCCCTGACCAAACTTAAGGAATTGAATGAATTCCTTTTTTTTTTCATTCATTTATATTAAAGGAATTCATTAATTTTTTTCTAATGCCTTCATAAAATTTAATGAATTCATTCAACAAGGAATTCATTCAATTCTAGTTAATTCAACTTTTGGTCAAGGAATTCATTCAATCCTAGTTAATTCAACTTTTGGTCAAGGAATTCATTCAATTCTAGTTAATTCAACTTTTGGTCAAGGAATTCATTTAATTCTTGTTAATTCAAATTTTGGTCAAGGAATTCATTCAATTCTAGTTAATTCAACTTTTGGTCAAGGTATTAAATTTATTTCGTTTAATTCCCTAAGGAATTAAATTTTTTCGTTTAATTCCCTAGGAATTAATTTTTTTTTGTTTAATTCCCTAGGAATTGAAAACTTAAATTCAGGGAATTAAACGAAAAAAATTTAAAATGCCCAACTACTGGAGCTTGTTCATGTTTAATGAAAGAGATCAGTCAACGAGTTACAATCATACAATACATACAATACAGTATGTATTTCTTTTTTTAATTTCCAAACAATTTTTACCTTGCAGACGGGATAATATATACGAGGAGCTTAAGAAAATAAACATACACTGAGAGTATTATCTGGATGATATTTATTTATTTATTGAATTTTTGTATAAAAGCAATGAAGTTTCTCTGGAACTCGTCCATTTAAACTTTTCACTGAATTCATGGAAGTTTTTATAAAATGTTCTGAAAAATTTCATTTAGTTTGTGAAGAAAACTTCATTAGTTTCCTAAAATTTCCATTAAAATTCGTCTAGTAAAATTCTCTATGTGTAGTTCTAATAACTATAGCATGGTAAAGTTGTTAAAAATAACCCTTTTTCAACTTTCAATCGCAAAAATTTAGCAATAATAGCAAGCTGACTGCAAATTCTTTAAAAGTTCAGATTCGGCATATAAAATTAAGACATCAAATTGGCGATATTTCGAAGAATATATTATTTTGCTGGGCTGTGCAATTCAATTTCCTCAACGATAACGTTAATGCCGCGGCGAAAATGGTTGAACATTTTATATTGCTTGGAATGAAATCTTTCATTCCTATGAAACAAATTTGGGATAAACCAAAGGATAAATGTTGGTTTTAACCAGAAACCATAAATTGATGTTTAAAAAATGTAAAGAAAGGAGTTAATTTCGATTTTTTATGGTTTCTACATACATTTTTCGGCCATTTTGACACCATGCTGTCAAACAGGTTAATTTTGATTTTTTTCTTCTGGAAAATGCTTAATTAAATGTTTTATGTTGATTTTCATGACAAATGGCACTTTTTTACATTTAAAAAATTTGGGGTCATTTTGACTGCATGTGCCTATAAGGGTTAATTTTTTATTACTATATATAAAATTTGGTGTTAACAGGGTTATTTGGATAATTTTCCCCAAATTCCGCAAGAAACAACACAATGTTTGAATACATACTTTCAAGAAAAATCGAACATTGTTAAAAATTTCACCTTTGGCCTTGGTAAAGAAAGGGTTATGTCGAAATTTTACTAAATTTTCGGAAAACAATCTCTTGTAACAGAATTAAAAAAAAAAAAAAAAGAATCGGAAGCGATTTTGTTAGAGCTAGCTAAAAACACAAAAATGAATACTATTATCTTAATTATTGGCCAAAATAAACGGCCTTAAATCGCAAGTTGAAAAATAAGCTCAACCCTAATGTACACATGTAGTTTTAACCTTAAAATACCCACTAAATCAATAACTTGAAATACCGTTAACTTTAAAATAACGAAACGAAATAACTTTAAATACCTTTAATGCTAAAATAACTTATGAATCGGTTGCTAGCCCTAAATTAAAACGAGTGAGACCAATTAGGAATTTTTTCGATTTGTAAAATGTAGGTTCAGAATTCTGTCATTACTCGTCATAACCGTAATCACTCTTAATTAAAAATCAAACGAGGGAATGAATTCTTTAGAAGCTCTGCCTGTTTATTAACAATATTTAGACCCGATTACGGAAATTCCTCTTTAAATTAAACGGTTAATTCTAAATTTCATATGTGTTAGTTCAAGTCCCAGTTAGTATAGCTAACGGAGCATTTTTAAAATAAAACTTAATGTTTAAATATTTTTAAGATTTTTTTTTTAACTGGTTGCCAGATCAATAAAATATTCATCCCTGAAGATGTTGGAAAAACGCCAACGAAACGTCGGAATGAAATTTAAAATGATATAGTCTTTTATTTTATGTAATTAATGGACCTTGAAAGCCTGTTTTAGAGAAGTCTAAAAAACAAATATAATAATCAAAATAGAAAAAGGTCAATAAAAACAATTTTACAAAAATGGAAGCAATTGCTTTGAGTCTTTTTTTCCAGTGTATGTATTTGAATTAATTTTTAAAATAACGTATTTTATTACATGACACCATTTGCTAGTAAATAACTTTTGTAAGAGAAATAAAGCTAAATAAAGAGTTGTTAAATTTTTTCAAAACTAAAAAGTCTCTTAAAAAAGAGATTTGTTAGTTTTTTTACAATACTATAGTAACATTTGTTTACAAAAGTGTTTTTGTTGTTTTTTTAATAAGCTTTTATTTTAAATAAAAAAGGGTGAGTGTGAGAAAAAACATCGTAAAATCTTTATTAAATATAAATAAAATATGAGAAGGGTGTTTATACTAATAACGAAAAATAATCGTAAAATATACAAAATTTTACAATAAAAAAAAGTATAAAGCTGGTAATTTGTTTATTTTAAAATATAAAAAAATTCCCGATAAACAAATAAACAATTTAAATACAAAGTATAACGCTGAAAAATATTTAACATTAAACGCAAAATTAAAAAAAAAATCAATGATTTTTTTATGATTTATTTTTTTCTGTGACTCAGTTTTATTTTAATTAACAAATATGAAATCATATTTTTAATTAATTACGTTTTTTTTTCATATACTGTATGTAATTTAATGTATAATTTATTTTTAAAGTTTATATTTTATAACAATTTTTTTCTTTTTAATTTTTATATACATATTCTACTTTTTACCCTTAAATTTTTTAACTGTGATTCATTTTGTTTTGTTTATAAATTTTGCAGTACAGTAATTTATATATTTTGCTTTTTATAATTGTGTGTAATTAAATTCAAATTGTTGGTAGTGCGGTTTTTAGAAAATGAAACAACTATTTATTGATTTTATTTTTTTCATTTTAATTATATGTAAAGTTTAATTTTGTTATTTACATATTAAATTATTGCTAATACAATTTTTTGTTGTGTTTTATAGTTTATAATTTTTGTTTTTACTAAGTTTATAAATAAACCATAAAATGTGATAAGTGAAATTGATTAAAAAGCGATATATAAAATGAAATTATTAAATAAATATGATACATATTTTAAAATTAGATTTCTGAATATTCAACTACATAAAAAAACTATTCGTTCGCACAGAAAAAAATTGTTTTTTATTAATCAAGCAGAAAAAAATTTAATTTAAATAGAAACAGCATTGAAATCAAACTAAACTATTTTTATAACGACTTTATATTAAAAACGCCTAACGATAATAACAATGCCAACAAAATAAGCCCGATTGCTTTGAATAGAAAAAAAAAATTTCTTTTATAATGAATTTAGACTGAGCAAAAACTACCTAGTTTTTTTAGGCGACCCCTACGTTCGGCAAAAATTTTTTTTTTCGAAACTGCCTTGCCCCTGTTTATGTATTACGAAAATTGTCTAAACGAAAGCAAAGTAACGAAAATTTGCTTTTGCTTCCCATATATTTTTGATGAAAGTAATTGTCAATTGCTATCCTTTTGAGTATTTTCGTAATAGATAAACAGGACCGAAGGTGTACGGCGAACTTTTTTTTGTGGTACGGTCTAATGTGAAGTTTTCTTTTGTAAGGTAACATATAGTAAAATTTTATGTAAAACATTTTTCTCATACAAACTAACCCCTAAAATCCAGTTTTTTAGGACATTTGGGCGCCAATTCTGAATAAGTACGAAATTAACCCTTAAACAAATTTTAAGGTTGACATATTTCTGGCATTGAAGTTGAATTTTGACTTTGACGTCTTCAGGGTCTTATAGTAGAAAGAATTTCATGATAAATATTTTTGCGCAACATTTTAACCCTCTAACTCTCCAATTTATGGGTCGTTGTTGTCCCTTTTTAAAAGAGGCAAAAAAAGTTCCTTTAATTGTAGAGTTAGAGGGTTAAAATATTCCTCGTAGTGTTTTATATAAGTTCGCTAAACATATCCTATACCTAAAATGGAAGATTCGCATGGTTTCCTATGCCGATTCACACTAAACAATTGCAAACGGAAGGATACTTTAAACCCACCAAAAAAGATAGGAGCAGACGTTAACTTTTAAAACGCCTATCCACGTATATTTTTTTTGTCCCCTCTGCCAGAATCAGTTTTCAGAACCTTGTTATTTTTTTTATGTTGTACAGCGTTATTGTTAAAAATTTGGGTATTTTAAATTAATATTCGATTTAAAAAATTATATAATCATTATATTACTCGTATTATATGCATAATCACTTTTAAAATTTATAAGTGATTTATAACACAAATTTGTCATACAAAATTCATTTTATAAATGTATTATAAGGTTTTCAAATTATTATGCATAAGCACTTAAATAAAATATTTTTGAAAAACCCTTACCTGTAAGTTAAGATTAACATGATACACCTGGTAAGGAGTTACCTCGTTGGAATCGCGCTAGTTAAAATAATAGGTTTTCTAATGGAAAAGTAAAAGATTACCTACCTCTTCTTAGAACCTTCATTACCGAGTAATAGCATATGCTGGTTTTTGTAATACAAAAGTAAGAGTTTACCTTCACTTAATACTTCAGTAAAAAATCTGTGAAATGGGTTTCAAATCTATTTGACTAATTTTTAACAAATATTTAGTTAAAGCACTGATATAAACACGGGTTTATCTTCATTTAACACAATACTAAAAATCCTCAGTACTTTAACTAATTTTTTGAGTATTAAAATTATTTATAATTATTTTTTAAAAAATCATTTGTACTTACATTTAACAAAAATATTAAAACTAACAAATCGGTCCTAAGCATGGATGGTAACCGAAACGATGCGGTTATCGGTAAGGGTAACGCTATTTTAGAATATTTCGGCAACGTTATTTTAAGGGTAACGCTATTTTATTTATTTCGGTATCGGTATTTTAGGCATAACGGTTTTCCAGTTATTTCGGTATCCATATTTGAGGCATAAAGGTTTTCCAGTTATGCCGTAACGGTATTTAAAGGTTAATGTTATTTCAGTTATTTCGGTAAATGCAGAGACATATAATATAGAGCTGCAACATCGATAATTTTGTAAACAAACTGTAGATGTCGCTAGCATGTGGGAAATTTTTTCAAAGGAGGATTTTATTTTGGGAAATTTCCTCAAGGGAGGATTTATTTATGTCAAATGAGGTTTTACAGAGTTGTTAGGTAAGGGGATATGGGCCCAAATTAGGGATTTCGACTTAGTTTTGGGAACAGATTAAAAAATTGGTAAATTTTAAAAGATTTAGTTTTAGGCCCAAAATAAGAAGAATTTTGGTATAAATTATTGCGTATTATTTCAAATTAAAGTCGATCAAATTAGGTCTGTTAAAGAATTTCAAAATTTCTACAAAATATTTGAATTATTGAAGAAATACTCTCCAAATATTTATAAATCATGAAATAACTAAAAGCAACCAAGCTCAATAATTTATCAAAAAATTTTCTATTTTCCAAATACTGAAATTGTTACATGCAAAGGACTCAGAAAAATTAAATTTTGTGTAGGCTCAAAAAGTACCAGGGGTTTTCATATAACCTCGTATGAACCTTCTGAATCGTGTAAACTCGACTTATGCAAACTTAATGTTCAAAAGAGTTTACGAGCCCTAGAACTTACACCTTACTAGATTTACAAATTTTTGTAAAAAAAATACTTTTTACCATAATGAACTTCGTGTGAAAATTGTGTAGAATTTTATCTCTCGAAAATTTATTATACGACTTTTGTTTTGAAACGGTGACATTTCAGCTTAATTGTGATTTGTCTTTCGTATAATAAAATTTTTTTAGTTTCACAATTTTAACAAAGATTTGAGGCTTTTAAAGTTCGAGTGAAAACGTAAATATTTCTTCGTAAAATATTAAATTTTATTTAATTTGCTCACTCATTTCTTAATAATTTTCTGAACTTAAGAGCGATGCTAACTTAGCTCCTTTTTTTAAGTTTTTGTTTAAATTAAAATGAATTGGGGTATAACTTTGGGGATTTTTGGGGATTTAAACATTTAAAATGGGAATAAGCTAAAACTTTTTGGGAAACACTGCTCCCCAATAAAATGAAACAGTATTGCCAGAAAAAAGAAAACAGCAGTCAGCACCATCTGTTGCATTAAAAACCGGTGTTGCCATTCATCAGGACCATGGGAGACCCCTGGGTAAATGTATTTTAAGGGTAACGGTAGTCAGCTATTTAAGTGCACACCGAATTTTTTTTTTTTTTTCAAAAAACAAATTAAAGTACAAACAAACCAAATTTATCAACTTAATTTATATAAAATAATAACCACGTTTAATTACCAAGGGCAGAGAATTAAAAATAACTGTAACGGTATTTCATTTATTTAAGGGTATCGATATTTATTTCGGTAACGATATTTTAGGGATAACGGTATTTCAGTTATTTTGTTAATGGTATTTTAAGGATAACGGTATTTTGGTTATTTCGGTAACGGTATTTTAAGGATAACGGTAGTCAGTTGAAAGGGTTTTGAATCGATAACGGTATTTTAGCGGTATTGCCTGCCAACCCTGTTCCTAAGCCAGAAAAACGGAAATACATTTGGTTAAGTTTAATTAATTTGCCTGTTGAGTCAACAGACATATTGCTTTGAGTCTACCTTTGTTTCTTCTTACAAAACTCATTACCGGGTAATTTCCTATATTTAGGATATTGTGTTTGGACCATATATATCCAAATTGTAATATGATATTGTCATATTAGATTTTATGTGTTGTTTTAAAAAGGTCTACCATTTTCATGATAGACAATACAATTACTTTATGGCAATAAGAAAATGATTAGGTTGTTCATAAGGGGTATGCTATCTGTTGTATCGTTGTATCGTCCTAACAAAAAACAGAGTTGTTAAAATTTTTATTTGAGTTTAACAACGATTTTTTATTTGGTTTTCTATCTGTTAGCACACTTAAACATAGGACACTAAACATACGTAAAAATGTTGTATCGTGCTATTCTCAAATGTTGTATTTTTTCAATTTAATTTTAACCAACTCTGTATTTTGTTAGGGCGATACAACAAATAGCACACCCCTTGTGAAAAACCTTGATGATTGGAACACACACAAACCGAGACATTACATAATGTACAAAAATTCAACAGGACAAGAATTTTGTACTTTTGTATATGAACCAGACATAAATCAACACTTTTTGAAAAGCAACACTTTTTTAATGCAAAAATTACAATAATTTTTGTTGAATTTTTTTAAAAAATAACAAACTATACTTCTCTTCATCTTCGAGACAATAAATATTTCCACAAGAACTGATGATAAAAAATTTCTTTTTATTTATATCTTCCATTCTATTCCCTAAATATCTTCCAAATTATAAAAGGAAGATAATTTTAAAATATAACAATTATTTTTATTCAAATGAAAAGTTAACACAATATTTTATTTTTTTATATTCACAATTTCTATGTAAACACATTTTTGGCGTCCTTTTGTTTTATGTATGAAATACAGATAAAGAACCTTAAAACATGCTTGGATATTTTTTATGTCTTTATTAAGGGGTTTCCTCTTGTTCTTTAAAAAAATTTTGTATCGGCCTATGTAGGCTTATGCAAAACACTTGTAAATACAAAAAAGAAAAGAGCCATTTGAAGAGAGTTGGGAATTCCCAACTAAAAAAGTTTTCATATAATCTTATATGATTTGATATAATTTTAAATGTTTATATCTGTGGCTTTATATGACCATATACATTTATATTAACACTTTGGTTTTATAAATATGTTTGATATGACGTTATATATAATCATATGCGATTTGGTCTCCAGCCGTATATTAAGAGATCTGCAAATATAGTTTATACATAATTATATATAATGGCGTATAAGCTTCGCTAAACAATATTATATCAAAATATATAACAAAGTTAATATAAAATGATATTAATTTTATGTATAAATTTATCTGACATGATATCTAATTATACAAAATTTTATAAAGTTTAATTGCACTATAAAAATTAAAAAAACTCCGAAATTGTGGATCTGGTTTTGAATTTTGCACTTTGACATATAAATAAATGTTTATAATTGAATTTAACATATATTTTTCAAATAGTTGGCGAAATACTCTTTATTAAACTAAAAATAATTTTAAAGAAATAAATAAGGGGAAAAAATTTTTTTTCATGGTGGAATTGAAGGTCGAAATAAATATTTTTACTTTTAAATTTAAAAATTAGACAAACATATGTTGAAATAAATATGGTTTAAGTTCATTTATTTTTCCGTAAAAAAAAAATAATTAAGAAAGTTAATTTTTTATCATGTTGGTTTTAATTTTTATTTAAAAAAAAAATTGTTTTTTTTTCGACCTTTTTAATTGATTAATTAGAAACTTATTAATTCAGTTCGAGCCCAATTTCCTTATTATGAATTAACATAATAAGTACTTTTTTTAAAAAAACTGCTATTTTTCTTCATCAGGATACTCTCCTGACAAATACTTCACAGAGTTTTTGCTTTCAAAAAACCTCTACATTTTCAGGAATGAAAAGACCATCGTTTTGGGGATTTTCCAGGTCCCCTTCATCAGTTTTCTTTAGAAAGTGGTGGCGTAATCCCCGAAACGATCGTCTTTTCATTCCTGAAAGTGTAGAGGTTTTTTGAAAGCAAAAACTCTGTGAAGTATTTGTCAGGAGAGTATCCTGATGAAGAAAAATAGCAGTTTTTGAAAAAAGTACTTATTATGTTAATTCATAATTAGGAAATTGGCCTCGAACTGAATTAATAAATTTCTAATTAGTTAATTTTTTATTTTATAAGAAAGACACACATTTTATAAGAAAGACCAAAACTCTAACCTAGAAAAAGTTGTTCCGATAAATTTTTGTAATGTTTTATTTTGTCAGCTATTTCCAAGTTTATTAGCAAAAATTGTTCTAAACATTAAGCATTAGTATTTAATATAAATGAAATAATTGTTCTCAATAATATTTACTAAAATTTTCTTCGAAAATCTTCATCAAATTATATGTATTTATATATAATTTAATGCAGTTAGATAGACCCATTTTTCGGATCAAATTGTATCAGGTGAGATAACATGCTTATCTCGCTTGATATAATTATATATTCCAATATTCGGATCAAATTAGATATGGACGTATATATGGGTTTATATATGGTGATATATGATTATATAACATCTTTTTTCGTCGGGAAGTCTTTTAATGTTAGCGTCTTCGGTTCTTATTCGTCTAGACAAGCTGCGACACCAACATCTTGTCTAATTTTCGGCCACACTATACATGTGTTTATTAGCACAATTTTGATAACAAAATAATTTACTAATTTATTAGTTGAAAATTAGTGTTGCTGAACTCACAATATCAGCAAAAAACATTTCTGAAACTACGCCTTTTGCAACTGTAATTCAAAAATTATCAATTGATGAAATGAAAAATACATTTAAAATCAAAATTTATTTTGAAAATCCAGAAAATTTCAATTTGAATTCCGTTTTATCAATTGAAATTCAGATAAACTTCAATTGTTATTTAAAAAATATCAATTGTAATTTAGAAAATATCATTTCAAATTCTTGAATCATCAATTGAAATTATAAAAATAACAATTAAAATTCCGAAAACATAACATGGATCAATACATGATTTCTGAATTTCAATTGATGATCTCTGAATTTCAATTGATGATTACTGAATTTCAATTGATGATTACTGAATTTCAATTAATATTTTTTTAATTTATTCCAATTAATATTTTTTGAATTTCAATTGATGTTTTTCTGAATATCAAATGCTATTTTCTAAATTTTTATTATATTTTCTGAATTTTAAATACAAAATTTGAATTTCAATTGATGTTTTCTTAATTTCAAATAGAAATTCTGAATTTGAATTGGTATTTTCTGAATTATAATTGCAAAAGTTGTAGCATACATTTGATACAAAAGACATTTTACTAATTTTTCTATTTACTTTTTGTTTTGAGTTTATGTTAGTTAAATTGATTATAATTTCCCCATTAAAGAAAATTAAAAGTTAAGGCAAGTTTTCACAGTCAACACTTAAGATCTGTAAACTTTAAAGTGATATGTTGTTTAGATTAAAGAACGATAAAATTTTGTATACAAATATAGTTCAATGCTGTGCTTCATTATAAATTTTTAGACGGCAATAAAAAAAACGTGGAAAATACAAAAATTTTCTAATAGAATTTTGTTCATAAAACCGATATTTTTATCGTATAAGTTAAAAATTTTGTATAGGCTTGTAGTTTAGCTAAATGAATATAATTATATAAAAACGGTTGTAAAAATTTTGCTAGTTGCTGGGTGATTTTGCATTTCACCTAACGATTTAATGCATTCAAAATTTTCATCATTAGATTACAAAATACATTTTGGATTTTCATTCAGCTTTTAAATGTTTGAATTAAAATAAAAACTCTACACTCGTAGAAATAAATCTGTAAAAATATCAAAAAAGCAACTAAAAATTTAGCAAATTTTTTTTGCTAAATACTAGTAAAATAAGAACAGCAGAAATAAAACTGTTAAATTTACAGAATTTTAGTCATATTTAAGTTAACTTTTAGTTAATTGAAAATGGCAAATTGAACTGTAAAATCTGAAGAAAATTTTGATAAATATTAGCAGACTAAAAATAGCAAGAACAAACTGTTATATCTACAATTTTTTTTTTCTATTTATACCCTACACCACTATGTGGTCAGGGTATTATAAGTTTGTGCTGATGTTTGTAACACCAAAAAATATTGGTCGTAGACCCACCTTATAGTATACCGATCGGTTCAGAATTTTTTTTTATTTCGATTTAACGATGTCCGTCCGTCTGTCTGTCCGTCCGTCCGTCTGTCTGTCTGTCCATGCAATCTTGTGCGCACTCTACAGGTCGCAACTATTAAGATATTTTGATGAAATTTGGTACACAGACCTATGTTGGCCCAAGGACGAACAAGTTTGATTTTTTTGAACATCGGTCCATGTTTAGACCTAGTGCCCATATAAGGGTCCTACCAAAATTATACTGTTTATATGCTGCAGGTCGTAATTATTAAGATATTTTGATGAAATTTGGTACACAGACCTATATTGGCCCAATAACACAGCCTATTGATTTTGGTGAACATCGGTCCATGTTTAGACCTAGTGCCCATATAAGGGTCCTACCAAAATTATACTGTTTATATGCTGCAGGTCGTAAATATTAAGATATTTTGATGAAATTTGGTACACAGACCTATATTGGCCCAATAATGCAGTCTATTGATTTTGGTGAACATCGGTCCATGTTTAGACCTAGTGCCCATATAAGGGTCCTATCAAAATTATACTGTTTATACGCTGCAGGTCGTAAATATTAAGATATTTTGATGAAATTTGGTACATAGACCTATGTTGGCCCAAGGACGAAGCCTATTGATTTTGGTGAACATCGGTCCATGTTTAGACCTAGTGCCCATATAAGGGTCCTACCAAAATTATACTGTTTATACGCTGCAGGTCGCAAATATTAAGATATTTTGATGAAATTTGGTACATAGACCTATGTTGGTACACCGACCAACATTGGGCCAATAACGCAGCCTATTGATTTTGGTGAACATCGGTCCATGTTTAGACCTAGTGCCCATATAAGGGTCCTACCAAAATTATACTGTTTATACGCTGCAGGTCGCAAATATTAAGATATTTTGATGAAATTTGGTACATAGACCTATGTTGGCCCAAGGACGAAGCCTATTGATTTTGGTGAACATCGGTCCATGTTTAGAACTAGTGCCCATATAAGGGTCCCCCCAAAATTGGCTTGGTTACAAACTGCAGGTCGCAAATATTAAGATATTTTAATGAAATTTGGTGCGCTGACTCACATTATAGAAAATTTTGACATAAGCCCCATTTTAACCCATTCGAATTTCGGATCCAAACAATACGCCAGACTGGTGTAGGGTATTGTATAGTCGGCATGCCCGACTTTAACCTTTTTACTCGTTTTAAGCTAAATTTAGTTGAATGCAAATAGCAGTCTAGCCTGTTTAATTAACAGAAATATTTGCTAAAAAAATTGTAAACTTCTATTTTCAAAAGGCTCGATTTTTATTTGCATTTAAAAAAAATCTAAAAAAACAGCGAACATTTTAATTTTTTGTGATTTTTATGCTATTAATTATTTAGGAAAATTTTTTGTTGATTTTAGCAGGTTAATTTGTTATTTTATATCAACAAAAATTTAACTCAAATATAACTAAAATTCTGTATATTTAACAGTTTTATTTCTGTTGTTCCTATCTTACTAATTAACAAAAATAATCTGCTAATTTAGCAGTTTTTTTCTGCAGCATCATTTTTAACTAATTTTTAGCAGTTTTAACTAAATTTTTTACAGACTTTTTTCTTTTAGTGTACAAAACTGAATTAATTTATTGTTAAATAATAATCTGTTAACATTAATTTATAGAATAAAAGTTAAGTAGGTAATGTTATTATTGAAATTATATTCAATTCCAATCAAAAGTAAATTAATGAACTAATTCTTTAAGTTCACACTATTAAAATGATCCTTGGAATAATATATACTTTTCTTCGAGAATAATTAAAAGATACATAATAAAAATAATGAAAATTTCATTAGAATTCTATATAAGTATATATTTTTTATTTTAATTTTTATTCATTCGTATGTACATAAAATTTTATTTATAATTCAGACTGTAATTTTTATATTCATATTTAATTTTATTGTTTGTATACATGTATATGTATATTTATTCCATTTTTTTTTCTTGTTATTTGAACTTTTTCTATTAAATATAAGTTTATTAATTATTTATTTCTTTGCTTTGGTTGTCGGTTATAAGTTCATTTAATGTAATTAAATTTAATTACTTAAGAAAATAACAAACGACAAACAATAATTTCGATAAAACACATTTTTTTACAAACCGGTAAGAGCATTTTGTTTAAGAGATATTTATTTTCATAATTTTTATTTTTTTTTTATTTTTTTATTCTCAGGGTGTACTATCAAATGATAGTAATAAGGTTTCTACGTTAAGTAGGGAGTTTACGTATAAAACAAATTTAATAATTAAAAAAAGCAAAGAGTTACCAGATGATGAAAATGAAAAAGCGCCTAAAAGATTGTAAAAACTAGTTGTTAATCGACTATTCGCTACCATTTTCTTTGGCTTTACTAAAATATATATTTTTTTTGCATATTTTTTCTCGCTTTCTTTAAGCGATATAGCACAACAAAGTTTGAAAACGAATTAAAAAATCCAATAATCAAATAATTTCGGTTTTTGCTATCAATAAAATAAAATTACTTACAGAAAATTGTTGATCTAGTTTTATTATTTTAGAAGTTATGGCGATTTTCGGTTTTTGATAATTGCGTAATTTATCGAATTTGGCACTACAGGATACTGGAGCAAAAAAAATTTTCTACAAGTACAGACTAAACTAGCTTTATCAATAATGTATGACTAATCGTATATTTTTGGCGATTTTTAAAATTTTTTTCGGTTTAAAAAAGTAAATTTTTTTCAATTTTACGAAATTTTGATTTTACATCCTTCTCGCTCAAAAATCGTTCATTGTACAAAAAAAAGTACGAAGGCAAAAATATATAGTTAATTGTTATTTGGCCAAAAACTGCTTAAGATCTGAAGACCGCTTTTTGTCAGCCTTACGCATTAGAGGGTTAAATGCATGTTATACATTTAAATTCTTAGAGATATTCACATTTAGCACTTTCTCTAAATTTTTTATATTGATTTTTAAATTATTTTTTTAAACACAAAGTTTTTCGGTAGAATTTACTAAAAAGTATATGAGGCTTTCCTGCTACTGTCCTGCTAGAAAACTATATCGCATCAGTATCATAGTTACAGTATGTTTTGTAAGTACGATATGATGCGAATAAAAATTAAGACAAATGTGGGCGAAGTAGTCGTGGATATTGACCAATGTAGCATTTAATTTTAATATATTATATTCAGGAAATGCTAAAAATTTTACTATTTCTATTGAGTTTTTTATAGGCAATTTGAAAAAAAAAATTATCAAATTCAGAAATTGTTCTGGATAACTCAATTTGTCTAAAAACGGATAAACTCTTTTTTAATAAAAAAAAAGTTTAGATATTTTTCTATCCATTAAGAAAGAATGGAGTTTTTGGTGTCCACATTCGTGATCTACGTCCTAAGATCAATCAGAATTGATAGGTCTTATGTCCGATACATTTTTAATGTTCTACTGAGTAATCAATTGGAACGCACAGTACGTATAATCAACATCATATTCATCATAAGTTGAATTTGCCGTAATATATAGAACGAAAATATCAATATATACTGAATATTTGCGATGTAGAATATTAAACGAATATTTTCTCCAAACCAAAGCAATGTAACACGCTGAATCTATAGAAAAACAGTTCAACGATCGAGATGGGAACATGTCCAAAAATTAGGATTCTTAAGTTTTTTTGTATGAAGAGTTAAAGTACTCCCCACTCAGATAAAAAAGTTAGTAAAAAAATTTGTAAGCAGTTTTCAATCGCACTTTACTATTTTTGTACTGATTTTTAGTAAAAATTTTTAGTAATAATTTTTGCTATTTTCTTATTATAAATCGTTGCTGATTCCAGCAAAACATTTTACTAAATTTTCAAAACCGAGTGCTAGGAAGGAAATTTTATTTACAATAATTCGTGGATTTTTTAGAATTCTTGTTGAGTTTACCAGTAATAACACCTACTTACCTTCTGCATTATTTTAAAACATATAATAATGAGTTACTGATAATGACTTATTTTTATCATTATTTAAAATAGAAAATAATTTTCTAGATTTTTTTGAAATCTATTTTTAGACTCAATATTTTTTAAATACTGGTAAGGATATATGTAACCACATATTTTTTGATTTTTTGTATGTTGGCGAGTAAGCTTACTTACATATGTATATGCAGCATGTCAATTATGTTTTTATCTATTAAATATTACATGTCGATATAGCTCAGATGGTAGAGCTATTGACTGGCAATCTGTAGACCCAGGTTCGATTCCCGCACCAGAAAATACAATAAAAAATATTTTTTTTTATATAATTTATTTTTTTGAAAATCTGTTTTTAGACTCATTATTTTTGTCAGTACTAGTAAGCATATAGGTAATGACATATTTTTAGATTTTTCGTATGCTGGCGTTATTTAGATATTTTATGAGTAGGAGAAATTTTCAACCATTTCAATTTAGCTTTATTTAAAAACTTTTTGCATTATTTTTGTAGAGTTAAATATATATATATTTGTTCCTTTTACTCCTGCAAGGAGCATATGCAGTAATTTTTATGAGTCATTTAACATTATGTTTATAAGCGCTCCAAAATTGGTGGTTTAGTATACAAAAAGTTTGTAAAATTAGCAAATCGTCTGTTAAAAATTAGGAACTAAAATTCAGCAAAATACTGTAAAGTTAGCAAATTTATTGTTAAAAATTAGTAACTAAATTCAGCAAAAAAAAATAGCAAAAAAATTTGTAAGTTAGTAATGTGGAGGTAGCAAAAAAATGAACTAAAAATTAAATTTTTACTAAAAATTAGTTCAAAATTTGTAAAGTTGAAGTACTAACAGTTTTACTAACTTTCCTACAAACTTTTTTCTATGAGTGTAGATTTTCTTGTTATCTCTTTAAAATTAAAAGTAATACGAAATATTCAAGATTGAAATTTCAAAAACCGATAGATTTGAAATTATCGATTTTCCTTAATAAATGCCAGGAAGGAAGAATTTTCTGAGTGTTGCTTCTGTTTAACAAAAAAAAAAATCGTGTATCTGCTATTCCCGGTAGATGATACCACCAGTGTATCCGAAATTTCAAAGATGGCGCTTTATCGTTCTATACCAATTTTTTAGAATGGCCATTATCTCAAAAACCAAGGCAAAATGGATGCAAATTTCGACTACTGCAGGCTTTACCTTACCTCCGTGACAGTTAGAGATGCCACATGGCCTGGAATAGCCTTGATTGTTAAATTATTTCAGGTCTATTCAATTTTTATTTTAAATCAATTTTTTTTCTCGAATGTCTGCATGCGCAAATATAGGTACGAGTACAATATGAATACGAATTCTCAAACTGACAATCGAATAAATATGAATTAGAATGAATTAACGAATGTATAACGGTGGGTCTCATACTGCAGGTTTAAACTTAGGTTAATAGTTAACCCAAAAATTTGTTGTTGTTTTGTGTACATTTTTTGACATTTTATTTTGTTTTTAGTTAAGTTAAAGTTAAACCAACAGTATGAGACCCACCGTAAATCGAATAAATCTTCACTCAGGGAATTTTTTAATAACAACAAATTTTTGTAAATACTCTTCATTTTATTCTTAAATAAGTTTTACAATTTAGAAACAAATTTTCTTAATTTTTCACTTTTAAACATACTTTGTTGTAGATGTCTGCCCGCGGGGGATGAAATATTTGTTTGACTTCCGTTTTTATGCAGGTAGAAGATAAAATATTAAAGAGCTGAAAGAAAAGAAGCACAATAGGGGGTTTAATATAAACTCGTAAATTCCTTGTAAACCTTGTATAAATAAAAACCATATTGTTTATGTTTGGAGTTTCACATTAAACTCATAAACATGCCAGGTTTACACCTTTTACGAGTAGAATACGAGCTTATATCAAAACCGCTAATATTTTTATAATATTTACATAAATATAATTTTGTATTTATAACTACCCACCTTGTGTTTTCTTTATTTCATAAAATTTACAGTTTGCTTTCTTCATCGTTCTTTCTTTGACTAAAGACACAAGAGAAAAAATATTCTTCTCATATAATTTCAGTAGAAATTTCTAAACGCCATATTTTTTGTGTATGCAATATATTTTCTATGTGTAGAATATTTGCACGAGAGGCAAACACGCACACACTGAACAATAAATTTGTTTGCTAAAAAATTTAAAACAACTGAATAAAGTAACTGTAACGAAAATGCAGTAGTTTTATTATGTGTTGTTTAAAAATAACTGTCAAAAACATTGAAAATTTCTGCCCAAGTAAAATAATTGCAACTGCAGTTAAAATAACTACAACCGCATTACTACCAAAATAAAACTTTTGTTTGTTTATTGAATTCACAAACTTATAAATTGGTTAAATTCACTTTAGGCCCTATGCTCCTTGTAGGAACGAGGGGAACATACATATATATGTATATAAATTCATTTAATGAATATATCGAATGTAATAAATTAATTAAATTCCCATTTATTTGATTTAAATGGAATTAGATTTAACCTAACTAGAATTAGATGTTAGGTCAAGAGTTAACGGAAATGAGTTAACTTTTATTTTTGACGATTTAAATTTTTACCCTTATTTTAACATCTGGCAACTCTATAACTACCATTAATTTATTGAGCTCTCTCATTTCTTCTCTTTCTTATCATAGTGTGTGTAAACACCAATGCTATTAACCGCTATGCATTGGTGCGATGGTGGTTGTTTTTTTATATTTAATACGTCTTTTTATGTCGGATTTTTTGTTTTGTTTTTTTATTATATTTTTTATATTTTAAATTACAGCAATATACAGGAAAAACATATACAAAATCATTTTTATATTTAAGCGTATTATAAAAAAAATAAAGCCAGCAGCATATAGACGAAGAAAGAAACGTATTAAAAAGAAACAACAACAACAACGCGCGTTTATTTTAGAGAAAAGCAAACGTAATAAAAAATAAAATATAAAAAAAATGTTTATACAAATAATTTTTTTAAGAGTTTAGTTTTAAATTAAATGTTGAGGAGTAAAGACGTTTGTTAAAAAATAATTTTTATAGTGGATAATTGAAAATCCATCACTAAAATTTTATATATATATACATATATAAAATAATTTTAATTTATACAAAGAAGAGTTTTATAAATAAACAAAGAAATTAATTTTAAAAAAATCTTTTATACATTTGGGATAAAGGAATAAAAGGTAAGTATTTTAAATTAAATATTGAATAAAAAACAAAATAATTATCTTAAAATTTCAAAGTTCATATTTATAATCAAATTGTATTTTTTTTCTTTTTGTTGTTTAATTTAATATTTAAAAGTTTAATTTTTATATATGTTTTTGTCTGTCGGTTTATTTTTTCTGCTAACGTTTTAATTTATTATAAATTAACCGCAGTGTGAAAAAAGCTTTTTTATTTTATTTTTTTTTAATAAAAATTTTCTTGTTATTGTTTGGTTGTCTCACAACTACACTATAAAAAATATTAAGTATGGTTGCAAATTAAAGAATGAGAGAGAGGGTCAAGTCGAATCACTCACCCTCTCTCTCTGGCTTTTTATTAAGAGAGCCTTTAAGTTTAGACCATGCGCTCTTTTGTAACATGTGCTTTATAAAAAAACAATTTTTTTATTGTTTATAATTTAAAGTAGAAGAAAAAAAGCTTTTTTTGCTCACATTTAATTGTTATCAATAAATTTTGAAGATAATTTATTTTTTTTTATTTATTTGTTTAAAGTTTTTTATACTTTTTACTTAATTCAAATAAATTTATTTTTACACTTTTATATTTAACAAGAAATTCTACAAAATTTTTGTAGCTGACAACCTGGCCTATATTAACGAATTTCACCCTAAACGTGGTCGCCCGCGTACTTTACCCCAAATGGGTGATTTCGATTTAAGTTTAATTAGCGAATTTCGTAATCGTCGTTCATTTTATGATCGTTCTTCACCACGTTTTAAAGATAAAATCTATAATGCTCATCAATGGCAGGAGATTTCAAATAAATTGGGATTTGATGGTAAGTTTTGATTTGTAAAAAAAGTTTCATTCAAAGTGTATTGAAAAAATAATATACATATATTCAATAATAAATAATATATACAACTTCTTAACGACAAATTTTTGTAGTTAGATTGACAAGTTTCCATAGTAAACTGACAACTTAACTGCTGAATTTTGTCAAAAAAAAAAGTTGGAAAAATACTCTACTGGTATACAATGGAAATCGATCGATTTCAAATCCATCGTTTTTAAAATTTAAATCCTAGTATTTCGTATTTTTAATTTAAAAAAGATAAAAAGATGTAACTCTACATAATTGATTGAACCGAAGTGAATTAAAACAGTTTTACTCACAATCCTCTGTGTGTTTTCTTTTCACAATTTAAATTTTGACCTTCCTTGTTCTGCTATAAAACTGGCCCTTAAAGTGTGTGCAGAAATAACAACTTAAGTCGTGATCCATTAATTTCATTGAAAAAAAAAATATGTTTAGTCATAAAGCGGCGAATACATTAACGGACATTCGTGAAAAATGTCCATTTTTTACGAATGTGCATTTGTGTATGTTAATGTTCGTGTTGACATTCGTTTTTACAAAATTGTGATATTTTTTGTTCCCTACTCAATGTTCCTTAATGTATTCGCCGCTTAACAACATAAAGGGTTGTGTTGCAGTTTTCTAAAAAAATGTCTGCAATCTATACTGCAAGCAGGCTTGCCAGATGCTTTTTTTCGTTGTCCCCAAACAAATCTAAAAATATCCCCAAAAAATCTCCAACTAGAAAAAATGTTGAAAAAGGTAGTAGTGCTTATTCAATTTGCTTAAAATGAACATTATCCGCATAAAAACTAGTATTAAATATAAAAAATAGCACTAACAATAACTGTTTTTAAAAATTCTTGGATTGCTTTTGAATAAATGTCTAGAAAAACGTTCAGAATTTAGTGACTACGAGAAAAAGGTTTAATTTTTATTAAATTATTTTAAAAAACCCAATCGAACCCTTAACATATTTTATTTTGAAATTTTCAAGAATTTAATACTACATTTATACCTTTATTTTATTTTGAAATTTTCAAGAATTTAATACTACATTTATACCTGAGCAAAAACTACCTGGGTTTTGGCTCTTGTAGTTTTTAATTTTTTTTAGTCAAAACGCATACAAAAAAACAAGCATAAACTAGTTTTGTACAAAAACTGGGTGGTTTTTGCTCAAGTATAAATGTAGTACAAGGCATTTTTTAAAGAATTTTTAGATTTGAATTTTTCAAGTTTGTCTGTTTAATACAATATACCTTTATCCATAATCGATATGATGTTTTTTTGTATAAACAATATTTTAGATTACTGTTCCAGAATCAAAAAAGCTTTGTATTAATATAAAAAATCCATAAAAGTGTGAATTTGTTACTTTTTTTGAAATTATGTGAACAAATTTGACTGATGTTTTCTGAAAACTATACAAAGTTAATATAGTCTTCAAAATTTTAAATATCCCCAAAACATTTTTTAAATCCCCCAAAAAAAAAATCCCCTGTGCCTAAATGAAAATTTTTGTCCCCAAGACTATCAAAAACTCCCCAAATTTGGGGCAAAACCCCAAGTCTGGCCAGCCTGACTGCAAGCAACCATTTATAGTTTTGAGCACAGAAACGCTTTTAATAATGTACGGGAACAGACTTAATATCTTTTGTTATGCCACCAACCTTTTACTTCTCAATTTTAATATCCTTCTAGGAAATTGAAAAATGATATGTATTTTTATCAAATAAACATTACCGGGAAGCTTATACACTCAAAAAAGTTTGTCGATAAATCTACTGAAAATTGCAGTTAAAATAACTGAAAATGTAGATATTTTCAAATGTTGAAAAATAACTAACTATTGCAGTGCAAACAATGTCATAAAAATAGCTGACAAAATTTTCCTGCAAATTTTAAACAGCTGACAAAATTTTAAAAACTACTGCGGGGTTATTACGTAAGCGCATTCGAAAAATATTTTTCGAATTCGGAAAGTTTAAAACTCTTGAAAAAGATATCCGTTCTTGAAAGTCCAATTTTTTTTTGACTTTTCACTTTTACTAGACATTGTCTACACGTTTTTAACATTTTCTTCACTAAAAACTATTTTCTGTTACTGAATTTTTAATGTGAAAATTCCGTTCGAAAGCGTTTTATTTTCGAATCGAATTACATAATAACCCGCCTGAATGTCAAAAAATTCTTCCGATTACAAAAAAAAATGTGTAATTACTTCGTACTTAAAATTTAAAGTCAAAATTCCAAACGATTCTCCAGTTATGTTTTTATGCATTGAGGATGCATCCAGTAGCAAATGTTCGTACAGATATAGATAAATTTTGGAAAAAAATATAACTATTAATTTTTCAAACTAGTTATATACCCAGGTGGAAATTGCCCACGGTAGAAAAAAATAGTACTGGGAGAGCACTGTTTTTTTTATTATGCCAGTACCATTTAAAATGTGCTTTGCCACTGTTTTCTGCTTTTTTAACAACATTTTTCTATCTGACACTTCTTTTAGTCTAATTTTTAATACTCAATCATGAAGAATATCAATGAAACTTTTTTCATTATATTTTATATAAAACAGCGAGAAACCAGAAAATTAAAAAAAAACTGTTTATTTCTAGTTTTGCAATTATTTAATATTTTATTACACAATAAAAAACAACAAAACTAATTTGAAACAAAAATATATATTTTTTATTATTCACCACCAGATTTTTAATTGTTTTTAAAGTACTGGCGGCTATACACTGATTTTTTGTATTTAAAGTACTGGCAAGTTACTGAATAGTTTTAATTTATAGTACTGGTAAAACACCAGGAAGTAACAAAATCCAACACTGTGCCAACGTGGGCAAATACCTACGGCCAAGCGTATATTGGTGTTATCATTTCGACACCGTACCAGTACTGGAAACGTAAAATATCCGACACATCGCCAGTACATGCACTACCGTCTCCAACGCTGAGCCAGTACTGTGCCGTTCGTATTTTTCTATCTGGGTAGTTATATTTTTTTTCCAAATTTATCTATATCTGTAAAGTTTTTAATTTTAATAGTAAAAGGCTTTATTTTTGAATCATGTAGGTTGATAAACAGCATCCGGTTTCTAATTTGTTACTAGCACACGCTGTAAAATTACTTATTTAAAAATTTTATTTGTACATAATTGTTTTCTTCTACTGAACGGTAGAAAACAGGCACTGAATTCAGTGAACTTATTTTATTTTTTTCAATTCAGTGAACTTATTTTATTTTTTTTAATTCACTGAATGTAATTTTATTTTTTTTTTAATTCACTGAATGAAAATGAAATTGAATGAATTCACTGGTGAATTAAATCAGTAAGGAATTAATTCACTTTTTTTTCGTTCGATTTATAAAATTGAACGCGTTCACCGGTGAATTAATTCATTTGATTTAATAAAAAGAACTATTGCAATTGAATTAATTCTTTGAATTTGTTGTTTGATAAACGCATTCAGTTGAATGAATTCAGTGAATTACTTAAGAAAAGGAATTCATTCAATTCTAGAAAAAATTGAATTCGATTGGTAGTGAATTCATTCAAAAAGGAATTAATTCTTCAAAGCTCTGTCAGTAATACATTCGTTTTTAATAATAAAATCAGAGTTTGCAAATAACCACTTGCGCTGGGTTTCATACTAAATGTTTTTGAGTTAACTTAAAGTTAACACAATAATGTGTTGTTGTTTTGTTAGAATTTTTGACATTTTCTTTTGTTCCATAGTTAAAATAAAGGTAAACCTTCAGTATGCGACCCACCGTCAAAATTTTGAATGCGAATTGAAAGATTGCCAAATCAACTGGTACAGTACTAGTGCCAAAGAGTTGCTACATGACTAATTTCTAAAATGTCTCATTAGTACCAGTAAGCTTCCTGTTGTTCTCCCTAAAATAGTAGTTTTGAACCAGTTCTGTATTAGTTTCATAGAAACTATACCTAGAAAAAATTTAGTTGTTCCAATCGAATCTCTCGGTTGCTGCAGCCGATAATTCAATGGAGTTGTAAAAGTATTGAGTTTTTTTGTATTGAGTATTTAGTATTTTTGTATTGAGTACTTAATAATGATAAATATCTTCTTAATAATTTCAGAGTTTTATTTTTCTGCCATCTGCAAAACTGCACATAAATTGCATCAATTCAATAAACAGGAACATTTGAAAATGTAGCGAAAAAGTGACATATGGCTCTGTTATGGTTGTAGCTTTCTAATGAATAAGAAAATTATGAATTTTAAAGTTTTTATTACAATTTTTCGGCATCAAACAAAATTTTTTGCTCTTGCGAACAAAATACCAAACCAAAAAAACAAAAAACCTATGAAAATTTAGCTCTCTTTTCTGACTCCTGTTTTTGTATGAATATAAAATTATTGAGTAGTATCCAGTTAATATTTGAAAAGTATTGAGTAGTATCGAGTATTCAAAAGTATCGACATTTTACAGCTATAATTGCAAATATACAATAATTTTTTTTCTTGTAAGGTTGAGGTTAAGAAGAAGAATAAACGTCTTTCTCTAAAAATTATAAACACATTCATTTCCAAATCGGACTAGATCTAATAAAATGTTTTATTGTGACTAGAAATCATATTCACGAAAATTTATCATATCATCTAGTAAATGGACTTAATTATCTCAATAAGAGGAAATTATCGGTCTAATCTACATTACATCAAAGAATAATCTTAAGTTTTTATCTGTGTAAATCAGGTCTTAAACAACTGGTAGAATACTATTGCCAAAGAGTCATTTCAGAACTAGTTCCGCGAGTGTCACATTAGCACCAGTTTTGCTCTATTTTTTGTCCTTAAATTGTAATTTTCAAACTAGTTCTAAAGTGAGAGTTGTTTGTATGGAGAGGCGGTAGACCTTGTAGTACTAGTTGCCTGGTTCAAATAAACTAGCACTTTTAAATTACTTAAAAAATTAACTCTACTGCAAAAATACTGTTTTAAATAACTGTTGAGAAATACAGTACTTTTCGTTAGTTGTTTTTTGAATAACTGTGATAATAGTTCTTTTGTATTTTTTCGTAAAAAATCAACTGTAATTACTGTTATGAACAACAACTACGGATTTCGACACAAACAACTGTCATCGTAACTGACAAACTTTTTTAGTATAGATCTGCATTACATATTTATATATTATTAACCAGCAGGCTGTTTTCGATGCATACAGTCATCGTAAGCCAAACATTTTTCTTGGTGGCCGTCCCCCTCATATTCAATCAATCAATTTAATCATCAGTAATAATTTAATTTCTAAAAAAGAATCAATAAAATTTGTTTTTTATTCGCGAAGTATGTCTCGATTTATTTGATTCGCGCGAATTATCATTTTATTTTTGGATTCGCAAATTAAAGTAGTATTTTTATGATTCGTGAATCAATTTAAGTCATTAATATAAAGGTAAGAAATAAACATTCATTGAATATATTGATTTAACAATCATTTTAAATACAAAATTTAATTTACTCCTTATAAATCAATGTTTTAAAATATTAAAATTGAGTCTTTTAAACGAATTAAAAACTTGACATTAATGCGCAAACAAAACAAAAAAATTTGATTCACGAATCAAAAAATATGGAAATAATTTGCGCGAATTAACTTTTTATTTTTTTAATCGCGAATTTATTCACTTTTCTTGATTCATCTTTGAAAATAATTCTTTACTAATCGTCTTTAGCAACGTGTTTAGAAATTAAACATGATAATTTAGCGCGTTTGAGGGCAGAAAAATGTACTTTAAAACATTTCACTTAAACATCTTTAACGCTTAAACACGTAAAATCGAGTTAAACACGTAGCATGTGTGAACGCCGCATAAAATGAACATGAAAAAACAATTGTCAACAGAGCCAAAACCTATTTGCGTTCGTCTTAACGTTAATATTTATCTGAATTTGTGTGTGAGGTTTTAAGTGTTGGAAAGCGTCCCTATAACAAAACTCAAGAGTTGTACTCAATTAGTAGTACGAGTACAGAGTTGTTTGAAAATAGTAATTAGATTAAAAGTTGGATTAACTGTTAATAAAAAAAATCGACTTGTAATCGAGCACTAACGATTAAGCAGTTAATTGGACTTCCTAGCTTAACTTTTCTGTGTGAATTAGGTGTTACAATTAATTTCGCTATCTAAATGAGTTATTAGATACATTTTGAAGATACTATATTGTTTTTAAGAGCTTCTAATCCTTAGAATTTAATCCTCTGTTGAATCCCAATTAAGGCTTGTTTGGCGCATCAATCGAACATATTGTGATTCCTATTGCTTTGGGTTAAAAGCGTTTCATTGCGTCCCAGAAATTAATCTTCTTAGGCTTTAATAAAAAGTTATTTAAGTTATTATATCCCCATCCAAATTTAAATTTTTTTTTATTGTAAAATCGCAATGTTTCGCTGTTACATTTAGTTTAGAATCCTGACTTGAGCACAATACTTCGTATTCTATTTATTTGTAAGTTAATGATAAAATGAATAAAATAATGAATAAAAAATTTTAATTTGAATTGTATGATCTTGGAATGAGTTTGAACAGTTTTGTTTTTTTTTTTCTAATTCACTTTCATAAATCACTCTCATTTTTAATTAATTCATAAAAACAATAAGCTTTACTATAAATCCAATTTAAAATAAAACCCTAAACTCACCTCTTAACAAAAAGAACATAACCTGAAAAAATTTAAACAACAACCTTTGGGGGTGATTTTTTTTAGGGGTTTATATCATAAAAAAACCCTAAATTTTGTTTACAAAATAAAATATATAAAAAAAATACAGTAGATAAATATGCACATGGCCATGTTTTAATGCGTAAAAGCTTTAACAAAAAGGGAAAAAAGAGAATTAAATATATTAAAAAAAACACACAAATTTGAATGAAACTAAACACATGTTATTCACAAACCACCATTCATTCATACATCAGCTCGCTAAAGCAGCCCACCTTGTACCCTATAACAATTAATGTATTGTTTTAACAATATTTTCAGTTTCCATATTAAAAGATCGTATATTACAACTGCGTAATCGTTATAATTTGGAAAAACGTCGTATTGAACAGTTAAAAGAAGAAAATCCCGATAAATATGTCGCATCACCCTGGCCACTATATGAACATTTACACTTTCTGTCGGATCATATACGGGCACGTCGATCATATAAGAAAATGATGCCCTTAAACAGTGGAACCGCAGAATATAGCAATTCCTGCAGTAATAATTCTACTATAATGGCTGCGTCGCATCATGCTCGAGAAGGACGTTCGACTGCACAAAATCTAACACCATTTCCAAATGGTTTATTAACTGTTAAAATGGAAGAAGTAGATTCCGACGAACAGGATACTGACACGTAAAACTTAACAGTTTTTTTCATTAGAAAATAATAGTAACTTTTTATTGTTTTCTTGTTTTTTTTTATAGAGAAAGTCAAAATAATGATTCTGAGGGAAATGCTTTTGAACCATCAGCCTTAATGTAAGTTTTATGGAATATAGAGATTTAATTTTTTTATTTCGAAAACAAAGTAAGTTCGGTTTAAAACTAAAATTATCTATTAAGATGGATTCAATCGTGATTGTATTGAAGTCTCTAGTTATAATAATAATGGATCATTTAAGGTCTCTATCGATAGTATCTTAACTCTGTGGTTCTAGTGTAATCATTGTGCCATGAAATTTAAAAATTTTACACAAATCAAAAATTTTGTGAATTGTGTGTAATTTTAAATTTTAATGTTTTCATATTTATTACATTTGAAGACTCGGGGTACGGTTCCAATCAACTAAATGGAGTTAAAATTAATAATAATCGTTGTTCGAATATTGTTCGGCTGCTAGTGCAAATACTTGTGGTAACCCTCAATAGTACAAACAATTTGTAAAAAATTTTGAGAGTTTAGAATCTAATTTTTGGTTACCGCGCTAAAGTATGGGAAATAAAGAAAAATGTGAGCACTTTGTTTTTCCGATTAACATCGATTCTTAAGGATCTTATATAAAATCCAATCAAAAATCATTTCAGTGCATTTCATGAGTCATTACGGTCTAAAAATTAACAGAATGGGTCATATGAATAAAACTTAATAATAATTCCTTCGAAGCAATTACTTTTGGCTTAGGAATGACTTTAACACCAAATGTATCCAAAGACTTGTAGAATAGCACGAAATATAAACGACAAAAAAATTTTTTTTTAGTCTATTCACAAGCAGACTAGAATTGTGATGTAATTGCTAAAAACCCAATATTTCCGCCTATTAGCAATATCTGATTTTTATTCATAGGAGCCACAATGTTCTTTAAAGGACTCTATTTATGGTGTTTGAAAGTTCTTGTGAAAAATAAACAATGTGAGAATTTTATTAAAACTTAATAATGTGTTCAAGTTTTTATACCTGAATTATGAGATCTTTGTTTATTCTGATCCTAATTATTTGAAGATATCAATCATGGATATATAACGTCATAATAACCAGTGTAAAGCATCCAATAATTGTTCATTTGTGAACCATATTAAGATCTCTATTAATGATTTTATAAGTTTATAAGCTTAAGAGTTTGAAGTACTCAGTTTTCACTACAATCAAGGAATTTAATAAGTTGGCTCTTTTCAGTCGTCAGGGGTGTACAGCAAAACGAATCCGTGTTGTTGTACAAAAATATTTCATGTGGATTCTTTTTTCAGAACTCCTGTGTATTTTAAATGGCTACAAATCTGCCTATAAAATGAATAAATAGAATTCAGATAATAAAAAAAAATGTATTAGTTGGGGGTGTACTAAAAAACGAATCCATATAAAATTATTAGTTTTTGTACAAAAATCACCCCTGTTCTGAGTTCTGAAACATTTTAATTAAATCGAATTGTACTATACTGATTTCAAAATATCGGAAATTTGCTGTTTTGCTGAGTTCATAAACAAATTTTAAAATAAAGTTTTATACACATACTAATTATTGCAAAAAAAATATGTATTCCTTTCACTTCCACCAAGCTTTTTCTACACGAAATAAAACGTAAAAAATTCGGATGTGGATCACAGAACAGCACAAAAAATCGATTTTTAATTTAGAATTTTTTATATCATTCGGAAAACGGAACAGCGCCGAATATGTAATAATCAAAATTTGGGGCTTTATTCCATGAAAAATTGTTCTTCTGAAGTCCCAGTAGTAGATCACTAGATCCAAATCGTCAATTAACAGTAGATCTTTTAAGGTCCTAATAGTGGGATTTTAAGATCTTAAAGATGTCATTAATATGGCTTTGTTCCATTTGAGATCCTAATCGTACGTCGTCTGAGAACTCAACCGTTATTAATTTCTGATCATTTTAAAACCCAATCGTCGGTCATTTCAGTTTTTAATCTAATTTAGAGACTAAAGTCTTAGGGCCAGTTTTATAGCCGAAACTAAGGCCGATATTTTCATATTGAACGGTTTTGAGTTAACTGTTAGTTAACCAAAAAATATCTTATTGTTTTGTGTGTAATTTTTCGACATTTTCTTTAATAGTTAAGTTAAAATTTAAGCCCAAATTAGTTTGGAAGTATCGTAAAAAAAGTAACGTATCACTCTTATAATGAATAAAAAGAGTATAAAAAATAAAAGTATTGTTTTTATATTTTTCTTCCCAGCAAAATATTGGTAATGACAGCTCATTGCTGTCTGCATTACTAATAATGATATATCATTACCTTTTGCATTATTTTGTAATATAAAATAATGACTTCCTAATAACGGCCTATTGTAGTCATTGCTTTTAAATATAAAATAATGACTTACTCGCAATAGTTTAAATAAGTACTTTTTACAAAGTTAAATTTTATACATTTATATTACTACATGTAAATATTTTTTGTGTTAAAATTTTTATAACGAGTTCTAAAATTACACTCTAGCAAAAACTTTAATTTCTCTGAATGTATTTCCTGAAGCTAATAGTATTTGTGTAACTCCTTATTTTTAAGAATCAAGTAAGCAGTCGGATAACCACTTATAATTCAACTTTTTGTAAGCATGTTTGTAACCACTTATTATTCAGAATCTCGTAACTACTTACTTCTCATTTTTTCGTAAGCGAGCGGGTAAGCGTGCCTACTTATAAAAACGACCCGTCCAAACAAAAATAATGAGTTTAGCCGCCAAAAAATAAGTTGTGCGGAGCTATGAATTTCTATTATATAACCCATGCGCTCTAGCAATTAATATAAGGGTGAAAATCATACGCCTCAGTGTCCAACTCAATGTATTTGTCTACGGTGGCATATGATTTTCCCCCTTTTATTGATTGCTGGAACCGCGCATGTATTAACCACTTATTTGGTAATGAAAGATTTTGCTGGGTTGTGCATAGAATTAAATGTCAAGTAATAAAATAGAAAATTTCTATTTTCAATAGAACTTTTTTACGATTTTACCTGACAACAGTTTCAATGCAAGAAAAAAGACAAAAATATTTTATATATTTTAACACACTGAATTGTTTACAGATACGTTTTTTTACATTACGATTAGACTAATGAAGCCTTTTCTCTAGTGAAAACTAGCGTAAAACGAAATAAAAGTAATTTGCTTCAATAAAATTTGTATTCGAAAATAAAAATTTCAACTCAAATCCGTTAAAAACTATAAAATTTCCGAAATAAAAATATTTATAAATATTTTTTACTCTTTAAAAATTAACAGTCCAGAAACACATTCCGTTATACCACCTGAATTACATCAACAATTGCATCAACAGCAACTACTTCTTCAGCAACATTCTCAACAAAATCTTCAAAATTTACAACAGCAGCAACAGCAACAACATCCTACCATTGGTATCCGCCGTTTAGATTCATTGCGTCAAGAGTATGATGCTACCTCTAATTCCAAAAAACGTTTTCATCATACATCGTTTAATCAATCACAACGGGAGGAAGATTCAGCTTCTTCGGCAGCGGCTGTAACGGTTAAACAACCACGTTTAAGTGCCCGAGAACAAAAATATGCAGCATTTGGTAATTTTATTTCCTCCTCCTTATTGGATCTACCACAAAATTCTGCCTTGGAATTGGTAGAAAAGTTCACCTCAGATATTGTTAAATCTTTAATGGTAAAAGCTGAACAATTTAATGATTTAGCTGAAAATGATCAATGAGATGGTGGAGAAAACAACAAAATTCTAATGTTACTAACTTATTATTAACCTTAATGTATATTACATTTTATTTTACTGTATTATTAGTTATTTTTAACTATAAATGTATTTATTTTATAAAACAAACAAAAACTATTACATACTTTTAATTTTTACTAAATTTTAATGAATTTTAAAAAGCATGCGTTTAGAAAACTGTGTCGATTTATCATTTTTATTTCTCCATTTTTACGTTCAGCATTTCATTATTTCTCTTTAATGTGGCTTTAAAAGCTTTTTTTGTATTACATAATAAAAACAAAATATGGAAAAAATATTTTGAAAAACAAAAATTTGTAGATTTATTTAATTTAAGAAAATATGTGGTATTTTTTTTTTAATTTTCGCTCAGTTCTAAAATTTGTTCCACTGATTTCCAACTGTGCTTTGTATAACGAGACAACTGAAGTTTTTTTCGTCTTGTTTCAATTTCAAAAATTAATTAGTTTTAATTCACAACTATTAATTTGACTACAATTTTTCGAAATTATATATCTTTTGCCCTAGCCCCAATGTTTTCGAATACGCACAGTACTCGTATGTATAACCTTTTCAAATTTTGTAGCTCGAATAAATAAACTTAGCAGAATGTAATCTTAGCTTACAGAACTTCAGAGCCAAGAGTCTTCTTAACTGTAACAGTAGTGTTTTTTTTTTTTTTCTATACCCTACATCAGGTCGGTATAGAGTATAACACATCGGCTGAAAAATCCGTAGGATAACCAATAGAACAAACATTTTTTGACAAAATTCAACTTTACTCATCAACATAGTCTCCTTCAAGAGCGATACAATCACTCCAACGCCTTTCTAACATTTCGATACCTTTTTTATAAAATGATTTATCTTTGGCCTCCAAATAGGCCTCTGTTTCGGCAAACCCCTCTTCATTCGAACCAAATCTCTTTCCAGCGAGCATTTTTTTCAAAGTCTGAAAACGTAAAAATCGCTGGGAGCCAAATCTGGGTGCGGAAGCAATTTAAAGTGTAATTCGTGCAATTTGGCTATGCTGGCCAACGACTTGTTACACGGCGCATTGTCTTGGTGAAAGAGCACTTTTTTCTTCATATGGGGACGCTTTTTTGCGATTTCATCCTTCAAACGCACCAGTTGCCATGTAAAGATCGCTATTGATGGTCTGGCCTTTTTCAAGGTAATCAATGTACAAAATTCCAGCCACATCCCAAAATACTGATGCCATAACTATACCAGCTGACTGTTGCGTCCTTTGACTTCTTCGGGCGCGGTTCGCCAGTTGCTGTCCACTCAGCTGACTGCGATTCTCATGGACAAATGTTCATGCAAAACAAAATCGACACGTTCCTTCGATATTTTTAAGGTATCAGCTATCTCCTGTACTTTACGGTCTGCCAAAACGATTTTGTGAACCTTTTTGTGATGTTTTCCGGTATCACCACCTCTTTTGGGCGACCAGAGCGTTCGGCGTCATCGGTGTTTGTACGACCACGTTTAAAGTCATCAAACTACTTTTCTACCATTTGTCTTCATGGGGCAGAATCCAAATAACACTTATCAAGCCAAGCTTTGGCTTGAACGGTGTTTTTCCCTTAAAAAGCAATGATAAATCAACACATGAAATTGCTTTGAATCCATTGTTTTCAAAATCGCAAAAGTAGCATCACTAAAACAGCTGTAACTTGTTCACTAATGAACGAATTGTCATTAAATTTTGACAGGTATCATCTGAAGGTTGGTAGTTCCAAAAAATCATATGGATTTTTCATTAGTGGCGCCACCTATGTGTTTTCCTACGGATTTTTAGTCGATGTGTTACATATCCCTTGTGCTGAGTTCTCTAACTTTATAATTAAAGTGGATTTATAAAACCACACGGAATTAAAAATGTCGGAAATTTTTGCTGTTTATAAATAATTTTAGAATTTGTTGAAAAATTTAAAATTTTTTACATTATTTGTTGGAAAAAAAAAATATATACGTTTTACTTTCACCAAGCTTTTTCTACGCATAATAAAACGAAAAAAAATATAAAAAAATTTCGATACTGGATACAAGAGAATTTTTTTTTTCAAAAATGGTCGTTTTGTTATTTTTCGATATGAAGTGATCATAAAGTTCAAGGAAGCTTCCAAACAAATTTTTCATACGAAATAGCTTAAATACCCTTAACCTTAAAATAACCTTAAATTGTTCAAAATACCGTTAACCACAAAATAGCCTGAAGAAAAACTTTTGCAACCTTGGTAATTGCACATATTTTTGTAATCGAAAGAAAAAAACATTTTTTTTCTTTTAAAGTATATTTTTATACAATAATACCAATAGAATTAATTGTAAAAAACAGTATTTTTTTACTCATTTTGTCAGTTGTTTTAAAATTTTTGTAGTAAAAATTTGTCAGTTAATTCTAAGACATTGTTAGTTACTTTTAATGCATTTGTTAGTTATTTTTCAACAGTTAAAAATAACATATTTAATTATTTTAAAGGTAAATACCTCTGAAGCCTTCTTAACTGCATATACCTTTGTTTTAACTATTTATTAAATGTGAATTGCAGTAATTTTAACTGTAATTTTTAATTGGTTCTACTGACATCTTTCTCTGAGTACACATTAATTTAAAGCTTTAAAATCGTAAGGTATTTTGAAGTCTGTCTAAACTTAAAGCTTTCTTACTAACTTTATTATTACAACTACGTTTTGTTTTGTTGCCTGTTAACTAACATTTTACATTAATTGCTTTTGAGACACAGGTTAAGTACGTAAATTACCATAGCAGCATCATTAAATAGATGCAAAGAATTTCTTTATTGCATTTGCTCTAAACGTTCTGGTGGTGGGTTTCCATTTTCTTATGCCATTTTATTTTCGCTATATGTTGTTAATGAACAACAATTTTACGACATAATGCCAAGATTCCTTTTTTTTTTATTCAAAAAAAAAAAACTTCCACAACTGCAATATTATATGAAAGAAGTAAAAAAAGTAGCTGGTTTCTTAAATCCATGCAAATATTACAAAAATACACTACTAGCCGCATTTTATGAATTAAGTTTTTAATACAGTGGTGCCCAACCTTCTTTGTGCCCTGCCCCACCTTTAAAGTTTCAAAACCTTCTATGTCCCCCACCCAAAGAATACATAGATATCATACTCTTTGAAATTCGCTGTCAGTGGACGCAATTCATGCGAATGCGTTTGGCTAACGTCCTATACCTAAATAAAAATATTCTAATGTGTTTAAAAAAAAGTGTTGGTTTAAAAAAAGAAGAAGGATAAGATATGTATGGTAATAATAGATATAGTTTGTTCTTCTCTAAAACGCCCTTAGCAAATAATTGAAATTATTAGCATATTAATTATAGTATTAATTGCAATAGTCTAAAAAATTGCATTAACAGAAAAAAACTCAAAATTAACTGTTATTTTTTTAACTGCAATTTTTAGTAGATTCTTCCAACAAACTTTTTTGAGTGCATAGTCACCCTAAACTATTGAAGTTGCCCCCCGGTGGGGCAAGCGCCCCACTTTGGAAACCACTGATTTAATACATGCAATAAGAGAGAAAAAAGTAACATAATCACCATTTTCTTCAATGTTAATGGGAAGAAGCCTTGATTAACATTTAAAAACTATCACAGAATAATGTCGGTAAAATCGACTGATAATTGAATGCTTCAGTTGCCAAATCGATTAACTCCATAAAGAGAAATGAATCGAGTTTCAATGAGAAAATACTAAATACTGTTTTTTTAAATTCCTGTTAAATTATACATTTTGTCATTTAGTAGTGTTAATATTTATTATCAGTAAAAATTGTTTTGTATATAATACAGTTAGCAGTCAATAAAGTGTTTTGAAATTAAAGTTTTACAAAATTCACAAAGTGTAGTTAATCGATTTGGCTTCTGAAGCATTCAATTACAGTTACAATTACTGTAAATTATTTTTAAAAGGCATGCATTGCAACTAGTGTTTCCAAGCCGTTTAACCGAAAATCCGGTTTTTTGTTTATATTTCGGTTATTTTTCAAACCGGTTAACCGAAAATTTTAAATCTCGGTTAACCGAAAACCGGTTTATTTTTATCGGTTAACCGGTTTTTTATTTTTATATTTTTAGCTTAAAATCTCTTCAAAAATTAAGAATCATAAGTGCCCAGCAAAAATTAGACACGGTTTTAGAAGAAATGTGTAATTCTCTTCTCCCCTTCCAGAAGTGCACTAAAAGAAGGCAGAGTGTTTGACGATGTTGTATTTTTGTTGTAATTTATTGCTTCTAAGTGGGACATCGCGAACAAAAATCACGTCATATATTTACCCGCAATAAACGAAGTGCTACCTTTTATATTTTTGGAAGCAGCTTCTTTTTTTGTGGGTAAATGACATGATTTTTTTCCCAATGTCCCACATAGAAGCAAAAAATTACAACAAAAATACAACAACAAACTCTGCCTTCTTTTATTGCATTTTTGGAAGGGAGAGAAGAGGGAACCGCTAAAAAACATTCTTCTAGTACTGCAGTGCTTCTAAATTCATGTATATTTTTGGCTGGGTGGCGAATTGCTTAAAAACGTTGGTTCATAAAGATTATTACCCAAAATCATTCTGATGTCAAAAATTTATTTTTAAAAATTTTGTGTTTAATACTATAATAAATTAATTGCGACAATATGTTATAGTCGCAATTAGGGGTATGGCATCACCAAAAAAATAAGTTATAAAAATATTGTAATCACTAGATGGCACTTTATTCAAAAAATTGACAATTTTCTTTTTTTTATTTAAATTTAAATAATAATAAACAACAAAGCAAAAAAACAAACGGATATCTCAAATTTTATTATTTGAATATATTCCGAGCTTGTTTTTTCCTTATTTTGAGCAGTTTTCAGCGGTTTTTGTGTTTTAAAATATAGGCTCAGCTGATACTAAACTGTTACTAAATAGTTGCTCAGATAAAACTAAATTCCAGCGTCCTCTATCGGTGAGTAGTGTAAGTTTTGATTTCCTATCTCTATAATTAATAGTCTCAGGTCGCAAAGTTCTAATTTTCATAGAATTTGTGTTTCCTAAAATATTCTAAAACTATTTTATATAATAATATAAAAATTGTAAAACAAACATTGAATTGAAAATAAAGAACAACTAACTAACTAATAAAAAAAAATTCAGAACTTTGATAATAAAAATTCAGAAGAAGAGACTTTTCAGATTTCTTGGTCTTTTCTTACAAGGAAGGTCGGATGTGCGATTCAATACATTTAAATGAAATTTAATAGTTAAAAAGAGGGTGAATCTAAAAATATAAAATATTGATCCCGAAGAATAACGGTCAGATTTTAATATATTCAACATAAACCCTCTCATACGTTGAAAAGTTATATATTCTGATATTTTTCAATAGGAATAGTCAGGTTTCGATAAATTTATTCACTTGAAAAACTCTCACAATGAACAAAACTTAGCAATTACTTCGAAGTAATTACTTTGGGCTTAGGAATGTCTTTTAACTCCAAATTTACCAATTGGCTGGTAGAATAGCATGAAATGTAAACGAAATTTAAAAAAATAAATTTCAATTCTACTCCCAAGCAGACTAGCCCGTAAATTCATAAACGCTTTGTAAAATTATAAGAGGTTTATTGAACAAATTTTGTATGAAAATGACGTTTTGTAAACCTGCTATAACTTTACAAAGCATTTATGAATTGGGTAGATTTGTGAAGTATTTGCTTAAAAAACCCTGTATTTCTCCCTATTAGTAATATCTATTTTTTATTCATACGAGCCAATATTATTTGTCACTACCGTTTTTTATAATAAATTTTTCACGTGAATTTTTTTTTTTTTTTTTTCATTTTTGGTGTTTTTTTACTGTTTTTATTTCTTGTCGGTTAACCGGGTTTTTCACAAATGGTTAACCGAAACCCGGTTTTTAAAAAAAGTCCATTTTCGGTTAACCGACAAACCGGTTTTAAAAAAGTCGTTTTTTTTTGGAAACATAAATTGCAACTTTATTTAAAATTAATCAATAGTTGTATTTTGTCTCATGCCTATCAACGTTAAGTATTTAAAACAAATCTACGTTAAACCGATCGTAGTATAAAAAAATTTTAAACAGGTTATGTTTATAATTGTTCCGTTATAATCGAACACACGTCAGCAAAACTTTTTAGGTTGTAACGCGAAGAAGTTACGCTAGTTGTGAAAATGTATAAACGTTGAGTTTTCAACGTTCATAATTATCCACGTTGTAAGTTAACGTGCATACAGAAAGTTATGTTAGTTTTCATCTAAAAAAACATTTTTATGCACTTTGTGTTTTTTTAAAAGTTAACGGATATAGTTAAGTCGAAAACACAGCTAATATTGCAGTTGAAAGTAAAAATTTTGTCTCATTTCCTTTGTCAACCTTAAATTCTTCTCGTTTTCTTTATAAGCTAAATCACTTCAAATCAATTTAAACTGTCACCAAAATGCATAGTTTGCGTTATTTATTTTGTTATTTAACTCTTAGTTTAACTTACAGTTAAAAGCAACTACTGCCTTTTACTTAACAACTAAGAGACTTATAGTAACTGCAATAATTTTATGAGTGTAGTTTTTATGTTGCATTTTTCTTTTTTACGACTACTAACGGTATGCAACGAAAAAATTTGTAAAAATTTCATATTATATGTAGTAGTATTTTTTTAGAATAAACAATTACCTGTTAAATGTTTTTGATCATTTTCTTGTAGCAATTTCACTAATTTTAACTACTCGCCACGCATGTTAGACAAATGTAAATTTAAATTATGATGATAATGATAATAATGTGAAGATATTAGCAACATTTAATAAGACTTATTATTCATCATTATTTAAATAAAATTTATTATACAATGATGATTTATAATATAAAATATATTTTTGGAATTTGGGAAAATTAAGCAGTTTATTAAGGGAAACTTAAGCAGTTTATTAGTTAGAAAGTCAAGGTAAGTTGATCTTATTTATTTATTTCAGTGTAATAACAATTATATACAAAGAACTATTTTATTTTTGAAGTGCATAAAGTTAGAAATTCATACAGTCATATTACGTAGGCTGTGCCTAGTGCTTTATTGTTTTTATATTTCCTTTCAAATTGCACTAGTCCCGGCCTGCAGATCGTGACATAATCAACAACAATTCTTATAAATAAAAAACATCGATTAAAAAAATATTTTTTAAAAAGCATTAAATTGCATGAATGGTAACCGGAACTATGTGGTTTTCGGTAAGGGTAACGCTATTTTAGAATATTTCGGTAACGCTATTTCATTTATTTTGGTATCGGTATTTTAAGCTTAACGGTATTTCAGTTATTTCAATAACGGTATTTTAAGGTCGTGGAATGCAGCGCAGAAGGATATTAACTCGCTGCAGGTTTTCATAAATCGCTGCGTATAATTTTAAAAATATTCTAGCCAGTTACGATATCCAATGAAAGGCTATGGGTCCAAACCTCTCAAATCCCCATACATGTCAAAATCCGGAAAAGAAAATGGAGCTGGCTAGGGCATACCCTACGAAAACCCGTTGACGATGTCACAAGACAAGCTATCGAATGGAATCCGCAAGGAAGCCGTAGAAAAGGAAGACCATCACACAACTGGCGCCGCCAAATCGAAATTGAAGCGGCCAACCAAGACAAGAGCTGGAACGAGATAAAAACACTTGCATCGGACAAATCAGAATGGAATAAATTTGTTATGGCCCTATGCTCCTTGTAGAAACTACGGGAACTTATATATAGAAGTTACGAAAAGCAGAGAATCACAAATAACGGTAACGGTATTGTAAGGATAACAGTATTTCATTTATTTCGGTATCGGTATTTTAAAGATAACGGTATTTCAGTTATTTTGGTAGCTATATTTCATTTATTTCGGTAACGTATATTAGGGGTAGCGGTAGTCAGTTGGAAGGGGTTTGTATCGATAAGAGTATTTTAGGGTTAATGCCTGCCAACCCTGTTAAATTGTGGATTTCGGTATTTAATTTACTTTAATTTGGGCATACTGATGGAAATCACAGTTCGTACTATTTTAAGTTAATTGACATTTATTTGAAAATGTCTACTTTAAAAATCACGCTTATTTACAACGATAGTAAGTTAGCACATAAACTGTGAATGCCTTCACTGTGTTCTTTTACGTATTAGTAATATTAAATTGTCAAATAATGTTTAGCAGCATTTAATTTAATTAAGTTTATTTGGAAACATTATTCAAAAACTACATACACTGAGAGAATTATCTCCATGATATTAATAAACCAATGAAGTTTTACTGGAACTCGTCCATTGAAAATTTTCATTGAATTATTGGGATATGTCATTAAATGAAAAATTTCATTTCATTAAAAGTTTCCTACATTTAATGAAAAAGTTTCATTAAAATAAAGATTCATAAAAGCCTTTTCATCAAATTTAAGAAAATTTGCATTTATTTTGTGAAGTAAACTTTATTAGTTTGTTGTAAAATTTCATTAAAACTCTTTGCGTAACAACATTTTGCCAAGTTTATAGTTTTTTTTCTTGTTTCACTCAAAAAAGTTTGTCGGTAGAATCTACTGAAAATGACAGTTAAAAATTCGTCAAAGGGATTTACCTTTAAAATAACTTAAAATGCAGTTATTTTTAACTGTTGCAAAATAACTAACAAATGCAATAAAAATAACTAACGGCGTCGTAAAATTAACTGACAAATTTTTACTACAAAAATTTAAAAACAACTAACAAAATAAGTAAAAACTACTGTGTTCTTAAAGTTAATTTTTTTCGTAATAAAAATATAAAAAACCAAATTTTTTTCTCGAATATAAAAATGCATTGTACTTGAAATTGAAGCAAAAATTCCAAACCGTTCTCCGTACATTTTTGTGCATTGGAGATGTAATGCTATTTTCTGATTTTTATTTGCAAACTAAGAATATATTAAAAACGAGTAAAAAGGTTAAAGTCGGGCATGCCGACTATACAATACCCTACACCAGTCTGAGTAAAAGCCAACTAATGTTTGGATCCGAAATTCGAATGGGTTAAAATGGGGCTTATGTCAAAATTTTCTATAATGTGAGTCAGCGCACCAAATTTCATTAAAATATCTTAATATTTGCGACTTGCAGTTTGTAACCAAGCCAATTTTGGGGGAACCCTTATATGGGCACTAGGTCTAAACATGGATCGATGTTCACCAAAATCAAAAGACTTCGGCCAACATAGGTCTTTGTACCAAATTTCATCAAAATATCTTAATATTTGCGAACTGCAGCGTATAAACAATATAATTTTGGGGGGACCCTTATATGGGCACTAGGTCTAAACATGGACCGATGTTCACCAAAATCAATAGGCTTCGTAGTTGGGCCGACATAAGTCGGTGTACCATATTTCATCAAAATATCTTAATATTTGCGACATGCAGCGTATAAACAATATAATTTTGGTAGGACCCTTATATGGGCACTAGGTCTAAACATGGACCGATGTTTACCAAAATCAAAAGACTTCGTCCTTGGGCCAACATAGGTCTTTGTACCAAATTTCATCAAAATATCTTAATATTTGCGACCTGCAGCGTATAAACCATATAATTTTAGTAGGACCCTTATATGGGCACTAGGTCTAAACATGTACCGATGTTCACCAAAATCAATAGGCTTCGTAGTTGGGCCGACATAAGTCGGTGTACCATATTTCATCAAAATATCTTAATATTTGCGAACTGCAGCGTATAAACAATATAATTTTGGGGAGACCCTTATATGGGCACTAGGTCTAAACATGGACCGATCTTCACCAAAATCAGAAGGCTTCGTCCTTGGGCCAACGTAGGTCTGTGTACCAAATTTCATCAAAATATCTTAATATTTGCGACCTGCAGCGTATAAACCATATCATTTTAGTAGGACCCTTATATGGGCACTAGGTCTAAACATGGACCGATGTTCACCAAAATCAATAGGCTTTGTAGTTGGGCCGACATAAGTCGGTGTACCATTTTTCATCAAAATATCTTAATATTTGCGACCTGCAGCGTACAAACAATATAATTTTGGTAGGACCCTTATATGGGCACTAGGTCTAAACATGGACCGATGTTTACCAAAATCAATAGGCGTCGTCCTTGGGCCAACATAAGTCGGTGTACCAAGTTTCATCAAAATATCTTAATATTTGCGACCTGTAGAGTGCGCACAAGAATGCATGGACAAACAGACAGACGTACGGACAGACGGACATCGTTAAATCGAAATAAAAAAAAAATTCTGAGTCGATCGGTATACTATAAAGTGGGTCTAGGACCAATATTTTTTGGTGTTACAAACATCAACACAAACTTATAATACCCTGACCACATAGTGGTGTAGGGTATAATAACAAATTATTATTTTTTAAATAACTAACAAAAATAACTGTTTACTGAAAAAATACTGTTTTCGTAGTTGTTTATCATGATGTTAAAAGTTAAAACGCTGTAAACGAAATCACAGTACTTTTCGTAAGTTGTTTTCTTAAATAACTGTAATAACAGTTGTTTTTTATTTTTCCCTAGAAAACTGCAGTTACTATTAAAACAACCAACTTCTGATTATTAAACAAACAACAGTCATGTAACTGCCTAGCAAAATTTAAGTAATGGGTGCTCATTACTAATATCTTAATAATAAGCAGTGGAATTAGGGTCTACTACATATAATTCGGTGTCAAAACTAATTATTTTTGCAGTAAAAAATAAACAAAATTTGTGCACTCGCTTCCCCCCGCTGCATTATAAAAATATACAAAATAAGTAGTTACGAAAATAAATAGTTATTCGGGTGCTAATAAGCAGGTTACAAGTTGTTAAAAATAAGGCTTTCTCATATACTTATTAGTGGTTCAAAAATAAGTAGTTACCAATATCAAATTATTTTTGTAATTAAATAAGTAGTCGCGCGTAAGCTAGACTGATTTTAAACACGTCTTCGTCTAACAAAAATAACTAGTACTGACGCCGAATTATGAGCAGTAAAAAATTTTAGTTTCATTATATAACCACTTATTTGGTAATGAAAGATTTTGCTGGGTGCCAAACTTTTTTTAAGTGGACTTAATATTTTTTTTTTAAACTCATTACTTTAACATTACTGCTACTTATAAGATAAAAAGTTTTGTAAGAAGTAAGAGGTTACCTGCCTTTATTTCTTCTTACAAAACTCATTAGCGGGTAATAGAAGGTTTTGCTGGGTCAACATCAAATTTAAATGTCTTACCGATTTTCTAATTTTTTACCATTTCACAGTCACATTGCAACTCATTCAAATTTCAGGTTCAAACATTAGTTGGCTTTCAACCACACTGCTGTAGGATATCATAAAGCCGGTATGTCCGACTTAAATCTTTTTACTCGTTTTTTTGTTGAAATTAATTTTATTTATGATAATAAAATTTACAAATAAAAAATATGTCAAGCCCCATAGACGAGAGAGGAAAACTGCTGGAGATACACTGATAGAAATAAACCTGTAAAATAGCAGAAAAAGCTATTGGATGTTAGCTAAAAAGTTCCTTAGAGAAGAGTTCGGAAATTAGCAGATTATTTTCTATAAATATTAATTAGATAATAACAAAAAAAATAGAACTTCGTCCGCTAATATTCAACAATTTTTTTGTAGAATTAAGTAGGGTAAACTGTCATATTCTGTTGCTGTTTTTATCTTACTAATATTTAGAATTCCGCAGCCGCAAGGTTGTAACTACTCCAAAAGCGATTGTTATTTTCCATTTGAAATTGAGATTTTCAGTTTTAAATTGAAAAGCTAGGAGTTTTCACATTTGAAGTACAAATTTTTCGTAAGAATTTTTTGTAGAAAAAAACTTTTAAAGATCTAAAGCAATTTTACATTAAAATTTTTAACTACATCAATATGTATTTGTTTCAAAAGTTCTACAATAAGATCGTTGAACTTTTTCATTCAGAACAAAAAAAATTTTAGTACTTCAAAAGCAATTCATTTTATAATATTAACCTATTAAAACTAAAGAAAACTTCTTTGGCGTATTTAAAATTTTTTAAATGCAAAAAATTGTAAAATGAACGCATGCGTGTAAGAACCCAAAACTAAAAAGTGATTTACAACAATTTTTATATCAGCTGTCAAGTATTTTTTGTTTTTTTTTTTTTTGCATAACTACTTCCACTGCTGCCGCCACTTGGAGTTTAATGATGATAAAGAAGCCACAACAGTAACTTTGTCTCTTTACCCCCCAAAGGCACAAACAGAATTTCTTCATATAAATATTCGCCCTAAAAAAAGGGAGGCTTAATGATCAAAGCAACAAAATAATATTATAAAAAATCTGCTACAAATACATAAAAAAATACAGAAAATTTACTTACTGACTGTCTGGTGGTAATCAACGCTTATGTTGCTTAAAGTTTTTAAAACATTTTTTGCTTAAATAAAATAATATAATTTAATATATTTGTTGTAGTAGGTAGTATTATTCTTAATTTTTGTGGTTTTTGGTTAAACATATGCATGCAATTTTATTAAATGATATAATTATAGGGCGCATACAACTAACCAACCAATCATTCGCATAACATCCCAGTCATACATTTATGTTTTTTTATTTTTCTTGTTTGCTACATTGTTGAATTATTTATCATTTATCCTTTGAGAAGAAACAAAAAATATAAATGTGTTGTTAGAGATTTTGAAAAACAAAATTTCGTCAATTTGTATTATAAACTGTGAAAATGTTATTAAGATCAACACTTAAATAAATATCTCTTGTACCCGGATTTTTATTATGAAAATTATGATGTTTTTAAAGGTACAAAAAGATTTATTATAATGTGGATTAATTTTTATTTTTTTTTTTGTTATTCAAAAAGTAGAAAGTCTGCATGGGTATTTTTTTTTTTTTATATCCAATTCAGTTTTTATTAAAATTGTTGTAATCTGCAATTCAAATCGATTTGCTAAAATCAGTTAAAAAACTTACTAAATATTAGTAATTTTAGTACAATGAAATTAGTATAAATAATTAGTTGCAGATACTAAATTTCAGTAAATTATTGTAAACTGTAAAAATAAACAAACTGTAACTTTTTTTCTTTCGATTGTAACAAGCGTACACTTATAAAAAAAAGTTAGTACAAAAGTGTGTTAAACGCGTTCTGGCGCAAATTAACTGATTTTTTCTGTTATTTTTTCTTAAAATTTAGGATTGAACCAATATTTTTGTAAATCCCAGTTAGCATAACAATTACTTTCATCTGTATTTGAACTAACTTTTCATCCTAATTTTTAATAATTTATGTTTCTTAATTTTACAAATTTTTCAGCTAATTTAAACCCAAATTATTTCCCAGTTTTTTATTTTTGTGTCTCTGCTATCAATATCACATAGAGATGGCGCTATATTTTCATAATTTTTTATTGTATAATCACAAAATGGCTTATATCTCGGAAACTAACCGAGTTATAGCAAAATGGACAAAAATTCGATACTATAAACTTCCCGGTGAAAAATGCTCATACACGCTCAAACATGTTCATATATGGTTTATGTATGGACACATATGAACAAATATGGATTTTTTATGAACATACATATATGGATTTTATATGAACATATATGGAAGTATATGTGATTCCATATATGAAAAAATTTCATATACAAACATATATGGAAGCATCTGTTATTTCATATATGGAAATGGCACTCATATATGGACAAATATGAAAGTATATGTTATTCAATTTATGCAAAAGGGACTTGTATATGAACATATTTCGAAGAATACATTTTTCCATATATGTAAAAGGAACTCATATTTGGATAAATATGGAATTATATTTAATGACATGAATAAAAAAAGGAACATATGTAGCGCCTAATTTGAATGTCATACATAAATTTATATCTATCGTACAACCTTATAATAAAGGACAGCAACCTTCGCATGTATTCGCATATATTTAATAAATGTATATGTTCATATATGAACATATACTTAGGTGTTACCTCATTTTTCGGATCCATACATATATGGTTGAACCATAAATGTTCATATATGGACATTTTTCACCGGGTAATCAATCTTTGTAAGCCACCTATACTTCCAAAAATAAATATGGGCCTGTGTCGGGAAAGATCCGTAGAGCCCAAAAACCAAGACATTTTAGCAGAAATTTTCAGTTAAATCAGGTAATGTTTCTGTTGAATTTGGTTCAAATTTCTTAGCTAAGTTAACTAGAATTGTCTGTGTATTTAGCAGTGTGTAAAATTTAGCTTACCTAAATTTAGCAGACCATAATTCTCAATTTCATTGAAAATTCTGCTGGCGCAAATACAGGTACTATTTCCTGTTATTTTTAGCAGAATTTTGAACTATTTGTACGAGCTTTTTTTATGAGTGTATAATTACTTCATCGTACTTAAAATTTGAAGTCAAAATTGCAAACGGTTCTCCAGTTATTAGCTTTTTATGCATTGGTGATACAATAAAATTTTCTGAGTGTTATTTCCAAACTAAGAATATATCAATAGTAACAAATATGAACTAAACAAGAATTGTAAAAAATCAACGAATTCTTGTAAATAAAGTTTTTTAAATTAGTATACTTTTCTGCTAAATTTAGCACTCGGTTTTGAAAAATTAGTAAAATGTTTTGCTGAAATCAGCAGCGAAAATTAGCAAAAAATTCCGTAATTTGTAATAAGAGAATAGCAAAAATGATTACTAAAAAAAATTATACTAAAAATCAGTATAAAAATAGTAAAGTTCGATTGGAAACTGTTTACAAATTTTTTTACTAACTTTTTTATCTGAGTGTATGCCTTAGTAAAGACCAGCGAAGTTTCTTTTAAATATCGTTTCAAAATTCAAAATCGGTTCAAAAATGTTTAAATGCGCCAGTCACAAAAATACTCTTTTCCACTTAACTCGAGAATTCGAGGTTATATTACAATTTCTCAAACCGGTTTTGTAATACACTCAGCTAGACCTATACACTAGGTCCCTTAAAAACCGGAATCGAAAACAAATGTTTGTAGCACCGTGTAATAATAAGTTTTCATGTTTTATAATAAGTTTTCTTATTTTATTTGCAGTTTTATTGCATATAGTGAGACGTGCAAATGATTATAATGCATCATTAAGAACATACGCTGCATATGTTGCATGTGTTGGCATGTTCATTTTCTATGTCCATGTATGCAAAATCACTGTTAAAACTATGCATATGTATATGTATTTGATTTGAATTTACTCGACAGGACTTCATATGTCATTGTGAAACATATATGAACGGCATAGCATGATTTAACACTTGCATGATGTGACTCATAGCTCCACTCACAAAAGTTTGTCGGTAGAATCTACTAAAAATGACAGTTAAAACAAAGGTATATGCAGTTAAAAAGGCGACAAAAATATTTTTACCTTTAAAAAAAACTAAAACTTTTGTTATTTTTAACTGTTGAAAAATAACTGACAAATGCTTTAAAAATAACTACCAATGTCGTAAAATTAACTGATAAATTTTTACTACAAAAATTTCGAAATTCGAAGTAAAAATTCCAAACCATGCTCCAAGTATTATGCTTTTATGCATTGGAGATACAATACAAGTTTCTGATTTTTATTTGCAAACTAAAAATATATCAATAATAACAAATATAAATTAAATAATACCCTGACCACATAGTGGTGTAGGGTATAAAAACATCTCTCCAATCAACACTCGGTATCCAACTATTGAATGTGAATAAAGCGCATCATAATGTAATGAATTACTTGTGAAAAAGGAGAGAAACAATAGGATTAAGAGAGGAAACATTCTAATTGAAAAATAAATTACTCAAGTATTAGTTAATTCTGGCTGTTCTGATTACAAAACATACATTGTATAGACTGCGATTGAAAAAAAACTTCAATTAGTCACAATCACCGCTATGCCGATCGTGGTGTATCTTGTTAAGAGGTGATGCTACGAGTCATAGCCTGTGCAGAGGGGCTACCGGTTCAATCCCCGATCATGGCAATACACAAAAAGTTTTTCATATAGAGAAAAATTAACAATTCAAAATTACTTTGATCAGTTGACACATAAACTAACCACTGACGAGTCTTTGGCTGAGACGAAACTGCGGCAGTCTAGTAATTCCCTTGTGTCTATTAAATTTTTCAATAAAAATGCTTTCTTCTTCTTCCTATAAATCCGCTCTAGAAAAAATTCTTTTGTAATTAATTCTAATATTAATTATGATTGTCCTATGCGACGGTTACAAACACTTAAATACACTCATAGAAATAAATCTGTAAAAATAGGAGAAAAAGTTACTAAAAATTAGTTAAAAATGATGCTGCAGAAAAAACTGCTAAAATTAGCAGATTTTTTTACTAAATACTAGTAAAATGAGAACAGCGAAATTAAAACTGTTAAATTTACAGAATTTTAGTTATATTTAGGCTAAGTTTCAGTTAATTGAAAATAGCTAATTTTACTGTAAAATCTGCAGAAAATTTTTGATAAATATTTGTATACTAAAAATAGCAAAAATAAATAAATCTACAAAATTTTTGCTATTTTAAGCTAAATTTAGTTGAATGCAAATAGCAGTCTATTCTGCTAAAATCAACAGAAATATTTGCTAAAAAATTGTAAACTGCTGTTTTCAAAAGGCTCGATTTTTATTTGCATTTAAAAAAAACGAAAAAAACTTCGAAAATTTTAAATTTTTTGGTAATTTTTTAGGCTACTAATTATTTAGCAAAATTTTTTGCTGAATTTAGCAGGTTAATTTGCTATTCTCCATTTACAAAAATTTAGCTCAAATATAACTAAAATTCTGTATATTTAACAGTTTTATTTTTGCTGTTCCTATATTACTAATATATAGCAAAAATAATCTGCTAATTTAGAAGTTTTTTTCTGCATCATTTTTAACTAATTTTTAGTAGTTTTAACTTAATTTTTTACGGACTTTTTTCTATTAGTGTAGTAAAGAATTTTTAAAATTCAAAAAATCGGAATTTTTTATTATTCAAATAATTTCAAAATTACTGTTTTGGTAATTGTTAATTACATTAAAAATAATTGTTTTAAACAACTGTTGTTTTCTTAAATAACCATCATACATACAAAACAACTGTAATTACTGTTAAAAACAACAACTACTGATTACTATACAAACAACTGTCATGTATTAACTGTAAAAGTTTTTTGAGTGTGTCCTCATGGTAGTTTTTATAAACGGAATGTTCGTTTTATTTTTTGGTTGATTTGTATGACCGCGTGCTTGAACGTTTTTATAAAATTTTGTTGTAAAAAGTACAAATTCGGCCCTGTATCAGTGTTGCCAGAAAGTTTTAGATGGTATCCCCATTTTAAAAGAACTCAATAAGAATCGTCTAAATCAATTTTAAAGTCTGTTACGACTCATTTTTTTAGAGCGCTCTAAAATTTTATTTTTTCTTTAAAAATGCATTTTTAAATTGGGTGAAAGAATCAATTTGGGGCCAATGTAGAGATTCAGCAACTTTTCGGGGATTATTGGGAATTTCAACTTACAAAATGGGGAGATGAGCTTAAATCATTATGACAACACTGGTAGGAATTTTTATTAATTTTTGCGAAAAAAAACAAAGCATATTTTAGGGCTGATATAATTAAATGAAATAACACATACATGCGTCACCCTGTTATTTAGACGAAAAATTTGCAGCATACTTTAGGGGATATTGAAAACATCCCTACTACTAAATTCTGGTCGCCTGGTAATAAGCAATTTTTAAAATCAAAATGGAAACCGAAAAAATATTTTTTTACAACTTTTTCCTTTCGCTAACAAATATTATTTAATGGGACTGACTAATGGACTAAAAAATTAGCATGCTCTTTCAGCGTATTTATTGTAATCAAATCAAAATCTAGTTTAGCTGTCAAATTTTGTAAAGAAAAGGGTAAATTCAATATAAGGGGTTTCTATAAAAGGTAAAATCCTTATAAGTTCAAATTTTTTAGAATTCTAGGCTTTTTTTAAATGGAAAAGGTTTTCAGAATTTTAGATTTTTTCTAAAGGAAGAAGCTCTTGGACTCTGGGAGTTTTTCGGTAGCAAAAAAAACTCGGAATCGGGGGTTTTTTCGATTCAATAGCAGGCCCAAGTTCTCTGAGTCTTCAAAACTTGATTAGATATTTAGATTTCTTACACTCATAAAAATAAATCTGTAAAAATGGCAGAAAATGTTACTAAACATTAGTTAAAAATTATGCTGCAGAAAAAACTGCTAAAATTAGCAGAATTTTTTGTTAAATATTAGTAAAATAAGAACAGTAAAATTAAAACTGTTAAATTTACAGAATTTTAGTTATATTTGAGCTAAATTTTTGTTAATGGAAAATAGCAAATTAACCTGCTAAAATCAGCAAAAAATTTGCTAAATAATTAGTAACCAAAAAATTAAAAATTTTCTAAGTTTTTTACGATTTTTTTAATGCAATTCAAAATTGAAAACAGCAGCCCAAGTAAAAAAAATGATATGGAGACATATGAAATTATATTTAATTATATATAATCTTTTATGTAATTAGATATAATTATATCCGAAAAATGAGAACATCTTATTGTATCTTATTGTATCGAATTGTATACAATTGTATACAATTTGGTACAATTTGATACAATTTTATGCAATTCGATACAATTGTATCCGAATTTTGTCCTCATCCAATTACATCAAATTATATCTTTTTGTATAAAATTATATAAAATGTTATAAAAGTGCACATAGTTTGATACAATTACATCTACAAATTGAGCTTATACTTTAGATCATATTATATATGAACACATCTAACAATATACAAAAATTATTTTTTTAAATAAAAAAGATATGCAATATCTGGAGATCAGACCTGGGGGATTTCAATTACAATTGCAAATAAATGTAATTGAAATTAAAAAAACTCAATTACATTTCATGTAACTGTAATTGAAAATTTTCAATTACAATTGTAATTGAAAGTGATTTCAATTACATTTAGAATTAAAGTGTTTTTTGTTAAAATTTTGTAGAAAAAACTGACTGGGATAGGTTGGATAGGCGTGGATAAGTATACAACGAATACGTCATGTTGGGCTGACCTCTCACTTGTTCTTTTTGTCATTATTTATTTTCCAAAAAAATGTAATTGTAATTGACATTTTTTCAATTACAATTATATGTAATGTATAATTGAAAATTTTCAATTACAAATTACTTGTAATTGTTTTTTTTTTTTTAATTACAATTACATATAATTATAGATGATTTTAGAAAGAACGTTATATTGTTATATATTAAAGAAATCATGAAATATTGTAGATATGGAACCATATTAAGTTATATGTGGGTTCTTATTCGTCAATATATAAATCATATCTAACACAAATTATGAAATATTTCTTATATGGCTCCACATATAGTTTTATATTATTATGTATAGTGTCATACTAAATTATATATAAACGTATATGTAATTATATCTGTAATATGTTACTTTATGTACTTATATATAGCACATGCAATTATATGTAGGCCAGTATGTAAAAATATAAAATCACATATGTCTCCATATTAAAACCTTTGAGGGAAAAATATATAACATATGACTATATAAAAGTATATCTGCTTGAATTTAAAAGCATATGTGGCCATATGGAACTATAAGTTACTATATGCAATTACATAAAATAAGATATGGTTATATCAAAACTTTTTTACTCGGGCTAGTTTATAATTTTTTAGCAAATATTTCTGCTGATTTTAGCAGAATAGACTGCTATTTGCATTCAACTAAAATTAGCTTAAAAATATCAAAAATTTTGTAGATATAACAGTTTAATTTTGCTATTTTTATTCTACTAATATTTAGCAAAATTTTCTGCAGATTTTACAGTACAATTTGCTATTTTCAGTTAACTAAGAGTTAACTTAAATATAACTAAAATTCTGTAAATTTAACAGTTTTCATTTTACTGTTCTTATTTTACTAGTATTTAGCAAATAATCTGCTCGTTTTTTAGCAGTTTTTTCTGCAGCATAATTTTTAACAAATTTTTAGTAACTTTTTCGGCTATTTTTACAGATTTATTTCTATGAGCATATGAAAAGAAAATGATCTAAAATAGTTTGTAAACGTGAAAAAAATACATTTTTTTGTTAATTTTTCAAGATTTTTCGTTATGTTTTATTATTGCATTTAATATGTATAATTTTGAATTTTTTAAAGTTAATTTTTTTCATCGCGCATTTGATTATATATATATTTTTTTTTTTTATTTCATTATCAAGTACATCGTTTATCATTAAGTTGTTTTTTTTTCTTTCAATATTTAATTACACTTTTTTGTTCAAATATTTTAGAATATTATTTTGTAAATGTAAACACTGTAAACAGAATAATATCGATTTTTTTTATTACTAAGACAATAAGTAAAATAATTGTTTTGCTTTTAATAATATAATTCATTAATTATGATTTCATTTATTTTTAATACATATATAAACGACGACAAAATAGATATTGAAATTTTTTTTTTATAAATTTGTTTTATTTTTTTTCATAATTTACGGGTAAATTGTATATAATTATAATTGTAATGCTGTATTTTATCTCTTGTTGTTTTTGTGTTTATTTTATCTTTTGTATGTGTGTGTGTGTTTGTGTGTTAATGTAAGTTTGCATATACATTCATATATAAATAGATAAATTTATAGAGAAGATGAAGGAATAAAATTTCTTTAAATACACATTAATAATTAAGAATTTATTTTCATTATATTGTATATTATAATTATCTAAAGTCTAAGATTTAATAATTATTAAAAAAAAATTCTTCATAATTATGTATTTTTTTTATCTTAAATTAATATAGTGGGAGGGAGGAGTAAATCTTAAAAAGGGTTGGTTGTTAGTGGTTTTGAGTGTTTGGATATATATGTAAAAATTAATTTAATTGGAAACTTTATTTTCTTTTTAAAAATATTTTTATAGAACGACTTTTATTGGAAACTAGAAATTTGTAATCATGCAAATTTCGATTTTATTACAACTCCAATATTTACTCAGTGTTAGACTTTAATTTAAATAAAGTCTATTGAGTTATTTGATGTAAGTTTCGTATGAGTTAAAAATTCGTTTTTGAATATTTCTAAAAGTAAAGGAAAAAAATGTAATTGTAGACTTGTATTCTGAGAATTAAAAGAACAAATAAAAATTTGAGTAAATATTTGATTTAAAAAATAATATTAAAATTCATTGGAATCTCATTTCTTCTCGAGGTAAAAATTTTTAGATTTTCTAAGAATTTTATTTAACCTTTTACAGTATAACGTTACAATGATTGCTTGTTCCCCCAAGCAGCTTTTTGTTAAAAATTATCAATATCGGTGCAACAATTCAAAATATATAGGATACGAAATTTACTATCCATTATATACTTTTATGTGTTCCGAAATTTTGATCATTTGCAGTTATTCGCAATAAAAATAGTTAAAAGTGAAAATTTCGAAAAACTCCGAAATAGGTGTCTATGTATTTGTTTTCCATATTCCTTCAGAATATTTAATCCATATTATCCTCCACTAACAGAAAAAAGTATTTAAAAAATTTAGTTACAACTACTAAAAATTAGTTAAAAATGACCTTGCAGAAAAAACTGCTAAAATTGGCAGATTATTTTTGCTATATATTAGTAAGATAGGAACATCAAAAATAAAACTATTTAATATACAGAATTTTAGTTATACTTGAGTTAAAATTTTGTTAATAGAAAATAACAATTTAACCTGCTAAAATCAGCAAAAAATTTTGCTATATTATTAGTAGTCAAAAAAATCACACAATATTCAAAATTTTCGAAGTTTTTTTAATGCAAATAAAACTTGAGCCTTTTGAAAACAGCAGTTAGCATTTTTTTCAGCAAATATTCCTGCTGAATTTAGCAGAATAGAATGTCATTTGCATTCAACTGAATTTAGCTTAAAAATAAAAAAAAATTTTGTAGATAAAACAGATTATTTTTATTCTACTAATACTTAGCAAAATTTTCTGCAGTTTTTAAAGTATAATTCATTTTCAATTAACTAAAAGTTAAAAAATGTAAATTTAACACTTTTATTTTTCATCTTTTTGTTTTATTTAGCAAAAAAAAGATATGTTAAATTTAGCAGAAAAAAAACATATGTTAAATTTAGCAGTATTTTCTGCAAGGTCTTTTTTAACTAAATTTTAGTTGCTTTGTCGTTATATTATGACACAACTTCAAGAACCGATGTTTCGGAAACAGTATTTGCTATAACACTGCAGTAAAAAGCATAAGATAGCGTAAAAGTTTAGATATAACCACAAATAAAAAGATGTAGATTATCACTACAGGGTTGCCACATAGTGATTTCAAAATCTTAGTCAGTTATTAACAAAAAAAAATGAAAAAAGAAATAAAAAAAATCCTAAAATCTTGATTATTTACGTAGACTTTAATTAAGAGAATAAATTAAAAAGACAATTTTGGAAAACTCTGGGTTCAATGAAGAATGTGAGAGGTTAACGTTTTTACTTTGGTTGCAAATATTTCCGCTAGAGAGGGTAGCGAGATAATAAAAAATGCAGAAAAATCATATCTGGGTACTGCACCCCGTTTCTGTATTTATTTATATGAAACCAAATCAGCTACTAATGCGCTGCATGTAAGTTATTTTTAATTTAATTAGATATTTTACAAAACTACATGTGTCCACAGTTATAAATGTTACGATATCTGAAAGAATTACTACTAAGACTACAGTCCATTTTATCATCTCTTAAATCACCCTGTGTAATGCAGGGTGACCATACATTTCCCAATGAGAAAACTTCTCGCATCAGATACAGAAACGGGCTACTGGTCTTTGACCATACAAATTTTCGTTGAAAAATTCACACGATTTCTTAATTCAGAAGAATATGGGTTAACTTACATTAAGATCTGGGGGCTTACCGCGTAACTGGATTCAAACAAAAATTTTCGAGTTCGTAAATTTTTGTATCATTTGTAAAAAGAAAAGCTTTAGCATAAATCTTACTTTTTAAGTTTTATATATAGTGTGCAAGATAAGGATAAACAAGAATTCAACAGTAGAAATTTTATAAAGAATTATTTTTTTAACAATATTTGCAAGATTTGCGAATTCGAAAATTTTTTTCAAAATAAGTTACGCTGGATTTTCATGCAGTAAAGCCTTAAGTATCTAAAAATCCAAGAATTTAAAATTTTTCGATAACTAAAGTCTTGGGGATAATTTTAAGAATCTGGGCGGTTTTCTAATATTAAAAGTACTTCGAATCTGAGTTTTTTCTTTAAGGAAAATACCTTAGAGTCTGAGGGATTTTCTATCGACAAAACTACTTAGAATTTTGGGGTTTCCTGTAGGAATAAGTACTCTGAATTTGAAGATTTTTCCGTCTCTTTTTCCGAAGTTTTGCGAGTTTTTCTATAGGAAAAAATACTCAAATTGTAAGGGTTTATTCTATATAAGGATTCTTGAGAAAAAAGTACTGTACATCTGTGGGTATTTAAAATCTAAGGGGTTTCTGTAGGAATAAGTACTCGGAATCTGACAGGTTTTCTATTGAAAAAAGTGCCCAAAATTAAAAAGAAATTTTCAATGTAAAACAGATCCTAGAATATGTGAGATTTCCTCAACAAAACAGGGTGGTTACTATGTAATTCGATTCGAAACGGAAATGCTTTTGAACAGAATTTTCACATTGAAAATCATCAAGTACGAAAAAACAGTTTTTAATGGGGGAAAACATTGGAAACTTGTATGCAATAGTTTAGCATAAAAGTTTTCAATATTTTTCCCCATTAAAAACAGTTTTTGTTACTTGATTTTCATTGTGAAAATTCTATTCGAAAACATTTCCGTTTCGAATCGTATTACGTAATAACCCCCCAATACTTAAATTCTGAAGATTTTTCTATAAACATAAATACTTTTGCTGAATCTGAAGACAAAAGTTCTCAGAAGGTAAGTGATTTTTTATAGCTAAAAGTCAGCATAATCTGAAGAAAAAATATATATAAAGGATAACGTAACTAGCACTGCAGAGTTTTTCTATAGTAAAACCCCAGTAAAAAGGTAAAACCCAAAAAACTGGCTTATAATGCATTATCATAGATTCTAATTTATGTTCTACAACCGGTTCTTTTTGTATAGAATTTGACCTAAAAGAAATAGGTTCTTTTCCTCCAAACCAGAACAGGTTGCTTTAGAGTCGGTTCTATAACTGTATACAGAACTGGTTCTGGGACAATGAAACCTTACATTTTGACTTTTGGAAATCAGTTTTAGAACCGGTTCCATGGAACCGGTGGTAAAAGCACCTGTTTGGGAATAAATTTTGAGGTAAGCAGTTCTACAAATTTTTGCTGGGATATATTTACAATTTTGGATCTTTCCACAGAAAAAATTGCTCACAATGTGAAAGTTTAGTCAAAGAAATAAGAACTTGAAATTGAATGGGGCCTCCATAGAAAAACAGTTTTAAGAATCTGAGGGCTTTTTACTGTTAAAAAATCTTCAAAATCCAACTGTTTCAATTAAAAATGTCCCCAAATCGGAGAGGAAATAAAACCTTTCTCTGTATTTCTTTCTTTTGAAACTAAAAATATAAAAGAAATTCTTAAAGCTCCTAATAAGTGCTGAAAAGTAAAACTGTTTAAATTTTCAACCGAGTGGGATTATAAGTTTTGAAAATATGTAGGTGTAATTAACAACAAATTGAATAATAACTAAATAATAAAAAAAATGTTTGAGTCTTTATTACTTTTAGTGACCAATTTTCTTTTGTTTATTGTTTGTTTGTAAGGAATTTCCTTTGGGCTGATTCGGTCAATTAATGATAACTAAATAAAATGAAAACCAATTTATTTCATCTTTTTTACTCGACGTTTCTTTGACTTTTTTCCAATTTCAAAAATTGTCTTTTTGATTTAAAATCAAGTTCCATATTTCGAAACGTCTGGAATTTGAGTAGAAATATTAAAGGTTTTAAAACCTTTAAAAGTTTACTATCTCATATAAGTTTTGAGTGTACGACTGAATAGTTCAGAAATCATGAAAAATTTTACAAAGGGAAAACGTTTGTATGAGTAATTGAATGCGATTTTGTAATGTTTCCACACAGTTAAGCACACCGCTGCCAATTCAGGTATTTTCTCATCAAATCTGGCGATATTTCAATGCATTTAGCGAGATAAAATTTGATTTAGCTATTAGCGGAAAAACTGGAGATTTTTTGAAAGTCAGTCTTGACGTTTTCTTAGGGCTTTTTGTATATTTATATCCTTGTCAGAATTGTCGAGTTTTTGTTATTTAGCGAATTATCGCTTAATTTTTAAGCAAAACTGGAATAGTTAAAAGAAATTTGAGATTTATCGCCTAATTTTTTTTAGAAAAAAATTAAAAAGTTCTAAAAATATAGCTATTTTTGCAAATATTTTAACAGAATTTGAAAAGCTCGTGAAATTTAGCGATTTATCAATAAATTTTTTAAGTTTTTTATAATTTAGCTATTTTCTAGCGATTTCTTGGTTTGATTTAGCGATATTTCTAGGAAAAAAGTTAGCAACAACTATTGTACAATCACTGTTAAGCCTTTGATAGTAAAATACAAATTGTTTAAAAATTTTCGAACAAACTTTGTGGAAATAATGAATATATCTGTGTTAATTTTATGGATTTACAGCACCCCAAGCGGAGATTTTGAAATTAAAGCTCGAACTTTGATATGCTGCAGTTCCTACACGGATTTGGAATATTCCAAAATTGAAATTTGGTGATTTATTCAATATATTGGGCTTGCTTTGTTCCTATACGTGTTACGCAATCATATAAAAATTTGACTCTTTAAATATTTTGAACGTCCATTATATATGGGTAAGATTCTATAAAAAATATTTATATAGTTTTTTTTCTCGTTTTCATGTTAAGCGAGAGCAACAAAACTCAACTTTTTTGAAAAAATACACATTTTTATTCTTATATTCTGTTGTACATGAATAAAAAAAAGAGAAATTCGCAAAGAATCGAGAATTGCTACAACGCAAAAGTTTTAGTTAACAAAAAAAAAAAAGTTACAAAGGTTTAATTCACATATAAACTTTCTTTGTTTTCTTGTATTTGAATTTTAAAATTGTTTTGAATTAAATGCACAAATATTTATCCATTAACAAAATTTGTCCACAATGCTTCAAATACCTAGTAATTATCGCTTTTTGCCCAACCTGTTCGGTCGGACATTATATGTACATTTTTTATTCTTTAAAATTGTATAAAATACGTCGTTTAAAGTCGTTTTATAATTATTTAAAAAGAAAAATCTTTTTCCAAATCAATATATCTTTGAATTGAATTAAATTTTTTCTGGAATTTCTACAAAATTTTGTCTAACCATTTAAATATTTAAAAAAATTAAATATATAGGTAAGTGTATGTATAATTACCAATATTTTTTTCAAACAGATTTTGAAAATATTGCAAGTGTTTTTCTATTATAATAATATAGAAGAGGCATAGGACAGGGTATAGTAAAAAGAGATCATATTTTGGAAGTTTAAGGTTAATTTGTTGTTGTAGATTTCCGCATAAATTAGTTAACCAGCGTCACAATTCATAGGCAATATTATTTTGTTCATCTCGTGTTTTTCTAGCCTTAAAGGGTGCAGAGAAATGTTCAAATGCTGTTTCGGGTGTAAATGATGAAGTCGAATAAGAACGTAATCTGCGATGTGGGGTCTTCGATGACGATGCGGCTGTTGCCTGAGGGCCAGAGCTACGAGATCTTTGATATGGTGGACGACCAAAGGTGGTACTATAGGTCGTACTACGATTACCAGTGGTGCCAACACCACCACCACCGCCACTACCACCAGCTCCAAAACAACGCATAGCAGAACAGATGAGTGTACACCAACGCCATGACGAGGGAGAGAAATTATAGAAAGGTGGTGCCGATTTTGGTAATAAATGTTGACGACTTGTGTGTATGTAGGGATTATAATTAGAATGAAATGAACCACCACTATCACTACTATTACCACTATCTACGCTACTTTGTAATAAGGTAGAACGAAAAACGTTACCATTTTGGGGAAAATATGGATCATCTTCGGTCGAATGAAAACCATGATTATCAGCAGCATTAGCTGAATTAATATCAGAACGGGTATCACGATCAAAATCTCGATCAATAGAAACAGCTGGTGTAATTATCATAAATTGACTATATTTTGTACGATAAGAACGATTTGTGGACGATGAAGATGAGGCGGCTTTGGAAGTCGAACCATGTGATGTTGCTGCTGCTGTCGATGGATACTTGGTTTTATTCGAAGCATGATTTGTATTTGTCGACATAGACTGTTGTTGTTGCTGTTGCTGATGATTGGCTATAGAATTTAATAAAGTCTGATTAGTATCGACAGATGAAAATGAGGCAGTTGATGATGTAGGCGATATATCGGCCCCACTGGAGGTAGCATTAAAAAATGATGCTGTATTACCCAAAGCAGCTGTACTGCTTATTATACCAGCCGTTTGACTTATGAACATACCCGCTGGTGAAGGTTGTGTTGTGGTTACTTGATATTGTAACTGCAATGGCAGTGAATGTTGTTGTTGTATTTTGGCATGTTGGTGCTGGACAGCAGCAATAATTGAAGAGGAATGTGATGGTAAATGTTGAGAATGTTGTGGAGCCATTGATTGTGTTAACGATAGTTGTTGTTGCTGCGGAGCTGGTGATGTTGTAGTAGGTGTTGAACCAACTGAAGGCATCCATCATCTTGTTTCCTCATTACCACTACTACTATCCTCCGGCTTGACAATTTTATAGGTAATTAAATATTCAGGATAGGCCTAACACGATAAAAAAAACAAATAATATGTATCGTTTTGTATTAAAATAGGTTTTAATAAATCCTCTACCTGTTCTCCTCTATAAACCACATATTCAGCGAAATGTAGACCACCCGCTGAAGGCCTGCCAATAACCGAATGATGTCCGGGAGGTGCATGCGCCATTTTCATGGCGCTATATTGTAAAAATGATTTACCCAAAGCCACTCGACACAATAACAATTGTCTGCAAATAGTATATATGTTAGATAGTATACTTTAGTTCTTTTTTCATTTCATTCAAAAATCTTACCTTGGGCACATATAACATGATTTATCTTTGTGCGATGGACATCCTATGCCACCACCAATGCCGTATACATATTGATTACTTTTCGAACTATGTTCAGCAAAATATATACCCGCACCAAACATGCCTCCTATATAGGCATGACGTTCATCGAAACCTTTCTGTACAATGGCATTGATGAATGGACTACCATGGAATAACATGCGTTCATTGGCTTGCATAGTATTTTCTTCAGATACTTCTTGCCGCCGGTGTGCATAACGTTCCCAAAGTTTACGATTTTGTACCTTTTGAACCTGAAATATTAAGGGAAACATTTTCAGCATTTTGTAACTTGGAAATCTGATTCTATTTCGATTAAAACTATTTTTCAATAACTTTCAACACTATGCAAAAAAACGTACAATAATTTACAAAATTTGTATTTGTTTTGTGTAGGGTTGCCAGATATGAAATCGACAAAAAAAAAGTACATCGGGGGAAAAAAGGCAGCACAATTATTAAAAAAGAAGTACACTTTTTCATTAAAAATATCTTAAAATTCAGTACATAAAAGTAAAAATGTATGTACTTTAGAATCAGGGATTGCAACCAAAACGAATTAGGGTCTATTTTATAGTTCATGCTTAAACACACTTACCACTATGCTATTGAAATTGAAGCCGATTTGAATGGATGAAGAATATTTAAGTGTTCTATATTCTTATGCTGTGCGAATTAGTATTTATAAATAACTAAATATTCCTAAATATGTAGAATCTATGACACTAAAAAGTTAGTGTTAACTGAAAAATCGCACCTTAATCGTTGCGGTTGTCAACTATGTTTAGAATTTCTAACTTAGGGCCTGTTTATCTATTACGAAAATAGTCTAAACGAAAGAAATTGACAATCACTTTCGTCAAAAATACATGGGAAACAAAAACAAATTTTCGTTACTTTGCTTTTGTTTAGAGTATTTTCGTAATACATAAACCAGGGCTTAATATGACAATTACGTTTCATTAACGTCAGTTTTCATTACCGATTTTTTGTTTGTGGACATATTTCTATTTTGACTTCAGAATTTTGTTAAGTGCATTCAAATAAACAAACAGACCTAATATTTATGAATTTACAAAATATAATAAGAAAATAAAATTCGACATACATGACACATGTTTATTTTTAAAAATTATTTTAATTTTTGCATTAAAAAATACAAAAATTGTTTTTGTTGCTTTTCAAAAAGTGTTGATTTATGACTGGATTGATTTTACCAAATCAGAAAGTTCATATACAAAAGTACAAAATTCTCGTCCCGTTGCATTTTTGTACGTTATGAAATGTCTCGGTTTGTGTGGTCCAATCATCATTTTCTTATTGCGGACAACTGATTAGTTGGGGTGATGCCCACGAAACAATTGTATTGTCTATCATGAAAATGGTCAAACTTTTTGAAATAACAAATAAAAATCTAATATGAAAATATCATATTAGAATTTGGACTTGAGGTAGAACAATATTCTAAATAAAATATTTTTGTTTGAAAAATGTGCAAGAATTTCGAATATTTTGCGTTGTTATTGCTTAGCTTCTTTGGATTTCAAAAACATAAAAAACTTAGTCAAAACTGCTAAAAAAAAAAACAGGGGTTTTAATAAAAATCTAAAAGTGAACAAAATTTCGAAAACATCCCGGCCGATTTTAAATTTTTTAGCAAAAACTTTTCTTTTATTTAATTAATATCTTGAATAAAAAAAAGTACAGAAGCTAAAAAAAAAGTAAATACTACTGCTTTTTTCTTTAGGAATTACAATCCTGAAAACAGTATGTCTGGCATACATACCCTACGGGAAATTTTAACAAACTGTCACCGAACTGGCCCCTTTATATGAAATAGACTGGTCACTTTTACATGGCGTTGTCATAGGAGGGGGAAATTGACCCCTTGTGACATGTCACAAGACAAATCCTAGGACAGGTCCCTGAATTTTGTTTTTTATGAGAGTTCAGTAACCTGTCCTAGGATTTGTCTTGTGACATATCACAAGGGGTCAATTTCCCCCTCCTATGACAACGCCATGTAAAAGTGACCAGTCTATTTCATATAAAGGGGCCAGTTCGGTGACAGTTTGTTAAAATTTCCCGTAGGGTAGTTAGTTTATTCAACTGCTGGCCAAGAAATTCATTGGATTTTGCATTTTATTTACTGATGTAATAGGGGCAATCCAACATCAAATTATTTTTCACAATTTGTAAAATAAGTTTTGCGATTTTAGTACAATTATAGACCACTCGATTGAGTACATATTTATTGCCGGCAATATATCTCGCAATAGTTCTTTCGCAATGTTCGTTAACAGTTATTGGCAAGATAAAACGTCAAACTCAGTTGTTATTTTCGTTTGACATTTATAAAAAAGGACGCCATAAACAAAAGATGGCGCGTCATGAACAAAAAAAGGGAAAATAAAAAAAAATCTAATTAAATTCTTGTCGTTTATTTAACCTTCTTTTTTAATTTTTAACTTCACAATTTTCTTGAGCGTAAGGTTTGTTTTTTATATATAAAAAGTTCTTTATTTTCGATATTTTCTAGTTAAATTAAGAAGAATTAAATACAATTCAACTAAATATAAGCAAAAACAAAAAATATACCAACTTTGGAATTTACAAGTAAGCGTCGAATGACCTTCATTCTTGAGTTATTACAAATTATGAGTTAACATAATTATGTGTTCTCATACCCTTAACATAAGCTCGGCAATAAGCAATCTTATGACGTTATTGTGCCGATGTATTTAACTTATTGCTAAGATATTTATGTTTAATATAGATTGGGGTCAAGGAACACCGGTATTTAGACCCAAAGTAAATAAATATGTAGCAAGTTTTGGGTGCTAAAGGGTTGTGTTTCTGGTATCAATTCCGTTTTAGACAGAATCAAAAAATTCAATTAAAAAATAATATAGATACACAGCAAAATAAAAAGTACAAATAATTATTTATTATCAAACAAAAAAATTTAAATACTAAAAATTTTTTCATACAAATTTGAAACGATTTCATTAAAAACTCATCACTTGTGTAAATATTTTCATATAGTAAAAAGTTTCTTAGTTTTTTTTACTTACCCTTATAATATTATAGCGTGTAAAGTATCCACCCGCCTGACCATTATCCCTGTGTTCACGAATGGTGGCTTGCATTTCTTCTTCAACTGCTAGGAATTCTTTATCGTCTGGTAAAAGGTCAACTAGCAATGTGCCAGGATTAACATTATTGCCAATGCCTAACAAAAATTGCATGATTACTCCAATTACTTTAAAAAATCTAAGAATATAAAATAATCCTTACCTGTTGTAGCTCTTAACTGTGCCACACCCTTTAAAATCTTATGACGAAAACCATAGGCTGAAACACCCACTTGTTTCAAATCTTCATGCCCCATTTCAGCTAGAATTTCTAAAGTGATTTGTTCACGTTCAAATAAATCAATTAAATGTTCTAATTGTAAACTTGCTAAGAAACTGGAAATATTTGTAATTGACTCGGGATCGGTAACATCTTCACCCAAATCTGTCGAATTGGCTTCGGCACCCTGAGCAGGACTGATACGCGTTGATAGGGGTAGCGGTACAGGAACACTTAATATCATAGAGGCACCCGAAGGCAGTGTTACAGTTTCTGTGCTAGGTGATAAAACAGTACAGGCTGCTATATTAGGACTGCTTGCTGTGTTTGATGCTGCTGCTGTTGCAGTGGATAAATTACTTGAGGAAGCGGTTGTAACAGGCGCCAAAGGTGAGGAATTATTACTAAGTAAAGATTGTTGGGAAGCACTCAATGCTGAACTACTCAACGAGGTAGCCATGGCATCTTGTAGTAGACATTTGACATCATCGGCCGTAGCCAATTCAATGGGTGTCTGGCCTTCTTGATTTTTCATATAAGAATCGGCACCATGGGCCAACAGTAGAGAGCACAATTGCGTGCGTCCCTTTTGCGCTGCTTCATGTAAAGGAGTAAACCCCCATTTATCAGTAGCATTTACAACAGTCTTGTGTTTAATGAGTAGAGCAGCAATTTCTAAATGACCATAGGAAGAGGCATTATGAAGAGGTATTAGGCCACCCTTATCTTGAGCATTAACATCTGCTCCATTTTCTAACAAATACTCGGCTACTTCATAGTTATTGTAGCCGGCTGCCAAGTGCAAAGGTGTAGAGTTACGACCCTGGGCATCACGACAATTTATAGTTTCTGGCGTTACCAAACGTTGTACCCTAGCCAAATTGCCCTTTTTGGCGGCATCTAATAAGGCAGAATTACCTCTTAATAGCTCAGCTACATCATGATCAGATTCTTTAACCAAATCTGCAGGTGTGGCACCATCACGATTCTTTTTAGTAGGATCTGCTCCATGTTTTAAGAGTAATTTAACAATATCATATTTTCCTTTAGCGGCTGCTTCATGGAGTGGAGTAAATTTCCACAAGTCTGAAACATTAACATTTGCTCCCGCCTTTATAAGTAGCTTGGTAACTTCAAAATGACCATAAGAACAGGCATTGTGTAAAGGAACCAAACCCCCCTTATCGGCTGCATGAACTTCGGCACCATGTTCTAGCAAAAATTCTACAACCTGAACACGATTAAAACCGGCTGCAAAATGTAAAGGTGTGGAATGACGACCATCTAAATCACGACAGTTGACAGAATGAGGATTAGCTAAAACTATACGACGTACGGTATCCAAGTCACCAGCCTTGGCTGCTTCTAATAAATGAGTCTCTGTGTCTGGGGGATCTTTTAGTATTTTCAAAACACTATCTGAAGCCAATTGGGCGGCTGTATAACCTTCCAATGATATAATAGTAGTGTCAATGTTATATGACAATAATATTCTTACAGCCTGTTCATCTCTGGCACATTTATGTAAAGCTGTTTGACCCAAACCATCCAAAGCATTTACTTTGGCACCAGTTTTCAATAGAGTATCCATAATATCATAATGCAAATGTTCGGCAGCTAGGTGGAGTGGTGTTAGAAAAGCTTTATTTTTTTCATTTAATAAAGATCCTTTGCGTAAAAGTAATTCGGCAATCTGCACGGGAAGGAATAAGAAAATTATTTTGTAAAAAGTATTCTAATTTTGTACAAATTACTTGTTTCCTTTTTGGATCTATAGAAACAGCAGATGCATGCAGTGGTGCATCACCGGAGTAGGGATGTATAAAATTAACCGTTTCGGAAGATAGAAATTTCTTTAAACGTGGTATATTTCCAGTTTTACAAGCATCTAAAACACAATGTCCTTTATATTCGTCTGAAAGCGGGGAAAGGGAAACAAATATTTATATATAAGATGATTTAAGTTTCAAAAGTACAATATTTTAACGAAAACCAATTTTCGCAAAAAAATAAATAAATAGTTTTTTTATTAAAAAAAATTGTGAATTGACATTACTAATGGAATGGCGTCAAAAAATTTGACCAAGACACATAACCAAGGAGATCCAAAAAAGTAGTTAGAATTCACGAGCTCCACAAAAACACTCCACAACTCTATAGATATGCTATTAAAAATGACAGAGTAGCCAACTTCGAAGTCAATTTTCTTGAAAATAAAAAAGGCTCTGAATTTTTCTATATGCAGACACAATTCTGAAATTTTTGAAAATAATACAGTTTTGATTTCGAAATTTATAAGTTCTAAACATGCTCCTCAACATAAAGTACAAAAAATTGCCGATTTTCTTCTCTCTATTTCATCTCCTTAATCCCCGAGGTGACCAAAAAATGTGACATGTCGTTCTTAGATTTCTTTTCTCGTATCACATATCCAAATTTACTACAAATCTGGGAGTTTTATTTTCCTCAAATATTGAAACCTGTCCATTTTGTCATCTACTTTTACGATAGGCCCAACACCACGCCAGGAAAAAGCCCCCCCATACCATAATATTACCCCACCGTGTTTCCAAGTCTTAAGAGTGTACTTAATGTTTAAAGCCTGGTTTTTTGGGCGGTGTACAAATGTTCTACCAAATGTCGGCAGCACATAGACGAATAGCATTGTATACCATATTTCGCGAACATTTTAGTATTTTAGCAATTTAAGTTGGAGATTTCATCTCGTTGTGGAATTGAGATATAAGTCTTCGTTTTTCTGGATTACAATGTTTTCCACGTCCCATATTGGTACAATTAGAAAAGAATTTACTTATTTCAAACGCAAATTATGAAAAGAAAATTATTACTAAGTGCATCGAGTAAAATTTTGACAATTATTGCAAGTGTCCTATTTTTATGTCCAAGTCAAATATGAACAAAGTAAAGTAATTTTGTTGTAAATATTTGCATGTTTTAAATATTGCAAAGTTTTATATATAATCTGAGACTACTTGAATACAGTTTACTATAATAGAAAAGAATTATAATTATTGCTTTATAATTATTAAGAGAAATGCATGAAGATAATTTTGTATGAAGTGTCCTATTTCTATGTCCGAAGCTGTATATGTGATATATCGATTTTTTGCCTCGAGGAAAAAAAGCGAACACTACGTTCGGCAACCAAAACAATAAAAAAATGTCTGCTGGGTTTATCGAAAAACTTCCTTAGCAAAAGTTTAATGAATTTTTGCGAGCTTTAATTTTCTGACATTAGGGTGGTAGCAACTGAGATCTGTTGGATAAATACTAGAACGGGATACTTGAGGCCAATGGTCCTTAGAGCAAAACATTGGTCCCCTCGAGAGAAAAACATCGATGTATAATACTTTAAGATCCGACTGTAAATGCCAAAGGTATAACGAAAAATGTAAAATGGCGACCCCTACGTTCGGCAAAAAAAATCGCAGCGCTTAAGAAAATAACTATACGTATAAAAATCAGTTTTATTTCAGCCGTTCGCAACATTTTTTTTTTAATATTTTCTTATCATATATTTAGTTAGAATATTGTTCTACCGCAAGTCCAAATTCTAATATGATATTGTCATATTAGATTTTATTTGTTGTTTTGGAAAGGTTGATAATTTTCATGATAGATCCCAGGAAAATTTTCTGTTCCAAAGAATCGGTTGTAGAATAGCTACTTTTCATTTACAACCCCTTCTACTGTCGATTCTAACACCGATTCTTTTTGTTTGAAATTGTCCCAAATGCAACCCCTTCTGTAGCTCCAAAGTGGAACCGGTTGCCCTAGAATCAGTTCTGGAACTAGTTCTAGAACTGATTCTAAGTCAATCACACCTTCCATATAGGATCCCAGGAACTGGTTCAGGAACCAGTTCCATGGAATCGGTTGCAGTGGAACCAGTTTTAGAATAGGTGTGGTTGGCTACCGATTGTAAAAAATTTTCCTGGGATAATACAATTGTTTCGTGGGCATCACCCCAACTCTTCAGTTGTCCGCAATAAGAAAATGATGACTGTAACATACAAACCGAGACATTACCTAAGGTACAAAAATTCAAATTGTACTTGTTGCTTTCAAAAAGTGTTGATTTATGGCTGGTTTTAACAAATTAGACAGTTCATATGCAAAAGTGATGAGCACGAAACAATTGTATTGTCTGCACTCAAAAAAAAAAGTCAGTAAAGTCAGCAAAAAATGTTGCTGTGTCAGCAAATTTTTATTCAGGAGCGTGTTGGCAAAAAAGTTGGTAATTTCAGCAAAAGGTTTGCTGAAAATCAGCGAGCTGATTTTTACCAAAAAAATAGTAATCATCAGCAAAAGTTTTTCTAACACTTAGTCGACTGCAAATGAAAAAAAAAACTTGCTGAAATCACTAAAATTTTTGCTGAATATTAGTAGACTGAAAAAAACTCAAAAAACTTGTAGCGAAATTTTACTTTAGTTAATTTATTTGCTGAAAATTTAAATATAGAATATGTGTAGAGTTGTTTTTCTTTTTTTGTCATTTCCGTTTCCGGACAAGCTGGGACATCTACATCTTGTCTATCTGGTTGTCGTCCACGCTATGAATGCGGTTATCAGCACAATTTTTGTAGCAAAATAAATTAGTAAAACTTTAGTTCAAAATTAGTTTAGTGCTAAAAAAATATAACTAAAATTTTTGCTGAAAACGGAATTTCAGCAAAAAAATTGCTGAAAACTAGTACACTTGATATACAAGACGTTTTACTAATTTTTCTACTAACTTATTTTTTTGAGTGTATCAAGAAAATGATCAACCTTTTTGAAACAACAAATAAAATCTAATTTGACAATATCACATTAGAATTTGGACTTGAGGTAGAACAATATTCTAACTAAATATATATAAGTAAACATTAAATTCTTAGGAAAAATAGGAGAATGTATTTATCAAATCCAACAGGATTGGAGAATCATCATATACCCGAGTCAGTTCTCGCACATTCATTAGCCAAATTGTTCCTATTGGCTCCCCAGCTAAATTTTCTGTTCCAAAGAATCGGTTTTAGAATAGCTACTTTTCCTTTACAACCTCTTCGACTGTCAATTCTAACACCGATGATTTTTGTTTGAAATTATCCCAAAAACAAACGCTTGTATAGTCCCCAGAGTAGAACCGGTTGCCCTAGAATCAGTTCTTAAACTAGCTCTAGAACTAATTCTCCGTCTTTTATACATATGAAATCCGTGGATCGGGTTCCGGAACCAGTTCCATGGAATCGGTTCTAGTGGAACCAGTTGCAGAATTGGCGAGGTTGGCAACGGATTGTATAATCTACAACGAAATTAATATATTGTCCAAAATTTGTTATGGTCTAAATTACACACATTGTTTACATTATTCGAAATAAAATATTTATGTCCGAAATTTGAAGCAATATGAGTGCGCAGATACCTTCTAGGTTTTGTTCGCCTACACGGTAGGTATCTAAGCACTGAAGGGTATATATTACTTGAAATTACGGGCATTAATTGACGAAAAAATTGTATTCAAGAAAATTATAAAAAACTGTACTTACAATGTATTCTTTCCCGTAACTCCCTGGTGGGAGCTGAATCAATCGCTGATTTATTATGACAATTAAGTAAAGTAGGATTTGCTCCCTTACTTAATAAAAGACTGCAAACTTCAACACGACTTTTCGAAGCAGCTTCATGTAGGGGTGTAAAGGCCCATAAATCATTAGCATTGACATCAGCGCCAGCTTTAATCAATAGCTTCGTTACCTCAAAATGGCCATATGAACAGGCATTATGTAATGGCACCAATCCACCTTTATCCTTAGCATGCACATCAGCCCCGTGAGCCAATAATATTTCAACTATGGCAATACGATTATAGCCAGCAGCTAAATGGAGAGGTGTTGAACGACGACCATCACTAGCATGACAATTAACATTGAGAGGCGTCAGTAGAGCCAAGAGACGTTCTTTAGCTCCTGATCTAGCTGCCTCTAAAAGTTCATCTTTACGATATTCACCCGTTAGCACAGGTCTTGTATTTTCATCAGCCAATTCCAAGGGAGTCTTATTTTCTGAATTTCTTATATTAGGATTGGCACCATGTTGTAGCAGTGCAATGCAAACATCTACTTTGCCCTTGCTAGCTGCCTCATGTAAAGGTGTATAATTCCAATTGTCTGTGGTATTAGGACAGGCTCCAGCTTTTAATAGGAGACGTACAACTTCGGCATGACCAAATGAACAAGCGTTGTGTAGGGGATGTAGACCACCCTCATCACATGCTTGTATGGAAGCACCATTATTTAATAGAAATTCAACAACCTCTCGTCGACCATAACCTGGAAATAGACAAAGAAGAAGGAAGAAAATTATAAATGCTGAACAAAATTAGCATTAACAACAACGACGACAAACAATAACATTGACGATGATAACAACAACGTAAGTGTCAATTGTTTATATTTTTATGTGCATACACGAAGACCCGGTGATGGTAAATACAATTCGCAATTATGGTACTTTTCAAATGTAACAATATATTGTTTAAATATTGCAAGGTCTAATTACAACTATACCATTAAAACGAGTAAAAAGAATAAAGTCGGGCATGCCGACTATATAATACCTACACCAGTCTGACTTAAAGTCAACTAATGTTTGGATCCGAAATTTGAATGGGTTAAAACGGACTTGTGTCAAAATTTTCTATAAAATCATAAAAGAAGAGAAAATCGAAAATATAGCCCATATGGGCGATAGGTCCAAATATGGACGGATCCTATCTAGAATCAATAGGCTTTTTCCTTGGGACCATGTAAGTCAGCGAACCAAATTTCATTGAAATATCTTCGTATTTGCGACCTGCAGCGTGTAACGAAGCCAATTTTGGGGGGACCCTTAACCAAAACCAATAGGCTTCGTCCTTGGGCCGACATAGGCCGGTGTACCAAATTTCATTCAAATATCTTCGTATTTGCCACCTGCAGCGTGTAAAAACGACAATTTTGGGGGTACCCTTATATGGGCACTAGGTCTAAACATGGACCGATTGCCACCAAAGTAATAGGCTCCGTTCTTGGGCCGACATAGGTGTGTGTACCAAATTTCATTGAAATATCTTCGTATTTGCGACCTGCAGCATGTAAAAAAGAAAATTTTGGGGTACCCTTATATGGGCACAAGGTCTAAACATGGACTGATTTCAACCAAAATCAATACTGCCGACGTAAGTCGGTGTACCAAATTTCGTCAAAATATCTTAATATTTGCGACCTGTAGAGTGCGCACAAGAATGCATGGACAGACAGACGGAGGGACGGACGGACATCGTTAAATCGAAATAAAAAAATTCTGAGCCGATTGGTATACTATAAGGTGGGTCTAGGACCAATATTTTTTGGTGTTACAAACATCAGCACAAACTTATAATACCCTCTCCACGTAGTAGTGTAGGGTATAATAATAGGTGTTAGAATCGACAGTAGAAGGGGTTGCAAAGGAAAAGTAGCTATTCTACAACCGATTCTTTGGAACAGAAAATTTTCCTGGGCACCAAATCTACATATGAACTGAAAGTATTTTTTGTACCATCTCTGATATACACACATTCATTGTTGGCTGTGAGATAGTAGGGCAAGTGTGGAAAAAATGATGATGTGACTATTGAAATCTATATAGGGGTCTTGTTCTTCTATTGCCCTTTATATTACAATTTTTTATTATTGTCATTTGCAATATATTTTCTTTTTTCACTCTCTTAATTATGAAAGAAAAGGTGACCAAGGTTATCTTAATGTATGTAGTTTTTTTTTGTAGTTCTTTGTTAATATTCTTGATATTATTTCGTTCGAATTAAAGTGGGTTATAACTAGGGTTTATGTCCCGGGAATTCCCGGGACGGGATTCCCGCGAATCCCGCCCTTTTTTCAATCCCGCAATCCTGGGAATTTAGTGCGGGATTTCCCGGGATTTTTTTTATTCTTTTACAGAAGTTTTAGCTAGTATATTAAAATTTTGGAAGCTTTATTTCAATTAAAAACATTGATTGTTTTAAATATAATTTAAATAAAAAATATTTAAAATTAAAAAATGCGATTTAAAATTTAATAATATAATATATATATAAAAAAATATTATTTAGGCCAAATTTTTTGGGTTTAGTTAAACCGAAAACAAATCTTATTAGACATTATTAAGTTTAAATACCAACAAAAATACTCGTACCTCGGAAATTTTATATTTTTTAATGATGTTCTTTATTCAAATAAAGCAATATACATACACAACATTTCAACATCAGTATTTCAGCTCCAAATACCTCCAAAAAAACTCGGCATTAAAATTAAAAAAAAATTATAATATTTTCGTATTTTGTGTTTTGAGTTTTTATTACCTACTTCAAATAATTTCATTTAAATTTCAATTGCTATTCCTTTATTTCAGTTGTATTTTTAAAATTTTATGTTTTTGTTAGATTAAATATTGTTGACCTTTGGTGTTGTTATATTTTTTGTATTGTTTGGCTTTAGGTCATAAATTTTTAAAAAATAAAAATCCAAATATTTTGTATTTTATTTTTCAATGTTTTATTTTTTAATTTTCTTCCGATATTTCGATTTGCATCGCAAATCATCCTCTGGGATATTTAAAAAATACAATATATTAAAAAATATATTTTTGAACGGGACTGAGTTGAAAACTTCTCGCTGCAGTTAAAGCTTACTATTATTTTTAAAATAATGCATCAGATGCTTTTTGGATTTTTTATATGTTAAATAAAAAAAAAATGCAACAATGAAAATTAAATAATTTTTTTTTAAGTAGTTGTGCCCAGAGAAACAAGCCAGCCGCCGTGAGCCGTTTAAGCCGCCGCCGCCGGTCATTTTAGCTTCAGCCGCCGCCGCCGATTTTTTTCGGCTCATTTCGGCTGGAAGTATCAATTTTCAAATATAAAAAATTTAAAAATAAATATATTTTTTAAAAAGAATTTACTAATTCATTAAACTTGAACAACCAGAGCTAAAAACAATTTTTTTATATGAAAAGAAAAAAAGTTAAAATCTTCTAAATATTAAATTTTTATAAATATAATTTTTTTAAGCTATAAAAGCTTATGTAAATTTATACTGTGAAAAAATTAAAAAAAAAAGTTCTTAATGGGTTAATATAATACTTCAGAATGCAACTCTTTGCAGATGTGTAAAAAATCAATTAATAAAAAAACGTAGCTGCTTAACTTTGCATATAAAACTCAATATATGTATTTGGTGTACGCATTTTTATCAAAAATTATGACGAAAAATCGTTACAGAGTTGAAGTCGTGTTAGCATAGATATACGAAAAAGTTTGTAAAATGCATTAATTTTTGTTAAAAGCGTTACTTCTCCTCTTCATATAAATTCTTACAGTTAGTGTTTAGCTTCATTGGTTATTAAAATATAAGCTATTAAAGTTAAAAAACCTTACGAGTTACTGGTTACGGAGTTTACATTTGGCCTATAAAATTGGTTACAAATTTTATGTATTAACCAAAAATTGGTCAGATTGTTATAAATTTTGTAAAACCGGTGACAATGCGCTGATATATATCGAAATATATAACTCAAATGTAATCCATGCATTTGAAATTAGTTGGTTACATGGTTTTTATTACATTTTTTGATATCACCCATATATATTTTTTCAATTCTAAAATACATTTTTAAAAATGGTCCAGTTGAATATTTTGGATAAATGAGACATTTTGTAACAAATAAATGAAAAAGTAAAGATAAGAGATATTGTAAAATTCTATAATATTTAGAAAAGGACACTTTTACGGATAAAATGCTCAAACCAATGTTCGAATTGATCACATAATTTCATCATTTAAGGACATTATTGATTGGGCATCTAATTCAAATGGGTCCATACAAGATATGTGCATCCCGCCCAAACTTTCTAACAAAGCCTCCATTCAAAAGCCTTCAAACAAGTTTAATTTCTTAAATCAATCGATATTTATTTTTTCTTTGGTCTTTATTTATTCCTTAATTTGTTAAAATTAAAAAGAATAAATAAAAAAAAAATTGATTCCCAGTATGCTTTAATTTTCTGAAAATTCTATAAGAGGCAAAAATTGTTTTGAGTTCCAAGAGGGTTACATTTTCCCAATGTTGGGATTACTTTGGAGCCCTTTACATTGGCAAAAAAAATATGCTGGCAGAAATTAAAATTTTGCAAGTTATGTTTCAACGAAAAGGACTTGGTAGTGAAAGGGTATGTTTATAATTTATTAAATAAAACTTGTATGTTATATTAAATATTTAGGACCATTTGTTAGATATAGTCTTGACTGGCCATGGATCTGTGCGAACATGAAACAAATCACACGTGAACCAACAACAAATCTTATATAAATTGATTTTATATATATTTTTTTGCGAGTGATTTTCTGACCGTGATAAAGTGCTGACGTTAATTGTGATCTCTTTTCTATAATTCTATTTAAAATTAAAAGCAATAACATTTGTTATTGTTTTAAGAAAAAACTTTTTTTTTTTTTACATTGTATCAGTGTTGCCATAACGGCGATTTTCTCGTCAGATCTAGCGATTTTATTTCGCCCCTAGCGGGAAAAACTGTCCTGTAGCTATTAGCCAAAAATCTAGCGATTTTTTTATCAGCCGTAATATAATTTTTAAAACTCGGTTTTATGTTGAAAAATATTATAAAACTCGCACATTGATATTCCTTTATTATAAAACACAACATCTTAAACGATTTTAGTAAAAAAAACTCTAAAAATACACATTTCGATAAAATATGGGTATGCACTTTTTCATCGTACAACGCCCTCTATTGTGTATTCGCAATACTAAGATTAATTCAATGAAAATCAGGACTCATTATTTGAAGCTTAATCGTAAAATGTTTCATTATTTAATTTATTATTTTTCTTATTAACATATTAAAGAAATTTTTGAGTAAAAACTGCTTTAAGTACCATTTTTCAACAATCTAGCGATTTTTGGGTCTGATCCAGCCATTTATTTTGAAAATTTGTTGGCAACACTGCATTGTATATTGAAATCAACAACAAATGATTACTTATTATTAAGTAGTAAACAAAGGGATTAATATTCTTCTATACTAATCCTCTGCTGTTACAGCAGAATGGATAGTAGCAGCGAGTCTACTGAAGAAAGCGATATTGTCTGGTAGACAGTCGCTGAAAACAAAACAACGAAACGACGACAAAATCGATCACCAGGATTAGTTAAGCATGCAATCAAAATAAAAAAAACTACCAACAATGATGATTAGGGCAAGGAATTCCATGCAAATGTATGTTATTTCTCGATAGTCCAAAATAATATAGACTAAACATTTATCCGAATCATCAAATTTAGAACAAACTGGCATCGATTTGTAGTTGCATATTTTGACATAAATGCATGTTTTTGCATATTTCGACTTTAAATGCATATTTGGTGGCTTTCTAATGCATATTTTGTGCTTTTTAATGCATATTTGTTCATATTTTTCATTTTTAGTAGCATTTTTTATTTTGTAAAAAAATATAAAAAATTGATACGTTTTCATATTTTGATTCAATCAAAATAAACATTTTTAAAACTTTATTGACCTATGGGAAATCTTCGAGTTCTGTGTCTGTTTGCAAAATAACTAACTTAAATATATTTTTAAGTTTTAAAGTGCATTATTTTTGCAAAAATTATAGTTTTTAGTGCATATTTTTTATATTGTTAGTGCATATTTTTCTTTTTTAACCGCATATTTTAGGCGCATATTTTTAATTTTTAAGTGCATGAAATTCCTTGCCCTAATGATGATATACCAAGTACCTACTAGCAACAACATGTTTGCTGCACTTGATGTAGACAATGGTAGCATTCGGCAGAGAAACCTTAAACTGATACCGGTGACTTGTAGCGCTTTGTGATTACTTACTCTGCTGAACGATGTTTTCTTTGTTTTGTTTTTAAATACTTTTTTTCTATATTTTCCTTTGATTTTATAAATTTTTTGTTTTTGAATTATATTTGTATTTATTTTATTTGTCAATCATACAAAACAAAAAAATTTTAAAATCAACAACAACAAATGTATCACTATTTGATCAAAAGTAGCAAACATTTTTTACGCTACCAAAATATGACAGCGCTCAGACTGAGCGCTTAGTGATCAGGTCGTTCAGCAGATAGTTGCACAACTGTTGTAGAACTGTTGACTGTCAAATTGTATCTGCCGAACGCACCCAACAATGATGATGTTAATTATATTAACGATAATGCTAACAAAGAGCTGTGTGAAGAAAAACCGCCTCCAATAATTATTCCAAATGTTTCAGATATAAGAGCGATGATGAATAACTTTTCAAAAATAGTAAACCTTGAAGATTATTCGTACAAATCCTTGAGAGGTGGACAGGTAAGAGTAATGGCAAAAAACGTAAAGGCATATAGAGTGATAGTAAAATATCTATCTTTCGTAAAAAAACTTAAACGTTTTCAAATCACATTACAAAATGTTGTTTTCAGCCGATCAAGCCGCCGCCGCCGCCGATTATTTGGTTGCGCCGCCGCCGCCGATTTTTATCCGGCTCAACCTCAATCGCCGCCGCCGCCGCCGATTTTTTGCTTGCGCCGCCGCCGCCGATTATTTTGGTCGGCTTGTTTCTCTGGTTGTGCCATAAAAAATTTCTATTCAAAAAATACCAATTAAAGTTTTAAAACTATTTAATAATATTTTAGTGTCTATTTTTATACAAAGATTTATGCGATTTGCCTAAAAATTTGTGTGAAAAATACTCATTTTTAAACTTTTTAATAAAAATAGACGAATACTTCTGAAATCCTGCATAGAAACAAAATATCTAGAAATAGAAAGTTTTGAATTCCATATTTAATCAAAAAATCGATCTTAGTTCCGATTCTAAAGCTGGTCTGATACAAATTTGCACCCATTAACAATTCCATTATATCCTGAAAGAATTTATGATTCAATTTGTTTAACCATTTAAACCGCGAATTAAATAATATTTAATTAATGTATTTCTAGGAGTTGTTTTAAAATTAAGACGGCCTTCCATACAAATATATTACCTGCATATTAGTTCGCTATTTAAACTCAAAAAAGTGGAAAATATGGATATTTTATATTAAGCCCTTATTTCAGAATATATTAAGTAGATTTTCTCATGACTGCAACCAAATAATGAACTTTATCGTAAGTTTTTTTTAATAGATATCGAGTTTTTCAAGTAAACATACGTCGGATATATTCATTTTCTAACGAGCGGGAATTCCCGCGATCCCGGGAAATTCAGAAAAAAATACCGCTGTCCCGGGAAATGAAAAAGTCCGGGAAAAGAAAAACCCTAGTTATAACTATACCCAGCTGGAAAATGTATTTAAAAGAAAATTTTAAAATGGATTTCTTGAGGAGATACTAGCTGAGTAAGAAAAATCTTCATTAAATTTTTTGTGACATCTTCACGTAATTTTGTGAAATACAAGCGGTCGATCTGATATATAAAAGGTTACGGATCTAAATTTCAATGCAAGAAAAAGCCTCAAAATTGTAAATTATAATGAGAAAATTTAGAAAATGTCGACGGAAATTCAGTACCATAAAAAATGTTCTTAACTGAAAATAAGAAGGTCTACGAGTATAGTAGCCGTAAGATGGTGCTCTAAAGTTGTCAGCACATTACAAGTGAGACATGGTTTAAGACGTTACCAACTGGGTTAAATAGTTCTTCGTTGTTGATGTAAATTTTTTGTGGTTGTAGATACATATCACATAACACATTGACGTTATTAACATACTCATACTAGAAAATAAATTAGATGCTAGTAGGTTTTCCTAATTTAATAACCATTATTACAATAGCGTTGAATGGATTTTCTCACATAACAAAAGATTACAAAATTATTTATAACAAACTCAGAAAGATCAGTATTACTGTAAGAATAAACAAAATTCAAAATAGACACGTAAATAATATTAAAAGATAACACGTAAATAATATTAAAAGATAAATTTTTATGGATATTTACTTGATGAGTGAAGAATGATTTAAGACTTTCATTAACAATAAATTTCTCAAGAATTTAAAATGTCATTTAATGCCAGGCACCAGAATTTAAGAACGAAGAAAACAAAATTTTACGTATTCCTCAAAAATAAAAGATTTGTTTAAAATTGAGTTTTCATCTAAAAAAAAGAAAATAAAATAAAGTTTTTGTTTTATTAAAAATAAAGTATTAATAGCACGGCCAAATTCGGTGTTCGAAGAAATTTTGTCTGAACACGGTACATTTATACAACCCAATATTTTCCAATATTTAGCTCTTAAATTTTCCGTAGTAACATACAAACATGGACAAACTTAACCTTAGTTTTATTTTGCGAGTGTAAAATGTGTTACTTTTTCAGAATTTGAGTTATATAAAAATATTTTTCAATAATTTTGGATTAAAGAAAAGATTACATAAAATTGAAATCTTTTTGGTTCTAGTTGTTATTAACCCGAGTAAAAAAGTTTTGATATAACCATATCTTATTTTATGTAATTGCATATAGTAACTTATAGTTCCATATGGCCACATATGCTTTTAAATTCAAGCAGATATACTTTTATATAGTCATATGTTATATATTTTTCCCTCAAAGGTTTTAATATGGAGACATATGTGATTTTATATTTTTACATACTGGCCTACATATAATTGCATGTGCTATATATAAGTACATAAAGTAACATATTACAGATATAATTACATATACGTTTATATATAATTTAGTATGACACTATACATAATAATATAAAACTATATGTGGAGCCATATAAGAAATATTTCATAATTTGTGTTAGATATGATTTATATATTGACGAATAAGAACCCACATATAACTTAATATGGTTCCATATCTACAATATTTCATGATTTCTTTAATATATAACAATATAACGTTCTTTCTAAAATCATCTATAATTATATGTAATTGTAATTAAAAAAAAAAAAACAATTACAAGTAATTTGTAATTGAAAATTTTCAATTATACATTACATATAATTGTAATTGAAAAAATGTCAATTACAATTACATTTTTTTGGAAAATAAATAATGACAAAAAGAACAAGTGAGAGGTCAGCCCAACATGACGTATTCGTTGTATACTTATCCACGCCTATCCAACCTATCCCAGTCAGTTTTTTCTACAAAATTTTAACAAAAAACACTTTAATTCTAAATGTAATTGAAATCACTTTCAATTACAATTGTAATTGAAAATTTTCAATTACAGTTACATGAAATGTAATTGAGTTTTTTTAATTTCAATTACATTTATTTGCAATTGTAATTGAAATCCCCCAGGTCTGATCTCCAGATATTGCATATCTTTTTTATTTAAAAAAATAATTTTTGTATATTGTTAGATGTGTTCATATATAATATGATCTAAAGTATAAGCTCAATTTTTAGATGTAATTGTATCAAACTATGTGCACTTTTATAACATTTTATATAATTTTATACAAAAAGATATAATTTGATGTAATTGGATGAGGACAAAATTCGGATACAATTGTATCGAATTGCATAAAATTGTATCAAATTGTACCAAATTGTATACAATTGTATACAATTCGATACAATAAGATACAATAAGATGTTCTCATTTTTCGGATATAATTATATCTAATTACATAAAAGATTATATATAATTAAATATAATTTCATATGTCTCCATATCATTTTTTTTACTTGGGAACCGATTATTTTTTACTTTTATATTGTTATACCCTACACCACTACGTGGAGAATGTATTATAAGTTTGTGATGATGTTTGTAACACCAAACCGATCGGCTCAGAATTTTTTTTTATTTCGATTTAACGATGTTCGTCCGTCCGTCTGTCTGTCCATGCATTCTTGTGCGCACTCTACAGGTCGCAAATATTAAGATATTTTGACGAAATTTGGTACACCGCCTTACGTTGGCCCAAGGACGACGCCTATTGATTTTGGTTGAAATCAGTTTATGTTTAGACCTAGTGCCCATATAAGGGTACACCCCAAAATTGTATTTTTTACACGCTGCAGGTCGCAAATACGAAGATATTTCAATGAAATTTGGTACACAGACCTATGTCGGCACAAGAACGGTGCCTATTGATTTTGGTTAAAATCGGTCCATGTTTAGACCTAGTGCTCATATAAGGTCCCCCCAAAATTGGCTTGGCTATTGATTCTAGATAGGATCGGTCCATATTTGGACCTATCGCCCATATGGGCTATATTTTCGATTTCTCTTCTTTTAAGATTTAATAGAAAATTTTGACACAAGTCCGTTTTAACCCATTCAAATTTCGGATTCAAACATTAGTTGGCTTTAATTCAGACTGGTGTAGGGTATTATATAGTCGGCATGCCCGACTTTAACCTTTTTACTCGTTTTGTTATCAAATACAATCAAAATCTTGCTTTATATTTAAATATTAAAGTGTTCGGCTTCGGTTTCGGCCGAACTTTGTAATTATGGCCGAAGTTCGACCTCGGTCCGGCCTTAAAAAAGTGAGCTCGATCAGGCACTAGTGACCGGATGGATTAGATGTATGATGTTTAACGTTGCTAATAGAACTTCTTGTAATGTAAATTAAAGAAAAATAAATTGAAATTTTATTCAGAATATTAAGGTTTAATTAACTTTAATAAAGGATTTTCTAATAGGGAGGGTATATTTTGACAGTTCCGGACGGTTATGCTGTTTTATATTTTCTTAATTTTCTGTTATTTATTTTTTAGACAATAAAGACAAATCACCATGGAAAGTTACAACGTCGAGCAACACGTGCAAATAGGTTTGTGGGTTGGGTTCTGCGGCAGTTGGAATCGGTCCTTATTTCATCGACGATGCCCATTTTTGAATGAACCCGTACGACAACAAGCAAAATTCTCGGATTTGGTAACCAATTTCTTTTGAGTAAATGGTAACCAATTCTATTGAGTAAAATTGGGTGATGTGGATCTAAACAACATGTGGCGCAAACAGGACGGCGCTGATGCGATAATTGACATTCTGCACAAGCGATCTCACGCAGAGGCGACGTGAACTAGCCATCGAGATAGTGCGATTTAACCTTTCCTTGTGGGATTTTCAGACTCTATGCAAGTCGTTCACGTACTGTTAGCGCTCTCTCACTGGCTCTGTCTGATATTTCACGAAATGTCGGCCAGAGCCATTTAACAGAGGTAGAGACCCATGCATGCTCTTGAGATTCTACGTTCGTTGAAACCGGCTTTCGGTTTGTTCGAAAATTACTGTTTTAAAAAAACCTGTTTCGGTTAAATTTTTTTTAATAAAACCGGTATTCGAAGATCACAAATCAATTGTGGTAAATTGTTTGTTGTTGTTTTTGTTTTTTCTTTGATATTTTAAATTCTTAATAACGCCCCTAGGCTAGAACAAGAAATTCTCATTAAGTGTGTAATTTAACTTAACAAATCGTCGCTGGAGACCTACAAATCTGCTTCATTTCAGCCTTTTGAGGAACTTTTTAGAAATTATTTTTTACACACATAAAAACCAAACTTCAAGCTTTTCATTTATAAAAGAATTACTTCCAAAAACATCGCCAAGACACAAAGTAAAGACCTAATTTAGGTGTTACACAAACAATTTTTGAAATCAAATAGCTATTTTGTTAGGCGCAACAACGAAATATTGTATTTCTGGAAATTCTAAAAACGTCATCCCCTGAATATTTCCTTAGGCAAGAATGAAATATGGATAGGGACATGCCTTCAACAGATTATTTTTCACAATTTGTTAAATAAGTTTTGGGATTTTAGCGCATTTAATTCTTTAATGTAATTAATGTACAGGTTGGTTAAAAAGTTCCTGCGCTCACCAAGAGATGGCACTGCTAGCTCCAAACTTTTTTTTTCTCAAGTTGGTATAACTGTCCTGAGAACACATGCAAAGTTGCAAGTCATTCTGTCAATTCATTCTTTGTTTACAAGCCATTTGAAGTTGACGTGTCATTGATTTTTTTTAATATGGAAAAAATTGAATATCGTGCAGTCATTACATTCTTTGTTTTGAAGGGTTTAAAAGCAAAGGAAAGTTATGAACAATTGTTAGAAGCGTATAAGAAGTCTTCACCATCAGAACGCACCGTTGAATTTTGGGCTGGTGAATTTAAACGTGGTCGTACTAGCCTTGAAGACGATCCACGCCAAGGACGACCAAAAACTGCAACCACAGCAGAAATCATTGAGCAAGTGCATAATATGGTTAGTGAAGATTCAAGTTTGACTAAGCGTGAAATTTTCTAATGCCATAGGCATCTCAGACGAACGAGTACTCCATATTTTACATGAAGAATTACGTATGAAAAAACTGTTTGGAAAGTTAGTGCCGCACACATTAACAATTCAACAAAAACTGGATCGAAAACAAATTTCTCAGCGTAATTTGGAGCGTTTTAAGCAGAATAAAACCGACTTCTTGCGTCGTTTTATAACTATGGATGAGACTTGGATCTACCACACGAACGTTTACACTGGACTGAAGGTGGTTGTTCAGCTTCAAAGCAGGTGAAGTCACAACGATCAGCAAAGAAGGTTATGGCATCAGTTTTTTGGGATGCAAAAGGAATTTTGTTGATTGATTATCTTCAAAAAGGTAAAACAATCAACTCTGAATATTATTGCAGCCTTTTGGATCAGCTGGATGAAAAAATTCGTGAGAAAAGACCTGGTTTAGAAAAAAATCATTTTTCATCAAGACAATGCACCTGTTCACAAAAGTGTTTTGACGATGGCTAAATTCAAAGAATTAAAGTACGAATTGCTTGAACATCCTCCGTATTCACCAGATTTGGCTCCCAGTGACTACTATCTCTTCAGAAATCTCAAATAATTCCTTCGTGGAAAGCATTTTTCGTCGAATGAAGATGCCATAGCAGACGTAGACGGTTATTTTGCAGAGCTTCCGGAAAACCATTATAAGGATGGGATAAAATTATTGGAAGATAATTGGAACAAAAGTATTGAGCTTCTAGGAGATTATATTGAATAAAAAAATATATTTTGTAACAAAAACATTATTCTTTCATTTCGAGCGCAGAAACTTTTCAACCAACCTGTATATCCCGATTAACAGAAATTTAAAAAAAAACTTATATGCAAGTGCTTGTTCAAATTCAAATGTTACTCATACTTTAGAAAACATATTATATTCCATTGTTCGTTATACATGAATGGATGTCACTACATTGCTAGATCTGTCAAAGCAACAGAGTAGTATATTGAATGATGACAAAGCAAATTCTGGTTAATTTTTTGTTGTTGTTTTTGTTTTTTCTTTGATATTTTAAATGTTTAATAACGCTCCTAGACGAGAACAAGAAATTCTCATTGAGTTTGTAATTTAACTTAACAAATATTTCTAGAAATTTTAAAAACGTCGTCCCCTGAATATTTTTTTTAATTAATAATATTCACAAATTTCACTCATGGAAATTAAAGCAGAAAAAGTTAATAAAAATTTGTTAAAAAGGGCCCAGCAGGAAAAACTAATGAAATAAGTTGAATCTGCTAAAGCGGGATTTACATTATCTGATTTAAAGTGCGATAAATAAAACAAAAAAATCTTATGTACTGATGTGATTTAGAAAAAAAATCTTTTCGCAATCTTTTCGAATTTAAAAGTATCGAGTAGTATCTAGTATACTAATTAAAAAACAGCGGGTAGTATCGAGTTTTGAAAAGTAACCGAATTCACCAACACTAGCTTTGAGTATTTATAATAGCAAAATACCATAAGATAAGATCGACGTCGGTATGTATTAATAAAATAAATAGCGATATAATAAATTATAAAAATATGTATTGTAATAACAACTGTTATCAGTTTTGTTAATGTAAACTTATTTATAAACACTAATATGAAAAATATTTGAAAAATAATAATGAACAGCTAAATGATACCATTGTTTATCAAGAGGCTATATTGAAGTTTTTTGAACCACATAACCTTAACCCTCTCTCCTATGACAACGCAATGTAAAAGTGACCAGTCTATTTCATATAAAAGGGCCAGTTCGGTGACAGTTTGTTAAAATTTCCGGTAGGGTATGGACTGATTTCGCTGATTTTATACTTTCTATAATCTAAGTTATGATATAGAGAAAAATCATGCTAAATAATTTTTCTCTTCGAATTTCAAAATCTTAATTTCTTACACTGACTTTTTTTTGGTTTTTTGCCAATAAATTTTTATTATCAAAAATAAATGTTTAAAATTTGTTTGTGCAATTACCATGACTTTTGCAAAACCCAGAATAAAAGTTTGTTTTATTTATCTCAAGCCATTTAGCAGTGATAATTTTTTTAAATCGAAACTTTCAGATGTGTCCTAAAGATGACACTTTTTGCAAACAAAAGGGGTTCATTTACTTTCACCTCCGATTTTTTAAAACTTTTTTCATATTTTCTAACATACTTTGAAAGAATATACTTTAAAAATACGTAATAGTGAAATTTTCATCATTTTTGAGCATGCACGCTAAGCCCAACATTGGTCGAAAATTATGAATTTTTGAACGGAATTTAAGATTTTTGAATACGGCAAAAAAATTTACACACCTTACTCAAATTTCTAGAATTTTAAACCATTAACAAATATGTTTCAAAGAATTTGGCTTTAAATCTTTCGCTTTCCGCTCATGAACAAAACCAGTAGACCGTACCTCAAAAAAAAAAAAGTTTGCCGTACACCGTCCAATGTAAATTATTTTTTGCAAAGTTTCAAAAAAAAATTTTTCTTGCCGAACGTAGGGGTCGCCTTTTTACATTTTTCGTTATATCTTTGGCATTTACAGTTGGACCTTAAAGTATGATACATCGATATTTTTCTCTCGAGGGGGCCATTGACCACAAGTATCCCGTTCTAGTATTTACCCACCAGATCTCAGTTGCTACCACCCTAATGTACAACACTAATATCAAGAAAATTAAAGCTCGCAAAAAATCATTCAACATTTGCTAAAGAAGTTTTTCGATAAATCCAGCAGAAATTCTTTTTGTTTTTTGTTGCCCAATGCAGGGGTCGCCTTTTTAAATTTTTCCTTTATAGCAAAACACTGGTCTCCTCGCGCAAAAAGTCTATATATCACACTTTAAAATCCGACTGTAAATGTCGAAGCTATAACGAAAAATTAAAAAAGGCGACCCCTAAGTTCAACAGAAAAAAAATTTAAATTGCCTTGCAAAAATACTTTATATTTGAAGGTGTACCGCGCACTTTTTTTTGCCTGTAAGGTGGTACGGTCTAATGAACAGTGTAGTAGGGTATTCAATCGATTAACCGTTACTCGATTAATCGATGAACTCCTTTCAAAAACTTGTTCGAGTAATTTCAAATGGCCAGTTTCGAATTACTCGAGTAATTTTGGTCGATTAATCGAGTAACTCGAGTAAATCTAAAAAGGAATTTTTGTTTTTAATTTATACCATTTTTTTTTAATTTGCTGACTAGGTACTTTTTTATTTTTTTTTTTTTAGATTTTAAAGTAATGTTTCAGTTACAGTGTGAATTTAAATACTATAATCATTTTCTGAATAATAAATACTGTAAAAAAACGACTTGAAATTAAATAAAGTGAGATACGATTTATATAAATTTATATTGATTCAATTTTTAAAAAATTTATTTGTATTATGATTTGATTCGATATTGAAGGCAACCATTATTGGTTAAATTAATTTGTAAAAATTGAATCAGTTTGTTTGATTATATGAAAAAAATCAACAAAAATGAAATTGATTATTTGAATATAATAGTGATGGAAGTTAAATGCTTATGGATTCGTTCAAAATTTAATCAGAGTTCAAAATCTAATTAAGGAATTATATTTTTGAAGGTCTTTATTTTACTTTATTTGAAGGTACTGTGTAAGCAAAATAGAATTCTCAAAGAAGACCTTTATAAAAATTTAAGGAAAGTCTTTTAAAAGCAAAACACCTTAATTGTATATTTTTAGAAGATTTCTTTAACTTTAAGTAAAAACATCCAATGATTTCTACATACGAAAAGCCCATAACTCTATTTCTTATTTTTTTAGAGGGGTATGAAAAAAACTTGATAGAATCTAAATAATTTTGAATCTAAAATTTATTTCAATGCATTTTTTATCACTAAAAATTTTCATTCACACATATTCACAGTTTTTAGATTTTATTTTATTTTTTATCCTTCTCCTCTAAAGAAATAAAAAAATCTAATTATGTTCATTTTAAATTAAGCCATCCAAATTGTTTTAGCTTTTTAGAATACTGCGCTACAAATTATTTTTAAATGAGTATTTAACAGACCACTTAAATTAAATCTTAATTTTTATTTTTTTAAAAATATGAAGAAAATATGCAATTTAATGAAAAATATGCACTAAAAATCATAAAATATGCAAAAAATATGCACTGAAAAGCAAAGTATGCGAAAATATGCATTTATAATAAAATATGCAAAAATATGCAACAACAAATCGATGCCATTTTATTGCAAATTCTTTGATTCGGAAAAGTATTTGATCAAAATCATTTTTGGATTAAAGACTACAAACATGCATTTGCATGAAAGTCGCTGCCCTGCTAATAAACTTTAAACCTACAAAAATGGATATTTTTTGCGAAAAAATAATGAAATAAAATTGTTATTCGAGTAATTTTAAAACTTATATGATTAACCGAGTTACTCGAGTAATTTTAAAATCTTACACGATTTATCGCGTAATTTCAAAACCTCAAAATCGAGTTACTCGGTTACTCGAACAAAGCAAAACCCGAGTAATTTGAATGCCCTACAGTCCCAGAAAAATCTCAGTAATGGGTGGTCATTACTAATATCCAAATAATAAGCAGCCGAATTTTGGTCTACTACATATAATTCGGTGTCAAAACTCATTACTTTTGTTCGACAAGGTAGTTTTTGTTAGTTTTCCTTAACCGCTGCAGGAAAAAACACAAAATTTGTGCACCCGCTTACCCGCTGCATTATAAAAACACATAAAATAAGTAGTTACCAAAATAAGTACTTATTCCGGTGCTTATAAGTAGTTAAAAAAATAAGTGGTTACAAGTTGCTAAAAATATGGCTTACTCATATAATTATTAGTGGTTGAAAAATAAGTAGTTACCAATATCAACTTATTTTTGTAATTAAATAAGTAGTCGCGAGTAAGCTAGACTGCTTACAAACACGTCTTCGCCTAACAAAAATACCTAGTACTGACGCCGAATTATAAGCATAAAAAAAATTTTAGTTTCATTATATAACCACTTATTTGGTAATGAAAGATTTTGCTGGGGTGTAATAAATTTTTCAAGTCATATTTCCAAAAAAAATTTCTTACCCGTGTAAAGAAGATTACATCTGGACTGATCTGTATAGATCTAAAATGATATGATTGAGTCTAACTAGATCTGGTGCTAGATCTGATCATATATGACAAGATATGACATATGCAATGCACTTTATGGTAAGATCTGATCAGATCTACACTCATAAAAAAGCCCGTACAAATAGTTCAAAATTCTGCTAAAATAATGGGGAATAGTACCTGTATTTGCGCTAGCAGAATTTTCAATGAAGTTGAGAATTATGGTCTGCTAAATTTAGGTAAGCTAAATTTTACACACTGCTAAATACACAGACAATTCTAGTTAACTTAGCTAAGAAATTTGAGCTAAATTCCACAGAAACATTACCTGATTTAACTGCAAATTTCTGCTAAAATGTTGCTTACAGTCTTGGTTTTTGGGCTCTACGGATCTGTCCCGAGACAGGCCCATATTTATTTTAAGGAGTATAGGTGGCTCATAAAGATTGATAAGTTCATAGTATCGAATTTTTGTCAATTTTGCTCTATATCGCTTAGTTTCCGAGATATAAACCATTTTGTGATTATATAATAAAAAATTATGAAAATATAGCGCCATCTCTATGTGATATTGATAGCAGAGACACAAAAATATAAACTTTAGGATATAATTGGGGTTTAAATTGGCTGAAAAATTTGTAAAATTAAGAAACATAAATTACTAAAAATTAGGATGCAAAGTTAGTTCAAACACGGATGAAAGTAATTGTTATGCTAAATGGGATTTACAAAAATATTAGTTCAATCCTAAATTTTAAAACAAAATAACAGAAAAATCAGTTCATTTGAGCCAGAACGCGTTTAACAGACTGGGATCCCAGGACATTTCCTGGGAATACCGTTTCCCGGGAAATGGGAGGTTCTGGTTTTAAGTGTATGAGCCGTTTTCTTTAGAAATTTGTTTTTATAATTTTGAGGGAAAAATTTAACAGAATATTAAGATTTATACATGTATTATATGTTTTTCAAAGTAAGTACTGGTCTATTCGACTATTTTTCAATCGATTAGTAATTTTTTGTAAAACAAATTTTTGCAAATAAGCGCATTATTCTGCATGAAGGTTTCTTTAAAATATATAAATAATTTTTGTATAATAAAGACAATGATTTTCTGGCAAGAAAACAATATGCTTTCAAACAAAAAGAAAAAACTAGTCTGTTGGTATTAACAACAAAAGGGTATAGTTAGAAAACACGCTTAAATGAATAAATCAAGGTTTGCAGAAAAAACTTTTGTGTAGTTTTTGTTTATAACAAAAAAAATTAGAAACTACAAAGAAATCTACTTAAAACCAAACTAGACGAAGGAGCCCAAATATCTAGCAATTGCAATTATAACTTAAGTTTTTATGAGGGACCGGTTGCAGAGTTACAGGCTTGAATATTCGACTGTTAATACGATTCTTACTTATAAAACAAACTATGTATTTTTAAAGAGAGAATTCATTTGAAGAAGTACACTCAAAAAATAAGTTAGTAGAAAAAATAGTAAAACGTCTTGTATTTCAAGTATATTAGTTTTCAGCAATTTTAGTTGCATTTTTTCAGCACTAAACTTATTTTGAACTAATGTTTTACTAATTTGTTTTGCCACCAAAATTGTGCCGATAAACAAATTTATAGCGTGGCCGACAACCAAATATACAAGATGTAGCTTTTCAGCAAATAAATTAACTTAAGTATAATTTTTCTACAAATTTTTGATTTTTTTAGGCCACTAATATTTAGCAAACAGTTTTATTGATTTTAGCAAGGATTTTGTTTTTTATTTTCAGTCGGCTAAGTGCTGTAAAAACTTTTGCTGAGATTACTATTATCAGCGGGCTGATTTTCAGCAAACCCCTTTTGCTAAAATTAACAACTTTTCTGCAAGCACGCCCCTGACTAAAATTTGCTAACACGGCAACATTTTTTTCTGACTTTGCTGACTTTTTGAGTGTACTACTGTTACTAAATAACACTTATTCATTTAGGGTCATATGTATAATCACTTTTTAAATTTATAAATGGCTTATAAAACAAGTTTTTCATACAAAATTCATTTTATAAATTTGTTATAAGGTTTTCAAATAGTATTATCAGGGGGTATCCATTAAGGTGATTTAAGAGACCGTAGTTTCCCTAAAAATTTCACACACGAATGAGAAGAAAAACACAAAGAATTTGAAGAAATTTAACAGCGAACGAGAGAAGAACAACATTAAAAACAATAAAAAAATAGTTAAAATTTATTATTTATTATTTATTTCATTCTTAAAGTTTTTTTTGTTACCGTTTTAATCAATAATCACAGGTTTTCCTTTTGTTTCTCTTATTCTTCACGGGAATTAACAGGATCACAATCCATATAAACTTTAAGAGAACCAAAGAGTGTACTTTTTTCGTATGGGAACTCTTTAGCCTTTATCCTCTTTGCAATTATAACAGTACTCAATCCTAATTACTTTTGCAGTTGTTTTACTACTGAAAAAACTTTTTATTGCTTATTATAATTATATAAAATAGCAAAAAAAACTATTGAATTTTTTAACATTTAAAGTAGCAGCTGTTTGAAATTAAATTTTTCTTGAATCTATTGTAATTTCTTTATAATTCTTATTTTATATTTTGTAAAACAATTTGTTAATATAAAGACTGAGATCGAAAAAAACGTTAACACACACTTTCACTAATAACTTTTTTACATACAGAAGGGAAAATTTTTATTGATGAAGTTATCTTTTTAAAACTAGTTAGATTATGTGTACAAAATATTAGCGTAACCGGCTTATTATTTGGTTAAAAATTCACTTTGAACAAAAAGTAAAGGCAAAAACATAGTGAAGTTTTTCCATAAAACTCTTCAATTCCTTACAAATTATACTAAATTACTCAGAACTCAAACAATTTTTACCTTATAAAACTACATTTGTAAGTTGTTTTTACTGCATTTGTCAGTTAAAAACAACATTATTTTTCAGTTAATTTAAATAAAATTGCAGTGCACGCCTTTTTCGAAAGAATTTAAGTTATTTTATAGGGCATTTTCAGTTCTGTTTACCGACATAATTCTCCAAGTATATAAAAATTGTTAAATATCTTAACGATTTTCTAATTAAATGTTTTGTCATATTAACCAAAATATTGATTTAACCTCCACATGAAAATATAGTAAATTTTGTAACACTTAACAATTGGATTTCAAGTTTTTCGACATTTGGAATATTTTTTTTGCATATTAACTTTATCTTTACAAGTTAACTTATGCATTGAAAACCACCTACCTTAAATTGACTAATTGTGTAATTTTTTTAATTTTTATGTTTTGTGTAATATTGTTTTTACGCTTTTGTTTAATAAATTCAAAATAGAAACTCTATAATTTCAATAATATTATACAGGGTTGGCAGGCAATACCGCTAAAATACCGTAATCGATTCAAAACCCTTTCAACAGACTACCGTTACCCTTAAAATACCCTAACCGAAATAACTGAAATACCGTCAACCTTAGAATAACGTTACCGAAACCCGGTTACCCTTAAAATATCCTTACTGAAATAACTGAAATTTCGTTATTCCTAAAATGCCGATACCGAAGTGAGCAAAACAGAGTTACCCTTAAAATGCCGTTATCGAAATAATCTCAAAAAATTACCAACCATGTCCTATTAACAAAAAAATAAACTTTTTTGTAAACAAAGCCAAATAAACAATTAACTACAAACAACACCGTGACTAAATTTTTGAAAGGTTTATAATTTTTTAAAATTAAAATGTTTACAACTATTGGCAACGACTTTAACAACAACTTAATTCATTCATATAAAGTGTATGGATGGTATATGTATGTCTCATACTTTTTATACCCTACACCACTATGTGGTCAGGGTATTATAAGTTTGTGCTGATGTTTGTAACACCAAAAAATATTGGTCGTAGACCCACCTTATAGTATACCGATCGGTTCAGAATTTTTTTTTATTTCGATTTAACGATGTCCGTCTGTCCGTCCGTCCGTCTGTCTGTCCATGCAATCTTGTGCGCACTCTACAGGTCGCACCTATTAAGATATTTTAATGAAATTTGGTACGCAGACCCATGTTGGCCCAAGGACGAACAAGTTTGATTTTGGTGAACATCGGTCCATGTTTAGACCTAGTGCCCATATAAGGGTCCTACCAAAATTATACTGTTTATACGCTGCAGGTCGTAAATATTAAGATATTTTGATGAAATTTGGTACACAGACCTATATTCGCCCAATAACGTAGCCTATTGATTTTGGTGAACATCGGTCCATGTTTAGACCTAGTGCCCATATAAGGGTCCTACCAAAATGATACTGTTTATACGCTGCAGGTCGTAAATATTAAGATATTTTGATGAAATTTGGTACACAGACCTACATTGGCCCAATAACGCAGCCTATTGATTTTGGTGAACATCGGTCCATGTTTAGACCTAGTGCCCATATAAGGGTCCTACCAAAATTATAATGTTTATACGCTGCAGGTCGCAAATATTAAGATATTTTGATGAAATTTGGTACATAGACTTATGTTGGCCCAAGGACGAAGCCTATTGATTTTGGTGAACATCGGTCCATGTTTAGAACTAGTGCCCATATAAGGGTTCCCCCAAAATTATATTGTTTATACGCTGCAGGTCGCAAATATTAAGATATTTTGATGAAATTTGGTACATAGACCTATGTTGGCCCAAGGACGAAGCCTATTGATTTTGGTGAACATCGGTCCATGTTTAGAACTAGTGCCCATATAAGGGTCCCCCCAAAATTGGCTTGGTTACAAACTGCAGGTCGCAAATATTAAGATATTTTAATGAAATTTGGTGCGCTGACTCACATTATAGAAAATTTTGACATAAGCCCCATTTTAACCCATTCGAATTTCGGATCCAAACAATACACCAGGCTGGTGTAGGGTATTGTATAGTCGGCATGCCCGACTTTAACCCTCTAACCGGCAAGCCCGCCTCCAGGCGGGGTATATTAAATTGACCAGAAATGCGCCAAAGGGGTATTTTATAATAAGAAATTATGCTTTTTCAACAGAAAACAAAATTTGTAAAATTTTTTGTGAAGAATTTTTTTGTATGCAATGCACGGTTTGGAAGCGAGAAAGTGTCAAAGATAAAATTTCGTAAAATTTCAAAAATTAAATATTTTAAAACAACCAAAAGTTTCAAAAATCTTAAAAACATATTTAAATTTACTAAAACAATTGATAGTGACCACGAAGTAAGATTGGAGCATAAGCTATTCAAAAAGTTTCTTACTTTGGTCCAAGGACGCACAGGATTCCATAAGGATACCTTTAAAGGACATCGCCTTAACTTGAAAACGAATGGACGGATTTTTCTGAAATTTGGTAAAAAGAATATATTTGGTATAGGTAGCAAAGCTTATAAGTTTGAATAATATATATTGAAGTTTTGGAGCGTTTTCACTCAATTTCGCATTTTTCGAAAAACGAAAATCGCTACAACTTCTTAAGTAACAGCACAAAAAATATAATTTTTTTATTGTAATTACATCTTGGTAAGAGAAATAATTTGTGCCTAAACCTAGTAATTTTTATGCGCTAGTTTTCAAGATTCACCCTTAACCTATTTTGGCCCATATCGCCTAAAGTAGGCAACGAAAAAAAATTTTGTAGAAGAACTTATTGTTTATTTTTCGTGAGAAACACATGGTATAAATTTCATTGCAAAAAAGCTTAGGCCGGTTAGAGGGTTAACCTTTTTACTCGTTTTGTCTTTGTATTGTGTTAGTAGGTAAAGTATTATTATTTTTTGTTAAAGTTAAAGAAAAACATAAAAAACACTGTTATTAATTAGCCAACTAACAAACAATTGTTAGTAGTAACTAATGTTGTATGAATGTATGAAAATGTTATATCTGTGTTAATTTGATTGTTGTGCTGAAATTTTTAAGTCCCATTTGTTTCAAAGATTTACCTGCACATTTCTTTAGTTTGATTATTTATTTTTCCTTAGTACTTTTAATTAATTATACAAGTAGTTCAATTGTGGTGTCTTATTGTTTTATTGTTAATGATTTGGTAATAAAAATTCACACAAAAATGTTTACTATTTCACAAATATACGAGTACTAGTTTTTCATAATGTAGGGCATAAATGTGTGATAGCAATAGTATCTTAATCAAGGAAATGTCACACAATTATTAAGCAGATCGGGAGAAAATTATTTTAATCATATAAATCTTTACTGTTTCTGTTTTTTTCGTTTGCTACAAATAATTAACTTGAAAAAATAAATTTTAGATCCTTTTTTCCTGAATGTACACGAAAATATTAACCGTGGTCAGTAACGAAATTGGATATTTACTGTAAACTTGTTTATAAAAATGAACAAAGAATCCAAATACAAAAAGGGAATGGATGAAAAATGTTTTGAATAACTAATTTATCCACTGACATTGCCATATAGTTTAGCTGCTGCCGGGAGAAAATTTTCACAACTTATTTTAATAAAAACAAAGTTTCGAAATAACCTTGCTCTGAAAACTATTAATAATAATAATAATATAATGCATTCAAAAGAATTGTGAAAAAACCAAAATCATAAAAGGCATTATTAAAAGGCTTAATTCTTTCATTCACTTTTTAAAAATTAATGAAATTTGGGTTAAATTTCATTCCCTAATAGCATTCTTATGGAATTAATTCGATAGCTTAATTCGCTATAGCTTAAAATTATATGAATTCATTCTATTTTGATTGAATTCTAACTGAATGAAAGAGTGAATGAAAAATTATTTGTTTTCATTCACTTAATCAAATGAAAAATTTTAATTTGTATGTAATTGCTGAAATATTAGCATAATACAATGAAAAACGTTTAAAATTCATCTAACATAAATAAATAGTATCGTATGCTTTGTTACAGCTTGTATGCTTTGGTTTTGATTATATGTTAGTTTCAAACTACACTGCACTAAGTGAATGGTAATAAAATTTCTTCATTCAATTAGTAAAATGGTGAATGAACATGCGATTTGAATGATTCAAGTTAGGAATTCATTCAGTTCATATTAAAGCTTTGGGAATGAAGCTTATGAATGAATTCTTTACGAATGGTTTAAGGGAATGGTACATGAATCTTTTTAAAATATGAATTTAATTTTTAGCTTAAATTGAAAGTTTTTCGAAGCTCTGTTCCCACTATGTGTGGTCTGCCAAAGAGATGTTTTAACCTTATAGAATAATTTTTTTTATATCTAAAATAACACAGTGATGAATTTTACCTGAAACTAATTTGTTGATCTCTATTTGGAATGAAATTAAATTTAAGTTTTTTAACTTCACAATTTTCTTGAGCGTAAGGTTTGTTTTGTGTAGCATCTTTAGGAAATAACAATTATTTCCTGAAGATGCTACTTCAGGAAATAACAATTATTTCCTGAAGATGCTACTTAATGGAGTAGCGAAATATCGTAAATGAAGAATTTTTTATATATAAAAAACAAATTGTTACGCTCAAGAAAATTGTGAAGTTAAAAATTGAAAAAGAAGGTTAAATAAACGACAAAAATTTAAGTTTTTAGTTATCAACGGTGGGTTTCATACTGAAGGTTTAAGAGTTAACTAATAGTTAACCCAAAAATTTGTTGTCGTTTCGTAAACAATTTTTTGACATTTTCTTTTATTTAATATTTAAGTTAAAGTAAAACCCACCGTAGTAAGTATTTAATACATAAAAGAATTTTATTTTTCTTTTGTTAACTCTAAAATAAAAATTTTGTTAATAGTTAAATTTAAATAATAAAGAGCATATGCATAATAATTAGAAAACCTTATAATAACATATTTATAAAATGAATTTTGTATGAAAAATTTGTTTTATAAGTCACTTATAAATTTTAAAAGTGATTATGCATATGACCCTAAATATTTTAGTATATTTAAATAAAAACTAAAATACTTTAAATTTTGGATATTTTTTTTTTCATTTTTATTTTGGTTACAAAAAATTTTTGTTTGTGGCAACACTGGTCCCACTGTTTTATTAGAGAAAATATTCAAAATAATTAGGTTTAAGTATTTTTTGTTACAAAAAAAATTAACAAATCTGATCTTGCATTACTACGGAACTTTACCCTTCTATTACTTGGGTAACAAAATTAGACGTTTGAATGTTTTATTGGAACATGGGTGTTTCCACAGAAAATGACCCCTTACAGCTCAAAAATAAAATTATTATTTTTAATTCATTTTTCCGCCAATATTACACAAAATAAATATCTGTCATTTTCCGAAGGATTAACTTTAATTTTCTTTACACTAACAAAAATATGCTACTTTGAATTTGGTACAGCGTGCGCGTTTTTTTCCGTGAATTGCACGGTGACTTTTTAAGCCTTTGGCAACACTGTTCTAACGGTGGTTTACGAACAAAACAAAAGCCAGCTGAAAATTTTCTTCATGTTTAGCACCCATTTTGAAGGCGACAAGTTAAAATTTAATTTTTGTGAATAGTTCAAAAACAAGCTCACCGACTGTAACGACCGTTACCCCAAAAGCACAAAAGTTTGTTTTTTTCGTAATTCATTAAATTTTATAGTAGCGGAAAGTAAGAAGGTAAGTAAGATGAAGAATCTTGTAAGGCCAAATAAGCATCAAAAGCCTATTTTGATTTTTTAAACATATTTTTAAAGACGTAACGACGCACTGTGGGAAAAATGACCAATCTAGCTTATAAAAAATATTTTTTTTTTTTTACAAATTTATAAACCTATAGCATATAATAATTCAATGATAGTTGATACTTAAAACTGCATTCAACATTTTTGGATTTATATGTTAGTTATGAAAATACAGGGCTGTAAATGTATGCAATGGATAAGTAGCACGTGCATGAGTGATTTTGGTTTCACGTTTCCCCCAATGTATTATGAAAAGTTTTATTGCGCTATTGAACCTATATATATTTTTTTTTTTGATAAAACAAGTCCTAAAGAGTACGTGGACACGATGTATTGTATAGAAAATGATTTTAGTAATACCCCTTGCGAGTAAGTACATAAAAGTATATTTTTGTCAAAATTCCTTAATGTGTAAAGAGATTAGAAAAAAGGACCGCTAAGTACCGCCAAACTAATTTTTGAATTTGAAACTAGACCTAATGAGGTAAGTCTGGAGAAAAATTTGGGTGCCACAAACCGCCACAAAGTAGAGTTTTAAGGGCTTGTTTAAACAAATATAACTTGTGGGCGATATTCAAGTGCTTTCACATAATTGCATTTTTCCTTTTTATACAATTGCAATATACGGCAAAGGAAATATCGGAAATTTAATTAATATTTCTTTATAAGTTGCGTTTCACTAAGCTTAAAGCTACAGTTTTTTTGAAAATGCAAATTACTTATAAAGAATGTTTTGAAGTTTGGCGAAATGCCAATTCAAGTTCACAAAAGATAATTTTTGTGATTAGTCACGTTTTTTCGAAGCTTGGACTAGTCAATGATAAAGGAAGTGAAAAGTGTAAAAAACTTGAAAAAACCTTAAAATTGTTGTGTAGCAGATTCACCAAAATATGGAGCGAATGCAAACGAACAACACAAGTTTTTGAACGAAATCACAAGGAATGGTTAAACACAAACATTGATTTGTCTTGTCTTGAAAATGACGATATACCGGGTCCTTCACAATACCGAGGACGTCCATCTAAAGCCTTCACAGAATCAAGCGACGTATCTAAAAAACTGAAGGTGGCTGATCTTGTAAAAACTACAAGTAAAGAGGAATTGATTTTCGCTACCAGTGTAAGTCTTTACAAATCTGGTAAACGGGATGCTGCAGGTTTAATAAAAGATATACAAAAATCTCCAGGAAGGGCATCCAAAATTAAAAGAGCCCTCTCCATTCCTGATAAAACTTGCATACCATATACACCTGACGAAGCCTTAGCGCTATATATAGACGGAGACTATACTAAAAGTTCGTATATGCTAACGCAATCAGGAGCTAAAAGTCGTAATGCAAACATTTATCCACCATACAATGTAATTCGTGAGGCAAAAAAAAAATGTTATCCCAAAGACTCCTCAATATATGTTACAAACTTTTCTGCAGAAGTCAGTCTTCAAGCTCTAGTGGACCACACAGCTAGCAGAATCGTAGAATACCAAAAAGACGTAATTATGAAATCGAGAAATATGTCATCGTCAAAAAATATTACAATGATATACAAATGGGGTTGTGATGGAAGTAGTGGACACTCCATATATAAGCAAAAATGTCCAGAAGGTAAGTCTGATGAGAATTTATTCGCAATTTGCTTAGTCCCATTGCAACTTAAAGATAAAGATAATATTTTGTGGCAAAATCCTCGACCATTATCAACCCGATTCTGTTGGCCGATTAAATTAACATTTGAAAAAGAAACAATTGACCTTATAAAAAATGAAGTAAATAAAATAAAACATCAAATTGAAAGTATAATAGAAACAAAAGTTACAGACTTAGATCTGAACGTGGATCATAAATTCTGTCTTACCATGATGGTAAGGCATTTAGTGCAATCGCAGAAACATCAACACAATCATGTGGAATATGCGGAGCTACTCCAAAAATCATGAATGATTTAAATAAGATTAAAGATTTAAAGCCAAATGAATCCTTGTATGCCTATGGACTTTCCACACTGCATGCATGGATAAGGTGTTTTGAGTGTATTTTGCACATAGCCTATAGGCTTGACACAAAAAAATGGCAAATAAGAGGCGATGACGATAAATTAGCCGTTGCACAAAGAAAAAAAAAATTATTGATGATTTAAAAAAATATATGAACCTACTTGTAGATATACCAAAGCCAGGGTTTGGAACAACCAATGACGGCAATACGGCTAGGATGTTCTTCAAAAACCCTGGCTTGGCATCATCAATTACAGGAGTCGACGAAAAATTAATAAGTAATTTGGGTGTTATATTAAAAACAATGGCATGTGGTTACGCAATAAATACAGATTCCTTTAAAAAAATGACTAAAAGTACATCCAAATTGTACGTGGATTTATACCCCTGGTATAACATGCCATCCAGCGTACATAAAATTTGAATGCATGGGGCTGATGTTATCAAATACGCGTGTTTGCCAATTAGAATGCTTTCGGAAGAAGCAATGGAATGCAGAAATAAAGATTTCCGTAATTACCGGGAATTCCACACTCGAAAAATGACGCGTGAGAAAACTATGCAAGATTTACTCAATACACTGCGTTATTCATCGGATCCTTATATTTCATCAATATCAAAAAAGTCATCCATCAACTATCGAGCCTTGGAGTCTCTTTCCAGCGAAGTTCGTGAGCTGCTTTGTGACCCAATGATTCCCGATCAATGCGAAGAAGCCCAGGACTCAGGCTCTGAAAGCGAATAATTTGCAATGTTTTTTTTCATGGAACAATTATTTTAAGTATTATTTTATTAAGTTTTATTTATTGTTGAATGTAATTTATTTAGTTTAAAAAATAAAAATTAAATAAATATAAGTTTGAATTTGGTTTTATGCAATATTTTTTTTTTTGCTTAATTTGTATTATATATATTTTAATAATATTAGCAAATTTTTTTGTTGATCTTTAAATAAATAAAAATAATAATGAATGAATTAAAACTTAGTATATTAGTTTCATTTATAATGTCAACTTAAATGTTGTTTTCTCTAATTTTAAAAAAAGAAGGTTTGATCCTTTTTTTGTTACGAATAAATAAAATTGTATATATTTATTTATTTATTAAAAATACGAAAAGTTTATTTTTTAAAGTTTAACTCATATCCATATTTGATGACAATAATTTTTGATATAAATATATATTGCAAAATACTATTTCTGTGATTTAATGTACATATAAAAAGGTTTTTAATTGTGTTTTGTTTAACAAAAAATTTTAATTTATTTTGTATAACTAAATACATTGCTCTTCGGAGCTACATCGTATTTGAAATGTTACTAAATATATTAACAGCAACCCCTATCGGTGAATGATTAAATCTATCAAATTACATAAATGCAACATAGGGCAATACTTTCGGAAAATTTTCATACCAATTTTAAAGAGATACTAAATTTCAGTGTAATTTCCACTAAAACCTTCCTTTTGGTGCACCCTGTAATTAAACAGGGTGTCTACAAATACAATATATTTAAAGAAGACTCTATTCGCTACAATCGCTCCATAAATTTCTAACTTCTCAGATCAATAGTTTAAGAGATACGATTTTTTATAAGCTAGATTGGTGATTTTTCCCACTGTGCAGCGTGCGCGTTTTTTTTCGTGAATTGCACGGTGACTTTTTAAGCCCTTTGGCAACACAGTTCTAACGGTGGTTTACAAACAAAACAAAAGCCAGCCGAAAGCTGAAAATTTTCTTCATGTTTAGCAACCATTTTGAAGGCGACAAGTTAAAATAGCACAAAAGTTTGTTTTTTTCGTAATTCATTAAATTTTATAGTAGCGGAAAGTAAGAACGTAAGTAAGATGAAGAATCTTGTAAGGCCAAATAACATCAAAAGCCTATTTTGATTTTTTAAACATATTTTTAAAGACGTAACGACCGTTACCTTTTGCATTTGAACTGTTTTCGTCTTACTTAATTGGATTCTTACTGGAGCAACTTACCAAGAGCAAAAATACAGAAAAACGAAAAGAAGACGCAAGAAAACATGAGGCTTACTTGGCAAAAGAGAGAGAGCGCTCGTTTATTGTTCATTTGAAAGCGAATAAAAGTATGCAAAAAACTTTAACACACTAATTGTTACCCATAATAAATGAATTCAAACACAAAAATTGTTTAACTTTTTATAATGTAACGACTGTTACTTTTTCAAAAAAAAATTTTTTTTTGGTAACTAATTTTCTTTGGTTTGAAAATAAACCCATTCCTTAAACAAAACATTTCAAAGAATTTAATCAGATTTTTTACTTGATTCATCCTGCGCAAAATTTTACAACACATGATGTTTGTTCCCGAAATTTGAAAACAGCACATTTATAAAGTAACGACCGTTACTTTTTTAATGGTCAAAAAAAGTATTGAATTTAGATTTTTTATGAATTCTTTCGGTTGCTACCGATGCTTGAACTTTCGTAGGTCCAAAATTAAGCAATCCTCGTGGCATAGGTTTGAATCTTATTTAAAAAATGTCAAAAAATCGGTAACAACCGTTACTTTTGAAACACCCACATACACTGAACCAAAAGTCGTAAGAGAAATCAACATAAAAATTTTGTTACTTTTTGATGAAACGAATTGTTAAAACAATATCTTTTTTTTTCAAGCTGATGTGTGTTTTTTTGAACTCAACAATTTTTTTTTTAAATGTACATACTTATTGTCGTCAAAAATCCTCTAGGAACTAATTGTTGTTTTGATGAATTTTTGTTAATTTATTAACAAAATTTAATTTGTTAACTCTAAAAAATTTTGTTAAAAAGGCAGTTACGTTAATTTGATATAATTTTTCATCAGTTTGAATACTTTTTATTAAATCTGTAGAAAAGGTTTAGTGTGGTTAGTTTTGTCGCGTCATCCCTAGTGCTAGCATGTGACAGCCATTTGTGATAGTTAGAAATATTAATTAAAGACATTAAGTGTTTATTTTTTTTTTCAAAGTATTAATAATTAACAAATTCAGTGACTTGTTAAGTGAATATTTATTAATTTTAATTTAAATAAATTTATGTAATTTTGAACGTTTTCAACTTCAATTTCTGTCATTAATTTTTATATTATTTATGTGAAGTATATAAAATGTATTTGAATTATTAATTTAAATAAATTAATTTATATCTTTTTATCCATAAAATATTTCATGTGTTTTAAATAAAGAGTGTTGAGTATGTGTTATATTATAATTTAAATTTTATTCTCGTATTTCATTATTTTTTATATTTTATCGACTTCATTATAACAAAGACATATATTTATAATTTGAAATTGGTAAAATATAAAAAATAATGAAATGTAAGTCTAAAAATTAGTAATAAATCCATAAAATATGAATTAATTAAATAATATGCATTTTTGAATTGAATAAACTGCATTGGTAAAACAGCAAAATAATTATTCTATTTGATTAAATATAATTGTTAACATAACTAATTTTTGCTAATACGTTTGACGATATTTTGTCAAGCTAACATCACATAAAATAGTTAAACGTCAAAATAGAAATGTACTAAATAATGTGTTAAATTGACGGACAGGTTTTGTTAGTTGTATAGTGACCACCCATTCATCAATTTAATGTGGATTTTAGTTGATTTCACCGATGTTTTTGGTTCAGTGTATAAACAATTATTTTTTTATAAAATTTTATTAATTTTTTTGTTAAAAATTTGTGAATTTCAAATTAATATTTGATTAAAAAAATTTAATAAAATGTTTTTGAAAACTCCTTACATGTAAGTTAAGAATAACAAGTTACTAGGTAAGGAGTAACATCGATGGGTATTCAAAAAGTAACAACTTACCTCTTACGAAAAAAACGTAATTTTTAAACCCAAAATTTATAAAAATAAAATTAATTTATAAAATTTTTTATTAAAATGTGCTGATTTTAATTTAATTTTCAATATATAAAAAATTAAAACTAAAAGAAACGTACTGCCTTTAGGTTAGTTTTAATCTAGGCATAAAGAATGTTTCGTACGGCGTTACCCTGACGGATATGCTCCTGTTAAAATAATGGGGTTTGTAATAGAAAAGCTAAAGTCGAAAATTAGGTTTTGGTGGGTTGTCGGGATATCTTACAGAGACTTTTTAGTTGATAAGCCTAACATTTTACAAATTTTGTATTTTTTTTTTATTTTTAATGACCATTTATTATTTCGCTATTCGTATCACTTGACTTAAGTCAGCACAACAAGTGCAGTCAATTTAACGAGTTTCAATTATACAATGAAACCTTACTTTTGGCCCGTATTATTGTTTGACATTCAAATTTTGACCTACAAAATAAAAATGTTAATACTTTTCTTTTTGTTCGCATTTAACATACAACGAAGTATTAAAGATAAATAATGTTTTACCATAACATATATGTATATCGACATATGAATAAATATTAGGGTGAGCCGACAAAAAACCTTTTTTTATTTCTTTAAATAACACTTTAAAAATACGCATTAACTTTATAATTACTAAAAAAAAATAAAACAAACTCGTGGGGGCAAACGATTCCGTTGAAAATCTATTATTTAAATATGTTTTTTGAGACGCCCTTATTAAATGCAAGTACATATATAAAACACTAGGGTGACCCGAACTTGAAAAAATTTTGATTTAGTTGTTGTACTACTGTGGAAAAGTTATGGAAAAATAATCTAAAGGTTTGTTTTTTCGAATTTTATATAAATATTCCATACAAATTTAAGCATTTATAAAAATTTTAAGTTTATATAAATTTAGCTTCTTAAAAATTAAGTAGTTATAAAAATGCTGCCAAGTCTTGAAAATTCTTGGCTTTTCTCATTTAAATGTAAACAAAAATATTTGTCATAGAATTTTTTGAAATTTTAGTATTTTAATATTGATAAAATATTAAAAACAGCAAATGCAAACAAATGAATTATGTGGTCGTTAGTAAAGGGAGAGCATGCCACTCAAGATAATAGCTCTATTTCGCGTTCCGGGCAAGCCCATATACGAAAACAGATTTCGTCCAAAGGCGGCCCCAAATGTTAAAATTTTATTTGTTTACAAAAAATAAAACAAGTCACATAAGTACGGATGGTCGTTTTTTTACAAGTATACTTATAGATGTTATAGATATGGATTAAAATTCGAAAAAAACAAACCTTAAATTGGGTAAAAATTAACTTTTGAAAATAAGTTATTTAATTTTCAAAATTTTATTTTTTACCAATTTGGAATATTTTTCCTACTACTTTCCCGCTGTGATACAACTTCTGAATTGAAATTTTATCAAGTTCAACCCACTCTATTAAATACTGCTACCATATTTACTATTTAGTTACGCATTCATTTTGTGTTTTAGATTGATAAGCAGACAACAATTGCATTTGTTTAGGTTTTTCAAACTGAGAAATTTTCAAATTAACAATTGTTAACAGCAACAGCAACAACAACAAAATATACATACTTTTATAAATAATTAAAATTATTATTTTATATGAGTATTCTGCTTTTTATACGGTTTTTTATTATTCATTGCAACAACTTGTTGCGGTTTTTGTTAATAAAAAAAAAAAAAAACAGAAAATAATTTCACTTTTTTTTAATTGGCACTTTTGTTTTAGCTTGGTTAAAAAGTAGGAACTTTCATGAAAATTTATGAAACTCGTAATTTTAAGTATTTTTCTCGTTTATTTCAGACAGCTTATGGCTGCGAATTTTTAGAACAAGTTTTTATGGAAACATGCTTATAAAATATTAGGCCTACTTACTCCCAGCAAAAAAATTAAGTATTTCAAAAAGCATGACTATTTTATACACATTCAATAAAACAATATGACATGTACATGTTAAATTCATTTGCGCTACCCGTGTAAAAAAGTTTAGATCTGATCAGATATTTTTGGATCTAAATAGATATGATTGAATCTAATTAGATCCTGTACCAGATCTCATCAAATATGATCTGATATGGCATATGTGATAATGGCAAGATCTGATCAGATCTAGTGCCAAATCTGTTCAAATCTAAAGTGATCTGGACAATTGCGCCAGATATGCCTAGATCTGATCAGATCTAATTAGACATCAAATTTGTCCCTAATTTTGAGATCTGATATTTTTTACACGGGTATTTTTATTTTTGAGTTATTTTTTTTTGAGCTGACATTTCCATCAACGGATTTAGTATCTGCGTGAACTGATTCCGTAAATTTAACAGAATTTCAATAAAAAACTATGCTTGTGCAATAAGTTTCTATGTGTTGTTGTATTTGTACGATTTTATTTTTTCATTTTCTTATTTTGAATGTAAAGAATAAAGTCAGGCTTTTTTGTAGGGTTATAAATTGTAAATTGTTTGTCCCATTTTTTATGTATGTAGTTTTTAAACTTATTAACATACCTGGTTTACAATAAAGGCCTGCGTGAATGTATTTAAAATATTCTGTGAAACATTCAATACACTTTTTGAAGTTCAGAAAATATAAATAAAAATTCAGATTTCTATACTAAAAAAAAGCATCAGATTTTGCATCGCGTTCTACTAGCCTAATAATAAAAGCGAGAGGAGGTTTGCTTGATATAAATAAAAGGGCGTTTAAAAGCAACACATTAGGCATATGTACTATGTGTAATTTGGATGAAACTGAGAATAAATTTCACTTCATCGGAGTCTGTCCAATATATAACGATTTTAGATTGCAATACTTGGGTCAAAAACAGCTTAATAAAAGTGAAGTTATGTATACTAAATGGATCTAACTTCTTCTTTTTCTTATATAAATACCTACAAATTTGTTTAAAATGTAGGCAACTAATAATGAATGAATATGATTAATAAATTTTATTATAAATTGTGTAAAATTCTTAAACCTTTAATTCAATTAAAAGATAAAGGGTCATATGCATAATCACTCTTTAAATTTGTATATGGCTTAAAAACAAATTTTTCATACAAAATAAATTTATAAACGTGTTATAAGGTCTTTAAGTTATTATGTATAATCACTAACATATATTAGTAAATTAAGTATATTGAAATTACTTTATTGAAATTACTGGTAATGTGCCAATCTGGCTTACAACAATAATGTTATGCCAAACATAGATATTATAATGTATTAGTAGTATCTAACTCAATATGTATATATAAACATACTTATGTACGAGGGCGACCGCAAAAGTAACTGGCCTGGCAAATTTTCTGTTTTACTAGCAACTTTTTTTTTTTTTTTTTTTTTTTTTAAAGCAATCTTTTATAAGCCATCTGTCAAAATTTCCGAAATATTTAACGATTATTTTCTTTGTTACAGGTGATTGAAGTAAACAAGTTTTGTAATTTTTGAAAAATGGACAATAAAGAGTTTCGTGCGGTAATTAAACACTTTTATATGAAAGGTTATACGCCACAATTAATCAAAGATGAATTGGATTCTGTTCATGGTGATAATGCACCATCATAATCCACCCTGAAATCCTGGGTTCAACAATTTAAAATGGGTCGTTCAAGTACGGAAGATGAACAACGCTCTGGAAGACCGAAAACTGCTACTACTATTGAAAACATTAGAAAAATATTTAATGAAGTGACTAAAGATAGACGAATAAAGCTCAGAGAACTTGCTGATATTGTTAAAATACACGAAAAACAAGTTTGGAGTTTTTTACATGATGAACTCCACATGAAAAAGCTATCTGCAAGATGGGTGCCGCGTTTGTTGTCTTTGCCCCAAAAAATCGTCCGTTGGACCAATTCCGAGGAGCTTTTAGCGATTTATCAGCGTAAACCAATAGAGTTCTTGCGCCGATTCATAACTGTTGATGAAACATGGATCCATCACTACATCCCAGAATGCAAAGAACAGTCAAAACAATGGATAGAAGCTGGTAAAAGTGGTCCCAAGAAGGCGAAAACTGTTAAGTCAGCAAGAAAAATAATGGCCACAGTATTTTGGGATGCAAGGGGTATAATATTTATTGATTATCTTGAGAAAGGAAAAACTATAAATAGTGAATATTATTGTGCATTATTGGATCGGTTGAGTGAAGAAATCAAAATAAAACGACCGCATTTAGAAAAAAAAAAGTTCTTTTTCATCAAGATAATGCTCCTTCACACACTGCATTTTTAACTCAACAAAAAATGGCCGAATTACGATTTGAAATTGCTCCGCATCCACCATATAGTCCAGATTTAGCTCCTTCTGATTATTTCTTGTTTCCAAATTTAAAAAATTTCTCGGTGGCAAAAAATTTTCGTCCAATAGCGAGGTTATTGCTGAAACTAAGGCATATTTTGAAGGTCTTGAAAAATCTTATTTTTCGGATGGGATTAAAAAACTTGAAAAACGTTTGATGAAGTGTATTTATTGAGTTGGAAGGAGATTATGTTGAAAAATAAATAATAATAATTCCAAAAAAAAACGGTTCTTTTTATGTTAGGCCAGTTACTGTTGCGGTCGCCCTCGTATATCTATTAGTAAATAATAATAATACTCAAAAAAAAAAAGTCAGCAAAAAGTGTTGCTGTGTCAGCAAATTTTTAGTCAGGAGCGTGCTTGCAAAAAAATTGTTTGCTGAAAATCAGCGAGCTGATTTTTACCAAAACAATGGTAATCTCAGCAAAAGTTTTGCTAACACTTAGTCGATTGCAAATGAAAAAAATCGTTGCGAAAATCACTAAACTTTTTGCTGAATATTAGTAGACTGAAAAAAAACTCAAAAAATTTCTAGAGAACTTTTACTTTAGTTAATTTATTTGCTGAAAATTTAAATATAGAAATTGTGTAGAGTCGTTTTTTTAATTATAATTTGAGGTTGTCTGTACTACACCCAGATAAGCTGCGACATCTACACCTGGTCTATCTTGTTGCCGTCTATGCTATAAATAAACAAATTGGTTATTTTCTTTATTTTTTCTTGTATAAATTTTAAAGAAAATAAAAAAAATTTTAATTTTAAAATCAATTAACATAATTTTTTTTTAAATTCCATTAAACTTTTGCTATTTCTAGGCTCCCAGCAAAAAAATTGTAGATATTCAAAGCTTAATTTGATATGTTAGTTACAGGTTTTTTTTTACAATTTTATTATCTTTTATTAATTCAAATATTAAAAAAAAGAAATTTTAAAGATATCTTTAAATTTGAATTTTTACCATTTTTTTGTAAAATCCAAAAAATTAATTTTTTTGTTATATTCTATGTTAAAAATTTAGCGACTTTAGCGACCGCTAGTGTACACAGAATTAGTTATACAAGAAAGGATAATATTTACAAGATTAAGTAATTTTAGTATACATACCAAGGTTGGTTACCGAAACGAATAACGGTAAGGGTAACGGTATCAGATTTCGTTTGTTTAGGTAACGGTAAAGGTAACGGTATTTAAGACTGTTTCGGTAACGGTATACCGTTATCGAAACAGTAATACCGGTACGTACCGGTATTAAAAATTATGTTAAAAACATATAAAAACAAGTAAAAACATGGCATATTTTTAATTTTAAGTACTGAAAATACAGATTTTAAGCTATAAATTCAATACTGGTAGTTTTAATAAGTAAAATTATTATCTATAAATTTTTTGTAAAAAGAAAACACTCAATATTATAAAATAAAAAATAAAAAAATTGTAATTTTTATATAAAATAATAAATACCGGTAACTACCCATAAAAATAACGGTATCGGTAACGATAACGGTATTTAGACATTTTTTAGAGGTATCGATAACGGTAACGGTATTCAATTTGAAACGGTATTTTAGCGATAACGGTATTATAACGATAACGGTATTATAACGATAACGGTAACCAACCTTGATATATACAAAAAAAAATTTTCGTCGAAATCGGAGACACAATTTTTTTTTATTTTTGTCTATAAGACAAAGCATTTTGCTATGGGGTCACCCATAAAAACTTAATTACGTTTGCTATGGGTGTGTTGTCAAGCTTCATGGCAATTCGGACGAACTGTAAGATATGTCTAAATTATTTCCAAAATAATATTAAAATACCCCACTGTGGGTTGTAAAAATGTAGTGTTTAGAAACTTTTTATGAGAGTGTGAATTTTTTGTTAGTTAACTGTAATAATTGAGTTGCGTTAATATTATAATTATTACCAACAATTGTTATAATTAATGATTTCATATAGATAATTATCTTTAATAGTCAATGGTGGCGTTATAGTTGTTGTGATTCATATACGTAGCATACACTCAAAAAAATAAGTTAGTAGAAAAGTTAGTAAAACGTCGTGTATATCAAGTTTACTAGTTTTCAGCAATTTTTTTGCTGAAATTCCGTTTTCAGCAATAGTTTTAGTTATATTTCTATTTAGCACTAAACTAATTTTGAACTAATGTTTTACTAATTTATTTTGCTACAAAAATGTGCCGCATTTATGGCGTGTTCGACAACCAGATAGACAAGATGTAGATGTCGCAGCTTGTCTGGATGTAGCACAGACAACGATAAAAAAGAAAAACAACTCTACACAATTTCTATATTTAAATTTTCAGCAAATAAATTAACTAAAGTAAAATTTCGCTACAAGTTTTTTGAGTTTTTTTCAGTCTACTAATATTCAGCAAAAAGTTTAGTTAATTTAGCAAGGATTTTTTTCATTTGCAATCGACTAAGTGTTAGCAAAACTTTTGCTGAAGATTACTATTTTTTTGGTAAAAATCAGCTCGCTGATTTTCAGCAAACCTTTTGCTGATATTACCAACTTTTTTGCAAGCACGCTGCTGACTAAAAATTTGCTGACACAGCAACATTTTTTGCTGACTTTACTGACTTTTTTTCTGAGTGTACTTGTAGGTTCATTATCTAATGATTTTGTTTATTTTCAAAATAATTTATAAACTTTCGTTAATTTTTGTTCAGCAAAATAATTGGGAACCGTTTTATTTGTGGAAATATAATTTAAAATGTAATAATCAGTGTTACCAAATCGTTTTGCTGAAAAATCGTTAAAATATATTGAAAAAATTTTCAAAATCGTGGTTTTGTAAATAAGCAACCGTCAAAATATTGCTAACGAAAAAGCTATTAATATTTCAAGTACAAATTCAAAATTTGTCGTTAATCATTAGTTCAAATATAATTGGTTCCCCATTTAAATAGATAACTTCCAATTTCCATCATGCGGAATATAATACTATTTTCAAATTTGTAACATTTCCCAATAAACCATAAAACGCTAAAGTATTGTTAACAATTATATATTTATTAACATTTTTGCTACCGTTTATGAAAAAATATGAAATCGTACTGGCATCAGATTTTTTAAAATAACGATAAAGTTTCAGAAAAAATCATATTTGTTTATTCTGATTTAATCGTTAAAGACAACATATATTTTTCTTTATTTCGATATCGTTAATGATATCGTATTTTCATGGAAAAGTGATAACGTTAAAAATTTTGGAATATGACGAAAACATTATAGCGCTGCCTGATATTTTCGATATCTTCACAGTACCTATTACGAGTACACTCATAAAAATAAATCTGTAAAAATAGCAGAAAAAGTTACTAAAAATTAGTTAAAAATGATGCTGAAGAAAAAACTGCTAAAATAAGCAGATTTTGTTACTAAATACTAGTAAAATAAGAACAGCAAAATTAAAACTGTTAAATTTACAGAATTTTAATTATATTTTAGTTAGCTTTTAGTTAATTGAAAATAGCAAATTGTACTGTCAAATCTGCAGAAAATTTTGCTAAATATTAGTAGGTTAAAAATAGCAAAAATAAACTGTTATTTCTACAAAATTTTTGCTATTTTTAAGCTTAATTAAGTTAAATGCAATTAGCAGCCTATTCTGCTAAATTCAACAGAAATATTTGCTAAAAAATTGTAAACAGGTGCTTTCAAAAGGCTCGATTTTTATTTGCATTTAAAAAAAATCGAAAAAAAAACTTCGAAAATTTTAAAGTTTTTGGTGATTTTTTAGGCTACTAATTATTTAGTCAAATTTTTTCCTGATTTTAGCAGGTTAATTTGCTATTTTCCATTAACAAAAATTTAGCTCAAATAAAACTAAAATTCTGTATATTTAACAGTTTTATTTTTGCTGTTTCTACATATATTAATAATATATAGCAAAAATAATCTGCTAACTTAGCAGTTTTTTTCTGCAGCATCATTTTTAACTAATTTTTAGTAGTTTTAACTAAATTTTTTACGGGCTTTTTTCTATTATTATCGGACACACTTATCATCATTATCGGACACACTTATCATCGAAATGATATTTCTTATAACTTTGGATATCCCTTACAAGTTGCATTTACAACTTTTTCAGTTTCTTATATATTTTGGTTAAAAATCAAATTATTATTTTCCAGTTTTGGAAAATTGTTCTTTTCCATGCATTAAATTTTGTAAAATCGTCAATCGTCATTTCATAAAATTTTGCCTCAAAAATCGTTAAAATGGAGACAAATCGTCAAAGTTGGGATCACTGGTAATAATGGTTTAAAAGCAAAACTAGAATGCTTAGTTTAAATATATTATGTAAGCTATTTAGTTTTGATGCCATATAGTTTTTCATTAAGACAATGAACACTGAAAATAAAAAAAATTTAAATCATTTTCGTTTTTCCTTCTACGTAAAGCATATCAAAGATTAAAGTGCTTAGACCTAATAAATTGATAACCTTACAACATGTTTATAAAATGAATTTTGCATGAAAAATTTGTTTTGTAAGCTACCCGAGTAAAAAAAGTTAGATGTTATATAATACAAACGTATCTTTTTTTGGTATAGCCTAAACTCCAATTTGATCCGAAAAGTGGTGGATCGTATTGTATTAATTTAGATACACCTTGGATCTAATCTGACGAAAACGATCCGAAAAATGGGTTTATCTTACTATGTATAATTAGATGTAGTACAATAAAGTTACATTTTAATTGATACCATTAGACAAAAATACTTCATTCAAAGTTCGCTCATATTGCATTAAATCGTCCATTCTATTGAAATAAGTTTTTGATTGTTATTATGTCACATCCAATTCTATATGATTAGATAAACCCATTTTCGGATCGTATTTCATCATATTAGATCCACTGTGCATATAAATGAATACAGCATGATCCACCATTTTTCGGATCAAATTTTGTTTTGGGCAACATCAGAAAAAGATATGATTGCATGTTGTACTTCATTAATTTTTTTAATAGGGTATTTATAAATTTGGAAAGTGATTTTACATATGTATGGCTGTTTTAATAATACACCAAAATCCGCTTATCTTTTCTTTCTTTATTACAAAAATTTTCTTATTTCTCCCTTCAAATTTTTTACTTTTTTACAATTTTCCATTACTGCACTTATTTAAAACAGTTAAGTTTTTCATTTGTTGCTACTGCTTTTGTTGTTGTTTTTGTTAAATGAAAAGAAAAACTAGGTCAAAGTCAATATTTAGGAAATGTAAATAGTAAAATGGGGAAAAAACAAAATTGTTTATATTATGAAAAGCCATTTGCAGGCACAGATCACAAATAAATATTAAAATGGAACAATAAACAATAGAAAAATAATAAAGTGAATCCGCTAGCGAGGGAAAAATATGGCAAAAGTAAATAATACTGTTAAAAAGTTATAGCATCACTTATGTAACCACGTTTACATAGTACGATTTTAAATATTAGATAATTTTGATGTGAAAAATTATGAAGCAAAAAGTTATCCAAAATATGAGATTCCTTTTAGATTTAAACAAAAAAATAACAAAATTTTTCCATAAAAAAATCTTTTCCTACAGTAAACTTGCGAAAAAATTATGAAGCAAAAAGTTATCCAAAATATGAGATTCTTTTTAGATGTAAACAAAAAAAAAAAAACAAAATCTCCATAAAAAATCTTTTCCTACAGTAAACTTGCGAATTTTACAAATGACATATTTTTCTCTCGTCTACAATCATATATTCTCTGGACAACCATATTCCTCTCTTCGAATTACAATCATATTATTATTTGTATTGATAGATATCATGTTTACAATCATTGGTATGGTTTCAATAAATTTATTTTTTATTAGCGTCATCAATCAGTTAGCGTCATTGTTGTTTGAGATTTTGTGAAAAGACTCAAAAAAAAAACACAAGTAAATAAATACATATTAAACAAAACAAAAAAATAGAACAAACAACTTATTAGTATTTTAATAGCGACATTGTATATGGAAGAATTCGGTCTAACCAGGAATCTTCAAATTAGATTGTACTTTAAAGCGCTTAGTATTATCAAATGAGAAAAATGTGATAAAAGAAGTGATTTATTTTTTAATTTTTATACTCAAGTAGAAAAATTATTGTTGAAGAGCGTCCATAATAAGGAGTGTTACAGCTTTTAGTTTTGTACGAAAGTGAAATTGAAAAAATGTACATAATTGAATAAAATGTAAAGAGTGCAAAATACGTTCCTAGTGATCATAATATAATCCTAAGTGATCACAAAATTTTCAACATGATAACAATATGATCATTAGACCACCCAAATTTGCAAAAGTATTTTTTTGTTCGCTCCACCGGCATTTTCTGATAGATTGGGAATAAAAAATGATATGTGTACAAAAATTGCATCTCTCGGGCGCAGTTTGGACTTTTGACCCTAAAAATTACCTAAAAACAGTTCAAAGCTTTTTTGCGCCATAACTCCTAAATTAACGGTTTTCCGAAAAAATACCACATAAGTGTTTTTATGTAGAATGAGAGGACAAATACTCTCTTCATACTAATCTTTGGTCTAAGTATTACTTCTCGTGGCGTTTTAAGCGGATAAAATCAAAATTTGTGTTAAGACTAGGGTTTGGGATTTCCCGGACTTTTTTATTTCCCGGGAAACGGGAATGGAAAAATTTGATTTCCGGGAAATGTTTTTGAACAAAATTGTTAATGAAAACCACCTATATAAATAATTTTTGTTAAAAAAAAAAAACACTATTTCAGTACAAATGCAGTCTGTGTAGTGAGAATTCAAATTAAAAAATATCAGAATGTTGAACATTTGATTTCACATAAATTAATCGCAGCACTGCCAAATGAATTGCATGATCCCAGCAGAAAGCACCTACTACTGGACTGTCGGAAACAAACCGTTTCATCACACTTGGCCCATTAGATATGGTGGCCACAATGTTATTTTCCAAAGACAATTAAAACTCTTCTAGTCTTATTTCTACAATTCTTCTTATTTCATCAGCATTACATCTTCCTGATATATAAACCAACCCCAGGTTATAAAATGAATTATTTACGCTTATACTTATGTTCAAATATCTCTTTTGTGATATTCTTGTCCATTCATCTAAGATTATAGTAAATCTCCTATTGTTAGAAATATTGCTCAATATTTCTTTTATCATGATATCTTTTACATGATTGTAGTAATTTAATATAATGTTCTTTACATCGGTTTCTTTTTTTGCAATGCCAGGTTTTTATTATAAAAACTTTCTCGAATAAACGAAGATCTAGTTATAGTTCGGATTAACTGAGGCTAATTTGGATACCATTTTAGGAAATGTTTGCCCTACCATAAAACCTTTAATGCCTATTCAGCTTACACTTTTTTCTTCGGGTACTTTGCTAATTTTAGCTTGTCGTTTTCTTCAAGAGAAGTTGCATGACCATTAATTTTTTTTTTTTTTTGTGAACCAAATTTAGATGTCGGTTAAACAAATTTAGATACCACCGTTAACCATTAGTATTTTCTTTTCACATTTATTAATGAAAACGTTACCCTAGTAAAAATGATTTTTATATAATCAGATATGATTTTTATATAATCATTTATGATTTTATACAAATATAACTTGTCGAGTATTGTAAAACATATATTTTTATATGATTATATCAAAAGATATTTAATTATATAAAATTATATTAACCAGATCCACCATTTTCCGGATCAAATCATGTATGGGTTAATATAATTATATAAAAAAAATATTATTTGATCCGAAAAATGGTGGATCTGGCTAATATAATTTTATATAATTAAATATCTTTTGATATAATCATATAAAAATATATGTTTCACAATACTCGACAAGTTATAATTGTATAAAACCATAAATGATTGTATAAAAATCATATATGTATGTATATATAAAAATCATTTTTACAAGGGTAGTTATAAAATTATTGACCCTTAATATAAAGGAGTAAATTTAAAGTCGACTTTATTTTTAATCAAACGGTTTTGTTCATTTTGTGTATGAAAACCTTACAAAAATATTTATATTTTCAAATATTTTGATTGGTTGAAAATAAATTAACCAATCAAAATGCTCCAAAAATAAACCAAGTCAAGGTATACTGCCACCCAATATTTTAACTAAAGTCGACTTTACCTAAATTATACATTTGAAAAATTTAGATAGTAAGGGCGATTATTTGTAAAAAACAAAGCTTTTTTTCATATTTCTTTTAAACATTTTACCAAGTTTTTAGACTTTACTACTTAAATTTTGAATAAGATATGCGAAAAATCTTTATTAGTTGAAATGCTCCTAATTACTTGGCAAAGATTTTATTTGTGTGTCAAATAAATGTATTCCCTTTTAAAAGATTTTAACAATGAAATTTTTGTTTTGGTATTTAAAATGTTTTTTATGACTAAAATTAAAAAATCCTATTCGAAACAAAAACAATTTAAAAAATTTAATATTTTTAAAATTTCCCGTTTTCCCGGGAAAAATATATTATTTTCCCGGGAATTCCCGGCAAACTTTTCCCGGGATTTCCCGGGAATTCCCGCCCGGGATTTCCCGAACCCCAAACCCTAGTTAAGACTTCATTTTAAACGGCCCTCGTTAAAATTTTAACAGAGACAGTTAGGATCGGTTATTATTTTTTTGTAGAGCAAGATATGTTGTTTTTAAAACCCAATTACATTTGCAACATAGATCTCTTATTCCACGAAAGAAAGACCAAAATCGGACTTAAGTACCTATTTATTGTACGTTCTGCACATGCAAATGTAGTGCTATAGAGCAGCATATTCGATTAATTCCCTATATTTCTTAGTTTATCAATGGAGTAAATACCCAGAAAGAAAAACACAAATGGAAAAGCGCTGGCGTGGCACTTTAACAAGTCCTGGCAAAAAAAATTCCTCCTCGATTTCATAAAAATTTTTATAAAAACTAAAAATTTGTATGGGGACCATCTTAAGGGTTGAAAATAAAGGGTAGATATGTTCCGAAAAAATGTTAAGGTTGAAAAAATATTGGATGTCAGTTATACATTTGACTCCTATAGGGGCACCCTTGGGACAGTTAGAGCGGTGGGAGCAAATTTTAAAAAATGTAATTTTTGTATGGGAGCGCCCTTAGGGAGCGGAGACAGAGGGTAGGTATGTTCGGAAACAATATTGGGAGGGAAAATTAATGGGGATCGGTCTTATATACCACCACTCTAGGAGGCTCCATGGGGCGGTTAGAGCTGATTTCATAAAAAAAAAATTATAAAAAAATAAAAAATTTGTATGGGGACCGCTGGGACCGCTTTAAGGGTTGAATATAGAGGGTAGATATATTCCGAGAAAATATTGCGGTTCAAAAAATATTGGGGGTCAGTCATACATTTGACTGCTCTAGAGGCACCCTTGGGACAGTTAGAGCGGTGGGAGGAAATTTTATAAAAATGTCATATTTGTATGGGAGCCCTCTTACGGATTAGAGATAGGGGCTAGGTATGTTCGGAAAAAATGTTTGAGGGGAAAAATTAATGGGAGTCGATCTTACATTCCACCCTTCTAGGAGGCACCATGGGACCGGTAAGAGCTGGTTTCATAAAAAAAAATTATAGAAAAATAAAAAAAATGTATGGGGACCGCCTTAAGGGTTAAAGATAGATGGTAGATATGTTCCCAGAAAATGTTGAAACTAAAAAAATATTGGGGGTCAGTCATACATTTGACTTCTTTAGGGGCACCCTTAGGAAAGTTAAAGCGGTGAGTGTAAATTTTATAAAAATGTCATTTGTATGGGAGCCCTCTTACAGAGTGGAGATAGGGGATAGGTATGTTCGGAAAAAATGCTGGAATGCTGGAATGGGTGGTGCTTTTTGTGGATTTTTAACCCTTCACCACCACCTTTGACCCCGATGAGGAGCCATTTGTCCGCACCCCACCTACCCCATTTTTTGCTTATGCTTTTTTTCACACCTCACAAAATTAGGGGTTCTAGCGTGTCCAAATCTTGTTACTAAGGGTTTCCATACAACATATATGTATAATAAACCGATACTGGTTCTAGAACCGGTTCTAAAGCAACCTGTTCTAACTTGGAGGAAAAGAACCTGTTGCTTTTGGGACAAACTCAAACAAAAATCACCGATGATAGAACATAAATCAGAACAGGTTGCATGCAAGTACAAGTTGTTCTACAACCAGTTCTTTGCATCCGACTATTTCGCTGGAAAGTAAATAGCGAATGCATTTTTTTTAATTTGTTAGTTTTTTGGCAATCGGCTCTTTTCTTTGATACTCATATACTGTACCACAACTTAGCAGTTTTGTTGATACTACAAATCCCACGATTTTATCGCAATGAATGCCATTGAAGGATTAAGACCCATTTTGTTTATATTTTTAACCAATTTTATTCACTAGCACAAGCGAAACTCCTTCTGATTTTATTTGTTAAAATATTTTAAAGTTTTTGAGTTTAATCCAAAAGATGAAAAAACACATAATGAAAAGTACAAAAACACACATAATTTTTTCAACTATTTTTAACTTTCTATTGTCAAATTAAATATTTATTATTTTCAACTTTTCTCAAAATATAACTAATTTATTTTTATTAAGAAGAAAAAAAACGGCTTTAAAAGAATTAATATCAGGTGCCTGGTTTTGATTCTGACTTTTTATAGATTGTACAAAATTTCATAGTTGTACTTTCATAGGCTTTTTACACATGCTCGGAATTTTTCCGGGATGACAAATGGATTTTTGAAGTGGTACGGAAGCTTAACAATAATATTTCTTCCTTGAACTTGACAGAATGTATTTAATATAAAATATTTTTAAAGGTGTTTTGATGTAAAACCATCTGGTAAAGGACTTGATCACCATGCGCTTAGTCTGAGAGCTCGAATAACGCTGTTGTATTTTGTTAGCGCAAAAAATGTGTGCTACTTTTGATCAAATACTGATAAATTTGTTGTTGTTATTTTATTTTTTCACTTTTAATGAATGACAAATAAAAACAAACTAATATAATTTAAAAGCATGGACCCACAGACTAATTACGAAGGACTTTTATTTGTAATGTTTATCAGAACAATAACATTTCAAAATCGAAAAATGTGCCTGTGGTCGAATTTGATGTTCAGTAAAAAACTTAAATTAAGCTCATAGTATGCGCTTAACATTTCATAAAAAATTCAAACTCTCGCAATAAAAAAGCAAAATATTCAAAATTCTCAAACATTTTTCAAACAAAAGAATTATTTATAGTGTAAAGATTTGTCGATTATGCCGAATTTTATTTTGTTATTACGTTTTATAAATTCGTATTGTTTTCAATTTTGTGAAAATGTTTTAGGGGAACCGAAAAAAATCATGGATATAGCTAACCTTTTATAATTAAACCATGTATAGGCCCTTACTATAAAGAGTATTTTAAATTTAAAGTCAATTTAAATTAAATAAAATAAAATTTAAATTAAATTGTGGAAGTAGAATTAATTTTGTAAATCAGATGTATTGTCTGGGTGTATGGTTAGATAATAAATTGACTTTTGAGAAACATATTCATAAGTTATGTGACTTCTATTCAATTTTTCCTTACGGAGATTTTATAGCGTCAATTTGATTTTACCTCTACATATCAAAGTTTTGCTTGTTCACACGTTGGTTATGCCTATTTTTTTGTATTGTATTGAAGTGTATAGTGGAACCTTTGGTTATATTATGCGGAAACTTTTGTTGCTTTTTAATAGAGTTATGCGTTATTTATATTCCTTAAGACTTATGGCTCATGTGTCAACGTATGTGTCAAAGTTTTTAGGCTGTTCTTTTTATAATTATGTAAAAACTCGGCTAATGCTTTGTTTTTATAAGGCACAACATAATCCTGATCTTACATACTTGAATTAATTTTTTTCATTTAGTAGATCTACACGTAATCGTCAAATACAGTATCCTTTCGTTACTTCCCTTTTGGGACGCTCATTTTATGTAAGGGTAGCTCGATTTTATAATAATTTACCAGAGCCATTAAGACCATAGATTATTCTTACCAAACTTATAAACGAAGAATTTTAGAACATGTCCAAGGAAATGAGGTTTAAATTATAGGTAATAATTAACGTTTTTTATTGTGATTTCACTGCTATAATTGAGATTCTATTTATTCATTATTTTTAACATTGTGTTAGCTATTGTATATTTATTTAGTTTTTATTAAATTTTATTATAATTATTATAATGTTTGTTACATTTTTGGAGTTGCATCAATTGTTTTTTATATAGAAACTTTAATTAATTTATTTTTAGTTAACTATTTTAATCTAATTTATAGTATTATTTAATGTAGTATTTTTTAACCACTGGGCTCGGTTATATCAATAAAGAATTGAATTGAATTAAAAAAAAAATACGTTTGGATTAATTTTGTGTATGGAAACCCTACAATAATATTTATATTTTTAAAAATTTTGATTGGTTTAAAATAAATTAACTATTGTTAATTAATCTGATTGCAATTAGAATACCTAAAAAAAACAAGTCAAATTTTATTACCACCCAAAATTTTATCTGAAGTCGACTTTAACAAAAATATACATTTTTCCAAATGTATAGTTTTGTTAAAGTTTCGACCAGCGGTTCCCACTAAGTTTTGCTTCACGGACCCCTTGAGACATTTCTACTAGCTGACGGACCGCCAAACCAGTGTTGAACGAGAGGTACTTTATGAATTATGGGGCAAAATTAATAAAAGCACTTGCTTATTTTAAATGTTGGCGAATTTTAAGCAGGAATAAGGAAAACAACATTTTTTCAAATCAATATTTTGTTCAATTGAATTTATTTCTTATAATATTTATATTATTTACACTTGACTTAGAAGCAAAGAGTTTAGGAACTTCGTTCCTTTTCTACTTAGATATATAAATATATTTTTTTAATATCCCAGCTAAAAATCGACATATATGAATCCATACAGGTTAAATGTATGTGCGTGCATGCTCATAAACATGCATTCATGACCATACATCGATACATAAATCATATATGACCATACGTGTGCATTAACGAAATTTGAGGTAATATCTACATGTATGATCATGAATGCTCATGCGTGTTCATGCATGTTCACGTATGTTCATGCATGTACACACATGTAGATATTACCTCAAATTTCGTTAATGCACACGTATGGTCATATATGATTCATGTATGGAGATTTATGTATCCACGTATGGTCATGAATGCATGTTTATGAGCATGCACGCACATACATTTAACCTGTATGGATCCATATATGTCGATTTTTAGCTGGGATATGAAATTTATGTACATTATTATTAAACGGAAGGAAAAAAATTTACAAAAACCTTCATGAAGCAGATGTATAAGATAAAAATGAGATAAATTAAAGTAGATAAAATTATGATGAGATCAGTTCATTGATATGTACATGTTGTGAGAGTTGGCATCTTCCATTAAAATTTAGAGTCAATCTTTCGATTTTATCCAGAACGAGTTCGAAGCCAGCGAGACTATGTAGGCGTCGGGTGGAATAGTGCCATGGTAGTTTAAATATCATTTTAAGTAGCTTATTTTGTGCTACTTGGAGTTTTTTTATATGACATTTTGCAGACGTGTACCAAACTGGAGCACAGTAAAACATTATGGGGTGGAATATAGATTTGATGATGAGTTTTTTATTGTCTATGTTCATTTCCGACTTTCTGTTTATAAATGGATACATTATTCTAATAATTTTGTTAATTTTGTCCACTACATAGGGAATATGATTATTAAAATTAAGCTTTGTATCAAGCATTGCGCCCAAGTATTTGACGTTGTTTTCCCATGGAATATCATGGTTCATGAACTCTGGGGTATAAAACAAGACTTACGTTTTCTTGTAAAATAAATAGCCTGCGTTTTTTCAGGGTTAACCAAAAACTTCCACTTATCAAAATAATTACTCAACCCAGTAAGAGCAGACTGCAAGTTTGTAATAATATCAGTTGAATATACATCAGAACTAAGAATTGATGTACACTCTAATAAATATTTGTTGAAATCTACTCTATTAAAAGGAGGTAACTTTATACCTACTATAAATTGGGAAAAAATAGGCACAATGTTTAAAATTAAAATATATAGACACAATGTGTTTGAAATAAATAGACACAATGTGTTTAAAAGTATGTTTTTAATTGTATCAAAAAGCTTTAGCAACATTTGAATTTTGTTTGAATTTAAATTTTAAGTGTCTAAAAAAGCTATATTAGATGCGTGAACTGACACTAAAAATGTTTAGAAACAAGCTTAATAATGCGTACATATACAACGAAAATGTTTTTTTTAATATTGTACCATATTGTTCCTCAAAATAAAACAAAATGCATTTTCGCAGGTAATTACTAATCAGTTTATTAATGAAAGAAAACAATAACAATTAAAATAAAATACTGAATAACAACATAAACAATTATCATAAATATTCTTAATTACAACAAAAAATTTTAATCCACACCAAAAATCGATTAAATTTTAGTTTTTTTTTTATAGAAAACCTCAAATTTTTTCTCTAAATTATAATAAGCCATTTTAAAACTTTAAATTTAAATTCCCTATAAAAACACAGATATTATAAGAACTTTTTTATATATAAAAAATCAAGGATGTTTCTACAGAAGACATTTTTCTTTTCTTAATGTTCCTACTGAAAAAGATTCAGTGAAAAAATATGAAAAATATGAGATATATGAAAAAATATTATACACCTGGGGGTTTGGAAAAAGACCTCAGAAACTAAGGGCTTTCTGTAAGAAAAATACATTTTAATCCGAGGGTTTGGCTTTTGGAAAATGTTTTCAGAAACTACAGGAAAAGTCCAATTCAGATCTTATGAACTTTTTTGTGTAGAAAAATAAAAAATACTACATGAAAAATTCTCAGATTCTGAGAACATTTTTCTATAGAAAAATCTCAGTTCCTAAGACCTTTTTCAGGAAATTTTCTTAAAGAAAACATATAGACTTATAAAAATTTTTCTTATAGAAACCACCTCAGATTCTGAATACTTTTTTCTACGGAAAATTCCTTCAAATGGAGTTTGTTCTGAAGAAAACTAATAGAGTATGAGGTTTTTTTGGAAAAGAAAACCACTTTGATTTTGATGGCTTTTTTTTATAAAAACTCTCAGATTCTGTGCACTTTTTCCGAAAAGCAAGAAATTTTTACAAAAGGAAAAGCCTTTTCCTAACAAAAAATTTTTATATTTTAAAATTTTTTTCTTACGTACGAAACTCTTAGCTTCTTGGATTCTAAGGAATCTTCAATAGAATCGTCTTGAAATTCTAACAAATTTTTCATGTAGAAAAATTCTGAAAACGTAAAAGTTTTTCTACAAAAAAAAATCTTAATACGATGATTTTTGTAAAGGAAAATGTTCTCAGAATCGATGGTGGTTTAAGATCTTATTTAATTTTAAACGTTTTTGCAGGAAAAAGTCCTTTTTAGAAAATATTCTCTATAAATTAATAATGTTCTACTAAATTTTGAAAAGATACCTCAGGTTGAAAACCTCCGACATATGGAATGAAGCACAGTTGGTAAACGAAACAAACGGTTAAGAAACATGTTGGAAGTCATGCGGATCTACCCAATATTACGCCCTCCGTTTCGTTATGCCAAATGTTAAGCCTCACTATTATCTGAAAAAATATTTTACAAATTATTTAGATAGCATTTGTGAAATTCTCGTTTATATTACTCACTTTCTCATGTTTTTATTTAGTCTTTGTTTGAATTAATACTTGGGATTAATTTTCTTGATTTTAGCTTAAAAACCGTCAATTCTTCTTTAAATTATTAAATTTAGTTAATTTTTATTTCCTTTTTTTATATTTTGACAATTTTTCTGTTACTATTTTAAGTATGTATAGTTACGCATATTATGCCTGATATGAAAATTTAGGCATAATGTCCCAGGAAAATTTTTTACAATCGGTAGCCAACCACACTCATTCAACAACTGGTTCCACTGCAACCGATTCCATGGAACTGGTTCCGGAACCAGTTCCTGGGATCCTATATGGAAGGTGTGGGTGACGTAGAATCAGTTCCATAACTAGTTCCAGAACTGATTCTAGAGCAACCGGTTCCACTTTGGAGCCATAGAAGGGGTTCCTTTTGGGACAATTTCAAACGAAAAGAATCGGTGTTAGAATCGACAGTAGAAGGGGTTGTGAATGAAAAGTAGCTATTGTACAACCGATTCTTTGGAACAGAAAATTTTCCTGGGGTGTGTAATTATAACGAACAAATGCTTATTAATTTAGAAACATGTATACAAAAATTCAAAATACTATATTTGTGTGTTTTTTTTAAGACAAAAGTGTCTAATTAAATTTTGTACACATTTTGTGCCTAACATTATGCATTCTGTGCAGTTTTACATAAAATCTTACTCTATTTAGAGCAGTAATTTTACACGCAATTTTTAGAGTGTATCATCTGCAAAAATAGACGTAATGCAATTGGAAAATGTTGGAATGTCAGCAGTAAAGATGTTGTAAAGAACTGGCGACAGGCAAGAATCTTGTGGACATCCGGCAATGATATTTACTTGTTTTGAACAGTTTTTACCCAAGTAAACGCTGAACGATCTATTTTGAAGAAAGTTTTGAATAATTTTTATGAGTTCAATTGGAAAATTGAATTTTTTCAGTTTAAAAATAAGTCCATTATGCCAAACGCAGCTTTTATGTCTATCAAAACGCAGCTTTTATGTCTAGTGGAATGTATGCAACGAATAATGTAAATCTCTATGTTTTACACTCCTTAGTGCCTGTCGTACGGCGTAAGATAGTTTTTAAGTCTGTTGACTGGTTTAACTCCCCTAATATTGTCTATCATATATCTTTACGAGACTTAGCCTACAAATATTATCTTCTGAACAGAAGTTCACTGAATTGGGCTGTTTATTGTGAGCACAGAAATCGTGCAAAGAGAGTTATTAGGGTAGCTAAGAGGCGTGCCTATTCAAGCATGTTTGGGGATCTTAGTCCTAGACAAATGTGGAGCTATTTAAGGGGAAATGGTTGTTTGGAGACTGTTTTACTATTTTTTTTTTGTACTCGAACGGATTTTTGAATAAAACTAGTAAAAATATTAAAACTAGTAAAAAATAGCATGTGAACGAACACACTTTTAATATTTGCAAAAGTCTATCAACAAATCCTGACGTAGTAGCAACAATTTGCTGTTTTTAAAGTGTTTAAATTCAAATAAAAATAGAAAACCAGTGAAATATATGTATGATAAAAAAAATTATATTGCTAAGCATTAAAAAATTTTTTTTAAATATGTAGGTGGCTTAAAAGGATTACGAGTGAGAGAAGATGAAGGAAGCGTTTAGGGGAAATATAACAAAAAGTATAGGAATAGCAATTTTGTGGAAAAACTAGGTCATTGTATAATAATAACATACTACAAGCTATGGTAGAACGGATACAACAAAAGCATTGATTTGGAAAAAGCAATAACAACTACACCTATTAATACTGAGCGTCATCTTTCCACACTTGCATCATCAACAACATCCTCATCTCATATTTACAACAGACTACGGACATACATTTCTAAATATTTTTCAGTATTTTTTGTTTTTGGAATTTTTTTTTTGTTTTTTATTTTTGGTTTTGAAAAAATCACATACAAAATATACAACAAAAAAAAGTAAACTGGCTCAAGGACATTTGAACGCAGTACTGCAACTAGCTAAAGGAAAACAATAGAAAAATGGGTGTAACATCGATATGTGCACATGAGATGCTCTAATGATTTAAAAAAGGATAAATAATATGTATTCAGAAAAAAACTCACCCGCTGCAAAATGTAAAGGAGTCGATTTTCGTCCAGCTGTATCACGAGCATTTACGGTTTGAGCTGTTATTAATTTTTTCACTTTAGCGATATCCCCCGTTTTACAGGCTTCAAAAAGCTCGCGTAATGGATCATTGGCCATGACCGCATCCAGGTTAACATTAAGTATAGCTCGACTGCGGCTGGTCATGGTGAAAATAACACCAACACCATCAACTTGACGTTTTATATGGGGTTTAAAAATCTACAAAACACAAATGTATACACGTCTACGTTTCTTTTTCTTTTTATACGTCGTATCGTAAAAAACACATATAATTCCCGATCAACCGAACAACAAAAAAATTGGAAAAAATATAGATTTTAGGGCTCCAGCCCTTATTATAATTAAAAGGATTATTAATATACTTTATTTCTATATTAAAAACATTAAAAACTTATTTCATTATATTCTTATCAGAATTTAATTTTAAAAAATTATACACATTTTTCCTTTATTTGGCAAAAAAAAAAAATATTTCCCAAAGAAAATTTCTCTTCCTTCTTTTTTCCACTACACCCGATTTTTTATTTAATTTTTAAATACATTTAAATTTTTTTTGTTTGCATTCTTTTATCTATACCTAGAAATTTATAATATATTTTTTTTTAATTTCTCAATTCAATAATTGATTATTTTATTGTGTTTGTCGTTCAACAGCTGAAGTTTTATGTTTTGCCTTTTGTAGAAACTCAGAGATACAAGTTGAGTAGCGTAAAGTCGATACGAAGCCGTCGTCGACCTCTTTTATGGGATTCTAGCCGCCGTCGAAATCAGCGGCTAACTTTGGCTTATATTTGCTAGCTTGTAGCATAGATTAATCTATGGCTTGTAGTGCCAGCTAAGCCGATATTTTTTTTAATTTTCCAATTATCACTTTGAATTTTATTTTAAATCTTCTTTTTAGTGACCCATATATTAAGCAAAATTCTTGAAAAAATGCCCATTTTTTTGTGAATGTGTGTGTGTGTGCGTGTTGACATCGTGCAATTCGTGTTTACAAAATTTTTTGATATTTTTTGTTCCCTAATCAATGTTCCTTAATGTATTGGCCGCTTTTGCTTCTAAAAAATTTTAACATGTTATGAACGTGAGAAAATCATTTACCTAGTGTCTTCAAATGCAATGAAATGTGCAAAGAAATTTGAAAATAACACACAAAACAACAACAACGAAAAAAAATTGATGTTGCTTTGTGTATTATTTTCAAATTTCTTTGCACATTTCATTGCATTTGAAGACACTAGGTTAAGCTGAAAATCTATTGCCGCCGCCGGGTAATTTTTCCATCGACTTGTATTTCTGCTCGTTCGGCGGATAATAAAGTATTGCCACCTATTTTGAAAAATTGAAAACAGAGTTGTTGTAAGTAATTACAGAGTTATCAGTTTGCTGCGTTCAATTCCGATTTTGAGAATAAGCACAATACAAATGGAAATGAATCTTAAACCGTGACGGAAAAAAAATGAACAAAATAGCAACGGAAACGGAATCTCACTTTTACAACACAGAACACATAGAAAGTCAAGTTGGTTATATTTTATATTTTTCTTCTTAACACATTCCAACGTATTGTTGTTGTTTTATATTAGTTAGAATAAAAGGCTGTGAAAGTGTTATTGTGTTATTGCTGTTTTTTATATATTTTATAAATGTATAAAGTTAAATCCTTTGGTATTACTAATGCATGTGCATGACGAAATCAACCATGTAATCGTACTATGCTTGTACTGTGATTGAAATTGTGTGAAAATCTGGCAACATTAGTAAAATAATCTGAGAGTACAAACAGGAGAATAAGAAATTCCGTTGAGAAAATAAAATAAGTTTTATCTCTCACGGAAATCGTTGCACGATTTTAATTGTCAAATTGTATGGAAAAAAACGGGGACCTTTGCATTGTGCTTATACTCTTTAACGTAGTGTCTTCAAATGCAATGAAATGTGCAAAGAAATTTGAAAATAACACACAAAGCAACAACGAAAATAATTTTGTTATTGCTTTGTGTGTTATTTTCAAATTTCTTTGCAAATTTCATTGCATTTGAAGACACTAGGTGACTTCCCAAGAAACAATTCGTTCCGTTTACGCACCGTTTTCGCTCCGTCATAAACGGAATCCAACTCCGTATACGTACCGTTTTCTGGATCCGTATACGGACCAGAAAACGGATCATAAGGAACATCGAAACTGATTCGAATCCGTTGAAAATCCGTCAATGACGGACCGTTTACGGACCGGTATGTCGTGTTAAAAACGGACAAGTCCGTTTAAAGTCCGTCAATGACGGACTTTTTACGGACCGTCATGTCATGTAAAAAACGGAATAGTCTGCTGAAAGTCCGTCAATGCCGGACCGTTTCCGGACCGTTATATCGTGTAATAACGGAGTATTTCCTTGTCCGTATCCTACCGATTTTTTCAACAAAAATAGACCATATGTTTATTATTTTCAATACAAAGTACTTCTTTTTCTTTTTTATAAATTCATTAATAATTATTATTTATAATTACAATATTTAGCACATCCAGCTCGGTTTACATACACGGAAAAAATAAAAAGTGTATAGTTATCGAAGTACTTAGGTAAAATACAACTTCAAGAGTATATTTTGTAAATTAGTAAAAAATACATGTAGATTTACCAATTTTTGATTTTTGTCAACTTGCCTTAGTTTTTGGCCTATTCCATTTTCACGCACTTCAAAATATGTTAAGTTACCTAAGTTTTTTTCTTTTATAAATTGTCTTAGAAAATATTATATTTCAAGTAAAGGATTGTGTAACTTAGCAGAAAACTTTTGAAGTAGTATTTTACCGAAGTATTTCGGCAATTATCCACTTTTTATTTTTTGCGTCTATCTATCCAGCACTTAGGGACCCGGAGTAAAATCCAACATCTGGAAAAGAGACAATAAATTAGTTATGGTTTAATTGACTGTGTACACGATGCAAATTCTCACATGTTATTCACAAAACATTGTGAAACATTAAGTTTCATAAATCTTACCTTGTTACTTGATGTTGTTTGATTAATGGTGTGATAGAAAGAATTCCCTCTATTGCATATTCTCCATATATTCCCATTATAATAATATTTTCACCGACTTTACAAAAATATATTTTTTTATTTTGTAAACAAACCGATGAAATCCGTATTTAAGGGTACGGAAACTGATACACCAATACGGAGTTAAAACGTATTGTGTTCGAAAATCCATTTATACGGTCCGTTAATGTTCCGTATACGTACAAGCATTGACGGATACGTACTTTACGGACAGTTAACGTGCCGTAAAAGCCGGATTCATGAATCCGTACGTGCCGGAGAGTCCTTAAAAATGTTTCTTGGGTTGACATGCAATAAAATGATAGCAAGCAATTGTCAAACTGATTTCATCTCAAGTGAAGACACTCAATTTCAATTTAATTGCAATATCATGATATCGCTGAAATGCAAGCGGCTCTTGCAATGATGCCTGCACTTTTCGTTTTAATTTTGTAATAAAAAACAATAGAAAATTCGGTAAAAAGGATGAAAAAGTGTTAAATTTTTTATTATTTGTAAATAAAAATTAATCTTTAATAAAATTTTGTTTTTCGAAGAAAAATCTATGATATTTCTTAGCCACGTTTCTCTGTAATGGTTTTGACATTTCATATCATATAATTTATTGCACTTGAAGACATCGGGTAAATCCAAAGATTTCAATTGAAATCTTGACCGTTTATATTTGTACTTTATGACAGTAGGCAGTACTCTGTTTCTGTATCTAATTCGAGAAGTTTTCTTATCGAGATATGCATGGTCACCCTGGTGATTTAAGATATGATAAAATGGACTGGAGTTTTAGTTGTAATTCTTAAGCGGCCTATATAAGATCAAGCATGCTGTACAGCATGTTGGACGGCTGTATTAAATTGATCATGTAGTGTCTAATTTGAGGGCTTGTCAAATATGTTGGACGAAAAACAAAATTTTTTGATTTTTCGGCAGGTTTGACAAACACGCTTTATAGTATAATGGAAAAATTCATCAAACATTAGGGAATGTTACATTTTTAATTAGTTTTTTTGTAACAAAACAAGGGATAACGTTTATAAATAAACTAAAAAATGCAAAACAGGGTTTGAAAGTACTCGGAGATACTTGTGTGTACTTACTAGAATCCCCGAGTGCTTTCAAACTCTACACACAAGCTGGCTTACTTTACCCAAGGTATGGCCGCATTGTAAAGGCCCACAAGCCAATACACTTCGTAAGTACACACAAGTATAGTGGCATGTAAGTTAGACAAAATTTTTGAAAAATTTCAAATATTTTTAGTTTCATATACAATTGTTATACACAAGTATCCCATATCGTAAGTACGCACAATGTGAAGTACACGAAATCGATTACATTGTGTGGACTTACACGTTTTTCTAAAGGGTACGGACGATCAATTTTTAGAGAATGTATTTATTAGAGCTAACTATGTGTGCTTTATTTATTATGGATTTCAACTCATTGATTCTAAATCGTTTTCAAAATTTTTATACCACGTTACAATTTTGAGAAAATCGCAGTTGAAATTATTGTTTTTATCGCTTTTGGAAGTCCGTGCACCACGCAAAAGAATTCTTTTAGACATTTTATAACACTTACTATTAAGATTGGACTTTGTTTTTTTTATAATTGGTAAAAAATATTTGAAACTGTTCTACACCGATAAAACTTCTCAGTTGCTCAGTTAAAGAATTCCCCAGTTAAAAAAGAATAAATTCAAATTAACTGAAAAAATTGTTATCAACTATTCTTTTAGTTGAAAATAAATTCATTTGAAAATATCAAAGTATTTTTGAAACAATTGAAAAGAAAACAATAAAAATTTGAAGTACAGTTTGAATTTCACACTAATTAAAGATTTTGAAAGATAACATTTCGCTAAAACCGGTTCAAATAAGTTACAGATGGAAGAAATTATTTTAAGATAAGTTAACATTTTTTATTAGATCTTTTATGGTGAAAATTTATATATTTTATATTTAGAGAGACAGTAGACACAACGAATTATCAGAAAAGAGTAGAATAATATTCTATGGAGTGAAACCTGAGAGAAATTAATGAAATAAGTTGAAACATTTATCATAGTATACTATAGTAGCCCCACTCATTAAAATATTGAGAACTTGTCCCTATCTCATGTGGTTGTAGTGGTATTAAGAACCATGTGTACAAGTAAAATTACAAATACTACTTAATTTTTTCAAATGACAGAAAATGAGTAAAGCTACTATATTATACTATGACATTTATCTGAATTTAACAAAAATAAGTTTATTGTTGCATTTCTTTTGTAATTTAATGTAAAAATATTAATTTAAAGTTTTAACAACAATTTGTGCGCCAAATGATTATTTATTGTAGGAATTGCAGTTGAATCAAAACATTTATTTTATTAAAATTTCTTGGTTACTGGGAACTATGTGCAAAACTTAAAAATTTTACCCAAAAAATCGTTCGTATTAATAATTTAATTTACTGACACAATTTTAAAATTTGGAATTTACTGTCAACTTAGTTATTAACAATTAATTTTATCAACTGAAGCTCAGTAAGGGGTATTTCATCTGAGACTTAGTTGAAATTTTAGTAGCTTGTAACTGAGGAATTTTTTCGGTGTACAAATATATAGAGAAAACTGCTACACGACGATTTTTGTTTGAAATCCGCGTTTTTTCTTTTCGCTCTGTTCTTTTGCCAAACCATGGCAACTCTATTAGAAACCTTGACAACCACCTGCAGCTACAACAAAATACACATAGTAAACAAATAAGTAAAAGAAGTAAATAAAAAAAATGATGAAATGTCAGTAATAAAAGAAAATAACTAAAAAGGGCAAGATGGCGTTTTTGTAGTTGTAAAAAGCTATGGTAAAAAGGCACTACATATATATTTTTTGTATTAGACGGAACATTTGTTTAATATTGGATTTTTCCATTTAAAGAATCTCATTAATAACTAATTTACAAATAAATACAATTAAAAAAAGTGCAGAAGAATTTGTAGTTTTAAAAAAAGAAAAATTGAAATTATTTAAAACTAAATGCACACACGACGAAAAGATAAAATAATTCAGTAATTGGAGTTACAATTAAAAAAAATATATATTTCAAGAATAAACTAATAAAGATAAAACAATAATTTTAATTTCTAGTTAATTATTAGAGGACAGTGAAACAAAAAATTAGAGTTAATGGTTTCTAAAGAAAAATAATAATTGAGATTGTCATGAATTAAAAGGTTGGCTTGCAAGTGCAAGTGAATTCTGAATGCAGTAAAATTGGTAAAATACAATTTATAGAGAAAACAAAGAAAAGGGAAAATCAATCCAGACAAACGTAAAGAAAAACCAAGTCGTTTAATAAAAAGTGAATTCAAACACTATTTATGGAATTAAATTGAAATGGAATGTCTTTTGTTTGTTTTTGTTGTAATTATAGGAAGCTTAACATAAACCCAACCTTAATTTTGGGAACTTACAAAAAGATTAAAATTTGTGTGGAAATAAATCGTTATCGCTGTATCCCATTAACATACAATTTGTTGGATTTTTGTCTTTTTCTCTATTTGGTGTCATTACGCTACGTTGCACATGTTAAGCTTCACTTATTTACATACAATTATCAACTATTTAATTAGTATTTAGCTAAAAAGTTATAAAATTGGAAAATGTTTTAAGTGTGCTTATCATCTATTTGGCTGGCCCCTCATTAAACGTTTTCCTTTTGTTATGGAAAGTTAGTGTTGTTGGGAGTCATCATTAAAAATTAAGGTGCTTTCCTATTATTACCAATTTAAAAATTCAAGTGCTATTATTGATTTATTGCAAATATATTTTGGGAAACAAAAAATAAGAAAAATGGAATTAAAAGTTTGGGTCGAGGGCATACAACGGATTGTTTGTGGTGTTACTGTTAATACAACATGTCAGGTATGCAAAACATTTATTTGTTAAAAATTATTAATTTATTAAAATTATTCAGTAATGTAATTATTATTAATATATAAAAATAATATGATACAAATTGATATACATATAAGTCATATAAGCTTTATTAAATTACCAAATTAAAAAAAATTTATGAGAACTTATATTTGTGCCATTTTTAACATAATTGCTTAAGTCGACTTAAGCATAAACCGAGTTTATTATTTATTTTTGATGTTCTCATTAGGACGCATAAAATTGTATAATAGGCGTATTCATTGTAATTCGCAAATTCCTTGTAAATCTTGTATAAATACAAGCCATATATTTTATGCATGGAGTTTGACATTAAACTCATCAACATACCAAGTTTACACAGTTTACGGGCAGAATACGAGTTTATATGAGAAGGCTTAACCCATATTTTCCTGAATTAAGAAATAATTGTGCCACGAGTTTGAAACTTACATGATTTACTACTTAGGGCCCTAGGAATTCGCAACTAAAGTTGAAACTATTTTCTCGTATATAGAACCGGAGTTATTGCATGTCGTCATATGACGACGCTAGCAGATTAGCTCTGTTCCACAGATTAGCTCTGTTCCACAGATTAGCTCTGTTCCACAGATTAGCTCTGTTCCACAATTGGGTACCCTCTGTTACCGCGGGTACCCAATTTTACCAGAAAGCGTTTCTATTGTCTAAACTGTGTGTAAATTGGTCTTGTTTTGGGTAAATTGGGTACCCGCGGTAACGACGTCGAACAGACCTAATATGTGTACAATTGTTACAAAAAAAAACAAAATTGTTAACCCTCTAACCGGCCTAAGCTTTTTTGCAATGAAATTTATACCATGTGTTCCTCACGAAAAATAAACAATAAGTTCTTCTACAAAATTTTTTTTCGTTGCCTACTTTAGGCGATATGGGCCAAGATAGTTTAAGGGTGAATCTCGAAAACTACCTCATAAAAATTACTAGGTTTAGGCACAAATTACTTCTCTTACCAAGATGTAATTGCAATAAAAAAATTACATTTTTTGTGCTGTTACTTAGAAGGATGTAGCGATTTTCGTTTTTCGAAAAACGCGAAATTGAGCGAAAACGCACCAAAACTTCAATTTATATTATTCAAACTTATAAACTTTGCTACCTATACTAAATATCGTTTTACCAAATTTCAGAAAAATCCGTCCATTCGTTTTGAAGTTAAGGCGATGTCCTTTATTTTATTTATTTTTTTTTTATTTATTTATTTAATATCAATACAAAGAAAGCCTTTAAAGGTATCCTTATGGAATTCTGTAAGTCCTTGGACCAAAGTAAGGAACTTTTTGAATATCTTAAGCTCCAATCTTACTTCATGATCACTATCAATTGTTTTATTCAATTTAAATATGTTTTTATAATTTTTGAAAATCTTGGTTGTTTTAAAATATTTAATTTTTGAAATTTTACGAAATTTTATCTTTGACACTTTCTCGCTTCCAAACCGTGCATTGTATACAAAAAAATTCTTCACAAAAAATTTAATAAATTTTGTTTTCTGTTGAAAAAGCAGAATTTCTTATTATAAAATACTCCTTTGGCGCATTTCTGGTCAATTTAATATACCCCGCCTGGAGGCGGGCTTGCCGGTTAGAGGGTTAAGAATAACAGGAATATTTATTAAAACAACTTTTTTCCATTAAATGTACTTTAGTTTCTCAAAACTTTTTGAACATAATTCGTTGAATAGCGATATAAAATAAAAATAATAACTCTCGTAAGTGGCATATATAAAAAGAATATCCAGCATCACATTTGGAACACTCTGCCTGAACTATTGATCTAATATCGTGGTCTGGACATTGTCTCTGCTTAGCATTGTGGGTTCTTTTTAGGAAGTGTTCTTTTCGACCATAAGGTAAAGTACCTTCTACGGAAAGTTTTAGGCTATTTTCCTGTCGGTCTTGGTAGATTCCATTCTGAGGTAAGGTACGAAGCTCCAAACCTTGTAAGACAGTCCAAAATGACTATATTAAAAATAAATACAAATAAAAATTTTGTAAATTTTGTACACATTCTCCTAGCATTGTCATATGACGACACCCAAATTCATTAAATTATAACATTTTTCTAAATTGCAATGAGGTCATTGTAGTTCTAGTTGGTTTTTAGAAAAAACAAACAAGAAAAATATATTAATGTAATAAATTCCGATTTTTTTCTTCTTTATTGAAAGAAATCATAATTTTGCAGTTTTGGAATTTTCGTGATTTTCGCCTTTTCACTGTGTCCAGTGGATAAAATAAACATAATGAGTATTTAACATTTTTTGTTTACAAAACTCTTAACAGATCTCCTTCCATATTAAACGTAACAGTATTAAGCACATTTAAAAAGAGGCCTTTTCATGTCGTCATATGACGATGCTAGGATAATATGGGTTAATATCTTATGTTATTTGAAGCATATATAATTGTACCAGGGTTGGAAAAATAGCCAAAATTTAACTCATTTTATTCAAAAAGCTCGGAGCCTTCAAAAAATAGAGCTATACATACAAACATAAAGCATTCCGATACAAAACATAATTCCCTAAATTTTTTGAGAAAAATTTTTTCGTATGTTGTGTACGATTTGGAAGCGAGAGTAAAATAATTATTTTAAAACGGACACAATTCTCAAAAATCTGAAAAAAAAAATATTTAGGGACATACAGGGTTCTATCAGGATAATTTTAAGGGCATCGTATTAATTTGAAAACTAATAGATGGATGTTTTTGAAATTTGGCAAAAAAAAATTTCCCAGCCAGCAAAATTTAGATACTTTTTTGAGGGTCTTATTCTATGAGTCAAAACTTACTCAAATAAAACACATTTTTTGAAATTTTCAAATTTTTTGTCAAAAATTGCTCATATTTTGGACGAAAACATGATTCCTCAGAAAACAAAAAGATTAATTTTCAGGGTTGGCAGGCAATACCGCTAAAATACCGTTACCGAAATACCCGGAATACCGTTATACTTAAAATACCGTTACCGAAATAACTGAAATACCGTTATCCTTAAAATACCGATACCGAAATAAATGAAATATCAATACCCTTAAAATACCGTTACCGAAACAAATTAAATATTGTTATCCCTAAAATACATTTACCGTTATTTTTAATTTTCTGCTTTTGGTAATTTCACGTGGTTGTTGAGTATTTTTTTTTACATTAAGTTGATAAATTGGTTCTGTTTTTAATCTCGTTTGTTTTTTGTAAAAAAAAATTGCGGGATTCATCGAAATAACTGACTACCGTTACCCTTAAAATCCCGTTACCGATATAACTAAAATACCGTTAACCTTAAAAGACCGTTGCGGAAATAACCCAAATATCGTTATCTTTAAAATACCGTTACCGAAATAACTCAAATACCGTTATCCTTAAAACACCGATACCGAAATAAATGAATTAGCGTTACCCTTAAAATACCGTTACCGAAATAACCTAAAATATCGTTACCCTAACGATAACCACATTCGTTTTGGTTACCATCCATGTTAATTATTGATCCTTTAGAATTTTTTAAGATTTTTTTTGAGTAATTTTTAAATCAAAAAAGAATGCTCTTTTCCATGAACCACTTTTATACAAAAATTTTAACTTTTAATAATATTTGTTGAGCCTTTTTTATTCATTTTTGGATTTGTTTGCTGGCTGGGTTTTAAAAAACACTTTTTTGGTAGAAAATATGAACTCTTAGAAAACAATCCAAAAAGAAATCTCTACAATGTAAAAGATTCACAAAAGTTTCAAATTTAGGAGGAAATTTTAGATTTTATAAGTTCTTTTTTCTGAGACATTTCTGAGTACACATGGGACTCTTTAGAATGCACCACTTTCATAATAGGAAAAAGTGAAAAAATGTTTATATTTTTAGAGCTTATTTCAGAGTCATTAATGATCATCTTTTTTGCTGGGTATATTAAAAATTTTAATTATAGTCCATAATGTATTTTCCTAATTTTTGCTAAAAGGTTGAATTTTGAAAGTCCTAGCTACATACTGAATTTAAAGTATGTACTTCTAAACCTCAACGTTTTGGCAACGTTGGCAAATAACTACGGGCAAGCGTTTATTGACATGATCATTGTGACACCCTGCCAGTACTGTAAAAGTTAAAATCCGACACATTGCCATTTCATACACTTTAGTGCTTATGCATAATAATTTGAATATCTTATAATACGTTTATACAATGAATTTTGTATGCGAAATTAGTTTAAATTGAATTTATAATTAAATTTATAAATTTTAAAAGTGATTATGCATATGAATCTTTGTATCTACCGACGTGCCAGCACTGTGCCGTTCGTAATTTTCTACTTGGATGGGTATAAGCAGTATACGTTGCATAAAAGTACAATATGGAGGTTACTGATTCGATAATGTAGAAGATTGATTTACAAAACGTCATTTTCATACAAAATTTGTTCAAAAAAGCTCCTATAATTTAGCAAAGCGATTATGAATTTAGGGGAAAATGTTTACTCAACAATTTTATGATTATGTACTTTTGGAAAATGTCACATTTACAAGATGAATTTTGTAAAATTTACAAAATTTTGCTATTTATAAAATTTTGAAAAGGGTTGCAAATTTATAGTTTTAATTTCTCACATTTTTTCTTTAATTGTAGTAAGCATGTAGTAAGTCTTGCGCACGAAATGACTAGTGCATGAATTAACGCAATAACTTTTGATCTAAACGTCATATTTAAATAAAAATAACATTTTATTGAAAGGAATTTCATTTGGATTTACATTTTATTAATAATTAAGATATACTGCAATAATTGTTTTGTATGAAAGTTTTAACTTTATCTGGATTAGGGTGGTAACAGTTATTAAGAGTATCATTAATATTTGGATACAATTTTGCATATTTTTCAATGCTAACGTGATTAAAAAATATTTTTGGTTACTTAAGTTACTTAAGTTAAGTGAAAATGTTTGCACTAGTCGTGTTCTGGTTATAAATACTTCTAGTTATAAATAAAGTATTGTATTTCTATAAACAAACTACGAAAAAATAGTTGATTTATTCTGCAACTTATATAATACGAATACTCTTTTATCTTTATTAGGATGTTGTTTTTGCTTTAGCTCATGCCACTGGAAAAGTGGGTCGTTTTACACTTATTGAAAGATGGCGCAATAATGAACGACTTTTGGCACCAAATGAAAATCCATTAAAATTACTTTTAAAATGGGGAGAATATGCGAATGATGTACAATTTATATTACAGCGTTCAGAAAGCAAACAGCAACAATTGCAGCAACAACCGATTAAACAAGAAACAACAGCACAACAACAAATTAATACTAATAACAATGACAGCAATGAAAGCGCAACTGTGATGTTAAATAAAAAACCTTTGGGTTTAAGCAATATTAATAACAACAACAACACTAATAACAATAATTTATATAAACATATAAATAACAATAATAATAATAATAACAACAATAATAGTTTTACTAGTAGCAATACAGCAATTGATAATGCATTAAATGCAACTACAACCACACAACAACAACCATATCAAAAACCTTTAACTATGGAAATAAGTTTAAATGCTGCACATGAAAGAGCCAAAGAATTAAAAAAAAGTTTTGGGTAAGTTATGATTAATTTTAATTGTAAAAAATAAAATTACAAATTATTTTTATATTTAAAATTAATCGAAACCTATAGTGTTTTTCCATATATTACCGGATTTTAAACTTACCCCAAAGCTCTCCCTTTTTCAAAATTGTATGTAAAATGCTGTATGAACTGTTTCGGATTTCCGCTATAAATATATATATATATATATATATAATATATATATATATATATATATATTTATACCCAGGTAGAAATTGCCAACGTTACAACAAAAGTTGTACTGGGAGAGCACTGTTTTTGACGAAATGCCAGTACTACTTAAAACGTGCTTTGCCAGTACTGTTTACTGAAATTTAACGAGCTTTTTTTAATTTGTTAAAATTTTACGTATTTTTACATCTATTACACAATTATTTATGTAAGAGAGACATCGCCATTCTTTTCTTGTGAAGTTTCGAAAGAATACATTAAAAATCTGTGATGTACACTAAGAGGTCAGTAAAGTTCTAGCAAAACTAAATTTGTTATTAAATGTACTGGGATAATACCAAAAAAATAAAATCCCAAGCCTGCGCCAACGTTGGGAACTAACTACGGCCAAGCGTTTATTGGTGTTATCATTTCGACAACATGCCAGTGAAAGTTAAAAATCCGACGCGTTGCCAGTACATGTACTACCGCCTCCAATACCGGGCCAACATTGTGCCGTTTGTATTTTTCTACCTGGGTATATATATATATATATATATATATATATATAACTCCCATTGGAGCATAGGGAGATGCGTTCAGTTTATTTTAAAACCCACATAATTCGAAATAATGGTGTAAAATTCAAAGCAAAAACACATAAAAAAGTTTCTATAGAATAAAAAAATAAAAAAAAATCTTGAAATGTAATTTTGGTAAAAATATAATAGCCGTGCCTTTAAGCCATACGATTTATTTTTGCATTTATTTTATTTCGTTAAAAATTAGGTATTTTAGTTTTTAATTTGAAAAAAATATATTTTTATTTAAATCTAACACTTGCTCGCTAATGCAAAGCAAAATTTAAAATTTTATAAAAAAAAAAGAATTACTGGAACTAAATTGAACTAGATCCTAAACGGATTTATTTATTTTTTATATCCATTTGGATTTAGTAAATTTTTTTCCAGTAATTACGGTTTTGCAAAATATAAACTTTTATAAACAAATTATATCAGTGAGTGTTAAATTTACAATAGATAAAAAATATTTTTTTTCAAATCAAAAATTACAATATCTAATTTTTAACGAAATAAAATAAATCTAAAAATAAATCCGATGATAAAAAAACTGGTCTAATATTCAGGACACATCTTTGATATTGACAATTTTCCTCTACTACAGCGACGGTTGAAGCTAATTTATTTATAATTCATCTATAATACAAAAAGCCATTCAGGCTAAATAAATGTATTACATAGTAATACAATACAAATATACAAAAATATTGTATGTAAATTCAAAATAGTTTATACAACATTAAAAATAAAGATTAAAAAAAATTCTCCGCTCAATGACCTAACACATTGGCTTCCCAGCCATAATATTAATACAAAAATTGCTTACAATATGTAAAAATTGGAGTAAGTATTAGACCTTATTAGTGGCAACTACGCTACACCCACCAAAAAAATAAGAAAGACATGTAAAGCAAAACAATTACATCGAAGATGTGTTTGGAAACAAAATAATAGTTCAGAAGCCATTGAAATATTTTAAAATTTTCTACCGAAAGCCATTGTTCGAAAGCGAGAAAACGCGCAATTCCAGGGGCAACCGATTCCAACACCGAGCAATTCTAATTATGAATGAACTTTCAAACATATCATTCCTTATCATAGGAATGAATATCTGGCGATTACGACTTGACCGTGTAAAAACAAAGCTTCTATATAAAGGTAAAAGACTACGACTTTTAATAATTTTATTGAAAAAAAGCAACGACCGATATTTAACAAAATCCTCGAAAGAACAACTAAGGAAACGCCTCACATAATCCGATATATAATCACGGCGATGAACTTTATAAAAAAAGCGCACAATAGTATTCACTAAACGTCTGAGTCTTGTAAAATTTATACCCATCGTACCAGAAACTACCTCAAGACCATAATTGAAAATATTTTCACTGCATTGTTTCTAGAGTTATTTTTTACTATTATTTTTTCGGAACCAAATCTATGGGCGCATTTAGAAGTTAGAAAAAATTGCTAAAGAAAGCTCTTAGAATTTCTTATTGTTATATTTCCAAAATATTTTAAAAACATTCCACTGTGTACTGAACGGCAGAAAACAGCTTTTGATTTCAGTAAACGTAATTTTTCGTTTTTCAATTCAGTGAACGTAATTTTTTGTTGTTTAATTCAGTGAACGTAAATTTTTTTTTCAATTCAGTAAGAAATTAATTCATTTGATTTAATAATTCATTTGATTAATAAAAAGAACTACAGCAACTTAATTAACTCGTAACAAAAGAAATCGAACAAAAATAAATATGAATTAATTTCATTCAATATATCGTCATATGAAATCAAAAAAGCCGTAAGTTACAAAAAATTCAAGCGCAAAAAATTCATACCCCAAAAATGTTACTTAAGCCTTTCGAAAACAATAACTGTTTTTTATAAACAGTTACACATTACATTTAATTATAATTTAAAAAATGTCAATTCCAATTGCATTTTATTAGGAACAGAAATAATAACAAAAAGCGCGAGTTAGGGATAAACCCAACATGACGTATTCTTTTTATGCTTGGCCACGCCTATCCTAGCTATTTTGTTTTTTGGAAAATTCTAACAATCATTTTCTAATTCTAAAGCACTTTCAATTACATGTAATTTGTAATTGAAAATTTTCAATTACAAATTACGTGTAATTTTTACTCAAAAATTTCTTTAATATGGACATAAGAAGTGTTATAAACTTGTAAATAATAAAAAAAATTACGATTAAGCTGCAAAAAATGAATCCCGATTTTCATTGAATTAATATTAGTATTGAAAATATTCAAAAGAGTGCAAAAACTACATACCCACATTTTATCGAAATGTGTATTTTTTAGAAAGTTTTTTTTACTAAAATCGTTTAAGGAGTTTTTTTATAATAAAAAAATATCAATATGCGAATTTTATAATATTTTTCAACTTAAAACTGATTTTTAATAGCTACAGGACAATTTTTACTGCTAGGGGCGAAATAAAATCGCTAGATCTGACGAGAAAATCGCCGCTATGGCAACACTGGTTCTCTCTTAAGCTGCCCACACACTAGGGAACATGCGTGACGGAACAAAAAATATCAAAAAAATTTGTAAACACGAATTGCACGATCTCAACACGCAAACACACACAAACTCACTCACACATTCACAAAAAATGCTCTCTTTTTTTAAGAATGTTCCCTAGTGTGTGGGCAGCTTTACTGCAGAGTGGAGTAATCCAGCATTGTGAAAACAGCTTTACTCATTATATTTAAAATTCTAGCTTAATCGTAGTATTTTATATGGATTTCATTCTGGCTTTTTTACAGTATTTTTATAGTTTTTATTACAGTTACTTTTCAGCTTTAATTCACTTCTTTTTGTAAAGCCCGTATAACACTAGCGTTTTCCTTAATTTTTTCATGAATTTTTCTAGGGGTTTTATTTGATTTTTTCTCCATTCCCTTTTAACTTTTTCGTAAATAACCAAAAATAATAATAAAAAGCTACACAGAATTAATTTACAAAATTCTGTTTGCATTATTAAACACCTTCACACACCTTTTTTGTAAATACAAACAAAAAACTTTTTAAATAGGCACCAACAATGGAATTTGTAAGTTCAAACAACTTTTTTGTAATTTTTTTTGTAGCTTTAAAATTTTATTTTTAAAGAATTTTTATATGAAAAATAACAATTTATAAACAAAAAAATTGTTGGAAGTCGAATTTCAATTAAAAAAGGGTGTTTGTATTTACAAATTCCATTGTTAGTGACTATTTTATGTGTAGTTAAATTTCAGTTTAAATAAAAATGTTCTTTAAATAATACTTCCTTAACTTTCTTTAAAGTTTAAATTCTTTTTACATTTTGTAATATTTTTATAGTGTTCATGATGTTAAATATATAGAAAATGTTGGAATTGTTAAGGGAATACCACAACGTAATAACAACAATACAGCAGCAGTAATAATAACAACTGACACAACTGTAATACCACGTCATGAGAAATCTCATTCAAATCCCATAGAAATGCCCTCTTCTGCTGGCAATAGTGGTGGTGGCCTTGGTAAATCTGATGTTAAAGGAAATGGTGCTTATCAAGAAAACAACTATAGCAACAATAATAATAATAATAATAATAATAATACAAATACAAATAATATTTATCAACAATTGGGTGCTCATAATAGTAAGTCTATTAATGAAATTAATTTAGCAGAAGTACGCAGTGCTTTAGATCGTCGTACAATATTAACATCGAATGCTACACAGAATATACAAAATATGGGTGGTAGTGCTGAAATAATATTCACCACAAATCAAACAAGCAACGAAAATCTTTTAGATATATTTAACGGCAATGTGCCTACATCAGCATCATCAGCATCATCATCATCATCGTCATCAACAACAGCAACAAATGCCTGTAATAATAGTAATAATAAATTTGCAAATTCTCCCCATGATTTATATAAGCAAGCAACAACAATATCAGCAAATGGTGCTTTAGTACCACCACCCTATAGAGATCCACCTCCACCACGTAATAGCCCGATGCAGTTAAATACTCCACCAATTTCACAAAATTCAAATCATTCCTCAAATTTTTCAACAACTTCGACATCAGCATCACCACAACACGCTACAGCAAATGCTTTGTATTCCAATCAACAAACACAGCAACAACAACAGCAGCAACAACAGCAGGACTATGATTTTGTAGATTATCAACAAATTAATGATTTAGTTTTACCCACTAATATGGATGAAAGTGAAAGTATTTTTCAGGCTACTCAATATAATGATCTATTGCAATTGATTAAATTTCAAAGAGAAAAAATTAATCAACAACAAGTGGAATTAACTAAGGTGAGTATTACGAAATGATAATATCCATTTGTTAAAACTTTGTTATGTATATTGTTTATAGTATGATGCTGAAATTGTTTATTTGGAATCAAAAGAACGTGATCAAGCTCAGGAACTTGATGCCATTTCAAGAGAAATCACCAAGGCCGATCAGTTATTTAGACAAGGCAGTGAACAGGTAAGTAGAAAAATATGCAAACAAACTATTTTTACAGAACAAATTTAGGAGTTTGTCAGACTTGTACTACAAAAGGATCTACGACTGAAACTGGCTTTTTGAATTGAAAAAAATATGAACCTCTTGAGTTAAGAGGATTTTGGACTATAAAAAGACCTACGCTGAGCACGATTGGAAACAATAAAAAAATACCTGTAATCGAGCCTGGGTTGGAATTATAATAAGACAACCCGTTGGAGCAAATTTGGGGCTTTAAAAATATCAGTAGTGCTGGTAAATTACATTACAATTAAATGTTAGTTTTCAATATTCCATACTACTCGATGTTTTGAATTTCGATTATTTTAACAGGTTTTAAATTAGAAATTTTTAAGAATATTTTATTAAAATTCTTTAAAAATGTTTACGTTTATTCAATTCAGGGTTGGCAGGCAATAACGCTAAAATACCATTATCGATTAAAAACCCTTTCAACTCACTACCGTTTTCCTTAAAATGTTTCCGAAATAATTATAGTTTTGACAACTATATTTACAATTTAGTTGGAAATATAAATATAACATAAAAGATTACGGCCGAGTTTTTGGTATGTCAGTTAAACTTGGTTTAGTTAAACTGAGAACGAATTTTGTCAGCCACTTTGAAGTTTATTAACAAAATTTTGCCGGAAAAATTTTTCTAGTTTATAATTTATTTCTTTATTGAAATAAAATAACACACATTTTAAAAGCAATATTTCAGTTATAAACTGCGTTAAACTAAGTTTAAAGATAATCTAGATCCTAAAAACCAGGCCTATGTCTGCTTTAGAAACATAAAACGACTTAGGCCCAGTTTTTAGGATGTAAATTATCTCTAAACTAAGTTTAACGCAGTTTGTAACACATTTTTTGTAAGCGAAAGAAAAAAAATTGTTTTTTTTTTTATTAAATTATAGGTTTTATAATACCAAAAGAATTAACTGTAAAAAACAGTATTTTTTACCCATTTTGTCACTTGTTTTAAGATTTTTAAAGTAAAAATTTGTCAGTTAATTTTACGACATTATTAGTTATTTTTAATACTTTTTTTTAGTTATTTTTCAACACTTAAAAATGACAACGTTTTTAGTTATTATACTTTCATTTTGAGTAGATTCTACCGACAAACTTTTTTCAGTGTATGTCAGATGAACGTATAAGGTTAGTATAGTAAAACCCGCAAAGGGTTTGGCGCTGTATGGAAACAGTTATATTGTTATTTAAAACTTTAATAACATTGTATGAAATAAGACGCAAAAATTATTCTGAGATTAACATGCCTATTCCTACGAAAAGTCTGTGACTCTTAGTTGTGACTGTATTCCCCATGTATTTGTTGTTGGAAATTCTTAATAAATTATATTTATTCAAATTTTTCTTTGAAAACTTCTAAAAAATTAAGACCTGGTTCGACACAATCATAACATTGACAAATAAAATTCGAATTTATTGAATTTTATTGTTGTTCTGTATGAAAAGTTAAGACTCTCAGTCTTAAAAATAGGCTTATGATGGTCACAATGAGTCACAAGTAGGAATAGGCACCTAATTCTGTACACAGATGTCCACATTAAAAATTTATGAAGATTTTTTTTTGTAGAACATTTAAAATTTTAACGGCCATATAACTTGACCGGTGCCAAATACTTCGAGGTTTTTACTACAATAACCATATACATTTTGTTGCATAGTGTAATCAGAATATAGTTTTTTATTTTCAAAATTGTAGATCAACAATGTTGTTTGTTTACTTTAAAGCAGGCATCGGCAAACATATACAAACTTATTTTGTGCTTGTATGAGTGAGTTGCAGCCTCTCTCTCTCAATGCACTGACAAAGAACGTTTGTATAATAATTTGAAAATTTTAAATGTTTATAGTGGGAATATAAAATAAAAATTAAAAGCAAAGAACAACTACAAAAACAAATATCAAAAAACAACAACACAAAAAAAATAAAAACAAAAGAACTTAAAAATAAATTACCAAAAAAATGTATCAATAAACATTAAGCAGAGTGTAAAAAATCTGGCAAACAAGCGATCTGACAACCTACTTCATTGAATTCTTGTTTGCGACTAAGTTATTTGTTTGTTCTGTGTGTGAGCTTATGTAGGTGTGAGAGAGCGCCCATGGGCATAGGTGTTGCCGACGCCTGCTTTAAAGTTAAATAAAACAAATTTTTATGTTTTTTCCAGCTTCAAACTTTGCAATATGTTGAGGAAGAAAATGAATTGGTGAAACAACAAGAGAAAACTTTAAAATCTGAAATTGCACTACTGCGATCAAAATTGGCCAATTGTGAAACGGAATTGTTGCAATGTAAAAATAAAGTACGTTTATTAATGGATGATATAGAAATTGAACAGAGAGCCATAACTAATTCCAAACAAAATATAAGGTAAGAAGTTTCTAAAAAAGAAATTAAGCTTGAATAAAAAATTTACTCAAATTGCTTTAAAATTTCGTAAAAGTTTTCTTAACTATTTTTTTCAAATTCCTTGATAAAATTTTTAATTGCAGACAAAACGTTGAACGTGATTTCCTTATAGAAATGGAACGTATACAAAGTGAAATTGATCAAGCCATTCATAATACAGATTCTTCAAATAAAACAGCAGAAAATTTGAAAAAGGAAATACTTCTAATAGAGACTGCTATCGCTGAGAAAAAGAGACAGGTATTACGCAAAAGAAAAAAAAAATTGTTTGAATCTATAAATTAAACAATATTTTATTAAAGGTGGAACAATTGGTTAATGAAATGAAAGAGGTAAATCTACAAAGTTTAACTGTAACTACTTCAGAAGAAATTAAACATTTATTGGAAGGTAAATACAAATAAAATCATATAAAAGAGTTAAAATTATTAACGAAATTTTCCACCTTTTTTCTAATTCAAGGTTCCAATAAACCCGGCAGCAGTAGACGTATTATTGGTTCTCCCCGGCAATTAGAAAATGCTGTACCCACTAGTAAAAACCCTCATGGTGTTTGGGTTTAATTTAATAATAAAAAAACGATGCTCCTATATTAAAACAAATGCAGCCACCACACTCTACACTTAATACATAATTATAAAATTCTTTAAAATTTTTAAATTTATTTATTTGAAAATAACAAAACGAACTTATACAAATGGGAACAAATAATGGAAAATAACAAAAACATATCGAAAAACAAAAAATAATAGCAACAGAAACCGGAACAAATCAAAATAAACATATACACTAATCCAATTCATACTTATAACCTATCAAATTATCCTACAATACAATATCTATAAGAAAAGTTAGTAAAGAAACGGAATTAGGAAAAGTTTTAGGCTCTTCATTTCTTTAAAAAAAGAAAACAAAAAAGATCTCTTATATATCAATATTAAACAAAAAAATACAAAAGACTTTATCATATCTAATTAACATCTCATTACTTCAAAATCAAAAACTTAGTTTAGTCTAAACTACCCTTTAATGTTATATTAAAAAAATTTTTTTTTTTTCTTCTTCAAATAGACAAAAGTGCAAATTTTTTTTATACATAATCGGCGCTGTTCTCAGTTCCGAATCCACATGAAGAAATTCTAAAGTGGAACATTCCGAACATTTTTGCTGTTTTGTGATTCACATCCACAAAAATTTTTGTGAAATATTCCGTGTATAAAAAGGTGGGTGGAAGTGAAAACGAATGCACTTTTTAACTATGAAATATTTTATAAATTATTAAAAACACATTTGTGAACAAAATTTTGAAATGTTTTCTTTATATTTTCACTAAAATATTGAAATTTGTAGAACATTTAATACATAAAAAGATTATTTTAAAAACTGGCCATAAATTTTAACATTTTCTTTCGGAATCAAAAAAAAAGAGGAAGAAGAAAAAATGATTTAATCAAAATTTCAAATTTATTTTCACAATTGTTTTTTGTTTATATTTACATCAGCTGTGTTACCAAAGTTTACCCGAAGAAAAAGTCTGGGTAAATTTTGGTAAAAAGATAATACACTCTCATTAGCGCTCTCATTTACCCAATTTTCGAGTACGGAAACGCTTTTGGGTAAATTTCGGTAACTTTGGGTACGTACGGGAACGCACTTAATATGTGAATACCAAAACAGCAAATTTCCGAATATTTTAATTCCATGTGCTTTTAGAAATCCATTCTAAATCAAAACCCTCTAAACTCAGAACAGCAGTGATTACTTTAAAATTAATTACTATAAAGCGGGGTAACAAAAAAATTTGAAAATTTAACAAAATCTATACAAAATTAATATTTTAATTAAAAGAAATTGGGAATATATCTCTATTTTCTGTACCAAAAATTTTAACAAATGCTGAGAAAATTTATAAACCGAATTTGTTTTCTATACAAAAATGTTTTAAGAATCTTTCTATATGGCCAGTGTAAGAAAATTTTAGAAGTTTTTTCAAGAAAACTTTTCAGAATCGAACACACTTAAAGAATATTTTTATATAAAAAAGTTTTTAGTATCTAAGAGTATGTTGATACGCTAAATATTAAAACTACCATAGAAAAATGCTTCATAAAAACATTTTTTTTATAGAAAAAATATTTCAGAATGTGGAAAGAATGTGAGAAATTTTCCATAGAAAAATTGCTTCCGAATGTGGAAATTTGAAATGTCTGAGGATTTCGCAATATTTCTATAAAAAACCTTTTTTTTAAATATATAAACAAGTGTTTCACAATGCGAAATGTTTTCTAAAGAAATTTTTTTTCAGTAATTTTTCCCTTAAAAAATGTTTCAATGTGAAAATTTTTCTCTAGATAATTTTTCAATAGAAAACATGTTTCAGAATGTGACAATTTTTCTATAGTAAATGTTTCAGAATGTGACAATTTTTCTATAGAAAAATTGTTTCAGAATTTGAGTATTTTTCTATAGTAAAAATGTTTTAGAATATGACAATTTTTCTATAGAAAAATACTCAAATTCTGAAATAATTTTTCTATAGAAAAATTCATATTCTGAAAAATTTTTACTATAGAAAAATATTTGGATTTTAAGAATTTTTCTAAAAGTGCTTAGAATGCACCAATTTTTCTATTAAAAAGTGTGTGACGATTTTTCTATAGAAAAAATATTTCATAATGTGTCAATTTTAGTCTTTTTTTATAGAAAAATCTGTAACATTCTTAAAAACTTTCTATAGAAGCAATGTTTTAAATCTCAGAAATTTTACCAGTACAAAAAATTACACAATTAATTTTTTTTAGAAAAATGTCTCAGACTTTAAAATTTTTTTAAGAAATCTTAAAACCTGAAAATTTTTCTACCTAAGTCAAATGCTGAAAATGGTTTTGCTCAAACATTGTTTGTTATGGTTAGAGAATTTTTTTTTTATAGAAAATAATTATCTAATTTAGTAGGACACATTCTTCTATAGTAAAAATGTCTTTCAAGGCGTTTTGTTGCCAGTTTTATAGTCAAAACCATGGCATAACAATACCTGGTACACTAATAAAAAAAAGTCTGTAAAAAATGTAGTTAAAACTACTAAAAATTAGTTAAAAATGATGCTGCAGAAAAATTGTTAAAATTAGCAGATTATTTTTGTTATATATTAGTAATATAGGAACAGCAAAAAAAAAATTGTTAAAAATACAGAATTTTAGTTATATTTCAGTTCAATTTTTGTTAATAGAAAATAAAAAATTAAACTGTTAAAATCGGCAAAAAATTTTACTAAATAATTAGTAGCCTAAAAAATCACAAAAAATTATTTTTTTGTAAATTTAACAGTTTAATTTTTGATGTTTTTAATTTACTAGTATTTAGCAAAAACAATCTGCTAATTTCAGCAGTTTTTTCGGCAGCATAATTTTTTTTAACTAAGTTTTATTTGCTTTTTCTGCTATTTTTACAGATTTATTTCTATGAGTGTAGACACATTATAAACATGTTCTTCTCGACTACAACAAAAATTTCAAAAACCCATACAAAAAGTAAACAAAAAACCCTGGACTGTCAAAAAACACAAATTCTACGTAATGAAATATTTAAGAAAAAAGTCGGTTTTAGGTCTGACTGTAAAACTGGCCCATAGAAAATTCTATTTCCAAACTGTAAGAATTTTTCTTTATTTCTCTGTGTGTTTTTTTTTTTAAATCTAGTAGTTGTTAAATTTATCGCGTTAAGTAGTTTAATTTTTGTATTAAGTATTAATTTCTTTTATTATTTTAAAGTTTTCAACAAAAAGTGCTTCATGTTGTTTATATATTGAATTTTAAATCTAATTTTAAACAAATTTTTCTTTTGTAAATTTTTAAGCTACATCTGTTTTTTTTTAACTTAAGAGTCTAGTCTTTAAACTTCAAAAAAGTCAAATCTAGATAAAACTGATAAAAAACTACTACAAAATTATGAGAAAATTATTATATTCTTAAAATTCCTTAAACAAAAAAAGAAAACTTTTATGCCATTATTCTTTATTTTTTTAAATATTGTTAAAAAACCATAAAAACTGATGCAATAATTTTTTTCTTAAAAAAAAGCCTAAAATAAATTAATGCCTTTTAGTATTTAGCATAAGTGTATAATTTATTTTAAATCTTTGTTAATTGTTATTAAGTTTAAACAAAATTCATTTTCAGTGTTTTAGCTTATAAAGTATAATAGTTTTTTGCAGCCAGTTTTTAAGCTGTATTATATTTAGATTAATGTTATGAAAAACTCATTAAGCAATCATCAAAACAACAAAAAGTTTAACTTTATCTACAAAAAATGTTTTTTCCAATCTAAATAAAAACACATACTTTTAACTTTATTAGCTTCAGTTAAAGTAGTTTATAGCAATGTTAAAAAAAACGTAGCTTTTCATATATTTTTAAATGTCTCTTTTTCTTCTCTAAATCAAAATAAATAAACAATAACATTTACTTACACCATTTATTAGAAGTTATAGTAAAGTTTAAAAATATTAATAAAAAAAAACTATTTAGAACAAATTTCTTTAAAAATAACATAATTAAATTCATTGCGCAAAATAAAAACATAATTAAATAGCTAAAGAAATAAACAAATTGTTTTATTTTAAATTTTAAGGCGCTTTCACAATTGTAAAGTGACTCTATTTTGCAGTATAGATTCAAAAGTTAAAGCTGGAACTCGTCCATTGAAATTTTTTTATTAAATTAATGGAATTGTGAACTATTTCATTTTATTTATTAAAAAATTCATACACTCAATAGTTTCACTAGAAATAAATTCATAAAATATATGAAGCTTTTTCATCAAATTTATGAAATTTTTCATTTCATTTGTGAAAAAAACTTCAATAGTTTACAGAAAAATTTCATTAAAATTCGTCCAGCAGAATTTTCTCTATGTAGCTTTAATCGAGTAATGTATAAAATATAAAAATTTCGTTGTTAAACTTTTTTATTTAGTAGCTGAACAACAAACAAAACCCTCTAAAATTTACGGATTAAAAAAATAACAAAAAAATCTAAGCATGGAGCAGGTGTTGTATATCACGAGATAACTATTTGTCATACATTTTATTTGATAATCCATTTGCTTATACTACTGCTTTAAAGTAAATAAAAAAATAAATTTTAAAAAACCTGTTTGTCTGCTTTTCCCCACATTTTAATCGGGGTTCTGGAAAACGACAACAAATTATACTATCCATTATTTGAAAAGTTGTTGCGAATCCCGTTCCACGGGGCTTATTTTGTGAGGTTACTTGAAAAACTAATCCAGAAAAAATTTCAACTCAATCGAAAAATTTTTGAGCTATCCCTGGGCTTTCAAAGTTTTGTAATTTTTGGGATTTTAGTAAAAAAGGAAGGCATCAGCCACTTTCATAGAAATATTTTAATTTTTAGAACTTTATAAGCACTTCTGGATACATACAAAATTTATAAAATACTAAATTTACCATATTTTTAACAATGGATTTTGTAAATTTACAATTATTTATTATGTAATTCGATTCGAAACGGAAATGCTTTCGAACAGAATTTTCACATTGAAAATAAAGTACCAAAAAACAGTTTTCAATGGGGTAAAATATTGAAAACGTGTATGAGATTGTGCAGCATACACTTTTTCAATGTTTTCCCCCATTAAAAACTGGGTTTTGGTACTTGATTTTCAATGTGAAAATTCCGTTCGAAAGCATTTCCGTATCGAATCGAACTAGATAATAACCCCCCAGGGTTATCCGATATTCGAAAAATGAGCCTTTCAAAAAAACCGAAGCTGAAAATGCACAAAAACCGTTTTCAACCGGTTTTTAAAAACCGACTCGATCACCCTAGATATGACCTCTTCATTGCTACTAGGCCAAAATATGGATCAATTTAAACTATTTTAAATACGGTTCGCCCACTTATCTTCAGATTACGTTTGGTTACGGACATCGCTAAATAATTTAATTTTAGAAAAAATGTCTGAATCTGAATATCGCTAAATATAAATAACATCAGGATATTCAAATTTTACTAAAGAAGAATATACTAGAACCTGACAATATTAGAAAATTTAAAGTTTTTCTTTAGAAAAATAAAATAATTCAATAAACATTTTCTTTAATATTTAATCCATAATGCAAACCCTCTGTTACTAGTTAACATAATGTAAATAACTTTTCTTTGAATTGCAAATAAAAGTACTCATACGCCATAGTGTCTGGCATGATTTCACGTTTGTGTATGTGCTAAGTGGTCAATTGAAGACAAAATGATCATTTAAAGAAAGCCAAGTTGTTGCTGTTGTTGTGTGGACGTTTATGTGTGTGCATGCATATTTGTATGTATGAGTGTGGTAAATAATTTAACTATTAACATGTGTTGTATTTTTTTCTCTGTATGTGTGTTATAAAAGAAAGTATTGTTTATATTCACATGGATGCTGTATATTGCGGTGACTGTAATAATTCTGTTGATGTTTTGTTGCGTGTAAGTGTGTGTGTTGGTTGTGCTTTGCGAATTTTTGTTTTGTAACGCAATACCAACTTACAATCAGTTGTAAATGTTTTGTGATTACAAAAGGATGTCTTGGCGGTTAAAAGAAATATAAAAGGACGTATAAAAAATTCTAAGCGAACAAAAATTCTATGAAAACGTAAAATAATTTTAACATTTATAATAAAAATAAAAGAAAAAAAAATCTTAAAGAGTTAAATTTGTAGATTTACAAATTTTAAAATCAAAAAAATAGTGGCAAAGTGTTAAGTGTTAAAATATGTGTGTGTGTGTTTCGTAAATTGTTATGATAGTATTTGAAATGACCTTTTTAATAAAAATGATAGTTTTATGTCGTTTTTTTATGACCATCAACAGATTGACTTGACTGTGTTATGAAAAAGTTGTAGTACTGACATAGAATTAGGTTTAAATAAAAAATCTTTATTTTTCCTTAGGGAAATTCGTTAATTATAAAAACGCGGTGCGAACTAATATGCATATCGTAATTTTATATGAAAACGAACGATTTGAAGTGGATTCGATTTCCAGATCATATTTTAGAAAAAAATGCGTTCTTAATTCTAAAAGACAAATGCCAAAGAATTTGTAAATTTGTTTGATTACAAATTCTTTGGCATTTTGTTCTATAGAAAATATTTCTCAAAATAATTTTATTTTTATTTTGGTGCCAGCATAAATGGATAAGATCTGGTACCAGATCTGGTACCAAATCTGGCCAGATCTGCTCACATCTGGTCGTGAAAATCATCCAGTTTCCAGATCACTTTAGGTGTGAACAGATCTGCTGCTGGATCTAATCAAATCTGGCCATAAATTGTATCACATGTTGCATATCTTATCATACCTGATCAGATCTAATCTTTTTTACACGGGTAGTTTATATTTGTTATTATTGATATATTCCTAGTTTGCAAATAAAAACCAGAAACTTTGTATCTCCAATGGATAAAAGCATAATAACTGGAGAACCGTTTGAAATTTTTACTTCAAATTTTTTAAATAAGCTGAAGTAATTGCACATATTTTTGTAATCGAAAGAAAAAAAATATTTTTTTTTACAAAAATATAGTTCTATAATACCAAAAGAATTAACTGTAAAAAACAGTAATTTTCACCCATTTTGTCAGTTATTTTAAAATTTTTGTAGTAAAAATTTATCAGATAATTTCACCACATTTTAATGCATTTCTTAGTTATTTTTCAAAAGTTAAAAAAGCAAAATTTTTAGAATGTTGGGTTTTAATTTTTATTCAAAAAAATAAAAATTGTTTTTTCGACCTTTTTATTACTTAATTAGAAATTTATTAATTCAGTTCGAGGCCAATTTCCTTATTATGAATTAACAGAATAAGTACTTTTTTCAAAAACTGATATTTTTCTTCATCTGGATATTCTCCTAACAAATACTCTACAGAGTTTTTGCTTTCAAAAACCTCTAACACTTTCAGGAATGAAAAGTAGACTACGTTTAATATGAAATTTTGATGTTTCAATTTGCATTGCACTATTGCGACCACTTTCTAAAGAAAACTGAAGAAGGGGACTTGGAAAATCCCCGAAACGATCGTCTTTTCATTCCTGAAAGTGTTAGAGGTTTTTGAAAGCAAAAACTCTGTGAAGTATTTGTTAGGAGAATATCCAGATGAAGAAAAATAGCAGTTTTTGAAAAAAGTACTTATTATGTTAATTCATAATAAGGAAATTGGCCTCGAACTGAATTAATAAATTTCTAATTAAGTAATAAAAAGGTCGAAAAAACAATTTTTATTTTTTTGAATAAAAATTAAAACCCAACATTTTGACAACACTCGCAGTACGGAGAAATGTTTTTCGCCCCTTCCTTGTAATTGACAAAGAAGTGGTAAAAATAAAATTTGTATTTTATTTGTACCGATGGTACGAAATACAAAAACAAAAACTTTCATAATATTTCTATTGTTGGTTATGTCTTTGCAGAGACTTCGAAAACATATTTTATTGTTTACTCCATTCTCATTTCGTTGATGTAGTAGACTACGTTTAAGATGAAATTTTGATGTTTCAATTTGCATTGCACTATTGCCACCACTTTCTAAAGAAAACTGAAGAAGGGGACTTGGAAAATCCCCGAAACGATCGCCTTTTCATTCCTGAAAGTGTTAGAGGTTTTTGAAAGCAAAAACTCTGTGAAGTATTTGTTAGGAGAATATCCAGATGAAGAAAAATAGCAGTTTTTGAAAAAAGTACTTATTATGTTAATTCATAATAAGGAAATTGGCCTCGAACTGAATTAATAAATTTCTAATTAACAAAATTTTTAGTTATATAAAAGGAAATACCTTTGACGCTTTTTCTCTGCATATACCTTCGTTTTAACTGTCATTTTCAGTACATTCTACAGACAAACTTTTTTGAGTGTACAAATAAAAAAAAAGATATCAGGGAATAACTTTTAAAATCCCTTTCTAACGATATCATACTTGCATATGTGACAGCGCATAGAGAAAGGGACCTAAGGGTAAAAAAATCAATTTTTTTTTTTTTTTTGTGGACAACATCTGAGCATCGAATGAGACCGATCCCATGCTCTCCTGACCTTAGGTCCCTTTCTATCCTTAGGTCCCTTTCTATTTTGCGCGTCACATATGGTTCTTTAGAGTGAAATACCATCAATAAATTCGAACCCCATTTTACTACCAAATTTCTCAAAAGACTAAACAAGTCGATTTCTACAACATATCCAACTTTGATGAAAATCGAAGTGTTTAGCTTCCGAAAATAATGTTGAACTCCGACAACGCTAACCCCTTCTTTACCAAGGTCAAAGGTGAAATTTTCGAAATTTTTCGACTTCTCCTGGAAGTATACCAAAACAATGTGTTGTTTCTTGCGGAATTTGGTTAAAGTTGTCCAAATAACTCTGTTAACACCAAATTTTATACATACACTCAAAAAATAAGTTAGTAGAAAAATTAGTAAAACGTCTTTTATATCAAGTGTACTAGTTTTCAGCAATTTTTTTGCTGAAGTTCCGATTTCAGCAAAAGTTTTAGTTATATTTTTTTTAGCACTAAACTAATTTTGAACTAATGTTTTACTAATATATTTTGCTACAAAAATTGTGCTGATAACCGCATTTATAGCATGTACGACAACAGACAAGATGTAGATGTCGCAGCTTGTCTGGATGTAGTACAGACAACGTAAATGATAATTAAAAAAAAAACAACTCTACACAATTTCTATATACATACACCGATAAAATTTCTCAGTTACTCAGAGAATTTCTTAGTTAAAACCGAAAAAATTTTAATTAACTGAAATTGATTAAATACAATTTTGTTCTAGTACCCTGTATGTACAAATAATTAAATTTAAAATTGTCAAATATTTGTGAAAATAAAGAGAAAACAAATTCGAAATTCATTACGAAAAACGCACATTTGGCCATTAAGGAAAGGAAATCATATCAATTTTTCAATAATAAATTTGCAAAATTAAAGCGGATTGTTCAAAAAAGGTAAAACTAATTTTTAAACTGAAATTTAAATATATGTGTATAACAAAATCTTAAATTTTTTTAGATCATGTAAAAACAATTTAAATGAAATTATGAATGTAATTTAACAAGAATTGAACTGATTGGCGAGCTAGCAAGAACAAGAGAGTATATAAGCAAAAATTATAAAAACAATCAATTTTATTTAAATTATTTCTACAATAAAATAAAAATTTTAAAATGACAGGAATTTTTTATTCTTTTTGATGGCTTTTGGTTGTTTATTACTAAAAGTCCATATTTATTTATTTTAACGAAGGTTTCCAGCAACTGAGATCTCAGTTTTTTTTCTTTTGGAAGAATTGGTTATTTTTAATTAATTTAAACAACTGAGGCTCAGTAAGGGGTATTTCACCTGAGACTCAGTTGAAAATTTAGTAGCCAGTAACTGAGGAATTTTTTCCGTGTATATTTAAATATTCAGCAAATAAATTAACTAAAGTAAAATTTCTCTACAAATTTTTTGAGTGTTTTTCAATCTACTAATATTCAGCAAAAAGTTTAGTGATTTTAGCAAGGATTTTTTCATTTCGAATCTACTAACTATGAGCAAAACTTTTCTTGACATTACTATTTTTTTTTTGTTAAAAATCAGCCCGCTGATTTTCAGCAAACACTTTTGCTGAAATTACCAAGTTTTTTGCAAGCACGCTCCTGACTAAAAATTTGCTGACACAGCAACATTTTTTGCTGACTTTACTGACTTTTTTTTGAGTGTAGAAAAAAATTAGAAGTTAACCCTTATAGGCACATGTGGAAGACATTTTGTGCAGAATAAAATTAAAAAAAAACTCAAAACTGGAGATTTGCAAATTTATAAAAAAAATCCCATTTTTGGCCGTACCTGGGACTAGGTTATCATAACCCAAGAGATACAAAAATTTATATCTGAATATTTGTGAAGCTTAGAAATAAAACTAGAGTACAACATTGTAAATTTGTGGAAAAGATATTTTAGTTTTTACGATTTTCGTAATTTATCTCATTTTAACCCTACAATGGTCTGAGGAAATTGCAATTACTAAAATATTTTGCAACCGATTTTGAAATTTTATACATTACCAGAAACATAATTCAGTCTAGATTATGATTCTGTTTACATTTTACTAAAGATTACTAAAGAGCCAGTATTTTGAAAGAAAGCCAAAAAAGTGATTTTTTCGTATTTCAAACTTCAGGGCTGATGGGGAACGTGTTCTAGTTATCCGGTCAACTTAATTTTTTGCATGGTGTATTTTTATACCTTAAATCGTAAGTTGAAAAATAAGGTCCACCCAAAGGTACATACACTAGGCAACAAATGATACTTAGGGACACGGTTTTGGCTATAACTCAGAGACGAATCGAGATACCACCTTAAATTTTTCATACAAATGTATAAGAGAGTTTAACAATAATCATTTTTTTTTAAGAATTTTAACAAATGCGCATTTCGAGCAATGGGAATTTGAACTCAAGACCCCAAGAAATGACCTTTAACCCTTCCATGAAAAAAATCGATATGCATACTATTTTAAAGGGTACATTAAGTGGTCCAAAAAAACATGAAAGTTGGAATTCGCGATCTCCACAATGTTGCCCCTATTCCTTAATGTCTAAAAACTCTCTGTGCCAAGTTTCAGCTAAATTCGCTTTTATTTAGGGGTAGCACAAAAAGTTGTCTTTTAAGAATTAGTAATTTATCTCTAGAGTAATTTATACAAAAAGTAGGGTTGATTTAAATTTAATTATTTCTTAACCTGTACGCTATTATTTAACAATTTTTTTTAAATCTGGTCTTAATTAATGTGAACAAAATGAATTTGAAATCAAAACTTAAAAAATTAAGTAACTTTTAAGTAATTCGCGGTTTTTTCTTATTAATTTCTACAAAAAAATATATATTTTAGTCAAATTTTCCGAAAAGATGTTATTAAAAATCCAACTTGTTTTTGCCTTGTATGCGCAAATTTCTCAAATCTGATCTTTATTTTAACGAAGATTATGAATCAGCAATCGAAATTTAAAAAAAATTGTGATTTATGAATTATTCGCCGTTTTTTAAAATTCAAAAAAACTCTATTTTTTTGAGATATTTTCCTAATTACCTGTAAACGGTGTTATCGAAAAATCCAATTTGTTATACTTTTGCAATTTACTTACCAAGGGCCTTCATTATATATAACACTGATTTTAATTTTAAAAAGGATAACAGATATCCTTGCAAATTAACTTAAAATTTGACTTTTTTAATATTTCGCTGTTATTTAGCTTCCTATAATTTTGTTGCTACCAAAAACCCTATCTCACATAATAGGACATTCCCACAGATATATATTAATGCAAAAACGAAATTTTCATATTGGTAAATATAAGAAAACATCCTGATCTAAGTTGAACATTTTTTGTATGAAATTTTCAAATTTCGCGAAATCCGCGACTCCGATAACAATCTTGAAACTTCAATTGCGATATGCTACCTCTAAACAAAACTTTTTTGGTGATTTTTTTGATCAGACCACATTTTTTTTCAAAGTGGCATATTTGTAGGGTTGTGGAGCGTGAAAATTCCAATTTTTTTTTTTTTGGACCAGTCTAGTGTACATTTTTACCTAATAAATAATAATACCAAAACAAGTTATTGTCGATTTTGTAATCATACTTTACTCAAATTTTACCATTTTTTCAATATTCGTGACATCATATTTCGGAAACCGAAAAGGTCTGGGCCCCAAAATTTATGCATCGTTGATCTCTTATAGTGTACCACAGTTATGGCGAATTTCATTCAAATCGGATATGGTAAATCCGAATGGTTTGTTGAGTTGATATGTTTTCACCCTATAGCAAAATAAGATGATATAAATTTGCTAAGATTTTAGTACGTATATCAACAATTGCTTTTAAAGATTCTAAATAGCTTTGTCTTAAAAAATTCTTGACACTATTTAGTTCATTTTTATGGCCATTATTGTGTTAATAAGCTGCGTTTTTTTATTTCATTTTCCCAATAATAAAAAATGTGTTGAACTGCAATAATTAATGATAAAAGTTCTTGTTAATACGACTAAACTTATTCCTTTAACCTTTTGACAACAATACATTTTTCGCAGAAGCGATTTTTATTTTTGTAGTCTTTTCCTAAATGTACCCTACGGGAAATTTTAACAAACTGTCACCGAACTGGCCCCTTTATATGAAATAGACTGGTCACTTTTATATGGCGTTGTCATAGGAGGGGGCAATTGACCCATTGTGACATGTCACAGGACAAATCCCAGGACAGGTCCCTGAACTTTGTTTTTTATGAGAGTTCAGTAATCTGTCGTAGGATTTGTCTTGTGACTTGTCACAAGGCGTCAATTGCCCCCTCCTATGACAACGCCATGTAAAAGTGACCAGTCTATTTCATATAAAGGGGCCAGTTCGGTGACAGTTTGTTAAAATTTCCCGTAGGGTAGTTACACAGAAAGAATTTCCAAAATTCCAATTAAATTTTTAAACACCTTTCTCATACCAAATTTGTAAATCCAAAAAAAAATTTATTTTCTTGGTATTATAAGTAAAAAAAAATTCAGTTTTTGATTTATAAACTAATAATGACAGTTTGTTTGATATTAAATAAATAAAAGCTAAACTAGAATTTTAATGATATTAAAAATAACTGCTTTTAACTACTGTTAAGTAATACATAAGGTTAGGTGTTTTAAATAATTGTGATAATAGTTGTTTTGTATCTTTCCATATAAAACAACCATAATTACAGTTAAAAACAGCTACTCATTACTACACAAACAACTGTCAAGATAATAATAAGTCAAGTTATAGCCAAAGAAATTTTGATTTTTTATTGATTTTTGTGATTTAATTATAGTTATGCCACAAAAAATTCACTCCACAGACCTTCCCTGGCCCCACATTTTACTTTTCAATTAATGGTCTATGTTCCTCCCAAACTAAGAATACTTTCTGACGAAATTTACCGGCTTCTAAGGGACACGTGGGACCACAACCCTCCCCTACAAATTGCCTTTGGTCACACTTGCTCTTTCTCTTACATGAACGATTATAATAGCCAAAAAACCTAGGCCAAGCATGCTTGCCTGAGGTCGTTAAAGGGTTAATATAAGTGGTTTGTAAAGATGAAAATACTATTTAATAACAAATTTTTGCAGGGGGTGTCATTAATTAAGTGTCCATTGTTTTCTTTTTTTCATTATTCGTAAAAAGCACTAAAAATTAATGGTCACTTATTTTTGCTTTAGTTATTTATTATTAATCCATGAGAAAGAAAGAAAAACAATATAAACATGTGTATTATACAATTAAGGAAGTTTTATGGCGCCTATTTAAATTTAAATTAATTTTCTATAGGTATATTTAGGAAAAAGTAGAATTTTTAGTGGCAAAAAGTTTTTATTTTGTCACTGACCAGCAGATTACACAGGGTTCCGAAATATAAAAAAATTGAATTTACATGTTGGTTTCTAGTTTTTATTTAAATATAAAAACTGTTTTTTTGACCTTTTTAATTGTTAAATTAGAAATTTATTAAGTCTAGTTCGAGGCCAATTTCCTTATTATGAATTAACATAATAAGTACTTTTTTCAAAAACTGCTACTTTTCTTCATCAGGATATTTTCCTGACAAATACTTCACAGATTTTTTGCTTTCAAAAACCTCTACACTTTCAGGAACGAAAAGACGATAGTTTCGGGAATTTTCCAGGTCCCCTTAATCAGTTTTCTTTAGAAAACACCACTTTCTAGAAAACACCACTTTGTGGTTGACGTATGGCACGTAGCGTCATACAGTTGAAACCACATCTCGGCCGGATCAATGTCATCCATATACTCAAATAAAAAATCACTGATCATATTGTGGTAACGATCTCCATTGACAGTAACGCGAGCTCCGGCTTCATTTTCGAAGAAATAAGGTACAATGATTCCACCAGTGTGTAAACCGCACCAAACTGATATAATAGAGTCTGTAAGGTCTGTTGTGTATTGGTTTCACTCCATATGCGGCAATTTTGTTTATTAACAAACCCGTTAAGCCAAAAATGAGCCTCATCGCTGAACACAATTTTGCGTCTATAATTTGCGCGAATTGATAACTGATTTTCAAAGTAAATCTGGATAATTTGGTAGCGTTGCTTAAGCGTCAATCTATTCATGATGATTTGCCAGAGTATACTGATCATAAATGTCAAAAAGTGAGCGCAGTATGACAGTTCGTTTGACAGTTAACCCTTTCGTAAGGTCTATCGGACTTAAAAAAACAGCCTTTATTTGTAACAAAATTAAAACAACTGCATAAAATATATGTTACTACAATATAGTAATTTTTGTAGTTTATTAAAAAAACTAACCGGCAAAAACATTTAAAAATTTTGCTCTAAATAAAATAACTGCAATTGTAGTTAAAATAACTACAAACACATTTCTACACAAATAAATATCATGTAGTAATTGCAGAACTTTTTTGAATGCAGTTATTTTTAAATCATTTGTTCGTTATTTTTCAAGAGTTAAAATAATTAAATTTTTAGTTATTTTAAAGGTCTATGTCGCCTTTTAACTGCATATACCCTTGTTTCAACTGTCATTTTCAGTAGATTTTATCCGACAAACATTTTGGAATATAGGCAATATTGTTATCAAAATTTTTGTTTACTCAACTATATTAAGGTGCCTATTCCTACTTTTGACTCATTGTGACTCTTAAGACTATTTTTAAGACTGAGAGTCATAACTTTTCATACAAAACAACAATAAAATTCAAAACATTTACCCCTAAATTCATAAACGCTTTGTAAAATTATAAGAGGTTTATTGAACAAATTTTGTATGAAAATGACGTTTTGTAAACCTGCTATAACTTTACAAAGCATTTTTTAATTAAAGGATAAAATTTTAGTTGTCAATGTTGTGATTGTATCGATACCAGGTCTAAATTTTTTTGAAGTTTTCAAATAAAAATTTGAACAAATATAATTTATTATGACTTTGCAACAACAAATACATGGGGAATACAGTCACAACTAAGAGTCACAGGCTTTTCGTAGAAATAGGCACCTAAATCTATGCAAAAAACCAAATTTCGAGAATTTCAGACATATTTTAATACAAAAACGGAACTGGTCAGATCATATTAACCAGGCCAGTGGTAGAACATATACACTCAGATAAAAAAGTTAGTAAAAAAAGTTAGTAAAAACATTTGTAAACAGTTTCCAATCGAAATTTACTATTTATACCCTACACCACTATGTGGTCAGGGTATTATAAGTTTGTGCTGATGTTTGTAACACCAAAAAATATTGGTCGTAGACCCACCTTATAGTATACCGATCGGTTCAGAATTTTTTTTTATTTCGATTTAACGATGTCCGTCTGTCCGTCCGTCCGTCTGTCTGTCTGTCCATGCAATCTTGTGCGCACTCTACAGGTCGCAACTATTAAGATATTTTGATGAAATTTGGTACGCAGACCTATGTTGGCCCAAGGACGAACAAGTTTGATTTTTTTGAACATCGGTCCATGTTTAGACCTAGTGCCCATATAAGGGTCCTACCAAAATTATACTTTTTATATGCTGCAGGTCGTAAATATTAAGATATTTTGATGAAATTTGGTACACAGACCTATATTGGCCCAATAATGCACCCTATTGATTTTGGTGAACATCGGTCCATGTTTAGACCTAGTGCCCATATAAGGGTCCTATCAAAATTATACTGTTTATACGCTGCAGGTCGTAAATATTAAGATATTTTGACGAAATTTGGTACACAGACCTATATTGGCCCAGTAACGCAGCCTATTGATTTTGGTGAACATCGGTCCATGTTTAGACCTAGTGCCCATATAAGGGTCCTACCAAAATTATACTGTTTATATGCTGCAGGTCGTAAATATTAAGATATTTTGATGAAATTTGGTACACAGACCTATATTGGCCCAATAATGCAGCCTATTGATTTTGGTGAACATCGGTCTATGTTTAGACCTAGTGCCCATATAAGGGTCCTATCAAAATTATACTGTTTATACGCTGCAGGTCGTAAATATTAAGATATTTTGATGAAATTTGGTACACAGACCTACATTGGGCCAATAACGCAGCCTATTGATTTTGGTGAACATCGGTCCATGTTTAGACCTAGTGCCCATATAAGGGTCCTACCAAAATTATAATGTTTATACGCTGCAGGTCGCAAATATTAAGATATTTTGATGAAATTTGATACACAGACTTATATTGGCCCAATAACGCAGCCTATTGATTTTGGTGCCCATATAAGGGCCCTACCAAAATTATACTGTTTATACGCTGCAGGTCGCAAATATTAAGATATTTTGATGAAATTTGGTACATAGACCTATGTTGGCCCAAGGACGAAGCCTATTGATTTTGGTGAACATCGGTCCATGTTTAGAACTAGTGCCCATATAAGGGTCCCCCCAAAATTATATTGTTTATACGCTGCAGGTCGCAAATATTAAGCTATTTTGATGAAATTTGGTACATAGACCTATGTTGGCCCAGGGACGAAGCCTATTGATTTTGGTGAACATCGGTCCATGTTTAGAACTAGTGCCCATATAAGGGTCCCCCCAAAATTGGCTTGGTTACAAACTGCAGGTCGCAAATATTAAGATATTTTAATGAAATTTGCTGCGCTGACTCACATTATAGAAAATTTTGACATAAGCCCCATTTTAACCCATTCGAATTTCGGATCCAAACAATACACCAGACTGGTGTAGGGTATTGTATAGTCGGCATGCCCGACTTTAACCTTTTTACTCGTTTTATACTGATTTTTAGTACAATTTTTTTTTTAGTAATTATTTTTGCTATTCTCTTATTACAAATTACGGATTTTTTTTCTAATTCTTGCTGCTGATTTTAGCAAAACATTTTACTAATTTTTCAAAACCGAGTGCTAAATTTAGCAGAAAAATATACTAATTCAAAATTTTTTTTGATTTTTTACAATTCTTGTTTAGTTTATATTTGTTACTATTGATATATTCTTAGTTTGGAAATAACACTCAGAAAATTTAATTGTATCTCCAATGCATATTTATGCATTGGAGATACAATTAACATATTCCAATTTAATTGTGTCTTCAGGTTGGCCTTCAATTGATGTTACACCGCTCCATAAGATTTGGGCAAACTATTAAGCATAATGGCAACTATTGAGTTATCTTTTATGTCTTCACCTCTATCTAGTAATTGCGATCTTAAAAGATTCAAATTGTTGATATGATCTTGCATGTTTTCTCCTTCCATCATACTCTTATCATACAGCTTTCTTAACAAATGTAGCTTGGATGTCATAGTTTTCCTTTCGTACGTCATTTGCAGCTTTAACCACATTGATTTTGCTGAATTTGCCAATCGAATGTACTTGCGAATTATCCACACACATTGCTATTGTTGCTCTTGCTTTTTGACCTTTTCTAATAAATTCTGGTGTAATAGGGTTTGGATGTGCTTTTTCAATAACATCCCATAGATCAGTTTGAATTAAATGCATCTGCATTTTGAGTTTCCACGTAAAATAGTTTGTGGAATTTAACAACGGAAACGCGCACTTTTGTTCCATTTTTCTTTTCTATTTAATCACTAATGCAATACCACGATAAAACGATTTAAATTAATCGCGGACTGGGCCCATAACCTATTGGATCCCAAAAATAAAGACACGCACACTTCAAGTTTTATAGACAGAACTTAACATATATTATTTTACAATTTCTTTTCAATAACTACTATTATATAAAATTACAATTATAAAAGGTATTTTGTTGATAAGCAGTTTATATATGTATTACAACAAATAACTGGAGAACCGTTTGCAATTTTGTCTCCAAATTTCAAGTACGACAGAAAATTTTTTTTTTTAGATTTTCCAGTTTTTGTTTTTTTTAGTACAATTTTTTGCTAATTTCATATTGATTTTAAATTACAGTTTACAACTGCAACTAATTATTTATACTAATTTCATTGTACGAAAATTATGATATTAAGTAACCCCTCAATTCATAAATGCTTTGTAAAGTTATAGCAGGTTTACAAAACGTCATTTTCATACAAAATTTGTTCAATAAACCTCCTATAATTTTACAAAGCATTTATGAATTTAGGGGTAAGTTTTTTAACTGATTTTAGCAAATCGATTTTGAATTGCAGTTTACATAAATTTTACTAAAATTTAGTAGCGGCTACTAATTTTTTCTACTAATTTTATTGTACTACAGATCAGCAGACATGTGTTGCTAAAATTAGCAAAAAATACCGCTGGCCTCAAAACAGTTAAATTTCCCGTAATAACAGCAAAATTTTCAGTAGCCATTACAGACTTTTTTGGTTGAGTATAGTATGCTGCGAAATCTATGGGCCAGTCAACACTTTACCCCCTTAAAAGTTAGAATACTGCTTGCAAAAACATATCTTTTACCAGCGCTCTTATATTCTTCAGAAATTTTTATTGGTTGCAACTCTAACGATATGAGAAAACTTACTACAACCTACAACAACATAATCCGCTACATTTATAGTTTAAAACGATTTGATCACATATCCCTGTATGACTTTTTTCGACTATCTTAAGTTCAGAAACCTTATTTTCATTCACAAAATTATTATTACAAAGGAGCCAAAATATCTTTATAATCGATTACAATTTTTTATATCTCCAAGAGGCAAAGGCATAACCCAATTTCGTCATCGTGACCAAGCCTCCAAATGTCAATTTTTAATATTAACTATATATCTCTGGAACCAACTTCCAAATAATTTGCAGACCACAGTCAATGCAATGAGATTTAGGAAATTACTTGTTGAATACTTTTCGTAAATCTTTTTCATGAAAAAATATTATTATTATTATTGTTTTTATTATTATTTTTTTTATGTAATTCAATTTTTATACCCTACACCACTATGTGGTCAGGGTATTATAAGTTTGTGCTGATGTTTGTAACACCAAAAAATATTGGTCGTAGACCCACCTTATATTATACCGATCGGTTCTGTCCGTCCGTCCGTCTGTCTGTCCATCCAATCTTGTGCGCACTCTACAGGTCGCAAATATTAAAATATTTTGATGAAATTTGGTACGCAGACCTATGTTGGCCCAAGGACGAACAAGTTTGATTTTGGTGAACATCGGTCCATGTTTAGACCTAGTGCCCATATAAGGGTCCTACCAAAATTATATTGTTTATACGCTGCAGGTCGTAAATTTTAAGATATTTTGACGAAATTTGGTACACAGACCTATGTTAGCCCAATAACGCAGCCTATTGATTTTGGTGAACATAGGTCCATGTTTAGACCTAGAGCCCATATAAGGGTCCTACCAAAATTATACTGTTTATACGCTGCAGGTCGCAAATATTAATATATTTTGATGGAATTTGGTACATAGACCTATGTTGGCCCAAGGACGAAGCCTATTGATTTTGGTGACTAGTCATGTTTAGAACTAGTGCCCATATAAGGGTCCCCCCAAAATTGGCTTGGTTACAAACTGCAGGTCGCAAATATTAAGATATTTTAATGAAATTTGGTGCGCTGACTTACATTATAGAAAATTTTGACACGAGCCCCATTTTAACCCATTCGAATTTCGGATCGAAACATTAGTTGGCTTTTATATATTTTTTAATTCTTACTTTTATTCACAGTTTAATTTATTATTACTATATAACTCGTCTGATTCTAATACTGTCATTTATGTCTTGTGGAATGTATTTAAAAGACACGTTGTATGCTATGTAAAGAATAATAATTTATAATATAAATATATGTTAAATAAATGTTATTATAGAATATTAAAAGTATTTTAAATACTAATAAAGAAAGAATAATAATAATAAAGAAAATTAAATTAAATAAATAAATACAAATACAAAATACAACTGCTGTTTAAGCCCTAAACGTTAGATTGTGCAACTACACTAAGAGAATTATGCCGGTAAAATTAACTGCAATTGCTGTTAAAAATTTTATACTCCAAATGCATTTAAAATTCACTAATATTGCAGTTATTTTAACTACAAGTGCAATTAAAAATAACTGCAATTGTAGTTAATTCAAATTCCATTGTAGTGTACACTTTTTTAACTGCAAATGCATTTAATTTTACCGACATAATTCTCTGAGTATAAAAAAAACGTGTCTATTATTTTTTGCCCTTTACAACACATCCAAATTTCATTAAGATCTGCGAGTTACACCAAATAGTAATTTCCTTGTGAACAGCAGTTTTGAAGATTATTATTTCTATTGATATTGGGGGTATTCACAGTTCATGCTATTTTAAGTAGTAAAGTAGCATTTATCGTAAATTTGACAACTTTCTATGGGATAAACTTCAAAAATCATGATATTTTCCGACGATAGCACATTAGCACTTAAACTGTGAATTCCTTCATTATTATTTTAAATATGATTAAATTATAAAATAAAGGTTACAATTTAAAATTTTATGACTCGCGTTCTTTATTAAAAATTTTTTCATTTATTTTTTTTTTATCTATTTCACTAAATTTATGTATTGTGTAATAAATAGGGCTCGGATTTTCATGTAAATACATGTTTGTTGTCGTTAGCTGGATAACAACGTAAACCAAATATCTTTGCGCATTAATAAATTTGCTATAAAATGGCATTGATTTGTTAATACTTATTTTTGCATATTTTCCTATAAATGCATATTTTGCTGTAAATGCATATTTTATGCATATTTTTACACATTTTAATGATAATTTGTATATTTCCTCACATTTTTGCATATTTTTTCAAAATTGCATTTATATATACATATTTTGTAATATTCTTTCTTATTGTCTTTACCTAGTGTCTATAAATGAAAAGAGATGTGTAATGGAATTTGAAAATAACACACAAAGCTACAACGACGAAAATAATTTTGTTACTGCTTTGTGTGTAATTTTTTTTTGGCATTTTTAATTGTATTTGAAGAAGAAGTAAGTGCGACAATTAAAGTTAAACTAGAACAAGTTTTATAAAAAACGATGGCCTTAAAAATATTAAACAAATAGCAAGTAAATATTTTTAGTTGAAGTTCTATTGAACAAAGTGAAATCAAAAATGAATATTCCATAAAGAAATTACCAGCTTTAAAATATGCACCAATAACTTCCGTGGAAGTGGCACGATCATTTTCAATGTATAAACACTTTTTAAGACTAAATCGTCAAAGTTTTTCTATTGAGAATTAAAAATTGATATTAATAAACATTGAAATAAATCAATAAGGGGTTTCATAAGGGGTGTGCTATTTGTTGTATCGTTGTATCGTCCTAACAAAAAACAGAGTTGTTAAAAATTAAATTAAAAAAATACAACATTTGAGAATACCACGATACAACATTTTTAAGTATGTTTAGTGTCCTATGTATGAGTGTGCTAAAAGATAGAAATCTGAATAGAAAATCGTTGTTAAAAACAAATAAAAATTTTAACAACTCTGTTTTTTGTTAGGACGATACAACGACACAACAGATAACACACCCCTTATGAACAACCTAAATAATAAATGAATTAGTTTTAAATGCATATTTTTCAATTTTTGATACATTAGAGCATACCACCTTACAGGCAAAAAAAAGTGCGTCGTACATCCTCCAATATGAAGTATTTTTGCAAGGTTTCAAAAAAATTTTTTTTTTCTTTGCTGAACGTAGAGGTCGCCATTTTACATTTTTCGTTATATCTTTGGCATTTACAGTCGGATCTTCAAGTATGATACATCGATGTTTTTCTCTCGAGGAGACCAGTGTTTTGCTTTAAGGGCCATTGACCTCAAGTATCCCGTTCTAGTAGTTACCCACCATATCTCAGTTGAGACACCCTAATGTACAACCCTAATGTCAGAAACATAAAGCTCGCAAAAAATCATTAAACTTTTGCTAAGGAAGTTTTTCGATCAACCCTTTTTAAATTTTTTTTTAGTTGGATATTTTCTTTATAGCAAAACACCGGTCTCCTCGAGGCAAAAAATCGATATATCACACTTTAAAATCCAACTTTAAATGCCGAAGCTATAACGAAAAATTGAAAAAGGCGACCCACATTCGGCCAAAAAAAAATTTTTTTTTGAAATTGCCTTGAAATAATACTTCATATTGGAAGGTCTACGGAGAACTTTTTTTGAGGTACGGTCTAATGTACATAAAACACGAATTATAAATGCATGAAAATCCGAGCCCTAGTAATAAATAATCATAATAATGATGATATTTTGAGGTTTTTTATATGCTATTAAATAGTTACTGAATTATTAACATTTAATTTTTTTTTATTTTTGATAAATTTATGTAATTTATGTGATAAGTCGTAAAGTTATAAATTGTGGAAAATTTTATATGCGTGTATACACCCAGAAAACAGATTCGAAGTTGACAACCGTATTTGTAGCCAATCGAATGGTTCGGTTATGATAGCCGAGGTTTTCAGTTGTAACAACAGAAAATAATGCATTAAACACATAGACGACTGCAGCTACATGACTACACGACTACAAATGCTGTTGGCTGCAATTGTAGTCGTGTAGTCAGCTACTAAATTTTTTTGAAAACGACAGCAACATAGTAAACAGATGATGCAAAAAATTTGACGTTTTGATAAATGTTAATCTTTTTTGGTTTGTGGTTCTAAAATAATGGCTGAGGAATATTTTGTTAATTTTGTAAGATCCATTTTTTTTACAAAACATCACAATAAAATTAGTTCCAAATATAAATTAATGAAACCTTCAAACAATTGTAAAATATAAACAGCTGTTTCTTTAGTGTTCCCATAACGGTGATTTTTTAGTCAGAACTAGCGATTTTATTTCGCCTCTAGCGGGAAAAATTGTCCTGTTTTACATATTTTGTTATATTGTCAACACTATTTTTGTTTTGTAGCTAACAAAAATAGAAATTATCCTAAGTTGACTACAGCGGCAAAAGTAGTCGTGTAGCCGTGTAGCTGTGTTGGTGTCAAAATAATCGTTTTCATATAAACGTGTGTATTTTATTTTTGACAGGCTGTAGTCGTGTAGCTGCAGTCGTCTATGTGTTTAATGCTTAAAAGGAGACAGGACTTATTTGACTGTGACGATGGAATTTCAGTTGTATCAAGAATAATTCGGTGGTCACAACCGAAAAATTCATTTAATGTAACTGTACTATTCGATTGGCAGCAAACTGGGTTACCAGCACCGAATCTGTTTCCTGAGTGTAGGGTTTTCCAATAGGGACGGGTAGATATTAAAATTTAATAAAACAAGTTGCCTGTGAGATGTCAACAAATTTATTGTTTTATTTAAAAGGCCTATCAATGACATGTGTGTGGAATATGACATCGTTCAAATGCCTGCCGCATCTTGGCTTTAAAGGTGCGCATCTGAGAGGTAAAATTTTCGATAGCTGGCGCATAGATCATTTTGAAATTGAGCGAAGGCCCTTTTTGTGATAACTTTAAAGGCACTGGCCGGTTGTGGCTTTTTGAAATATACAGTCGACTTAACCCATTTCATACCAAGCATGAATTCCGTGGGAATCTTTTCACAAAACTTAGTAGAACGAAGGGCCGGTTTCGTAGGAAGAATTTTTTGTAATTTGTATGGCTAAGCCGCGTCCTCTAGTGGTGGTGTAAGTAACTCAAATTGAAACTCTGACGCTCTATATGCACTTGAATGGTTAATATTTTTTTAAAAATTAAATTTTTATTGTATATTTTGATACTACAAATCTTTGTGAAAAATTGCAGGAAATTTAAATTATTTCTTTTGCAATATTTTGAACTTTATGTAGACGTTTTTTGAAAATTGTTATTTGACAACACTAATTGCTCAGATCTGTATGCTTCTTTGGCAGTTGAGAGAAAATAGCGCATTTTTAATATAACAAATAAAAACCGATTAATTTTCTATATACTCACAATTTTACAAATACGAATAACTCTTGATAAGATCAGTTAATTTATTTTTTAAAGTGCGAACTGAACTCAGAATTTTTCTTCCCCTAAATATTTTTTTATTTATCGAAATTAACATATCACTTCTATTATGCCGCTCTTCCTTATATTTTTAAATATTTTTTGAAAAAAGTGCTTTGAAAAAAAGTCAAAAATAGTTTTCTTCACTTCATTGTATGGCAACCCTGGAAGTCAAAGTTTTGTAATTTTTTTTTAAATATCATTTATAGTCAAGGCCTCAAAGTATCACACGCTTTCTACGCGATTGTAATATCGCCTTCCTATCAAAAGTTTTAGCCTCTTAAAAGTATATGTGATTTTAAAGTCACGTTGGTAAGAAATAGGTTAAGGAAACCACACAAAAAAATCTAACGCGCTCAAAAAAGGTCGACAATTACTAGATGACGGTTGTTTGTGTAGCAATCTTCGTCTTCAATCTTTATTGAATCTTTGTCTTCAATCTTTAATGCAGATAGTAATGAGGTGTCATTACCAATATTATGCTGGGTTATTACATTTCCCTTTACCTGGTAATAGAATGTTTTGCTGGGTTACTTACAAAATACTCAAATGAAATTTGGTACGCCTACTCATATGTGCCGAAGGATAAAGCCTGTTTATTCGAGACAGGAACGGTCCATATTTTTACCTTCACCCATATGGACTATATTTCTGATTTTAAAAATTTCTTACCGTTATTCTATTTTTTTTACCATTTTATAGACAAATTTTGATACGAGTACATTTCAGTCCATTCCAAACATTAGTTGGTTTCTAACCAGACTGGTGTAGGTTATCATATAATCGGCATGCCCGATCTTGACTTTCTTGCACATTTTATAATATTGAAAAAAACTTTTTTTTAAATCAAATTTGTCAGTTTTTGACGTAAAAATTTTACAGATATTTTTGCGATATTTTTAGTTATTTTTACTATATTTGTTAGCTTTTTAACAGTTAAAAATAACAACATTTTTAGTTATTTTAAAAGAAAATATCTTTGTCGCCTTTTTAACTGCATAAAAGTACATTTGTTTTAAAGAGATGGCTATAAAAAGTCTGAAAAACTAATTGTAGCAATTTTCAAACATTTTTTATGTTAAAATTGCAGTTTCCATTTCCATTTTAATCGGTAGATTGCATCGTTTATTTGACTGAGGGAGATAGAATCAAATGAATCAAATGAACCAAAAGATTTTGAATACACTCAAAATATATTTTCCATAACCGCTTGAAGTTTATTTAGAAAGTAATAGGTAAAGTTTGTTTTCAATTGAAGCATAGATTAAAATATATGGAAACATATTGTTTAACTTTTTGTATCAGTCATCAAAAACAAAAAAAAAACAAACTATAAAAAAATACGTATTTTCTGTAGGGGTTGGTATTTTCAGTCAAATTTAATTTTTTGTTTTCTATTTTTAGATAAAAAAATTTAAATAATTTCATTGTTTTTAATTTTCGAAGAAAAACTTCAAATAATTTCGATTTGTTTTTTGGTCAAAATAGTTTGTTTATATATAAAATTATTTCAATGCAGATTACTAGAAGTTCTTCACTCATAAACACAAAAATAGGAAATGAACCTATGTGTAGGTTCAGACATTTGTTTTAACAGACATTCGATTATTTTTCTTTCTTTTATAGATTATTTAAACTATGTTTGAAAATAAATAGCAAAATGGTTTTTAATTCTGTTTTCAATTAATTTAATAAGTATTTTAAGTTGTTTTTAATGAAATAATATCGTAAGTGTACTACAATTTGAAATAATAACCCTGTAAAAATGACACCCTTATCCAAAAGGCTAACTGGGAACCTTAAAACAGTTTATGTCTAGTTCCGAAAGCTAAAAAATGTTTAAAGTCAGTGTAAATTACTTTAAAGTTGCACTAATTTCTCTGTTAAATTGAAATAGATTTGATAACCGATTTGAATAATATCATTAGTTTTTGGTGTTAACCAAAAAACTCTCTTAAAATTGTTCATAGCTCCCACAGACTTTTTATTTGTTTTAAGCGTATTTTGTTTCATAAATTTCTTATTTTGTTTCTATATTACAATATAAATTATAATTTATATTTAACTTAAAGAAACACAATAATAATCAAGTCATTTTTATCATAAAATTAAACACAATAGACACTTTGGATAATTTAACAAATTACAAAAATAAGCGCCAAAAATATAATTTTATTAAACTGTTCAAAATAAGCAAAATCAACAGTTTTCTTAAATAAAAAAAAAACAACAACAAAAAGTAAATGCAAACTGAAATTGCAAATGTACGTGATAGAATCTGCAATGCAAATTATACAATAAAAAAAAAAAAAAACAAAAACTAACAGCACAACAGAAACATAATATACTCAAGGAAATTTACTTAAATATATCAACAAAATTTTTGATTTTTTGACACTTTCAAATACGATTTTATAAGTAATTTCTTAAACGAAACTTTTTGGATACACAAAAAAAAAAAAATTTTTACGGTTACTATATGTCAGTTATTTGTGTAATTATAGTTGTATTATGTGGAAAAATACAAAATAACTATTATCACAGTTACTTAAAAAACTCCTACCGAAAAATACTGTAACAAATATTTTAATTTTTAAAAAATACAAAAATTGTATTTTTATATATTTAGTTAGAATATTGTTCTATCTCAAGTCCAAATTCTAATATGATATTGTCATCATGAAAATGATTAGCCTTTTTGATACAACAAATAAAATCTAATATGACAATATCATATTAGAATTTGGACTTGAGGTAGAACAATATTCTAACTAAATATATAAAAAGTACTGTATTTCGTAACAGTTGTTAAAAGCATATATATTTATTATAATAACTACGAAAAATTATAATTAAAATTCTTGTTTAGTTTATATTTCTTATTATTGATACAATATATTATTAGTACGCAAGTCAAAATCAGAAAACCGAATCTCCAATGAATAATAACTTAATAACTAGAGAACCGTTTGGAATTTTGGTTTAAAATTTTAAGTAGGATGAAGTAATTATAAATTTGTTTGTTCTTGAAGGAAAAACTTTGTTTGTAGTTTTTTCAACAGTTTAAAATGTCTACATTTTTAACTGCATATACCTTGTTTTTACTGTCATTCTCAAAAGATTATACCGACAAACTTATTTGAGTGTAAGAAAAAATACGAAATAAATTCCATATGGGCGATAGGTCCAAATATGGACCGAGTCTATCTAAAATTAATACGCTTTATCCTTGGGCCCATACGAGTCAGCATGCCAAATTTCATTAAACTGTATTTATATTTGTGACCTGAAGCCAGTGGTGCCAGATCTTTTTGGTCAAAAATTACTAGAAATGTAAAAATAAATCGTGAAAATCTTCAGCAACATTATGAAAAATCGTCAAGAAATCGCCATCAATTAAATATCATAAAAACACTAGTTTCATATATTTTTATATTCGAAATTCAATTCATTTTACCTGCTTGCCTATTAGAGCACCCATGAAATATATGGAATTTGCAAAAGTGTTATTTTTTTCACCTCCCCACGCATTTTCCAATAGATTGGGCGTAAAAAATAATGTCCTCGCAAAAATTGGTCCTCTCGTATTAAAACAGGCCAGTCAACCGCGGCTTTTAGCCCTAAAAATGGACTAAAATTAAATCAAAGCTTCTTTGCGCTATAACTCGTAAAGTAAAGGTTTTACTGAAAAATACTATATAAGCATATCTACAGGCAATAATATGCCTATCATTTTTCTCATACACATTTTTGATGTATCGATTACCCATCATAGTGATTTAGGTGGTTAAAGCCAAATTTGTGTTTAACCATATAAATCACTTTGATTTTAACCTCATAAATCACCATGATGCGTCATCGATACGTCAAAAATATGTATGAGAAAAATGCTAGCCACATTATTGCCTGTAGATATGCTTATGTAGTATTTTTCTGTAAAAGCTTTACTTTAAGAGTTATGCGCAAATAAACTTTGAAGTAATTTCATTTTTAGGGCTAAAAGCCGTGGGTGACTGGCCGTTTTTAATCCGAGAGGATCAATTTTCGCGGGGATATTATTTTTTACACCCAATCTACCAGAAAGTGCATGGGGAGGTGAGAAAATATCACTTTTGCACATATGGGTGCTCTATTGAACGCCTTCAGATTGGCACGAAATTAACTCTTAAACATATTTTAAATTCTGACTTATTTCTGGCATTGAACCGGAACATTTCAACCCTCTAACTCTTCAAATTACGGGTCGTTTGTGGTCCTTTTGAAAAGGGTCAAAAAGTCCCTTTAATTGAGAAGTTAGACGGTTGATATATTCCACAAAAATATTTGTCATGAAAACCATGTGAATCTTCTACTTCATGTAAAATATTATGTGGACCATTTCGTTTGCGGGTTTTTTTGTCCCTTTTAAAAACGGGGCCAAAAAGTTCCTTTAATTGAAGAGTTAGAGGGTTAAATAGTTCCAAAAAATGTACATCGTAGTGTTTTACATAAGTTCGCTGAACACATCCTATATCCAAAATGGAAGATTCACATTGTTTCCTAGTGCACATATGTAAAAAATCTATAACTCGGAATCAGTTTTTGGGCTTTCTGTCATGGAATGGACGAAATATTAAAAAAAATTATTTTGCTTTTAATCTGCGCTAACTTTCCCATTGTATTATAGAGAGTGTACCTATTTACAGATCTTCAAAATTAAATGAGAGTCATTCAAAATTTAGTTTTGACACAAATTTTTCTGTTTCCGCTTAAAACACCACGAACGGTCATGAGAGGTTTAAAACTTTGTATATAGAAAATGTTTGCCTTTTCATTGTGTAAAAAACAGCTATGTAACTTAATCACCAGAAGCTTCTAGTTTAAGAGGTTTAGATGGATAAATCCATGAACCTTTTTTGGGGTAATTTTGAGGACATAAATATAAAGGGCCTGGCCGGTTTACATCGCAGAAACCGGGAAGTTGCAAAAATAACACTTTTGCACATATGGGTGCTCTATTGCCTATATTACCGCTCTTAAGCTTTTATATATTCGAATTATATTTAACTGGACGTTATATTTTACTTCATCTGTAAAAACGTGGTATTTATGCTACGATTAGTTAGAGATAAAACACCTCATCATTCGTTATGAGCAGAGCTGTAAAAAACTGCAATCAATTGGCATTGCAATCAAAGTGATTTCAGCCAGATTTCATTCTTTGATATCAAAATAATTTCAGATTTCAAAATGAAATCTTGTCAAAATTGCAATATTTTGTGATTGAAATCATTTCTAAATCATTTTTTTAGAAATCATTGAATGCAATTAATTTAATTGCAATAAAATTTTTGTTGAAATTATTGTGATTTCAATCAATTCCCCTTAAATCACAACTATAGTGAAAGTGCAACGAAATAATATACACTTGGAATCTAGCGGTTTCCATTAGAATCAGGTGGAAACCTCCAAATTTTTGGTGGAAACCACCAGATTTTTGTGGTAGAAGGAGTTTCATTTGAAGAGAATGAAGATTTTGATTCTGATTTAATTTTGAAAATTTGATTGCGATCAATTAATATATGAATTGATTTCATAAAATTGATTCAATTGTTTTTATCGTATTGATTTCACAAACAGAATTTACGATTTTGAATACAATAAAAAAATTAGCAATCATTAACGCCAAATCATGTGATTACAATTAAATCGATTGCAATCTATTACAGCTCTGGTTATACGGTTTAAATGCTCATAAATATTTTACATAAACTTCCGTGATTCCGAACTCTGTTTTTAAAACTTTCAGTCACGTCATAATTGCTCTATAATTTACAAATAAGCCGAACACAGCGTATTTCGGCATTTTTTACCGCGATTTTCAAAAAAATGTGACGTGATTGAGACATCTGAAAAACGAATTTAGAATCAGCTTGTCTAAATCTATAAAAATGTTGTACCAAAGTTTAAATCCCTTCAAAAAAATCATTTTGTAAAGTGGTGTAAATTAAAAATTAACCCAGATCCAAATTTTGTTTGTGAATTGTTTTCAACCACGAACATACACTCAAAATAGTTTGTAGTTTAAATTAACTGAAAATGTAATTTAAAATAAATTAAAAATCACTTGAAAATCGGTCTACTAATTTTTCATTTAAATCAAAAGAACTTTTAATTTATTTTTAAATGTTAAAAAAATTAACTTACAATATATGTTAAAAATAACAGATTTTTCATTTATTTTAACTGTCAGCAAACTAAGCACAAATCCGTAAAAACAAATGATAATTACTTTATTTTTTTTTCTAACAGTGAAATTTTTTTACAAAATGGTTAAAAAATAAAGGCTTTTCTTTTACTTCGTTTTTTTAGCTGACCTAGAAATTAACTACAAATCTAACCTCCATTAACAATAAACAAATCACCTAAAGTTAACACAAACTGAAAGTTAAAAAATTCAGATTTGTATGGAATTTGACATGTGTAACTCTAAGTTAGCTCAAACTTTAGGTTAATTTGTTTTAATGGCCCTGAAAGGTTTTCTTTTTTAAACAAAACATTTTAAACGAAAATATTAACTGTAACAGAGAATCCGTATTTATTGCATATGTAATTTATTTTTTAAATAAAAGACAAAAAAAAAATCGAAAAATATATCTCTTTGTATTTTAACTGCATAATCATTTAAAAATAAATGTACGGATAACTTTCTAAATAAACTACAGTCAGTTACTGTAATAATATTTTAGAGAGTATTTTTCCACTCACACCCGAAGAGTACTGCGAATTCCAAAAATATAATTTTAAAATATATTTTAAAATGCTTTTCTTTATAGTTTTGCTTAAAATTTGTTATTTTACTATCTCGTCAAAACATACACTCACAATATTTTATCGTTAAAAACAACCTAAAATACATACTAAATTTATTCAAAACACAATTAAAAAAGGACTACTGATTTTTCATTATATTCAAACTATTGAAAATAATTGAAAAGTCTGTAAAAACAATAATCAATTTTTAACTGACAAAACGTAAAAAAAAAAATGATTTTGTAGTTTGTTTTTTCATATTTGAAAGTTTTTTGTTTGAATTTTAAAAACACTCAGACACACACACACGTTCATATTTTTGTTGGCTATGTTTGTGTGTATGAGTAAAGAATTTCTTGTAATTTGAATTGAAATAATTTTGTGTACCCAGCTAAAAATCGACATATATGCATCCAAGCAGGTTAAATGTATGTTCATGCATGGCCATAAACATGCATTCATGACCACACATGGTTACATAAATCTCCATACATGTTTCATATATGACCATACGTTTAACGAAATTTGAGGTAATATCTACATGTATGATCACGCATGTTTATGCATGTTCATGCGCGCTCATGTATCTTCATGCATGAACACACATGTAGATATTACCTCAAATTTCGTTAATGCACACGTATGATCATATATGAAACATGTATGGAGATTTATGTAACCATGTGTGGTCATGAATGCATGTTTATGGCCATGCATGAACATACATTTAACCTGTATGAATCCATATATGTCGATTTTCAGCTGGGTATAAACAAACCACTTTAACAAAAAAGAAAACCGAAAATATTTGAATTTTTTGTTTTAAAACTGAAAACAACGAAATTATTTAATTTATTTTTTCTAAAAATAGAAATCTAAAAATCGAATATTTGACTGAAAATATCAACTCCTACAAACGATACATATTTTTTAGTAGTTTGTTTTTTATTGACTGATAAAAAAAGTTAAACAATATGTTTCAATGTATTTTAATTAACTCTTCAATTGAAAACAAATTTTACCTATTACTTTTTAAATAAACCTGTAACAGTTATGAAAAATATTTTGTGAGTGTATGGATTTTTTATTCAAAAATCGTCAACCGTCTTTTATAAAATTTTGATTAAAAAAATCGTCAAAATGACGTAAATTCGTCACAACTGACATCACTGCCTGTAGTCTACGAAAAAGCATAAGAGCAACTTTTTGCGTGACCTTTAGATGGGGACTAAGTACAAACATGTACCGATTCGAATGAAAATCAAAAGGCTTTATTATTTTGAATCAATGTATTAAGTTTCATTAAAATGTCTTTATATTTACGACCTGTAGCGCGGTAACAAACATAAGCAATTTTAACAAAATCAATAAGCTTCGTCCTTGGGCCGATAAAAGTCGGTGTACCAAATGTGTTTAAGCTATCTTAATATTTGAGACCTCTAGCACAAGAATACATGAATAGACAGACAGACGGATGGACACGGATAGTCGGACATAGCTCAATTCACTCAAAAAGTGATTCTTAGTCGATCGGTATAATAAAAGGTGAGTCTAGGTCTAATATTTGTTGATGTTACAAACATCAACACAAAATTATTATATAGGATAGTGGTGTAGGATATAACAAGAATTTTGAAAAACTCAGCATTTTAATTTTATTCTTTAAATAACTAAAAAAAAATAAATTTTTACCGCAAAAATACTCATCTGAGAGTTGCTTGTTAGAATATAAAAAAAACTGCTTTTAAAAACTTTTACGCTTTGAACAACTGTGTAGTTTTTTTTTTATAAAAAACAGTAGTTTAGTATATTCTCATAGAAAAAACAACTGTAATTACAGTTAAAAACAACAACTGCAGACTACTACACAAACAACTATCATGCAGTAACTGTCAAAATTTGTTGAGTATAATAATATCTATTGTCTACCAGGTGCTTTTAATTGAATTTTAAGGAGTGTTCCCTAATAAAAAAACAAATAGAAATAAATGAAAGGATATTAAGAACTGGACTTTATACATAAACGCATATTAAATGCGACAATTGACAGTGTGAATGTGTTATGAGATTAAAATACTTAAAGACAACAACAGAAAAAATATATAACTATAAACTTTAAAGGAAACAAATATAAACACCAGTCAAAGACAAAACAAAAGCTGATGCTTTAATAATTTTAATGGCAAATGAAAAAAAAGAGATTACAAAGTGTTAAGAGAATATATAAGCACTTAAAAGAAAAAGTATTAAACAATTTTGAAGGATATTAATAAGTTGTTATAAGAAAGATGCAATTTTGAGACAGTGTTTAATTTAAGTTTGGGATAAAAAACAATAATGTTATATATAATAAAGCCACTAACATTGTTAAGCAGTGATGATGATGTCTTTGTGAATCATCAAGTTCATCATGAATTCTATAATATTTTGTCTGTTACCAAAATGATTAATCGTTAAATATTTATTTTTTAACGGAAGCTTTACTTGAATTTAATGTTTTTTTTCCCCAAACAATGAGTGCTTCCTTAAATGACCCCCAAGATAATAATGATGCTATGATGGTATGGTATATGTCTGGGTCTTCAGCTATAAAAAAGGAATAACTATAAAAACAAAAATAATTGCAAAATTGTTTATCATATGTCTTTGTTAACTAAACGTCATATTAAATTACTCTTGCATTTTTTTCCTCATCTTTACTTGGAAGACTTTTCGTCAATTTTCATCAAAAAGAATATTGAGTATGGTCTATGGAAGGAGTATTACAATTGGCGTTTTATTTTTAGCCATTATTTGTGCATTATCAGCGCTGATTTTTTATTTAAGTTTGGGTAAGTATTTAGTAAAATTTAATTTATTTTAAAGCTTTCTAAATTCTATTTACATGTTTTTTTTTAAATATATAAGAGGTTTTCATATAAACTCGTAAATTCCTTGTAAACCTTGTATCAATAAAAACCATATTTTTTATGTATGTAAACTCATAAACATAATAGACAGGCTTGCCAAATACTTTTTTTCGTTATCCCCAAACAAATCTTAAAATATCCCCAAAAAATCCCCACATAGAAAAAATGTTGAAAAAGTTAATCAAGTTTATTTAATTTGCTCAAATTTTCAAGATTTTGAACTAGTTTTTTAAAGAATTCTTGAATTCGAATTTTTCAAGTTTGTCTCCACAATCAGGCCTTTAAAAATATAATTCTTTAATTCGACTTTTAAATCTGAATCAATTTTTAACAAATCAATTCGAAAAATTCATTTTATTGATTGAATTATTTCCTACTGCAATTAATCAATATCTTATTCAAAGAATCAGTTTGTTTTTCGTTGATTCTTTTCATAGAATCAAGCTAAATGATTTAATTTTAATAAATAAAACAATTTAACCAAAAATGTTTGCCTTGATTTATAGTTCGCGAATCATATCATAAAACGAAAAATTTAATTCAATCAATATTCATTCAACTCAAATTTGAATACATCTCATTTTAACTTTTTCAATTTAATCATTGATTTTAAGTGATAATGAATTATTAAATAATTCATAAAATGAACAAATTTTAATACCATCTTATTCAAAAAAGAATTATTCTTTTCAATATTTTAGATACTTGGACATTAATGCTATTAAATTCTCAGGCATAAAATATTTATTCGTGGTAGAAAGCATTGAGTTTTTATAGAAAATGTATAAAAGCTTAAATTTGTACTTTTTGAAAAAACTTGACTAATGTTTTCTGATAACTATTCAAAATTAATATAATCTCCAAAATTTACGAAAGGTTGTAAATATCCCCAAAAAATCCTCAAAATATTTTTTAAATCCCCAAAAACATCCCCTGTCCTTAAATGAAAATGTTTGTCCCCAAGACCAACAAAATATCCCCAAATTTGAGGACAAAACCAAAAGTCTGGCCAGCCTGATACCAGGTTAAACCGTTTACGCATGCTCCTGAATTAAAGCAATACCGGTTTTTAATGCAACAGTTGGCGCTGACTGCTGTTTTGTTTTTTCTGGCAATACTGCTCTGTTTAGTAGGGAGCACTGTTACCCGAAAAGTTTTAGCTCATTCCCATTTTTGTTAATTCCCAATTCATTTTAATTTAAACAAAAAATCAATTTATAAGAAAAAAATAGAAGCTAAGTTAGCATAGTTCTTAGGTCCAGAAAATTATTAAGAAATGACTCAGTAAAGTAAATAAATTTGAATATTTTACGGAGAAATATTTACTTTTTCACTCGAACTTTAAAGGCCTCAAATATTTGTTAAAATTGTGAAAGTAAATAAAAATTATTATAAGAAAGACACAATCACAATTAAGCTGAAATGTCACTTTTTCAAAATAAAAGTCGTACATTAAATTTTCGGGAGAAAAAATTCTATACAATTTTCACACGAAAATATATTTTTTTTTCCAAAATTTGTATGGAATTCGACAGGTCGATACGACTAGTTTTCAAAAACTAATCGTTTTTGGTTAAGTGTAAATCTAGTAGGTGTAAGTTCTAGGGCTTATAATCTATTTTGAACATTAAAATTGCATAAGCCTAGTTTACAGGTACAGAAGGTACCCTTGGTACTTTTTGAACCTACACAAAATTAATTTTTTCTGAGTCCTTTGCATGTAGCAATTTCAGTATTTTGAAAATAGAAAATTTTTTGATTTATTATTGAGCTTGTTTGCTTTTCGTTATTTCAAGATTTATAAATATTTAGAGAACATTCAAATATTTTGTAGAAATTTTGAAATACTTTAACTGACCCAATTCGCTCGACTTTAATTTAAAATAATACGCATATAATTTATCCGAAAATTCTCCTTGTTTTCGGCCTAAAACTAAATCTTTTAAAATTTACAATTTTTTAATCTGTTCCCAAACCGAAGTCGAGATTCCTAACAACTCGGTTAAAACCTCATTTGAGAAAATAAAATCCTCACTTGACAAAATTTTCCAAAACAAAATCCTCTTTAGACAAAATTTTCCAAAATTTCCTACATGTTAGCGACATCTACAATTTGTTTAAAAAGTTATCGATGTCATATCCCTATATTACATATCTCTGGATTTATGACTGGAGTTTTAGTAAATCAGGCAGTTCATACATAATTCTCGTTTCGTTGGTCTTATTGCCTGTAAGGAATGTCTCGGTTTGTGTTATCCAGTCATCATTTTCTTAATGCAGACAACTGATGAATGGGGTGATGCTCAAGAAACACTTGTAATGTCATGAAAATGGTCAACATGTTTAAAGCAACAAATAAAATGTAGTATGACAATATCATATTAGATTTTCGACTTGAGGTAGAACAATATTCTAACTAAATATATAGAAAGTCCGAAAAAACAAGTTTTGTATTTTCAATGCAAAAATTTAAATAGTTTTTTTTTTAATTTAAAAAGTTATTTATCATTTCACGTATTACATTCACATCAAATACACAAAGTCACAACATCACTTCCACACGCATATTTATACTTGCACGCACGCAACACTCACACGAATACAGGTTAAAATGTCAATAAGTATGCTATAAAATATTTTTAATATGTGTAATAAAAATAAACATCGAAAATGTTATAAAAGAAAAATGTTTGCTATTTTCTATTTATTTAAAAAGCCATATATTAAGAAAGGAATGTTATATAATTTGTCTGAAAAAGGATATTAAAAAATTATATAAATATATTTTTTAGTTTTATTGGAGCAAAACAATCTGAAAACTTTCTTTTAATATTTTATGTTAATGAAAAATAAATTTACTGAATTGTCCCAACGATATCAATTTATTTTAAAACTTTCATTTTTGACAACTACACTCAAAAAAGTTTGTCGGTAGAATCTACTGAAAATGACAGTTAAAACAAAGGTATATGCAGTTAAAAAGGCGACAAAGATATTTACCTTTAAAATAACCGAAAATTAAGTTATTCTTAACTGTAGAAAAATTACCAACAAATGCATTACAAAGAACTAACAATATAGTAAAAATATCTGACAAAGTTTTGCTACAAAAGTGTATTGAGTGTTATTTTTATTCGGTTTAAGATCAAATATGACAAATTCCAAATAGAATTCACAATTTATTTTACAACAAATAGAGAAAAAACTTATGAAAAAAAATTTCCTAGAACCAATGGTTGACAATTAATGCATTTTCAAGTGCTACCAAGCACTCTCATCAGATTTTCTTTATGGGGTTCCCTCTATGTTATAATGTAGATATTAGATATTTTTTATTCTATGTTATAGCTGTCGCTATAAACTAAAGTTCCTTTAGTAGTAAAGCAAGTGTTTGTATGTTGTGTTTTTTAACATTCAAGCTTTTAATTATATTTATAGTGATTAGAATGAAAGCAAAGTATGCAAAAGTATATTTTAATAAAAAAAAAATTTTTCTTTTGATTACGTATAAAAATATAAGTTATTACTTTATCGTACTTGAAATTTGAAGTAAGAATTCTAAACGGTTCTCCAGTTACAATATTTTTATGCATTGGAGATACAATTAACATTTCTGATTTTTATTTGCAAACTAAGAAACTAAACAAGAATTTTAAATAAATCATCGAAAATTTTTAGTTTTTAAATAACTAAGAAAAATAACTGTTTACTGTAAAAATACTGTTTTGGTAGTTGTTTATTATGATGTAAAAAATAACATCTTTTAGCAACTGTTCCGAAAGTACAGTACTTTATGTTAGTTGTGTTCTTAAATAACTGTCATGATAGTTATTTTGTATTTTCCATAGAAAAATTAATTATAATTAAAAACAACAACTACTGATTACTACACAAACGACTATCATGTAGTAACTTTCAAACTTTTTCGAGTGTACTAGTTTGCTTACTTATTTTATTTTAAATTGTATAAGTTTTCGATATGTTCTTAAAAAAATACAAAAACTGAAATTTTTTATAATTCATATTTAAACGCTTAAAGGCAGCGTTTCCCAGCAACTTTAACTCTACGGACCTCTTGAGACATTTTTGCGGGCTCGCCAGTGTTGCCACTTTTTGAATAATTATTCAAAAACGGGACTGTTTACACATTCGTTGGATAATTTTTGAATAATGACATTTTTGTGTAGTTTTTGTGTAATTTCACTTTTTACAGAAATTTCAGTAAATTTTTAAAAGCTCCGTAAATTTTTAAAAACTAATAACAATTAGTCGATATTTAGACGACACATTTTTGTAAATTTTTTCAACACTAAACCCAATTTAAAAGAAGTCAAAAATATTGCTTTGTATTTTTTTATGTTTAAAGCATCGTCTTTTGTTTATTTTTTGCGAAAATAATTGTCAAGCTTCTTTTAAAAATTCTTTTGGTTTGCAAGACCATTTAAAAATGCAGCAAAAGAGTGGGAAAATTTGAGTTTGTTATGATTCTTAATTTCTAATCTCAAGGTGGAGCAGAGTCAAGGTGGAGCAGAGTCAAAATATTTTAAAATTCTCTAAATCGAACATGTTCCCGATTTCAATAGAATCATATGAAATTTTTGAAAAAAATACCAGTAATTTTTTGTGCAAATGTTATATTTTTATTTCCCAAAAAAATTACTTGATATACATACTGAAAAGAAATATCATGCCTTGCTATCAGTAATTTATTGTAAAAATGAAATAAAACAAGAAAAATTTTAGAAATATGGAATCTTTACAATTTTTGCTGTCTTGCCGACATTTAAAGCTTGGATGGAACAGGACTTATGTCATCACATTAGGAACGCTCTTTGTTATTAAATCCCAGCTTTAAACTCAGAGAAAAATTGGTTAAATTTATATTTTTATATAAATATTTTATAATTTTTTTAATATTCAAATTTAAAAGCACGCCAATGTAAGCCTGAAAAAGATATTGCATTGAAAATCCCTTTAGTTAATTGGATAAGTTGTTATAATATTTTTCAGAAAAATTGGCCTGGATTTGCAAAGAATTCGGATCAGGTTATTTGCAAAATTGCAAAGTTTTAGTTCTAAAATGCAAATAACTTTTGTTCTTTGCAGATGAAAAAGATGCTGTCTTTAAAAATCGGTTTATGAATAGAAAAATGGCAAAACTTTGAAGTCCAGATTTACAGCGTGAAATTTCATATGAGTTCAAAATATTTTTATTCTTCCCCACTGTGCTTAGGAGAGTTTATTTTGAAATAATATAAAACGTTATAATTTTTTGTGTAATTTCATACGGTTTTGGATAATTTTTGACCTACAGCTGTGTAATTTTTTGTTTTACTGGTGGCAACACTGGGGCTCGCAGACCCTTAAAAAGTTATTCCAAGCCAATTTAAAAAAAATTTAAAGAATGTAACGATACAAAAATATTTTTATTTCAGAAAAATCAATAGAATTTGAGATATTTAACAGAAGGAAAAAATTCGGGGAAATTTTGTGGAGTTTATAATCAAAAGATCCTAAAACTTAAAAAAAACTAAGTTTTTAGTGTTTTTTTTTATCGAAGAGTTTTTAACATTCATTAATTTTTGTATACGAAAAATTATTATTATCAAAGAACAGCAATTGGAATTCAGCACATATCAACAGAAATTCTGAATTTCCATTTGAAATTGAGAAACCATCATTGAAATTTTCAATTTTATACCCAGAAAATATCATTTGAATTTAAGAATATACGATTTGAAGTTCAGAATATATGGTATATGGTATATGATATTAATTGAATTACAATTGATATTTTCTGAATTTCAAATGTTGTTTTCCCAAATTTTAGTTAATCGTCGGGTTATTAGTGGTTTCACTTACTGACCATTTTTGAAAAAATTGAGCTAGGAATGAATTATAATTAATGTAAATATTCTGATTTTTATTCTGATCTACCTGCCAATTTTGCATACAAAAATTACAAAATGAAAGATGGTTTCTGAATTACAATAGATATTTTCTAAATAATAGTTGCAACAGGTTTAGTATATACTTTGACTCTAATGGTTCTCCATAGATATTATGAAATTAAAATTTTAGATAGGATACACCTACTATGTGTGAACTACCCAGCAAAAACATGGTAATGACAGGTCATTACCATACGGATTACCATAGAATAGGTTATTACCTTTTGCATTACTTTAAAATACAAAATAATGACTTACTGATAATAAGTTAGAGAAGTACTTACATATATACACTCAAAATATATTTTCCATAACCGATTGAGGTTTATTTAAAAAGTAATAGGTAAAGTTTGTTTTCAATTGAAGAATCAATTAAAATACATTGAAACATATTGTTTAACTTTTTTATCAATCAATAAAAAACAAACTAGAAAAAAATATGTATCGTTTGTAGGAGTTGATATTTTCAGTCAAATATTCTATTTTTAGATTTCTATTTTTAGAAAAAATAATTTAAATAATTTCGTTGTTTTTTGTTTTAAAACAAAAGATTCAAATATTTTCTGTTGGTTACACCAACACACGTTCATATTTGAAAATTCAAACAAAAAAAAAACTTTCGAATATGAAAAAACAAACCACAAAATCGTTTTTTTTTACGTTTTGTCAGTTAAAAATTGATGATTGTTTTAATAGACTTTTCAATTATTTTTATTTCTTTTATGGATTGTTTAAACAATGTTTGAAAATAAATAGCAAAATGGTTTGAATATAATGAAAAATCAGTAGTAATTTTTTTTAATTGTGTTTTCAATTAATTTAGTATGTATTTTAGGTTGTTTTTAAGGATAAAATATTGTGAGTGCATACTAGGGTTTGGGGTTCGGGAAAATAATATATTTTTCCCGGGAAAACTGGAAATTTTAAAAATATTAAATTGTTTTTGTTTCGAATAGGATTTTTTAATTTTAGTCATAAAAAACATTTTAAATACCAAAACAAAAATGTCATTGTTAAAATCTTTTAAAAGGGAATACATTTATTTGACACGCAAATAAAATCTTTACCAAGTAATTAGGAGCATTTCAACTAATAAAGATTTTTCGCATAACTTATTCAAAATTTAAGTAGTAAAACCTAAAAACTTGGTAAAATGTTTAAAAGAAATATAAAAAAAGCTTTGTTTCTTACAAATAATCGCCCTTACTATCTAAATTTTTCAAATGTTTAATTTAGGTAAAGTCGACTTTAGTTAAAATATTGGGTGGCAGTATACTTTGACTTCGTTTATTTTTGAAGCGTTCTGATTATATTTATTCTTTAATATAAAAGAATATATTAAAGAAATTATTGGCCCTTAATATATATAAAGGAGTATTTTAAATTTAAAGTCGACTTTATTTTTAATCAAACGGTTTTGTTCATTTTGTGTATGAAAACCTCCCAGCCAGCAATTCCGGAGCGCTCATAAATATGAATTTTAAATAGCTCATAGAAATGATTATTGTTTTAACTAAATATTTTAACTAAAGTTGACTTTACCTAAAATATACATCCCAGCCAACAAAGATGATCATTAATGACTCAGAAATGAGCTCCAAAAACATAAACATTTTTTCACTTTTTCCTATGAAAGTGGTCCGTCCAAAAGAGCCCCCTGTGTAATCAGAAATGACTCAGAAAAAAGAACGTATAAAATCGAAAATTTCCTCATAAATTTAAATACTTTTGGAGTCCGAAAAATGAACCCTCATTTTGAGACAGCTTTTTAGATTGTAGAGACAACTTTTTGGATTGTTTTTTGAGGGTTCATATATTCTTCCAAAAAAAAAGAGTGTTTTCAAAAAAAACAATAATCATTTCTACGAGCCATTTAAGAATCTTATTTATGAACGCTCCGAACTTGCTGGCTGGGTAATTTATTTTCAACCAATCAAAATATTTAAAAATATGAATATTTTTGTAAGGTTTTCATACACAAAATGAACAAAACCGTTTGATTAAAAATAAAGTCGACTTTAAATTTAAAATACTCTTTTATATTAAGGGCCAATAATTTTATAAGTAACGTTTTCATTAATAAATGTGAAAAGAAAAGACTGGTTAACGGTGGTATCTAAATTTGGTTATCCGACATCTAAATTTGGTGCACAAAAAAAAAAAAATTTATGATCATGCAACTTCTCTTGAAGAAAAGAACAACAAGAATAACGTTTCAGCTAAAATTAGCAAAGTACCTGAAGAAAAAAGTGTAAGCTGAATAGGCATTAAAGGTTTTATGGTACGGCAAACATTTCCTGAAATGGTATCCAAATTAGCCGCAGTCAATCCGCACCATAACTAGATCTTCGTTTATTCGAGAAAGTTTTTATAATAAAAACCTGGCATTGCAAAAACAGAAACCGATGTAAAGAACATTATATTAAATTACTACAATCATGTAAAAGATATCATGATGAAAGAAATATTGAGCAATATTTCTAACAATAGGAGATTTACTATAATCTTAGATGAATGGACAAGAATATCACAACAATGTATAAATGGAAATAATTCATTTTATAACCTGGGGTTGGTTTATATATCAGGAAGATGTAATGCTGATGAAATAAGAAGAATTGTAGAAATAAGACTAGAAGAGTTTTATTTGTCTTTGGAAAATAACATTGTGGCCACCATATCTAATGGGCCAAGTGTGATTTGTACTGAAATAGTTTTTTTTTTAACAAAAATTACTTATATAGGTGGTTTTCATTAACAATTTTGTTCAAAAATATTTCCCGGGATTCCCGGGAATCCCGGGAATTAAATTTTTTCATTCCCGTTTCCCGGGAAATAAAAAAGTCCGGGAAATCCCAAACCCTAGTGCATACTCAAAAAATTGATCAAAATTTGGTCCAGAGCACCGTGAAAATGTATTAAATTTGCAAAATTCTAAACTATATCCACTTAGCGATGATTTACTTGTCAAAAGAAAAGTTTTGGTACCAATATTGCCCGAATTTCAAAAAAATCAGAAACACGTGTTCATTTAAATCGACTATAGAGGGACGCGCCTCAAAAAAACCTTTCATATGATACCCATATTAAATATTTGGTCTTCAGCTAAAATGAAAAATTCTTACAAAAAAAAAACTAAAAAAAGACCTTCTTTAAAAATGGTCCAGCTCGAGAGATGTCATTGCTAGACAAATTTTGAATTTTGTAGTTTTTTTTGAAAATATGCTTCATTTTTCAAAAACGCTTGATTCTCGGAGGCTCGAGGGATACACAAGATGATCTCTGATGATCGGTCTGAAGTTTCACACATATTATTTTTACAGCTATTTGAATCGATCCTGCCTACAGCCGATGTCGAAATAGAAAATACGACTTTAACGCTTAATGTAGAGTATCATATCCCTGTAAGCATTTGGAAGATATCTTCCAAGAAGATATTAACACGATATCTTCTATTTTTCATTTGAATGAAAATAATCAAGTAGTATTTTGAAATTGTCTTCCTTTTATCATTTGGAAGATAATTTGGTGATATTTGGAAAAACATAATTAAAAAATTGAATTTTTTGTCATAATTTTTTATGATAATATTGCGGCAATATTACCTTTTCATCATCCGGAAGATAAAGAAAATTTGTTTGAAATTTTTTGTCATTTTGAAAAAAGTGAAAACAAAATTTGTACAAAAACAATCAACAAATACATAGGAAACAAATTCCTTGAAAAAATCAAGATTTAATGCGCGGAAAAAATCGGCTACCATGAAATCAAGATAATTAATATGTTGGTCAATGGATTATGTATGCAGATATTCTTTTTCAAGCTCGAATTTAATAATGAAAAAAATAAATCGTTTAAACCGGGGAGTTTATTTGGCGATATCACCTTTTTATCTTCCAGGTGATAAATTAGCGATAACGCCGATTTATGTATCTTCATGGAGTATTGCCTTCTTATTGCCTGGAAGTATTGCTTTCGGGTAACAGTTGTTCTCGACGGAGGAAACTTCCGCAATACGAAATTGATATTGCCGGCAATAAATGTTTTCTTCCTGGCAATATGATCGGGGAATATTCTTCGTAGTGCCATGCTTGCTGGGATAGTATTTAATTTTCGTATTTGTTATTTATATGAATTTTAAATTTTTCTGCAAAATTTTGTTGTATACTTTAAATTCCTTCAAATAAGCAATACAAATATGTTACCACATTTTCAGTTAATGACTGTTATTTTTTAAGTTAACAATTTGTCTTTTTGTTATCGTTAAGGTTGTTAACACTATCAATTTTATTTCAACACCAAGTGGCAATAATGGCAAATGTACTACAAGTATTTTTAAGCTACAAATTATTACTGATATATTTTTTGATTGTCAGTACGTAATTGTTATAGGAGTGTAGTTAGCTGATTTTGTCGTGAACAATTTCATTAAAACTTTAAAAGCTCAATTCATAATTTAATTTATCCTGCTGGCCTTATCGAATTTTTAAAATTTTAAAATTCTTTGTACAAATTTAATAATTTTTCTTTAATTTGAAAATAATTTAGGGCCTGTTTATCTATTACGAAAATACTCTAAACGATAACAACTGACAATTACTTTCGTACAAAATGTATGGGAAACAAAAACAAATTTTCGTTACTTTACTTTCGTTTCGACCATTTTCGTAATACATAAACCCGGGCTTAAAGAAAAATGTGATAATTAGGTTGTTCACAACGGGTGTGCTAAGGAGTGAGATCATAAAAATGTTAACACACATAAAGTTAAATAAAAAACAAACCACTGAATTTTAAGACTTCAAACCAAATTTTTATTAAATGAAATTTAATACAAAATCAAACAATAAGAACCGCATGGAATTCTAATAACTACGAACAAAGTTATCCACTTTTTCCCGAAACCCTCCCATTAAGGCTTTTATGGAAGTTTCTGTCACCTTTTTAGAGCAGGTGGTCCATCTACGTTTGAAATCTTGTTTGTCCTGGGAGACATTTTTTGTGCCCTATAATTCTCTTTTAACAAAAGCGCAATATCTCTCCACTGGCATGAGGTTTGGGCAGTTTGATGGATTTGCCTCTCTTGGTACAAAAACCACATTATTATCATTATACCACTCCAGCGCTTTCTTGCTGTAGTGACAATATAATAAATCGGGCCAAAAGTAAGTGGATACATTGTGCTGACTCAAAAATAGAAGAAGTCTCTTCTGCAAACACTCCTTGATATAAATTTCGCTGTTTATAGAGCCAGATGTCACAAATGACTGGCTTGCCATACTAGGAATTTTTTAGGGAATTTCGTTTGCTTTTTCGACATACATTTTTCCGGAGACATAAAATTCTTGACCAGGGAGCTGCGAAAAATCAGCCAGGACATAAGTTTCATCTTCCATTACACAACAGTTGTATTTTTGTATAAAATTTGATTTAAATTTTTGAGCTCTGGTTTTGGCCTCCAAATTTTTAAAAGCTTTTCTATCGGGATCTTTTTGTACTTTGTAGGATTTTAGTCCTGCCTTACGTTTCATTTACGTATAAAAAAGTCCGAGCATTGGGCTAACCGAGCTGTTTTTCTGCCAGATGTGTTAGGAGCTCTCTTAAGGATGCTTTTAACTTTATATGCCTTACCAATGTTACGATAACCAGTCGTTGTTCCTGTTCCCGGCTTCCTTTCAATTGTTAGGTGTTCCAGATACCTTTTTACCACTTTTGAAGCTGTTTGGCGGCATACATTAGTCTCTTTTGCAATTTTTTTGTATGTCCATGTTTGGTTTTGTTGAAAATATTTAATTATTTTTGAACGCACTTTTCTTTCATCGTCCATAAAACTCATGATGTAAATTAATTTATTACTGACATATTTTTAAAATGTAAACTGCCGAAAAAAAATATGAGAAGCTTTAAACCAAATAGGCAAAAATGTGTGTTAAAATTTTTGTGATCTCACTCCTTATCTGTTGTATCGTCCTAACAAAAAACAGAGTTGTTAAAAATTAAACAAAGCAGGTGTCTGTTGATTATAAAAACACACACACACACACACACACTTGAAATGACATTTAATAGTAATTTCTAAACTAATCCTTTTAAATAATGCCCAATTAAGTTAAATTATAATAGAAGAAAATATCGTAAAGACAAATAAAGTTAAATCAATTCAAATGTGCTAATGTAAAATTCTTAAATTGCTTTAAGAAGGTAACTTATACAAAAGTAAGCAGAAGTTAAGACAAACCTGAGTTAATTTTAAACAAATTTGACTCATGTTTAAGGTTGTTAAGTTAGTCCTTAACCATGAGTGAAGTTTGAATGAAAATAACTCTGGTTAGAGTTAAATTGTGCTACCTTTTAAACCAAAATATAAAGATAAAAGTTGTAAAATATAATACCAGCTATTAGTAAAAGACCAAAAATTAAAACAATTTGCAGTTAATATTAATTATTTCACATTCATATTTATATGTATTTGCAGTTAAAACAATAATACCAAAATAAATAAGCCAATAGAAAATAATGTATTACAAAATAAAATCTTAAGATAATTTTGAAACTCTGATTTTTATGACCACATTATAAAGATTAACAATGGTTCCTACTAACAAGGGCTGGTTAATGATTAAATTATTTGTATGTGTAGTAATGAAAGTAGTAGACTATTCATAAATATGTAAATATCATTAAATTAAGATTGTAACTATGATTTTTTTATTAACATTCCCAAAACATTCACACGAACTCATACTCCTGTTAATCATAATATTGGCCAATTATGTGGAAGAAACGACTAATGTTCATAAATAACCAGCCCCCTACTTGCGTTGGCTGGAAAATTTGTTAAGCAAAAAAAAAAACAACAACAAAAAGAACAAGAACAAGAAGTTTGTTAAAAATACACACAAATTATTTTGAAGGTAAAATTAACTAAAAATACAATTTAAAATGAATAAAATTCAGTTAAAAACTGGTCTACTCACATTTTCATTTCATTTAACAATTTTTTTATTTGTTTTTGACCATCAATAATTGACTATCAGAAACTGTAAAATCAACATAAAGTTAATTTATTTTTACTATAAAAATAACAAGCAAAATGGTGCGACGAACTAAATTTATATTTGATTTTACTAAAAAACGAAAAAAAAACAAATTTGATAACTGTATTGTTGTTTTTTTTTTATTTCAAACAACTTCTACTACAAAATACCTATTTTTGGTTAATTATTTTAGTTTTATTTTAAAACAATAAAAATTGACTATAAAATTTGACTGTTACAAAATATCCGTATTTTTATTTAGTTAAATTTTTAAATAACTTGTGAAGAAAGTTAAAAATTATTTTTCTTCTACGAACAACTTTTAAAAACAACTCAACGGAAAAACTTCAGAAACAACTAACAAAAAGTGACTGTATTTATTTTGTGAGTGTATAAATGAACAAAAAACATATTCTTTTTTTAATGTTAAAGAGGCAAAAACATATTAAGAAAATAACATTTTTTGTTTAACAAAAAACAGATTTTGTTTTGTTGGCAAAAAGGAGCAAAAAAATTAAAATTAATGTGTAAAGTTGATAACATTTGACAGTGACCATAAAATTCAACAGAAAACAATGTTAGCAACCAAAAAAAAAAATAAAAATTGTGTGTATTTTGAATTGCTGACCATTAATAGACATATAATGAGAAACGGATATGGTATATAAAGTTGTGATTTTTATAATATTATTCAAAATATGAAATTAAACTATAGTTAATTAAATTCTACTTTGAAATATAAATTTACAAAATAGTCTCATACTTACTACATTTACACTTAACCAAAAACTAGTCATTTTTTAAAACTACTTGTACGTATTTACTTATCAGATTTTGAATCAAAAATTGAAACTCTTTATAACTACCAACAAGAAAAGTATCTATTCGATCTCAACGAAAGCATGTCCAATAGAGCGTACCACCTTACAGGCAAAAAAAAAAACAAAGTGCGCCGTACACCCTCCAATATGAAGTATTTTTGCAAGGAGGTTTCAAAAAAAATTTTTTAATTTTTTTTTGCCGAACGTAGGGGTCGCCATTTTACATTTTTCGTTATATCTTTGGCATTTACAGTCGGATCTTAAAGTATGATACATCGAAGTTTTTCTCTCGAGGAGACCAGTGTTTTGCTCTAAAGGCATTTTGAGCTCAAGTATCCCGTTCTAGTAGTTACCCACCAGATCTCAGTTGCTACCACCCTAATGTATGACCCTAATGTCAGAAAATTAAAGCTCGCAAAAAATCATTAAACTTTTGGTAAGGAAATTTTTCGCTAAACCCAGCAGAAATTTTTTTCATATATTGGTTGCCGAACGTAGGGGTCGCCTTTTTAAATTTTTTTTAATTGGATTTTTACTATATAGCAAAACACTGGTCTCCTCGAGGCAAAATAATCGATATATCACACTTTAAAATCCGATTTTAAATGCCTAAGCTATAACAAAAAATTAAAAGAAAGAACTGCTGAAACTAACAAAATATTAGTAAGTTAAGAACAGCAAACCTAAAACTGTTACATATCGATTACTTAACGTAGATTTTTTATTCAGAAAAAAATTTAAAAATCTGAAAAGCTTAGATACAAAATTTCTTTGAATGTGATTTTTAATCAATAATGACACTATAAAATATAATATTGCATTTAACTTTTTCAGACCCAACTAGCTTACAAAAATGTATTCATTTCATAACTTTAAGGTGAAATGGTACTAAAACTATTAAAATTTCCTGTTGCAATTCATATTTTATGAAATATAATTTAGCTAAAAGTATAACTGAAATTTTTTATCTAAATAAACCTATTAGTATTTAAAATATTTGTAATTTTAAGAGAAAACATCACATCTCACAATCGTGTATGCTGGGTCTGAAAGGGTTAAAGAAATGCTATACCTAAAGTTTTTTAAATTTTAATAAGATTCTTCCTACAGCTACGAAATTTTCATTAAAGTCATCGATAAAAAAAATTTGAGTTCTCTTTGAGATTAATTTCAGTTAATTGAGAATACCAATTTACTTTGTTTCTCAGTATCTTTTTCGTTACTAAAGGCCATTAACAGTAAAAAAATAACCTAAAGTTTGAGCGTACTTACTCTGAGAGAATTTTATCGGACGAGCTGTAAACAAAATTTTCAATAAGCTAATGAAGTTTTCTTCAAAAAGTAAAAGCCAAATTTATTAAATTTTATGAAAAAGCTTCACAATTTTTATAAATCTCTTTCTAAAAAAACTTTTTTGGGTGTATGACATTTTTAATAAATAATATGATATTCTTCATAAAATTTTATGAAAAATTGCATCACTTCAATTAGAAGTTTCAATAGACGAATTCCAGCGAAACTTAATTGAATCAGTGTATAAATTCATCAATAGCATATAGAAAATGCACTGAGTGTGCAGTTACAGAAGTCAAATTCTATATAAATTAAAATTTTTTAACTTTAGGTTATTTGTTTTAATTCGAATTTATATTCCTTGAAACGGGTTCGGGTTCCATGTTGCTCGAGTGGAAAATGTTTTAGAATTGATGTGGTTTTGAACCGATGTGTATGTACACTTTCTTAGGAAAAATAAGAAAAGTTAAAGTTCTTTCAGAATTAACATGTTAATTGTGTAACAGTTTTAAAACAAATGCAGCCTTGTCTTAAAGGACATGGAGATATAATTTATATTAGTTTAAATTTTTAAAAGAATTGAAACAGTTATGCAAAATTGTCTATTTTATTTCATAAAGCATCCTCCAGCCAGTCGCGTATTTCGTGTGTTTGGTGAAGTTTTAAAAAACACCTTCATTTTGGCCTTTTGCTACGTTTTTAAGGCTTTTTTACAAATAGAAACTTTGATAGATATTTTTTTTAAAACATTTGCGCAAAATTTTATTAAAAATTGGGAGTCTGATGGTACAATGTCGACTTGTTTGCGGTTGCTCGAAAAAGGTATTTAAGGACCTATTTCACACGATTTTTAAAGAATTTGATGCTATTTTAGTTAGTATTTGTTTTTTCTAAGCTATTCTGGTAATTTTGTAGCCCAGATTAAGAAAATTGTGAAGTTTTGGGAAAAAATTAAGGAAAAATTCCATATTAAAAACGTAACCGGTTAATCGACCAATTTTAACCGGTTATTCGGGTCGAATAATTATTTGAGTTTTAAATTATTTGTTTCGACATTAACCGAAATAGAGGCGATTAATCGAGGAATCGGTTAATCGATTAACCGAATTGGAAACACTAGTTTTTGATTCCATTTTTATCATATTTATAGAATTAATTTAAAGATCTATGCATAATAATACAAAAACCTTATTACACATTAAATAAAATGAATTTTGTATGAAAAATTAGTTTTATAAGCGATTTATAAATTTGAAAAGTGATTATGCACATGACCCATAAACTACAAACTTTAAAAATTATTATATATGTATTTCTCATTAAATTTATATTTTGTTTAGGCCCCTGCCCTCAGGGTACATTTGCTTGTGATAATGGCAATAAGTGTGTCATACAACGTCGAATTTGTGACTCTAACGAAGATTGTCAAGATGGCAGTGACGAAGATCCCGTTGAATGTGGACTACTTTATGGCAGCCGTGAAATGACCGATAAAATAATTGAAAAACAACGCCATCTATTAGGAATTTCTGAGTTAACAAATAATTCTCAATCATCAGTGGGCGAGACAAGTTTTAATTTAACACAACAAATTGTTACAAACAGTAACAGTGGTAGTAGTGAAAAACCTATCACTTGCGGTAAGTTGAAATGTCTTAAACATTATGTTGTTGTTGCTGTTTTTGTTGTTGCTGTTGTTGAATTTAATAAGAATTTATTAACCTTTGAGGTTGTTTTCATTTCATTAGATAAGAGTAGTGTTTAATTTAAAACAACTTGGTTCATCATGGCGTATGAGTGTTATTTACGTAAATGAAAATATTACGTATACGCTGTGTGGTATAAGAAATGAGGATTTTCATGCCAACTGCCCCGCTATAGGAAAAAGTATGACGAATTAATATTAAACTTACAGTTATTATTGTCATATAGACTCAGATAAAAAAAAGTTAGTAAACAAATTTTTAAACAGTTTTCAATCGCACTTTATTATGTTTGTACACCCAGAAAACAGATTCGGTGCTGACAACCCCATTCGTTGCCAATCGAATGGTTCAGTTGCAGCAAATGAATTTTTCGGTCGCGGCTACCGAATTATTCTTGATACAACTGAAATTCCGTTGCCACAGTCAAATTAGTCCTGTCTCAATTGGTTTTTTGTTGCCACAACTGTAAAATTCGGTTACCACAACCGGACCATGCGATTGGCTACAAATGAGGTTATCAGAACTGAATCTGTTTTCTGGGTGTACTAATTTTTAGTACATTTTTTTAATATTAATTTAAGCTATTCACTTATTACTGATTTTTTACTAATTTTCGCTGCTGATTTGGGCAAAACATTTTACTAATTTTTCAAAACCGAGTACTCAACTTAGCACAATAATATACTAATTTAACAAAAAGTGGATACTTAAGTAAATTTTATTTACAAGAATAAGTTGACTTTTTAAAACTCTTGTCTAGTTTATATTTCTTATTATTGATATATTCTTAGTTTGGAAATAAAACTCAGAAAATGTTATTGTATCTCCTATGCATAAAAAGGTAATAACTGGAGAACCGTTTGCAATTTTGTTGTTAACTTTATTTTAAAATCGCTAAAAGCAAATAAAATTTTGTCATGTTTAAGGCACTGTCATTTTAAGTCTGGCAACTATTTGTAGATAAAAAACGCAAGATTTATTGAAATTTTATAGGATTTTTAAAAATATACAGTTTGTACAGAGCCGATCAGTACTCGCTAAATTGGACTATGAATTTGGTAAAAGTTCGATATCGCTAATTTTTCAATAAAAGGCACGCCCACTTAAAACAAATGACAAAATAAAAAAACAGACATTACGTTAAATTCTGAACAATTTTCTGAACAATCTCTTCGCCTTCTGGAGCGAAGCTAGCCTCTATTTTGATCTTTAAAAATAAGGCAACGAGAATAAAATTAGGAAAAATTTGAATCGTTCGTATTATTTTTCTACCACTGTATATATATGATATAAATTTTGGATGAGATTCTAATTTAAGCAATTAATGTTTTTTTTTAGAAATTTCACCATATCCAAAAAAATGTACCTGTTACAGAAGAACCACACTCGTATGTAAATCTAAGGCAGAATTAAACACAATTCCCCAAATTGGAGAAAAAGTAAGTCTAGTCATAATGCTACAACACAGTTTAAAAAACTCTTAAATTTTCAATAAATCTTCTTTAATTTCATCAAAAGGTTACAAGTATAATGATAATGGATAACAACATAACTCTTCAAACAAATGATTTGAAAATTTACAAAAAATTACGAAGACTGTATGTGAAATGTTAAATAATACCTTTCCCATAAAAAAATTCCGTTTTTTCTTTCTTTCTTCAATATAGAAAACTAAAATTTTGTAATATTAACAAATTACCCCTGGGTATATTTCAACATTTGCATGTTTTGGAGATGCTTGACCTTAGTTTTAATAATATTTCAATGTTGCCACCGAATATCTTTTATGGTCTTCATAATGTACAATACTTATTTTTAGGTTCAAATCATATAAAAACAATACCAATCAAGGAAATATCCTTGCAAGTACCTCGTGTAGAGTGGTTACATTTAAATGATAATTTATTAACATTAAATGGTATAAATTTTCCAAGAATGTATGGATTATATGAATTGTAAGTATGAAAATAATACTATTATATTAAAAAGAACTTATTGTAATATAAATTTGAAAAAAAAAAAATAGAAACATCAGCAACTATTTTTATGCATAAATTTCTTATTTAAATACTTTTTTCTCTTTTATTTATTATTGTTTCTATTTTGCAATATAAAACAATAAAATATGTTGCTGTTTACTGCTAAAGATTTTTGGAATATAACAAAATTTCATATATTAGTGATGAAACCTTTGCACAATTGGATAATTTGCATTTGCTGTAAGTATATTTATAATATATATAACATTTTATTAAAATATATCGATGGTCATAAGCTGACAAATACATAAAGAAAAAATATGTTAAAATAAAGAAAAAACAACATTAAATTAAATAAAAATAGTTTTGAAATCAAACTAATTATGTTTGTTTTTCATTTAAATATTTTTTTTACTAATTTTGCGAAAACAAAATCTTAAATGTTGAAATATTAATTTAAATACGCAAAAGTTTATTTTAACAAGAATCATTATTACTTTAATAAGATTTAGGCTTAATTTAAATTTTTTTTGTAGAAAAATAAGATCTAAATGCGAATATTATATAATAATTGATTTAACCATAATTTTTTTATCTCTGTGTATTAGCTGCCATTTTTTTGTAATCAAATTTAATTGACTTAAATATATATGTCCTTTATTTATTAAAAAAAAAAAAAATTTCTCAAAGAACATAGAGCGTCAAAAAATTTATTGACTTTATGTTTTTAAAACCTGAGAAATGTTCAGTTAAGAGATCTCAACCTATGGCCATTGATATATTTTAAAACTTTCCGTTTATAGTTTATATTTACTCAGTTTTCTATAACTTCAAGTGAAGTGAATTGAGAAATTAGTTTTGTTAACATTTAACAACTTATGCACATAAATTTATGTTATGTAGATTAAGTCAATGGGGCGTATGAGTGATATTTAATAAATCAAAAAAAAAAAAATATTAACAAAATTGCATGGAAAATGCTGTGTATAAAAGATAAATTATTTTAAACAAATCTTTAAAACTTAAAATTTAATAAATACAAAAAATCTTAAATTAATTCTTATTGAATTTATATTATTACCAGTATTGCCAGAACGGCGGTTTTCCAGCTGGACTTAGCGATTTTTTTTGTCGATTGGGAGATTTAAAAAAAACCCGTCCACGGGTTTTTTCAGCTAGTAATTTCTTTTTTAAGTATTTATAGGTCAGAATAGTGTTTTTGGCGAGTTTTATTAAAATAAATGAAAACAAAAATTTTACTCTATAATTTTGCCAAATGGGAATTCACATTAATTTAAAATATTAGACCGTTTTTATATTTTTAAACTCAAATTGTGGCTATGCTAATCCCAAAATCGGGATCCTTGAAAAATCCCGGGATCTTTGTAAAATCCAGACCCGTTTCACATACCTATTACACTCAAAAAAGATTGTCGGTAGAATCTACTATAAATTGCAGTTAAATAAAGGTACATGCGGTTAACTAAAAGCCGTGTTATTTTTTACTGTTGAAAAATAACTAACAAAAGCATTACAAATAACTAACAATATCGTAAAATTTACTGATAAATTTTTACTACAAAAATTAAAAAAAAACTGACAAAATAGGTAAAAACTACTGTTTTTTCAATTTAATTGTTTTGGTGTTATAAAAGTGCAGTGTATTTTAATAAAAAAACGAAATCCTTTTTTATCCTTCGATTATAAAATATGTGTAATTACTTACGTCAGCCTACTTAAAATTTGAAGTAAAAATTCCAAAGAGTTCTCCAGTTATTATGCTTTTATGCATTGGAAATACAATACAAGTTTCTGATTTATATTTTCAAACTAGGAATATGTCAATAATAATAAGAATGAACTAAACAAGAGTTTTCAAAATTCAATGAAATTTAACCAAATTTTTTATTTTTTATATAACTAACAAAAATAGCTGTTTACTGTAAAAATACTGTTTTTATAGTTGTTTATTATGAAATCAAAAATAACTGCTTTAAACAACTGTTATGAAATTACAGTACATTTTGTTAGTTATTTTCTTAAATAACTTTAAAAGCAGTTGTTTTCTATAAAAATAATTGTAATTACAGTTAAAAACAACAACTACTGATTACTACATAAACAACTGTCATGTAGTAACTTTCAAAATTATTTGAGTGTTGTAAGTCAAAAACTTTATAAAAAATTGAACTAATTAAAATTTTATACAAAATAAAAATGAAAAACAACGGTTATGACAATTATTTAAGAAAACAACTTACGAAAAGTACTGCAATTTCGTAGCAGTTGTTTAAAGTAGTTATTTCTAATAGCAGAATTAACAATTACCAAAACAGTATTTTTACAGCAAATAGTTATTTTTGTTAGTTATTTAAAAAAAATCGTAGATTTATATTAAATTTTTGTTTAGTTTATATTTGTTATTATTGATATATTCTTAGTTTTCAAATAAAAGTCACAAAATAGTATTGCATACACAAATGCATAAAAACGTAGGAACTGGAGAACTATTTGGAATTTTTCTTCAAATTTCAGGAAAGATAAAGTACGAGTGTTTGCACATTTTTTTATAACCGAAAAAAATTACTTTTTTTTATTAAAATATAATTTTATAATATGAAAAAATTAACTGTAATTAACTATTTTGCCAGTTGTTTTAAAATTTTTAAAGTAAAAGTTTGTCAGTTAATTTTACGTTATTATTAGTTATTTTGAATGTAATGTCAGTTATATTTCAACAGTTAAAAATACATTTGTCGCCTTTTTAACTGCATATACCTTTGTTTTAACTGCCATTTATTTTCTTCTAGTTTGTTTAAACAATGTTATTTTTTTATATTACAGAAATTTAAATGGAAATCTTATTACACATATACATCCGAGAGCATTTTGGGGTTTACAAAATATTCGAGATATGTAAGTATACGAGTAGTTGAAAGCTAAAAACAAGTACCTTATACGAAAATATCCTAAATACATATGGGGCAGTTTATGTCATCGGCAGACTCGCTGCTCTTCAAAATTGAGATTGACGTGGTAAGTTGTACGTCTCTTCTTTGAAAAGTCGAGTGGAGGAATTTGAAAATAATGATGGTGGAGCCAATGCGGAGACTCGAGTTAAGATACTGCTATCAGATACAATTGAAACATAATTATTTATTTCATTATTTCAAATTTGGGGTCATAAGACTCATAAACATTTTTCAGATAAAATTTTTAAAATTCAAAATGACAGATCCAATATGGTTAATGATTTTTAGAATTTTCGCAAATTGCAAATTGATACTGTTAGTCAAATCCAATACGGCGGATGATTTTTTAAACAGTGATCGAGTTGTTATTAAATTTCTTATCAGAGTTTTGGAATCGCTGAATACGAATTTCATATCAGATTTTCAAACTGACGAATCAAATATGGCGGATTAGTTTTCAAGAAGATATCCGTTTAGTTGTAAATTATTTATGGTAAAGTTTTGAGAACTTAAATTACTCATAAAAAGGTATATATGAGAGTTAACAGATTTTGATAAAAATTCAGTCAACAGATTTTGGTAAAAATTTATATCAAAGCTATTCTGGGCCTAATTAAGAAAATTATAAATTTTAAAGTCAGTTTATTTCCGGAAAATTAGTGGTGATTATAATCACCAGGGCAGCGACTTTCATGCACTTAAAAATCGAAAATATGCGCTTAAAATATGCAGTAAAATATACAAAATATGCACTTAAATGGAAATATGCACTAAAAACCCAAAAATATGCACTTAAATCCAAAATTTGCACTTAAATCCAAATATGCACTTAAATCCAAAAATAACGCATAGTAAGGAAATTGGCCTCGAACTGAATTATTAATTAATTAATCTAATTAATCAATTAAAAGGGTCGAAAAACAGTTTTTATTTTTTAAATAAAAATTAACAACCAACATTTTAAAAAAAATTTTATTGCGTTTTGTTTAAAAACAGCTCTTGTTTATTTTGAAACTTTTCTAATTTCTCTGCAGTGGCAAATAGAGAAGATTCAAAAAACTGCTTTATAGACAAAACATAGCACTGCGGTCGATACCTGGTTTGGGCTTTAGTTTATTTTTACTGTTTTTTTTAAAGTAATTCTAAACAACTTTAAAAGTAATTCTAAACAAAAAAAAAAAAAAATCACTTCTTGCATTGCTTCCAAAGTATCTGTTACTGTATTTTTACAACTTTATTAGAAGTAATTGTAAACAACATCAAAAAAATCAGTTAATTATTGCATTTAGTGCTCTAAAAGTTGTCCTAAGATATGATTTGGATATTTTTTAATTTTTTTTAATATTTTAAATTTTTAATAAGTTTAAATTCAATATTTTTTTCATTTTTTAAATAAAAACAAAAAAAATAAAAATGGTAAAAAATTGCAGTGCACCTTTTGCACTTGTTTAATAATAAATTCTTACTAAAGAAAATAAGATACAATATCTCGCAATGACAAATTGGTGTTTTTATGCCAGTCAGCATTTATATCAACCCAGCAAATAAAGAGATGCCGAAGCAGTAGAAAACGCACTACAATTGATGATCTAGATGTACTTCTTTTTTACCATAAACACTAATAATTTTAACATTGAGTTGTCATAGGAGAGGATTACTCCCACTTCAACATTTTTTCAGTACTTTTTGAATGAGTGCAAAGGAAGCTTCTTTTCACCAATTAAAAGTTAAAAAAAAAAATTTAGAAAAGTTTTTTATTGCCGCCACCGGGTATCGAACTTGCGACCACACGATTACTAGTCAGCGCTCTACCGCTGAGTTATTCTTTGATATGAAAGTTGACTGGCATAAATACACCACTTTGTTAATGCGAGATATTGTTCCTTATTCTCTTCAATAAAAGTACTTATTAAACAAGTGTAAAAGGTGCACTTCAATTCAATATTGTTTTCAGTACTATTTTTACAGGTGCATAAAAAGCAATTTCTCACCATTTTTTTTATACACCCAGAAAACAGATTCGGTTCTGACAACCCCATTTGTTGCCAATCGAATGGTTCAGTTCCATCAAATGAATTTTTCGGTTGCGGCTACCGAATTATTCTTGATGCAACTGAGATTCCGTTGCCACAGTCAAATTAGTCCTGTCTCAATTGGTTTTCTGTTGCCACAACTGAAAAATTCTGCTACCACAACTGAACCATGCGATTGGCTACAAATGCGGTTATCAGAGCTGAATCTGTTTTCTGGTTGTATATACATATTTTTAAAAATTAAAAAAAAATATTGAATTTAAACAAATTAATTATAAATATTAAAAAAAATTAATAGAATAAAAAAAAATAAAAAAATATTGGTCCCGCCGGGAATCGAACCCGGGACCCTCTGTTTGGAAATACCAAGTGATACCAAAATCACTTTTTACGATCACTTTTAGAGCAATTAGTCTTTAGAAGCAATACTTAAGTGATTTCTTGAATGGGGTTCAGAAGTAATTCGAAAAGAGTTGTAAAAGTGTTATAACGGATACTTTGGAAGCAACGAAAGAAGTAATTTTTTTAAGTTGTTCAGAATAACTTCTAAAAAAGCAGTAAAAATACACTAACGGATACTTGTGAAGCATTGAAAGAAATAGTTTGTAAAGCAATTTTTTTTTTTTGCTGGGAAGTAATATCTTAGCAGTAGAAGGCTGGACTATCAATCTTGAGGTCGCAAGTTCGATACCCTGTGGCGGTAATAAACATTTTTAAGAAATGGAAAAATTGTATAGTTTTTCAATTTTTTTTTGCTTTTTGCGAATACCGAAAAAAATGTTGAAGTTGGAGAACTCTCCTGCTATGACAACTCAATGTTAAAATCTTAAGTGTTAGTGTTAAAAGAGAACTGCATCTAGACCACTAATTGTGGTAATTTTCCTAATGCTTTTGCATCTCGTTTTCTGCTGAGATATTAATAACAGTTTCCCACGTTTTTCTCTTCTTTTGCAATTTTCTAAATTTGGATTATGCGCCCTTATTCGAGCGAGACATTTAATTTTTGGATAAAAGGCTTGTAAATATAAAATAAAATTCACTGGCAATTCCGGCAACCATCATTTAAAAATATTAAATTTTCGAACAATTTCGAATAGTTAATTTTCTTCGCAAATTGCACATTGTTCTACAATATTTGCCTCACAACATTTTAAGACTCTACACAATAAGGTAGTGTGAGCTTTATGCATTTCACAACATAAAACACTTTAAAAATGAGTGCAATACAACAATAAGAAAATCTGACAAAAAACAAAGTGTTGATTGACCATCTCAGACAAGTGTATATTATAGTAAATAATAGTAGAATATCCTTAAAGGCAATCATCACAATAAACAAACTATGTGTATACTTTGTTAACATGTTCATGGTCCATCAACAAACAGTGGGTTATTATAGAAAAATGTTGAAATAAAAAAAAAATTTTTTTATCAGAAATATCTTAACACACATGATACAGTGAAAAATATAATTTAATAATATACATTTAAATTTAACGGTTCGTTGTCGTTCATAAATCTGTGTTATCATACACAGAGTTGAATAGAACCAGCTGCGATACTTTAAGAATTAAAGTCAAAGCAAAAACAGTATTAACAAAGGATAAAAATAACAATGTTAGATTTCGTTGATGTTAGTCTAGTTGAGTTGTTATTATTTGTGTTCCACTTAGCATAATGGTCTACTTCATTATCAATTATGAACCCTTCAAGGCAAACGACACTGACGATGGTTTTGCAGCGAAAGCCGAAAATATATATACAAATACAGTACGTATTCTGTCCTGCTGGCCTTATCGAATTCTTTAAAATTTTTTATACTTGTGAAAATTGTATCATCTTTCTTTAATTTGAAAAGTAATTTAAACAGACAGAGATATTAATATATATGATCTAAAATCGAACGAAAAACATTCATTTAGGAAATGAAATTTTCGAGTTAGTTAGAAAAAATCTAACAATTTGCTATAAAACAAAAGAAGTAAAAAGAGATTTTTTGTAAGAACTTTACAGCAATTTTAAAAATCGGATCATAAATATACTTTCGTTGAGCTTCTAAAATGATTGTCTTTCCATCATCAATTCTTTAAATTTCCTATACAAAAAATTCCAATGCAAATCAACCAGCAAGTAGGAAATGACTGAATATTGTTAAAAATTTGTTTAAAAATATCCCACTGTACACAATTATACTCATACGAATATAAGTACATTATTATTGCTATGATAACAACTGCTGCATGTGTTAAAAATGTATTTCAAACTATAAAATTTACTTTAAGTACAAGTTGTGCTGCTGCATCTTGAAAATACTTCAGATACAAATAGCTTAGGGAGTGAAAAGATACATACATAAGTTGTTAAAGTTGGTAATATTTCACAACACATTTTCAAGATACAATAAATTTAAGAAAACTATTGGTTAACAGTGATGAAAGTGCTGAATTCATTCTAAAAAAATTCTCAAATTTGATCAAAATTTAAATTCTATAAAATCGCTTAAATTTTTGCATAAAACATTACCTACAAATTTCTCGCAATAAAAATATTTTAACACAAATTTGAAAACATGCTAAAGTTGATTAAATTTTCATATGCAGCTCAAATATCAATCATATTAATTCCAAACTTCTGTAAAAATTTGTTACCACTTCTTAATTTGAAAATTTTAAATTTGAAATCTTTATAACACGTTTATAAAATGAATTTTGTATGAAAAATTTGTTCTATAAGTCGCTTACAAATTTTTAAAGTGATTATACATATGACCCTTAAAATCTACAATACATAATAAATATTTGTTTTATTTTCGCCATTGATTGCGGTATGTATTTTAAACAAAAATAAACACACGATACGGTGCAAAATATAATTTGAATAACATATATTTAAATTTAAATTTAACGGTTCGTTGTAATTCATAAATCTGTGTTTATCATACACAGAGTTGAATAGAATCAGCTGCGAAACTTTAAGAATTAAAGTTCAAAGCAAAAAACAGTAATACACTAATAGAAAAAAGTCCATAAAAAATTTAGTTAAAACTACTAAAAATTAGTTAAAAATGATGCTGATATTTTTGCTATATATTAGTAATATAGGAACAGCAAAAATAAAACCGTTAAATATACAGAATTTTAGTTATATTTGAGCTAAATTAAACGGAAAATAGCAAATTAACCTGCTAAAATCAGCAAAAACTTTTGCTAAATAATTAGTTGCCTAAAAAATCACCAAAAAATTTAAAATTTTCGAAGTTTTTTTTCGATTTTTTTTTAATTGCAAATAAAAATCGAGCATTTTGAAAACAGCAGTTTACAATTTTTTAGCAAATATTTCTGCTGATTTTAGCAGAATAGACTGCTATTTGCATTCAACTAACTTTAGCTTAAAAATAGCAAAAATTTTGTAGATATAACAGTTTATTTTTGCTATTTTTAGTCTACAAATATTTAGCAAAATTTTCTGCAGATTTTACAGTACAATTTGCTATTTTCAATTAACTAAAAGTTAGCCTAAATATAACAAAAATTCTGTAAATTTAACAGTTTTAATTTTGCTTTTCTCATTTTACTAGTGTTTAGTAAAAAAAATCTGATAATTTTAGCAATTTTTTCTGCAGCATCATTTTTAACTATTTTTTAGTAACTTTTTCTGCTATTTTTACAGATTTAATTCTATGAGTGTAACAAAATGATAAAAATAGCATTGTTAGATTTCGTTGATGTTAGTCTAGTTGAATTGTTAACATGTTCTATTTGTTTTGAAATTTGGCATAAGTAGATCATCATCGATGATTAACCCATCAAGGCAAATGACACTGATGATGGCTTTGTAGCGAAAGCCGAAAATACGTATTCTGTCTTGCTGGCCTTATCGACTTCTTTCAAAAATTTTTTATTCTTTGTAATTTACTTGTGAATTTTGTATCATCTTTCTTTAATTTGAAAAATAATTTAAACAGAATTTATGATATTAATTTATGATCTGAAATCGAACTAAAAACATTCATTTACCAAATAAAAGATCAACTATACATACCCTCATTCAAAAATATAGATTTCCATGAATTTATATACAATAAGTCAAAAACTTATCATTCTTTTGCAAACAAAAATTTCTTGAAAAATATGAATTCATAGATATGAATTCGTTCGATTTTCTTTTAAATCGAATGAATGTATATTTAAACAATCGCAGGGAATTCATTCCTTGGAATTATTTCGATGGAATTCAATGGAATATAAGGAATTCAATCAATCCATCTCATTCGATTTTACCAATCATTGAATTCAATCATTAGCAATTTATTCGATTTTTAACTCATTTGATTGACAATTTGGAAATTCAATCGATTATTCGATTTTGTATCACTTGATTGGACGATTGGTCAGTGACATTAGATTTTCTTCATTCCATTTACAAATTTTTTAAAACTGATAATTATGTTATTTTATTACAATTCAATCGAATCAACTAGAAATCGATTGATTTCATAACTATTGAATTCAGTGATTAAAAAAACTAATGATGAAAAATGATCGAAGTCTTTAAAATTACATCCAATTAGAACAATTAAGACTTCATTCGATGTCTACAATTGCAGTTTGAGAACTCAATCATTCCATAGTCAATTTGTATTGAAAATAGAATGAGGGATTGAAGTCTTTAGAAGCTGTATATCAATTTTTGTCTTTGAATTTGACTGTCTTTGCTGTATATCCATACTTCTATGTGCACCTAAAAGCAGTTCTTTTTTTTTGTTTTAACCTACGTTCTTTATTATGGTAATGTAGCAAAGCAATAATTAAGTCAATTTTTTAAGTTTCAGAATTAATTCCTTTAGATGACTGGAACATCAGTATCTTTGTCTAGTAATGAATTATATCATTTTTTTTCTCTTCGAGTATGAAGCATTTAAAGGGTGTTAGTAGCAAGTATGTGTTTGTTAAACTTTTTGATTTATTTTTTATTTAAATATATTTTTTATCTTTGTGCCTTATCGTGCGGTTTTTTACAACATTTTAAAAGAAACACTTTATGTTGATTTTTGAGCTTTTGCAATCCAAATTTAGTAATTTATTTTTATTTTATTACCATTGACATTTCCTTATCAATAGTTTACACCATTGCAATAAGAAAAAAGACATTACCATTTAATGATAATGCAATACTTTGCATTAGAAAAAACATTATAATGGTACAGCCAGAAAACAGATTCGGAGCTTACAACCGCAGTTATAGCCAATCGAATGGTTCAGTCTTGGTAGCCAAGTATTTCAGTTATGACAAGAGAAAGCCAATTGAGACATGACTAATTTGACCGTGACAACGGAATATCAGTTTTATCAAAAATTCATTTAATACAACTGAACCATTCAATTGGTAACAAACTGGGTTGTCAGCACCGAATCGGTTTTCTGGGTGTAATGAAATCACACTAATGTATTATAAAACTTCCAAAGAATCGGATGTAGAATAGCTACTTTTCTTTTCTAATCCCTTTCACTGTCAATTTTACACCGATGATTTTTATTTGAAACTGTCTCAAAAGCAACCGCTTTTATATGGAATCGGTTCTAGTGAAACCAGATGTTAAATTGGTGTGGTTGGCAACCGATTGTAAAAAAACTCATAAATTAAAACGTAAAACGAGTTTAGCCAGAAAATATAATTTGTTTAAGGACGTCTTTGAGGTTCCTATTGCACCAATTGGGAGCGATATGGAATAAAACGGGGAACGAGTGGAATTGAAACATTTAACATGCACACAAAAAAATTATTTTAATATTTTATGAAACATTTGCCATGTTCATAATATTATAGTTCATAAATAATATCATCCTAAACACAATACTTAGTAAAATTACAATAAGTTCATTTTTTAAGTATAAAGTATGAAAAAACTCTTAATTCTAATGAACATTTTATAATAAATTTTTATTTGTAATTCTCAACTTTTTTATTATCCTAAAAGCGCCTTACATAAAATATAGATATTTTACTCTTACTTTTTTATATTAATCACCGAGAAAAAAAAAGATGCCGAAGCAGTAGAGAAAGCACTACAATTGAAGATCTAGATGTACTTAATTTTTAACATAAACACTAATTAAGTTGTCATAGGATAGGAGTACTCCCACTTCAACATTTTTCCAGTACTTTTTGAACGAGTACAAAGAAAGCTCTTTTCACCAATTAAGTTTAAAAAAAAATTCTTCCCAAAAAATTATATTTTTTTTATTTTACAAAAGCTTTCTTATTGCCGCTACGGGATATCGAACTTGCGACCTCATGATTTCTAGTCTAGCCCTCTACCGCAGAGCTATTCTTTGATATGAAAGCTGACTGGCATAAAAACACCACTTTGTCATTGAGAGATATTGTGCTTTATTCTCCTCAATAAAAGTACTTTTTAAACCAGTGCAAAAGGCGCACTGCAATTCACTATTGTTTTCATAAGCGCATAAAAACAATTTTTCGTCGTGTTTATTTTATATATTTTTAAAAACTGAAAAATAAAAAAAATATTGAATTTGAACAATTTAATTACAAATATTAAAAAATAAAATTGAAAAAAAAAAATAAAATTAAAAAAATAAAAAAAAATGTTTAAATATTGATCCCCCAGGAATCGAACCCGCGATCATCTGTTAAGAAATACCAAATGACAGCAAAATCTCTTTTTAGGATCACTTTTAGAGCAATTATACTTTAGAAGCAATTCTTAAGTGATTTTTTAGATAAATAAGTAATTATGAAAAAGCTGTAAAAATATACTAACGGTTACTTTGGAAATAATGAAGGAAGTGATTTTTTGAAATTGTTCAGAATTACTTCAAACAAAGCAGTAAAAATAACGGATACATCCCAGGAAAAAAAGTGAGGAAAGAGAAGTAGTTAAAGCACTGCAACTGTTGAATAGGGAGTTGTTTTTTTTTTGGGTTTTTCACCGATGATTTCAACATTGTCTTGTCATAGGAAGGAAATTGTTCTTTTTAAAAACAAATTATGTATATTTGAAACAATGAAAAGGAAGTTCTTTTTCACTTCTTTTTATTTTAATTTAATAAAAAAAAAATCATCGTTCATCGTGTGGGATTTGAACGCACACTCGTTGGCATTTTAAGCAGACCCTATGCTATCGCTTGTTATAAATGATTGCTGACTTTTAGCAGTCTTGTTCGGTAAAGTGTTATCTTCATTTCTTTCATTGAAAAAAATATATAACATATTGGAAAAATATATAAAGTTGTTTTTTAATGTGCTATTTTTTACAAAAAATATTAATTAACTCATAGAAAGAAATAAAGCTGTAAAAATAGGAGAAAAAAGCTAATAAAAATTAATTAAAATGACCTTGCAAACAATACTGCTGATATTTGCAGATTTTTTTGCTAAATACTAGTAACCCGAGTAAAAAAAAATATGATGTCATATGTAATGATATCTTATTTAATATAATTGGAGCTATGCTATGATCCAAAAAATGGTGGATGAAATTATATCGGATAAGATCTAAATATATTGAATCATATAGAATCTTATCCGGATTTTGACCCGATAAATTCATATCTAATTTGATGTAGAGAGACATAATTATATAACGCTTTATATATCAGGCTCAAAACAAAAACTAATAAAAAGTACTAAAAAATAACAACCTTACGATTTCAAAATTTAAATAAAAATTTAACCCCTCAATTCATAAATGCTTTGTAAAGTTATAGCAGGTTTATAAAACGTCAGTTTCATATAAAATTTGTTCATTAAACCTCCTATAATTTTACAAAGTGTTTCTGCATTTAGGGATAAGTATTTAGAAGAAGTTGTAAATAGTTGTAACCAAGCATTTTAAGCCTTCTCATATAAACTTGTATTCTACCCGTAAACTGTGTAAACCTGGTATGTTTATGAGTTTAATGTCAAATTTCATACATAAAAAATATGGCTTGTATTTACACAAGGTTTACAAGGAATTTGCGAGTTATAATGAGTACGCCTTTTATATTTTGAAATCAAACATAAATATATTTCAAAAAACATAGAATTGTTTTAACATTGCGCTATACTTAAACATATCTAAAACAACTTAGAAAAAAATTTAACATTGAGCTATATAAAACTTTATGTTTTCCGATAAAGCAATTTTTAATTATATATGATGCTGTTTTAAAATTGTCATAGCATATGTAACTAGATATGGTACATATTAATATATATGGAAATAATATATAAGAAATTTTTGAAAAATTATATAATTTCCTATATAACTATTTTTACTCGGGAAGATAAGAACATGAAAAATAAAACTGTTAAATTTACAAAATTTTAGTTACCTTTAAATTAACTCTTAGTTAATTAAAAATAACGAATTACCTTGATAAAATCCGCAAAAATTCAGCATGTTAGTAGACAAAAAATAGTACAATATTTTCTGCAATGTAATTTTTAACTTATTTTTAGTAGTTTTAACTAAAATGTTTACAGGATTCTTCTTTTTCTGTTAGTGTAATAATAAATATATTTAGTAAAAATTTGATCAAAATGGATTTTTTAAATTACAATTTTCTAAATACAAACAAATTTGTAATTTTACCGTTTTGATATTTTAACAAAAAGATATTTGAAGAATTACATTTTATTTAGAATTTTTATATTTGCATAAAATTCCATTAAAAATTAATAGAAAATTAAAAAAAAAAATTAAATCGTTTCAAAAATTAATTCAGTGTATAAAAATAAAAATAAAAAAAATTACAGTGAAAACTACAAAAAGTTATTAATTGTGTAAAAAAAACGTCCAACTTTTTTTTTCGACCTGGTAGGATTCGAACCCGCAATCCTCGGATTTCTGTGCCAGCACGTTCCTATGCAACCCCCATACAAAATATTAGCTTCTTATCACCCGTGAAAAAGAACTTCTGACTAGCATATATTTATTGCAGCATTAGATGTGGTTTAAAACCCATTCCTAAGGGAGTAATTCTTTGTGATATAATGAAGGAAGTGATTCACTTAGAAGTCATTCCATTTATTTTTGCTGGGATTATAGTTTACTTTACCCAAGGAAACTTTAAAAAATATTGTTAAAATTATGTTACGAAAAGTTAATTAATTTTAAGCTTCGCATGTAAGGATTTTTGTATCCATAGACTTACATAAATATGAAATAAGAAAACTGCTCTTTTTATTGTAGGAGTCCAAAATTTTGTGCAGACATGTTTTAGCTAAATGAATCACAATTAGAGTTTGCTAAAAGGCGAAAAATTTTATAACCGCGGTTTCGGTTTTTAAAAATTATAAAAACCGCGGTTTCGGTTATTTTTCGGTTTTCTTGTGACATTAATAGAATCGTTCAAAAATAATTAAATATGTATAAAAATTAAATACGTATTTTAACACGATACTTATTAAAATTTGATTCAATTTCTCACTCGAATAAAGGCAATAACACCGTTTGGAGAACTTTGTGGAGAAGAAAAAACGCGGAAACCCGTTATAAATGTTTTTTATCTTTTGTATGCAACTAAAACTGTATTTTCAACAGTTTAAATTTAAATTTTAGCAATTTGTTTAAAACAATATAAAGTTAAAATTTTACAAATTTGTCGGAGTAGGAAATAGGACTTTTTGAAAAATACGGGGTGAAATTCTGAACTGAATATATAAAACTCAACATCTCTTAAACCACTTGACATTTTGGTGAATTTATTTTATAAAATTATAAGCCTCAGTTTATGTTATCCGTAATAACAAAAACAAAGAATTCTTTAAAGTTATGTTTAATGGAGAATATGCTCATTACAATTAAATATGAAATTTTGTAAAATAGAAGCTGAGTTTTTTTCGAAATTCAATAATATCCTGGCCCACGTTTTTCTGAGAGTTCAGAAATTTTGATTCGTAAAGACTGTAAAAAAAATTTCCAGAGTGCTCAAATTTTCGAGTCATAAATGAATCGTATTTATGAGTGTATTCAAAATGTTTAAAAAAGTTTTTCGTTGCTCGTAAATGTTTCAAAAATGAATCATTTATGACTCATAATGGCTCAGAAAATTCAAAATTTTCCAATAATGTTCATAACTCCATAACTTTGTGAGTCATAAAAGTGCGCTCGGAAAGAGGCTGCATCGGTGAAGAAATACACCGTCATGTAGCTATGATTTCAGAAGGCCTTAGGGCTCTTTTATGACTCTTTACGGATTCTAATTGTACAGTGGGATGCAATTTAATTTATTTTAATTGGTTAAAGTAGTTATTAAAAACCGACTTATTTATGTCGGTTTTTGGTTTCGGTTTTGAGGCTTGGAAAACCGCGGTTTCGATTTCGATTAAAACCGAACAGCAACTTCTAATCACAATCATCAATTAACACCGATTTTGAAAATTTTGTTGGTTACGTTGTTTTGCATTTCACCTGACGATATAAACTTATTCAACAAATTTGTAGTTGTTTAGTTTATACATTTATACATCATTTATATTCGTAACAGTAATAGTACCAGTTAATTTTCAGTAATTGTCATAGTTTAACCCGTTGTGTCTTAGCTACACCAATTGACATTTTCCTAATTTGATATTTACTTATTAAAACCGGTTGACTTAACACATAATCATATAAAAAAAACCACCAATGAAATACAGACTTTGCCCAAAATACTCGTATATAAGAAATACAAGGATCAAAAATATTATTTCAAATAATATAAATAAATAAAATACATGACCTTAAGGCATATTCATATGCCACCTAGTATTTCTTATTCTCTATTTGTCAAATCAGAAAGTAGACATTGGACAGCATTACCATTACCATAACCATAATCATCATCATTTCTTATTTCACCAAAATATAAATAAAAACCAAAGAAATGATGGTTTCATCATGTTTCCATTCATAAAAAAACAAAAACTATTTTGTAGGTTTTGCCAACATTTATCTTTATTTAGGAAAGGAAAATAAGAAATTGTTTCTATCAAAACATAATACACTGTGGGGTTTTTTTTATTATTAGAATTTATCTGGTATAAAAAATAAAAATGTATCTACATGCAGACAAAAAGAAAATTCTAGTTTTCTTTTGATATAAAAACAATTTTCATTTAAGCCTTTTCATGTGAGAATGAAAAGAAAATTATAATAAATTCTAGACACGCTAGGATATTCGACATTTGCATATAAAAAGTAACAGTTTTTTTTATACATATTTGTTTTTTTGTTTAATATCTAGTGAATGATATGAATATTGTTCACATATACATATACTACGTTTACATATGAACTTGACCTTGCTATTAAAAACAATTTTGTAACTACATATTTATTTTCTGCCTACGAGATAAAAAAAAAACTAAAGGGAACATCAATAAGTTTTAAAAATGGAATGCAATAGGGATTATAACCTAAATAATATTGTATAATGCCAAAACTTGAATATTGGTTTTATGTTAGCTTCGTAACATTCATAAATAAGAAATTTTTATATAATACTTCCTAAAGCAAAAATACACTAGAATCCAAAATAATGATTTAGAATCTGAAAACGCTTCTAATAAATATTTTTATATAAAACTTCCTACAGCAAATATACGCTAGAATCCAACATAATAACTTACACCCAGAAAACAGATTCAGTTCTGATAACCCCATTTGTAGTCAATCGCATGGTTCGGTTGTGGTAGCCGAATTTTTTAGTTGTGGCAACAGAAAACCATTTGAGGCAAGACTAATTTGACTGTGACAACGGAATTTCTGTTGTATCAAGAATAATTCGGTTGCCGCAAAAGAAAAATTCATTTGATGCAACTGAACCATTCGATTGGCAACAAATGGGGTTGTCAGCACCCAATCTGTTTTCTGCACCCAGAAAACAGATTCAGTTCTGACAACCGCATTTGTAGCCAATCGCATGGTTCGGTTGTGGTAACCGAATTTTTCAGTTGTGCCAACAGAAAACCAATTGAGACAGGACTAATTTGACTGTGGCAATGGAAGTTCATTTGTATCAAGAATAATTCGGTAGCCGAAATCGAAAAATTCATTTGATGCAACTGAACCATTCGATTGGCAACAAATGGGGTTGTCAGCACCGAATCTGTTTTCTGGGTGTGGGTATAGAATCTTAAAACCTTTCTACCCATATCAGATTCTTACATCTTTTTCATTTTTGGAAAACCACAGAAATAAACCAATCTCCTTTTTTTTTTGCTTATATTTTTTTAAATAAACATATGTTCTTATAATCGATACACTCAAAAACGTTTGTCGGTAGAATCTACTGAAAATGGCAGTTAAAACAAAGGTGTATGCAGTTAAAAAGGTAACAGAGGTATTTACTTTTAAAATAACTAAAAGTTTTGTTATTTTTAACTGTTGAAAAATAACTAACAAATGCATTAAAAACAACTAACAATGTCGTAAAACTAATTGACAAATTTTTACTGCAAAAAATTTAAAACAACTGACAAAATGGGAAAAAACTACTGCTCTTTGCAGTTAATTCTTTTGGTATTATAAAAGTAAAAAAAAAAATTCTTTCCATTACAAAAATAGATATAATTATTTTAACCGATTTAAAATTTGAAGTAAAAATTCCAAACGTCTATCCAGTTATTACCTTTTTATGAATTGTATTTTTTGGTTTTTATTTGGAAACTAGGAATAACAAACATAAACTAAACAAGAATTGTTAAAATTCAATGAAATTCAAGGACATTTTTTATTTTTTAAATATTTTTAGTTATTAAACAACTATTAATTGTAAAAATACTGTTTTCGTAGTTGATTACTATGATATTAAAAATAACTGCTTTAAACAACTATTAAAATATTACAGTACTTTTAGTTAGTTTTTTTTCTTAAATAACTGTCATAACAGTTGTTTTGTATTTTTCCATATACAAACAACTAAAAATGATATTTAAAACAAAGTTATATTTCAAATAACCATCTAAATACCTGTTTACTGTAAAGATACTACTTTGGTATTATGATATTATACTGCTTTAGAAAATTGCTACGAAATTACATTACTTTTCGTTAGTTGATTTCTTAAATAACTGCCATAAGTATTTGTTGTTTTGTATTTCTCCTTAGAAAGTCAACCATTAACTTTTTTGAGTGAAGGAACGAAGGAAGGCCTTCTATGTGATTTAATTAGTATACAGTTATTTTAATTTTTGCATTAAGAAATACAAAAATTATTTTTTAGGACTTTACTATATTTTCATATATTTAGTTAGAATATTGTTCTACCTGAAGTCAAAATTGTAATATGATATTGTCATATTAGATTTTATTTTTTGTTTCAAAGTATATAAAATTAAATTGTATTATTTTTGGTGGAAATATGAAAACCACTTTTTCTCAAAAACGGTGCATTGATAATTCGTTTAGATTTGGATTCAGACACACAGGAGCTTTTATTGCTGTTGTATAGGGTTGTTGTAGGTTTGTTTATAAAATCCGAAGAAAAACAAAATCAACATCAATGCAGTAAAAATCAACGTATGACCGATATTATTTATTAATTCAATAACACGTATACGTCACCGTAAGGCGAGTTGTGGTAGATTAGAGGTTAATTACAACTGAGTCGACAATAGGGATGCCAATCGGGATTGATATTTGAAAATCCCGGGATTCGGGATTTTGTATGATCGGGATCCCGGGATTTTCGGGACTACAAGATTTTTCGGGATCCCGGGATTTTACGGTATTTCGGGATTTTTCGGGATTTCGGGATTTAAATTTTCCTTTATTTGTAAAAATTTTTTAATTGTATTTGTTTTTCAAAACATCACGGCAGGGCCAAAAAAAGATACATATGAACTTTTTTTAAATTTTATTTTGGAAAATATAATTCCAAACCACCTATTTATTGGTTTTGGCAGCGTTTTGCCAAAGTTAAACATTTTGTTTCTCCAGGACTTTTCCGGCGCTTTTTGAACTGCCGGTCCTTTTGTCTATTGACGTTATCATATTGGAAATGGGAAAGAAATTTTTGTCAGTACCTGTACCACCTGTTAAAATACCTTGCCATCGCTTTCCCGTTTGTATTTTTCTGGCTGGGATAATAAATGAAACCTGTCATTAAGTACACTTGCGCACATTATTTTGTAAGCAGATTTTAAAAGAGATTCGTTGCGATAACCTTACCCACTAAATCGTGTAATTACAGCAACAAAGTTATTTGGTTATCTTTATCAAATGTTTTAATGGAAGAATTCAAACTTACAGTCCCAGCCAAAATTAGGTTTCAGAAATCGAATTTCGCTTGGAAGAATAAATCGATAAAATAAGAAACAAACTTAATTTTTCGCATGAATTACTCAAAAACTTAATATTGTTTACCAAAATTTCAAATTTTTCTGCAAAGTCTTTGCATAGTTTACTCGAATAATCTACTTAATTTATAATTTTACCAATATCTTGGCATCAATTCCTTGTCAATATGAGAAAATTCAAGAAAAAACGTAGGTAATCTAAAATTGCTCACTTTGTTTATTTGCGTTTTATTAAAAAATAAGAAAATCCCGGGATTTTTAAGAAATAATCCCGGGATTCGGGATTTTGCCGGCATCCCTAGTCGACAACGACAGCGACACTTGTGTTTTCTTACCTTTTTCTATGGGAAGCAAAATATCGCCATGGGTTCGGCGATTTGTCGTCGTAATAAAGTCTATTTTATTTTCAACATATTTCAATATATTTGTGAAATTGTTGCCATATTTTTATCTGAATTAGAAAAAGTTTTGTAAAAATTTGGCAAAAATTCATAGTTTGTTTACAAAAAATTATATATTTGACAAAAGAAAAATAATTGAAAATAAATATTTACCGCTAACAATCAAAATTAAATACAGTAAAATAAAAAAGAATTATGCAAAACTAATTGAATTGGTGCGAAATATAGCAAAAACAAATAAAACCAAATTATTGTTTTGCTTTCCATTTTTCCAAACGTCAAAAAATGTCGACGATGGATATTCGCTTAACTTAAATTCAGCATTTGTTGTCGTTAGTCGACAGCCGACCCAGTTTTAATTAATCTCCTAACATGCCATTTGTTTGTGAATTAACAAAAATCAAATACACATTTCAGACATAAAATATAATACCAGATTACTTTAAAATCGTAATAAGTGTCAACGTATAGTTACCCAATGTAGAAAATCATTACCAGATATGTGGTTATGTAGCTACATACTTGGTAATGGTAACTACTTACTTTTGTTATTACATTTCTTATTACCTTTATATGGGGATGTCGCGAAAAATAATGAGTTGTCGTTACACACCAGCATACCAAAAATCAAAAATATATCGTTACCTATGTGCTTACCAGTACTGACAAAAATAATGAGTCTAAAAATAGATTTTCAAAAGAATAAATTATATAAAAAAAATATTTTTTATTGTATTTTTTTTTTTATAAAATTTGCTGGTGCGAGAATCGAACCTGGGTCTACAGATTGCCAGTCAACAGCTGTATCATCTGAGCTATATCGACATCCCAGGAAAATTTTCTGTTCCAAAGAATCGGTTGTACAATAGCTACTTTTCATTCACAACCCCTTCTACTGTCGATTCTAACACCGATTCTTTTTGTTTGAAATTGTCACAAAAGCAACCCCTTCTATGGCTCCAAAGTGGAACCGGTTGCCCTAGAATCAATTCTGGAACTAGTTCTGGAACTGATTCTACGTCACCCACACCTTCCATATAGGATCCCAGGAACTGGTTCCGGAACCAGTTCCATGGAATCGGTTGCAGTGGAACCAGTTGTAGAATGGGTGTGGTTGGCTACCGATTGTAAAAAATTTTCCTGGGATGTAATATTTAATATATAAAAATATAATTGACCTGCTGCACACAAGTAAGCTTACTCGCCAACATACAAAAAATTAAAAAATATGTGGTTACATATATCCTTACCAGTGTTTAAAAAATATTGAGTCTAAAAATAGATTTCAAAAAATTTTCAAAAAAATCTAAAAAATTATTTTGTATTTGAAATAATGATAAAAATAAGTCATTATCCGTAATTCATTATTATATGTTTTAAAATAATGCAGAAGGTAAATGGGTGTCATTACTGGTACTCCAAAAAATAATGATATGTCATTACCGTTTCTACACTGGGTATATATACATATATTAAACTATACAATATAAAAACCAATATTTTTCGTCAACAAAATAATGAGTTTCTCAACTTATAAAGATGTCAAATTGAAATATTTATATGTAGACGTTAGAAAACTAAAAGTAATAGTTTTTTTTTGGGACACAAAATAACAAAGATTTATGCAATAGTCATAAAATATTGAATAAATATAAAAGTTGAATAAATAACAAAATAAACAACAGCAAAAAAAATTAGAATAATGATTTATATTATTAAACTGAAAAAATATGGTGTTAAATTATGTCAATATTAAGATAGAAATATTTTTTTTTACCTAAAAAATATTGCTTAATAATCATATAAAATCAGTAAAAAGGTCAAACAATTGTTTAAGCTTTTTTCAATAATAACGCAACAAAAGCTTTTTTATTTAACAAACATTAATCTATAGCTTAAATCGTTCAAAAGAAGTCTGTATAAATGTTTACTACTAAAGAACGGATAACTTTTTTAGATAAACAAAATTTAGCACTAATCAGAGTTATTTTCAGTTAATTTTTCATTGTCACTTTACTCTAGTTAAGGATTAACCTAGTGTTATATTGAAAAAATAAAAATGTACCGTGTTCTGTTTTTGTTTGAAACAAATAGGATAAAAAAGTCCCTTTAATTGAAGAGTAAGAGGGTTAAAATGTTCCGCAAAAATATTTGTCATGAAATTCTACTCTAAGTTTCTGAACACATCAAAGTTGAAAATTTAAATTCAATGCCAGAAATAAGTCAAAACTTAAAATGTGTTAAAGGGTTAATCTCGTACTTATTATAAAAATTGGCGCCCAAATGTTCAACAAACCTGGATTTTACGGGAAACCATGTGAATTTTTCCATTTTAGGTATAGGATGTGTTAAGCGAACTTATGTAAAACACTACGAGGAACATTTTTGTGGAATATTTTAACCCTCTAACCCTTCAGGTTGCAGGTCCTTTTTGTCCCTTTTTAAAAAGGGCCCAATAAAGCACCTTTAATTGAAGAGATAGAGAGTTTAAATGTTCCACAGAAATGTTCCTTGTAGTGTTTTACATAAGTTCGCTGAACACATCCTATACCCAAAATGGAAGATTCATATGGTTTCCTATGGCGATTCACAATAAACATTTGCAAATAAAATTCTGATGTTATCTTTCAAAACACCGACACACAAGATTTTTTTGTCTCCTCTACCAGAACCGATTGTCAGAACACCGTAATTTTTTTCGTGTTGTACTGTGTAATTTAATATTTCGGTAACGAAAGCCATTCTCAATTGCCAAATCATGGCCAGCAAGAAAAAGATACAAATCCTGAAGAAAAAGTGATTGCGATAAAAAATTACATTTACACTACCAGCAAAAATTAGTAGTTTTTAAAAACTTTTAGCTCTTGATTAGGGAATGCAAAATCCCGCACTTTTTGATTTCCCGGGAAAGCGGGAAATTTATCTTGATTTCCCGGGATCCCGCAAGAGAAATGAATTAGAAAATATTTTATAATAATTTAAAAAATTTTATAAATAAAATATCTTAAAGACCTCAAATTTTCATGATCGTGAAAAAGCTCAGGTGGTTTTTCTTGGAATTTTCGTAGTGGGAAAGAATTTTATATTAGAAATTATATAAGTCTAATTATCAATTTTTAAAAATTTAATAAACTAAAACAAATTTTTAGACTAAAAACTTGTCCGTCAAAAAATAAATAAATAATACAATTAATATAGAAAATCATTTTAGAAAATTGGAAAAAATTTTTAAAATTATGGGAACAAATTTTAACTTACTTGAAAATTTTTAAAAATCAATGGAAAAATTTGTCTTTATTTCTATACAGAATAAGGCGATTCAAAGTTTTTTATACAAATACTATTTGAGTGGTTTTAAGAGGCACTAAAAGGAACGAGAAAAAGTTCGTCAAGTACACAAACTAAACTGTGTTCGTTTACTCGAAAATCTTACTAATTTCACTCAATCGTTGTTTTGGTTACTTTCTGAATTTCTTTAGTTGTGGTAAAAGTAGCAAATTGTACTAAGTAAACGAATAAGCCTAATTTAAAATTTTTACTATTTTTAAAAGTTGGAAAATTTTGCATGAGAAAATTTGAAATAATTAACTTTATTTTAAACTGCATTTTCTGAAATCCCGGGATTCCCGGTCCGAATTCCCGGGAATACGGGAACTGAAAAATGCTTAATTTCCCGGGAATCCCGGGACGGGAAATCCCGGGATGCATTCCCTACTCTTGATTCAAAATTTGTATGGAACTTGACAAGTAAATATTTTCAAAAACTACTAGTTTTTTGGTTTAAACTCAATTTACAGTACAACCAAAATCTAGTAGTTTTTAAAAACCTTTTAGTTTTTGATTCAAAATTTGTATGGAATTTGACAGATAAATATAAGTAGGGTTCAAAAATTACTAGTTTCTGGTTAAGTGTAAATGTAGTATAAGTGTAAATGAAGTATTAAACAATTTTGCATGATTGACAAATAAATATAAAAATAAAAATCCTATTATACCATAAATATCTTGTTTAAATTATAATATCCCCAGCATATTGTGGCATTGTGCAAAAATACACTAAATTGATCCTTTAAATATGTTTATTTTTGACTTTATTTACAAGATAAGGTCTTTAATTGTGCTTAAATAACTTGTTATATTAATTTGATAGTGAATGTACCAACAAAAAGAGGTCTTATAACATGTATATTATTTTGTGAAAATATAAAAATTACCATAATTTATAAAACACAAACTAAATATTTACACATGCAACAGCATGTACAAACAAGAAGAACTTAGAACATACAATTTATAAAAATCTACAACAATCAACATCATCAATAAATGTTGGCTTAAGTAGCCTACGTGATAAGTGGTAGAAACGTTGTAACACTTTGACCAAAACGAAAAAATAAAAACGATATGTTTGCATGTATCAATGCCGAAAAGTAAAGAGCAATGAGTTTATATACGAGGGGCGAATTGAACATTACTTTAAATTATTATTTTTAGATAATAAATTACTAGTTCAATTCCTGAAATCGTTTATAATAGTTTAATACTTTTGGCATGGTAAGTGATATATAAAAACAACCTCTGATATATTTTATTGTTGATAAATGAATGATTTTCGTTCGATTTGATATCATACACTCACAATATATTTTCTATAACCGATTGAGGTTTATTTGAAAAGTAATAGGTAAAGTTTGTTTTCAATTGAAGGATCAATTAAAATACATTGAAACATATTGTTTAACTTCCCATGTGAAAATCGAAATATATATGAACGTACATGATCATACATTGACTAGTATATGATCATGCATAGGCATACATGATCATATACGTCCATGCATAGTTCAATGTATGACCATACATTATCTCATAAATTTCCATATATCTTCGGATCCGAAATTTGAGGGTATATGACCGTACATGTTCATATATGACCATATATGCTCACATATGGTTCATGTATGGTCATATATGATCATATATGGCCATATACCTACATATACCCTCAAATTCCGGATCCAAAGATATATGGAAATATATGAGATAATGTATGGTCATATATTGAAACATGCATTGACGTATATGATCATTTATGCCTATGCATGATCATATACTAGTCAATGTATGATCATGTATGTTCATATATATTTCGATTTTCACATGGGTTTTTATATTCGTCAATAAAAAACAAAATATGTATCGTCTGTAGGAGTTGTTATTTTCAGTCAAATATTCTATTTTTAGATAAAATAATTTAAATAATTTCGTTGTTTTCTGTTTTAAAACAAAAAAATCAAATATTTTCGGTTTTCTTTTTTTGTTAAAATAGTTTGTTTATATACAAAATTATTTCAATTCAAATTACAAGAAATTCTTTACTCATACACACAAACATAGCCAATAAAAATATGAACGTGTGTATTGTGTGTGAGTGTTTTGAAAATCCAAACAAAAAAAGAAACTTTTAAATATGAAAAAACAAACCACAAAATCGTTTTTTTTAACGTTTTGTCAGTTTGATTTTGTCAAATTGATGATTGTTTTAATAGACTTTTCAATTATTTTTATTTCTTTTATGGATTGTTTAAACAATGTTTGAAAATAAATAGCAAAATGGTTTGAATATAATGAAAAATCAGTAGTCCTTTTTTTAATTGTGTTTTCAATTAATTTAATATGTATTTTAGGTTGTTTTGAAGGATAAAATATTGGGAGTGTATAATCAAATTTTCTTTAAATTATTTACCAATCATAAAATTTACAAATAATTTCTTGTAACTTTATCATCTTTACAAGTAATCACTTATAATTTTATCACTTTTCTTACAATTGAAAAACAAATTTAAAGAAAATATGATTATATGATCTCAATGAAAATCATTAATTTACCAATTAAGCGATCAACTATACATAAACTTCCCAGCAAACAGAGATGATCATTAATGAATCAGAAATGAGCTCCAAAAATTACTCAGAAAAAAGATCGTATAAACTCTAAATATTCCTCATAAATCTAAGTAATTTTGGAATCAGTTTTGAGTCTGAAAAATTAATACTCATTTTGAGACAGCTTTTTAGATTGTAGAGAAAACTTTTTGGATTGATTTCTGAGGATTCATATTTTCTTCCAAAAAAGAGTGTTTTCAAAAAAGCAATAATAATTTTTATGAGTCATTTAAAAATCTTATTTATGAGCACTCCGAAATTGCTGGCTGGGTTTATTATTTTTTTATTATTATAATTTTTTTATATAAAACTCTGATTCCACAGCCGATTATTTTAATAAACAATTTATAATTTAGCAACTATAGTTTCAGAAAGAAAACCCTTTACACAGTTTAAGCTTAATTCCATGCCCTAGTTTTCAAATTTAAGTGTGAATCAATAGCCGCTTTTTCTAATCACTTGGATTTAATAAATCCAAAAAGTAGTTTTAAAAGTGCTCAACAGATGGGGTTAGATTCTCCCTATTTTAAAAAGAATTTTCTGTCCGCCACTTCTTTCACCCTAATTTTTAATACCGAATTCGATGATGAAGGATTTCACTTTAACTTTTAAGTTTTAATTATATTTTGTATAAAAGAGCGATAGACAGTCTGCCTTTTCAGATTTATCACTTCAATTTCTATTTTTACACAATTGAAAAATTCCATTGCAATATTTAATATTCACTAATTGGATTTAATTAAATCACTTACAGTAGAGTGAAAAATTGTCATTTCTATTTCAGCTATTTCTCCATATCCAAGATGGAAAATATGTATTTGGTGAGGTGTAGTTTTTTTTTCTAAGCATATTTCATAAAAAAATTTAATAAAAACCTTTTGTTTGTTAGTTTTTAAATTTTTTTGTTTCTCTTTTAATTTTTTCTGACATTAAATTAATAGGCTGTTTCATATATTTGTGCTTTTATTGTGGATTTAGTAAATCCAGCTTTTTTTATTTAATAAATCCCCTTTTTGTATGAAAAATTCTAAATCCAGGTGATTAAAAAAAATGCTAAATATCTCAATAGCTTTTGTAAATATAGTCGGCCAAAACCAAAATTTAAAAAAAAATTTTAAGGTTTTGAAAAAAAATTTAAATATAAGACGAAGTCCGATTTTAAATATCAAAACCAATTTGGAGAGAAATAAGTCCAAATTTTAATTAAATTTAGACTTAAAAAACAAAAAAAAAAAAATATTTTACTGTACTAAAAATCTACTGTACTATTACTGAATAATTTTTTATTTTATCAAAACATCAGATTTAATTCACTATTGATATTGTTGCGAAATTATTGTGATTTCAAAGTTTATACTTAATTGCATCTGACAATTTTGCTGGGATCGAAGTTCATCTTATAGTTAAAATTTTTTAAATTAAAACTTTTTATAAAAAAAACCTTAAAAAATTTTGAAATTTTGAATTTGAGCGTCTATATTTACAAAAGTTATTGACATATTGATACACACATAAGTTTGAAAAATAGAGCATGGAATTATCCCCCTGTTTTTATAAAGCGAGCGGAATATTTCCGCCTGAGGAATGTATGTAATTTGTTATTGTAAGAAAAACAAAATACACACAATTCCTCTGGAGGAATAATTCTGTTCGCTTTATAAAAGCAGGGGTAAGCTTAAACTATGTAAAGGGTTTTCTTTTAGGAGCTAAAGTTACTAAATTATAAATTTTGAAAAATGGAAAAAAGTAAAATCGCGAATTGTGCAAAATCTAGAGCCAATTTGAATAAACTGGATTCGAAATCAGCACAACCCAGTTATCCTAAATCCACTGCAATATCATTCACCTTTTTTTTTGTAGAGCAGTGTTATGATTAAAGTAGTTACATATATTTATAAAATAGTTTACACACTTATCAATCACCCTACTTATAATTGCTATACTATATTTGTAGGGACTTACAACATTTACTTAGGCATGAATTAATTTTGTTTAAATGGCACGTTTTTGGTGTTTCTTTTCTGATTGTGTTGATTATTATTTGTAATAAAGGACATTTTTTTCTTGTTTAAAATTTTTTGAAAATTTAAATATTCCAAAATAAGGTCGAACAATGTAATCCTTTGGTGTAAATGATATTAAAAACCAACATCATAACATTATATTACTGCATATATTATACATATTATTTTTTGAATATATATATTTATTATATTTTCTGTTTCTTTTTTTCATTTCAGACGACTAATTGATAATCCTTTAAAACATTTAAGTGGTGATACATTTTTTTACAGCTATCATTTAGATGCATTGTAAGTTAAATAATTGAATATTCAAATAATAAAATTGTACCGATGACTTATGGATAAAAAAATATATGTTCTGAAAAAATCATTAAAGCCTAAATCACATAAACGCAGTGTCGACCGCAGTGCGACGTTTTGTCGATAAAGTAGTTTTTGTATCTTCTCTATTTGTCACTGCCGAGAAATTAGAAAAGGTTCTGAATAATCAATAGCTGTTTTTAAACAGCACGCAATAAGAATTTTTCAAAAATATTAAATCGTTTTCGCGAAATTCAAGAACAAAGTTTAACGGCACTGCGACTGTCCACTGGCACTTTCACTATGTGGTTTGGGCTTAACTTACAAAAGGACGACAATATTTTATTTCACATTTTATACCATCCACTCTATTGTGTAATAAGGAATTCACATCTAATTTATAAACTCACAGATTATGATTTTAATAGTTTTTATAATCTTGATGCTTTCCCTGCAAAAAAAGAGCATCCAATCTTTAAAGATTGACTTTTTTCTACATTCAAAAATTAAATACTATAAATACAACAACGTATAAAAATGTCATGCACAAGCATAAACCACCAGTTCCAAAAAAAAAAAAAAAAAAATACAACTCAAAAATAAAAGTAGTTCAAATTTGGCATTTCCAGCAATGAATTTAACACAACAGCTTTCGCACAATTTCTATCTTACTAATAACAAACAACAACACATGTTAATGTAGCAGAAAAAAAAATATTAAGGGGGGTATTGACTCTAGGAAATATTTTGTTTTCGAATTTTTTTTATATTTTATTTGGATGGATCATACTCTCTATATGCTCCGGAAATTTCAATAAAAAATTCGAAGAAATTAAATTTTCACATGTTTTTATGCAAAATATGTTTTAGTCCCAAAGTAATACTCTATGTGGTAAATTTGTATGTAACACTTTTTGTTTGCATTTTTATTAACTTGTTTTTATTAGAAATCGTGTATCTTATAACAGCAGAATAAAACGATAAAAACTACATCAAAAAATGTAAGAACTGCAAGTAGTTTTCAAAGAAAAGCCAATGACGATTCCTTGATGGATATTGAAGACACGTCCCAGCAAAATCTTTCATTACCAAATAAGTGGTTATATAATAGAAATTCATAGCTCCGCACAACTTATTTTTTGGAGTCTAAACTCATTATTTTTGTTTGGAGTGGTCGTTTTTATAAGTAGTCACGCTTACCCGCTCGCTTACAAAAAAATGAGAAGTAAGTAGTTATGAAATTCTGAATAATAAGTTGTTACAAACATGCTTACAAAAAGTTATATTAAGTGGTTATCCGACTGCTTACTTGATTCTTAAAAATAAGGAGTTACACAAATACTATTAGCTTCAGGAAATACACTCAGAGAAATTAAAGTTTTTGCTAGTGTGTATTTTAGAACTCGTCATAAAAATGTTAACACAAAACATATTTACAAGTAATAAATATAAATGTATAAAATTAAACTTTGTAAAAACTACTTAATTAAACTATTGTGCGTAAGTCATTATTTTATATTTAAAAGCAATGACTACAATAGGCCGTTATTAGGAAGTCATTATTTTATATTACAAAATAATGCAAAAGGTAATGATATATCATTATTGGTAATGCAGACAGCAATGAGGTGTCATTACCAATATTTTGCTGGGGTCATATGGGGCAGTTGCTGATGGCTTAATATAAGTTATAAAAGTAATCAATATATATGGGTGAAATCAAAAAATGTGATAAATTTTTGGGCCAAATTTGTGAGAAGCAAAAATTGTTAATATTTCGGTTTTTTCTTAATGGAATCAGTAAGTTTAGTCATTATAAACCTAATTGCAAAAAATCTCTTCTACAAGTTGTCGCAATAACTTTTTTTTGCACAATTTTCATTTTTTTTTTGTTGTAACGGAGTTTACATTTCTGCAAGCAAAAGATATAAAAAAAAAATTGAGTAAGAATTTTCTTCAATTTATTAGTTTTTCGTATTTAGGTTTTGAACTTGCTTTCCAATGATATTTATTTTGTGTTTATCAAATTGGCGGTTTCGCGAATAAAAATACAATTCATTCCGCGAAAAAAATTTAATTTTTTTTTAATTTTGTATTTTTGGTCCTTTTAAATGCTTTTCAAAAATATAAAATTGTTTAAAATCCAATCAGCGGTTGCGAAGTTACAAAATAATATATTAAAAACATAACATTTCGCGATCAAAAAATTCTTAAATTGTGTAAAACAAATTTAATTTGTCAAACTAATGTCAGTAATGGCTCGAAATATCGATTCCAAACCAATGAAATGCAAAATCAATCGTTTTTCGCTCCAGCAGCTTAGGGTAAAAAACTGATAACTTTTTTTGATCTGACGCAAAATTATTAGTTGAATCGTCTTTTGAAGCATAAATATTAGTCGAATCACCTCTGTTTATGGTTATTTTAAAATATTTTAAACATTTATCTACATTTATTTGAATGAAACCTGATGCAAACAATTGTGGTTACGAAGTTTACATTTGGTTACTTTCTTCGTTTTCTTTCAGAAACGCTTTGTCAGAATTTTTTTTTCCGAAACAAAATCGCATGTTGCCTACAAGGTGAATCCAAATATGACATTTTTTTTCTTACTCGTTAAATAGTTTGGTGTAAAAATTAGGAACGGAGTTTACAACATTTTTTCAAATCTTATCAAAGACATCCTTTTTCATCTCGATAATGTTACATGCTGCAGAAAAGCTTCAAGTCTGTTACACTAGATGATTACCTACAGTCCAACGATCATTTGAGTATAAATAACATTATAAAATTCTGGTATATGCATTTTTATCAAAAATTATGACGAAAAATCGTTACAGAGTTGAAGTCGTGATAGCTAATGGCGTTTTCTTTTCTGGAAAAAAATGTTGCCTTGTTAAAAGGCAACATTTTAAAAATGTTGCCCTCACCCCATTAATATGTTACATTTTTCCAATCAGAATAGAACACAATAAAATCACTGTTGCATTTTTCTAAACATATGTATGTGTATTGTTTACTCGTATGCAATATTGTTTACGCAAACTATTACTAATTGTAGCCTAGTGGTTGTGATGCCTGCCTTTGACATGGGCTATAAGGGTTCAAATTTCAGCCAAAGTAAAAAATAAATTTTTTATGTATATTCTTTTTTCAATTAAAAAATTTTTTTTTCATATTTGAAACAAATTGTATAATTTTTTAATTATTTTTGGCCTAAAAAATTGTTAAATACTAAATAACAGCAAAATAATAAAAATTTAATTAAAATTTTATAAAAACAAAAAAAAAACGAAAAAAAATATTGTGCTCCAACCGGGGTTTGAACCTGCGACCGACTGCATCAGAAGCCATGATAGTACCCCCTAGGCCACCAAGTTGCGAGTTAGCTAGCAAAAAACATTACAGTATATATACATGGCGTTGACATAAAGAAAAAAACAGGGCAACACTCTACCCCGTAAATTTTTTGAGGGCGAAAATGTTGCACTTTTGCCCTTTATTTAGGCAACATTTTTAGAAAAGAACACCTAGCCCTCTTAGAATGTTACCCTTAATTTAGAAAAGAACACAAAAAAGGCAATTCAAAGGCAAAGTGAAAAAAAAGGCAACATTTTTTTCAGAAAAGAAAACGCCATAAGATATACGAAAAAGTTTGTAAAATGTATTAATTTTTATTAAAAACGTCACTTTTCCTCTTCATAAAAATTCTTACAGTTTGTGCCATTAAAGTTAAAAAACCTTATGAGTTACTTGTTACGGAGTTTACATTTGGCCTATAAAATTGGTCACAAATTTTATGTATTAACCAAAAATTGGTCAGATTGTTATAAATTTTGTAAAACTGGTGACAATGCGCTGATATATATCGCAATATATAACTCAAATGTAATCCATGCATTAGAAATTAGCTGGTTACACGGTTTTATCACATTTTTTGATATCACCAATGGGGGAAAAAATACGAAATAAATTAAAAAATGTATAAAATTATAGCAGTTTTACAAAATAATATGACTTTTAAGACTATTAGTTTTAATATATAAAATACTCTTTAACCGATTCTTCCCAAATTTGGTACATATATAGAAAACTGCGAGGTATGAATTTTGTTTATACACGGTTTTTTTAATTTTTCTTATTTCTTAGTGTAAAATCAAATTTAAACTTCAAACGCGTTTTTCTCACAACCATGAGTTCAAAATCGGCTGCCACTGTAAAGACAAGGTGGGTTAACCGATTTCGTTCCGGTTTTTTTCTTTCGTAGTCAACAAAAAACTGCAGTCCTTATCGTGGCCCTTTTTTTGAATTTCAGTCAAATAAATTTTATATTCCCAAGTAAAGTTGTTTTTTCTTGACTTATTTTGAATTTTCAAGTTTGTGTGGCAACTTTGTTTAAAAAAATTTTTTTAAATAAAAATCGGGCCACGATAAGGACTAGAGAATTTATCTGGTATTAAGAATCACTTTACATTTTTATTTTCCAATAATTAATGAAGGCTGTACAGTGGCAGCCGATTTTGCCTTTTTTAAAAAAGGCTAATAATGAAGTGGCAACCCTGGCGATTTTGGTTGGAGGAATTTAAAACTAATATTTTTTGAAAATACTACAATAACATATATTTTAAATAAAAAAATAATAGAGTAAAAATATTGCTATTTGAGTTTTTGACAATCGTTTAAATATGCCCCTTAAAATTCTGTTGTTACAGTATTTACCCCCTTAACGGTAAGTCTCATACTGAAGATTTTAGTGTTAACTAATACACTCAAAAAAATAAGTTAGTAGAAAAATTTGTAAAACGTCTTGTATATCAAGTGTATTAGTTTTCAGCAATTTTTTTTGCTGAAATTCCGTTTTCAGCAAAAATTTTAGTTATATTTTTTTTTAGCACTAAACTAATTTTGAACTGATGTTTTACTAATTTATTTTGCTAACAAAATTGTGCTGATAACCGCATTCATAGCGTGGACGACAACCACATAGACAAGATGTAGATGTCGCAGATTGTCTGGAAATGGAAATGACAAAAAAAGAAAAACAACTCTACACATATTCTATATTTAAATTTTCAGCAAATAAATTAACTAAAGTAAAATTTCGATACAAATTTTTTGAGTTTTTTTCAGTCTACTAATATTCAGCAAAAAGTTTAGTGATTTTAGCAAGGAGTTTTTTCATTTGCAGTCGACAAAAAAGTGTTAACAAAACTTTTGCTGAAGATTACTATTTTTTTGGTAAAAATCAGCTCGCTGATTTTCAGCAAACCTTTTGCTGAAATTACCAACTTTATTGCAAGCACGCTCCTGACTAAAAATTTGCTGACACAGCAACATTTTTTGCTGACTTTACTGATTTTTTTTTTTATTTAGTTAACCCAAACATTTTTTTGTCCTTTTGAATTTTTTTTTTTTTTTTGTTTAATAGTTAAGTTAAATTTAACCATACACTCATAGAAATAAATCGGTAAAAATAGCAGAAAAAGCAACTCATAATTGGTAATTAATGAATTTGCAGAAAAACTGAAATTAGCAGATTTTTTTTCCCAAATACTAGTAAAATAAGAACAGAAAAGATAAAACTGTTAAATTCACCGAATTTTAGTTATATTTAAGTTAGCTTTTAGTTAACTGAAAATGACAAATTGTACTATAAAAACTGCAGAAAATTTTGCTAAATATTAGCAAGAACAAACTGTTATATGTATATTTAAAATTTTTGTTATTTTTAAGCTAAATTTAGTCGAATGCAAATAGCAGTCTATCCTGCTAAAATCAGCAGAAATATTTGCTAAAAAATTTGTAAACTGCTGTTTTCAAAAGGCTTAATTTTTATTTGGATTTAAAAAAATCGAAAAAAATTCGAAAATTTAAAATTTTTTGTGATTTTATAGGCTACTAAGCAGGTTAACTTGTTATTTTCTATAAACAAAAATTTAACTCAAATATAACTAAAATTCTGTATATTTAACAGTCTTATTTTTGCTGTTCCTCTCTTACTAATATATTCAAAAGTAATCTGCTAATTTAGCTAATTTTTAGTAGTTTTAACTAAATTTTTTACACACTTTTTTCTAATAGTGCAGATTATGAGCCCCACTGCACTTGACTTTCTATGTGTTCTGTGGTGTGGACGTCAACCGTTGCTATTTTGTTAATTTTTTCTGTTTAAGATTCCACTTCCGTTTGTATTGTGCTTATTATCTCAAAATAGTTTTCTCTTTTTATTTTCAGATCTTTAGGGCATACATTTTTAAGAATTGATAGTTCCCTAATGCAATGGTTAAATATATCATATTTAAATCTAACCGGTATACGTTTTGATATGATCGAATTTGAGACTATTAAATTAATGCCAAATTTAAAATATATTATTTACGATCGTTTTTATTTCTGTTCAATGACACCAAATGTACGCAATTGTAAACCCAACTCTGATGGTGTTTCATCATTTAAGGATCTATTGAGTAAGCCAGTATTGCGTTATTCCGCCTGGATAATGGCATTTATAACGATAATGGGTAATATAATGGTATTGTGGGGTCGTTTTATATATCGTGATGAAAATATTGCTGTAACAATGGTTATACGAAATTTAGCATTGGCCGATATACTGATGGGTTTTTATTTGCTGACAATCGGATTACAAGATATACGTTATAGAAATATATATCATACGTGAGTAGGAATATATTTTTAATTTCATTTAGCTGCATCTACATAGGAGAGAGAACTGCAAAAGATATATCACACCACTGAACAGCTGAAATAATTTACAATAGAGCTGATTAGAGGTGGCTGTTTTTTTCTCCATGTAGATGTGGCTTTAAAGTTTTAATTTTTTGAAAATTTTCTTTTACATTACAGAAAAGCTTTGGAATGGATAACCTCTTGGCAATGTTCAGCTATTGGTGTATTAGCTGTTAGCTCTTCAGAAGTTTCTATGCTTATATTGGCGTTTATGTCTCTGGAAAGATTTCTTCTCATAGCTGATCCTTTTCGTGGACATCATCGCATTAGCCCAAAAAGTATATTTGTAGCTCTATTGACCATATGGTTAATGGGTGTGGGTATAGCTGTGGCTCCAGTTATACTCTGGCATTCTAGTACTAAATTTTATGGTACATATTCCGGTACTTGTTTTCCATTACACATACAAGAACCCTTTCCTTTGGGTTGGCAATATTCAGCATTTATGTTTTTGGGTGTCAATCTCTTTCTGCTCGTTATGATTGCTCTCCTCTATACCGCTTTATTAATATCCATTTGGCGTACGCGTAAGGCAACACCATTATCATTGTTGGATTGCGAGTTTGCTGTTAGATTTTTCTTTATCGTCTTAACGGATGTTCTATGTTGGGCTCCTATAATTGTTGTTAAAATATGGGTTTTCTTCAATTACAATATCTCAGGTATGTAGACACCATGGCATAACATTGCTAGCTAAAGTCATTAGGTAGAATATGGGTTTTCTAAATTGTTTTTTTTTTTACTTTTTGTATGGTTTTTTGAAATTTGTAGTTGTAATCGAGTGAACATGTTCTCTAATGTGTTATGCCATGGTAGACAAATATTTTATTTATATTTTTTTAGCGTTTTAATTTAATTCAATTAAAAAACCTTTCTTTAGATGACATTTACGCTTGGTTGGTGGTTTTTATTTTACCTTTAAATTCGGCAGTTAATCCTCTTTTGTATACGTTTACAACACCCAAATATCGTAATCAAATATTATTGCGTGGTTGGAAGAAAATTACCTCACGTCGTCGTCATCATCATGAACCATCAAATGGTTTAGCGACAACTATTGCTACAGCTACAGGTTCATCAAATCCAGGTTAGTACAACAGATAAAATACACTGTACAACAGCCGAAAAAATCTCCTGTTACAATACATATTTTCAAATAAACCTTGGCAAGAGAAGGAATTTCCAATGGACCGTTTTCGAAATACAGCGGATTTAATATTTTTGCCTGATACCCTCTTTTCTATAATTTTTTACTCAACTCTTTATATATGTACTTAAAAATCATAAAATTTATCTAAATATAATTAATCATAATCATAACGGGACAAGGACATTTTACTATTCATACTCGTATAAGTTTAAAACAACCGTTTTTACTCGTAATTTAATCGGTATACTACGATTATGGGTACTAGTACATTTATTAGGTATACGGCACGTTACAACTATTTTTATTTTGGGGAGAACAACTTTATATTGATTTGTGGACCAGTGTTAATTTTACGTTGAAAAGCACAGTAGTGTTATTTGAAAGTAATAATGAGGAAGCAAGTATGGCGGTGTGAATTAACAAAATATAATTGAATTTGCTTGAAAATTGTTACTAGTGATTGTTTTCTGCACTCATAAAAAAAAAGTCTGTACAAATAGGTCAAAATTGTGCTGGCGCAAATACAGAATTTATTTTAGCAGAATTTTTACCTATTTGTACGGACTTTTTTACAGAAAATAACCGAAAAATTAGTTCAATTTAATCAGAACGCGTGTAACAGACTTTTGTACTAACTTTTTTATATAAGTATGGTCAATGAATAGAAATCTAACATCAGACTTGCAAAATTCAAAATAGCACATTTAAAAATTTGTCTGCCATAATGAATTCACTATTTCTAATTACAAAAATCTGATAACAAATTCTATTTGTCGACAACAAATTTCATGTAAATTCTGTTATTTTAAATTAAATCTAATGTTAGTTAGATTTATATTCAGTGACCCTCGAAACCACGAAATATGAAATTTAAAGCGAATTTACTGTTTTGAATTTTTGAAATCGAATGTAAATAAACCTTAAAAAGTCTAATGATGGGTCTCATACTCAAGGTTTTTGAGTTAACTAATGGTTAACCTAAAATTATTTTTTTTTTCAATTTATTTTTATCGGGATATACATTAATTGCATTAAAGGAATTAAATGTGCTAAAATCCCAAACGTATTTAACAAATTGTGGAAAATAATCCGTTGTAGGCATGTCCCTATCCGAATTTCATTCTTGCCTAAGGAAATCGCCGGGGGACGACGTTTTTAAAATTTCTAGAAATATTTGTTAAGTTAAATTACAAACTCAATGAGAATTTCTTGTTCTCGTTTAGGAGCGTTATTAAACATTTAAAATATCAAAGAAAAACAAAAACAACAACAAAAAATGTACCTCCATTTTTTGTTGTTTTGTATAACATTTTTTAAACATTTTCTTTTATCTAATACACTAAGAGAATTATCATCACTTCAGTAATGAATTTCTTCATAGTTTCAATGAAAATTGTCACTGGAACTCGTCCATTGAAACTTTTCATAGAATCTGTGAAACAGGTTTCATTAAAGTCAATGTTTATGAAAAGTTCATAAAATTAATGAAACTCTTCATAAAATTAATAGGCCACTCATCCAATGAATAAATCATTCAGCCAATGAAGAGCTCCATAAAATCTATGAAGCAATTTCATTTACTATTATTTATTATAGTTGGTTGTTGTCGTTGATAAGCTGGACTGGATTAGAGATGAGCGATATTTTCATACCGGTGATTTATTCACAGTTATTGATAAATCACTGGTAACGGAAGTGATCAAATATTTCAAATCGCAGTTACTCGGAATGTCGTTCTTTTAATATTTTTGTACTATTCTTTCTTGCAAACTTCATTGTGCACAGTAATACATGTTTTTTTTCAATAACAGTGACTTGCTTTCACACTCTTCTGAATAAAATGTCTCCTTTTATCATGTCTTTATTACCGGTCGCAACTATTCTTCTTAAATATTATTTCGTTTATTTATCAGAAAATCGCAGTCTTTTCCATAGAAAAACCGTAATCATGATCACAGTTTAAAAGAAAAGCGATTTGCAAATCACATTCACTGAGAACAATGTTGCTGAAAAATCGCCTGATCGCCCATCTCTATTACAAACCCGTGATCACGGTCACTGTTTAAAAGAACGGTTATTTGAAAATCACGATCACTGGTAGCAGCGTTATTCAAAAATCACCGGATCGCTCATCTCTACCTTCTATCATGTCTTTGTTACCGGTCGCAACTATTCTTCTTTTAATGCCCAGTTTTTAGGAAGTGGATTATCTTTAAACTTAGTTTAACGCAGTTTTTAACTGGAATACTGCTTTTAAAATGTGGTTTATTTTGTTTTATTTCAATAAAGAAATAAATTATACTCTAGAAAAAGTTTTTCCGGCAAATTTTTGTTAATAAACTTTGAAATGGCTGACAAAATTCGTTTTCGGTTTAACTAAGCCAAGTTTAACTGACATCTTAAAAACTCGCCATAAATATTAATTCGTTTATTTATCAGAAAATCGCAGTCTTTTCCATAGAAAACCCGTGATCACGATCACAGTTTAAAAGAACAACGATTTGAAAATCACATTCACTGAGAACAATGTTACTGAAAAATCGTCGGATCGCCCATCTCTATTACAAACCCGTGATCACGGTCACTGTTTAAAAGAACGGTGATTTGAAAATCACGATCACTGGTAGCAGCGTTATTCAAAAATCACCGGATCGCTCATCTCTAGACTGAATAAATAAAAAGTACTTAGCAAATGCAAAAGGCGTAATAAAATTGTAGCATATTTTACGGATGTACAAAATGTATCTAAAGAAAGAAGTCCTTAAATAAAAAAGGGTCATAAAAAAAATTTATAAAAAATTAATATGATTTATAAAAAAATTTCATAGTCCAAAATTAATAATAAAAAATTAATTCAAAAAAATAAAAATTATAAAAGATTATTCTCTCAGGAAATGACGATATTTTATAGAAAATTAAAAAAAAGTAAATACTATTGAACAATTTCATATATATAAAGAACATTTTCATTAAATTTATGGAGATCTAATTTATGAAATTCAATGAATTTTTTTAATGAAATTATATAAATTTTATGAAAGAAAAGTTATGAAAAATTTCATAATATTAATTAAATATTATATACATAATGAAATTCTTCATTGGTTCTACGAAAAAAATTCTATGAAATTATATCATTAATATCATGAAGGATAATTCTCTCAGTGTAGTTAAGTTTAAGTTAACCCTACAGTATGAGATCCACCGTAGGAATCTATTTTTTAATTGTTTTCATTTCAGATGAATCCAGTGGGAAAGCAATACCTCTAGCAGTTACTAAATAAACTGAATAGAAGCAAACTATTTTCGATGCATTTATTTTACGGCCGAAAGAAGCTCAATTTTAAAATAGTTTTTAAAATATTTTATGTATGCTAAGTCTAAATCAATGTGTATGACACTAATTTTTAAATAAATGTTATAATAATGTCATTAAATAGAATTTAATATAAAATAAGTATAGCCCAAACCACATAGTGAAAGTGACGGTGGACAGTGGCATTGATGTTCTTGAATTTCCCGAAAACGATTTAATATTTTAAAAATTTCTTATTGCATTTTGTTTAAAAACAGCCTTGTTTATTTAGATATTTTTCTAATTTCTCGGCAGTGACAAGTAGAGAAGATACAAAAAACTGCTTTATCGACAAAACGTCGCACTGCGGTCGACACTGCGTTTATGTGGTTTAGGCTTTATGCTCAATCCAGATCAGTGTTGCCACCAGTAAAGCAAAAAATTACACAGCTGTAGATCAAAAATTATCCAAAACCGTATGAAATTACACAAAAAATATATTTTTCATGTTATTTCAAAATAAACTCTCCTGGGCACAGTGGAGAAGAATACAAATATTTTCGCCATTTCTTACCGACTGATATGAAATTTCACACTGTAAGTTTTGGATGGCCGAAACTGCAAGAGCTATGCTATTCGACTCCAAAGTTTTGCCATTTTTTCTATTTATAACAAATTATTCTATTAACTAAAGGTAATTTCAAATCAATATATTTTTCAGGATTAAAATAGCGTGCTTTTAAATTTGAATATTACAAAAATGGTATTTTATCCATATTAAAAGATTCTTTCAGAACAAAGTATTTTTGTTTTTCAGAAAGGCTACTTCATTCAGATGCACTGCAGGCAAAAATATTACATACTTGCTAATTATTCTCTCCCATATTCCTCAAAATTTAATGGTTTATATTAAAATTAAACCAATTTTTTCTGAGTTCAAAGCTGGAATTAAAAAAAAAAGCGGGAGTGGATCCTCCATGGCGTCCGTAATATGATGGCATAAGCCCTGTTCAACCCTAGCTTTAAATGTCGGCAAGACAGGAACAATTTTAAAAATATTTATATTCGTATTTGTAAAATTTTGAAATTTCTTTGCAGTATGTGTATCAACAAATTTTCTTTTAAAAAATAAAAATATAACATTTTTTCAAAAATTTCATACGATTCTGTTGAAATCTCAAACATGTTGGATTTACAGAATTCTAAAATATTCTTATTCAGCTCCACCTCGCTGCGTAAGCAAAATTTTTGTCTGGTCAAAGTCCAGTATCATGATAACTACACCAAAAAAAAAAAAATTCAGACATTAGAAAGTCACAATCATAGCAAACTCAAACTTTCCCACTCTTTCGCTGAATTTTTAAATGTTCTTGCAAACCAAGAGAATTTTTAAAAGAAGCTTGTCAATTATATTTGCAAAAAATAAACAAAAGGCGGTGTTTTAAACAGAACAAAAAAATACATAACACCATTTCTGATTTCTTTTAAATTGGGTTTAGTGTTAAAAAAATCTACAAAAGTAATTCACCAGAAAAGGGAGATTTGTGGTAAATGTTTCACTGACAAACTCGTTTCGTCTAAATATCGACTAATTTTTATTAATTTATTAAAAAGCTCCGGGACTTTTAAAAATCTACTGAAATTTCTATAAAAAGTGAAATTACACAAAAATTACACAAAAATGTCATTATTCAAAAATTATCCAACGAATTTGTAAACAGTCCCTTTTTTGAATAATTATTCAAAAAGTGGCAACACTGATCCAGATACTCACAGAGCCAGTATACAGCAGCAGTGCAGTTAAATTTGTTTTTGAATTTCACGAAAACAGTTCACCATTTTTGCAAATTTGATTTTGAATTTTGTTTGAAGGCAAATGAAGTAAGAAATGAAGTAATTAATAAAACCTGTTTTATCGAGAAAACGTTGCACTGCGGAAAAACACTGCCGACATTGCGTTTATCTGGTTTAGGCTTAAAAGTGTTAAACTCGGCTGTGTTGATTATTTAAATGCCTTTCACAATGTTAAAAAAAAAAAATAAATAAACATTAAAGAGGTGAAAAAGTTGTATATGAAAACATATCTTTGAACTGTCGACAACAAATTAAATACTCCGTTCATTCTGAACTGAAAAATAATAGTTGTCGTTTTGATTTAATATTTGCACGGAATTTGACTACCAAAAACTAAAATAAATTTGAAAACTACTAGTTTGGATTCCAGTATGAACCAGCTATAAGTCGAATTATGAAAATTTGCCCACATTTTTGTATTCAATAAATACCCTTTAAAATATGGATATAAATAAGCGTATCGTTTCGCTTGACAACTATGATGTACAATAAATTTTTAAATTGGAACGATGAGAGAGGCTCACTTAAAAAGAGTAAAAAAAACTTACCTTATCATTTCCATTGCATCCATTACGGTTTTGTATACTAATTGGTAATTATTTTTCTTTATATTTCTTCTTTTTTTATGAATTGTATGCATATTTCGATGGATTCGATGATTTATTTGCACTTTTACATACACACATCTAATTCATCTATAAAATACGTTGTTAAAGGTAAAGAATTATCCGATTCTTCTACTTCCATCGTTTGCATTTTGACACAAGTGTGACGTGTGCGTATTGATTTAAATTGACGCATTGACTCTAAATCGTCTAAAGAATAATCAAGATTATGCTTTTGTAATAAATGAACTCTTAACCTAAAAGAAAAAGCGAAAGAGAGGGAGAGAGAGAAAAAAAGAGAGCATATTATATTTAGTAAATTTCTTTGCTTAAAAGATAGTGTTTTCTTACTTATTTTTTTGTGGATATTCTTTAGCACAATGGCCACACTTAAAGGGCATTGCAGAGTGTGTATAACGATGATTTTTCAGTGAAATACTATTCAGAAATATTTTACCACAGTCTGGCTCTGTGCATATATAACGTAGATTCTGATGCTTCACTTCTATGTGTTGAGTTAAATGACCCTTTTGGGCAAATTTTCGATCACAATTATTGCACTGATAGGGGAAATCTTTTGTATGATACCGCATATGGACTTCAAGGGTTTGTTTTACTGAAAATATTTTATGACAAATTGGACAAAATATACCCTCATCTAAATGAGTTTGTCTATAGTGAAGATCACACGATTGTTTAGAGGCATATAAACGACCACAGGATTCCTTAGGACATTCAAAGCGTTTACGATCTTTGTCATGCATACGCATGTGCCAATTTAATTTACTATGATTTGCAAAAGATTTATGGCAAATATTACAGATGGCAGCTTTGCGTTGTTGTTCTTGCTTGCAAGATGACTTATCCTTTTCAATTGTTTTAATAGTTTTGGAATTTAGATTAGTATTTCTATTTGTAGAATTTTCGATAATAAAGTGTTGTAAATTTGTATTTGTTTCTTTGGCTGTTGCTTTATCTGTTATAGTATTAGAACAGTAATCTTCTAACTTTATGTTTAGTCTTGGTGATACTTCTTTTTTAAGCTGTGGTTTGTGGCTACTTGCAGTATTTAACCGGGGAACCTCTAATTCAATCAATCGACTCTGCATTGTTGCTTCGTCAAGTCTTAGAGCATCGATATTTAACCTGGAATCTTCTAATGTACTTATTTGGCTTTGCGGTATTTCCTCTAAAAGCTGTGAATGGTCACTTGAAGTATTTGATAGGGGAATTGTATTTCTATTTTGCATTGTTTCTTCGCTACGATTTAGAGGGTGGTCAATTGAGGTATTTGACTGACAATCCTCTAACATAATTATTTGATTTTCCGCTATTTCCTCGATAAACTGTGTATGGTCACTTGAATTATTTGATTGAGGATCCTCTAATGTAAATATTTGATTTTCCGCTATATCCTCCTCAAACTGTTGGTGCTCACTTAAAATGATTTCTTCTTCTACAGGTTTCATAGACGATGTTGGCATATTAATCGGTAGAATATAAACAATATTCATATTAACTGAAATTAAGTAATAAATTTTGTGATAAACTATGATAAACTCTATCTAATATTACATTTATACCTGAGAAAAAACTACCTGGTTTTTGGCTCTTGTGGTTTTTAACTTGTCAAAACGCATACAAAAAAATAAGCAAAAACTAGTGTTGTGCAAAAACTGGTAGTTTTTGCTTAATATAAATGTAGTATAAAAAGAAGAATCAAGCATATACAATGATACCAGGTTATGATGAACTCTATGGGACCAGATGGGTTTGTAAAAATCGTTCGTTAAAATCGGGATGAATGGGAAAAATGTCGTTTTGTTACAATTCAAGTCAGTTCCCGTATTTTAAAGTGGTATTCCAAAACAACAGAAACATCAATTTAGGCTGCTTTCACACTAAGTTCTTTAACACGAGTTTGGCTAAAACAAGTATATAAGCTGTTTATTTTATTGCAAAATTTCTTTATTCTTTTATACTTTATTTTAGGGAAAAACCATGTGAATCTGCCATTTTAGGTATAGGATGTGTTATGTAAAACACTACGTGGAACATTTTAACCCTCCAACTCTTCAGCTTATAGGTCTTTTTTGTCCCTTTGTAATAAGGTGCCAAAAAATCCCTTTAATTAAAGATTTAGATGGTTAAAATGGAAGATTTACATGATTTTCTACGCCGATTCACAATAAATATTTGAAAAATGGAGGACATTTTAACCCCCTAACATAAAATTCCGATGTGATCTTTCAAAACGCCGACACACCTGTATTTTTTTTATCTCCTCCACCAGAATACATTGTCAGAACCCCGTAATTTTGGAAAAAGTTCGAAATTGTTGTACAGTGTAGTTTATTCACCGGTAACATGGACATATGGACATAGCTCATTCGACTCGAGAAGTGATTAGTAGCCGATAGATATAACAAAAAGTGGATCATTCGATTCGAGCAAGAAAATGTTCATACTTTTTCAAACTGTTCGATTTACAAAACGCTGTCATAAAACCGGGAGAAGCTGAGCCAACGTTGAACCGGTGGTTTCTTTTTTGCTAGGAATGAGCACTAAATGGTATATGAATAAAATTATATAGGTTCCGCGAAAGAAATCGCTTAAAATCGCATTGGATGCTAATGACATTTAAACATAATTTAGACATGACCTTTATATGGCCACTAGGTTAAAGCGTGGACCGATTTTAACCATTTTCAATATTGTTCGCCTTTGGGCCAATACCAATTTTCGCAACCTGTAGTTTAATTACATACATACATGAAACAACGGACGGACATTCAATCAACCAACTTAGAATGCTATTCTGGGTAGATCGGTATGCTGTAGGTGGCTCTAGACCCACTACTTTTCGTAGTTGCAAAGAGCAGCACAAACTCAATATATTCTGTTCCACAGGGTGGAGTAGGGTACAATTGTAAAATCTTAGTTAATTTTTTTCGCATTAGAGGAAATTTTTAAATAGATAAACATTTTATTGCAAAATTAATGTATTTTTAGGGGTTTCTTTTCAATGAAAACGTTTCTCAAATTCTAAAATATTTCTTTCACAGAAAAATTCTCATATAGTTCAGATTATAAAATTTCGGTCTATTAATCCTATAATGCTCTTTCCTCTGATTGCAATAGTAATTAAACTATATATTTGGCATTGAAAACAGTAGTATATTACGGAACAAATATTAAAATTTTTATTTATCGCTTTATTTAGGCGATATAGTACAATAAAGGTTGAAGGCAAATCAAGACCGATAAAATACCGTTATCGATTCAAAACCCTTTCAAATGACTACCGTTACCCCTAAAATACCTTTACCGAAATAACCGAAATACCGTTATCCCTAAAATACAGTTACCGAAATAACTGAATTACCCTTATCCTTAAAATGCCGATACCGAAATAAATGAAATATCGATACCCTTAAAATACCGTTACCGATATATATGAAATACCGTTACCCCTAAAATACCGTTACCGTTATTTTTAATTTTCTGCTTTTGGTAATTGCACGTGGTTATTTAGTATTTTTCGTACACTAATATGGTAAATTGGTTCTGTTTTTAATCTCGTTTGTTTTTTGTAAAAAAAATTGCGGGATGCATCGAAATAACTGACTACCGTTATCCTTAAAATACCGTTACCGAAATAAGTGAAATACCGTTAACCTTAAAATACCGCTACCGAAATAATAAAAAACCGTTATCCTTAAAATACCGTTACCGAAATAACTAAAAAACCGTTATCCTTAAAATACCGATACCGAAATAAATGAAATAGCGTTACCCTTAAAATACCGTTACTGAAATAATCTAAAATAGCGTTACCCTTACCGATAACCGTATCGTTTCGGTTACCATCCCAGTAAATAACACTATCGCACAGTAGTGTAAAATAAAAAGTGGTAATAAGTATGGAACTTCTAAAAACTCAATGTATTTGTCTGACAATTTAAATCATTGAAGAGTAGAAGCCAAGTTTTCAGAATCATGTATCACTAAGTCTGTAGCTGAACCAGGGACGGAGCTTCAGGGGTGTTGTGCGGCTTGTAACTTTATTAAATACTGACCTATTTTAAAGATTTTCAGTGTTTTAGAATCCGCTAAACAAGACAAAAAATAATGTTTGCATAAGTTTTTGTATCTCTTATAGTTTAAGAGATATTTTACATCAAAAATTAAAATTTTCCATTTTTTGCCTCGACTCTTTTTGCTTTTTTGCTTAACTTCTTTAATGCGCATTTGATTTTAATTTAAAACACACCATTCAATTTCTGAGAAAATTTTAAGTAAACATGATGGCTATATTATCAAATATATTGTGGCTGTATCATAAAATTAATTCTCTTGGGATCTAAGTTTATGTACACAGAAGCAAATCAAACACGCAAAATAATATGTCTGTTGTCAACAGAAAAATTTGTTACTTTAACAATATTTAGTAATCTTTTTAGGCTTAAAATAAAATTTGTTGATTTTAACACAATTTTTGTTAAATTCAAGAAATCTAAATTTAAGTAAAAAGTTAGTAAAACTACAGTTTTATTTGTAATAATACTGAGCGTAAAATTTGTTCAAATTGTAGGGTCTCGGGACCCTTCCTGGACCTGGTCCATATCGTCTAAGACTATGTAAGAATACTCCGGAGCAGCAAACTGAAAAGGAATCTGAAATCGTGATGGAAAAAAATTAACAAAATAGCAACGGAAACGGAATCTGAGAAATTTGTCATTTCACATGATAGGGTTGCCAGACGGCCTGGAATGACCTGGATTGTCCAGTTGTTTTGGGTCTTGTCCAGTTACCAGCTAAAATACAATTTGCCCAGTTAAAAAAAAAATTTATTTAATTTTGAAAAATAATTATTTTTCAATTATATTTTTTATGAATTAATATTCAGCAGTATTAACCCTAGAAAGTGATTCCTGTACTATTTATCGTGGGATAACTTATCAGAGCTTTCAAGAGTTTTAGAAATATCTAATTTAATTGACAACGACATGTTATATACTGACTTCTGCTGCCTGCGAGAAACCTTTGATAATTTGCAGAAAGATATTCCAATTGATAAGATATGGTTAGGGTTTGGGATTCGGGAATTCCCGGGAAATCCCGGGAAAAGTTTACCGGGAATTCCCGGGAAAATAATTTTTTTTTTCCGGGAAACGGGAAATTTAAAAAAAATATTAATTTTTTTAAATTGTTTTTGTTTGGAATAGGATTTTTTAATTTTAGTCATAAAAAACATTTTAAATACCAAAACAAAAATGTCATTGTTAAAAATCTTTTAAAAGGGAATCAATTTATTTCACACACAAAAAAAATGTTTGCCAAGTAATTAGGAGCATTTCAACTAATAAAGATTTTTCGCATAACTTATTCAAAATTTAAGTAGTAAAACCTAAAAACTTGGTAAAATGTTTAAAAGAAACATGAAAAAAAAGTTTTGTTTTTTACAAATAATCGCCCTTACTATCTAAATTTTTCAAATCCCAGCCAGCAAGTTCGGAGCGCTCATAAATAAGATTCTTAAATGGCTCGTAGAAATGATTATTGTTTTATTGAAAACACTCTTTTTTTGGCAGAATATATGAACCCTCAAAAAACAATCCAAAAAGTTGTCTCTACAATCTAAAAAGCTGTCTCAAAATGAGGGTTCATTTTTCGGACTCAAAGAAGATTCCAAAATTATTTAAATTTATGAGGAAAATTTCGATTTTATACGTTCTTTTTTCTGAGTCATTTCTGATTACACAGGGAGCTCTTTTGGACGGACCACTTTCATAGGAAAAAGTGAAAAAATGTTTATGTTTTTGGAGCTCATTTCTGAGTCATTAATGATCATCTTTGTTGGCTGGGATGTATATTTTAGGTAAAGTCAACTTTAGTTAAAATATTTAGTTAAAACAATAATCATTTCTATGAGCTATTTAAAAATCATATTTATGAGCGCTCCGGAATTGCTGGCTGGGAGGTTTTCATACACAAAATGAACAAAACCTTTTGATTAAAAATAAAGTTGACTTTAAATTTAAAATACTCCTTTATATTAAGGGCCAATAATTTCTTTAATATATTCTTTTATATTAAAGAATAAATATAAAATAAAATAAATATATCTAAATTTGGTTATCCGATATCTAAATTTGGTTCACAAAAAAAAAAAAAATTGATGGTCATGCAAATTCTCTTGAAGAAATCAACAACAAGAATAACGTTCCAGCTAAAATTAGCAAAGTACCCAAGAAAAAAGTTTAAGCTGAATAGGCATTGAACGTTTTATGGTAGCGCAAACATTTCCTGAAATGGTATCCAAATTAGCCGCAGTCGACGGAATGTCAATCCGCACCATAACAAGATCTTCCTTTAATCGAGAAAGTTTTTATAATAAAAACCTGGCATTGCCAAAAAATGAAAGAACATTATATTAAATTATTACAATCATGTAAAAGATATCATGATAAAAGAAATATCGAGCAATATTTCTAACAATAGGCAATTTACTGTAATCGTAGATGAATGGACAAGAATATCACAAAAGAGATATTTGAACATAATAATTCATTTTATAACCTGAGGTTGGTTTATATATCAGGAAGATATAATGCTGATGAAATAAGAAGAATTGTAGAAATAAGACTATAAGAATTTTATTTGTCTTTGGAAAATAACATTGTGGCCACCATATCTAATGGGCCAAATGTGATGAAACGGTTTGTTTTCGACAGTCCAGTAGTGGGTGCTTTTTGCTGGAATCATGCAATTCATTTGGCAGTGCTTAGAGTAATTTATGTGAAATCTGATATTCTTACTTTGAATTCTCACTACACAGACTGAATTTGTACTGAAATAGTGTTTTTTAACAAAAATTACTTATATAGGTGGTTTTCATTAACAATTCCCGGGAATCAATTTTTTTATTCCCGTTTCCCGGGAAATAAAAAAGTCCGGGAAATCCCAAACCCTAGATATGGTCCATTTTTTTTTAAATGCAATAAAAATAAAGTACAAAATCTATATAAATTGATCTCGTTTGTTTTTTCCATACCAATTAACAATGCTTTTTGTGAGACAGCTTTTAGTATTTTAAATAATCTATTCTCAAAAGGAATAAAATGTCCTTCGATCTAATAAAGGTTGAAATTTTAATAAGAATAAATTTTGTAGAAAGTTGCAAAAGTTTTCAAACATTTTTGCTTACAACTAAAGAGCTATAAAACTTACGCCTTTGAGGAGTAATTTTTCCTGCGCTTGCTCTTACGGTTTTTAGAATTTTGCTAATAAAATCATGGTTTTTAGTCGTAGCAGTTTAAAATTTAGCAGGAGTGTGTTTTTTGATACGGTGCATCATAATCAATCAAAAAGTCCATTTTGATTTTTTTGTAACATTTTTGCTGACTTTACTGACTTTTTTTTGAGTGTACATATCACTAATGCATATGCATGACGTAATCAAACATGTAATCCTACTGTACTTATACTGTGATTGCAATCATATGTTTTTTGTTTACAAAATTAAAGTGATTGTGTGAAAATGTGGCAACATTAATAAAATAATCTGAGAGTAAAAATAAGAGAATAAGAAAATCCGTTTTATCTCTTACAGAAATCGGTGACCGTAATTGTCAACTTATATGGAAAAAAACGGGTACCTTTGCAATGTGCTTATACTCATATGAGCCTATTAAAAAAATTTGAAGGGAAATATATAACGGATTCTTTAAACTAAGTTATAAATAATTTTGAAAATTAACACTCAAAATTAGTTAAAGTACTGAGGATTTTTGGTATTGTGTTAAATGAAGATAATTAAAACCTTTGTTTAATTCAGGGTTTAAGCAAAAAAATTTTAAAAATTAGTCAAATCTATTTGAAACCCTTTTGATAGATTTTAGTTACTGACGTATTATTTTCAGTGTATTTAAATCACTTCTTATGTCTTATTTAAATTAGCATCATAGTTCTATACGAACATTAATAAACTAAGTGTTAATATTAATAAATTAAATATGATTCTATTTAAAATAAACTTTTTCATATTTAAATTAATATGTCAACATTTTAGATTTTGTTTCCGCAATTTAAAGTTTCTATTCAATTAAATGTTGCTTTTGCTTTTTAAATTTAAATTCTTTTTCTGTATGTATGCTCAGAGCTGCTTGAATAAAATGAGCTGAATTTCGGCTCGGTCGGTAGCATTTTTCCAACCCTTGAAAATTTTGCAATTCAAGACATTTTCTTTCATATTGTGTGACATTTTTCATTTTTCTTTCATATTGTGTGACAAACAGAAAAATGTATACAAAATTTCTAAAATGAGAAGTAAAGAAATGATTAGTCTCGTAGTTATATCAGCTTATCACTTTAGAGATTCTTTATTTATTACTACTTTTTAGATTAAATAAAATATATAAATATTTTTTAAAATATTTAAAATATGTTTTAGGTATTATTATTTATTTTAAATAGTTTTACGTTTCTTATATCTATTAACGGTTTTAATTTCAGCATTTATAGATATTAATTCGCCAACCAACATGTCGTCCAAATCCTGTTGTGAAGGTTGAATATCATGATCGCGTTGTAAATGACGTCGCAATCTGCAATTAAAGTAGATTATTTAACAAACATGCCATTATAATCAGCCCTGTTTGACAGAATTGTAATTGGAAATTCAACGTAAATAAAAAAGGTTTTCTAAAGTTTTGTCCAATAAAACGTTTTATCATATTTAGGTAACCAAATATGATGAAAAGTTTTATTGGTCAAGCATAGGAAAATCTTTTCTATTTGTTTGTAATTTCACTTTTGAAAAATTTTATAATCAAAAGTAATTGTGTTAAAAAGTCTGATTATTACTTTCTTTTACTTACTTTCCCTCACGTGAAAACATTTTCATACATATATCACAACGATAAGGCATTGTGTTCATATGCTTATAGTTATGCTGTCTCAGTGCATCCAGTGTACTGTACGTTTTGTCACAATTTGGATGTTCACATACGTAACGTTTATTTTCATGTTTAGTTTGTATGTGGTTTTTTAAATTGGTTGACGATTTAAAAGTACTGATACATAAATGACATGGAAACGGATTAACATGGTGGATTTGTATTACATGTTCTCTAAAATTTGTAACATTTTTGAATTCCAGCAAACAATATTCACATATATGTACTTTCTGTGATGAATCGGTTTCTGTACGTATTGCATGTTCGTATTTTCCTACGCCACACTTATTGCAAGCAAAAATAGTGATCTCGTCTCGACATTTTCGAAGACTTCGTGTTCTCTGGGTCATTTGTGTTGATGGCAAATAGTGACCACAATTATTACATACATATGGTTTATCATACTGCTTCGCGTTAGGACGATGTTTTCGAATATTATGTTCACGTAAAGCGCTTTTTGTACGTAAAATATGGCCGCATATGTTACATATAAAAGGTGGTCCATTTGACGTTGGTAGTGTTCCTCCGGGTTTTAATAATGGCATTAACATATCATTAGCATGTAGAGTTTCATTTTCGATTTTAATTTCGCGGTCACATACATAATCGTTTTCAATTTTTATATTTGAAATCATTTCTGTATCATCGGGAATGATTATTTCTTCTTCCGCTTCATCTTGACTTTCCATTCGTTCCGTTTTTATAACGAAAGTTTTTAGATCTACAAGAAGATTTTTGTTTTATAAAAACTAATTTTAGAATTTGAGGTAAAAACATAGAAAATATCATATAACATCTATGGAGGAATACGAATCACTCAGATTTTATTTAAAAGAAAACAAAATTAACGAACAAGCATTTTTTTAACCAAGTATTAATTAAATTTTTTTTATTTTTCTTTGTGTTTATGTTTAATACGTGTGAGCTATATTTTATTTGTTCAAACTTTTAGTTAAGTACAATGTACGTATGAGTAATATTTTGAAAATATGTTGTTCATGCGTTTAGGTGTGTCACTGCAAGTACCCACTGTTGCTATATTAACAGTTTTAAATGTTTTTTCCACTTTTTGGGGGTAATTATCTGTTTTCCATTTTTTTCACACTAATACAGTATTATTTATTACTAAAATTTGAAAGTTCACAACAAAAACAAAACAAAATTTTGCTTTTGCAGAATACCTTGCAATTTTGCTTTTGCAGAATTGAAAGTAACACAAACAGGGGCATAAGACTAGTAGTCTCAATCCCTATCGCAACTGACATTGGACAGAAAGAACATTATGCTGTTGTCAAGCATTTGATCGAAAAATGAACAAAAAGTAGAATAAATTGTCAGAAACTAAAACTGACAACAAAGCTAAAAATCGACATATATGGATCCATGAATGTTGAATGTATGTTCGTGCATCCAGAAAACGCATTCGGTGCCGACAACCCAATTTCGAATGGTTCAGTTGCATCAAATGAATTTTTCAGTTGCGACTACCGAATTATTCTTGATACAACTGAAATTCCATTTTCGCTCTCAAATTAGTCCTGCCCATGTGAAAATCGAAATATATATGAACATACATGATCATACATTGGCTCGTATGTGATCATGCATGGGCATACATAGTCATATACGTACATGCATAGTTCAATGTATGATCATACATGATCTCATATATTTCCATATAGCTTTGGATTCGAAATTTGAGGGTATATACCAGGGATCGTAAACTAGTTTTGACATTAATCGAGTAAACTTACAACATATACCCAGTATAAGAGGCGTAAAATGAATACCTTTATTGTAATAAGAAAAACTACTTTTTTCTGTCGATTACAAAAATATGTGTAACTACTTCTGCCTATTTAAAATTTGAAGACAAAATTCTAAACAGTTCTCCAGTTATTCTGCTTTTATATATTGGAGATACAAGTTTCTGATTTTTATTTGCAAACTAGGAATATATCAATAATAACAAATATAAACTAAACAAGAATTTTTAAAATTCAACGAAATACAATGAAATTTTTATTTTTTAAATAACTGATAAAACTATGTACTGTAAAAATACTGTTTTTGAAGTTGTTTATTATGATATTAGAAATAACTGCTTTGAACAACTGCTACGAAATTACAGTACTTTTCGTTAGTTGTTTTCTTAAATAACATAACATAAATTCATAACAGTTATTTTATATTTTCCCATAGAAAAACGACTGTACCTAATTACATTTAAAAACAACAACTACTGATTACTATACAAACAACTGTCATATAGTGACTGTCAAACTTTTTTGAGTGAAATGATTTTTTAGCATACTTAGTAAAAAGATAGAATCCAAAGAACTGGTTGCAGAACACCTTATATCGCATTACCATATGTTCAAATTTATGTTTTACAACCGGTTTTTATATGCAGTTTGACCTAAAAGCAATAGGTTCTTTTCCTTCAAACTAAAACAGGTTTATTTAGAACCGGTTCTGGAACTGGTTATAGAACTGGTTCTGGGAAAGTGAAACCTTACTTTTTGGGTTTTGGGAATTAGTTTTAGAACTAGTTTCATGGAACCGGTGGTAAAAGTACCTGTTATGGAATAGATTCTGAGAAAATCGGTTGCTACCTTTTAGGAGCAATGAAAGTAAAAAAAAAAATTAGCCTTATAAAATAATAATAAATAAAATGAAAAAAAATTTAGCTTATTTTACGGTTGTCTAAAAAATATCTAATGAAAGAATTCATTAAATTGTAAAGTTTCATAAAACACTAAAATAAGCTTCATTGAATCAATGAAACTCCTTATTAGTGTTTTGAAATAATTAATTGTAATTCAGCCAATGAAGCACTACATATGTATAATTTATAAAACATTTTCATAGAAGTCCAAAATTAAAAAAAAAAATAATTATAAAACACTTTCATGGAAATTAATGCACATCGCTATAATTTGGACTTATTAATTAAAGATTATATATGTATGTAATGAAATTCTTCATTGAATCTATGAAAAAAATTCTATGAAATTGTATTATTAATATCATGAAGAATAATTCTTTCAGTGTTGTAAAAAAATTGTCAGTTAATTTTACGTCATTGTTAGTTATTTTTAATGCATTTGTTAGTTATTTGACAACAGTTAAAAATAACTACATTTTTAGTTATTTTACCTTTGTCGCCTTTTTAGCCGAATTTAACTTTGCTTTAACTGTCATTTTGGTAGATTCTACCGACAAAAATATTTGAGTGCATGATTTTTTAGTGGCTAACTATTAGCGATTTATGCTGTCTCCTTAAAGCTGAAAAATAGTTTTTATTCATACTTAACCCAAAACTAGTAGTTTTCAAATTCCATATAAATTTTTGATCGAAAACTACAAAAAAAAGTAAAACTATTATTTTTGGGTTCAGTATGAATGTGGTAAAGGCATATTATAATTGTTTCTTAAATAGATATTTATTAAAACACTAAAAATAGTTAAATTAAAGTAAATCAGCAGTAGTTTTAAGAATAAAATATAATAAAATAAAATATATAAGGCTATATTCATAAGTTAAAAACGAGTAAAAAGGTTAAAGTCGGGCATGCCGACTATACAATACCCTACACCAGTCTGGTGTATTGTTTGGATCCGAAATTCGAATGGGTTAAAATGGGGCTTGTGTCAAAATTTTCTATAATGTGAGTCAGTGCACCAAATTTCATTAAAATATCTTAATATTTGCGACCTGCAGTTTGTAACCAAGCCAATTTTGGGGGGACCCTTATATGGGCACTAGTTCTAAACATGGACCGATGTTCACCAAAATCAATAGGCTTCGTCCTTGGGCCAACATAGGTCTATGTACCAAATTTCATCAAAATATCTTAATATTTGCGACCTGCAGCGTATAAACAATATAATTTTGGTAGGGCCCTTATATTGGCACTAGGTCTAAACATGGACCGATGTTCACCAAAATCAATAGGCTTCGTCCTTGGGCCAACATAGGTCTATGAACCAAATTTCATCAAAATATCTTAATATTTGCGACCTGCAGCGTATAAACAATATAATTTTGGTGGGACCCTTATATGGGCACTAGGTCTAAACATGGACCGATGTTCACCAAAATCAATAGGCTGCGTTATTGGGGCAACATAGGTCTGTGTACCAAATTTCATCAAAATATCTTAATATTTGCGACCTGCAGCGTATAAAGAGTATAATTTTGGTAGGACCCTTATATGGGCACTAGGTCTAAACATGGACCGATGTTCACCAAAATCAATAGGCTGCGTTATTGGGCAAATATAGGTCTGTGTACCAAATTTCATCAAAATATCTTAATATTTACGACCTGCAGCGTATAAACAGTATAATTTTGGTAGGACCCTTATATGGGCACTAGGTCTAAACATGGACCGATATTCACCAAAATAGGCTACGTTATTGGGCTAACATAGGTCTGTGTACCAAATTTCGTCAAAATATCTTAATATTTACGACCTGCAGCGTATAAACAATATAATTTTGGTAGGACCCTTATATGGGCACTAGGTCTAAACATGGACCGATGTTCACCAAAATCAAACTTGTTCGTCCTTGGGCCAACATAGGTCTGCGTACCAAATTTCATCTAAATATCTTAATACTAGCGGGCGCAGCCCGCTACGTTGTTAGCGTGCCTTAAAGGTTAAGGGGGCTGCGCCCCCCACAATTTTTATTAAATTCGTTTTTTTATTTAAAGCCTTCACCCAGCCACCACAAATAAATAATTCTGCACAACAATGGGTTTAAAATAAATAAATATTTGATCACTTTTGCTCATGAGAGTGGATTGTTAGTAATGAATCCATAATAATTTGCAATATACGTGTGTATGTCAAGATAATTTGGTAAAGTGCGAACTTAGGTAGATAGACCCGTAAGTAGTTTTGTTCATTTGTGTTTTGAATGAAAATAAATAACGTAAAGCAGGGTTGAAAAGCATTTTATACTATTAAAAATAGCGGGCAAAGCTACGTTGTTAGCGTGTCTTAAAGTTTTTTTTTTAATTCCAGTTTATGTAAAGGTAGACCTGGCAATTCAAGTAAATTCACAAATTCAGTTTGAAAATTTACTGCGTCGGTTTCTTACACCGATGCTTCGTTACATGAAGTTTAAATATCGGAATATATAAGTTCCATTCCTTTTCTAAGGTTTTTTCTCTTTCAGAAAATTTGTTTAACTTTTTGGAGAGTATGTTTCAATGCTACATAAGTTTCATATTCCGTTGATAGTGTTTTAACAGGTAATTCCCTCTTCCAATCCATTTGCAATGTCTATAATTTCAATTCCACTCGTTCAACGCTTATATCCATTTCATTCCACTTGTGTAGTGTTTCAATCCCACTCGTTTCCTATTTAGTTTCTTAATTTTAGTGTTTCATATACACTTGTTCTTTAAGTTTTAGGTTTCTAGCTAAAGACGCAGACGTTAAGGGGGGGGGGGCAATTTTCCCCTTTTGAACCACCATTTTTACCACGTTCCTATCCAAAGTCCTAGAAATGCCTTGTCGATAAGTTAGCCCATACTCCAAGGAAAACATATTATATATTACAGGTTTCTAGCCGAAGGGTTCGGTTAGGCCATCAAGGGGGAGAATTATTCCGTTTTTACCCCTCCCGGTAGGAATTTCCAAAAATTCCGTCTTAGAGGACGTCTGCGTTGGAGGAGGAACCTACTACATACATAATTTTAGGTCTCTATATCCAGCAGTTTGGCCAGGCCGTCAAGGGGGAAGTTTTTTCCCTTTTTACCTCTCCCGGTATGAATTTACAAAAATACCATCTTAGGGGACGTCAACGTTGGAGAAGGAACCCAAATACCGAATTTAAGATCCCTTGTTCCAGCAGTTTGGCCAGGCCGTTAAGGGGGAGACTTTTCCTGTTTTTGACCCTACCTGTAGAAATTTCCAAAAATCTCATCTTAGCGGATGTCTACAATAGAGGAGGAACTTTAATACCAAATTTCAACTTCCTACCTCCAGCGGTTTGGGCAGGCCTTTAAGCGGCACTTTTCGCTTCATTAATCCCCATTTTTGCAATGTCCCTGTCCAAAAAGCACCTTCTCGGTAAGTGAGCACATACTCCAAGTAACATATGTTTTACATTTCAGGTTTCTAGCCAACTTTTACTATTTGTGCCCCTCTCGGTAGGAATTTCCGAAAATCCATCGACAGGGAATTCCAGCTTCCTAGTTCCAGCAGTTTGAGCAGGCTGAGAGGAACTTAAGTACCGAATTTCGGCTTCCTAGTTCCAGCAGTTTGGACAGGTCGTTAAGGGGCAACTTTCCCTTTTTGAGCCCCCATTTTATAACGACCCTGTCCAAAATTCAAAAAGGTATCTTTCTAATAAGTTAGCCCTCACTCCAGGGACCCACATTTTAAGCTTCAGGTTTCTAGCCGAAGGGGTTTTTACCGGCCCCCAAGGTGAGGCTTTTCTTCTTATTGCCCCTCCCTTTAGGAATTTACAAAAATTCCATCTTCGCGGCTATCTGCGATGGATGAGGAACATTCATACCAAATTTCAACTGCATTGCCTAAGCGGTTTGGGCAGGCCGTTAGTGGGGACATTTTTCCCTTTCAACCACCATTTTTACTATGTTCCTGTGCCAAAATAGAAAAATTACGTTGCCGGTGAGTTAGTCCTACTCCAAGGAATACATATTTAAAATTTTAGGTTGGCCAAAAGGGATTGGGCAAGCCGTGAGGAGGAGACTTTTACCTTATTTCCCCTCCCGATAGGAATTTCAAAAATTCCGTCTAAGCGGACGCCTACACAGAAGGAGGAACTCACATACCGAGTTTCCTTTTGGGATATCCTGTAGGGAATTCCAAAAATACAAACTTAGTCGATGTCTACTACAGTGGAGGAACCTTTATACCAAATTTCAACTTCTTACCTCCAGTGGTTTGGGCAGGCACTTTTCCAATTTGTGAGACTGTTTATGGGGAGACTTTTCCCCTTTTTGCCCGTTCCGGTTGGAATTTCCAAAAATCCGGTCTTAGCGCACGTCTATGCCGAATATCAAGAAACCTTGTTTTAGTGGAGATATCCGTGGGGGGAGGAAAAAAAGTAGTTTTTTTGAAATTATATACTATTTTAAATGGTACTTTTTGGAAAAACGAAATTTTTTGGAAAAAGATACTTTGTTTTTACAAAGTACTTTATTTGTACTTTTTTTGGAAAAGGTATTTTTTTTTAAAAAGGTGTTTTTTTTTGGAAAAATGTATGTTTTTTGGAAAAAGGTACTTTTTTGGAAAAGGTACTTCTTTTGGTACTTTTTTTTTGGGGAAAAGGTACTTTTTTTTGAAAAAGGTATTTTTTTTGAAAAAATGTATGTTTTTTGGGAAAAGGAACATTTTTTTAGAAAAAGGTACTTTTTTTGGGAAAAGGTACTTTTTTTGGAAAAGGTACTTTTTTTGAAAAAGTTATTTTTTTGGAAAAATGTATGTTTTTTGGGAAACGGTACTTTTTTTTAAAAAGGTACATTTTTTTAGAAAAAGGTACATTTTTTGGAAAAAGGTACTTTTTTAAAAAAAGGTACTTTTTTGGAAAAAGGTACATTTTTTGGAAAAAGGAATTTTTTTTGGAAAAAGGTACTTTTTTTGGAAAAAGATACTTTTTTTGGAAAAAGGTACTTTTTTTGGAAAAAGGTACTTTTTTCGGAAAAAGGTACTTTTTTTTGGAAAAAGGTATTTGTTTTGGAAAAAGGTACTTTTTTGAAAAAAGGTACTTTTTTTTTGGAAAAGGGTACTTTTTTTTGGAAAAAGGTACTTTTTTTGGAAAAAGGTACTTTTTTTGGAAAAAGGTACTTTTTTTGGAAAAAGGTACTTTTTTTGGAAAAGGTACTTTTTTTGGAATAAGGTACTTTTTTTGGAAAAAGGTACTTTTTTTTGGAAAAAGGTACTTTTTTCGGAAAAAGGTACTTTTTTTGGAAAAAGGTACTTTTTTTGGAAAAAGGTACTTTTTTTGGAAAAAGGTACTTTTTTTTGAAAAAGGTACTTTTTTTGGGAAAATGGTACTTTTTTTGGGAAAAGGTACTTTTTTTGGGAAAAGGTACTTTTTTGGAAAAAGGTACTTTTTTTGTCCCCTTTTTGCCCCTCCCGATAAGAATTTTCAAAAATGCCGTCTCAACGGACGTCTACACCGGTCGAGGAATCTACATACCAAATTTCAACTTCATAGCTCCAGCAGTTTGAGCAGGCCCTCAAGGGGGAGACTTTTTCCCCTTTTTGCCCGTCCCTGTAAAAATTTCCAAAACTCCCGTCTTGGCGGATGTCTACGATAGTGGAGGAACCTTTATACCAAATTTCAACTTCCTACCTCCAGCGGTTTGGGCAGGCCGTCAAGGGGGGCCTTTTTCCCCCCATTTTTACAACGTCCCTGTCCAAAATTCTGGAAAGTACTTTCCAGAAAAGTTAGCCCCTACTCCAAGGAACACATATCTTAAATTTCAGCTTTCTAGCCAAAGGGGTTTTGGCAGGCCGTCAAGGGGGACACTTTCCCCCTTTTTGCCCGTTCCGGTAGGAATTTCCAAAAATCCCGTCTTAGTGGACGTCTACCCCGAAAGAGGAACCTACATACCAAATTTCAACTTCCTAGCTTCAGCGGTTTGGGCTGGGCGATGTTGAGTCAGTCAGTCAGTCAGTCAGTCAGTCAGTCAGTCACGTTATTCTTTTATATATAGAGATTTGCGACCTGTAGAGTGCGCACAAGATTGCATGGACAGACAGACGGACGGACATCGTTAAATCGAAATAAAAAAAATTCTGAGCCGATCGGTATACTATAAGGTGGGTCTACGACCAATATTTTTTGGTGTTACAAACATCAGCATAAACTTATAATACCCTGACCACATAGTGGTGTAGGGTATAATAACGACTGCACAACAATTGCACAACTTTCCCTTATGGGAATTTGTAGAGTTTGCTAAGAACCGAAAAATTTGAAAACCGCGGTTTCGGTTTTCTAAAATTATAAAAACCGCGGTTTCGGTTTTTTCGGTTTTCTTGTGATATTAATACAATTGTTTTAAAATAATTAAATATACAAAACAATTAAATATTTTAATACGTTCAAGATATTTATTGAAATTCGATTGAATTTCTCACTCAAATAAAGAAAATTACTCCGTTTCTAGACCTTTACGAGAGAAGAAAAAAAAACATGGAAAACCGTTATAAATATAATTTTTTTATTCTTTTGTCGGCAACTAAAGCTGTATTTTCAAGAGTTTAAATTTTAGCAAATTGTTTAGAACAATATAAAGTTAAAATTTCACAAATTTCGTGAACTACGAAATAATATTTTTGTTTTAAATACGCTGTGAAAATCTGAACTGAATATATGAAACTCGATATCTCATAAACTATCTGCCTTTTTGGTGGCTTGACTTAACTTATGTTATCCGTAATAACAAAAAATATTCTTTAAACTAATATTTAATGGAGAAATTATTCATTACAATTAAATACAAAATTTTGTAAAATAGGAGCTGAGCACTTTTCGAAATTCAAGATTCAACCAACATTTTCCTGAGCGCTCAGAAATGAAAGATTCTAAAATAAGATCATTTTCAGAGTGCTGCAATTTTCGAGTCATAAATGAAACATAATAGACTCGTATTTATGAGTGCATTCGATATATTTTTTTTAATTTTTCCATTACTCAAAAATTAATCTTAAATGACTCATAATAGCTCAGGAAATTCTAAATTTTCCAATAATGCTCATAATTCAGGGTCTTTTATGAGTCGTAAAAGTGCTCTCGGAAAGAGGCTACATCGGTAAAGAAATACTCCCTCATATAGGTTAATTTCAGAAGGTATTAATTAGGGCCCTTTTATGAGTCTTTTCGGATTCCAATTGCACACTGAGATGCAATCTAGTTAATTATTTTAATTGGTTAAAGTCATTGTTAAAAACCGACTTATTTTTGTCGGTTTTCGGTTTCGGTTTTGAGGCTTTAAAAACCGCGGTTTCGGTTTCGAATAAAACCGAACAGCAAACTCTAGGAATTTGTGTGTATAAAAAGTTGTGCATTGGATGTTAGTCATTAGTTTTAACTTATGAATACCGCTAATATTGTATATAATAGTTTTGTAATATTAATTTATTAAAATACATCATCTTCTTCAAGCGGTACAGTTTCTAATGTTGTTTTCTCCATTGGCATTCCTTCATCTACCAACATATGATCCAATTATCCATTTGCAATAGAAATATTATGAATTTCATGAATATGTGTGAATAAACTGTAATTAAAAATAATTAGTTTGTTTTTTTTAATTTAATTTAATAAAATGAGCACAACAATATACATTAGGGTGTAATTATACTATATGGTGTATTTTTATTTTAACAAAGCCCAGGCGGATTATTGTGGTCATGCACTCAAAAAAGTTTGTCTGCAGAATCTACCGAGAAAATGCCAGTTAAAATAAAGGTTATTGCAGTTAAAAAGGCGAAAAAGGTATTTACCTTTAAAGTAACTAAAAATGTAGTCATTTTTAACTGTTTAAAAATAACTAACAATGTCGTAAATTCAATTACTAATTTTTGCTACCGAATTTAAAAAAAAAACGGACAAAACTGGTAAAAAACTACTGTTTTCTACAGTTAATTTGTTTGATTTATAAAAGTATATTTTAATAAAAAAAAACAATTTTTTTCTTGCGATTAAAAATTCTAACTACTGTTTTCTACAGTTAATTTGTTTGATTTATAAAAGTTATTTTAATAAAAAAAAAAACAATTTTTTTTCTTGGGATTAAAAATTCTAAATGGTTCTCCAGTTAATATCTTTTAATGCATTGGAGAAAAAATACAATTTTCAGGACTTTATTTGCAAATTAAGAATATATTAGTAACAAATATAAACTAACCAAGAATTTAAAAAATCAACGACATTTTCTGTTTTTTAAATAACTAACAAAAATAACTGTTTACTGCAAAAATATTGTTTTGGTATTTGTTTATCATAATATTAAAAATAACTGCTTTATACAACTCTTACGAAGTTACATTACTTTTCGTTAGTTGCTTTTTTTCTAATAACTGTCAATTTAGTTGTTTTTCATAGAAAAACAACTGTAATTAGGGTTAAAAACAACAACTCTGATTATATACACAAAGAACTGTAAAGTAGTAACTGTCAAACTTTTTTGAGTGTGAGCTAAAACTAACATGGTGACATTTTCGAGATATCGTGATTTTTTTTATTTCAAATAATATTATATTTGTGTTCAGCATACAAAATTTTATTTGAAACAATGTTTCTCAAGACACAATTGAAATGTTTTTATTTGTTTCAGATTTTAGATATTTTCATCAGAAAAATGGGGTTGGAGTTACCCGATTTCGCTGAAATTCTCACAATATTAGTTTAAGATCATGTGTAACAAAATTTCGACTGGGCTTTCACGAAAATCTCAATCTAAAATTTGAGTACAACCCTAATGTACACAAAAGTGTTAAACAAAATGTTTGTATTTATTTAAGCCAGACACAACAAAATACAAAAGTCTTGCGAACTTCATTTTTAATTTTTACCGTTTTCGAGTTGGAAACATGTCTTCACAAAATTCATAACAATATAGCATTTAATTCTTATGAACTAACAAATGTTGTTTTAACAATTCCTCTGTCTCATATATTTTTCCACAATTTCGATGTTCACATATAAATAGTTTCATATTTACGTGTTTCCTTTCGACGTGAGTTTTCAAAAATGTCACCGCACGAAAACCCTTAGTACATAGAGGACATTCAAATGGAAAGACCAATTTATTATTACGATGTTTACGATGACGATGTTGAACTAAGGCCATATTTGATGGTAATTTATCACCACAATAATCACACGTATATGTTTTGTTTTCAAAATTGGAAGTTCTTGTTACTTTCAGTGATGCAGGTGGTATGTTTCCATCATGTTTTCGATCGTGATGTTCTATTAGAGAATGTTGGGCTAAGAAGCTAAATTGTCGAGTTTTTAAACTCATGGAATTATGTTGACTATGTATTTGATAACGATGTCGATTTAAAGCTTCTTTAGTAATAGATTTATAATTACACTGACTACATTGAAATGGTGGTCCTTTATGTACTCTCATCACATCATTATCATCCCTTATAAATTCACTTTCGTTTTTATTATCTTTATTGTTGCTAGTGTTGTTTGCACTATTTGTATTATCTACTTTTTTTTGAGATTTTTCTAATATATCTGAACTTGGATTTTGATCCTGCGTTATTTCTTGTGTATTGGCATAATTTCTCTCCTTTTCAGGATGTTCTCTAATATAATGCTGAGATAAAGCATTTCTGGTAGTTAAGCTATAACCACAATGTTTATATATAAATGGAGATTTATTTGAATCGGAAGATTTTGGGGTTAATCTGCTAATAATCTCATTTTCCATTTGTGCTGTGTTTTCGTCATCATTTACCTCCATAATTTGGTGTTCCTCTATAAATTCTTCCTTAATCTCAATTGCTTCTGTTTTGATATCGTTTTTTATTGTTATATGATATCTGGCAACCTCATTTTCTATTCGTATCTCTTCAATATTTTTATTTGAACATTTTTGTTTACTGTCTGGATCTTCTTCTATATATTCATTCTTAATTACAACAGGTTCGGTGTTTGAAATTGATTCTGAAATTTATTTTTGTATTTTTTTAGAGATATGTTTATACACAGAAAAAACTAAAAACGAATTTTAACAACGAAATTGATTATATCAATTGAAATTTTAATTGATTTTGCACCTATCACTCAAATAATACTATTAATTACTAAAAATTGTATACGATTAATTGAAACAAATTTCGATTAAAGAAGTAACAATATCAATTAAAACATTAATTGAAAATTAAAAAAAAAAAATAATAATATGAAATTGTAAAAAAGTGTGTGTATGTCATGTTTATATATTTGGAGTACTGCATATGTGTTTGTTTTGTTTGTGAACTGCAATGCTTTTGGTTGTTATAAGGAGTGAGATCATAAAAATGTTAACACACATAAAGTTAAATAAAAAAACCACTTTGATGGTCGGATCGATTGAGCAATTTTTTGACGAAGCCTAGTAACCACTTCAAAAACCATAAAAAGTAACCGATACCCGGTATTTTGCGTTTAAAGCATAAAATTCTATTAACAAAAATACGGGTACCCGACTTTCAACCTTATAAAAAACTATGAAGAGTAATCGGGTACCCGACTTTGATGGTCGGATCGATTGCGCAATTTTTTTGACGAAGCCTAGTAACCACTTCAAAAACCATAAAAAGTAACCGGTACCCGATATTTTGCGTTTAAAGCATAAAATTCTATTAACAAAATACAGGTACCCGACTTTCAACCTCTTAAAAAGCTATGAAGAGTAATCGGGTACCCGACTTTGATGGTCGAATCGATTGCGCAATTTTTTGACGAAGCCTAGTAACCACTTCAAAAACCATAAAAAGTAACCGGTACCCGGTATTTTGCGTTTAAAGCATAAAATTCTATTAACAAAAATACGGGTACCCGACTTTCAACCTCTTAAAAAACTATGAAGAGTAATCGGGTACCCGACTTTGATGGTCGGATCGATTGCGCAATTTTTTGACGAAGCCTAGTAACCACTTCAAAAAACCATAAAAAGTAACCGGTACCCGGTATTTTGCGTTTAAAGCATAAAATTCTATTAACAAAAATACGGGTACCCGACTTTCAACCTCTTAAAAAACTATGAAGAGTAATCGGGTACCCGACTTTGATGATCGGATCGATTGCGCAATTTTTTGACGAAGCCTAGTAACCACTTCAAAAACCATAAAAAGTAACCGGTACCCGGTATTTTGCGTTTAAAGCATAAATCTCTATTAACAAACAAAGGGGACCCGACTTTCAACCTCTTAAAAAACTATGAAGAGTAATCGGGTACCCGACTTTGATGGTCGGATCGATTGCGCAATTTTTTTGACGAAGCCTAGTAACCACTTCAAAAACCATAAAAAGTAACCGGTACCCGATATTTTGCGTTTAAAGCATAAAATTCTATTAACAAAATACGGGTACCCGACTTTCAACCTCTTAAAAATCTATGAAGAGTAATCGGGTACCCGACTTTGATGGTCGGATCGATTGCGCAATTTTTTGACGAAGCCTAGTAACCACTTCAAAAACCATAAAAAGTAACCGGTACCCGGTATTTTGCGTTTAAAGCACTGAATTTTAAGACTTCAAACCAAATTTTTATTAAATGAAATTTAATACAAAAACAAAGAAGGAAAACCACATGGAATTCTAACCACTACGAACAAAGTTATCCACTTTTTCCGGAAACCCTCCAATTACCAATGTTACGATAACCAGTAGTTGTTCCTGTTCCCGGCTTTCTTTCAATTGTTAGGTGTAGAGTTTGCTGTTCGGTTTTAATCGAAACCGAAACCGCGGTTTTTCACGCCTCAAAACCGAAACCGACAAAAATAAGTCGGTTTTTAACAATGACATTAACCAATTAAAATAATTAACTAGATTGCATTCCAGTGTCAAATTAGAATCCGAAAAGACTCATAAAAGAGCCCTAAGAACTTCTGAAATTATAGATATATGAGGAAGTATTTCTTCACCGATGAAGCCTCTTTCCGAGAGCATTTTTACGACTCATAAAAGACCCTGAATTATGAGCATTATTGGAAAATTTAGAATTTTCTGAGCTATTATGAGTCATTTAAGATTAATTTTTAAGTAATTTAGAAGTTATGGAAAATCGAAAATTTCAGCACTCTGAAAATTATCATATTTTAGAGTCTCTTACGAGTCATAATTTCTGAGCGCTCAGAAAAATGTTGGCTGCGATATTATTGAATCATGCATTTCGAAAAGGGCTCAGCTCCTATTTTACAAAATTTTGTATTTAATTGTAATGAACATTTTCTCCATTAAATATTAGTTTAAAGAATTTTTTGTTTTTTTGTTATTACTGATAACATAAGTTAAGTCAACAAAAAGTCAGGTAGTTTAAGAGATATTGAGTTTCATATATTCAGTTCGGATTTTCACAGCGTATTTTTAAAAAAGTACTATTTCGTAGTCCGCGAAATTTATAAAATTTTAACTTTGTATTGTTTTAAACAATTTGCTAAAATTTAAACTCTTGAAAAAACAGCTTTAGTTGCCTACAAAAGAATAAAAAAAAATTTATTTATAACGGTTTTCCGTGTTTTTTTCTTCTCTCGATAAGGTTTAGAAATGGAGTAATTCGAGTGAGAAATTCAATCGAATTTCAATAAATATCTTGAACGTGTTAAAATATTTAATTCTTATATATATTTAATTAATTTAAAACAATTGTATTAATATCACAAGAAAACCGAAAAATAACCGAAACCGCGGTTTTTATAATTTTAGAAAACCGAAACCGCGGTTTTAAATTTTTTCGGTTTTTAGCAAACTCTAGTTAGGTGTTCCAGATACCTTTTTACCACTTTTGAAACTGTTTGGCGGCATACATTAGTTTCTTTGGCGATTTTTTTTGTATGTCCAGGTTTGGTTTTGTTGAAAATATTTAATTATTTTTGAACGCACTTTTCTTTCATCGTCCATTCTGTAAAAAATTGCAAATTAAAACTCATGATGTAAATCAATTTATTAACTGACATATTTTTAAAATGTAAACTGCCGAAAAAAAAGAAATATGAGAAGCTTTAAAGCAAAGTTATAGTCAAAAATGTGTGTTAACATTTTTATGATCTCACTCCTTACTAAAAATTTTCTCTATATGGGTGATATCAAAAAATGTGATAAAAACCATGTAACCAGCTAATTTCTAATGCATGAATTACATTTGAGCTATATATTGCGATATATATCAGCGCACTGTCGCCTGTTTTACAAAATTTATAACAATCTGACCAAATTTTGGTTAATACATAAAATTTGTGACCAATTTTATAGGACAAATGTAAACTCCGTAACCAGTAACTCATAAGGTTTTTTAACTTTAATAGCACAAACTGTAAGAATTTTTATGAAGAGGAAAAGTGACGTTTTTAATAAAAATTAATACATTTTACAAACTTTTTCGTATATCTTTGCTAACACGACTTCAACTCTGCAACGAGTTTTCGTCATAATTTCTGATAAAAATGCATACACCAGAATTTTGGGGTTATCTATTAATTATATTGCGAAAAGTATAATGTTATTTATACTCAAATGATCGTTGGACTGTAAATAATCATCTAGTATAACAGACTTGAAGTTTTTCTGCAGCATGTAACAATCTCGAGATGAAAAAGGAAGTCTTTAATAAGATTTGAAAAAATGTTGTAAATTCCGTTCCTAATTTTTACACCAAACTATTTAACGAGTAAGAAAAATAATGTAATATTTGGATTCACCTTGTAGGCATCATACGATTTTGTTTCGGAAAGAAAATTCTGACAAAGCGTTTCTGAAAGAAAACGAAAAAAGTAACCAAATGTAAACTCCGTATCATCAGATTGCATTCAAAAAAATGGAGGTAAATGTTTACAATATTTTAAAATAACCATAAACAGAGGTGATTCAACTAATATTTATGCGTCAAACAATGATTCAACTAATAATTTTGCGTCAAATCAAAAAAAGTTATCAGTTTTTTACCCTAAACTGCTGGAGCGAAAAATGATTGATTTTGTATTTCATTGGTTTGGAATCGAATATTTCGAGCCATTACTGATATTAGTTTGACAAATTAAACTTGTTTCACATAACTTAAGAATTTTTTGAATGCAAAATGTTATGTTTTTAATATATTATTTTTTAACTTCGCAACCGCTTATTAGATTTTTAAAAATTTTATATTTTTGAAAATCATTTAAAAGGAGCAAAAATACAAAATTAAAAAAAATTTTTTTTTCGCGGAATGAATTGTATTTTTATTCGCGAAACCGCCAATTTTATAAACACAAATTGTATATTATTGAAAGCATGTTGAAAACCCAAATACGAAAAACTAATAAATTGAAGAAAATTCGCACGCAATTTTTTTTTGTTATATCTTTTGCTTGCGGGAATGTAAACTCCGTTACCACAAAAAAAAAATTAAAATTGTGGAAAAAAACTTACTGCGACAACTTCTAGAAGAGATTTTTAGCAATTAAGTTTATAATGACTAAACTTACTGATTCCATTAAGAAAACACCGAAATATTAACACAATTTGCTTCTCACAAATTTGGCCCAAAAACTTATCACATTTTTTGATTTCACCCATATGCATACAGTTTAAGAAAAAAAAGTATGGGATTTATATAAAACATAATTATGTAACAAATATTTGCGAAAATACCCAGACAGAAATTGCCAACTGTACCAAAAACAAAACTCTGGCAGAGCACTGATTTTGTAAAAATGACTACGCTTTGTTAAAATAAGGTAAAGTCGGAAGGTCTCGGGTTCGATTCCGGTCAGGAACATAAAATTTTTTGTTTTTTTTTTATTTTTTATTAAATTTAATTGTTTTTTATAAAATAATTTTTCTTAAGTTTTTTTGACCATCTATATTTTGGTTTTCCTGACGTTACACCAACGTTGGCAAGTAAAGTCCAGCAGACGTTATGCCAATGTTTACATATTAGCCATTGCTATCATTCATTTATTATTTAAGCTATGTTGTACTACATGTCTCGTAAGCTTAGTGTGTAGAGCGATTCTCTGGCAATCTGACGGCCCGGGTTCGAGTCAAAGCCCGACCATGTTTTATTTAAAATAATTATAATTAACATTTTTATTTTAAATAAATTTTTTTTTCGCAAAAAAAAGTTTTTTTTAAGTTTTTTAGACCATCAATATTTTGATTTTTCCCACATCATGACAATGTTGGCCGCTTAGTGTCAACCAAACTTTTGCCGACGCTTGTAAGTTAGCTACAACTGCTGTTATCATTGATCTAATTTTTAGCTATTAGATATTACAAGTCTTGTTAGCTTAGTGTGTAGAGATGGCGGCCTGAGTGCAATTCCCTTCAGTACCATGTTTTAAAAAAAAATACTAAAAACAATTTTTTTTAAATTTTTTTGAAAAAAAAATTCTTTGAAAATCTATTTTTAGACCACCTTTTTTCAATTTTGACAACGTTGTGATAACGTTGGCAAGTTAGCGCCAACCAACATTTTTCCACTTAAAAAAACCTACGAAAAAAATGTTTATTCTTAGTAGTATTAATACAACTGGAATTATGTTATAAAAAATTCATGATTACCAGGGCAAGGGTCTTCATGTAAACACATGTTTGTTGTCTTTAATTTGAGAATAGCATAAACTAAATATCTTTGCGAATCAACAAGTTTGCAATGCATATTTTGTTGCATAATTTGCTAAAAATGCTATATTTGACTAAAACTGATTTTTTGCACAATTTATATCTTAAAACAAAAAATTTTTTTTCTTTAAATTTATATTTTTTTGAATTTTTTTTTTATTTTTATAACAAACACGAAAATCTCACAAAAATACAATTACAAAATTTCTTAAGATTATAAACGGTTATTTTCATTGCTTATACTATTTACTTTTTAAGACAAAAAAATAGTAATATTGAATTGGTAATATTTCAATATTACCAACTTTAAAATATATCAAAACTAAATGCATATTTTTAAAAATTTTAGACTCAGATTTTCCTATATTTAACCCTTTGGCGAGTGGCGTACATTATAATGTACGTCGACTTCATCAACTCGTCACTGATTTGAATTTTAACCAAAGCGCTATTCATTTACTGTTATCGGTTCGCTATTTTGTTCTTATTAAAAGTTTATGCAGGCTGTGACATTTCAAAACTACATGAGATCAGTAGAGTGCGTTTTGTCTTGTGATCATCAACGCTGCTGAGATGTGTTAAAAGTTAAAAAAAGGCTAAGTTTAGTCTCGAAAATTGTGTGGTGAATAAAATTCAAAAACTCAAAAGATTTTATGTAGAGATTAATAATAAAAAAAAAAAATTCAAAAGAATGCTAACCCGCTCAGGGTCGGCAGCATGTTTATGTTTGAAATTGAATTCCAAATATCTCCGCTAGGGGGTACTGCAAAGCCATAAAAGTAATAAAAAATATTTCTTGCGCATAGATCTACATTTCCACTAAGTTTGGTGAGAAAATTCCCAGCCATTAAAATTCCCGTGTCAAAGGGTTAATTCATATTTTATGTCCATAAAACACGATTTCTAGTTCATGAACTTCCTTGCCTTGGCGGTTACAAAGGAAACTAGCACTCAAAAAAGTTTGTCGGTAGAATTTGCTGAAAATGACAGTTAAAACAAAGGTATATGCAGTAAAAAAGCCGACAAAGGAATTTAATTTTAAAATAACTAAAAATGCAGTTATTTTTAACTGTTGAAAAATAACTAACAAATGCATTGAAAATAACTTTATGACCTTTTTAACTGCACATACCTTTGTTATAACTGACATTTTTAGTAGATTCTACCGATAAACTTTTTTGAGTGTATTTTATAACAAATATGCAAAAAATAGTGCTAATATTGTATTATGCCAACATGGTTTTACATGAACCAAATTACACTCACAAAATTAACTAATATTGCAGTCAATTTCAACTGCTGTGTTAGCTAATAAATTTAAAATTACTGCAATATAAATCAATATTAATAGAAATTGCAGTTGATTGTAGCCAACATAATTCCCTGAGTGTATACATTAATTATGTGTGCACATCGCACATTTGGACTCCCAACACAGACTCGCAGATCTTAAAGAGCTTCGAATATGTTGTAGAGGAGAAAAAATTAAAGGACATGAATTTTTTTTAGCTGCCCAATCTCATATTTACAAAATGGGGTCAAAAATGGCCCAATTTTTCGTTTTTTCGTTTTATTTCATATTTGTTTCAAAGTAACAAAGGAACTGTAAATGCCAAATATATAACAAAAAATTAAAAAAGGCGCCCCTACGTTCGCCACAAAAAAAAAATTTAAAAAAAAATGTTTTGCCCAACGTAGGTGTCGCCTATTTTGTTATATCTTTGGCATTTACTGTTTGGCAATTAAAGTATAATACATCGATACCACCAGATCTCAGTTGCTAAAACCCTAATATCATAAAATTGAAGCCCGCAAAAAAGCAGAAATTTTTGTTATTGCATTTTTCCTTTACAGCAAAACACTGGTCTCCTCGAGGCAAAAAATAGATTTTTTTTTTTTTTAAAGAAGCAACACTCAGGAAATTCTTCCTATTAATTAACGTGTTGCTTCCTTTGGAAAGGGGATAGAGAAGAAGTGAAAGGTGGGGGGCTTCAAATATGGCAACACTGTAATTGCGCGAGATGTTGAATTTTTACAACAGCTGTTGCGCGCCATCTGACGGTGACTTGTCGAATTTTGTTGAAGCTTTTTAGTTTAAAGCCCTGTTATATTATTTTACTTCGGTGGGCTTAAGTGCTATGGGAACAGCGAAGGAGGAAGCTGCGATATGTATGAGGGATAGAAAAAACTCATACATATTACTATTTTTCATAAATTGATGTTGCCTTGGTTGGGGCTCGAACCCGCAACCTCACGTGTAACAGTCCAACGCGCTAACCATAAAACCACAGCGCCCACAAATATCACACTTTAAAAGCCGACAGTAAATGTCGAAGCTATAATGAAAAATTAAATTAATTTATACAACTCTTATGAAATTATATTACGATTTCCTTAGGCAAAAATAAAATCCGGATAGGGACATGCATACACAATTTGTTAAATACGTTTGGGATTTTAGCACATTTAATTCCTTTATGTATATCCCCATCAAAATAAATTTAGAAAAACTAATATGCAAGTGCTTGTGCAAATTTAAATGTTATTGACACTTTAGAAAACATTGTTTTCTATTGTTGTTTATACATGAATGGATGTCACTACATTGCTAGATCTGTCAAAACAACAGAGTAGTATATTGGAAGATGACAAAGCAAATTGTGTTAAATTTTTCGTTGTTGTTTTTGTTTTTTCTTTGATATTTTAAATGTTTAATAACGCTCCTAGACGAGAACAAGAAATTCTCATTGAGTTTGTAATTTAACTTAACAAATATTTCTAGTAATTCTAAAAACGTCATGCCCTGACGATTTCCTTAGGCAAGAATGAAATCCGGATAGGGACATGCCTACAACGGATTATGTTTCACAATTTGTTAAATACGTTTGGGATTTTAGCACATTTAATTCCTTTAATATATTACTTTTCGTTAGTTGTTTTTTTTTAATAACTGTCACTTTAGTAGGTTTTTCATAGAAAAACAACTGTAATTACGGTTAAAAATAACAACTACTGATTATATACACAAAGAACTGTGAAGTAGTAATTGTCGAACTTTTTTGAGTGTGTTCTAAAACTAACATGGTGATATCGTGATTTTTTTAATTCAGTTAATTTTTTATTTGCGTTCAGCATACAAAATTTTATTTGAAACGATGTTTCTCAACATACAATTAAAATCTTTTTATTTGTTTCAGATTTTCCATATTTTCATCTGGGCTTAGAGTTACCCGATTTTGCTGAAATCCTTACAATATTAGTTTAAGATCATGTGTAACAATATTTCGCCTGGGCTTTCACGAAAATCCAAATGTAAAATTTTAATACCACCCTAATATACATACAGTTTCGAGCATAAAAAATGCAACGCTACGCTAAATCTTCTAAGTATGCTTTAATTTCTTCTAATGGTTTTTTATTTGCGCTTATCTTTTGTTGATATATTCGTTGATGAGTATTTTCATATTTATAGTCGTTTGATTTGCATTTATTTATGTTAATTAGTTCTTACGAACTTTTTTTGAAACTAGTGCCTATTTTGTGCGAGCAAAAAAAATGCAACGAAAGAATAATACACTCAAAAAAATAAGTTAGTAGAAAAATTAGTAAAACGTCTTGTATATCAAGTTTACTAGTTTTCAGCAATTTTTTTTTGCTGAAATTCCGTTTTCAGCAAAAGTTTTAGCTATATTTTTTAGCACTAAACTAATTTTGACTAATGTTTTACTAATTTATTTTGCTACAAAAATTGTGCTGATAACCGCAATTATAGCGTGGACGACAACCAGATAAACAAATGTAGATGTCGCAGCTTGTCTGGATGTAGTACACACAACGGAAATGATTAAAAAGAAAAACAACTCTACACAATTTCTATATTTAAATTTTCAGCAAATAAATTAACTAAAGTAAAATTTCGCTACAAGTGTTTTGAGTTTTTTTCCGTCTACTAATATTCAGCAAAAAGTTTAGTGATTTTAGCAAGGATTTTTTTCATTTGCCTTCGACTAAGTGTTAGCCAAACTTTTGCTGAAGATTACTATTTTTTGGTAAAAATCAACTCGCTGATTTTCAGCAAACCTTTTGCTGAAATTACCAACTTTTTTGCAAGCACGCTCCTGACTAAAAATTTGCTGACTCAGCAACATTTTTTGCTGACTTTACTGACTTTTTTTTGAGTGTATGTATCAGGTAAGTATAAAAATTTTATTTATTCACGAAATTTGGACTGAATTAACCAAAATTAACTAAATTGCTTATTCTTTACAAAATACAACAATCACTTGATAGCCGGCTGCTATTATTACTGCGCTTTGGGAAGGCAAACCTTTACTTGGAATCGGAACTATGTTTAAAGGAAACAGGTCCACTGTGTCACGAATTACAACTCGGCATTAGGATCGCGGTTATATTCATAGGAAAATAGGAAGTGGAAGACCCCGAAAAACAATTAAAAGACAGCACAGAAATATGATCTCTATTGTTAAAGCGACCCCAATAAGACCGCCGTAGATGTTATGCAGTGTGCTTCAGAACATTTAGGCGCAACCGTCGGAGTTCATACCGCACATAGACTTAAAGAAAACAAACTTGTTAGAAAGACGTCCAGTAAAGAAACCCTTCATAAGGAAAGTAAATACAAAGAAGCGTCTCGATTTTGGAAAGCGTCATAGGCACTGGGCAAAGGTTTTATTTAGTGACGAAACAAAATCAAATTTTTTTGGATCCGCTGGATTGAAGTTCATCCGCAGACCACCAAATATATGGTAGTCTCCTAGGTACTAGAAATAACGCGCTAAACACGGCGGAGGATGCCTTATGGTCTGGGGTATGAAATCGTTTTCTTAAATATAACACACTTGTTTAAATTTTTATTTTAAGGTGAATTCTCCCGTGATGGTGTTGGATCAGAAGTCAAAATTGATGACAGAATAAACGCAGAGGGTTACTAGAAGAGCACATGCTTCCTCAAATGTAGGAAAATGGCTGTTAGAAGCATATTCCAATACGAAAATGACCTTAAGCACACCAGTCGCTTAGCTAGGCAATTTCTAAATAACAACGGTGTGGAAGTTTTACAGTGGCCAGCACAGTCACCCGATTTAAACCCTATAGAGAATCTATGAAAGCTTGTAGACAGCGAAATACGAAAGCAAAAGCTTTCAAATTTAAGGCATTTCGAAATTGTTGCCAAACAGGTGTAGCAAGGTATACCTTCACAAAATTGGTTGCGCTCGTGGAGTCCATGCCTTCACGAATCAAAGGAGTAATTAAAAATAATGGCTATTTCACTAAATAATAAAAATCTAATTAGTATGCTGAATTTTTTAACAAATAAAATCGATTAAATGTAAAATACATAAAAGTTGCATTTTTTTGCTCGCACAAAATAGGCACTAGTTTCAAAAAAAAAAAAAGTTCGTAAAAACGAATTCACATAAATAAATGTAAATTAAACGACTTAAAATATCAAAATACACATTAACAAAAGATAAGTGCAAATAAAAATCATTAGCAGAAATCAAAGCATACTTTTATTCTTATGAACTAACGTATGTTGTTTTAGTAATTCCTCTGTCTCATATATTTTACCACATTTTCGATGTCCACATATAAACAGTTTCTCATTTTCGTGTTTCGTTTCGACGTGATTTTTTAAATATGTCACCGAACGAAAACCTTTAGAACATAGAGGACATTCAAATGGAAAGACCAATTTATTATTATGATGTTTAACACGATGATGTTGAGTTAAGGCCTTATTTGTTGGTAATTTATGACCACAATAATCACATGTATATGGTTTGTTTTCAAAACTGGAAGTTCTTGTTACTTTCAATAATGCAGGTGATATGTTTCCATCATTTTTTCGATCGTGATGTTCTATTAGAGAATGTTGGGCTAAGAAGCTAAATTCTTGAGTTTTTAAACTCGTGGAATTATGTTGACTATGTATTTGATAACGATGTTGACTTAAAGCTTCTTTAGTAATAGATTTATAATTACACTGATTACATTGGAATGGTGGTCCTTTATGTACTCTCATCACATCATTATCACCACTTATAAACTCACTTTCGTTTTTATTATCTTTATTGTTGCTAGTGTTGTTTGCACTATTTGTATTATCTACTTTTTTCTGAGATTTTTCTAATATATCTGAACTTGGATTTTGATCCTGCGTTGTTTCTTGTGTATTGGCATTACTTCTCTCCTTTTTAGGATGTTTTCTAATATATTGCTGCGATAAAGCATTTCTGTTAGTTAAGCCATAACCACAATGTTTACATATAAATGGAGATTTATTTGAATCGGAAGATTTTGGGGTTAATCTGCTAATAATCTCATTTTCCATTTGTGCTGTGTTTTCGTCATCATATACCTCCATAGTTTCGTGTTCCTCTATAAATTCTTCCTTAATCTCAATTTCTTCTGTTTTGATATCGTTTTTTATTGTTATATGATATCTGGCAACCTCATTTTCTATTCGTATCTCTTCAATATTTTTATTTGAACATTTTTGTTTACTGTCTGGATCTTCTTCTATATATTCATTCTTAATTACAACAGGTTCGGTGTTTGAAATTGATTCTGAAATTTATTTTTGTATTTTTTTTAGAGATATGTTTGTATGTTAAAAGAAATAAGAACTAACAGTTTGAAAATTTGCACCTCAGATCGTCAGAATGTTTTAATATTTTGTACTTAAAAAAAACTACGAAGAAAATGTTTATTCTTAGTTGTATTAATACAACTGGAATTATGTTATAAAAAGTCATGAATACCAGGGCAAGGGTCTTCATGTAAACACATGTTTGTTGTCTTTAATTTGGGAATAGCATAAACTAAATATCTTTCCGAATCAATAAGTTTGCAATGCATATTTTGTTGCATAATTTGCTAAAAATGCTATATTTGACTAAAACTGAGTTTTTGTACAATTTATATCTTAAAAAAAAATTTTTTTTTTAAATTTATATTTTTTTGAATTTTTTTATTTTTATAACAAACACGAAAATCTCACAAAAATACAATTACAAAATTTCTTAAGATTATAAACTGTTATTTTCATTGCTTATACTATTTACTTTTTAAGACAAAAAACTACTAATATTGAATTGGTAATATTGAAAACTTTGAAATATACCAATAATAAATGCAAATTTTTAAAATTTTATACTCAGATTTTCCTATATTTAATTCATATTTTATGTCCATAAAACACGATTTTTAGTTCATGAACTTCCTTGGCGGTTACAAAGGGAACTAGCACTTAAAAAAGTTTGTCGGTACAATTTGCTGAAAATGACAGTTAAAACAAAGGTATATGCGGTAAAAAAGCCGACAAAGGAACTTAATTTTAAAATAACTAAAAATGCAGTTATTTTTAACTGTTGAAAAATAACTAACAAATGCATTGAAAATAACTTCATGACCATTTTAACTACATAACCTTTGTTATAACTGTAATTTTTAGTAGATTCTACCGATAAACTTTTTAGAGTGTATTTTATAACAAATATGCAAAAAATAGTGCTAATATTGTATTATGCCAACATTGTTTTACATGAACCAAATTACACTCACAAAATTAACTAATATTGCAGTCAATTTCAACTGCTGTGTTAGCTAATAAATTTAAAATTACTGCAATATAAATCAATATTAAAAGAAATTGCAGTTGATTGTAGCCAACATAATTCCCTGAGTGTATACATTAATTACACTGTGAGACAAATGGTAGGGGTCAGTGATCGGGAAGGGTTCAAACTACCGGGGAAAGTTATATCGGTAAAAAAGAAGTTATACGTGTCCCAGCGTTTCGCTGGGTCACCCTTAGGAATCGAGATATATCGATTTGACCTTTGGTGGTCTTTTTTTTGACATAACTCGAGAACCACTAGTCCGATTTTGCTCAAACAATTTTAAAAAAAATTAAAAATTACAATTCCTTTAATCTGTTCATATAACGTTTTTCTATATACCCAACAGTTTTGCCGGTAAAAATTAATGTATGAAGAAAAAAATATTTTTTGCCTAAAATATTAAAAAAAAGTAATAAACAAAAGGTTATTGATTTTTATGTTAGCGGTAACAAACATTTATTTTTACCGGCAAAACTGTTGAGTATATAGAAAAACGTTATATGAACAGATTAAAGGAATTGTAATTGTAATTTTTAAAATTGTTTGAGCAAAATCGGACTAGTGGTGCTCGAGTTATGTCAAAAAAAGATATATCTCGATTCCTAGGGGTGACCCAGCGAAACGCCGGGACACGTATAACTTGTTTTTGACCGATATAACATTTCCCGTTGGTTTCATCCATGCGCGGTTCCAGCAATTAATATAAGGGGAAAAATCATACGCCTCAGTGGACAACTCAATGTATTTGTCTACTGTGGCGTATGATTTTTCCCCTTATATTAATTGCTGGAACCGCGCATGGTTTCATCCCATCCCGATTTTGACTGTCGCATAGTGTTATGTGTGCACATCGCACCTTTGGACTCCCAACATAGACTCGCAGATCTTAATGAGCTTCGAATATGTTGTAGAGGAGAAAGGACATGCATTTTTTTTAGCTGCCCAATCTCATATTTACAAAATGGGGTCAAAAATGGCCCAATTTTTCGTTTTTTCGTTTTATTTCATATTTGTTCCAAAGTAACAAAGGAACTGTATAACAAAAAATTAAAAAAAGTGTCCCTACGTTCGCCACAAATAAAAATTAAAAAAAAAATGTTTTGCCCAACGTATATCTTTGGCATTATATCTTTGGCATTTACAGTTTGGCAATTAAAGTATAATACATCGATACCACCAGATCTCAGTTGCTAAAACCCTAATATCATAAAATTGAAGCCCACAGAAAATCATTAAACTTTTGCTTAAGAAGCTTTTCGATAAATCCAGCAGAAATTTTTGTCATTGCATTTTTCCTTTACAGCAAAACACTGGTCTCCTCGAGGCAAAAAATTGATTTTTTTTTTTTTAAAGAAGCAACACTCAGGGAATTCTTCCTATTAATTAACGTGTTGCTTCCTTTGAAAAGGGGATAGAGAAGAAGTGAAAGGTGGGGGGCTTCAAATATGGCAACACTGTAATTGCGCGAGATGTTGAATTTTTAGAACAGCTGTTGCGCGCCATCTGACGGTGACTTGGCGAACTTTGTTGAAGCTTTTTAGTTCATATTATTTTACTTCGGTGGGGTTAAGTGCTATGGGAACAGCGAAGGAGGAAGCTGCGATATGTATGAGGGATAGAAAAAACTCATACATATTACTATTTTTCATAAATTGATGTTGCCTTGGTTGGGGCTCGAACCCGCAACCTCACGTGTAACAGTCCAACGCGCTAACCATTAAACACCACAGCGCCCACAAATATCACACTTTAAAAGCCGACAGTAAATGTCGAAGCTATAATGAAAAATTAAATTAATTTATACAACTCTTATGAAATTATATTACGATTTCCTTAGGCAAAAATAAAATCCGGATAGGGACATGCCTACACAATTTGTTAAATACGTTTGGGATTTTAGCATATTTAATTCCTTTATGTATATCCCGATCAAAATAAATTTAGAAAAACTAATATGCAAGTGCTTGTGCAAATTTAAATGTTATTGACACTTTAGAAAACATTGTTTTCTATTGTTGTTTATACATGAATGGATGTCACTAGATCTGTCAAAACAACAGAGTAGTATATTGGAAGATGACAAAGCAAATTGTGTTAAATTTTTCGTTGTTGTTTTTGTTTTTTCTTTGATATTTTAAATGTTTAATAACGCTCCTAGACGATAACAAGAAATTCTCATTGAGTTTGTAATTTAACTTAACAAATATTTCTAGTAATTCTAAAAACGTCATGCCCTGACGATTTCCTTAGGCAAGAATGAAATCCGGATAGGGACATGCCTACAACGGATTATATTTCACAATTTATTAAATACGTTTGGGATTTTGGCACATTTAATTCCTTTAATATATTACTTTTCGTTAGTTGTTTTTTTTTAATAACTGTCACTTTAGTAGGTTTTTCATAGAAAAACAACTGTAATTACGGTTAAAAATAACAACTACTGATTATATACACAAAGAACTGTGAAGTAGTAATTGTCGAACTTTTTTGAGTGTGTTCTAAAACTAACATGGTGATATCGTGATTTTTTTAATTCAGTTAATTTTATATTTGTGTTCAGCATACAAAATTTTATTTGAAACGATGTTTCTCAACATACAATTAAAATGTTTTTATTTGTTTCAGATTTTCCATATTTTCATCTGGGCTTAGAGTTACCCGATTTTGCTGAAATCCTCACAATATTAGTTTAAGATCATGTGTAACAATATTTCGCCTGGGCTTTCACGAAAATCCAAATGTAAAATTTTGATACCACCCTAATATACATACAGTTTCGAGCATAAAAAATGCAACGCTACGCTAAATCTTCTAAGTATGCTTTAATTTCTTCTAATGGTTTTTTATTTGCGCTTATCTTTTGTTGATATATTCGTTGATGAGTATTTTCATATTTATAGTCGTTTGATTTGCATTTATTTTTGTTAATTAGTTCTTACGAACTTTTTTTGAAACTAGTGCCTATTTTGTGCGAGCAAAAAAAAAATGCAACGAAAGAATAATACACTCAAAAAAATAAGTTAGTAGAAAAATTAGTAAAACGTCTTGTATATCAAGTTTATTAGTTTTCAGCAATTTTTTTGCTGAAATTCCGTTTTCAGCAAAAGTTTAAGCTTTATTTTTTAGCACTAAACTAATTTTGATTAATGTTTTACTAATTTATTTTGCTACAAAAATTGTGCTGATAACCGCAATTATAGCGTGGACGACAACCAGATAAACAAATGTAGATGTCGCAGCTTGTCTGGATGTAGTACACACAACGGAAATGATTAAAAAGAAAAACAACTCTACACAATTTCTATATTTAAATTTTCAGCAAATAAATTAACTAAAGTAAAATTTCGCTACAAGTGTTACAAGTGTAATATTCAGCAAAAAGTTTAGTGATTTTAGCAAGGATTTTTTTCATTTGCCTTCGACTAAGTGTTAGCCAAACTTTTGCTGAAGATTACTATTTTTTGGTAAAAAGCAGCTCGCTGATTTTCAGCAAACCTTTTGCTGAAATTACCAACTTTTTTGCAAGCACGCTCCTGACTAAAAATTTGCTGACTCAGCAAACATTTTTTGCTGACTTTACTGACTTTTTTTTTGAGTGTATATATCAGGTAAGTATAAAAATTTTATTTATTCACGAAATTTGGACTGAATTAACCAAAATTAACTAAATTGCTTATTTTTTACAAAATACAACAATCACGTGATAGCCGGCTGCTATTATTACTGCGCTTTGGGAAGGCAAACCTTTACTTGGAATCGGAACTATGTTTAAAGGAAACAGGTCCACTGTGTCACGAATTACAACTCGGCATTAGGATCGCGGTTATATTCATAGGAAAATAGGAAGTGGAAGACCCCGAAAAACAATTAAAAGACAGCACAGAAATATGATCTCTATTGTTAAAGCGACCCCAATAAGACCGCCGTAGATGTTATGCAGTGTGCTTCAGAACATTTAGGCGCAACCGTCGGAGTTCATACCGCACATAGACGCTTAAAGGAAACAAACTTGTTAGAAAGACGTCCAGTAAAGAAACCCTTCATAAGGAAAGTAAATACAAAGAAGCGTCTCGATTTTGGAAAGCGTCATAGGCACTGGGAAAAGGTTTTATTTAGTGACGAAACAAAATCAAATTTTTTTGGATCCGCTGGATTGAAGTTCATCCGCAGACCACCAAATATATGGTAGTCTCCTAGGTACTAGAAATAACGCGCTAAACACGGCGGAGGATGCCTTATGGTCTGGGGTATGAAATCGTTTTCTTAAATATAACACACTTGTTTAAATTTTTATTTTAAGGTGCATTCTCCCGTGATGGTGTGGACCAGAAGTCAAAATTGATGACAGAATAAACGCAGAGGGTTACTAGAAGAGCACATGCTTCCTCACATGTAGGAAAAATGGCTGTTGTAAGCATATTCCAATACGACAGTGACCTTAAGCACACCAGTCACTTAGCTAGGCAATTTCTAAATAACAACGGTGTGGAAGTTTGATAGTGGCCAGCACAGTCACCCGATTTAAACCCCATAGAGATTCTATGGAAGATCGTAGACAGCGAAATATGAAAGAAGAAGCTTTAAAATTTAAGGCATTTCGAAGTTGTTGCCAAACAGGTTGCTACACCTGGCATACCTTCACAAAATTGGTTGCGCTCGTGGATTACATGCCTTCACGAATGAAAGGAGTAATTAAAAATAATGGCTATTCTACTAAATAATAAAAATTTAATTAGTATGCTGAATTTTATCGATTAAATGTAAAATACATAAAAGTTGCATTTTTTGCTTTGCACAAAATAGGCACTAGTTTAAAAAAAAAGTTCGTAAAAACTAATTCACATAAATAAATGCAAATCAAACGACTTAAAATATGAAAATACACATCAACGAATATATTAACAAAAGATAAGCGCAAATGAAAAACCATTAGAAGAAATCAAAGCATACTTAGATGATTTAGCGTAGCGTTGCATTTTTTATGTTCGCAACTGTAAAAGTGTTACACAAAATGTTTGTATTTATTTAAGACAGACACAATAAAATAGAAAAGTCCTGCGAACTTCATTTTTAATTTTAAAAGTATTTTACCGTTTTCGAGTTGGAAACATGTCTTCTCCAAATTCACAACAATATATTTATTTATCCTTATGAACTAACAAATGTTGTTTTAGTAATTTCTTTGTGTCATATATTTTACAACATTTTCGATGTCCACATATAAATAGTTTCTCATTTTCGTGTTTCGTTTCAACGTGAGTTTTTAAATATCTCACCGCACGAAAACCTTTAGTACATATAGGACATCCAAATGGAAAGACCAATTTATTATTACGATGTTTACTATGGCGATGTTTAACTAAGGCCTTATCTGTTGGTAATTTATAACCACAATAATCACACGTATATTTGTTTTCAAAGCTGGACGTTCTTGTTACTTTCAGTGATGCAGGTGGTATGTTTCCATCATGTTTTCGATCCTGATGTTCTATTAGAGAATATTGGGTTAAGAAGCTAAATTGTCGAGTTTTTAAACTCATGGAATTATGTTGACTATGTATTTGATAACGATGTTGATTTAAAGCTTCTTTAGTAATAGATTTATAATTACACTGATTACATTGAAATGGTGGTTCTTTATGTACTCTCATCACATCATTATCATCACTTATAAACTCACTTTCGTTTTTATTATCTTTATTGTTGCTAGTGTTGTTTGCACTATTTGTATTATCTACTTTTTTTTGAGCTTTTTCTAATATATCTGAACTTGGATTTTGATCCTGCGTTGTTTCTTGTATATTGGCATTATTTCTCTCCTTTTCAGGATGTTTTCTAACATAATGTTGCGATAAAGCATTTCTGGTAGTTAAGCTATAACCACAATGTTTACATATAAATGGCGATTTATTTGAATCGGAAGATTTTGGGGTTAATCTGCTTATAATCTCATTTTCCATTTGTGCTGTGTTTTCGTCATCATTTACCTCCATAATTTCGTGTTCCTCTATAAATTCTTCCTTAATCTCAATTTCTTCTGTTTTGATATCGTTTATTATTGTTACATAATAGCTGGCAACCTCATTTTCTATTCGTATCTCTTCAATATTTTTATTTGAACATTTTTGTTTACTGTCTGGATCTTCTTCTATATATTCAATCTTAATTACAATATGTTCGGTGTTTGAAATTGATTCTGAAATTTAGTTTTGTATTTTTTTTAGAGATATATTTGTATGTTAAAAGAAAAAAGAACTAACAGTATGAAAATTTGCACCTCAGATCGTCAGAATGTTTTAATTTTTTGCACTTAAAAAAAACTACGAAGAAAAATGTTTATTCTTAGTTGTATTATTACAACTGGAATTATGTTATAAAAAGTCATGAATACCAGGGCAAGGGTCTTCATGTAAACACATGTTTGTTGTCTTTAATTTGCGAATAGCATAAACTAAATATCTTTCCGAATCAACAAGTTTGCAATGTATATTTTGTTGCATAATTTGCTAAAAATGCTATATTTGACTAAAACTGAGTTTTTGCACAATATATCCCAGTGTAGAAACGGTAATGACATATCATTATTTTTTGGAGTATCAGTAATGACACCCACTTACCTTCTGCATTATTTTAAAACATATAATAATGAATTACTGATAATGACTTATTTTTATCATTATTTCAAATAGAAAATAATTTTCTAGATTTTTTTGAAAATTTTTTTAAATCTATTTTTAGACTCAATATTTTTTAAACACTGGTAAGGATATATGTAACCACATATTTTTTGATTTTTTGTATGTTGGCGAGTAAGTTTACTTGTGTGCAGCAGGTCAATTATGTTTTTATCTATTAAATATTACATGTCGATATAGCTCAGATGGTAGAGCTGTTGACTGGCAATCTGTAGACCCAGGTTCGATTCCTGCACCAGCATCATTTTATTAAAAAAAAAAAAAAAATACAATAAAAAATATTTTTTTTTATATAATTTATTTTTTTTTTAATTTATTTTTAGACTCATTATTTTTGTCAGTACTGGTAAGCACATACGATATACTTTTTGATTTTTCGTATGCTGGTGAGTAACGACAACTCATTATTTTTCGCGACATCGCCATATAAAGGTAATAAGAAATGTAATAACTAGTTACTATTACCAAGTATGTAGTTACATAACCACATATCTGGTAAGATTTTCTACACTGGGAAGTATGTAGTTATATAACAACATATCTAGTAATGATTTTCTACACTGGGATATCTTAAAAAAATTTTTTCTTTAAATTTATATTTTTTTAAATTTTTTTTATCTTTATAACACGAAAATCTTACAAAAATACAATTACAAAATTTCCGAAGATTGTAAAGGGTTATTTTCATTGCTTATACTATTTACTTTTTAAGACAAAACAACTACTAATATTGAATTGGTAATATTGAAAACTTTGAAATATATCATTAGACTCAGATTTTCCTATATTTAATACATATTTTATGTCCATAAAACACGATTTTTAGTTCATGAACTTCCTTGCCTTGGCGGTTACAAAGGAAAGTAGCACTCAAAAAAGTTTGTCGGTAGAATTTGCTGAAAACGACATTTAAAACAAAGGTATATGCAGTAAAAAAGCAGACAAAGGAATTTAATTTTAAAATAACTAAAAATGCAGTTATTTTTAACTGTTGAAAATTACTAACAAATGCATTTAAAATAACTTTATGACCTGACCAAAGGATATGCAGTTTATCCTTTGTTATAACTGTCATTTTTAGTAGATTCCACCGATAAACTTTTTTGAGTGTATTTTATAACAAATATGCAAAAAATAGTGCTAATATTGTATTATGCCAACATGGTTTTACATGAACCAAATTACACTCACAAAATTAAAAAATATTGCAATCAATTCTACTGCTGTGTTAGCTAATAAATTTAAAATTACTGCAATATAAATCAATATTAATAGAAATTGCAGTTGATTATAGCCAACATAATTCCCTGAGTGTATACAATATTTATGTGTGCACATCGCACCTTTGGACTCCCAACGCGGACTCGAAGAGGGGAAAAAATTAAAGGACATGAATTTTTTTTAGCTGCCCAATCTCATATTTACAAAATGGGGTCAAAAATGGCCCAATTTTTCGTTTTTTCGATTTATTTCATATTTGTTCCAAAGTAACAGAGTAACTGTAAATGCCAAAGATATAACAAAAAAATTAAAAAAGGCGCCCCTACGTTCGCCAAATATAAAAAAATTAAAAAAAAAGTTTGCCGAACGTTAGGGTCGCCTTTTTACATTTGTCGTTATATCTTTGGCATTTACAGTCGGATCTTAAAGTATGATACATCGATGTTTTTCTCTCGAGGGGACCAATGTTTTGCTCTAAGGACCATTGACCTCAAGTATCCCGTTCTAGTATTTAAACACCAGATCTCAGTTGCTAAAACCCTAATGTAAGAAAATTAAAGCCCGCAAAAAATCATAAACTTTTGCTAAGGAAGTTTTTCGATAAATACATCAGAAATTTTTGTCATTGCATTTTTCCTTTATAGCAAAACACTGGTCTCCTCGAGGCAAAAAATAGATATATCACACTTTAAAATCCGACAGTAAATTTCGAAGCTAAATGAAAAATTAAATTAATTTATACAACTCTTACGAAATTACATTACTTTTCGTTAGTTGTTTTTTTTTTTTTAATAACTGTCACTTTATTTGGTTTTTCATAGAAAAACAACTGTAATTACGGTTAAAAATAACAACTACTGATTATATACACAAATAACTGTGAAGTAGTAAATATCGACCTTTTTTGAGTGTGTTCTAAAACTAGTATGGTGACATTTTCGAGATATCGTGATTCTTTTATTTCAGATAATTTTATATTTGTTTTCAGATACAAAAGTTTATTTGAAACAATGTTTCTCAAGATACAACTGAAATATTTTTTTATTTGTTTCAGATTTTCGAAACTTTCATCTGCAAAATGGGCTTAGATTTTGCTGAAATTCTCACAATATTAGTGTAGGACCATCTGTAACAATATTTCGCCTGGGCTTTCACGAAAATCTAAAATTTTAATACCACCCTAATATATGTACATAAAAGTGTTACACAAAATGTTTGTATTTATTTAGAGAAATTTAAGACAGGCACAAGAAAATACAAGTCTTGCAAATTTCATTTTTAATTTTAAAAGTATTTTACCGTTTTCGATTTGGAAACATATCTTCACAAAATTCACAACATTATAGCATTTTATCCTTATGAACTAATAAATGTTGTTGTAATAACTCCACTGTCTCATATATTTTACCACATTTTCGATTTTCACATATAAATAGTTTCTTATTTTCGTGTTTTGTTTCGACGTGAGTTTTCAAAAATGTCACCGCACGAAAACCTTTAGTACATAGAGGACATTCAAATGGAAAGATCAATTTATTATTACGATGTTTACGATGACGATGTTGAATTAAGGCCATATTTGTTGGTAATTTATAACCACAGTAATCACACGTATATGGTTTGTTTTCAAAACTGGAAGTTGCTGATGCAGGTGGTGGGTTTCCATCATGTTTTTGATCGTAATGTGCTATTAGAGAATGTTGGGTTAAGAAGCTATGATAGCATAGTTCACATCTAAATTGTCGAGTTTTTAAACTCATTGAATTATGTTGACTATGTATTCGATAACGATGTTGATTTAAAGCTGCTTTAGTAAGAGATTTATAATTACACTGATTACATAGAAATGGTGGTCCTTTATGTACTCTCATCACATCATTATCATCACTTATAAACTTACTTTCGTTTTTATTATCTTTATTGATGCTGGTGTTGTTTGCACTATTTGTATTATCTACTTTTTTCTGAGATTTTTCTAATGTATCTGTACTTGGATTTTGATCCTGCGTTGTTTCTTGTGTATTGGCATTATTTCTCTCCTTTTCAGGATGTTTTCTAATATAATGCTGCGATAAAGCATATCTGGTAGTTAAGCTATAACCACAATGTTTACATATAAATGGAGATTTATTTGAATCGGAAGATTTTCGAACGTAATGATTTTCAAAGTGATGGTGATATAAAGCGTTCTCAGTTTTAGATCTATGTTCACAGAGTTCACATTTGAATGGTTTGAGCTTATTAAATCTATCTTTTTCAGCTTCATATTTTTTTACTATATCTATAACTTGATGATGTTTTCGAAGTCGATGCTGGCATAATGAGTTTTTGTGGAGAAAACTTTTTCCACATAGTTTACATACAAACGATGTTTTTTTGGGTATTGCTGAAATAATTTGTGTGGTCGGAGCACTTATTACTTCATTTTCGTTGTGCATTTCTTCAGTTTCCATATAATTTGCAATTATTTGTTTATTTTCTGCAATAGTTTCCTTAACTAGGGGATCTTTTTTGTTTACAAGTCTTTTTGCTTTTGCAGTACTTTCAGGATGTTTACGAAGACGATGTTGATATAGAGAATTTTGGGTTAATAATTGATGACCGCAAATATTACATTTAAATGGAACTTTTTTTGAGACTGTAGGTTTTTCTTCTACTTCTTCTATGGGCTCTCTAAGGGCATGTATCTCTTTCTGATGTTGTAATAAAATGTTTGTGTTTATAGCGCTATAGGCACATTGGCCGCATTTGAATGGCAACTCTACTACTCTTTGCTTTACTTTTTGGGTTAATCTGCTAATAACCTCATTTTCCATTTGAGCTGTGTTTTCGTCATCATTTACCTCCATAATTTGGTGTTCCTCTATAAATTCTTCCTTAATCTCAATTTCTTCTGTTTTGATATCGTTTATTATTGTTACATGATACCTGGCAACCTCATTTTCTATTCGTATCTCTTCCATATTTTTATTTGAAAATTTTTGTTTACTGTCTGGATCTTCTTCTATATATTCATTCTTAATTACAACAGGTTCGGTGTTTGATATTGATTCTGAAATTTAGTTTTGTTTTTTTTTTTAGATATATGTTTGTATGTTAAAAGAAGTAAGAACTAACAGTATGAAAATTTGCACCTCAGATCGTCAGAATGTTTTAATTTTTTGCACTTAAAAAAAACTACGAAGAAAAATATTTATTCTTAGTTGTAGTAAAAATTAATACAACTGGAATTATGTTATAAAAAGTATTGATTACCAGGGCAAGAGACTTCAACTAAATACACTCAAAAAAATTAGTTAGTAGAAAAATTAGTAAAACGTCTTGTATATCAAGTGTATTAGTTTTCAGCAATTTTTTTGCGGAAATTCCGTTTTTAACTAAAATTTTAGTTATATTTTTTTAGCACTGAACTAATTTTGAACTAATGTTTTACTAATTTATTTTACTACAAAAATTCTGCTGATAACGGCAATTATAGCGTGGACGACAACCAGATAGACAAGCTGTAGATGTCGAAGCTTGTCTGGATGTAGTACAGACAACGGCAATAATCATTAAAAAAAAAACAACTCTACACAATTTCTATATTTAAATTTTCAGCAAATAAATTAATTAAAGTAAAATTTCTCTACAAATTTTTTGAGTTTTTTCCAGTATACTGATATTCAGCAAAAAGTTTAGTGATTTTAGCAAGGATTTTTTTTTCATTTGCAATCGACTAAGTGTTAGCGAAACTTTTGCTGAGATTACTAATTTTTGATAAAAATCAGCTCGCTGATTTTGAGCAAAACCTTTTGCTGAAATTACCAACTTTTTTGCACGCACGCTTCTGACTAAAAATTTGCTGACACAGCAACATTTTTTGCTGACTTTACTGACTTTTTTTTGAGTGTACATGTTTGTTGTCTTTAATTTGAGAACAGTATAAACTAAATACCTTTGCGAATCAAGAAAGTTTGCAATGCATATTTTGATGCATAATTGTTTTGACTAATTTTGTTTGCTTTAGGCCCATTAACTTTTCTCGAGAAGTTAACTTTACCTGAACCATGGGTAACTAACCAATACTAAATATTTATCCCTATGAAAATTTAACCATAATAACTTATCAATATTTTAACTCTGGGTAGTTAACCTTTGTATGAAATGTCAGAATAAAAACAAAAAGAAAAACAAAAATTATTAACAAAAAAATTTTTTTTTCAATACGGGAAAATTAAAAAGCTTTTCTCGCTGTTTTTTGTGTGTTTCTGGTCGTAAAAAAAATAATACCACGTCGTTTTTTTAAAGATTCGCGGTCGCTAAATGCTATAAAATGATTGTGTCTTTTTGCAAACTACGAGAGGTGATTTAATTAAATCCATTTGGTAAGTCTATAAAATAAAAGTGGATTATTGGAACTATTAATAAGTATTTCGTGCTAATCTAGACAACCGCGGAAAGATTCGCGCATAAAATTTAAAAAAAAAATAGTGGAAATTTTGTGATAGATTATTAAATTAAGGCATTTTATGTGATCAGCACATCAAAGTGAGTAGAAAAATAATCGCTGTGCATGATTTTGTATCTTTTTGTAATTGCGAGTCAAAACTGTGGGTTGTCCAGGGGTTCCTCACATACTTTTAAAATATTTAAAACATGATTGGTTCACATTTCATAAATTCGGTAGTGATTTCTATGCGCTTTTTTATATTTAAGAATTAAATTCAGTAGTCTTGTACTTCATTCAGTAGTCTTGAGATTTGATACATGATTCATTTTGAATTTGATACGCTGATTCCAAATTCTTAAATGTAAGTTACCCAAAATTGATGGAACAATTGTTTTTCTGAGAGTGGTTTTCAAAACAATTTTTTCCTATAACGGTACACAAATTAAGAAAATGTTGTCCTATGTATTTTAGAGAACAAAATTCATTCTTTACTACCATCGTAACAAAAAGTCTTAAGCTATTTGAATGCGTTTTGTATAGTATTTTAAAATTCGTAGAAATCTGTTTTTCGCGTTTTTAATCACGATTTTCTCAAAATTGAGAGGTGATAGAGAATTCGGAATAGATATTTGGAATCAGCAAGTAAAATACTAAAAGTATGTATCAATCTTCTACCAACAGCGACTTTTCACTTTGTAGAGGTGTATAATTCGTGTCAAATTATTGTAATATTGGTCACCATTTTTGATTTTAATTATTCAAGACAGATTTTGGCTCCCTGAACCAACAAAAAAATAAATTTTTCCTATTTCCTTATATGAGGCCAATTTCTGTAAGCTATCACAGAAACCTAAATCCTAAATAGCAAAAATTTGTGCACGATTTTAAGTACTGATGCAATTTTTATAAGTTTTGGTAAAGTGGGGGAAATGCACATCGAAAATACTTACATGTGTCATAAACGATTCTTAGTCAAAGTTTGGTTAAAGCTGCGCTTTAAATTTTTTTAATAATCATCATTACAAGTCTAATGTATTAAAATATCTTATGTAGGGTGAATTGTTATAAAATATCCTTGGTTAAGTTTCTTAACCACAGAAATTTCTATGGTTAAATTTTAGCATTGGTTAGAAGAAATGCTTGGTTAAAATTTAGATAAGTTATTCAAAAAATATTTTTACCAGTGGTTAAGGCTAGTAGAGGTCTTAACCAGGGTATAAATTGAGATAAGTTAACGGGCCTTAAATTTATATTTTTTTAATTTTTTTATTTTTATAACGAACACGAATCTCAGAAAAATACAATTACTAAATTTTCGAAGATTTCTCATTTTTTATACTACCCAGTCAGAAAAATACAAACGGGAAAGCGGTGGCAAAGCACTTTAACAGGTGGTACAAGTACTGGCAAAAAGTGCTTTCCCATTCCGAAAATGATAATATCATTAGACAAAAGGACCGGCTGTTTAAAAAGCGTCGGAAAAGCACTGGAGGAACAAAATTTTTGATCGTTGGCAAAACGCTGGCAAAACAAATAAATAGGTGGTCTGGAAATATATTTTCCAAAATAAAATTTAAAAAAAGTTCATATGTATTTTTTTTGGTCCTGCCGTGATTTGAACCCAGACCGTCAGTTTGGCAGACGATTGATCTACCCACTGAGCTAACGACACATATAATACTTGGTGGCTAAATACATAAATGAGTGATAACAACTGGACAACTACTGGCTGTGCTAAAATGCTAGTATTGGCAAAAAAAATCATTGGTCTACCAGTGAATTGATTTTTGTACCACTGCACTATAGGTAACTTGACCCATTTACCTATAGTGCAGTGGTATCACATTCAAGAATGAATTTTTTGGTTAGTATTCAATTAAGAACACATCAAAGCAAATAACGGCAAGTTTTAGGTAGGATACTTTAAAGCATAAAAAATATAGTGGGTTATTTTGTAAAACGCAACGCCTGGCGTTGCGTTGATTTGTGTGTAAATTGTTATTGTTACAAAAACAATTTGTATGGAAAACAACGCAACGCAAGGCGTTGCGTATTACAAAATAACCCCCATAGTTATTTTTCAATTAGCACAGAATTCGACACTTTTTCTTAAGTCAACAAGATGTTTAACGATATTTATTATATCCTACACCACTACATGGGCAGGGTATAATAAGTTTGTGCTGATGTTTGTAACACCAAAATATATATATATATACCGATCGACTCAGAATCACTTTTTGTTTCGATTTAACAATGTCCATCTTTCTGTCTATCCATGTACGAGTATTCTTGTGCGCACGCTATACATCGTAAATATTAAGATATTTTGATGAAAATTTGTACACCGACTTCCAGCTATGGACATATAAATGGCACATTTTACTCTGAATTCTTTCTTATGCTACTATATTGCAAATACTATTAACAACTATATTGCAAATACTATTAACAACATTTAATATTGCTATAAACTTTAATTGAAATTCATTAATGTAAATAAAAACTTATCATTATGAAAAACAAACCCATTGAAATGAGCTGGACACATAAATGGCACAATCTTAAAAAAAGAGAAGAAATGGTTTTAATATTGCATTTGTTAAATTTTTTGGTATGTACAAATATTTTACCGTTAATATTTAGTGCTGTGGCCTTTGTTTCTGATGACAGCTTCGCACCTGCGACCCAAACTTTCCACTAGTTTTTGGCCATTTGTTTTGGGGATGGCGTACCAAGCTTCCTGTGCGGCCGACCACAGTTCGTCCATATTTTTGTAATTTTTCTTGGCGATTTCAACTTTGACTTCAATCCACAGGTCCTCTATTGGATTTATGTCAGGGCTCTGGGCTGGCCAATCCAAAACATCAATCTTCTCCGCACAACACCATTTTTTCACTAGTTTGGTGGAGTGTTTGGAGTCATTATCTTGCATGAATTTTCATTTTATTGGCATGGAGTTGAAGGCATATGGCTCCATATTGTTTTTTAAAATATCTAAATACTATAACTTGTCCATTTTTCATTGATTTTTATAAGCGGACCTACGCCATGCCAAGAAAATGCACCCCAAACCATAATACTGCCACCTCCATGTTTTACCGTCTTCTGAGTGAACCGAGGATTAAACTCTTGACCTTTAGGACGACGAACAAAGATTCTGCCATCTGGTCCTATCCTGTTAATTTTTGTTTCGTCACACGTTGTTCCAAAAACTAATGGAATTTTCCTTATGGGTTCTGGCGAAGGTTAGTCGTTTTGAAATATTTTTTTTTTTGGGATAAAGTCCTTTTTTCTGGAAATGCGCCCAAACAAATTTGCCTCGTTTAGTCTTCTTCTGACAAGTCTGCTTGATATTTCCATGTTAAAATTTTCATTAATATCCGATGCTATCTGCCTTGATGACTTGAATGGATCAATTTTCACCATTCGTACTATAGCTGCATCCGTACGCTCATCTGTTTTTCGTGGCCTTGGCTTCCGAATTTTACCCTTAGTCAATATATCGTGATCCTCAACACAAGAATTAATTGCATTGTAGACTTTTTTGCGAGAAATTTGCATTATCTCAGCAATTTCCGCTACTTTTTTTCCATCTTCATACATTTGCCATATGATCCGCCTTTCCTCACCTGTGGTATGTTTTCCTGATCCCATTTTAAAAAATTTTTAACTTTTTATATTTATTTTTGAACTACGAAAAATATTTATTGCTTTGAATTAAATCTACACGACTACTGCCTATTTTAAGTAAATTGTGCCATTTATATGTCCACTTTAAATCAGCATTGTTAACGCAAAAATGATAACGGTAAATAATAAGCAAAACATAATGGAAAATTTGAGCACTATTAAGACAAACATCTTTTTCAACAACAATCAGAATATATAAAACTTACATTTTGAAATATATTTATTTGGAATATACTTAAATTTATGCGCAATTTAAATTTGTGCCAATTATATGTCCATAGCTGTATATCGGCCCAAGGACGAATCCTATTAATTTTGGTTCATGTTTAGACCTAGTGCCCATAAAAATTGGGTTGTTCGCATGCTCTAGTTCCCAAATGAAAAGATATTTTAATGAAATTTGGTACTCTGATTCACAAGGGCCCATGGCCAAAGTTCATTGATTTGTTTTAGAATCGGTCCATGGTTAGACCTAGTGCCCGTATAAAGGCCTCCCATAAATGGGCATTTTCACACGATACAGGTCGCAAATATTAAGATATTTTGATGAAATTTGGTACACCGACTTATATCGGCCCAAGGCTTAAACCCACTGATTATGGTTAAAATCGGTCCATGGTTAGACCTAGTGCTTATATTAAGGTTCCCACAAAATTGACTTTTTCTTACGCTACTGGTCGCAAATATGAAGATATTTAGTGTGGGTCTAAGAACAAAGTCTATGGATTCTAGATAGGATGGCTACATATTTGGAACTATCGTCCATATTCCGATTTTGTCTTAAATACACCTGACATCAAAAGTTCTCACCGTTTTTTGACACGTGTCCATTTGAACACATTCGAATTTCGCCAACATTAGGAATGCCTGACTAACTTTTTTACTCGTTTTTTAGAATAACAAAAAATATCAAAAATATAATATCTTGTTTGAATCACGATATGAAAATTTATGAATTTTTTAGCTCTTTTAGTAAATTAAAAAATGCTTTTAAAATGAAACAATGCGCAAATGTGCACTAAAAAGAACAAAATATGCATTAAAAACACATATGCGCTTAAAGCCAAAATATGAAAAAATGCATATTTGTTAAAATATGCCACCACAAATCAATGACATTTTGATTTAAATTGGATGATTCCGATAAATATTTAGTCCATATTAGTTTTGGACTATAGAGAAAAACATGCATTTAAATGGAATTTCTCATCCTAACAATTAACATCTTAAAAAATAAGAATGAGTTCTTTTATACACTAGTACCCAAAAAATTTGCTTAGTTCAAAGTTCAAAAATTCATAGTTGTGTTTAAAAAGTTTGTTTATTATGCAAAACCCGATCATATTTAAATAAGATATACATAGCATAATGTTTAAAAAAAACTGGTAAAAAGAAACTAAACATGATTTTAAGCCTAAAATATGTATGGACATATTCGAATGCACGTGGTGTGGAAATTTATGTATCAATATATCGTCAGCTTATTGTATGACCCACTGACCATTTAAAAAAAATTAATTAGGAATGAATTATGTACATCGTTTCTCGATACTTGTATCTCATTTCATACCTGAGATATCCAGTATCGACTTTGATCTACCTGTCAATTTTAAAAAAATTTTAACTTCATAGTTTTTCTAGAAAACGATTTATTGGGATATGGGTCAAACCGATAACATGGCTGACGATATGTCGATTTTTAAGCGGATTATAGACTGATTTTTAATTTGTATGTCTTCAGTGCTGCTCTTGTTCAATCCTTTTCATTTTACCTATATTTTTTAGGTTTTCTTCTCTTTTGGTTATTACTTGATTTATTGTTTGCATTTTATTTTTTATCAATACATCCTTTACACCAGCAAATATAACTACTGTTGTTTTTTATGCTTACGCCAGTGATGCAGATATAAAGCCCTTTTAGTTGTAGATCTATGTTCACAAATCTCACATTTGAATGGTTTTAAGTCTAAAATAAATGTATCTTGATTTTCTTCAATGCTTTCGCTGATTCCATGTTTTATAAGTCGATGTTGGCATAGAGAATTGCTGCTTAAAAAGCTATGACCACATAGTTTACATGTAAATAGTCCTTTCTTGGCTATTAACGTCTGACCACTTACACTCGCTTTTGCAGTTGTATTATCTATTCTATTTCTACCATGTTTTCGTTTCTGATGGTTAAATAAAAGATTTTCGGTTAAACTGCTATAGCCACATAAATCACATTTAAACGGCGATGCAACTCTTTGTTGTATTTTTTGCATCATTTTGGACTTATTGGTTACAAATCCATGTTGAATTTTAATTTCTTCAGTCGCCTTATTTGAAATTATTTCTTCAGTTTCTTGTGTTACATCCTTAATAGTGTGTTGATCTTGCTCACTTTCAAAAGGTTTTTCTTTTATATTGTTGTTAGGATGTTTGCGAAAGCGATGTTGGCTTAAATAATATAGGTTAAGGCATTCATAACCACAAAGATTACAGATTGATTTGTTTTTTAATACAACAGGTTGCTTTACTATTATCGACTGCTTACGATTGTGTATCCATTTATGATGTTGAAGCAAACTATATTCGTCCATATAGCTATGACCACATATGTAACATTGGTATGGCAACTCTACATTTTGTTTTACTTTTGGAATAATTTTAACACGCCGGTGGTTTACTTGCTCTTGAATTTCTTCCTTAACATTAGCAGGTTCTTTTTGTATTACTGTTACATGATATCTGGCAACCTCACTTTCAATTTTTATTATTTCTTCAATATCTTCTTCAATTGATTCTGCCTTAATTATAACAGTTTCGGGGTTTGGTATCGGTTCTGAAATTTAGTTTCGTATATTTTTTTAGAGATATTTGTATGTAAAAAAAACGTAAAGATGTAACTACAAAAACTTTTTATAAATACGGAAATTCACACCTCAGATCATCAGAATCTTAATATTTCTACACTCAAACTGAAAAATTGTAGTTATACAACTGGATTCAAACAAAACTAACTACAACATAGTTTATTAATACTTTACGAACTTGTTTGTTTACTTTTTTATTTAGATAACACTGCACTACAAATTGAGTAAAATAAAGATTTTGATATCGCCGATTGTCTAGATGATACTAAAACACTGCAGTCGATATACAAAGACAAAATATATATCTACTGGTAGACTACAATGATACGAAATACAACGACAAACATTTTTTCAGTTGTTAAGGATACTTTAATTTTCGAATAAATATTGTTATGTTTTTACCTTTTAAAAGCATTGGTTTATTTCCTTTAAATTAACCGGGTTCTTTTCTATTGCAATCAACATAACCAATCCCAACGCTAACACCAATTGTTACGTTTTACCTTATATAAACGTTCGTTTAGCTCCTTTAGATAAACCGGGCTGGTGCTCTTTGTAAATAAAATAACTCTCACAATTTGTTTGATTGAGCTTATGCTCTCATTTATTTTTACTCTCTTTAGTTATACACAGTAGTTTAACACTCACACAAACTCTAATGATTTTAATACAACGATATACTAGAACGCTACTAACTATACAAACTCTAATACGCTACTAACTTAGTGCAATTTAACAGCACAATTGTTAATAATTAACTTCACTCCCCACTTGTAATGCGTAACTTCCCCTTCTTTCGTAACGTTCGGTCTTTTATAGTTTAACGGTCGTTAGTTGCAGAAAATGCTAGAAGCTTAACATTAATTATGGCATTTAACCTTATAGCATATGCTGAGGTGTATACTTAAATGTAGTGTTACGTTACCAGACTGACGTATTTAATAAATCCCGTTACTCAATATATTTTCTTACAGAAAATTACAGAGTTTCCTATACTAGACTGATATAATTTCGTAACAATATTTATACACTACACCACTAATTTAACAGGGTATAATGAGTTTTGCTGATACGATATGAAATGTTTGTAACACCAAAAAATATTCGACCTAGAGCATCGGTTTTCATCAACTTTTACTCTACGGACCTCTCAAGAAATTTTTACTGGCTCACGGATTCCCAATTTTTTTAATTTTTTATATAAAAAGTAGGGATGTGCGATTAATCGATTAATCAAACTTCCTGATTAATCAATTAATCGATTATTCAACAATTTTGATTAATCAAAAACATAATTAATCGATTAATCAGTTATTTCGATTATTCAAAATAATGATTAATTGATTAATCATGCTTTTGATTAATCAAATTTATGAATAATTGAATAATATCTTGTTTTTCACCGTTGAACATGCCTTCAATATAGAAACATAGAACTTAAGAATGGACATTGGTCAAATCTGAACAGTAAGTAAACAATCTGTCTGACTTTCTTTATGACCTTCTCCGAGAAAAGGGACGTAGTGTGTGAAAATGAAGTTTTGAGAAGAACGCATTTAAAGTTTCATTATCACTTTGAACACACCTTCAGTTGGGAGATGCGATTTGGTATGGTTAATCTAAATCATTTCATCTTATTCTGCACCCTTTTAGGTACCAGAATCCACTCTTACGTCCAAACCCGTTTTTTGACATACTAGGTCCCTTTTCTCGGAGAAGGTCACATATGGAGCTATATAAGAGTCTTATAATAAGACATCGCCACAAAGCAAAGATACATTTTTTTTAATTTTAAATATTTTTCAATACTAACCAAAATTATTCAAGTTTTGATTAATCAAAATTCAAATTAATCGATTAATCATAATTCTGATAAATCAAATTTTCAATTAATCAATTAACTGATTAATCAAAGTTCCGATTAATCATACTGTTTGATTAATCGATAAATCGCACATCCCTAAAAAAAGACAAAAAGTAATGTCAAGCCAATGATTGTTAGAAAAAATTTATATGAATATAAAGATTAAAAAATGTTTTTATTCCAGGAACATTTGCGAGATTGAGCAGAAGTGAAATTTTCTAGAAAAAAAATCAAAATTAACCTATTTGAAAGCATGGTGTCCAAATGATCCATTTTTATGTTAAATAACGCTGGTTGGCTGAAAAATTTATGTAGACTTGAGTAATCTCCAAGTCATCCTTAAACTTTTTTAGAACTTTAGAAACCGTTTTCGAGCCAACTTTTAGTTCCGACTATAAAGCTGACGCTTAGGGCCAGTTTTATAGTCAGAACAAAGACCGACTTTTGTCTTAAATATTTAATGATCCGTCCAAAAGAGCCCCCTGTGTACTCAGAAATGACTCAGAAAAAAGAACATATAAAATCCAAATTTTCTTCATAAATTTAAATAGTTTTGGAATCTTCTTTGAGTCCGAAAAATGAACCCTCGTTTTGAGACAGCTTTTTAGATTGTAGAGACAACTTTTTGGATTGTTTTCTGAGGGTTCATATTTTCTACAAAAAAAAAGTGTTTTTAAAAAAACAATAATCATTTCTATGAGTCACTTAAAAATCTTATTTATGAGCGCTCTAAAATTGCTGGCTGGGAAATTTAAAAAAACATTAGTTCCGTCCGCTTACTTTTTAGTTAAAGATATTTAAAGTCTTACTTATTTTTAAATGTATGGTGCGGCGCTTAACAATTTATGGCCCACAGTGACAAATCCCTACCCTCCCCTGATATATAAGATTCACCTCTTTTCTGTAACTAAATCATGTAGACTGTGTTACTATTTATTAAAACACAAATCTTAGATTTATTATATAAAATAGAATAATTGTATAAATATTTATGTAAAACTATCACTATATTTGAAAATTAAACCGGATTCACAATGCTGGAGTACTCCATTCTGCAGAGTGTATTTTGTGCGTTTCTATTTCGCATTTACATATTTTTTGTATCATGCCATGTCTATTTTGGTACACTCCACTCTGCAGAGTGGAGTACTACATCATTGTGAATGTAACTTTATTTTATTTAAGATCATCTTCTTTAAATGGCATAGTTTACATCAAATGTTGCTTCCATTCCATAGACTAGATCTTAAAGTTGTGATAAAAAAATTAAAACTTATTAATGTTACTAGAAAAAATTGCTGCACAGCGATATCCTTAAGAATTTTATATAAATAGTCATCCTTTCAAACCCGAAGACTTTACTGCTGATTGATTGATTGATTTAATACATCTTAAATTGTGTCTGTTTTAGCTTGATCTTTGTCTATCATTTCCATAATACTCTCGCTATGTTTTCCAAGTCGATGTTGACATAAAGAATTTTCATTAACAAAACTATGTCCACATAGTTCACATAGAAATTGTAATCCTTGGAATATGGTTAAAGTCTGATTACTATCACACTTGTGCGTGTAATCACATTCATTTTTAATTTCAATTTTAAGTTCTTCGATTCTATTTGATATTATTTGTGTAATATCATATTTGCTTTTAACTGTTGTATTATTATCAGGATGTTTTATGGAACGGTGTTTATAAAAAGCAGTTTTGGTTTTAAATGGATGACCACAAAGTTCACATAAACATGGATATATTTTCGAGATAAGAGATTTTTTTACTAGTGGCTCCTGGAGACAATGTTTGCGTTTCTGATGTTGTTTCAAAGTTTTGTGTAGGAAAAAGCTATGTCCACACTCGTCACATTTAATTGGCCATGTATCACTTAAATTCTTACTTTCAGCTTGTGATGGAACATCCTCATCCGTTACCTCCATAATTTCATCTTCCTGTATTATTTCTTCCTTTATCTCAATAGGTTCCATTTGTATATCATGTGTTGTTTTAAAATGTGATATTGCTTGCATATTGTCCGGAAATTTTTCTTTAATGGCCTCATCTTCAATAAATTCTTGCTTAACTACATGTACGGTTTTCGGAAACGATTCTGAAAGTTAGTTTCGTTTTTTTAGAGATATGTGAAAATAAAGTAAGACCTAACTCTAAAAACACAAGGTTATATGCGAATATTCGCACCTCAGATTGCAGAATTAATAAATTTTGATATTAAGTTTGGAACATGGATTACAAGAGGAAAATATGACTTTGCATTTTCTCAAAAATTTTGATATTTTAAAACTAACTCGAATTAAAAACATTAAGGAATCGTGATTTGGAGTGAATTCTCTTTGTAATTAAACAATAAAAACATAATCCCCTGGCAAGCGATGTTTCGTAGACCGCTTTTTATTCTATAAGTTCCAAGAGACTCAGATAAGAAGTATTTTTTATATTGCGTTTTGTTAACTCGTTTAAAATTAGTGCCAAAAAGGTCAGAATTTTTAAACATTGTTTTCAAATCTACAATTTTAAATTTTCTAAAGATGAATTAAAAAAATTTTTTTTTAGAAATTTGTTTTCAAATAAGCACAAAAGTATCATTTAAACTATTGAGATGTAATAAACAGTCTAAAAGATATGTCGTTTCCTTTAAAACAAAAAAAAAATATATATATATATAATATATGTTTCCGCCCACTGCCGCACCCCTAAATAATTTTAAAACAAAGTATTTTATATTTATTTATTTATTAAAATTTTACAGTTCCAACTTTAGCCTTAATAGATATCACTTCTCCAACTAGCATACGATCCAATTCCTGGAGTGTAAGTTTTAAATCATGATGCTTTTTCAAATGCCAATTTAGGCTGCAATAAAGAAAATATCAAATTTTACAAATCACTTGCAATCAATTGTTGCGAAAATAATCTCTTACCGTCCTTTATTTGGGAACATTTTTCCACAACATTCGCAACGAAAAGGCATAGTATCCATATGGACATACATATGCGTCTTTAACGAATGTGTCGATTTAAAGAATTTACCACAGGATGGTTCTTCGCATATGTACCGTTTATTTTCATGTCTAGTTTGAATGTGTGTCTTTAAATGAACAGTCATCATGAAGCCCTTGTTGCATAGATGACACACAAACGGATATATTTTCTTGTGGAATCTCATATGGATATTATAATTTGATAAACCTATAATTTTCTTTGAACAATATTCACACGTATATTCTGGATACTTGTCGCAACTTGGTCTTTTGATATGTTTTTCGTATTGCTTCTTGGTGTTAAAGTGTCTTTCACATTTATCACACTGAAATATCTCCGTGTCGTGACGATGTTTACGATGGCGATGTATGGACAATTGAGCTTTGGTGTTTGAGCTATGGCCACACAATCCACATATAAATGGTGGTCCACCTGGCATGGCTAATTTTACAGCTGGTTTTAAAATTGGAATGACTGTGAAAGTATCATTTATAGTAATTTCAGTTTCAATTTCTTCTACGTTTAAAGTTTCAGGAATATGTTCACCAGTTGTTTCCTCTATATTCAGGTCTCTTTTGAAATATTCCTCCTTGAGCACTAAATGCTCTGTATATAGAAGATAATCTGAAAATTTTTTTTTGTACTTTAAAGAAAAACATTGCCAGCTAGAAATTTTAGGCTATTTGATTTGATGTGAATAGCAGTAATAAAGTATACTTTAACTATAAACTATAGTTTAAAATGTGTATGAAATGTCTGTTTTTTTATAAAAAGAATCAGACGAATTCGTTAAAACATTTGTGTAAAAAACACAAAAACATTATTCTTTAATTTTTTTTAGTCGCATCTGTTCTAAATAGATGTATAGAATTGATGGTACGAGCTTCATTAATTTTTCCCATATCGTATTATTTCAGATCTAATTAGATCTCAAATTTGTCCCCAATTTTGAGATCTAATTAGATCTGGTAAGATCTACTAAGATCTGGCCAAAAATAATTTAAAATTAACGGTTCGTTGTTATAAAATCTGTGATTCATAAGTTGTTGTCGATTAGAGTTGAATAGAACCAGCTGCGATACTTTAAGAATTAAAGTTCAAAGCAAAGACAGTAATAACAGAGGATAAAAATAGCATTGTTAGAATTTCATTGATGTTAGTTTAATTGAGTTGTCTTTACATTTGTTCAATATAAATAGATCATTACCAATTATTAACCCATAAGGGCATAGGATACTGAGGATGGGTCTGTAGCGTGTCCCAAAAATACGTATTCTATCCTGCTGGCCTTACCGAATTTTTTAAATTTTTATTCTCTGTAGTTTACTTGTATAATCTCTTATATTCTATCTTTGTAACTACTTATTCCTTCACTATGACAACTCATTATTCTCAATTTTTTTGTAAACGAGACAGTAATGACAACCCATGTATTTTTAGGACATCGCAAACAAAGAGTAATTAACGAGTAAATAGTCTATGCCCGAATTCAATAGGAGGATTTTAGTCTAACGATGGTGTTGCTCCACGTAGTGGAAATTTTGGTAATCGTTTTTTCGAAATTGTTATTTTGACAGCTAATTTGGTTTTCATAAGCACAAAATCATCTAAATGATATCGTCAAAACGATTGAAAATGCATGATAGCAAAATAGCAATTGTTTTGCATATTTTCTTTCTTAAAACACAAAAAACTTTTTATTTTGTATTAATGTAGATTTAAGTTTTTGTATTTATGTAAACTCCTAAGTAAAAAAATTAATTGAGAAATAAATTCAAACATTTTTACTAGTTATTTATGTACTACAACGAAAATCACATATTTTTTTCAAAACTATTATTTTTCTCTATGTAATAGTTGTTGCTTTAACCAAAGTTCCTTTAGTAGTAACGCAAATATTTGTAGGTTTGTTGTATTTAACATTCAAGCCTTTTTATATTATTATTTATATCTATAGTCATTAGAACGAAAGCAAATAACCTTTAAAATAGATGTTTATATAGAATTCGAATGGGCAAATTCATGATTACACTACGATATTACTTTCATAAAAAAGGGAATTTTTTTTTAATAATTCTCTATTTTATATATTTTTTTTTAAATTATTTATTAAAAATGCTTTGTCTAAAATTAAATCTATCAACAACAGTAAAAAAAAAAAAAATTAAAATTTTTTTAAATTTCTAACTGAATACTAAAAAAATACTATTTCTATGTTTTTTCCTCGACCTCCACCACTTTGACAACGTTCACTTTTGAACGCATAACATGAAATTTACGCATTTGTTCCAATTGTTCCATGTTTAAATCCAAATTATGTTTCCGTTTTATGTGTACTCTTAGTCTTAAAAGAAAAAAAAATATTATATGAAATAACATTATTTATTTTGTCAGAGATTTATTTACTTACTTTGTTTTAGCTGGATAACCTAGCTGGCAATATTCACATTCAAACGGCATTATACCATGAGAAAATTCATGATTTCTTAGCGAAGTTGAAGAGGTAAAGACTTTAGCACAATCGGGATAATCGCAAGAGAAACGTATGTTATTGTGTTTAACATTTTTATGTGTATTCAAATGGCCGGATTGAGCAAATTTCCTGCCGCAGATATCACAAACATAGGGGAAATCTCCGGTATGATAACGTACATGAATTTCTAAACTCTTACGTATAGCGAATACTTTACTGCAAATGTTACAAGTGTAACCCGATTTTTCATGAGCCGTTTGAACATGGCATTCCATTGCTTGTTTAGTGGCATACATTCGGCCACAATGTAGACAACCATATTTGGTACGATCAGCCTCATGGCAACGACGATGTGCCGTCATACGAGAATAATTTTTAAACATTTTCTGGCAATAATCACAGGAATGTGCACCAATATGTCGTTTACGTGATCCATCAGCGATGATTGTGTCTTGATTTTTCTCTTTAGATTCCTTGTCTTTTTCCCCAGTCACTTTTTCAGCAATGCTCTCACCGTTGGAAACATCACTTAATATAATAAAATCATTTGTATACTCCAATTCTTCTACTTCTTGGTCTTCGTCCCCCTCCGCTTCGACCGGTATGTGCTCTTTATTGGCTACAGCTACAACATTTTCTTCCCATTTTGAATGTTCATTATTTTCTTCTTCATCATCTAGTAGCTCCTCTAGTGAATTTGTTTGATAATCTGCATCTTCCTCCTCTTCTTCCACGAAGTAAAACTCTTCGTCTTTAATTTGTTTATTTTTGCATTTTGTTATTGTTATTGGTATCGCATTTTGTTCACATTGTATTTGTAGTGTTTCCGTTTCTGTTTATTTTAAGAAAAAAAAATTTAATAGTTATCATTTTTTTTTGTTAGTCTTTTTAATAGTTTGTTTCTATATTTAAGGCCCTATTTATCTATTACGAAAATAGTCTAAACGATTCAAATTGACAATTACTTTCGTCAAAAATACATGTGAAACAAAAACAAATTTCCGTTACATTGCTTTCGTTTAGACTATTTTTGTAATACATAAAAGTTTTCAAAATAATTTAAAATTTTTAATTCTTTAATAATACAGAAGCAGAAACATTACAAACAGTTACTTTTTGTGGCAGTTTTAGGCAAATCGACGCTGTACCTATCACCGTCAATTTGCCATGTGTTATTTTTTTATTTTTTATTTTTTTTATATCTTAATTGATTTCGAAGTTAGTGAAATAAGTTATGTGTAATCTTTAATTAAATATTTAAAAAAAAAACAGACCTTAATTTTTTAGGAAAATAGAAATTTTACTATCACTTATAATAATTAAATTTAAGTTCACTATGGCTTAAAACGCTAATTTGACCACTGATGAGCAAATTTATTTCACATCTACTATTATTAGAGTATTCAATCAATTAATCGTTATTCGATTACACGAATAATTTAGCTCAAATAAATGTTCGTATAATTAAAAATATCATCTATATACGTATATATTTTCTCGTATATTTTTTTATATTTTGTTTTATTTTGAATTTAGCAAAATAAGTTATGTGTAATTTTTAATAAAATATTTGAAAAGTAGACCTTAATTTTTTTAGGAAGACAGAAATTTTAATTCCAGTCATTCTTATAATAATTGAATTATTACTCACTCTGTCTTAAAATGCTTATTTGAACACTAATGAGCAAATTTATTACTCATCTACATAAAACGGAAATTTTAAGCACTTATTTGAAGTATTATTAGGGTATTTAATCAATTAACCGAACAATTTTACTCAAATAAATGTTCGAATAATTTAAAATGCCATCTGAGTTAACTCTCTTTGAAAAATAGCGACAAAATTAACCAAAAGTGTTCCCTGCGCAATATTTACCAAAATCAAATGAAAAGTCTGTTTTTCGGCATGCTATTTTTTACGTCAAAATTAAAGGTTAAATGTAAAAGAGTTTCAGATGTGCAAAAAAATATATGTTTATTAAAATTTAAATTTTAGGTGTGCACTATTAATAAGTGTAATACATAAAAAATAAAAGATGACTGGGGTAAGTGAGAAATAAAATAAAACTATTTGGTGTTGCATTTTTGTTACAGATTTATATTTTGCGTCATTTTACATATAAATTAATATTATAATATACATTTTTGTGTTCATTTCAATATGCCCTCCTTAAGCAATTTTGGTAACGGTTTTAGGCACTGATGTGGTCTGTTTTGGCTCTTTATAAGAGAGCCCAATATTATAAAGTTGTTTATTTTTGAATCGTACATTATAAGACCCATAAACTCAGTAGTCATTAACGCTAATTCAACAAGTGTATGTATCGTTAACTAAGTTTAAAGATAGTCTACATCCTTAAAACTTGGCCTTAATCAATTTTTTTTAAAAGCAGTGAGATTGTGTGTTACTTAAAAGCTATTCGTGTTGCAGTTTTTTTTTTTTTTTTTTTTGTTTTGCTTGGAAGGTCAAAAATAGCTTAAAATCAAGAAATTTTAAATTAAGTTTTACAATCTCTAAAACTTAATAAATGCTTTTTTATTTGATATTTTAAGTTTTAAATTCTGGCATTTCATTAACATTCGGTTAAAAAATAGTACTGTACATTTTTTTTAATTTTTCTTTGGAGATAATTTTGATCACATGTGCACTCAAGTGTTTATTTTCGATTAGCCTAAAACACGATTCCTACAGCAGACGGGTTGTTGAAAAATTATCATATAGAGACAATCTGACAATAAAAATATAAACCAGTGATACAATTTAATGGAAAATCACTGATGAAGCCTGTCCATAGAAAAAAAAAATTCAGAAACTAGATCTAGTCTGATTTGCAAATTAATGTGTTTATAATTTTTAGAGAAAAAGATTTATTTTTCTGCTTAACCTCAAACCTACTAAACACAATTTTTTAAATTTTAAATACTTATTTTAATTAACGCAGAATATATATTTTTAATTTTTCTTATGGGGTCAACAAGAGCACTTAAGAGTTAATTTAAAATAATTTGCTTAAATTACTATTTTTAAGCCTGCCTTGGAAAATAATATCAAATTTCATTTAAATTCTTTAGCAAATACGAGTTGTTTTGATAACTTTGACAAATAAAATTTGAAATTACCCCCATTTTTTACCTTTGAGATCAAAGAAAATCAGATGAACGTTGTCCGATTTGTTTTCTAGGGGCTGTATTCATAAGTTAAAAATAACGACTGCACAACAGAGAACGGTTTGAGTACATTCGTTTTTATTATGCAGTCATACCATTCATTGCTTTTGCCATGTATTCATGCAGCAACAATAACTAATGCTATTACTATTATATACATTCATTGTTTTTGATGAGTGGTTTTTACGCATTATTTTTATAATGCCACTACATGTCAAGCAACGAAATGAAGAGATGACGCATTAAAAAAATAAAATCAATCACAACATTCATTTAGTATTCGTTGACCTGTTGCAGTATTTTGAAAAATGCAGTGTGAAGAAATTTCCATTTTTTTTTTTATTTAAATATGAAATATGCATATATTTTCTCATTTTGTTAATGTTTAAGTGAAAAAAATAAACACCAAAAATATACTAAAATATTTGACAGAAAAAAATTTTCAATTTTTATACAACCAACATTGAGACCATTCGTAACTATCGGTTTGTATTCATACCAATCATTTTATATTCGTTGCTTTTGTGAGTGTTAGGTAAGATTAACAGAAGACATGCAGTGCAATGCATGGCTATCGTCATACTCACTTTTTTTTCAATTGTGTCTGTATTGCTTTACTGAAATGATGTGTATTGACAGCAATATGTACATTTTTTGCGATTGCATTCAAAAGCATAAAATAAGGCACTCAAACCGTTCTCTGCTGCACAACGAATGCATAACTTTCCCTTATGGGAATTTATGTGTATAAAAAGTTGTGCACTGGATGTTAGTCGTTAGTTTTAACTTATGAATATGTACCGCTATTAGATGTTTACTTTTGAGTTTTAAAAAGTTATTACAAAAAGGTTTCCAAACGAAATCGTGTGAATATGCGCTTTACGTTTACATTCATGTTTTTTGGAACTATAATACTTATAACTAGGCCAACCAAAAAGAAGCGAAAGCAAGTTTTTTATTTCAAAAGATAGAACAATTTAGATTAAATACAAGTTCTGATCTTAAAAATATAAGAATTTTAAGGCATATATCTTAGAGCTTTTTTTTTTTTTGCTTATTTTATCTAATTTTGCTTGTTTTTACTTATTTTGTAAAAAGTGGCTTATTTTTGCTATTTTTTTTTTTTAATTAGCTTATTTTAGCTTTTTCGCGAAAATAGAGTATATTTTTGCTGTTTTTCATAAAATCAGTCATTTTAAATATTATTTTAAGTCGACATAAATTTTTTTATTTAAAATTTGTTGTTTAAAATTATTTTAAATTAAAAAATCTATTGTTAAAATAAACTTTTTATTTTCCCAACCTGAATTCCAATAGTAAAAATATGTCAATGACGATTTCCTTAGGCAAGAATGAAATCCGGATAGGGCCATGCCTTAAACATATTATTTTTCACAATTTGTTAAATAAGTTTTGGGATTTTAGCACATTTAATACAACTTTATACAAATTGGCGATATCGCTAATTTATCACCTGGAAGATAAAAAGGTGATATCGCTAAATAAACCCCCCGGTACAAAATAAACGATTAATTTTATCATTATTATATTTAAGCCTGGAAAAAAATATCTGCATAGATAATCCAGTTGCCAACATATTAGTTATCTTGATTTCATTTTAGCGGATTTTTTCGGCGTATTAAATATTGATTTTTCCACGAGTTTGTTTCCTACATATCTTTTGATTTTTTTTGTACAAATTTTGTTTTATATATTATCGATTACATTATTATAAATGGACTTACAAAACGCTTTCTTTTAGAGAAATTCTGAAGTTTGCATTTGTGGTCCTGTTTTGCATATAATACAATTACAAAATGCCGTTTTGTAACTGCAAATGAAAACTTAAAAATTTTTTTTGAAAGCTTTTTGTAAACTTTTTCTAAATTCAATTTGTTTGCTAAATGAGAATTTTCAAAACACTTAAAAATCGCTCGATTAAGGTTAAGTAAGGAAAAGTAAGGTTTTAAAAAACTTTCTTCAAGCTTATATTTAACGCTAAAAATCTTCATGAAAATGTTTTAAATTAATACATAATAATGGAAATTTTAAATTGTTAGATGAGACGTACCTAAAGCAGAAAATTAAAAATAACGATAATTTAATTTCTTTATTTATAACAATAACCTAGCCTAAAGGCCATAATCGGTTACAAATTTCTACTAAAAGTAACAAAACAAGCAATTAAATTTGTTTGTTTTAGGGACAACAGTATTTCGTTTATTTCGGTAACTGTATTTCATTTATTTCAGTATCGGTATTTTAAGGATAATGGTATGTCTATAATTTCGGTAACGGCATTTTAAGGATAACGTTATTTTGGTTATTTCGAAACGGTATTTTAGGGATAACGGTAGCCAATTGGAAGGGTTTAAAATCGGTAACTGTATTTTAGGGGTATTATCTGCAAACCCTGTAAAAAAGTAAGAAATCAATAAAAGTAAATCCTTGGATAAAATAATAAGTACATTTGGCATGCTGGCGATAAGATTTCGAAAGGTCTCCACTGGTATTTCTTACCAAGTTTTTTGGACAAATTTTCATAATTAATAATTTTTTGAAAACTTCCTTTCCTATTCTTTGCTTCAACTCTCCCAAAGATATTCGATAGTTTAAAATCCGGGGGTTGACTTGGCTAGTCAGGATCACATTATTGTCTTGGAACCAATCCTTTATCACCTTAAAAATATGCTTCGGATCATTATCCTGCTGAAATGTCAGTCCATCTGAGTGGCATACTTTACTCAGCATAGATCAGCTTCGTATTTTCCAGGATATCTTTGCAGTGCAATCTGGTAATAGTGTCGGTAACTCGATGTATTGCACCGACACGAGAAATAGCCCCAGATCATAATATCGCCGCCTCCGTGCTTGACTGTCTTTTTTGTAAAGCGAACATGGAGTTCTTCACCCTTAGGGCTTCGGAAATGTTTCACCATTTTTTACTGTCTGCTACGGACCAATTAAAATGACTTCTCGCAAAAGATAAGCTTTAAATAGAAATGGGTCCTTCTTCACAAGAGTAAAAATTCGCATATCTATTGTTTTCGATGTATTTTTTGGTCCTCCGCGAGTTTCAACTGACTTTTTAGGCTTTAGAACATTTTTTAGCAATAGAACGAAGACTTTGGCCATTTTCTCTCCACCGAAGAATAATAACTTTTTCGACACATCAATGATTTTTTTTTTTTATTTATTTTTACTAGCCTTGCCAAAAAAAAAAAAAAATGTATTTATTACTTTGATCAAGTACTGAGGCACACCTTTACAAAAGTGACACACAGTTAAAAAATGGGGAGGCCGCAGTTTCTTTTTTACTTGCCATATTAAAATGATTTAAATAAAAACAATTGTTATGTTTACTTTCAGTTAAATGAAACAAAAATTAAACATAAAGATATAATAAGCAAATGTACTTATTTTTTTTACCATATGTGTATTTGTATATAATGGTAAAGAAAATTAATAAAGATCATTACAAAAAAATTAATTATTCCCAAGTCTGGCCATTAATGACGAAGATTAAGGCAAGTCCATTTTTGAACTTCAAACCGAAATAACTGCCAAAATAGGTTTTTCTCAAAAAAAAAAAATATATAAATCTTCGGGCTTCCAAAATATAGTTTTATCGATTGTAAAAATTTGGTATCAATCGGTAAAGTACCCCTAAACTCAACTTATGCCAACCAATAACAAAAATTCTTATTTTGGTTAAGCCCAGTATTTTAATCATAAAGCGAAAAAATTTCGATACAAAAACTAAAATAAAAACTTTAAAATGCACAACTTTTTCACAGTCTGTAGCAAGCTACAATCATAACAAACCCAATGTCACAAATGGCCCTTTAAATGTTTATTAAATTAATGCGAAAAAATTCAACCGCAATTTCGCCACCATTTCACGGCAGCTTCTATCGCAAAATTACGAACAAAATACCGGGTTTTAAGAAGAAAATACACCATCATTTTTAAAATATTTCCTTGTGAGTGCAAGCGAATATCTCGGACTACATATCGTCATATGAAATCAAAAAAGCCGTAAGTTACAAACAATTCAGAATCGACTTTTTGACCGATTATGATGCACCGTATCAAAATACATATTCCTGCAAAATTTTGCACTCCTACGACTAAACAAAACGATTTTATTAACAAAATTCTAAACAGCCCCAAGTGTAAGCTCAAACAATTTTAAAAAGTTTTTTGCTTCTCCTGTAAAATTTTTTAAATGTAACTTACGGCTTTTTCGATTTCATATGACGATATGTATGTATTTTCAATTGCTTAAAAAATACTCAAATACACAAATTATTCTTTCAAATTTATTACAGCAAAACTTGGTTTGGACGAACTCTGGGGGACTTACGAATATAGTAGGTCTTAAGCGAAGTTCGTATTAACCGTGGTCAAGTCAAGCTATTACATATTATTCATTAACAAAATAATTTAGAGCTGATTTATAGAAAGATGAAAACATTTTTATTGAAAAATTTAACAGACACAAGGGAATCACCAGACTGCCGCAGTTTCTTCTCACCCAAAGACGCGTCAGTGGTTAGTTTATGTGTCAACTGAACAAAGTTATTTTTAATCGTTAATTTGTCTCTATATGAAAAACTTTTTGGGTATTGCCATTAACGGGGATCGAACCGACAGCCCTCTACACAGGCTTAACTCGTAGTATCACTTCTTAACAAGATACACCACGTCGGCATAGTGCCGACTATGGCTAGATGAAGTTTTTTTTCAATCACAGCCTATACAATGTATGTTTTGTAATCAGAAGAGCCAGAATTAACAATTTATTTTTCAATTAGAATGTTTCCTCTCTTCATCCTATTGTTTTTTTCTCCTTTTTCACAAGTAATTTTCACATTATGATGCGCTTTATTCACATTCAATAGTTGGATACCAAGTGTTCATTGGACAGGTTGTGTTGCTGCTGTGCAAATTTTTTCAAATTTATTATTTTTTTAGTTAATTGTTTGTAACCGTCGTATAGGACAATCGTAATTAATATTATAATTATTTACTATAGAATTTTTTCTACAGCTGATTTATAGCAAGAAGAAGAAAATATTTTTATTGAAAAATTTAACAGACACAAGGGAATCACCAGATTGCCGCAGTTTCGTCTAACCAAAAGACTCGTCATTGGTTAGTTTATGTGTCAACTGATCCAAGTAATTTTTAATCTTAACTAAAAATATCAGTTCGCCGTGAGTCGCCGAAGAATAAGGTTATCTCGTGACCTGTATTAAATTTTTTAATAGGGAACATCGGTTAATTGTTTTTGTTTTGCGGTACACTAAAGCGTGCAAACCTTTTCGGGCGTATTGGAGCTTCGTCACGCTTAGCCCCCATTGTGAAGGCAATGGTCGTATATGTGTCGCAGTGATTCCTGTTTGTTTGTTTTATTCTGACGTATTAGGACTTCATTACGCTTAACATCCATTGTGAAGGCAATGGTTGTGTTGTTGTTGTTGCTGTTGTAGCGGCTTCAAAATGTGAATTTGTAGTTAATAATTCTCATCTAAAGCCGGAGTGGCAATCCTTGCTCGGATAAACTCGTAAATTCGAATACATCCGAATCGTTCCGGCACATAGTCCGATTGCCGTGGGAACCGCGTTATACCGCCCATACTCGGTCGTCAGAGACTCGTTAGCGTTAACAGGGGACACCATGTCCAAGGTGGACTGTGGGTGAGGTTGGCATTGGGAAATAATTTCCCTTGACCCCCGCAATGGTTGTGTATGTGTTGTTGCTGTTCCTGTGCGTCTGTTGTTGTATATCACATTGTTTTTTTTATCTTGCGTATCAATACGTATTGTGTTTATAACCTGGGAATATGTCTGTTGTTAACAGCGCCATTTAACGGTACATTTAACTGTACTTTCTTAGAACTAAAAAAAAAAAACTAACTAAAAATATAATAAATTTGAAAAAAATTTGCACAGCAGCAACACAACCTCTCCAATGTACACTTGGTACACAAGGCAACATCAATTTATGAAAAATAATAAAATGTATGAGTTTTTTTCTATCCCTCATACATATTGCAGCGTCCTCTTCGGTGTTCCCATATGTAGCATTTAACCCCACCGAAGTAAAATAATATAACAGGGCTATGAACCAAAAAGCTTCAACAAAGATAACCAACTCTTCATCAGATGGCGCGCAACAACTGTTCTAAGATTCAACTTTCGCGCAATTACAGTGTTGCCGTATTTGAAGCCCTTCATCTTCACCACCTTTCACTTCTTCTCTATGCTCTTTCCAAAGAAAGCAACACGTAAATTAATAGGAAGAATTTTCTAAATGTTGCTTCTCTTAAAAAAATGGTATTAACCGAGAATTCGGATTAACAGAGGGCGTCTTAAAATAGTTTTAACTGTATATTATTTTTGAACATTTCCCTAGCGAAAAATATGTCCGATTCTCTGAGGATCTCTATTTAATGATGTATAGTTACTAAATTGGGAAACAAAATATTTACTAACCTTCTTCTTCTAGAGTTTCCAAATTTTGAAAATCTTCCATTTCTAAATGCTCTTCAATTTCTATGCACTCTGCCATTGGAACTAAATGCTCATTTTCTTGATCATCTGCAACAGTGTCTCTAATTGAGCCAATTTTAGATAATAATTCAACACCATTTTCTTCATCAGAACTTCCAAGATACTCTTGTTCATCTTGAGTAAGATCAAGAGTCTTTTGTGACTGCGGGAGATTATTTCCTTCAACAACCATAGGTGATAGAAAAAATGTAGTCGCATCATTTAATTCTTGTTCATTAGTATCTTGCTGTTGATTTTTTTGGACTACTTTTTGTGGTAGTGGTTTATATAGAAGTTGTTGTTCATTTGTTCCATCCTGCATTTTCTTTTCGTATTTCTCGATCACTCGTTTAGATTCTTCAACTTTTTTGTGAAAATCATAGGACATTTGCAATTCTAAACCACATGATTTGCATAAGTGATGTGGAACACCAATGCCAGCTTTTAAATCGATTTGCGTGCAAATGGTAAAACAATCACTGTAAGATAAATGATCTTCCTCATCGTAAATTGTGGATAAATCTAAATATTGAGATGCCTGTGGCAGCTGCAAACACACCCGACAGAATTCAGACAAATCACTGGGCATTTCTTTAGCATCTCCTGCCATTTTGGCAGCAAGTGGATCAAAACAAATGCTTTAAACTATTTTAAGCACAATTGTTGCAATAGTTTTAATTAAACCGATATTTTTTTAAAAAAAATTTATTTATTAATTTTTTAGAAATTTTCCAATATTCTTTTTCACAATTGACTTTTTGTTTAGCGATGTTAAAACACTGGATATATAATATACTCTGTGTAGTGGGTATTAGTATCCAGGATCATAAGTAATCGTTTCGTTACAATTCTTTTTTTACAATTGCTAATGCGGCGTTCACATCTCCATGAATTTAACAAGATCCAAGTACTTGAGATAACAAGATCCAAGTACTCGTGTTTAGAAGATCTAAAACGACTGTGAATTTAACAAGATCCAAGTACTTGAGATAACAAGATCCAAATACTCGAGCTAACAAGACCTAACAAGTAATCATTAGTACTCCTATATAAGAGCTGATTTTTGTGTAAATAACAAACAGCAGAGAAGCACGTGGTCGTTATAAATGTAAACAAAACGCACGTGGTGGTATAAATGTAAACAAAAGCACGTGGAGCTATAAATGTAAACAAAAGCACGTGGTATTTGAAAATTTTAGCAAATAACTTAAAAATATGTCTATATACACATAAAATGTTAATAAAATCGCAAAAATATGTTTCATTTTGTAAAAAATATATAAAAATATATTTTTCTATATAATGTTCTACAGGGTAATATAAAATTCTAATTCATCCATATTTTTCAAAAATTCGTCAAAAATAGCGGGAGAGATGTTGAGGTCTGAAATTTTCAGAAATAATTTCCACTACATTTTCCTAAATCTGGACATGCAACAGATGCCTGAAATAATCCGGCGGGCGATACTACAAGCCAACAAGATTTGGTCTGCTGGGTTATTATGCACCAAAATAAAAGAAGAAAAATCATGTTTTTCAAAAATTCGTCAAAAAAAGCGGGAGAGATGTTGAGGTCTGAAATTTTCAGGAATGATTTCCACTACATTTTCCTAAATCTGGACATACAACACATGCCTGATATAATCCGGCGGGCGATACTACAAGCCAACAAGATTTGGTCTGCTGGGTTATTATGCACCAAAATAAAAGAAAAAAAATCATGTTTTTCAAAAATTCGTCAAAAATAGCGGGAGAGATGTTGAGGTCTGAAATTTTCAGGAATGATTTCCACTACATTTTCCTAAATCTGGACATACAACACATGCCTGAAATAATCCGGCGGGCGATACTACAAGCCAACAAGATTTGGTCTGCTGGGTTATTATGCACCAAAATAAAAGAAAAAAAATCATGTTTTTCAAAAATTCGTCAAAAATAGCGGGAGAGATGTTGAGGTCTGAAATTTTCAGGAATGATTTCCACTACATTTTCCTAAATCTGGACATACAACACATGCCTGAAATAATCCGGCGGGCGATACTACAAGCCAACAAGATTTGGTCTGCTGGGTTATTATGCACCAAAACAAAAGAAAAAAAATCATGTTTTTCAAAAATTCGTCAAAAAAAGCGGGAGAGATGTTGAGGTCTGAAATTTTCAGGAATGATTTCCACTACATTTTGCTAAATCTGGACATACAACACATGCCTGAAATAATCCGGCGGGCGATACTACAAGCCAACAAGATTTGGTCTGCTGGGTTATTATGCACCAAAATAAAAGAAAAAAAATCATGTTTTTCAAAAATTCGTCAAAAATAGCGGGAGAGATGTTGAGGTCTGAAATTTTCAGGAATGATTTCCACTACATTTTCCTAAATCTGGACATACAACACATGCCTGAAATAATCCGGCGGGCGATACTACAAGCCAACAAGATTTGGTCTGCTGGGTTATTATGCACCAAAACAAAAGAAAAAAAATCATGTTTTTCAAAAATTCGTGAAAAAAAGCGGGAGAGATGTTGAGGTCTGAAATTTTCAGGAATGATTTCCACTACATTTTGCTAAATCTGGACATACAACACATGCCTGAAATAATCCGGCGGGCGATACTACAAGCCAACAAGATTTGGTCTGCTGGGTTATTATGCACCAAAATAAAAGAAAAAAAATCATGTTTTTCAAAAATTCGTCAAAAATAGCGGGAGAGATGTTGAGGTCTGAAATTTTCAGGAATGATTTCCACTACATTTTCCTAAATCTAGACATACAACACATGCCTGAAATAATCCGGCGGGCGATACTACAAGCCAACAAGATTTGGTCTGCTGGGTTATTATGCACCAAAATAAAAGAAAAAAAATCATGTTTTTCAAAAATTCGTCAAAAATAGCGGGAGAGATGTTGAGGTCTGAAATTTTCAGGAATGATTTCCACTACATTTTCCTAAATCTAGACATACAACACATGCCTGAAATAATCCGGCGGGCGATACTACAAGCCAACAAGATTTGGTCTGCTGGGTTATTATGCACCAAAATAAAAGAAAAAAAATCATGTTTTTCAAAAATTCGTCAAAAATAGCGGGAGAGATGTTGAGGTCTGAAATTTTCAGGAATGATTTCCACTACATTTTCCTAAATCTGGACATACAACACATGCCTGAAATAATCCGGCGGGCGATACTACAATCCAACAAGATTTGGTCTGCTGGGTTATTATGCACCAAAATAAAAGAAAAAAAATCATGTTTTTCAAAAATTCGTCAAAAAAAGCGGGAGAGATGTTGAGGTCTGAAATTTTCAGGAATGATTTCCACTACATTTTCCTAAATCTGGACATACAACACATGCCTGAAATAATCCGGCGGGCGATACTACAAGCCAACAAGATTTTGTCTGCTGGGTTATTATGCACCAAAATAAAAGAAAAAAAATCATGTTTTTCAAAAATTCGTCAAAAATAGCGGGAGAGATGTTGAGGTCTGAAATTTTCAGGAATGATTTCTACTACATTTTCCTAAATCTGGACATACAACACATGCCTGAAATAATCCGGCGGGCGATACTACAAGCCAACAAGATTTGGTCTGCTGGGTTATTATGCACCAAAATAAAAGAAAAAAAATCATGATTTTCAAAAATTCGTCAAAAATAGCGGGAGAGATGTTGAGGTCTGAAATTTTCAGGAATGATTTCCACTACATTTTCCTAAATCTGGACATACAACACATGCCTGAAATAATCCGGCGGGCGATACTACAAGCCAACAAGATTTGGTCTGCTGGGTTATTATGCACCAAAATAAAAGAAAAAAAATCATGTTTTTCAAAAATTCATCAAAAATAGCGGGAGAGATGTTGAGGTCTGAAATTTTCAGGAATGATTTCCACTACATTTTCCTAAATCTGGACATACAACACATGCCTGAAATAATCCGGCGGGCGATACTACAATCCAACAAGATTTGGTCTGCTGGGTTATTATGCACCAAAATAAAAGAAAAAAAAATCATGTTTTTCAAAAATTCGTCAAAAAAAGCGGGAGAGATGTTGAGGTCTGAAATTTTCAGGAATGATTTCCACTACATTTTCCTAAATCTGGACATACAACACATGCCTGAAATAATCCGGCGGGCGATACTACAAGCCAACAAGATTTGGTCTGCTGGGTTATTATGCACCAAAACAAAAGAAAAAAAATCATGTTTTTCAAAAATTCGTGAAAAAAAGCGGGAGAGATGTTGAGGTCTGAAATTTTCAGGAATGATTTCCACTACATTTTCCTAAATCTGGACATACAACACATGCCTGATATAATCCGGCGGGCGATACTACAAGCCAACAAGATTTGGTCTGCTGGGTTATTATGCACCAAAATAAAAGAAAAAAAATCATGTTTTTCAAAAATTCATCAAAAATAGCGGGAGAGATGTTGAGGTCTGAAATTTTCAGGAATGATTTCCACTACATTTTCCTAAATCTGGACATACAACACATGCCTGAAATAATCCGGCGGGCGATACTACAAGCCAACAAGATTTGGTCTGCTGGGTTATTATGCACCAAAATAAAAGAATAAAAATCATGTTTTTCAAAAATTCGTCAAAAATAGCGGGAGAGATGTTGAGGTCTGAAATTTTCAGGAATGATTTCTACTACATTTTCCTAAATCTGGACATACAACACATGCCTGAAATAATCCGGCGGGCGATACTACAAGCCAACAAGATTTGGTCTGCTGGGTTATATGCACCAAAATAAAAGAAAAAAAATCATGTTTTTCAAAAATTCGTCAAAAATAGCGGGAGAGATGTTGAGGTCTGAAATTTTCAGGAATGATTTCCACTACATTTTCCTAAATCTAGACATACAACACATGCCTGAAATAATCCGGCGGGCGATACTACAAGCCAACAAGACTTGGTCTGCTGGGTTATTATGCACCAAAATAAAAGAAAAAAAATCATGTTTTTCAAAAATTCATCAAAAATAGCGGGAGAGATGTTGAGGTCTGAAATTTTCAGGAATGATTTCCACTACATTTTCCTAAATCTAGACATACAACACATGCCTGAAATAATCCGGCGGGCGATACTACAAGCCAACAAGATTTGGTCTGCTGGGTTATTATGCACCAAAATAAAAGAAAAAAAATCATGTTTTTCAAAAATTCGTCAAAAATAGCGGGAGAGATGTTGAGGTCTGAAATTTTCAGGAATGATTTCCACTACATTTTCCTAAATCTGGACATACAACACATGCCTGAAATAATCCGGCGGGCGATACTACAAGCCAACAAGATTTGGTCTGCTGGGTTATTATGCACCAAAATAAAAGAAAAAAAATCATGTTTTTCAAAAATTCGTCAAAAAAAGCGGGAGAGATGTTGAGGTCTGAAATTTTCAGGAATGATTTCCACTACATTTTCCTAAATCTGGACATACAACACATGCCTGATATAATCCGGCGGGCGATACTACAAGCCAACAAGATTTGGTCTGCTGGGTTATTATGCACCAAAATAAAAGAAAAAAAATCATGTTTTTCAAAAATTCGTCAAAAATAGCGGGAGAGATGTTGAGGTCTGAAATTTTCAGGAATGATTTCCACTACATTTTCCTAAATCTGGACATACAACACATGCCTGATATAATCCGGCGGGCGATACTACAAGCCAACAAGATTTGGTCTGCTGGGTTATTATGCACCAAAATAAAAGAAAAAAAATCATGTTTTTCAAAAATTCATCAAAAATAGCGGGAGAGATGTTGAGGTCTGAAATTTTCAGGAATGATTTCCACTACATTTTCCTAAATCTGGACATACAACACATGCCTGAAATAATCCGGCGGGCGATACTACAAGCCAACAAGATTTGGTCTGCTGGGTTATTATGCACCAAAATAAAAGAAAAAAAATCATGTTTTTCAAAAATTCGTCAAAAATAGCGGGAGAGATGTTGAGGTCTGAAATTTTCAGGAATGATTTCCACTACATTTTCCTAAATCTGGACATACAACACATGCCTGAAGTAATCCGGCGGGCGATACTACAAGCCAACAAGATTTGGTCTGCTGGGTTATTATGCACCAAAATAAAAGAAAAAAAATCATGTTTTTCAAAAATTCGTCAAAAATAGCGGGAGAGATGTTGAGGTCTGAAATTTTCAGGAATGATTTCCACTACATTTTCCTAAATCTAGACATACAACACATGCCTGAAATAATCCGGCGGGCGATACTACAAGCCAACAAGATTTGGTCTGCTGGGTTATTATGCACCAAAATAAAAGAAAAAAAATCATGTTTTTCAAAAATTCATCAAAAATAGCGGGAGAGATGTTGAGGTCTGAAATTTTCAGGAATGATTTCCACTACATTTTCCTAAATCTAGACATACAACACATGTCTGAAATAATCCGGCGGGCGATACTACAAGCCAACAAGATTTGGTCTGCTGGGTTATTATGCACCAAAATAAAAGAAAAAAAATCATGTTTTTCAAAAATTCATCAAAAATAGCGGGAGAGATGTTGAGGTCTGAAATTTTCAGGAATGATTTCCACTACATTTTCCTAAATCTGGACATACAACACATGCCTGAAATAATCCGGCGGGCGATACTACAAGCCAACAAGATTTGATCTGCTGGGTTATTATTCACCAAAATAAAAGAAAAAAAATCATGTTTTTCAAAAATTCGTCAAAAATAGCGGGAGAGATGTTGAGGTCTGAAATTTTCAGGAATGATTTCCACTACATTTTCCTAAATCTGGACATACAACACATGCCTGAAATAATCCGGCGGGCGATACTACAAGCCAACAAGATTTGGTCTGCTGGGTTATTATGCACCAAAATAAAAGAAAAAAAATCATGATTTTCAAAAATTCGTCAAAAATAGCGGGAGAGATGTTGAGGTCTGAAATTTTCAGGAATGATTTCCACTACATTTTCCTAAATCTGGACATACAACACATGCCTGAAATAATCCGGCGGGCGATACTACAAGCCAACAAGATTTGGTCTGCTGGGTTATTATGCACCAAAATAAAAGAAAAAAAATCATGTTTTTCAAAAATTCGTCAAAAATAGCGGGAGAGATGTTGAGGTCTGAAATTTTCAGGAATGATTTCCACTACATTTTCCTAAATCTGGACATACAACACATGCCTGAAATAATCCGGCGGGCGATACTACAAGCCAACAAGATTTGGTCTGCTGGGTTATTATGCACCAAAATAAAAGAAAAAAAATCATGTTTTTCAAAAATTCGTCAAAAATAGCGGGAGAGATGTTGAGGTCTGAAATTTTCAGGAATGATTTCCACTACATTTTCCTAAATCTGGACATACAACACATGCCTGAAATAATCCGGCGGGCGATACTACAAGCCAACAAGATTTGGTCTGCTGGGTTATTATGCACCAAAATAAAAGAAAAAAAATCATGTTTTTCAAAAATTCGTCAAAAATAGCGGGAGAGATGTTGAGGTCTGAAATTTTCAGGAATGATTTCCACTACATTTTCCTAAATCTGGACATACAACACATGCCTGAAATAATCCGGCGGGCGATACTACAAGCCAACAAGATTTGGTCTGCTGGGTTATTATGCACCAAAATAAAAGAAAAAAAATCATGATTTTCAAAAATTCGTCAAAAATAGCGGGAGAGATGTTGAGGTCTGAAATTTTCAGGAATGATTTCCACTACATTTTCCTAAATCTGGACATACAACACATGCCTGAAATAATCCGGCGGGCGATACTACAAGCCAACAAGATTTGGTCTGCTGGGTTATTATGCACCAAAATAAAAGAAAAAAAATCATGATTTTCAAAAATTCGTCAAAAATAGCGGGAGAGATGTTGAGGTCTGAAATTTTCGGGAATGATTTCCACTACATTTTCCTAAATCTGGACATACAACACATGCCTGAAATAATCCGGCGGGCGATACTACAAGCCAACAAGATTTGGTCTGCTGGGTTATTATGCACCAAAATAAAAGAAAAAAAATCATGATTTTCAAAAATTCGTCAAAAATAGCGGGAGAGATGTTGAGGTCTGAAATTTTCAGGAATGATTTCCACTACATTTTCCTAAATCTGGACATACAACACATGCCTGAAATAATCCGGCGGGCGATACTACAAGCCAACAAGATTTGGTCTGCTGGGTTATTATGCACCAAAATAAAAGAAAAAAAATCATGTTTTTCAAAAATTCGTCAAAAATAGCGGGAGAGATGTTGAGGTCTGAAATTTTCAGGAATGATTTCCACTACATTTTCCTAAATCTGGACATACAACACATGCCTGAAATAATCCGGCGGGCGATACTACAAGCCAACAAGATTTGGTCTGCTGGGTTATATGCACCAAAATAAAAGAAAAAAAATCATGTTTTTCAAAAATTCGTCAAAAATAGCGGGAGAGATGTTGAGGTCTGAAATTTTCAGGAATGATTTCCACTACATTTTCCTAAATCTAGACATACAACACATGCCTGAAATAATCCGGCGGGCGATACTACAAGCCAACAAGATTTGGTCTGCTGGGTTATTATGCACCAAAATAAAAGAAAAAAAATCATGATTTTCAAAAATTCGTCAAAAATAGCGGGAGAGATGTTGAGGTCTGAAATTTTCAGGAATGATTTCCACTACATTTTCCTAAATCTGGACATACAACACATGCCTGAAATAATCCGGCGGGCGATACTACAAGCCAACAAGATTTGGTCTGCTGGGTTATTATGCACCAAAATAAAAGAAAAAAAATCATGATTTTCAAAAATTCGTCAAAAATAGCGGGAGAGATGTTGAGGTCTGAAATTTTCAGGAATGATTTCCACTACATTTTCCTAAATCTGGACATACAACACATGCCTGAAATAATCCGGCGGGCGATACTACAATTTTTGAAAAACATGATTTTTTTTCTTTTGTTTTGGTGCATAATAACCCAGCAGACCAAATCTTGTTGGCTTGTAGTATCGCCCGCCGGATTATTTCAGGCATGTGTTGTATGTCCAGATTTAGGAAAATGTAGTGGAAATCATTCCTGAAAATTTCAGACCTCAACATCTCTCCCGCTTTTTTTGACGAATTTTTGAAAAACATGATTTTTTTTTCTTTTATTTTGGTGCATAATAACCCAGCAGACCAAATCTTGTTGGATTGTAGTATCGCCCGCCGGATTATTTCAGGCATGTGTTGTATGTCCAGATTTAGGAAAATGTAGTGGAAATCATTCCTGAAAATTTCAGACCTCAACATCTCTCCCGCTATTTTTGATGAATTTTTGAAAAACATGATTTTTTTTCTTTTATTTTGGTGCATAATAACCCAGCAGACCAAATCTTGTTGGCTTGTAGTATCGCCCGCCGGATTATTTCAGGCATGTGTTGTATGTCCAGATTTAGGAAAATGTAGTGGAAATCATTCCTGAAAATTTCAGACCTCAACATCTCTCCCGCTATTTTTGACGAATTTTTGAAAATCATGATTTTTTTTCTTTTATTTTGGTGCATAATAACCCAGCAGACCAAATCTTGTTGGCTTGTAGTATCGCCCGCCGGATTATTTCAGGCATGTGTTGTATGTCCAGATTTAGGAAAATGTAGTGGAAATCATTCCTGAAAATTTCAGACCTCAACATCTCTCCCGCTATTTTTGACGAATTTTTGAAAATCATGATTTTTTTTCTTTTATTTTGGTGCATAATAACCCAGCAGACCAAATCTTGTTGGCTTGTAGTATCGCCCGCCGGATTATTTCAGGCATGTGTTGTATGTCCAGATTTAGGAAAATGTAGTAGAAATCATTCCTGAAAATTTCAGACCTCAACATCTCTCCCGCTATTTTTGACGAATTTTTGAAAAACATGATTTTTTTTCTTTTATTTTGGTGCATAATAACCCAGCAGACCAAATCTTGTTGGCTTGTAGTATCGCCCGCCGGATTATTTCAGGCATGTGTTGTATGTCCAGATTTAGGAAAATGTAGTGGAAATCATTCCTGAAAATTTCAGACCTCAACATCTCTCCCGCTTTTTTTGACGAATTTTTGAAAAACATGATTTTTTTTCTTTTATTTTGGTGCATAATAACCCAGCAGACCAAATCTTGTTGGATTGTAGTATCGCCCGCCGGATTATTTCAGGCATGTGTTGTATGTCCAGATTTAGGAAAATGTAGTGGAAATCATTCCTGAAAATTTCAGACCTCAACATCTCTCCCGCTATTTTTGACGAATTTTTGAAAAACATGATTTTTTTTCTTTTATTTTGGTGCATAATAACCCAGCAGACCAAATCTTGTTGGCTTGTAGTATCGCCCGCCGGATTATTTCAGGCATGTGTTGTATGTCTAGATTTAGGAAAATGTAGTGGAAATCATTCCTGAAAATTTCAGACCTCAACATCTCTCCCGCTATTTTTGACGAATTTTTGAAAAACATGATTTTTTTTCTTTTATTTTGGTGCATAATAACCCAGCAGACCAAATCTTGTTGGCTTGTAGTATCGCCCGCCGGATTATTTCAGGCATGTGTTGTATGTCCAGATTTAGCAAAATGTAGTGGAAATCATTCCTGAAAATTTCAGACCTCAACATCTCTCCCGCTTTTTTTCACGAATTTTTGAAAAACATGATTTTTTTTCTTTTGTTTTGGTGCATAATAACCCAGCAGACCAAATCTTGTTGGCTTGTAGTATCGCCCGCCGGATTATTTCAGGCATGTGTTGTATGTCCAGATTTAGGAAAATGTAGTGGAAATCATTCCTGAAAATTTCAGACCTCAACATCTCTCCCGCTATTTTTGACGAATTTTTGAAAAACATGATTTTTTTTCTTTTATTTTGGTGCATAATAACCCAGCAGACCAAATCTTGTTGGCTTGTAGTATCGCCCGCCGGATTATTTCAGGCATGTGTTGTATGTCCAGATTTAGCAAAATGTAGTGGAAATCATTCCTGAAAATTTCAGACCTCAACATCTCTCCCGCTTTTTTTCACGAATTTTTGAAAAACATGATTTTTTTTCTTTTATTTTGGTGCATAATAACCCAGCAGACCAAATCTTGTTGGCTTGTAGTATCGCCCGCCGGATTATTTCAGGCATGTGTTGTATGTCCAGATTTAGGAAAATGTAGTGGAAATCATTCCTGAAAATTTCAGACCTCAACATCTCTCCCGCTATTTTTGACGAATTTTTGAAAATCATGATTTTTTTTCTTTTATTTTGGTGCATAATAACCCAGCAGACCAAATCTTGTTGGCTTGTAGTATCGCCCGCCGGATTATTTCAGGCATGTGTTGTATGTCCAGATTTAGGAAAATGTAGTGGAAATCATTCCTGAAAATTTCAGACCTCAACATCTCTCCCGCTATTTTTGACGAATTTTTGAAAATCATGATTTTTTTTCTTTTATTTTGGTGCATAATAACCCAGCAGACCAAATCTTGTTGGCTTGTAGTATCGCCCGCCGGATTATTTCAGGCATGTGTTGTATGTCCAGATTTAGGAAAATGTAGTGGAAATCATTCCCGAAAATTTCAGACCTCAACATCTCTCCCGCTATTTTTGACGAATTTTTGAAAATCATGATTTTTTTTCTTTTATTTTGGTGCATAATAACCCAGCAGACCAAATCTTGTTGGCTTGTAGTATCGCCCGCCGGATTATTTCAGGCATGTGTTGTATGTCCAGATTTAGGAAAATGTAGTGGAAATCATTCCTGAAAATTTCAGACCTCAACATCTCTCCCGCTATTTTTGATGAATTTTTGAAAATCATGATTTTTTTTCTTTTATTTTGGTGCATAATAACCCAGCAGACCAAATCTTGTTGGCTTGTAGTATCGCCCGCCGGATTATATCAGGCATGTGTTGTATGTCCAGATTTAGGAAAATGTAGTGGAAATCATTCCTGAAAATTTCAGACCTCAACATCTCTCCCGCTATTTTTGACGAATTTTTGAAAAACATGATTTTTTTTCTTTTATTTTGGTGCATAATAACCCAGCAGACCAAATCTTGTTGGCTTGTAGTATCGCCCGCCGGATTACATCAGGCATGTGTTGTATGTCCAGATTTAGGAAAATGTAGTGGAAATCATTCCTGAAAATTTCAGACCTCAACATCTCTCCCGCTATTTTTGACGAATTTTTGAAAAACATGATTTTTTTTCTTTTATTTTGGTGCATAATAACCCAGCAGACCAAATCTTGTTGGCTTGTAGTATCGCCCGCCGGATTATTTCAGGCATGTGTTGTATGTCCAGATTTAGGAAAATGTAGTGGAAATCATTCCTGAAAATTTCAGACCTCAACATCTCTCCCGCTATTTTTGACGAATTTTTGAAAAACATGATTTTTTTTCTTTTATTTTGGTGCATAATAACCCAGCAGACCAAATCTTGTTGGCTTGTAGTATCGCCCGCCGGATTATTTCAGGCATGTGTTGTATGTCCAGATTTAGGAAAATGTAGTGGAAATCATTCCTGAAAATTTCAGACCTCAACATCTCTCCCGCTATTTTTGACGAATTTTTGAAAATCATGATTTTTTTTCTTTTATTTTGGTGCATAATAACCCAGCAGACCAAATCTTGTTGGCTTGTAGTATCGCCCGCCGGATTATTTCAGGCATGTGTTGTATGTCCAGATTTAGGAAAATGTAGTGGAAATCATTCCTGAAAATTTCAGACCTCAACATCTCTCCCGCTTTTTTTGACGAATTTTTGAAAAACATGATTTTTTTTCTTTTATTTTGGTGCATAATAACCCAGCAGACCAAATCTTGTTGGATTGTAGTATCGCCCGCCGGATTATTTCAGGCATGTGTTGTATGTCCAGATTTAGGAAAATGTAGTGGAAATCATTCCTGAAAATTTCAGACCTCAACATCTCTCCCGCTATTTTTGACGAATTTTTGAAAAACATGATTTTTTTTCTTTTATTTTGGTGCATAATAACCCAGCAGACCAAATCTTGTTGGCTTGTAGTATCGCCCGCCGGATTATTTCAGGCATGTGTTGTATGTCTAGATTTAGGAAAATGTAGTGGAAATCATTCCTGAAAATTTCAGACCTCAACATCTCTCCCGCTATTTTTGACGAATTTTTGAAAAACATGATTTTTTTTCTTTTATTTTGGTGCATAATAACCCAGCAGACCAAATCTTGTTGGCTTGTAGTATCGCCCGCCGGATTATTTCAGGCATGTGTTGTATGTCTAGATTTAGGAAAATGTAGTGGAAATCATTCCTGAAAATTTCAGACCTCAACATCTCTCCCGCTATTTTTGACGAATTTTTGAAAAACATGATTTTTTTTCTTTTATTTTGGTGCATAATAACCCAGCAGACCAAATCTTGTTGGCTTGTAGTATCGCCCGCCGGATTATTTCAGGCATGTGTTGTATGTCCAGATTTAGCAAAATGTAGTGGAAATCATTCCTGAAAATTTCAGACCTCAACATCTCTCCCGCTTTTTTTCACGAATTTTTGAAAAACATGATTTTTTTTCTTTTGTTTTGGTGCATAATAACCCAGCAGACCAAATCTTGTTGGCTTGTAGTATCGCCCGCCGGATTATTTCAGGCATGTGTTGTATGTCCAGATTTAGGAAAATGTAGTGGAAATCATTCCTGAAAATTTCAGACCTCAACATCTCTCCCGCTATTTTTGACGAATTTTTGAAAAACATGATTTTTTTTCTTTTATTTTGGTGCATAATAACCCAGCAGACCAAATCTTGTTGGCTTGTAGTATCGCCCGCCGGATTATTTCAGGCATGTGTTGTATGTCCAGATTTAGCAAAATGTAGTGGAAATCATTCCTGAAAATTTCAGACCTCAACATCTCTCCCGCTTTTTTTGACGAATTTTTGAAAAACATGATTTTTTTTCTTTTGTTTTGGTGCATAATAACCCAGCAGACCAAATCTTGTTGGCTTGTAGTATCGCCCGCCGGATTATTTCAGGCATGTGTTGTATGTCCAGATTTAGGAAAATGTAGTGGAAATCATTCCTGAAAATTTCAGACCTCAACATCTCTCCCGCTATTTTTGACGAATTTTTGAAAAACATGATTTTTTTTCTTTTATTTTGGTGCATAATAACCCAGCAGACCAAATCTTGTTGGCTTGTAGTATCGCCCGCCGGATTATTTCAGGCATGTGTTGTATGTCCAGATTTAGGAAAATGTAGTGGAAATCATTCCTGAAAATTTCAGACCTCAACATCTCTCCCGCTATTTTTGACGAATTTTTGAAAAACATGATTTTTTTTCTTTTATTTTGGTGCATAATAACCCAGCAGACCAAATCTTGTTGGCTTGTAGTATCGCCCGCCGGATTATATCAGGCATGTGTTGTATGTCCAGATTTAGGAAAATGTAGTGGAAATCATTCCTGAAAATTTCAGACCTCAACATCTCTCCCGCTTTTTTTGACGAATTTTTGAAAAACATGATTTTTCTTCTTTTATTTTGGTGCATAATAACCCAGCAGACCAAATCTTGTTGGCTTGTAGTATCGCCCGCCGGATTATTTCAGGCATCTGTTGCATGTCCAGATTTAGGAAAATGTAGTGGAAATTATTTCTGAAAATTTCAGACCTCAACATCTCTCCCGCTATTTTTGACGAATTTTTGAAAAATATGGATGAATTAGAATTTTATATTACCCTGTAGAACATTATATAGAAAAATATATTTTTATATATTTTTTACAAAATGAAACATATTTTTGCGATTTTATTAACATTTTATGTGTATATAGACATATTTTTAAGTTATTTGCTAAAATTTTCAAATACCACGTGCTTTTGTTTACATTTATAGCTCCACGTGCTTTTGTTTACATTTATACCACCACGTGCGTTTTGTTTACATTTATAACGACCACGTGCTTCTCTGCTGTTTGTTATTTACACAAAAATCAGCTCTTATATAGGAGTACTAATGATTACTTGTTAGGTCTTGTTAGCTCGAGTATTTGGATCTTGTTATCTCAAGTACTTGGATCTTGTTAAATTCACAGTCGTTTTAGATCTTCTAAACACGAGTACTTGGATCTTGTTATCTCAAGTACTTGGATCTTGTTAAATTCATGGAGATCTGATTTGTATGGAAATAACAAACAGCAACCAAGCACGTGGTGGTTATAAATGTAAACAAAACGCACGTGGTGGTATAAATGTAAACAAAAGCACGTGGAGCTATAAATGTAAACAAAAGCTCGTGGTATTTGAAAATTTTAGCAAATAACTTAAAAATATGTATATATACACATAAAATGTTAATAAAATCGCAAAAATATGTTTCATTTTGTAAAAAATATATAAAAATATATTTTTCCATACAATGTTCTACAGGGTAATATAAAATTCTAATTCATCCATATTTTTCAAAAATTCGTCAAAAATAGGGGGAGAGATGTAGAGCTCTGAAATTTTCAACAGTCATTTTCCACTACATTTCTATAAATCCTAATATATAACACATGCCTGAAATAATCCGGCGGACGGAACTACAAGCCAACAAGATTTGGTCCACTGGGTTATTATGCACCAAAATTAAAGAAAAAAAATCATCTTTTTCAAAAATTCGTCAAAAATAGCGGGAGAGATGTAGAGCTCTGAAATTTTCAACATTCATTTTCCACTACATTTCTATAAATCCTGATATATAACACATGCCTGAAATAATCCGGCGGACGAAACTACAAGCCAACAAGATTTGGTCCACTGGGTTATTATGCACCAAAATAAAAGAAAAAAAATCATCTTTTTCAAAAATTCGTCAAAAATAGGGGGAGAGATGTAGAGCTCTGAAATTTTCAACAGTCATTTTCCACTACATTTCTATAAATCCTAATATATAACACATGCCTGAAATAATCCGGCGGACGGAACTACAAGCCAACAAGATTTGGTCCACTGGGTTATTATGCACCAAAATTAAAGAAAAAAAATCATGTTTTTTAAAAATTCGTCAAAAATAGGGAGAGAGATGTAGAGCTCTGAAATTTTCAACATTCATTTTCCAATACATTTCTATAAATCCTGATATATAACACATGCCTGAAATAATCCGGCGGACGAAACTACAAGCCAACAAGATTTGGTCCACTGGGTTATTATGCACCAAAATAAAAGAAAAAAAATCATGTTTTTTAAAAATTCGTCAAAAATAGGGAGAGAGATGTAGAGCTCTGAAATTTTCAACATTCATTTTCCAATACATTTCTATAAATCCTGATATATAACACATGCCTGAAATAATCCGGCGGACGGAACTACAAGCCAACAAGATTTGGTCCACTGGGTTATTATGCACCAAAATAAAAGAAAAAAAATCATGTTTTTTAAAAATTCGTCAAAAATAGGGAGAGAGATGTAGAGCTCTGAAATTTTCAACAGTCATTTTCCAATACATTTCTATAAATCCTAATATATAACACATGCCTGAAATAATCCGGCGGACGGAACTACAAGCCAACAAGATTTGGTCCACTGGGTTATTATGCACCAAAATTAAAGAAAAAAAATCATCTTTTTCAAAAATTCGTCAAAAATAGCGGGAGAGATGTAGAGCTCTGAAATTTTCAACAGTCATTTTCCACTACATTTCTATAAATCCTGATATATAACACATGCCTGAAATAATCCGGCGGACGAAACTACAAGCCAACAAGATTTGGTCCACTGGGTTATTATGCACCAAAATAAAAGAAAAAAAATCCTGTTTTTCAAAAATTCGTCAAAAATAGCGGGAGAGATGTAGAGCTCTGAAATTTTCAACAGTCATTTTCCACTACATTTCTATAAATCGTGATATATAACACATGCCTGAAATAATCCGGCGGACGAAACTACAAGCCAACAAGATTTGGTCCACTGGGTTATTATGCACCAAAATAAAGGAAAAAAAATCCTGTTTTTCAAAAATTCGTCAAAAATAGCGGGAGAGATGTAGAGCTCTGAAATTTTCAACAGTCATTTTCCACTACATTTCTATAAATCCTAATATATAACACATGCCTGAAATAATCCGGCGGACGGAACTACAAGCCAACAAGATTTGGTCCACTGGGTTATTATGCACCAAAATTAAAGAAAAAAAATCATCTTTTTCAAAAATTCGTCAAAAATAACGGGAGAGATGTAGAGCTCTGAAATTTTCAACAGTCATTTTCCACTACATTTCTATAAATCCTGATATATAACACATGCCTGAAATAATCCGGCGGACGAAACTACAAGCCAACAAGATTTGGTCCACTGGGTTATTATGCACCAAAATAAAAGAAAAAAAATCATGTTTTTTAAAAATTCGTCAAAAATAGGGAGAGAGATGTAGAGCTCTGAAATTTTCAACAGTCATTTTCCAATACATTTCTATAAATCCTAATATATAACACATGCCTGAAATAATCCGGCGGACGGAACTACAAGCCAACAAGATTTGGTCCACTGGGTTATTATGCACCAAAATTAAAGAAAAAAAATCATCTTTTTCAAAAATTCGTCAAAAATAGCGGGAGAGATGTAGAGCTCTGAAATTTTCAACAGTCATTTTCCACTACATTTCTATAAATCCTGATATATAACACATGCCTGAAATAATCCGGCGGACGAAACTACAAGCCAACAAGATTTGGTCCACTGGGTTATTATGCACCAAAATAAAAGAAAAAAAATCATCTTTTTCAAAAATTCGTCAAAAATAGGGGGAGAGATGTAGAGCTCTGAAATTTTCAACAGTCATTTTCCACTACATTTCTATAAATCCTGATATATAACACATGCCTGAAATAATCCAGCGGACGAAACTACAAGCCAACAAGATTTGGTCCACTGGGTTATTATGCACCAAAATTAAAGAAAAAAAATCATCTTTTTCAAAAATTCGTCAAAAATAGCGGGAGAGATGTAGAGCTCTGAAATTTTCAACAGTCATTTTCCACTACATTTCTATAAATCGTGATATATAACACATGCCTGAAATAATCCGGCGGACGAAACTACAAGCCAACAAGATTTGGTCCACTGGGTTATTATTCACCAAAATTAAAGAAAAAAAATCATCTTTTTCAAAAATTCGTCAAAAATAGCGGGAGAGATGTAGAGCTCTGAAATTTTCAACATTCATTTTCCACTACATTTCTATAAATCCTGATATATAACACATGCCTGAAATAATCCGGCGGACGAAACTACAAGCCAACAAGATTTGGTCCACTGGGTTATTATGCACCAAAATAAAAGAAAAAAAATCATCTTTTTCAAAAATTCGTCAAAAATAGGGGGAGAGATGTAGAGCTCTGAAATTTTCAACAGTCATTTTCCACTACATTTCTATAAATCCTGATATATAACACATGCCTGAAATAATCCGGCGGACGAAACTACAAGCCAACAAGATTTGGTCCACTGGGTTATTATGCACCAAAATAAAAGAAAAAAAATCATGTTTTTTAAAAATTCGTCAAAAATAGGGAGAGAGATGTAGAGCTCTGAAATTTTCAACATTCATTTTCCACTACATTTCTATAAATCCTAATATATAACACATGCCTGAAATAATCCGGCGGACGGAACTACAAGCCAACAAGATTTGGTCCACTGGGTTATTATGCACCAAAATTAAAGAAAAAAAATCATCTTTTTCAAAAATTCGTCAAAAATAGCGGGAGAGATGTAGAGCTCTGAAATTTTCATCAGTCATTTTCCACTACATTTCTATAAATCCTGATATATAACACATGCCTGAAATAATCCGGCGGACGAAACTACAAGCCAACAAGATTTGGTCCACTGGGTTATTATGCACCAAAATTAAAGAAAAAAAATCATCTTTTTCAAAAATTCGTCAAAAATAACGGGAGAGATGTAGAGCTCTGAAATTTTCAACAGTCATTTTCCACTACATTTCTATAAATCCTGATATATAACACATGCCTGAAATAATCCGGCGGACGAAACTACAAGCCAACAAGATTTGGTCCACTGGGTTATTATGCACCAAAATAAAAGAAAAAAAATCATGTTTTTTAAAAATTCGTCAAAAATAGGGAGAGAGATGTAGAGCTCTGAAATTTTCAACATTCATTTTCCAATACATTTCTATAAATCCTGATATATAACACATGCCTGAAATAATCCGGCGGACGAAACTACAAGCCAACAAGATTTGGTCCACTGGGTTATTATGCACCAAAATAAAAGAAAAAAAATCCTGTTTTTCAAAAATTCGTCAAAAATAGCGGGAGAGATGTAGAGCTCTGGAATTTTCAACAGTCATTTTCCACTACATTTCTATAAATCGTGATATATAACACATGCCTGAAATAATCCGGCGGACGAAACTACAAGCCAACAAGATTTGGTCCACTGGGTTATTATGCACCAAAATTAAAGAAAAAAAATCATCTTTTTCAAAAATTCGTCAAAAATAGCGGGAGAGATGTAGAGCTCTGAAATTTTCAACAGTCATTTTCCACTACATTTCTATAAATCCTGATATATAACACATGCCTGAAATAATCCGGCGGACGAAACTACAAGCCAACAAGATTTGGTCCACTGGGTTATTATGCACCAAAATAAAAGAAAAAAAATCCTGTTTTTCAAAAATTCGTCAAAAATAGCGGGAGAGATGTAGAGCTCTGAAATTTTCAACAGTCATTTTCCACTACATTTCTATAAATCGTGATATATAACACATGCCTGAAATAATCCGGCGGACGAAACTACAAGCCAACAAGATTTGGTCCACTGGGTTATTATGCACCAAAATAAAGGAAAAAAAATCCTGTTTTTCAAAAATTCGTCAAAAATAGCGGGAGAGATGTAGAGCTCTGAAATTTTCAACAGTCATTTTCCACTACATTTCTATAAATCCTAATATATAACACATGCCTGAAATAATCCGGCGGACGGAACTACAAGCCAACAAGATTTGGTCCACTGGGTTATTATGCACCAAAATTAAAGAAAAAAAATCATCTTTTTCAAAAATTCGTCAAAAATAACGGGAGAGATGTAGAGCTCTGAAATTTTCAACAGTCATTTTCCACTACATTTCTATAAATCCTGATATATAACACATGCCTGAAATAATCCGGCGGACGAAACTACAAGCCAACAAGATTTGGTCCACTGGGTTATTATGCACCAAAATAAAAGAAAAAAAATCATGTTTTTTAAAAATTCGTCAAAAATAGGGAGAGAGATGTAGAGCTCTGAAATTTTCAACAGTCATTTTCCAATACATTTCTATAAATCCTAATATATAACACATGCCTGAAATAATCCGGCGGACGGAACTACAAGCCAACAAGATTTGGTCCACTGGGTTATTATGCACCAAAATTAAAGAAAAAAAATCATCTTTTTCAAAAATTCGTCAAAAATAGCGGGAGAGATGTAGAGCTCTGAAATTTTCAACAGTCATTTTCCACTACATTTCTATAAATCCTGATATATAACACATGCCTGAAATAATCCGGCGGACGAAACTACAAGCCAACAAGATTTGGTCCACTGGGTTATTATGCACCAAAATAAAAGAAAAAAAATCATCTTTTTCAAAAATTCGTCAAAAATAGGGGGAGAGATGTAGAGCTCTGAAATTTTCAACAGTCATTTTCCACTACATTTCTATAAATCCTGATATATAACACATACCTGAAATAATCCAGCGGACGAAACTACAAGCCAACAAGATTTGGTCCACTGGGTTATTATGCACCAAAATAAAAGAAAAAAAATCCTGTTTTTCAAAAATTCGTCAAAAATAGCGGGAGAGATGTAGAGCTCTGAAATTTTCAACAGTCATTTTCCACTACATTTCTATAAATCGTGATATATAACACATGCCTGAAATAATCCGGCGGACGAAACTACAAGCCAACAAGATTTGGTCCACTGGGTTATTATTCACCAAAATTAAAGAAAAAAAATCATCTTTTTCAAAAATTCGTCAAAAATAGCGGGAGAGATGTAGAGCTCTGAAATTTTCAACAGTCATTTTCCACTACATTTCTATAAATCCTGATATATAACACATGCCTGAAATAATCCGGCGGACGAAACTACAAGCCAACAAGATTTGGTCCACTGGGTTATTATGCACCAAAATAAAAGAAAAAAAATCATGTTTTTTAAAAATTCGTCAAAAATAGGGAGAGAGATGTAGAGCTCTGAAATTTTCAACATTCATTTTCCACTACATTTCTATAAATCCTAATATATAACACATGCCTGAAATAATCCGGCGGACGGAACTACAAGCCAACAAGATTTGGTCCACTGGGTTATTATGCACCAAAATTAAAGAAAAAAAATCATCTTTTTCAAAAATTCGTCAAAAATAGCGGGAGAGATGTAGAGCTCTGAAATTTTCATCAGTCATTTTCCACTACATTTCTATAAATCCTGATATATAACACATGCCTGAAATAATCCGGCGGACGAAACTACAAGCCAACAAGATTTGGTCCACTGGGTTATTATGCACCAAAATTAAAGAAAAAAAATCATCTTTTTCAAAAATTCGTCAAAAATAACGGGAGAGATGTAGAGCTCTGAAATTTTCAACAGTCATTTTCCACTACATTTCTATAAATCCTGATATATAACACATGCCTGAAATAATCCGGCGGACGAAACTACAAGCCAACAAGATTTGGTCCACTGGGTTATTATGCACCAAAATAAAAGAAAAAAAATCATGTTTTTTAAAAATTCGTCAAAAATAGGGAGAGAGATGTAGAGCTCTGAAATTTTCAACATTCATTTTCCAATACATTTCTATAAATCCTGATATATAACACATGCCTGAAATAATCCGGCGGACGAAACTACAAGCCAACAAGATTTGGTCCACTGGGTTATTATGCACCAAAATAAAAGAAAAAAAATCCTGTTTTTCAAAAATTCGTCAAAAATAGCGGGAGAGATGTAGAGCTCTGGAATTTTCAACAGTCATTTTCCACTACATTTCTATAAATCGTGATATATAACACATGCCTGAAATAATCCGGCGGACGAAACTACAAGCCAACAAGATTTGGTCCACTGGGTTATTATGCACCAAAATAAAAGAAAAAAAATCATCTTTTTCAAAAATTCGTCAAAAATAGGGGGAGAGATGTAGAGCTCTGAAATTTTCAACAGTCATTTTCCACTATATTTCTATAAATCCTGATATATAACACATGCCTGAGATAATCCGGCGGACGAAACTACAAGCCAACAAGATTTGGTCCACTGGGTTATTATGCACCAAAATAAAAGAAAAAAAATCATCTTTTTCAAAAATTCGTCAAAAATAGGGGGAGAGATGTAGAGCTCTGAAATTTTCAACAGTCATTTGCCACTACATTTCTATAAATCCTAATATATAACACATGCCTGAAATAATCCGGCGGACGGAACTACAAGCCAACAAGATTTGGTCCACTGGGTTATTATGCACCAAAATTAAAGAAAAAAAATCATCTTTTTCAAAAATTCGTCAAAAATAGCGGGAGAGATGTAGAGCTCTGAAATTTTCAACATTCATTTTCCACTACATTTCTATAAATCCTGATATATAACACATGCCTGAAATAATCCGGCGGACGAAACTACAAGCCAACAAGATTTGGTCCACTGGGTTATTATGCACCAAAATAAAAGAAAAAAAATCATGTTTTTTAAAAATTCGTCAAAAATAGGGAGAGAGATGTAGAGCTCTGAAATTTTCAACAGTCATTTTCCAATACATTTCTATAAATCCTAATATATAACACATGCCTGAAATAATCCGGCGGACGGAACTACAAGCCAACAAGATTTGGTCCACTGGGTTATTATGCACCAAAATTAAAGAAAAAAAATCATCTTTTTCAAAAATTCGTCAAAAATAGCGGGAGAGATGTAGAGCTCTGAAATTTTCAACAGTCATTTTCCACTAGATTTCTTGTTGGCTTGTAGTTTCGTCCGCCGGATTATTTCAGGCATGTGTTATATATCAGGATTTATAGAAATCTAGTGGAAAATGACTGTTGAAAATTTCAGAGCTCTACATCTCTCCCGCTATTTTTGACGAATTTTTGAAAAACATGATTTTTTTTCTTTTATTTTGGTGCATAATAACCCAGTGGACCAAATCTTGTTGGCTTGTAGTTTCGTCCGCCGGATTATTTCAGGCATGTGTTATATATCAGGATTTATAGAAATGTAGTGGAAAATGACTGTTGAAAATTTCAGAGCTCTACATCTCTCCCGCTATTTTTGACGAATTTTTGAAAAAGATGATTTTTTTTCTTTAATTTTGGTGCATAATAACCCAGTGGACCAAATCTTGTTGGCTTGTAGTTCCGTCCGCCGGATTATTTCAGGCATGCGTTATATATTAGGATTTATAGAAATGTATTGGAAAATGACTGTTGAAAATTTCAGGGCTCTACATCTCTCCCGTTATTTTTGACGAATTTTTGAAAAAGATGATTTTTTTTCTTTAATTTTGGTGCATAACAACCCAGTGGACCAAATCTTGTTGGCTTGTAGTTCCGTCCGCCGGATTATTTCAGGCATGTGTTGTATATTAGGATTTATAGAAATGTAGTGGAAAATGACTGTTGAAAATTTCAGAGCTCTACATCTCTCCCGCTATTTTTGACGAATTTTTGAAAAACAGGATTTTTTTTCCTTTATTTTGGTGCATAATAACCCAGTGGACCAAATCTTGTTGGCTTGTAGTTTCGTCCGCCGGATTATTTCAGGCATGTGTTATATATCAGGATTTATAGAAATGTAGTGGAAAATGACTGTTGAAAATTTCAGAGCTCTACATCTCTCCCCCTATTTTTGACGAATTTTTGAAAAAGATGATTTTTTTTCTTTTATTTTGGTGCATAATAACCCAGTGGACCAAATCTTGTTGGCTTGTAGTTTCGTCCGCCGGATTATTTCAGGCATGTGTTATATATCAGGATTTATAGAAATGTAGTGGAAAATGAATGTTGAAAATTTCAGAGCTCTACATCTCTCCCGCTATTTTTGACGAATTTTTGAAAAAGATGATTTTTTTTCTTTAATTTTGGTGAATAATAACCCAGTGGACCAAATCTTGTTGGCTTGTAGTTTCGTCCGCCGGATTATTTCAGGCATGTGTTATATATCACGATTTATAGAAATGTAGTGGAAAATGACTGTTGAAAATTTCAGAGCTCTACATCTCTCCCGCTATTTTTGACGAATTTTTGAAAAACAGGATTTTTTTTCTTTTATTTTGGTGCATAATAACCCAGTGGACCAAATCTTGTTGGCTTGTAGTTTCGTCCGCTGGATTATTTCAGGCATGTGTTATATATCAGGATTTATAGAAATGTAGTGGAAAATGACTGTTGAAAATTTCAGAGCTCTACATCTCTCCCCCTATTTTTGACGAATTTTTGAAAAAGATGATTTTTTTTCTTTTATTTTGGTGCATAATAACCCAGTGGACCAAATCTTGTTGGCTTGTAGTTTCGTCCGCCGGATTATTTCAGGCATGTGTTATATATCAGGATTTATAGAAATGTAGTGGAAAATGACTGTTGAAAATTTCAGAGCTCTACATCTCTCCCGCTATTTTTGACGAATTTTTAAAAAAGATGATTTTTTTTCTTTAATTTTGGTGCATAATAACCCAGTGGACCAAATCTTGTTGGCTTGTAGTTTCGTCCGCCGGATTATTTCAGGCATGTGTTATATATCAGGATTTATAGAAATGTAGTGGAAAATGACTGTTGAAAATTTCAGAGCTCTACATCTCTCCCGCTATTTTTGACGAATTTTTGAAAAAGATGATTTTTTTTCTTTTATTTTGGTGCATAATAACCCAGTGGACAAAATCTTGTTGGCTTGTAGTTTCGTCCGCCGGATTATTTCAGGCATGTGTTATATATCAGGATTTATAGAAATATAGTGGAAAATGACTGTTGAAAATTTCAGAGCTCTACATCTCTCCCCCTATTTTTGACGAATTTTTGAAAAAGATGATTTTTTTTCTTTTATTTTGGTGCATAATAACCCAGTGGACCAAATCTTGTTGGCTTGTAGTTTCGTCCGCCGGATTATTTCAGGCATGTGTTATATATCACGATTTATAGAAATGTAGTGGAAAATGACTGTTGAAAATTCCAGAGCTCTACATCTCTCCCGCTATTTTTGACGAATTTTTGAAAAACAGGATTTTTTTTCTTTTATTTTGGTGCATAATAACCCAGTGGACCAAATCTTGTTGGCTTGTAGTTTCGTCCGCCGGATTATTTCAGGCATGTGTTATATATCAGGATTTATAGAAATGTATTGGAAAATGAATGTTGAAAATTTCAGAGCTCTACATCTCTCTCCCTATTTTTGACGAATTTTTAAAAAACATGATTTTTTTTCTTTTATTTTGGTGCATAATAACCCAGTGGACCAAATCTTGTTGGCTTGTAGTTTCGTCCGCCGGATTATTTCAGGCATGTGTTATATATCAGGATTTATAGAAATGTAGTGGAAAATGACTGTTGAAAATTTCAGAGCTCTACATCTCTCCCGTTATTTTTGACGAATTTTTGAAAAAGATGATTTTTTTTCTTTAATTTTGGTGCATAATAACCCAGTGGACCAAATCTTGTTGGCTTGTAGTTTCGTCCGCCGGATTATTTCAGGCATGTGTTATATATCAGGATTTATAGAAATGTAGTGGAAAATGACTGATGAAAATTTCAGAGCTCTACATCTCTCCCGCTATTTTTGACGAATTTTTGAAAAAGATGATTTTTTTTCTTTAATTTTGGTGCATAATAACCCAGTGGACCAAATCTTGTTGGCTTGTAGTTCCGTCCGCCGGATTATTTCAGGCATGTGTTATATATTAGGATTTATAGAAATGTAGTGGAAAATGAATGTTGAAAATTTCAGAGCTCTACATCTCTCTCCCTATTTTTGACGAAGTTTTAAAAAACATGATTTTTTTTCTTTTATTTTGGTGCATAATAACCCAGTGGACCAAATCTTGTTGGCTTGTAGTTTCGTCCGCCGGATTATTTCAGGCATGTGTTATATATCAGGATTTATAGAAATGTAGTGGAAAATGACTGTTGAAAATTTCAGAGCTCTACATCTCTCCCCCTATTTTTGACGAATTTTTGAAAAAGATGATTTTTTTTCTTTTATTTTGGTGCATAATAACCCAGTGGACCAAATCTTGTTGGCTTGTAGTTTCGTCCGCCGGATTATTTCAGGCATGTGTTATATATCAGGATTTATAGAAATGTAGTGGAAAATGACTGTTGAAAATTTCAGAGCTCTACATCTCTCCCGCTATTTTTGACGAATTTTTGAAAAAGATGATTTTTTTTCTTTAATTTTGGTGCATAATAACCCAGTGGACCAAATCTTGTTGGCTTGTAGTTTCGTCCGCCGGATTATTTCAGGCATGTGTTATATATCAGGATTTATAGAAATGTAGTGGAAAATGACTGTTGAAAATTTCAGAGCTCTACATCTCTCCCGCTATTTTTGACGAATTTTTGAAAAAGATGATTTTTTTTCTTTTATTTTGGTGCATAATAACCCAGTGGACAAAATCTTGTTGGCTTGTAGTTTCGTCCGCCGGATTATTTCAGGCATGTGTTATATATCAGGATTTATAGAAATATAGTGGAAAATGACTGTTGAAAATTTCAGAGCTCTACATCTCTCCCCCTATTTTTGACGAATTTTTGAAAAAGATGATTTTTTTTCTTTTATTTTGGTGCATAATAACCCAGTGGACCAAATCTTGTTGGCTTGTAGTTTCGTCCGCCGGATTATTTCAGGCATGTGTTATATATCACGATTTATAGAAATGTAGTGGAAAATGACTGTTGAAAATTCCAGAGCTCTACATCTCTCCCGCTATTTTTGACGAATTTTTGAAAAACAGGATTTTTTTTCTTTTATTTTGGTGCATAATAACCCAGTGGACCAAATCTTGTTGGCTTGTAGTTTCGTCCGCCGGATTATTTCAGGCATGTGTTATATATCAGGATTTATAGAAATGTATTGGAAAATGAATGTTGAAAATTTCAGAGCTCTACATCTCTCTCCCTATTTTTGACGAATTTTTAAAAAACATGATTTTTTTTCTTTTATTTTGGTGCATAATAACCCAGTGGACCAAATCTTGTTGGCTTGTAGTTTCGTCCGCCGGATTATTTCAGGCATGTGTTATATATCAGGATTTATAGAAATGTAGTGGAAAATGACTGTTGAAAATTTCAGAGCTCTACATCTCTCCCGTTATTTTTGACGAATTTTTGAAAAAGATGATTTTTTTTCTTTAATTTTGGTGCATAATAACCCAGTGGACCAAATCTTGTTGGCTTGTAGTTTCGTCCGCCGGATTATTTCAGGCATGTGTTATATATCAGGATTTATAGAAATGTAGTGGAAAATGACTGATGAAAATTTCAGAGCTCTACATCTCTCCCGCTATTTTTGACGAATTTTTGAAAAAGATGATTTTTTTTCTTTAATTTTGGTGCATAATAACCCAGTGGACCAAATCTTGTTGGCTTGTAGTTCCGTCCGCCGGATTATTTCAGGCATGTGTTATATATTAGGATTTATAGAAATGTAGTGGAAAATGAATGTTGAAAATTTCAGAGCTCTACATCTCTCTCCCTATTTTTGACGAATTTTTGAAAAAGATGATTTTTTTTCTTTTATTTTGGTGCATAATAACCCAGTGGACCAAATCTTGTTGGCTTGTAGTTTCGTCCGCCGGATTATTTCAGGCATGTGTTATATATCAGGATTTATAGAAATGTAGTGGAAAATGACTGTTGAAAATTTCAGAGCTCTACATCTCTCCCGCTATTTTTGACGAATTTTTGAAAAAGATGATTTTTTTTCTTTAATTTTGGTGCATAATAACCCAGTGGACCAAATCTTGTTGGCTTGTAGTTTCGTCCGCCGGATTATTTCAGGCATGTGTTATATATCAGGATTTATAGAAATGTAGTGGAAAATGACTGTTGAAAATTTCAGAGCTCTACATCTCTCCCGCTATTTTTGACGAATTTTTGAAAAAGATGATTTTTTTTCTTTTATTTTGGTGCATAATAACCCAGTGGACAAAATCTTGTTGGCTTGTAGTTTCGTCCGCCGGATTATTTCAGGCATGTGTTATATATCAGGATTTATAGAAATATAGTGGAAAATGACTGTTGAAAATTTCAGAGCTCTACATCTCTCCCCCTATTTTTGACGAATTTTTGAAAAAGATGATTTTTTTTCTTTTATTTTGGTGCATAATAACCCAGTGGACCAAATCTTGTTGGCTTGTAGTTTCGTCCGCCGGATTATTTCAGGCATGTGTTATATATCACGATTTATAGAAATGTAGTGGAAAATGACTGTTGAAAATTCCAGAGCTCTACATCTCTCCCGCTATTTTTGACGAATTTTTGAAAAACAGGATTTTTTTTCTTTTATTTTGGTGCATAATAACCCAGTGGACCAAATCTTGTTGGCTTGTAGTTTCGTCCGCCGGATTATTTCAGGCATGTGTTATATATCAGGATTTATAGAAATGTATTGGAAAATGAATGTTGAAAATTTCAGAGCTCTACATCTCTCTCCCTATTTTTGACGAATTTTTAAAAAACATGATTTTTTTTCTTTTATTTTGGTGCATAATAACCCAGTGGACCAAATCTTGTTGGCTTGTAGTTTCGTCCGCCGGATTATTTCAGGCATGTGTTATATATCAGGATTTATAGAAATGTAGTGGAAAATGACTGTTGAAAATTTCAGAGCTCTACATCTCTCCCGTTATTTTTGACGAATTTTTGAAAAAGATGATTTTTTTTCTTTAATTTTGGTGCATAATAACCCAGTGGACCAAATCTTGTTGGCTTGTAGTTTCGTCCGCCGGATTATTTCAGGCATGTGTTATATATCAGGATTTATAGAAATGTAGTGGAAAATGACTGTTGAAAATTTCAGAGCTCTACATCTCTCCCGCTATTTTTGACGAATTTTTGAAAAAGATGATTTTTTTTCTTTAATTTTGGTGCATAATAACCCAGTGGACCAAATCTTGTTGGCTTGTAGTTTCGTCCGCCGGATTATTTCAGGCATGTGTTATATATCAGGATTTATAGAAATGTAGTGGAAAATGACTGTTGAAAATTTCAGAGCTCTACATCTCTCCCGCTATTTTTGACGAATTTTTGAAAAAGATGATTTTTTTTCTTTTATTTTGGTGCATAATAACCCAGTGGACCAAATCTTGTTGGCTTGTAGTTTCGTCCGCCGGATTATTTCAGGCATGTGTTATATATCAGGATTTATAGAAATGTAGTGGAAAATGACTGTTGAAAATTTCAGAGCTCTACATCTCTCCTGTTATTTTTGACGAATTTTTGAAAAAGATGATTTTTTTTCTTTAATTTTGGTGCATAATAACCCAGTGGACCAAATCTTGTTGGCTTGTAGTTCCGTCCGCCGGATTATTTCAGGCATGTGTTATATATTAGGATTTATAGAAATGTAGTGGAAAATGACTGTTGAAAATTTCAGAGCTCTACATCTCTCCCGCTATTTTTGACGAATTTTTGAAAAACAGGATTTTTTCTCCTTTATTTTGGTGCATAATAACCCAGTGGACCAAATCTTGTTGGCTTGTAGTTTCGTCCGCCGGATTATTTCAGGCATGTGTTATATATCAGGATTTATAGAAATGTAGTGGAAAATGACTGTTGAAAATTTCAGAGCTCTACATCTCTCCCCTATTTTTGACGAATTTTTGAAAAAGATGATTTTTTTTCTTTTATTTTGGTGCATAATAACCCAGTGGACCAAATCTTGTTGGCTTGTAGTTTCGTCCGCCGGATTATTTCAGGCATGTGTTATATATCAGGATTTATAGAAATGTAGTGGAAAATGACTGTTGAAAATTTCAGAGCTCTACATCTCTCCCGCTATTTTTGACGAATTTTTGAAAAAGATGATTTTTTTTCTTTAATTTTGGTGCATAATAACCCAGTGGACCAAATCTTGTTGGCTTGTAGTTCCGTCCGCCGGATTATTTCAGGCATGTGTTATATATTAGGATTTATAGAAATGTAGTGGAAAATGACTGTTGAAAATTTCAGAGCTCTACATCTCTCCCCCTATTTTTGACGAATTTTTGAAAAATATGGATGAATTAGAATTTTATATTACCCTGCAGAACATTGTATGGAAAAATATATTTTTATATATTTTTTACAAAATGAAACATATTTTTGCGATTTTATTAACATTTTATGTGTATATATACATATTTTTAAGTTATTTGGTAAAATTTTCAAATACCACGTGCTTTTGTTTACGTTTATAGCTCCACGTGCTTTTGTTTACATTTATACCACCACGTGCGTTTTGTTTACATCTATAACCACCACGTGCTTGTTTGCTGTTTGTTATTTACAAAGAAATCAGCTGTTATATATGAGTATTAACGATTACTTTTTAGATCTTGTTAGCTCGAGTACTTGGATCTTGTTATCTCAAGTACTTGGATCTTGTTAAATTCACTGTCGTGGCGTTCACACATACGTGTTTAACTCGATTTCAAGCTGCCCACACACTATAGAACATGCGTGACGGAACATCTGTTTCTATTTTTTTAATTTTTTTATACAGACGATGCACACACGATAACAAAATCTCAAACGAAACATCAATTTTGTTTGTTTGTAGATCACATGAAATATGGGCGGAAGAAAATCAAATTAATTAATTTGTTAATTGTTAGTTTTCCATATGCTGCTGTTTTTTAGTTTTATTTTTTTAGTTATCACATTTTACGTCCCAGAATTCTCGCAAATATATTAATTTATAAAATTAATGCAGTTTTCATTATTTATAATTGTTGTCATTTTCTTTTTCTCAAATGCGTAATTACAAAAGCTCCTGATAGCGTGAATGCTATCAATGAACTAAATACAGCAAAAACAGAAACATCGATACACACGATGAAAAATTGAGTTTGGAAACAAAATATATAAAAAAATTTTGTAAACACAAAGGTCAACATGGCACAATGATATACACATTTCAACATTCGTAAAAAAATGGCCATGTGGAATGGAATGTTCCCTAGTGTGTGGGCATCTTTACGTGTTTGAGCGTTAAACATGTTTAAGTGAGATGTTTTACAGTACATTTTTTCTACCCTTCAGCACGCTAAATTATTGTGTTTAAATTTTAAACATGTTGGTAAACACGATAAGTTTAATATCAATTGGTATTGAATGAAAAGTTTGAAGCAGAAGAAGACACAAAAAGAAAAAATTAAAATTGAATAAAATTTACTAATACTGAATTTAGACTGAGCAAAAACTACCTAGTTTTTGTACAAAACTGGTTTTTGCTTGTTTTTTATATATGCGTTTTGACTAGCAAGAGCCAAAAACTAGGTAGTTTTTCCTCAGTCTAACTGCAGTATAAATTTAAATAAAAAGTAGTTAAAATGTGTTTTTTCTTGTGATTACAATTAATTAAATTTTGTTTCCGGTGAACGAAAAATCCAAAAACATCCATGAAGTTGTCCCTTAACTAGAAATTGAAAAATCTTGTTTCCGACTGGAGCGGATAATGTTATTTCCTTTTTAAGGCAAATCTACACGGGATAGAAAACTCGCGAGACTTTCAAAAATGCAGCTCTGTATAAGTCTACGAAATGTAATCTCTACACGATTGAATCGTACTGTGAACTTAGTATAAAATCTAGTTAATAAACACGTATGTGTGAATGCCGTATTTTTTTTTGCGTGAAAAGAAACTTTAATTTGACATCACTGCTTTGTTCTCAACTCTTGATGAATGCCGGTAACTAAAAAGAAGATAAAACGGATAATTTATTGTATTCGATATCAATCATCGACCACTGCTGTGAATATTTTTGATAAATTCCCAATTAAATTATAAGAAAAACATAATGACTGGAATCATGGATACAATAGAAATGCCAAAATTACCAGAAAATCAAAAATCTTTTGCCGGTATTCCAGAGGCAATATTTCTGGTGAGTAAGATAAAAAAATAGCGACAGAAAAAAAATTGCGAGACATTTGCACGCATAACCTAACAAACCGATGTCATCCATACAGCAACAACATAAAAACAGGGTGTCTTAACTAGAACAGCATTAATCATCCATCCATTGATCCAACCCAATCATCAAGGAACATAAGATATATAGATTCTAAATGTTTACATATTTTTCTCTGTTTTTTCATTTTTTTAGGAAGAAATCGATAAATTTATGGCCCAGCCAGAAAATGAAGATAATTGTGAAAAAGTCTTGCAACGCCTGGATGAACAACACAGTAAATATAGATTTATGGCCTATAATTTGGAAGCCCGCAAACGTAAATTGAAATCGCAAATACCCGATTTACAGAGATCTTTGGAAATGATTAATGTTTTACGCAAAGAAACCGAGGAACGTGAAACACAATTTTTACTAAGTGATCAGGTGTTTATCAAAACTATGGTGCCACCAACAAAGACCGTCTGTCTGTGGTTGGGTGCCAGTGTTATGTTGGAATATCCATTAGATGAGGCTGAGTTATTGTTGAAACAAAATATGACATCAGCTATATCAAATTTAAAAACTGTCGAACATGACCAAGATTTTTTGAGGTGAGTTTTGACACTGATTATATGTAAATTAAATTTGCTAGATTATATGTAATTTCCACCAATTTATTATCGTTATAAATTTATTCAATCGAATATAAAATTATTTTGCACAATTCAGCTGCTGTAAAAATACTAAATCAGTATTGCTATAATATGTTTCTATGAAATTCTGCAGCTAATTCGAGGTTTTCATAAATCAACTTTTGTGGAATAACCAGGTTTAAAATCTATTTAACTATAGCCGTATTAGCTTTGTTATCGACTAAACTATATCCATGATCCCAGGAAAAAACGAAGCACAAAGAAAACGTGGTTAAGACGAAAACTAAAGCTTTATTTTCAACGTTGGAAACCCGACGTTATACATTTTCTCGTTACTTCCTAAAGAGTGGCTGGCATACGTTGCTTTTAATACTTAACGTTGATAGGATTGAGCGAAAATAATTGAAAATATTTCAAAAGACTTCTTAAAAACATTTTTCACTGTAGTTCGCAACATTTCTAAGGCTTTTTGAGAAAGTTTATTGGTCGTTTGGTATTTTCCTCCCATTAGTCGATAATAATTTTCGGCGTTCTTGATTCATTATTTTATACGTATTTTAGGGTATATCAAAATTTTGTTTGATAAAAATTTTAGATATTGACAAAATTTAGATATTGATATTTAGCTGTCCACAAAACGTTATAATAAGACAAACAGAAATATATTCTTTCGACATATGAATAGAATCAAAATGTTTTTAGTACATTCAGCAAATAAAAAATCAATTCTGCTGTATAAAAAGGCTACAAGTATACAAGATAATATTTTAACAATTTTTTATCGCTGTTATACAATTAAATTGCATTTAATGTAATTTATTATATTTTTTTAACTCAATTTAAAAATTTCCATTTTGAAATCGCAATGAATTTTTCAAAAATTACTCGATACAGTCTTTAAACAAAATTCAGCTAACTAAAAATATCTTCATGTAACATTTTTATAATTTTAGAACAATTCAGCTAACTGAAAATCAATCCAGCTGATGAAATGATATTAAAAATAGTTATGCGGTTAGTTAGAAAGGTTTTACCACAGATTTGATTAAATTTGATTGCTATTCATCTGGCTTAATTTTTTTTTCAGCAGAATTGTATAATTTTTTTACTATTAAACAAAATTCAGCTAACTTAAAATCAGTTTAGCTGTCCACAAAACGTTATAATAAGACAAACAGAAATATATTCTTTCGACATATCAATAGAATCAAAATGTTTTTAGTACATTCAGCAAATAAAAAATCAATTCTGCTGTATAAAAAGGCTACAAGTATACAAGATATTTTAACAATTTTTTATCGCTGTTATACAATTAAATTGCATTTAATGTAATTTATTACGTTAAAAGTTGGCAAGTCGGTAACGTGTGAAACGAAAATTTCTTTGCTACCGTAGCGGAATTTGTATATTAGTTCAGTCAGTTATATCTTAAATAAATTCAGCTAAACTTATTTTATACAATAATCTTAAACTTTTTGCTTTCTATTACTTTTAGAGATCAAATTACCACCACCGAAGTAAATATGGCACGTGTTTATAATTGGGGTGTTAAAAAACGTCAGGCTGCTGCCAAAACCGCTACTGGACCCTCAACATCATCTTCATCGTAATGGCTGTAATTATGAATAATGCAACATTCATCTCTTCTTCGCTCCCATGACCTCTTTTTCTCACAAACACATATGCGATCCTTTTTATAAGCGATAAACTGTAGTTTAACAAAATTTAAAACTCGTTTTAGCTGCAGTGCTCTTTTCTTTTTCTAATCACAATTTTTCATTAACAAGTTTTTATTATTGTTTATACAAATTATAAATGATGATCGTCTCTTCTATTGTTTATTCATTTGTTTTGTTTACTTTACTTCATTTTGTTTTTTTTTCCTTTTTCTTATTTATTAAACAAAATTCAATTATGAATTGAAAGAAATCTAAAAAATGGAGAGTGTTTTGAAAGCTTTTGTTTGTAAGAAAGAAAAAAAAATAGTTTGTGCATTTAAGAATCTAGCTGAATGGCTAAAAAATATAATAAAAATGAAATGCTTGTTAAATAAAAGGAATGCATTAGTAACATGAAATTTTTTGTGCTTTTACTTTATTCCACAATTTATTTTATCTCGTTAGTCAATTTTATATTACAAAGAACACATTTCGTATTGAAATTATATATGAGATTAATCATTAGGGTGTCCCAAAAAAATTAGGGGAAATACCCTAATCATATTTAGCTAATGCTAAATATGGAAAAAAATAAGTAAACATTTTTGGAGGGGACCTTAGATCCTACCAGCGTGATATAATAGCGGGGACGTTTAATTTTGTTTCACCAATGACTCTTTTTTTTTGATAAAACACATTTTTTAAGTTCCTTCTTTTTAAAGTTTTTAAGGTAAATGTGAACTAGAATTGTCTCGTAGAGAATTTAAAATGAATAGGATCCACGACGTTAATTTTAAGATCCATTTTGACAAAAATTTAAAAACAAAAAAATTGATCGGGACACCCTATTACTCATACATTAAAAAAATGTTTTTTTTTGTATGAAAATTATGCAGTAAACTTAAGGATTGAAAATGCATTTGATTTGTCAAATTGCCTTTGATTCATCAATTTAGGGCTTTAAAACAAAAAAAGCAAAATTTGTAATCACTAAAAATTAAAAAAAAAAAATAGTGAATAAAATAACCCGAGTAAAACAGAAAAATCTGAATATTTCCTATTTTTTAGTTAAGTGTTTGTAACCGTCGCATAGGACAATCGTAATTAATATTAGAATTAATTACTAAAGAATTTTTTTCTAGAGTTGGTTTATAGGAAGAAGAAGAAGAAAACAATTTTATTGAAAAATTTAACAGACACAAGGGTATCACCAGACTGCCGCAGTTTCGTCTCACCCAAAGACTCGTCAGTGGTTAGTTTATGTGTCAACTGATCAAAGTAATTGTTAATTTGTCTCTATATGAAAAACTTTTTGTGTATTGCCATGACCGGGGATTGAACCGGCAGCCCTCTGCACAGGCTATGACTCGTAGCATCACCTCTTAACAAGTTACACCACGGTCGGCATAGCGCTGAGTGTGGCTAATTGAAGTTTTTTCAATCACAGCCTATACAATGTATGTTTTGTAATCAGAAGAGCCAGAAATAACTAATACTTGAACAATTTATTTTTCAATTAGAATTTCCATTTGTATAAAAAAAATTGGATAATGGATAAAGAATATTATCTTATTTTGTCTAAATAGATCTGATCAGATGAAATTAGATACAAAATTATCCGATCGAGAAATAACTGTATCATATTAATCAAATTTGATGCAGCTAACTAAACTTTATTGAAAAAATATTAATCCGAGTAAAACGGAATTAATCCAAAATATTTCCATTCCCGAGTAAAAAAGTTTTGATATAACCATATATTATTTTATGTAATTGCATATAGTAACTTATAGTTACATATGGCCACATATGCTTTTAAATTCAAGCATATATACTTTTATATAGACATATGTTAGATATTTTTTCCTCAAAGGTTTTAATATGGAGACTAGGGTTTGGGATTTCCCGGACTTTTTTATTTCCCGGGAAACGGGAATAAAAAAATTTGATTCCCGGGATTCCCGGGAATCCCGGGAAATATTTTTAAACAAAATTGTTAATGAAAACCACCTATATAAGTAATTTTTGTTAAAAAAAAAGACACTATTTCAGTACAAATGCAGTCTGTGTAGTGAGAATTCAAAGTAAAAAATATCAGAATGTTGAACATTTGATTTCACGTAAATTACTCGCAGCACTGCCAAATGAATTGCATGATTCCAGCAGAAAGCACCTACTACTGGACTGTCGGAAACAAACCGTTTCATCACACTTGGCCCATTAGATATGGTGGCCACAATGTTATTTTTCAAAGACAAATAAAACTCTTCTAGTCTTATTTCTACAATTCTTCTTATTTCATCAGCATTACATCTTCCTGATATATAAACCAACCCCAGGTTATAAAATTAATTATTTCCATTTATACATATGTTCAAATATCTCTTTTCTGATATTCTGGTCCATTCATCTAAGATTATAGTAAATCTCCTATTGTTAGAAATATTGCTCGATATTTCTTTTACATGATTGTAGTAATTTAATATAATGTTCTTTACATCGGTTTCATTTTTTTGCAATGCCAGTTTTTTATTATAAAAACTTTCTCGAATAAACGAAGATCTAGTTATGGTGCGGATTGACTGCGGCTAATTTGGATACCATTTCAGGAAATGTTTGCCCTACCATAAAACCTTTAATGCCTATTCCGCTTACACTTTTTTCTTCGGGTACTTTGCTAATTTTAGCTGAAAAGTTATTCTTGTTGTTGTTTTCTGACCATCAATTTTTTTTTTTTTTTTTTGTGAACCAAATTTAGATGTCGGATAACCAAATTTAGATACCACCGTTAACCATTAGTCTTTTCTTTTCACATTTATTAATGAAAACGTTACTTATAAAATTATTGACCCTTAATATAAAGGAGTATTTTAAATTTAAAGTCGACTTTATTTTTAATCAAACGGTTTTGTTCATTTTGTGTATGAAAACCTTACAAAAATATTTATATTTTCAAATATTTTGATTGGTTGAAAATAAATTAACCAATCAGAATGCTCCAAAAATAAACCAATTCAAGGTATACTGCCACCCAATATTTTAACTAAAGTCGACTTTACCTAAATTATACATTTGAAAAATTTAGATAGTAAGGGCGATTATTTGTAAGAAACAAAGCTTTTTTCATATTTCTTTTAAACATTTTACCAAGTTTGTAGGTTTTACTACTTAAATTTTGAATAAGTTATGCGAAAAATCTTTATTAGTTGAAATGCTCCTAATTACTTGGCAAAGATTTTATTTGTGTTTCAAATAAATGTATTCCCTTTTAAAAGAATTTAACAATGACATTTTTGTTTTGGTATTTAAAATGTTTTTTATGACTAAAACTAAAAAATCCTATTCGAAACAAAAACAATTCAAAAAATTTAATATTTTTAAAATTTCCCGTTTTCCCGGGAAAAATATATTATTTTCCCGGGAATTCCCGGCAAACTTTTCCCGGGATTTCCCGGGAATTCCCGCCCGGGAATTCCCGAACCCCAAACCCTAATGGAGACATATGTGATTTTATATTATTACATACTGGCCTACATATAATTGCATGTGTTATATATAAGTACATAAAGTAACATATTACAAATATAATTACATATACGTTTATATATAATTTAGTATGACACTATACATAATATTATAAAACTATATGTGGAGCCATATAAGAAATATTTCACAATTTGTGTTAGATATGATTATATATTGACGAATAAGAACCCATATATAACTTAATATGGTTCCATATCTACAATATTTCATGATTTCTTTAATATATAACAATATTACGTTCTTTATAAAATCATCTATAATTATATATCATCCCACATAAGCAATTATTTCAAAGTGATTTTATATAAAAATATATAAGGTCCATATACACATGTGTGCAATATAATAGATACATTCAAATTTTTTCTATTCTCGTTGCCTTTATTTTTAAAGATCAAAAAAGTGGATAAATTCACTCCAAAATGCGAGGAGATTGTTCAGAAAATGGTGCAGAAGTTTAGCGTGACGTCTGTTTTTGTATTTTGTCACTTGTTTTAAGTAGGCGTGGTTTTTTATGAAAAATAAGCGATATTGGCCTTCTATCAATTTACATAGTAAAATTTAGCGAGTACTGATGATCAGTTCTGTAAAAACTGTATATTTTTGAAATTCCTACAATATTTCCTTAAGTCTTGCATTATTTTTTTCTACAAATGGTCTCTAGACTTAAAATGACAATGCCTTAAATATGACTAAATTTTTCTTGTTTGTAGCGATTTCAAAATAAAGTTAACAACACTGATATTTAAATACGGAATGCTTTATACTACAACGTAAAAAAAAGTTTGTCTGATTTGTTATACTATAGCGGTAAGTATAGAATCAGGCCATTCAGTTTAAAGTTTTAGTGTTGTTAACTCAATTTTAAAATCGCTAGAAACAAAGAAAAATCTGGTCATGTTTAAGGCGCTGTCATTTTAAGTCTGGAGACTACTTGTAGATAAAGATAATGCAAGATTTAAGGAAATATAGAATTTCCAAAAATATAGTTTGTATAGATCCTACTATTGCTCGATAAATTTTACTATGTAATTTGATAGAAGGTCGATATCGCTTCTTTTTCATTAAAAGCCACGCCTACTTAAAACAACCCGGTGAAAAATGCTCATATACGCTCAAAAATGTTCATATATGGTTTATGTATGGACACATATGGACAAATATGGATTTTTTATGAACATATATGGATTTTATATAAACATATATGGAAGTATATGTGATTCCATATATGGAGAAAGATTTCATATACAGACATATATGGAAGCATCTGTTATTTAATGTATGGAAATGGCACTCATATATGGACAAATATGGAAGTATATGTTATTTAATTTATGCAAACGGGACTTGTATATGAACATATTTGGAAGAATACATTTTTCAATATGTGTAAAAGGAACCATATTTGGATAAATATGGAATTATATTTAATGCCATGAATAAAAAAAGGAACATATGTAGCGCCTAATTTGAATGTCATACATAAATTTATATCTATCGTACAACCTTATAATAAAGGACAGCAACGTTCGCATGTATTCGCATATATTTAATAAATGTATATGGTCATATATGTCCATATATGAACATATACTTAAGTGTTACCTCATTTTTCGGATCCATACATATATGGTTGAACCATAAATGTTCATATATGGACATTTTTCACCGGGAAGTTACAAAATAAAAAAACGGCCATTACGCTAATATTCTGCACCATTTTCTGAACAATCTCCTCGCATTTTGGGATGAATTTATCCACTATTTTGATCTTTAAAAATAAAGGCATCGAGAAAAAAATTAGAAAAAATTTTAATGTATCTATTATATTGCACACATGTGTAAAACCGTATTATATTATATGTGGCTCTATGTTAACAACGATTTTGAACTAGTTTTAGATTTAGTAATTACTAGGGATTGGCGCGTGACTAGAAATGTCCGTGAGTCACGTTATTCACACGTGATCGTGAGTAATAATTAAATATAATTCCTACTTGATTCGTGCGTGAGCGTGAATAAGAATATATAACCCGTGCATGATTCGTGTGTGAGTTTATTTTTTGCATCATATATTTTTAGTAATTTTTATTATTTTGTAATATTTTACTATTTTTTTTACTATTTTTCTTATATCTTGGTTGTATAACATAATCCTATTAACTTAAATATTTCAGTCTTGTTAACTTTATTTTAAAATTCCTAAAAATAAAGAAAATTTTGTTCATGTTTAATGCACTGTCATGGTAAATCTGGATAAAATTAATGGAAGATTTATCGAAATTTTAGGATCTCCAGCAGACCTTTGAGTTAATCATTATATTTGGAAATTAATTACACATGCAATTACACAATAACATGTAATTGTAATTGAAAAAAAAATTCAATTACAATTACATATTATTTGTAATTGTAATTAAAAAAAAACAATTACAAGTAATTTGTAATTGAAAATTTTCAATTATACATTACATATAATTGTAATTGAAAAAATGTGAATTACAATTAAATTTTCTCGGAAAAGAAATAATGAGAAAAAGCACAAGTAGGTACTTATCCACGCCTATCCAACCTATCCCAGTCAGTTTTTTCTACAAAATTTTAACAAAAAACACCTTAATTCTAAATATTATTGAAATTTGTAATTGAAATCACTTTCAATTACAATTACTTGTAATTGAAAATTTTCAATTACAGTTACATGAAATGTAATTGAGTTTTTTTAATTTCAATTACATTTATTTGCAATTGCAATTGAAATGCCCCAGGTCTGATCTCCAGATATTGCATATCTTTTTTATTTAAAAAAATAATTTTTATATATTGTTAGATATGGTCATATATAATATGATCTAAAGTATAAGGTAAATTTTTAGATATAATTGTATCAAACTATGTCCACTTTTAAACCATTTTATATAATTTTATACAAAAAGATATAATTTGATGTAATTGGATGAGGACAAAATTCGGATACAATTGTATCGAATTGCATAAAATTGTATCAAATTGTACCAAATTGTATACAATTGTATACAATTCGATACAATAAGATACAATAAGATGTTCTCATTTTTCGGATATAATTATATCTAATAACATAAAAGATTATATATAATTAAATATAACTTCATATGGCTCCATATCATTTTTTTTACCTGGGTTTGGATAAAAAAATGACGGATTCAATTAGATATGATTAGATAAAATTAGATATAAAATGATCGGATCCAGATATAACTATCAATTTAATCGCAATTGATGCAGTTAAATAAAATTTAATATAAATATATGTAGTAAGATATCGCTCCGTATAACACCATATAAACTACCCTAGTAAAAATGATTTTTATATAATCAGATATGATTTATATATAATCATTTATGATTTTATAGAATTATAGCTTGTCGAGTATTGTGAAACATATATTTTTATATGATTATATCAAAAGATATTTAGTTACATAAAATTATATTAACCAGATCCACCATTTTCCGGATCAAATCATGTATGGATTAATATAATTATTTAAAAAATATATTATTTGATCCGAAAAATGGTGGATCTGGTAAATATAATTTTATATAATTAAATATCTTTTGATATAATCATATAAAAATATATGTTTCACAATACTCGACAAGCTATAATTGTATAAAATCATAAATGATTGTATAAAAATCATATATGAATATATAAAAATCATTTTTACTAGGGTACCCAGGAAAATTTTCTGTTCCAAAGAATCGGTTGTAGAATAGCTACTTTTCATTTAGAACCCCTTCTACTGTCGATTCTAACACCGATTCTTTTTGTTTGAAATTGTCCCAAAAGCAACCACTTCAATAGCTCCAAAGTGGAACCGGTTGCCCTAGAATCAGTTCTGGAACTAGTTATAGAACTGATTCTACTTCAGTCATACCTTCCATATGGGATCCCAGGAACTGGTTCCGGAACCAGTTCCATGGAATCAGTTGCAGTGGAACCAGTTGTAGAATAGGTTTGGTTGGGTACCGATTGTAAAAATGTTCCTGGGTAGTTATTGTTGTATCTGACAATTATGAAGATTTAAATAAAATTTTGAACAACCAGAGTAAAAAAAGTTAGATGTTATACAAACATACCTTTTTTTGATATAGCCTAAAATCAATTTGATCCGTAAAATAGTGGATCATACTGTATTAAGTTAGATCCACCTTGGTACTAATAAGATGAAATACGATCCGAAAAATTGGTTTATTTCATTATATAAAATTAGATTTTAAAAATAAAATAATTTATTCACAGTTCGTTCATATTGCACTAACCCATTTCTTACCAATGCGACTTTAAAGTCACATCCACACTTAAGCGCCTACACTCCGTTTCATAACTATAGCCGCACTTATAAAACAGTTGATATGTGAGGTTCTAAATAATTTAGACATATAAAAGACCTTATAGCTAAAAGTTACATCTAAAAAATAAATATTTCCACAAAAAAAAAAAAAAAAAAAAAAATTTTTTTAACGTAGATTAATTTAAATCGCCATTTTTATTTTTACTAGTGTTGCATAACTATAGACGCACTTTCAGAAAAATGGATTTGGAAGTTAAAAACATTTGAGTAAAAAATTTAATAAAATAATTCAATATCAGGTAAAGTCTACCTCATTTCGATTAATACCAAAAATCCCATTTGGCATCCACCATTGTCCATTGTCCACCAATTCTGTTCATTCATTGGTCTTCAAACACGAGTTTCTGCTCTTTTAAGATCAAAAACTGTTTGATACTATCGTTTTTCTGGAAAAAATTACATAATAAAATTGCGTTGCTATTCAAGATTCAGCTCTTATCCTGCAAATATATGGGTCATCCCATAGCTCTAGTATTTTCAGTTTGAAAGCATGCCTAAGTGGATTTTTAAGACTTGATGCATTGCCAGGTAGAAAAATCAGTTTTTGTGACCATTTTTTCTTAAAAAAATGTATAAATTTCTCTTCCAAGATTAAAGCATACTACAATGATCTCTTTTAAAATCGTTATTTTTTAGGAATTTGCACCTCAATTATCTAAAACTTGGATGAAACTGATTAGAAAATATATGTTTTACTTTTCTGAATGGTTTTATCTGAGTTTTATAATTTAAGATTTATCACAGACTCCTTAATTTTTAGGTATTAAAAAAGTCTATCTTTTTCAGTTTTAGTCACTTTTAACTTAAACTTAAAACAGAAAGTGCTGATTTTTTTTTGAAAAATTAATTAACATGAGATGTTTACTGAAGGTAAAAATTCAAATATTCGATATTCCTTTCATCGCAGATTATTTATTAACGATATTGTGAAAAAAGGGACATTTCAATTTTAAATACGCGTATAGGAGATATTATGTGCGTTCCCGTACGTTACCGCGCGTACCCGCGGGAACCCAAAACAGCCCAAACAACAACAATTTACACGCAATTTTGAGTACGGGAACGCCTTTGCTCTAGTTTGTGTAACTTCGGTAAAGTACGGGAACAGACATATTATCGCAGCTGTCAAAACGTGCAATATATCAAATTAAAGGGCATATTGCATCATTTTAAAATGTTACAAAAAATAGCGTTGTTACTTTCAATTTTGTATTTTTTTGCAAAAAGTTTATTAAAAAATTTAATTTTCCTAGAAAATTGTTTTTGCAAATATTTCTTAAACTGTAGCTAACTTTAAATTTTGTTTGGCCATATTCGTGATCTGCGTCCCAAAGTCTATTCGAAGTGATGTGTCGCAATCCCGATGTATCAATGTTTTCTTATTTTGCTGTACTGTGTAATTAATTCAACACTTTTTATTTCAAAATTTTTTTTATTCAAACAAAAAGTTTATTTTTTGATCTTCTATCACAAATGATGCGAGAAAGATTATTCAAGTTTAAACATCAATAGTTTCTGTTATTATTTATTAACTGTATTTGCGTACTTTTTGGGTAAAGTTCGGTAAAATGAGAGTTAACAAAAAATACTCTCCCGAAGCGACAAAAATGTAAAAAAAAGTACGCGAACGCGAAAAACCAAATTTCAATCCCAGAAAATAAACGTCAGTAGAATTGAGCATTATAGTTATTTTGGTGTGCGCTCTTTATAGTTCAATTTTTTGTAAAGATATAGTTAGCCCTTCTATTTGAACTAGTGTTTCCAATTCGGTTAATCGATTAACCGATTCCTCGATTAATCGCCTCTATTTCGGTTAATGTCGAAACAAATAATTTAAAACTCAAATAATTATTCGACCCGAATAATCGGTTAAAATTGGTCGATTAACCGGTTACATTTTTAATATGGAATTTTTCCTTAATTTTTTCCCAAAACTTTACAATTTTCTTAATATGGGCTACAAAATTACCAGAAAAGCTTAGAAAAAACAAATACTAACTAAAATAGCATCAATTTCTTTAAAAATCGTGTGAAATAGGTCCTTAAATAACTTTTTCGAGCAACCGCAAACAAGTCGACATTGTACCATCAGACTCCCAATTTTTAATAAAATTTTGAGCAAATGTTTTAAAAAAAATATGTATCAATGTTTCTATTTGTAAAAAAGCCTTAAGAACATAGCAAAATGCCAAAATGAAGGTGTTTTTTAAAACTTCACAAAACACACGAAATACACGACTGGCTGGAGGATGCTTTAAGACAAGGCTGCATTTGTTTTAAAACTGTTAACAATTAACATGCTAATTCTGAAATAACTTTAACTTTTCTTATTCTTCTTAAGAAAGTGTACATACACATCGGTTCAAAACCACATCAATTCTAAAACATGTTCCACTAGAGCAACATTGAACCCGAACCCGTTTCAAGGAATATAAATTCGAATTAAAACAAATAACCTAAAGTTAAAAAATTTTAGGGGGTAATTTTCTAAAATTATTTCTATATTATTTCTATGTAACAAAAACAAATTACATTGAAAGTTCTCTTCACTTCACCCAAGTGTTTTACGAAATTAGGTACTTAATTTATATAGAATTTCACTTCTGTAACTGCACACTCAGTGAATTGTCTATATGCTATTGATGAATTTATACACTGATTCAATTAAGTTTCGCTGGAATTCGTCTATTGAAACTTTTAATTGAATTGATGCAATTTTTCATAAAATTTTATGAAGAATTTCATATTATTTATTAAAAATGTCATACACCCAAAAAAGTTTTTTTAGAAAGAGATTCATAAAAATTGTGAAGCTTTTTCATAAAATTTAATAAATTTGGCTTTTACTTTTTGAAGAAAACTTCATTAGCTTATTGAAAATTTTGTTTACAGCTCGTCCGATAAAATTCTCTCAGAGTAAGTACGCTCAAACTTTAGGTTATTGTTTTTACTGTTAATGGTCTTTAGTAACGAAAAAGATACTGAGAAACAAAGTAAATTGGTATTCTTAATTAACTGAAATTAATCTCAAAGAGAACTCAAATTTTTTTATCGATGACTTTAATGAAAATTTCGTAGCTGTAGGAAGACTCTTATTAAAATTTAAAAAAACTTTAGGTATAGCATTTCTTTAACCCTTTCAGACCCAGCATACACGATTGTGAGATGTGATGTTTTGTCTTAAAATTACAAATATTTTAAATACTAATAGGTTTATTTAGATAAAAAAATTCAGTTATACTTTTAGCTAAATTATATTTCATAAAATATGAATTGACACCAGGAAATTTTAATAGTTTTAGTACCATTTTACCTAAAAGTTATAAAATGAATACATTTTTGCAAGCTAGTTGGGTCTGAAAAAGTTAAATGCAATATTAAATTTTATAGTGTCAGTATTGATTAAAAATCACATTCAAAGAAATTTTGTATCTAAGCTTTTCAGATTTTTAAATTTTTTTCTGAATATAAATCTACGTTAAGTAATCGATATGAAACAGTTTTAGGTTTGCTGTTCTTAACTTACTAATATTTTGTTAGTTTCAGCAGTTCTTTCTGCCATCTTCAACGAAATTTTAGTAGATTTAGCAACATTTTTACAGACCTTTTTTTTTAAATCTCAGATCCCGAAACTTTTCAACCTTCGAATATGAAAACTTTTTTATTAAATACATCGTATTCATATATGACGTTAATATTTAATGAAAAGAGTCAGCTTTTTGTGTTTTAATTAATAAAAAATTAATGAAATACCTTAATTTAGCATTAAACGATTAATCGATTAACCGCCAATTTTCTCGAATAACCGACCCGAATAACCGGTTAATCCATTTTAGTGATTTTTCGAATAATGCATTAACCGGTTAACCGCCTATGTCGAATAATTGGAAACACTAATTTGAACCCCTCTTTAAATTAAAAATTTTAATAAAAGCTGCGTTTGTACGGTATTCCTATCAATGATATCTCGAACAATTTTGACAGTAGAAAGCCGGAATACGTTGAAAAACTGTCAAAATCGTTCTTGATAACACTGATAGAGAGTCACACAAACACAGCTAAAAATGTCCCTCTAAAGCATTCTTATTTACAAAAAGGAATATGTTACATAGTTTGTTAAACCTCCCAATAAGCACATAGGTTTTAAAAATTCAAGTGCTTTAAATTTTGCTTGAAGTAAAGTATCCCAGTCAGAAATCGCCAGTGGTACAAAAAATCAAGCACTGGCATACCACTGGGTAACCACGGTATTAAAAATAATAATAATAAATGACTGGCAGAACACTCATTTGGGACGCTTTGCCAGCGTTTGCGAAAAGCGTTTTACCAATATTTTTTTACAAAAATTTCGGTGGTTTATAAAAAAAAAACCACTGGCAAAGAATTGGCTTAGAGTGATATGCCAAGGTTTGCAACCAGTGATTATCCAGTGCTACCTAGCCAATGCTACCAGGCGTAAAAAAATCAATTCACTGGAAAACCAATGATTTTATAAAAATGCTGACGCTTCGTTAAAAAATGTTTGTAGTCGGAAGGTTCCGAGTTCAAATCCGGTTGCAAGCAAAAAATTTTTTTTGAATTTTTTTCAATTTAAAATTTTTTTTGTTTTATAAAATCAATTCTTTTGTTTGTGGGAAAGCTCCTTCAAGACCAACTTTTTTTTTGCCCTCCCAACACTGGCATACTAGTTACTTAAAATTGTTTGCCAGTACTAGCATTTTGGCACAGCCAGTAGTTGTCCAGCTATTATCACTCATTTATGTGTTTAGCCATTAAATATTATATGTCTTGTTAGCTCAGTGGGTATAGCAATCGTCTGCCAATCTGACGGCCTGGGTTCAAATCACGGCAGGACCAAAAAAAATACATATGAACTTTTTTTAAATTTTATTTTGGAAAATATATTTCCAGACCACCTATTTATTGGTTTTGCCAGCGTTTTGCCAACGTTTAAAAATTTTGTTCCTCCAGTGCTTTTCCGGGGCTTTTTGAACAGCCGGTCCTTTTGTCTAATGATGTTATCATTTTGGGAATGGGAAAGCACTTTTTGCCAGTACTTGTACCACCTGTTAAAGTGCTTTGCCACCGCTTTCCCGTTTGTATTTTTCTGACTGGGATATTTCAAATTCTAGCACTTGTTTTTTTAACAAAAATATTTCAAACTTGAATTTTTGTTTCCCTTTTGCTGGAGTATGCTATTGAAATAAAATGTAATAAAAGTTGAATTCAAGCCTTGAAACTGGAAAACAGTGCTGGAATTGAACTTGATTTCAACTTGAATTCCAGTGAAAATGTTTATAGGGCTGGAAAAGATTTTAACATGAAACAGAAGTTTAAATTTATTTACATATTTATTTATCTCTTTACGCATTTAAATAAGTGTCTTCAAAAATATGTCAGTAATTTTATGTAGTTGTAATATACCGAGCAATTTTGGCAACTTTTACACAAATTTTTGTAAATGATGGTTTTCTGGTGACGTTCGGTAGTGCGAACAGAAACATGTAAACACTTACTGGTAGAAAAATTGCAGACCGCATTTTTTTTTGAAAATAACGTTTGAACTGATTTTTGATATAATAAATAATAACAAAAACTATCGATCTTTAAAGATGAATAATCTTTCTCGTATGTTTTTGTTATATAAAAAATAAGTGTAAACAACAGTAGTTTTTTTTTTAAACAATTTTGTCAATTGTTTTAAAATTTTTGTAGTGAAAATTTTAATTCCTTTGAAGAAAATTTTTTTAGCTAATTTTACGGCATCATTAGTTGTCTTTAATCCTTTTATCAGTTATTTTGCAACATTTGAAAATAACTACAGTTTCAGTTATTTTACACGGAAATACCTTTGCCGCCTTTTTAACTACATATACCTTTGTTTAAACTGGCATTTTCAGCAGGTTCGACCAACAAACTTTTTTGAGTATAAGTATGAATTAGAGTGTCCAAAAACCTGTCATTTCATTTCATTCATTTCATTCATTCATCATTTTCGGTTTGTTCGAAAATTACTATTTTTAAAAAACCGGTTTTAGCTTTTTTTGTTATAAAAAACCTGTACAAATAGCAAAAAAGCTAATAAAAATTAGTTAAAAGCGCCCTCCAGAAACAGCTACTGAAAGCATAGGTACTTTTCAACTAATTTCTGCGACCAAATATTTAAAAAGCGCTAAAAACCATTGGTATGGTAAAATCTAATTTAATATCACATAAAATAACAACAAAACATTTAAATTAGATAAAATTGTAGCAAAATAAAGGTTTAACCATAAAAATAAAAAAATAGAAAAACGTCAAACTATTGGCTTTGTATAAAATAAAAGGTCCGTTCCTTTACGTTACCGCGGGAACCTGCGGTATCCCAAACTTACCCAAAAAGTGTTCCCGTACTCGGAAATTGGGTAAATGAGAGCATTCCAGAGAGTGCATTTGTGTTTCTCTTTTAACCAAAGTTACCCAAACTTTTTCTTCGGGTAACTTTGGTAAATTGTAAAACTAACAGCTGATGCAATGATAACCAAAAACAACAATTGAAAAATTAAATTAAACAAACCAATACGCAAAAGAAATGTGTTATTTATAATAATTAATTGAACAAAATCAATAAGAACTTTTAAATTTAAATAAATATGTGTGTTTATTCAATTTTTAAAACTAAAATTATACGCATTTTCACATTTTTCTTTGAAATGCATTTTTGGGCTCGAAAAGTGGTTTTGTGCGTTCCTTTACTTTTGGGTAATTTTGTGAGAGGATTTTTTGCTTACTCTCATTTTACCGAACTTTACCCAAAAAGTAAAGGAACGGACTTAAAGATAGCACGATCAGATGCAATTAGACAAAAATTTAAATTTTAGTTAATTGCAAAGGACATTTTGCACTGCTGAAATCAGAAAAAAATGCTGAATATAGGTAAATTCATAACATCACAGAAAAACAATTACATTTCCAAAATTTAATTTATATATTTTTTAATGAGAAGACATTCTACTCTTCTGAAAACAGCAGAAATACTATTTATTTTCGCTATTTTAAGTCTACTTTTATTCAGCAAAAACGTCTACTGATTTTAGCAGGATAGAATGTTATTTGCATTCAACTAAAATTTATTTAAATATAACTAAATTTTTTTATAGATTTAGCAGTTCTTGTTTCATCATGCCAATCGTACATTTTTCTTAAATGGAACAGATTAATTACACAGAAAAAAGTAATTAGGTTTTTTGTAGCAACATTCATCAGTCACTCTGTATTCAAATAAAAAATATTCCAAACGATTACAAAGGATTTTCGTATCTTATTTATTCGAATACATGTGAAAAGATATTTAGCGTTTTTTTTAATCACCTGGATTTAGAATTTTTCATACAAAAAGTGGATTTATTAAATCCAAAAAAAAGCTGGATTTAATAAATCTATAATAAAAGCACAAATATATGAAACAACCTATTAATTTAATGACAGAAAAAAATACGAACGAAAATTAAAAGAGAAACAAAAAATTGAAAAACTAACAAATAAAAGGTTTTTATTAATTTTTATTTTATGAAATATGTTTAGAAAAAAAAACTACATCCCACTAAATACATATTTTTGATCTTGGACATGGAGAAATAGCTCAAATAGAAATGGCAATTTTTCACTCTACAGTAAGTAATTTAATTAAATCCAATTAGTGAATATTAGATATTGCAATGGAATTTTTCAATTGTGTAAAAATATAAATTGAAGTGATAAAACTGAAAAGGCAGACTGTTTATCGCTGTTTTATATAAAATAAAATTAAAAATTAAAAGTTAAAGTAAAATCCTTCATCATCGAATTCGTTATTAAAAATTAGGGTGAAAGAAATGTCGGACAGAAAATTCTTTTTAAAATAGGGAGAATCTAACCCCATCTCATGAGCACTTTTAGAAATACTTTTTGGATTTATTAAATCCAAGTGATTAGAAAAAACGGCTATTATCTTTTATATAAAGGAGAGCAAAACTGCAGTTTCGTTTGTTAAAATAATGCTTTAAATACAAAATGAAGTCGAAATATAGAATTTACGAAAGATTAGCTTAAAAATAGTTTTGATAAAAACAAGTTTAAAAAACCGGTTAACCGACAAATAATAACCGGTTTTCGGTTTATTCGAATTTAGAAATTATTCGAAACCGGACGGTTTTTGGAAATTAAAAAACGGGTTAACCGACAAATAATAACCGGTTTTCGGTTTATTCGAATTTAGAAATTATTCGAAACCGAACGGTTTTTGGAAATTAAAAAAAACCGGTTAACCGACAAATAATAACCGGTTTTCGGTTTATTCGAATTTAGAAATTATTCGAAACCGGACGGTTTTTGGAAATTAAAAAAAACCGGTTAACCAATTTTCGGTTACGGTTTTGGACACTCTAGTATGAATCTTATTTAAGAAAATGTGATTCTAGTTAAAATAAATTTTTTCGTATTTAAATTATTTTTTTCTGTATGTGTGTAAAAATATAGGATAGTTTTTTGTAACAAAAAAAAATGACAAAAATTATTTTAAAGAAAGGTTATAGGCGCGTTTAACAGATACTAAACTGCTTCTCAACAATCTGGTGAACGAGTTGATAACTTATCATCAGGGCAGCGACTTTCATGCACTTGAAAATCGAAAATATGCGCTTAAAATATGCAGTAAAATATGCAAAATACGCAGTAAAATATGCAAACGCTTAAAACCAAAAAAATGCACTTTAAATTTATCGATTTTTAAAAATCATATTTATTATTCGAGCGTTTGATTAAAAATTAAATTCAATATATGTAAATGTCTTGATTTTTCCTTCTAGTTAAGTGCTGCGTTAAGGTTTGCAAATTCTTCTTTTTCTTTATTTTCCATTAAATCTTACCCTTAGTTTAAAACAAAAAATATAAAGAAAATATTGAATTTAATTAATAATATGCAAAAACATTTTTATAAAAATCATAAAATATGCAAAAATATGCAACAACAAATCGATGCCATTTTGTTGCAAATTCTTTGATTCGGAAAAGTATTTGGTTTAAATCATTTTTGGCTTAAAGACAACAAACATGCATTTTCAAGAAAGTAGTTGCGCTGCTTATCATAAAGTCAATGAGCGTATTAACAGTTCAAGCAATTTTAAGTAGTAAATTAGCATTTATCGTAAATTTGACAACTTTCTATGGGTTAGACTTCAAAAATCATGCTATTTTCCAACGTGCTAACTGTGAATTCCTTCAATATGTTGAGGTAGCGCTACCTTATTATGGTAGCGTAAAAATTTTATGTTACTTGTGATTAAAGTGTGATTAGGGTTTTTCTTTTCCCGGACTTTTTCATTTCCCGGGACAGCGGGATTTTTTTCTGAATTTCCCGGGATCCCGGGAATTCCCGCTCGTTACAAAATAAATAAATCCGACATATGTTGTACTTGAAAAACTCGATTTCTATTAAAACACCATCCGACAAAGTTCATCTTTTGATTGTACCCATGATGATTAATACTTACTAAATTCTGAAAGGAGGGCTAAATATAAAATATGCATGACTTCCACTTTTTCTAGATCAATTCGTTTAATAGTTTAAATCGCGAATTACTATTTAGGTAATATATTTATATGGAAGGCGGTCTTAATTTTAAAATTAAATATATTAACTAAATATTAATTCGCGGTTGGAACAGTTAAACGAATTAATAAAGAAAAAGTGAAAGACACGGGTATTTTAATTTCTTCCCTTCTTTCAGGATATATTGAAATTGTTAATGGGTGCAAACTTGTGTCGGACCAGTTTTATAGTAACTAAGATAGATTTTTTGCTTAAGTATTTCTTAAATATGGAATACAAAAATTTGTATTTCTAAAGATTTCGTTTCTGTGCAGATTTTCAGAAGTATTCGTATAGAATTATTTTATAAAAAAGTTTAAAAGTAAGTATTCTTCACACAAATTATTACGCAAATTCTCATAAAGATTTTTATAAAAATCGACACTACATAGAATATCATTAAATAATATTTTATTCATCTTAACACACTAGATATGGTGAAAAATATAATTTAATACATATGCCTAATTGTTTACTATCAACATGGATTTATGTTGTAGGTTAAAAAATAATTAGAATATGCAATTTAAAATTAACGGTTCGTTGTCGTTCATAAATCTGTGCTTCATAAGTTGTCGATCAGAGTTGAATTCCAAGCAGCTGGATAAAAATAACATTGTAAGAATGTTAGTTTAATTGAGTGGTTTCAATTTGATCATTTTTTTCAATTCAATAAATATTTCATCATCAATAATTAACCCATAAAAGCATAGAATATTGAGGATGGGTTTGTAGCAGGATCCGGAAATACGTATTCTGGCCTTATCGAATTTTTTAAATTTTTATTCTATGTATGTAATTTACTTGTAAAAATTTTATCATCTCTCTTTTAATTTCAAAATAATTAAAGGAAAATGTGATAATATATGATCTCAAATTGAACGAAAAACATTCATTAAATAGTTCCTTAACTTTAATTGGTATCTTTTGAATAGAAATTTTTTATCCGCAACTATTTAAAAAGAAACTATTTAATTTGGATAGTTGTATTTTAAATTAACTTATAAAGACATCCAAATTAACTTGAAAAAGCATCTGCATAATATTTAAAAAATACAATTGAAATAAAGGAATATCAGTTGAAATTTAAATAAACTTATATGAAGTGAAAAAACCTCAAAATACTCAATTGAAAATACGAAAATATTCCTAACTTTTAAATGGCTGGTGTCTTTGGAGGTATTTGGAACTGAGATACGGATGTTGAAGTGTTGAATATATTGCTTTATTTGAACAAAGATCACCCTTTTAAAGAAACAAATTTTTTCTGAAGTTCGAGTATTTGTTTTCGGTTTAACTTAACCAAATCCAACTTACATCCAAAATCAATTTGGCCTAAATAATATGTTTTTTTATACTATTCAGTTTATTAAATTTTAAATCGCATTTTTTAATATCAAATATTTCTTATTTAAATTAATTTCAAATCAATGCTTTAAATTTAAATTTATTTCGCTTCAAAAATTGCAATATTAATAGCTAAAACTTCTGTAAAAGAATAAAAAAAATCCCGGGAAATCCCGCACAAAATTCCCGGGATTGCGGGATTGAAAAAAGGGCGGGATTCCCGGGAATCCCGTCCCGGGAATTCCCGGGACATAAACCCTAAGTGTGATACATCAGAGTGATGCAACGCGTGTTCTAAGAAAACACGAGTTTTATAAAATTTACATCTAATTAATAATTATATTTATACCCTACACTACTACGTGGACAGACTATAATAAGTTTGTGCTGATCTTTGTAACACCAAAAATTATACCTATACGCAACTTTAGTATACCGATCGACTCAGAATCACTTTTTGGTTCGATTTAACCATGTCTGTGTCGTGCGCACGCTACAGGTCGCAAATATTACGATATTTTAATGAAATTCGGTACACCCAGAAGCCTAATGATTGTAGATAAAATTGGTCCATGTTTGGACATATCGATTATATGGACTGACTATATTTCTGATTTTCTCTTAAATACACCTAACATTAGGTAAAATCAATTTTTTTTTTATCTTTTTGCTAATTTTTCTATAATTTTATAGATAAATTTAGACACAAGTCCATTTCAACCCATTCGAATTTCGAATCAAAACATTAGTTGTGTTTCAACCAGACAGTTGTAGGGTATCATATAGTCGGCATGCCCGAATTTAACTTTTTTACTCGTTTTAAAATAACCCTGATTTTACGCCATTAACATTGACTAAATGAAACTGACCTATTAGTGGGATTCTTTTTAAAAAGGAATAAATTTTTCCGCTTGACCAAATAATTAATTGAATTGAAAACTCATAAAAAACAGGAATAAATTAATCTGAAAAAAATTCTTTCGTATGGTAGTTTGGGAATTTGAAAATTGTACTATAAAAGGACATTGTAAAGCAAACATTAATCACAAATTAAGTCAGTGGTTAATAAAAGTAACATATTAAAAAACATTTCTAAAATTTTATATATTTTTAAAATTAAAAAGTAAATCTTTTTAACATGTACCATCATAAGACTTTACGTCACAAATACCATTTTACTTTATTAATGGTAATTATTTTATCATTTTGGTGGCAATGCTCATGGGCTTATAAAATTACATCACCATCTGACAGGCTTTCGCCACATTTTAATCCAAATATAAGATGTCCTGGTAGAAATGAAGAAAATATTTGGCATTCTTGCAGATATGGTGGTTACATTGAAAATCCTGATCCGAAAAATTGTGATGATCGCTATGTGTGCTATGTGGGCATAAATGAAACCTGCCATCCTGGCGACAAGTGTGCAGATAATGGCTTTTGTACGGTTTGTGGTATTTGTCAAAAATGTGATAGTGCTGAAAAATGTTCAGATTTCAAATTGTGTCCCAATATGCTAGGATTTCCAAGTTTTAATATATTAAAACGTTTACTGGAATATAGTGATAAGTAAATTGAAAAATTTAAATATATCTAAAAATGTATTAAAAAAATTAATAATACAGAAATATTTGAAGTATTATATATTTGTGTTATATTCTTGGTAATAATTCAAACAAACACTAAAATGGATCTTAAAACTTGATTTGAAAAAAACCTAAATATTGTATTTGTGGGGACTTTATATCATTATTTGTATAAATATTTGTATTACATTGGTACTGAAAAGATTTTTGAAATAAATATAACCGCTATGAAATAATTAATTATTATGAAATCGTACCAAATTGAACCGACATATTTTGTTAAAGATTGTCATAAGTTAGGTCCGGGAACCAAATCTAAATTACAGCACTGCGCAACACTATTTTGGGGGTGGATAATTCTAACACCAAATGAAAGTCCTCGGTAGGTATAGTAAAATCGCCAAAGCCTTTGGCGCTGGTAGGTAAAACTTTTATGTTACTTTAATAATATGAAAAAAAATTAACTGTAAGAAAACAGTAGTTTTTACATATTTTTTCAGTTTTAAAATTTTTGTAGTAAAACTTTGTCAGTTAATTTTACGACATTGTTAGTTATTTTTAATGCATTTGTTAGTTATTTTTCAACAGTTAAAAATAAGTAAATTTTTAGTTATTTTGAACGTAAATACCTTTGTCGCCTGCTTCAACTCTTATTTTCAGTATATTCTACCGATAAAATTTTCTGAGTTGAGTTTGTAACTATAGCTGTGTTTTCGACTTAACTATATCCGTTAACTCATAAAAAAACTTAAAGTGCATAAAAACGCGTTTAAGACGAAAACTAACACATTAATTTCCGTATGCACGTTAACTTTCAACACGGATAATTATCAACGTTGAAAACTCAACGTTTATGAACTTACACATCTACCGTAACTTATTCGCGTTACTTCCTAAAAACTTTTGCTGACGTACGTTCGATTATAACGGAACAATTACAAACATAACCTGTTTAAAAAAAATTTATACTACAATCGGTTTAACGTATATTTGCTTTAAATATTTAAAGTTGATGGGCATTAGATAAAATACAGTTTATAATATACCAAATCTAGAATTTTAAATGTTTTAAATGTTTTAAATGTTAAATGATTTCGAATCTAAAGTCATAATTGAAAAAAAAAAACTTAAATGGCGGATCGAATACGATTTTAAATCATTTGGTGGAATTTGTTAAATAAGCGAAGGGTACACTCAAAAAAGTTTGGCAGTTACTACATTACAGTTGTTTGGGTAGTAATCAGTAGTTGTTGTTTTTAACTATAATTACAGTTATTTTTTATATAAAAAATATATTACTATAGCAGTTTTTGGGAAAAAGTACTTATTATGTTAATTCATAATAAGGAAATTGGCCTCGAACTGAATTAATAAATTTCTAATTAATCAATTAAAAAGGTCGAAAAAACAATTTTTATTTCTAAATAAAAATTAAAAAACCAAAATTTTTTAAAATATATTAAGGCACATCTACACGAGAGAGAAAACTTCTAGAGATAGAGCAAAAAACACCCTTAATTTGCTCTATTATGAATGATTTAAGCTATGTAGAGGTGTTTTTTGCTCTATCTCTAGTAAATTTCTCTCTCGTGTAGATGTGCCTTTAGAACTATTATGATATTTATAAAAACAGCTAGCGAAAACTAGTGTGTTTCGTAACAGTTTTTTAAAGTAGTTATTTTTAATGTAATAAACAACTACCAAAACAGTATTTTTACCGTATAGTAATTTTTGTTAGTTATTTAAAAAATAAAAAATTCTGTTGAATTTTTAAAAATTCTTGTCTAGCTTTTAATTATTATTATTGATATATTCTTATTTTGCAAATAAAAAATCAGAAAATGGTATTATATTTCCAATGCATAATAACATAATAACTGGAGAACCGTTTGAAATTTTTAATTCCAATTTCTAGTACTATGAAGTAATTAGATATATTTTCATAATCGAAACAAATTGTTTTCTTTAAAATATACTTTAATAATATAAAAAAGTTAACTGTAAAAATAGTAGTTTTACATATTTTTTCAGTTGTTTTAAAATTTTTGTAGTAAAAATGTGTCATTTAATTTTACGCCATTGTTAGTTATTTTTAATACATTTGTTAGTTATTTTTCAATAAGGTAAAAATAATTATATTTTTAGTTATTTTAAACCTAAACACTTTTGTCGCTTTTTTAACTACATACACCTTTGAACTGTATTTTCAGTAGATTTCAGTAGATTCAAATATCACAAACTCTATTTGGTGTAAAACAAATTGTAAATCCAATTGGAATTTGTAATTTGTGATATTTGATCTTAAAACCGAACAAAATAACACTCATTGAAATGTTTTTTTTATAATATATTCAGTGTGTTCGACTACTCGAAATTCTTACTACTTTTACTACAATTGGAAAGTTTTTTGTATTGAATTTTTCGAGCTGTAGTAAAAGTAGTAACTTGTAGTAAGTAAACGAACACGCTTTTTATTTTATAATTTTCAATAGCTTGAATTTTTTCAGATGTTGATTTGTAAGTATTTTCATTACTAAATTAGTAAATTTACAAAATTTGTACGTAAAATTATCAGCTGTTATATTATCAGCTGGGTTCGACTAGTTCAATTGAACTATTCACCAATATGAACCAAAGACCTTGTTCACAACTAATAGTTCTTTTAGTTCAATCTTTTGTTTCATTCATTCAGAAAAACATGTGTATCATCCGGCAGTATTCACGGCTCTCATCTGAAAAACTGAACTGGTTTGAAGAGAGTTTCAGTGCAAAATATCAAAAAACGTAAAATGGTGGTATTTTTAATTAATTATTTTTATAGTTTTTAAGCAATTTTAATTAAATTGTAAAGTGCACTTGTGTTGTTTGATATGTTTTCTGCATTAGTTTTGTATAATTAGCACAAAATTTAGCTTATTAATATTAAAAAACACGCATTAAAAAAAAGACTAAAAATTGTTTCTCTTAAAACCAGTTGGCATATAAAATTAAAGAAACTTTTTAACAGCAGAAGAGGCTGGTGGTTTGTCTTTAGTTTATATGGTCGTTGGTATCATTTACAAAAATCAGTGTAAAATTTGCCTAAGTTTCTCGGTAATATTACAACTACATAAAATTATCGACAAATTTTTGAAGACACATATTTAAATATGTAAAGAGATAAATATGTAAATATATCGATGCTTTTGTTTAATATTAAAATCTTTTCCAGGTTTAACCGAGTAAAAAGGTTAAAGTCGGGCATGCCGACTATACATTACCCTACACCAGTCTGGTTAAAAGCCAACTAATGTTTGGATCCGAAATTCGAATGGGTTAAAATGGGACTTGTGTCAAAATTTTCTATAATGTGAGTCAGCGAACCAAATTTCATTCAAATATCTTAATATTTGCGACCAGAAGTTTGTAACCAAGCCAATTTTGGGGGGACCCTTATATGGGCACTAGGTCTAAACATGGACCAGTGTTAACCAAAATCAATAGGCTTCGTCCTTGGGCTGATATAGGTCGGTGTACCGAATTTCATCAAAATATCTTAATATTTGCGACCTGCAGCGTATAAACAATATAATTTTGGGGGGGACCCTTATATGGGCACTAGGTCTAAACATGGACCGATGTTCACCAAAATCAATAGGCTTCGTCCATGGGCCAACATAGGTCTGTGTGCCAAATTTCATCAAAATATCTTAATATTTGCGACCTGCAGCGTATAAACAATATAATTATCGGGGGACCCTTATATGGGCACTAAGTCTAAACATGGACCGCTGTTAACCAAAATCAATAGGCTTCGTCCTTGGGCTGATATAGGTCGGTGTACCAAATTTCACCAAATATCTTAATATTTGCGACCTGTAGCGTATAAACAATATAATTTTGGGGGGACCCTTATATGGGCACTAGGTCTAAACGTGGATCGGTGTTAACCAAAATCAATAGGCTACGTCCTTGGGCTGGCATAGGTCGGTGTACCAAATTTCATCAAAATTTCTTAATATTTGCGACCTGCAGCGTATAAACAATATAATTTTGGTAGGACCCTTATATGGGCACTAGGTCTAAACATGGACCGATTTTCACCAAAATCAATAGGCATCGTCCTATCTTAATATTTGCGACGTGTAGAGTGCGCACAAGAATGCATGGACAGATAGGCGGACGGACGGACATCGTTAAATCGAAATAAAAAAAAATTCTGAGCCGATCGGTATACTATAAGGTGGGTCTAGGACCAATATTTTTTGGTGTTACAAACATCAGCACAAACTTATAATACCCTGACCACGTAGTGGTGTAGGGTATAAAAACTACGTATTCCGTTTTGTAAATAAAAATGCTTGAGAGGGGCATTTTTATTAAAAATTTTAATTTAAATAGGAGAGCTAACTACATCTTTACAACAAATTGAACTAGAAAGAGCGCTCACCAAAACGAACTATAATTGCACAAAACTATTGAAGTTTGTTTTTTGGGGTTGAAATATAATTTTTCGCGTTCGCGTACTTTGGTACATTTTTGTCACTTCGTGAGAGAATTTTTTGTTAACTCTCATTTAAACTAACTTTTTTTTTTAAAAAAAAGAGAAGCAATACACAGGAAATTCTTCCTATTAATTAACGTGTTGCTTCCTTTGGAAAGGAGATAGAGAAAAAGTGAAAGGCGGTGAAAAATTTAGGGCTTCAAATATGGCAAAAGGTTACCCAAAAGGTACGCAAACAGTTATTTTCAAGAGTCCCAATGTCACAGGTTCGACTACTAAAATTATTATTTTAAAATAAAAACTCAATAAAATTTTTAAAAGCATTTATGAAATGACTTCATTTTATTAAAATATTTATTTATTTTTTTTAAATGTATGCTTAATTTTTAGTTTGCAATGGCATTTGCACATATTCCACAATGTTTACTAGATAAGAGCTCCAGAGTTCAGACCATAAGATTTTAGCGTTCTTATCATAATATCGCTTAAATATTTACGTATTTTTTCATATAATTGTTTAAAATATTTGGTATGTCTTGTTTTTTATTTGTAAAATTTGAGGCATATGTTAATTGCAATTATATAAAATTATTTTTAAAATTTGAAGGCTTAAATAAAAGTTAAGACTGATTAAAAAAAAGCTCTTAAAGAACAGAACATACTAAAAGTTTTAAAGATTATATGTAAATCAACAAAGCACAATTTTTATTTCAAATATAACTGTAAATCGAAAAATTACAACATGTTAAGAATACCCATATTAAAAAGTTTAAGACAATAGGGGTATTCATATATTGTTGTAAATCCAAAATGTTATTTCAATTTCATTCGAGATTTCAAATCCAGATTTTGGTTTTTTAATTTAAAATTTTAAAAATTAGTTTCCTGAAATTCTTTTGATTGTAGAGTAGAATTATCTCCCCTATGACCCGTCTCTTCAGTTGTTAAGGAAATATGAGGAGTTGGTTGGCTGCTTTTATTTTGACGTCCAGCGCCAGCACTGCCAACTGTATATGCCATAACTGTGGCATGATCTAATTTACCAGGTAACGCTACAAATGCCGAACTATCAATAATACGTTTGCGAGCAACTCTATGCTGCATACGATTCAGTTCTACCTCACGCTTGATACCATCTGGTCCTGTGGACAATTTATAAAATAATTCTCGCTGTTCTAGGGTCTTGCGTCTGGCCGAGGTGATCATACGAACAAAATCGATAAGTAAATGACAGAGGCGTCGGGCGGACGAGCAAGGCGAGAATGTACCGTTTATACCATAACTTAAAAGATCTTCCAAGCGATGTAACGTTAGAGCATGTCTTTGCGGCCCAGTTACCAGTGGTAATCCTGTCAATGATTTTGGTATTTTAGGTTTGTAATTATATGGTGTATGTCCAACTGTAGCACCGGCTGAAGATAATCTTCTTGGCTCTATAACAGTGTGTGATCTCATATATTTAGGTCGACTAGGTGCTGGTCCACTTTCGGGTGAGGATGATTTCTTTGAACGTGGTGGTCTCACTGGTGGTACTGGACTTGTAGGATTTGATGAACCATGTAAACGTGCATATATGGCAGAGGCGCTTTTATTTTGCCGTTTTGGTGCCAAAACGCTAGCTGTACGTTGTGGTGGTGATGTAGTTGTTGGCATTAGTTTAACATCTGGCGTCCAAGCTTCGGCAAATTTTCCCACGACAGGATCAAAATTATCACTGACACCATCAGATGTTAAGAACACTATATCGCCACGATCAATAACAGTCATGGAGAGTGTTAAATTACTTAATTCTGGTTTGTTACCGTCGGCAGGACCGAGAGCACCTAAAGCATCACGCATATCACGCATGGATGTAATGTCATGGGAAGCTGAAAAAGAAATCGAAATATGAAATAATCATATAAATATAATAGATCTTAAAAACTTTGGTATAATAAAAAAATATTTTTTTGTCTTAAAAAAAAGTTCTGCGGAGTGGTTCAAGAGTGAATTATCCAACCGTAAACGTAACTGTAACCAATTAGCTGTTACGAAACCACAAGTAAAAGTATATCAAATAATTCTGTTCGCGTACTTTTCTCAGTAAACTCAAGTAGAAATTACTCAGTAAAAAACTTACAGAGAGTGAGACAAATTTACTCTCAATTAGTAAATTTTCTAAAAAAAAATGCGCGAACAGAAAATTTACAACAACTTCCAAGTTTCTACAACAGCTGATTGGAACTCCAAATGTAGAAATAAATTTAGATTTAGGAAAAAGGGTATTAATGGGCAGGTTTACCAGAAAAACCCGCTACCGCTACAATTGATATGTAGCGCTTTATGATTACCTTAGTCTGGTGAACGATGCTACTTTTGTTTTTGTTTTAAAATAAAAATTTTTGTAGATGTTTCATTGATATTTTTGAAATTTTTTATTCCTTTATAATTATATTTGTATATGTTTATTATTCTTTAAAAAAAATATACAAAAAAACAAACGACAGCTGAAACGTAAAATTTTTACGCTACCAAAAGAAGGTAGCGCTACCACAACATGTTGACTGTTTTGATGTTTTTGTTTAACAGGCCGAAGTCACTAGGGTTACCCAGTTTCTAACTGGGATGTTCTATGGAGATGGTAAAAATAGAAATGTTTGTGCTTGTATGACTTTGACAGTAGAAGCTGTGTAAAAATTTCAAAATCTATCAAATGATGTCTATGTTGTTTTATGGAATTAGGGACACTTATGTTCACAATTAAAATATTTAACTTACCCAAAGTAAATTCTCTGACACCATGTTTTTTGGAATACACATAACCCAATGAATCTCCAACATTACAGGCACATACAATATATTTTTCATTTTCTTCTCCACTAACATCATCGTCATTCTCATCCCGACTTTCTTTGGCTAATGGTAAAACTACAGCTACTGTTAAAGTACTAAGAGCACCGCCAACTTCTAAAATACAACCATGTCCTTCCCACAGACTTCGTAAAAGACTAACAAAGACTTCTTGTGTTGAGGTGGCCATACATTCTTGAGCCAGGCCGAAAATAGCACGATCCAAATAATCTAAACAACCGTGAACGGCAGAACGGGCAGCTAAACGAGCACCGTCACCCCAATTTACACCATCAGCTAATGCCATAGCTGCAGCATTACCTCGTACAACCATGCCATAACAATCGGCAATGGGATTACCCATAGATTCTTTGGTTAACATATTATTTTCATATAGTGACACGGAAATACCATAAGCTGAATCACAGTCCATTTTCCAATTACTTACGCCGGCCACCGAATCATCAACTTCTACTACAGATGATTGATTTGAAACGGCTTCTCGTAATAAACGTTCAGTAGTTCCCTCTAAAATTTTCTCCGTACTGACATCAGTTTTGGTATCACCATTTTCTTTTAATTTCGAATTAGTTGCATATGTGTCAGTCTTTGTATTTAAGAGATTTTTATTATTTTGATCATTGGCAGCATTTGTTTTCAATTCGGTGGAAGTGTTAGTAGTCGAGGTCTTAATACCGACCATACTCACTACTATTGTAGTGGATTTATTTGAATTTTCTTCATTTTTCTGTTGAGTTTTCGCCGTTGTTGTGTCTTTGGTTTGATTTTGTGTTAGATTTGCTATGCCAGTTTTTGAATTTTTACGTGATCTCATACCCCCACCCCCACCTCCAGTGCCATTCGTTTTATTTGCGTTTTGATCATTTGTACTAGAACTAGCGGCACCATTACTTAGCCGTCGTGCACTACCATACCGTGGAAATTTATTGTGATTTCGGTTGTTGCTAGGATTGGTGCTTTTACGTACCTCAAAACAATCTGTTTCTTGTATTGTATCAATAAAATCTATATCGTCGGCATAACTAGCACTGAGATGCAATTTAGATCGTTTAATACCCGTTAAGCCATCATCTGGTCCTGTACAGGCTGCTGTTATTGTATTGGGTCCAGTTGGATATGTGCCAATTTTCAATTCTGGTAAATCGGTAGGATTTTGACCATTGTAGATATCAGGACCATTGGTAAAAATACGATCCATACGACTTAAAGTAAAAGAAATAGGAAAACTTAACGTTTAAAGAATAAAAAGGAAACAAATTTATGTTAAATAGTAAAAAGGTATTCAAATTATGACCTTCCTTACATGCTCAACTACCCAGTCAGAAAAATACAAACGGGAAAGCAATGGCAAATCACTTTAACAGGTGGTACAAGTACTGGCAAAAAGTGATTTCCCATTCCCAAAATGATAACATCATTAAACAAAAGGACCGGCTGTTCAAAAAGCGCCGGAAAAGCACCGGAGAAACAAAATTTTTTGAACGTTGGCAAAACGCTGGCAAAACCAAAAAATAGGTGGTCTGGAAATATATTTTCCAAAATAAAATTTAAAAAAGTTCATATGTAATATAATTGATGGCTAAACACATAAATGAGTGATAATAGCTGGACAACTACTGGCTGTGCTAAAATGCTAGCACTGGCAAACAGTTTTTTGGAACTAATATGCCAGCGTTGGGAGAGCAAAAAAAAGTTGGTCTTAAAGGAGCTTTTCCACAAACAAAAAAATTGATTTTATAGACCAAAAAAGGTTTTAAATTAAAAAAAATTCAAAAAAAATTGTTTCCTTGCAACCGGATTTGAACTCGGAACCTCCTGACTACAAACCTTTTTTAACGAAGTATCAGCATTTTTATAAAATCATTGGTCTACCAGTGAATTGGTTATTGTACCACTGGTAGCATTGGCTAGGTAGCACTGGATAACCACCGGATTTGAACTCGGAACCTCCTGACTACAAACCTTTTTTTAACGAAGTATCAGCATTTTTATAAAATCATTGCTCTACCAGTGAATTGGTTATTGTACCACTGGTAGCATTGGCTAGGTAGCACTGGATAACCACTGGTTGCAAACCTTGGCACATCACTCTTAGACCATTCTTTGCCAGTGTTTTTTTTTTATAAACCACCGAAATTTTTGTAAAACAAATACTGGAAAATCGCTTTTTGCAAACGCTGGCAAAGCGTCCCAAATGAGTGTTCTCCCAGTCATTTATTTTCAACACCGTGGTTACCCAGTGGTACGCCAGTGCTTGATTTGTTGTACCACTGGCGATTTCTGATTGCGTATTGGCAATATTCAGCCATTCCCTAAAAATAAGGGTTGGCAGGCAATACCGTTAAAATACCGTTATCGATTCAAAACCCTTTCAACTGACTACCGTTACCCCTAAAATACCGTTACCGAAATAACCGAAATACCGTTATCCCTAAAATACCGTTACCGAAATAACTCAAATACCGTTATCCTTAAAATACCGATACCGAAATAAATGAAATATTGATACCCTTAAAATACCTTTACCGAAATAAATGAAATACCGTTACCGTTATTTTTAATTTTCTATATGAAATACCGTTATCCTTTAAATACCGTTACGGAAATAATCAAAAAACCGTTATCCTTTAAATACCGTTACCGAAATAATTAAAAAACCGTTATCCTTAAAATACCGATACCGAAATAAATGAAATAGCGTTACCCTTAAAATACCGTTACCGAAATAATCTAAAATAGCATTACCCTTACCGATAACCGCATCGTTTCGGTTACCATCCATGCTTTTAGTTAATTGAAAATGACAAATAGCATTGTAAAATCGGCAGAAAATTTTGCTTAATAGTAGTAGACTAAAAATAGAAAAAACAAACTGTTACATCTGCAAAGTGTTTGTTATTTTAAGCTAAATTTAGTTGAATGCAAATATGTTAGCAGTCTATCCTGTTAAATTAGCAGAAATATTTGCTAAAAAATTGTAAACTGTTGTTTTCAAAAGGCTCGCATTATATTTGCATTTAGAAAAAGAATCGAAAAAAAACTTTGAAAATTTTAAACTTTTTAGTGATTTTTTGGGCTACTAATTATTTAGCAAAATCTTTGCTGATTTTAGCAGGTAAATTTGTTATTTTCTATTAACAAAAATTTAATCTAAATATAACTAAAATTCTGTACATTTAACAGTTTTATTTTTGCTGTTCCTATTTTACTAATATATAGCAAAAAGAATTTGCCAATTTAGCAGTTTCCTTCTATAGCATCATTTTTAACTAGTTTTTAGTAGTTCTAACTAAATTTTTTACATAGGTTTTTCTATTAGGTTAGTATATAGTTCTTACATAATAAATTTGAGCGAAATTCGTCAAAATAAAATACCAACACTATATTCAAAATTGTGCCACGGGTTTGTGAAAAAATTTTCGTTTACACCCTTTAATAATTTGTAATATTAGATTGTTCACTGCTGTACTTACCCTTCCAAATATTTAATTATAAAGTTTCCATCTTCATCAGTTTTACGTGGACTTTTTGGACCCTCACGTGGTTCAGCAATAAAACTCAATTGACGAAAATATGTAGTGACCTTTTGTCTTAAAGATGGCATTTTATTGATGTAAATTGCAGATTGCAACTAACTTTTGATGCTTTTTTCCTTTTAATTTGTAACTATATTATTGAAGTTGATTAAATTAAAACAACTTCTGTTGTTTATTTCTCAATATTCCATAAATACAATTGTTATCTCTGGCTGCAGTCCATCCAGTATTGTCTGACTATCTAACGGTATGGAATTGAAGAAAAAAAAAAAAACGAACTGAAAATTTAAATTGTGCCACAATCGTAATTAAAACACAACTCTCTATAGTGATGTTTAAGTTTTTGTAGTATTTTTAATTTTTTTTGGTGATGTACTGATGTACTATTGTGGTTGAGGGGTAGTTGGTTGTTAGCGTGTTATGGGCAGCCACCGCGCCTCAATAGACCGGAGGCTTTTGACTATGATGTCTATTTTATAATATTGAGTTCATTCACATTATCAAATAATTATTGAATTTATCTTTGCCATTGTTGTGATGATGATGGTGATGCTGTTGATAATGTTGTAGTTGTTTAAATTGGATTAAATCAATTTAATATTAATGAAATTGATGTGGGTCCATAAGTCAACAAATTTAAAGATAAGTATGAGTAAGTTCTTAATGTGAAAAGTAAAATATCTGGAAAAAAACATAAGAAAATAATTGCAAATTATTATAAAACTTCTTTGGGTATGTTAAACTTAATGTATGTAAATATTAGGGTTCGTCAAAAAAAAAAAAAAATTTATTTGATTTTCGGATATCATCACTTTTTTTAAAGTTTTTGCATAGAAAAAAAGAATGGCGTTTTTTTTTCTTTTTTATTTCAACTCCTTCCATTGGCGCAAGTCGGCCAAAAACGCTGATTTGGAGACCCATTTTCTGCAGAGCAAAAACGGCTGCACTTCTGGGAAATCTGATTTTACCATTCGATTCGACAGCAAAAATTAATATGAAAAAACATTTTTTTTGCGTTTTCTGAATACAGCAGAGTAGTCCAAAAATCCACTTTTTTAAAAATTTCAAAAAAGTTACTTTTTTATTACACACAATTAAAATATACCCAATAAGCACATAGGTATTAAAAATTCAAGTGCTTTAAATTTTGCTTGAAGTAAAGTATATTTCAAATTCTAGCATTTGTATATTTTAAAAAAAATAGTTCAAACTTGAATTTGTGCTTCCCTTTTGCTGGAGTATGCTATTGAAATAAAATGTAATTAAAGTTTTATTCAAGCCTTGAAACTGGAAACAGGGCTGGAATTGGACTTGTTTTCAACTTGAATTCCAGTGAAATTGTTTATAGGGATATTCCCTGCTGAGAATATTGGTACAAACATTTTTGATATACCGCCACCCGTTAAAAAGTTATGTTTAGTAAAAAAAAATCTTTGTAATAAACATACAAAACTTACAAATTATTTTGTCATTACTAAAAAATACATTTATACACACAGAAAATAAATTGGTTGGAATTCTATCGGAACCAACGAAATATTTTCATCATTCAATAATTTTATTTGCAGTTATTTAAAATTCATCATCAGGAAAGTTATATTTATTTGTGAACAAAAAATATATATGATAAACCAAAACACTATCACATTATCCAAAATATTGGCTTTTCTAACCAATATTGAAAAATTACTAACTTCCACATTACCTTCAATACCAACAACCACCAATTTATCGAAGATTTAGTCATTTGAATAAAATATCGGCAGCAACAATTTAGTATCAGTTGTGTTTCAATAAAATCGATCACTCTATCCGAAGTATTTGTTTTTCCAATCAATTTAAAATTTTTTTTTAACTTTAGTAGCTTTAAACATTAATTTCCATTATTTTGGTAATTGTAATAATATATTGAGACAAGGAACAGAAATTTTATTTATCATAATAAAATTTTGGAATCTATCATATTTTTTCGTTTCATACATATGCGTGTTTAAATTCTAAGTTAGACAACAACTAAACGTAAGTATCTGTGGCGCAGGAGGTAGAGACACAGCCCTATAGACTTAGAGATTTGAGTTCAAACCTCAACCAAGGCATTACGTTTTTTTTTAATAATTTTTTTATTGATTCAAATTAAAAGACACAATTGATTTTCTGTTGTGAATATAATTTTATTCAAAAACAAAATATTCAAATTTTTAACCTGAAGAAATTCAAATTTGAAATTTGACAAAAAAAATTTATATCGAGTTTAGCCTAGAGGAAAAGCAATGGACTGACAAACGGAAGGTCGCCGGTTCAATCCCAGTTCGCGATATAAATTTTTTTTTTATTCAAATTAAAAGACAACTGATTTTCTGTTGTTGATATAATTTTATTTATAGACAAAATATTCAAACCTGAAGAAATTCAAATTTGAAATTTGACTGAAAAAATTTAAATAGAGCTTAGCTTAGAGGGAAAGCAATGTGCTGACAAGCGGAGGGTCGATGGTTCGATCCCAGTTAGCGACAAAAAAAAATTTTAATTTTTAAATAAATTTTGTGGAACGTGTTTTTCTATTTATAGAATTTATAATCCACAAACATTAAAGTAATCTATTAACACAACAAAAATTCAAAAATTGTAAATAAATTTCGGTAGTTACAATGGTATTAAAAATAAATAAAAGTGATTGTACCTGGAACTACAAAAATTCGGTTGGAACTACGAATCTGTTTTCTGTGTGTAATGCTGCATCGAGTATTGGAAGCTGCATTTAGCTCAAATACTTTTTCATTGAATTAAAAAAAAATTAAAATTTGATTAGCCAATAACTTTTTAATGGTTCGCGGTATATCCAAAATTTTTGTACCCATGTACTCCGCCGGAAATACATTTTCATTGTGTGTAATAAAAAAAATACTTTTTATAAGTTTTTGAAGAAAGCGGATTTTCGAACCACTCTAATGGTTACCTGGTGTATTTTGAAAATGGAGGAAAAGGGCCATAATATTAGCGTTTTTGGCCGACTTGCGCCAGTAGAAGGTGTTGAAATAAAAAAGAAAAAAAACGCCATTCTTTTTTTCTATACAAAAACTTTAAAAAAGTGATGATATCCGAAAATCAAATTTTTGTGACGAACTCTAGTAAATATTTTTTTAGAGTTGATTTCTAGGAAGAAGAAGAAGATTTGCACAGCAGCAACACAACTTCTCCAATCAACACTCGGTATCCAACTATTGAATGTGAAAAAAGCGCATCATAATGTGATAATTACTTGTGAAAAAGGAGAAAAAAACAATAGGATTAAGAGAGGAAACATTCTAATTGAGAAATAAAATTGCTCAAGTATTAGTTAATTCTGGCTCTTCTGATTACAAAACATACATTGTATACGCTGTGATTGAAAAAACTTCAATTAGCCACACTCAGCGCTATGCCGACCGTGGTGTAACTTGTTAAGAGGTGATGCTACGAGTCATAGCCTGTGCAGAGGGCTGCCGGTTCAATCCCCGGTCATGGCAATAACAAAAAGTTTTTCATATAGAGACAAATTAACAATTAAAAATTACTTTGATCAGTTGACACATAAACTAACCACTGACGAGTCTTTGGGTGAGACGAAACTGCGGCAGTCTGGTGATTCCCTTGTGTCTGTTAAATTTTTCAATAAAAATGTTTTCTTCTTCTTCTTCCTAGAAATCAACTCTAAAAAAATTCTTTAGTAATTAATTCTAATATTAATTACGATTGTCCTATGCGACGGTTACAAACACTTAACTAAAAAATCTAGTAAATATATTTTTTGTATTCGCATTAAATCTTTCCAAAAGCAACAATTACGTTATTTAAATTCCTCTTTCATTTTCAGTTATAACTTTTGTCATACTCCTTTTAACAGTGGGTTTATTGCAATTTAGGAAGGAATAAATTACAACAACATAGCTTAGAAATCAAATGACGCACATTAAGAGAAGTATGTAGATAAAATTATGTGCAACTGCAGTTAAAAATGTGCATTTAAGATTAACTGATACTGCAATTGTGTTAACTACAACTGCAATTAAAAATAACTGCAATCGTAGTTAATTCAAATGCCATTGCAATGTACACTTTCTTAACTACAACTGCAGAGAATTTTTCCGACATTATTAACCCTTTCCTGCACCAATTTTAATAGCTGGGAATTTTCCGACCAAACGTCGTGGAAAGAGATATTTTTTATTACTTTAATGGCTCTGCAGCGCCCCCTAGCAAAGTTCAAATATTAACATGCTGTCGGTCTCGAGCGGGTTGAAATTTTAATTTTATATTTTTTCTTTTACTAAACTCTACATAAAATCTTTACGGTGGCTCTCCTACTGCAGCTTTAAGAGTTATCCGAAAACAAAAAAATATTTTGAATGAGGCTTAGCCGTGGTATGGTTTTGTTCAACAATTATTTAAATTTTTGCATTAAAAAATATAAAATTTTTTTTCGGGCTTTCTATATTTTCATATATTTTTGTATTTTTTAATGCAAAAATTGAAATAATTAATTGTTGAACAAAAGCATACCACGGCTAAGTGTCATTCAAAATATTTATTTTGTTTTGGGATAAATTTCGTTATTTTTACAAATGTTATTGGCAACGATATAAATATAAATAGTACCCAAAGGTTACTTTTATGTAATTGCTGCTTTCAAAAGGAGTTGATTTATGCCTTGTTTTACACTCAAAAAAATAAGTTAGTAGAAAAATTAGTAAAACGTCTTGTATATCAAGTGTACTAGTTTTCAGCAATTTTTTTGCTGAAATTCCGTTTTCAACAAAAATTTTAGTTATATTTTTTTAGCGCTAAACTAATTTTGAACTAATGTTTTACTAATTTATTTTGCTACAAAAATTTTGCTGATAACCGCATGCATAGCGTGGACGACAACCAGATAGACAAGATGTAGATGTCGCAGCTTGTTTGGAAACGGAAATGACAAAAAAAAAGAAAAACAACTCTACACATATTCTATATTTAAATTTTCAGCAAATAAATTAACTAAAGTAAAATTTCGCTACAAGTTTTTTGAGTTTTTTTCAGTCTACTAATATTCAGCAAAAAGTTTAGTGATTTTAGCAAGGATTTTTTTCATTTGCAGTCCACTAAATTTTAGCAAAACTTTTGCTGAAGATTACTATTTTTTGGTAAAAATCAGCTGGCTGATTTTCAGCAAACCTTTTGCTGAAATTACCAACTTTTTTGCAAGCACGCTCCTGACTAAAAATTTGCTGACACAGCAACATTTTTTGCTGACTTTACTGACTTTTTTTTTGAGTGTGAAAAATGAGACAGTTCATATGCAAAATTACAAAATTCTCGTCCCGTTGAATTTTTGTACCTTATGTAATGTCTCGGTTTGTGTATTCAAGTTATCATTTTCTTATTGCGGACAACTGAAGAGTTGTGGTGATGCCCACGAAACAATTGTACTGTCTGTCATGAAAATGATCAACCTTTTTTAAAACAACAAATAAAATCTAATATGACAATATCATATTAGAATTTGGTCTTGAGGTAGAACAATATTCTAACTAAATATATGAAAATTATTATCTATAAATTTTTTTTTGTAAAAAAAACTCAAGATTATTATAAAAAACTTAAAAAATTGGAATTTTTAATATAAAAAATAAAGGTATCGATAGCGATAATGGTATTTGGAAAATTGTTAAAAGGTATTGGTAACGGTATTTAATTTGAAACTGTATTTTAGCGATAACGGTGTTATAACGATAACAAACCTTGTTTTCAAGTATCGAGTACTTACTAAAAAGCCAAATACTGATACTCGATGGTGTTTTAATATAATTGTTTGGAATCTGTCCACTTTTTAAACCTTTATTAATATCTTAGTAGTTCTACTAATTTTTAACACAAAATATTATTAGTTTTAACAAAATTTATTTTAAGCCAAATATTAGTAACAGTTCTGTTAAATTACAGACATATAATTTTGTGTGCAGAATTGGGGATTGCGTTTTATGTGGTTAAGACCGGAAAAATAGCACAAGTAATATCGGATGCAGCAGTTAAAATATCCAGTTATTACGTATCGGTCTAACGAAGGTTCTCACGAAAACTCGAGACAATGCCATTGCTAATTTTAGACGAAAAGAGAAAACGAGTGGTTCCTTGGATAACTATTATATTATTATTAATTTTTTCCATTATTTTATGATGTTCCCCTTTAACATTGAAAATTTTAATTCTTTTTATTAGTTGGAAACAAAATGCATTAATAAAATAAAAAATCGCAAAACTCACTCTACATAGTTGACTGATATCGTATGTATTCACTTATATAAGATAATTAGTACGTTGGCAAATTTAACTGCAATTTGCGGTTAAAAACTATACACTGCAATTACTTTTAAAATTAACTGCTAATGCAATTATTTTAACTGCAATTGCAGTTATAAATAACTGCAAATGTAGTTAACTCAAATGCTATTACCGTGTCATTTTTTAAACTGCAATTGCAGTTAATTTTAGCGACACAATTCTCTAAGTGTTCTTTTAACGTTGATAAATCCAACTTCTAATTTAAAATATCGTTTACAGAGGCAGTATATTTAATTTCTAAAATAAAATTGCTGTTACACCACTGTATCCTGTTATTGCAATTGTCTGTGACAGGATGTCATTTTTGCTTCGTTTTTTTTTTTAATTCTCCGCTTTTCAATATTCCAGCTTGAAAATTATTCTTGAATTGTGATTTCAAAAAAAAAAAAAAAAAAAAAACTGCAAACAATAAAAATTTACTTTAGGGGTAATATATGTATGCTGCAATAACAGAAAAAAGAGTACCTCATTATATCATTTAAATATGCATATACTACTTTGAAAACGTTCCAATGATACCGTAATTACGCTATTTTTTGCAATGTAAATAATTGTAATCGTACGTACGATGCATGATAATAATGATGAAGATGAGCTCATATTTCTACAGATGATAATTATGGTTTTTTGGGTAGACAGAGGCATACCATATGGTGGTTGTTATTTGCGGTTTTTGTTGATTTGTTTTTTCTTTTTAAGACAAGTATTTTTAAATTTATAAAATTACAGTGAGGCTATAAATGCGAATATAGTTATCTATCGGATAATCTTAATTACTCCATCAGTCAAAAAATAAAATAAATACGATTTAATTAATCTATGCAATTAACAATGAGAAAATATATGAATTTAGGACAAAGTTAATCGCACAATCGTAGAATTATTTACACGAGAATTGAATATAGCAAATTTTATAGAAGAATTGCCGGCACATGTAAATATGCATGTTACTGTTGCGGTTACAAATTTTGTTTAAAATACTCTTGAAATTACCGCTAGGTATAAACAGAAAAAAACTAAATATGAGTTTCAATTACTAAAACATTTTTAAAAATATCGTTTTGAAAATATCTTTTTCGTGTAGGTTTTTTGAAAAATTTCAACTTCTTAAAGTTGGTGATTAAGATCCAGCTTTTAGAATGTAGACTATCTTTAAACTTAGTTCAACCAATTTTGTAACTGGAATACTGCTTCTAAAATGAAATTTATATTGTTTTATTTCTATAAAGGCCAAAACTCTCAACGATAAAAAGTTTTTCCGGCAAACTTTTGTTAATACATTTAGACATGGTACCATAATTCATTTTCAGTTTAACTAAACCATGTTTAACTGACATCCTAAAAACTAGGCCTAAGGCGGCTAAAGCGGCAATTTTAGGTCCTATTTTATAAAGGGCAAAAAGAGTTCTGTATACCAAACAAAGGTATGTGATATGCAGTCAAAAAGGCGACAAAATAACTAATAACTAAAAATTTTCTTATTTTTAAATGTTGAAAAATAACTAACAAATGCATTAAAATCAACAAACAATATCGTAAAATTAACTGACAAAATTTTACTATAAAAATTTTAAAACAACTGACAAAATGCAATAAACTACTGTTTTTATAGTTAACTTATTTTATATTTAGCGCATTTTTTAATCACCTGGATTTAGCTTTTTTCATACAAAAAGTGGATTTATTAAATCCAAAAAACAGTCGGATTTATTTACCCAGGTTTACACTAACAATAAAAACACAAATATATGAAACATTCTGTTAATTTAATGTCAGAAAAAAATACGAATGAAAGTTAAAAGAGAAACAAAAAAATTGTAAAACTAGAAAACAAAAGAATTTTCTTTAAGTTTCTTTTATTAAATATGTTAAAAAAAAAACTACACTTCTCTAGATACTTATTTTCTATCTTGGACATGGAGAAATAGCTGAAATCGAAATGGCAATTTTTCACGCTACTGTAAGTAATTTAATTAAATCCAATTAGTGAATATTAAACATTGCAGTGGTATATTTTAAATGTGTAGAAATATAAATTGAAGTGATGAAACTCAAAAGAATTTAAAGTTACAATAAAATCCTGTTATTAAAAATTAGGGTGAAAGAAGGTGGTATAGAAAAATTTTATTGAGCACTTTGAGAACTAATTTTTGGATTTAATAAATCCAAGTGATTAAAAAAAGCGGCTATTATAACATAAAAGTATATTTTAATAAAAAAAATTATTTTTTTTTTCTTTAATATGTGTAATTACACAGTACAACACTAAAATTGCATCGGGCATGCGACCTATCAATTCTGATAGATTTTAGGATGAATATTACTAATGTGAACACCAAATTTTATAATTAGCTCTACACTCATAAAAAAGTTTTTACAAAAGTCTGTTAAACGCGTTCTGATTACATTGAACTAATTTTTCTGTTATTTTCTCTAAAAAAGTCCGTACAAATAGGACAAAATTCTGCTAAAATAACAGGAAATAGTACATGTATTTGCGCCAGCACAATTTTGACCTATTTGCAAGGACTTTTTTTATGAGTGTAGTTTTTGAAATGTTTGCAAATTTAACTTTTAGCAAAAAGACAGTTTTTTTGTTCAAATTTCTTATTTATTCATATACCTGACTAAACCATGGATAATTTTTAGGGATACGTATATAATACTGTTATGCAAAATACTGTTTAGACAAAATACTGGTCAAAAAAATTTTCAAAATCCTGCTTTTCATAATACTGTTTTGCAAAATACTGGATTTCACAATACTGTTTTGCAAAATTCTGTGAAGTAAAAATGCTGGTTTACAAAATTTATTTTATTAAAAATAACTTCAACAAAAGTATATAATTTTCAAAAATTAACAAAAAATTAATTTCAATGCATTTTATAAACTTAAATTAGTACAAGATTTTTTGCAATTCGCTTTAGGTAGCCTGTATGGCTTAATTCACACCTTCTTTTTATAACTCTTTTAATGTTTATGTACGCCTTTCTTTTCTTTAAATTTATGTAACGTCTTTCTCCATTCGCGCGTTTTGAAATGGTATTTACAGCTACCACGACCTCATTACCCAAGTGCCTGATAAGGTGGTATAATCCTGACTTTCTACGCCCAACAACAGCTTTCAGTCTTCTATGCCAAGCTTCCACACTATTTTGAGTTATTGGGTAGGATTTCTTACTGTCATCGTAAACCGACGAAAAGGTTCCAGAATACTTTGGGTGATATGAGCCCTTGACGTAGTTTTTTTCAAACCACTCGCACAGTTTAAGCAAATCTTCATCTTCATATTAAAATTAATTAAAAGCGCGCGCTTTTTTGCTTTATTTTTACAAAAATTTTCGCCGCCCAGTAAAACAGGATTTTGAAAAACAGTGTTGTGTTATACAGTATTTTGTAAAACAGTATTACGAAAAGCAGGATTTTGAAAACAGGATTTTGTTATACACAGGATTTCGACCCGAACCCTTATTTTTAATAGATTTAAATATATAGGGCTGTATTCATAAGTTAAAAATAACGACTGCACAACGAATGCACAACTTTCCCTTATGGGAATTTGTGTGTATAAAAAGTTGTGCACTGGTTGTTAGTCATTAGTTTTAACTTATGAATACCGCTAATAGACTTTAGGCTTTAAGAAACACATCAACTTACTTTGATTAGGTAAAGGATCTAAGATATAATTGCAATTAAAGTGAAAACTTCACTTATTTTCCAAATCTAGTAAAGTCCCTTAATCTGATTTGCAGAATATTTACATATGACGTAAATTCATATTCCACTAAATTCTTTTTATCAAAAGAATCACAACTTCTGCTTCAACATTTGCAGAAAATTCAATCTGAAATACACATTTTACATCTTTTTATTTCAAATTTCCTGGTTTCTTTTTACACCACTCGACATTAATTTTTCAAAAACGCATCAATTATATATACAAGTATTTTGCAATTTACCACATCAATTTCATTTAAAGCAATTTATTGTTGATATTTTATTAGAAACCTTGAACTTAAAATCATTGATTGAATATAATCAAATAATACTTAAAAAACCAATAGCAATAAGTAAATATCGCCACCATCTGCTTTAAAGAATAAATACGAGTAATTGACATTATTAATTGCATTGAAAGCACTTTACAAAATACATTTGAAAAGATGTGGAACGAATAGAAAAACTCGACGACAATTGAACTATTTTTATACAAAATGTGTGGTATGGTAAGAACTATGGATGCTGTGTGTTATTTTCACATGTACGATTATAACATACAGTGAACAAAAAAAAAGTTGGACACATTATATATTAAAACGAAATGAGCTGTAATTTAAAAAAATACAAAAAACGAAAGAAGATATTGAAAAGCATAAAATTACTGCTAATATTACGTACAATTTGCTTATGTTGTTAAAAAAAAATTCAAATAACATGGTTGATCAGAATTTATTTTCATCGGGACAAACAATAATTGCATTAAAGGAATTAAATGTGCTAAAATCTCAAAACTTATCTGGCAAATTATGAAAAACAATTTGTTGGAGGCATGTCCCTATCCGGATTTAATTATTGCCTAAGGAAATTGTCAGGGGACGACGTTTTAGAATTTCAAGAAATATTTATTAGGTTAAATCACAAACTCAATGAGAAGTTCTTGTTCTCGTCTAGGAGCATCATTTAACATATAAGATATCAAAGAAAAATCAAAAACAACAAAAAATTTCACCACAATTTGCTTTGTTTTTATTCATTTTATTTTATATAGTGTCCAACTTTGTTTTTGTTCACTGTATATGTATAATATGTTTTATATGTTGGCAAGTATTTATATCATTTTAGACGCCTATTTAAAATAAATACGTGTACAATAAATACATTTTTAAATATTTAGAACTACGCATGGGTTGATTGTCCTAATTATTAGTAATTTTAAATGTTTTTTTACTACGAGTATAATCCACACACTCTAAGTTTATTTTTTTAAGTGGTCAGGGAACTTTTATAAATCTGAAATGTCCAAACTTTCATACAGCTAACTTATTCCGTATCTTGAAATACTACAAAAACTTATAGCAATCAATTGTCAAAAAATATTTCAGCTCAGTTGCACGTGAAGACACTCAATTTAAATGTTAATGAAATGTAATTATACCGTTAACCATTAATTTATGTAATGATAATGAAAGTTTTATCTCCATTTGATTTTCATTTCCATTATTTTTGGAATATAAAATTCATTACATACATATGTCGGTAAAATTAACTGCAAAAGTGTGCACTGCAACTGAATTTAGATTAAATACAATTGCTGTTCTTTTTAACTACAAATAAAGCTTATTTTTTATTTGGGCTTAAAGGGCGAATCGGCATACCATGAATCCAATGTAAAAAATTATCAGGAACGAAAAAAATTATCAGGAATGATTTTCCAGGTCCCCTTCATCGGTTTTCTTTGAAAGCAAAAACTCTGTGAAGTATTTGTCAGGAGAGTATCCTGATGAAGAAAAATAGCAGTTTTTGAAAAAAGTACTTAATTATGTTAATTCATAATAAGGAAATTGGCATCTATCTAAATTAATAAATTTCTAATTAATTAACGGGGTGATTCTTTTCTGGATATCAGGGAATAGTGTCACGAGGGCATTCACATGGCGGATAAATTGGCTAGAGTGGATTCATCGCTACGATGAATACTACGTCACAATACTGGAGGGTTAATCGGCCATTCAGAGCCTGGTTATTGGGGATGAGATACCTGATCCTCGGGTCAGTGATCAACCCCTTTTTCCTAGAAAGGAATAGTGGACATTCCAAGGGGTGATTTAAGACTTCTTGTAGAGTTCTTATCATCTTTGGAGATCCCGGCAGGTCGTGTCACCTTTATGTCAACATAGTTTTTTTTAAGCAAAACTCAGGAAATTCTTCCTATTAACTAACGTGTTGCTGTCTTTGGAAAGGGGATAGAGAAGAGATGAAAGCTGATGAAAGATTAAGGGCTTCAAATATGGCAACACTGTAATTGTGAGAGATGTTAAATTTTTGGAACAGTTGTTGCGCGCTATCTGATGGTGAGCTATTTATTTCATAGCCCTGTTATATTATTATACTTCGGTGGGGTTAAGTGCTATAAAAACCCGAAGATGGACGCTGGGGATCGAACCCGCAACCTTATGTATAACAGTCCAACGCGCTAACCATTACACCACAGCGTATGCTGCGGTCTACAGTATTAGAAGACTATTTTCCTTAAGGAGATCTTCAACGCAGTTTGAGTCAGACGATCCCCTTAATTTTTTGTTATAAGATTCATTTCTTCTTCTTCTGTCCGCTTAACTCCAATCGGAGCATACGGCCTCAATGGAGCATAAGGTTCATAAGGGACATTATAGGTGGTTTGGTCTAACCTTTTGATCTATGGCAGAAACTATCTAGTACCGGTCTTGACTTGACAATACTCCCAATATGAGATTGAGCCGAAAAAAAGTAAATCAAAAAATGTGATAAATTTTTGGGCCAAATTTGTGAGAAGCAAAAATTGTTAATATTTCGGTTTTTTCTTAATGGGATCAGTAAGTTTAGTCATTATAAACCTAATTGCAAAAAATTTCTTCTACAAGTTGTCGCAATAACTTTTTTTTGCAAAATTTTAATTTTTTTTGTTGTAACGGAGTTTACATTTCTGCAAGCAAAAGATATAACAAAAAAAATTGCGTACGAATTTTCTTCAATTTATTAGTTTTTCGTATTTGGGGTTTCAACTTGCTTTCCAATGATATATAATTTTTGTTTATCAAATTGTCGGTTTCGCGAATAAAAATACAATTCATTCCGCGAAAAAAAATTTTATTTTTTTTTTAATTTTGTATTTTTGGTTCTTTTAAATGCTTTTCAAAAATATAAAATTTTTTAAAATCCAAACGGCGGTTGTGAAGTTAAAAAATAATATATTAAAAACATAACATTTCACGATCAAAAAATTCTTAATTCTGTGAAACAAATTTAATTTGTCAAACTAATGTCAGTAATGACTCGAAATATCGATTCAAAACCAATGAAATGCAAAATCAATCGTTTTTCGCTCCAGCAGCTTAGGGTAAAAAACTGATAACTTTTTTTGATTTGACGCAAAATTATTAGTTGAATCGTCTTTTGACGCATAAATATTAGTTGAATCACCTCTGTTTATGGTTATTTTACAATATTTTAAACATTTATCTACATTTATTTGAATGAAACCTGGTGCAAACAATTGTGGTTACGGAGTTTACAGTTACGGAGTTTACATTTGGTTACTTTTTTCGTTTCCTTTCAGAAACGCATGATGCCTACAAGGTTAATCCAAATATGACATTGTTTTTCTTTCTTACAAACTATTTATGGTGTAAAAATTAGGAACGGAGTTTACAACATTTTTTCAAATCTTATTAAAGACATCCTTTTTCATCTCGGGAATGTTACATGCTGCAGAAAAGCTTCAAGTCTGTTATACTGGATGATTACTTACAGTCCAACGATCATTTGAGTATAAATAACATTATACTTTTCGCAATATAAATAATAGATAACTCCAAAATTCTGGTACATGCATTTTTATCAAAAATTATGTCGAAAAATCGTTACAGAGTTGAAGTCGTAATAGCTAAGATATACGAAAAAGTTTGTAAAATGTATTAATTTTTGTTAAAAACGGCACTTTTCCTCTTCATAAAAATTCTTACAGTTAGTGTTTACCTTTATTGGTTATTAAAATATAAGCTATTAAAGTTAAAAAACCTTTTGAGTTACTTGTTACGTAGTTTACATTTGGCCTATAAAATTGGTCACAAATTTTATGTATTAACCAAAAATTGGTCAGATTGTTATAAATTTTGTAAAACAGGTGACGATGCGCTGATATATATCGAAATATGTAACTCAAATGTAATCCATGCATTAGAAATTCGGTGGTTACACGGTTTTTATCACATTTTTTGATATCACCCATATACGAATATTAGCGAAATCAAAATTCTCACTAGAGAGTTCCTTTGTTAGTTTTTCACCATATTTGCACCTAAAATTTTGCATTTCTGTTTTGCAAATACTAATGCAAATATTTATGATTTGTATATTTTTAGTATAAAGTAAAAAATCTATTGTTGATGTAGGTCGTATATAAACACATATTTCTACTTATGAACAACCCATAATAATATGCTCTAACAAATGATTAAGTATTCATTTAAAATTGCAACAGAACTAAACGACTTTATTTTTCTATTATACAAAAATCGTATTAATGTAAACCTTTATGCACTCATTATTAACGAATACCGCAAAAAGCTTTTGCAATTTTGATTGCTATACTCAATTTAATTAAATTCTATCAAATAAAAACGATAACAAGTGAAGTTAGTATTGGGTGGATAACTAAGTTATGGGTCTGATTTAAGCTTACTCTTTCGCTACCGACTTCTATTGTGAATATCTTACTTTTATGACTGCTGAAGAGCATTTAACACGTTTACTACGTTGTTTACCCATACCTACTATTTCATAGTATTGGAAACTTTTTCTATTTTGACAACTACTTGTCAAATTTTCTAATGGATGTTTTTATATCGTAGCCAAACATCGCATAAACATATTGGTAAAAACAAACACTTCTAATATTTTGCATGATCATAATTTTTCTTTTATAGATGTATGCAATTTACTGTACAATAGTATTGAAAGGATTAATCATTTTTACTGTACTTATTTTACTAGTAAAAATTTACAGCTAGTTTTAAAAAAATTGTATTAAAAAATTTAAATTTTTATAATTTTTCTATAGAAATTTTAAATAATTTCAAATAAAACAAAAAATTTGTTATACGGTAATAAGAAACATTTTCTAAGAAAAGCAATTTTATTTCTATTCAAAAACTTTTTAATAGTCCTAATATTTACTTTATATTTTAATAAAGTCTATTGTAAGTACTACTTCAGATTGAGTATAAATATACAAAGAAACCACAAAAAATTGTTGTTCATTCATTTAGTTATTCTACTTGACATACAACATACATGCAGTAGGTAGGGGACCATCGTCATCATCATTTTTCATTTTACGCCCCAGTTATTGCCACAATATACGACGTAACTTTAGCAATTTAGTTGAATTGTAGTTCAACAAGCTTATCACAAAAACTTTTCAATTCAAATCTTTTTAAAAGAGTATTTTTGACACGATCATCATCAAAAAATCTTTTCAAATTGAATTTACAGGTAGGGCATACAAAACTCACTTAAGTTAATAGTTTTATAATGTTGTATAGTCGTAATTTATTTTGCTTTTAAATTAAATATAATAAAGAAATAACATATGTTCCTTTGTAATTCCATATAAGAAATTTAAAAGAACTTGAGCAAAACCAAATTATAACAAGTACTTTAGCTCTTGTTATTTAGACGAGTATTTTATGTTGTATGTGCGTTAGTTTATTGAGTGATTAAGGTAAATTTATATCTTAATTTACATACACTGAAAACAAAAAAGTTAATAATTGTAATAAAACTTCCGCGTTGGGCGTAATAATTTAAAAAAACAATTATACTAATATCGAATGTTTGGTAGTTGTTGCGTTGCGTTGGGCGCCAATTAAGTTACAAAATATATATAGTTTTTACAACTTGTACAAAACAAATCAGAATTTTACTCGAAACCAAAAGAGGTTAGTTTGAAACTAATTAAAATATAAGTGTTTTTTTTTTTTGGAAACAAATGAAATTATTTCGAAATTTTTTAAAATTTATTTTCAGCATACTAATATTTATTAGATATGGTATATAACAAGATTGAGTATTGTAATTTTGTATTTTAATTAATATTCCAAACACAACGTATTCTTAGTTGGAAAGCGTTGGGTAGGGCCGTTTTCAAATTTCAATAGTTATAATGATAATATACGTATTTCTTCCAAACTTAATTGTAAAATTTTCTTTATCCACAGTGGGGCGTTTCACGAAAAAGATATTTTTATTTGGAATTTTCAAACTCTTAAAGCGGATTAAAGCCGCGTGGTACAAAAGATTTTTGAGAAATTTTTTCTGATTTTTTGAAGGGCGCCGCTGAAATGGATTTTATTAAAAAAGAAAATAATTTATGAAACATTAAATTTTTAATTTTTTTTCCCTTGAACTTAGTTTTTCAAAACCACTACTAAAGGGTTTGCGGCCTATTAAAAAAATTATTGGTGGTACAAATTATTACTTTAAGGGTCACTTTAATGGCCTTGAAAGTAAAAATTCAGAGTTTCCCAAGTTCAAACCTTAATAACCCGTGTAATAGGTAATGCAGGGGCGTAGCATTTAATCCGCTGGATAGTTCTGCTTAATATCTCTTATTTTATTCCAATCTTACACTTGGAAAAGTATTAAAACACACTCAAAAAAGTTTGTTGGTTGGTTGGTATATGCAAGTAAAAGGCGACAAATGTATTTACATTTAAAATAACTTAAAATGTTGTTATTTTTACCTGTTGAAAAAAAAACTAACAAATGTCGTAAAATTAACTGACAAATTTAAAATTTTAAAACAACTGACAAAATGGGCAACTAACAGTTTTTTTGCCGTTAATACTTTTTGTATTATTTTAAGTGTATATTTATAAAAAAAAAAAAAAAAACAATATTTTTTCTTCGATTTCAAAAATATGTGTAGCTACTTCAGCCTATTTAAAATTTGAAGTAAAAAACCGGTTCTACAGTTTTATGCTTTTATGGATTGGAAATACAATACAAGTTTCTTATTTATATTAGCAAACTAGAAATATATCCATAATAACAAATATTAACTAAACAAGAATTTTGAATATCTAACGAAATTCAACGAAACTTTTAATTTTTTAAATAACTAACAAAAACAACTGTTTACTGTATAAATACTGTCTTGGTAGTTGTTTATTATGATATTAAAAATAGCTGCTTTAAACAACTATTACAAAATTATAGTACTTTTCGTTAGTTATTCTCTTAAATAACTGTCGTTACTGTTATTTTGCATTTTCCATAGAAAAGCAAGTGTAATTACAGTTAAACACAACAACTACTGATTACTACACAAACAACTGTCATGTAGTAATAGTCAAATTTTATTATGTGTATTAAAATTTCGTCATAACAGAAGCATACACCACTTTAAAGGCCTAACTATATTTGGCGAGGTTGAATTAAGGGAAAGAGCGATACCATGTCAATACATTGAAGCACCCACATTTGGCTTAAGGAGGGACATGACATTCACGGCAGAGAAAACAGACCTTTTTTTTAAAAATTCATAACTCAGTCAAAAACAAACATTTTTCCAACACTTTTTTTTATTATTGTAGAGAATTGAACAAATTACAAGAAAAAAAATCCAAAAAAATATATTTTTCACTCCAACATGGTTTTATAGAGCTCCAAACTGGCGGCAGAGAAAAAAACGGGGCCTCGTGGTTGCAGCGCTGGGAGTCGCAAAAATTGTCCGATCTGGAAAAAAATGACTTTTTTAAATCTTAACAAAATTGGTTATCGTATGACACGAGCTTTTTTTAAATTTTTTTTCAATTTTTGGTGATGTTCCAAATTTGAAAGTGTGTTTTTTCGAAACAAATATTGACTTTAAAAATTCATTAAAAATCGAAAAAAAAAATTTAAAAAAAGCTCGTGTCATACGATAGCGAATCAAGTTTAAAAAAATACAAAAAAAAAAATTTCGTCAAAAAATTAACACGCTAGTTCTACAACCAGTACGAAAAACATGGTTTCGAGATAAACGCGTTCAAAGTTTGTGTATATACGTACGTAAAATTAAAAATGCGCTCTCAGTAATCCGGCTGTAACTTTTGAACCCGTAGAAATTTTTACATGAAATGTTTTTTCTTAGAATCTTAAGAATATTTACTAAAATACGAAATTATAAAAAAAAGTCGATTTCAAAAAACGGCCAATGTCATGTCCCCCCTTAAGTGAACTTTCATAAAGTTCCATCTCTATTAAGTCGTTTAATTTTCAATCGGAACTCATCGTACCCAACTTAATCAAATTAAAAACATTTCAATCAAACACAACAAATTAAAAAATATCAAATAAAGAAATAAAACAAATAAAAAAATAAATTCGCAAATCAGGCTAAAATTTTAGTAATTCAAATATGGGTGCACTTTACTTTGGAAAAAATTTAGGCCAAAATCTAAACAAACTTAACAAACGGTAAGTCAATTGTGGTTACAGCTTAAGAATTGCAAAAATAAAAAAAAAAATAATTTTGGAGTAACGCCCTAATGCACAGTCCTTCAGAATTGATAGTTCACTCAAACAAAAAAGCCTGTAAAAGTTGCAGAAAAGTATGTTACAGGAAACTAAGCCAGTTTCAGGCTAGCAGATCGTTTAGATATTTCTAGGAAAACGCATCTGTAAATATTACATTAATAAAAAAACGTCTTTAACATTTTTTATTAAAGTTACTAAAATTTGGCTAAAAGGGCCCTTCGAAAAAAAACTACTAAAATCAGCAGAATCTGTTTGCTAAACATCAGTAAGATGAAAACAGCAATAAAAATCGGTTTAATTTACAAATTTTTAGCTATATTTTAATTTAAATTTATTTGCTAACCCTGCTAAGATCTATAAAAAATTTTGTTGAATATTAGTATTCTTAAAACATCACAATAAAGTTTATGTTTTTAAAGCTTTTTAGTTTTGTTTTAATGCGAATAACAATTCGACCTTCTGAAATCAGAACTATACTATTTTTCAGCAAATATTTTTGTTGATTTTAGGGGGATATTCAACAAAATTTAAATCAAATATAACTAAAGTTTTGTAGGTATAACATTTTTCTTGCTGTCTTTTTCGGCTTATATTCGGCAAAATTTTTTATTGATTTTATTTCCAATTAACTAGAATTAACATATTTTTCTTGCTGTTTTTAGCTTGCTAGTATTTAGCAAACAGATTCAGCTGATATCGGCAGATTTTTCTGCCTTTTTAATTAATTTTTATTAGCTTTGAGTGTAGTGAAGTGAATATAGTGAAACAATTTTGTATCAGTTACTAAGTTTTAGTAATATTTTTGTAAACTACATACTCAGCCAATTTTAAATAATTAGTACATAAATTTTTTCAAATTTATTTTTTATATCCTTTCTTTAAAAAAGAAACTTTGCTATTAACTATGAAAAAAAAAAAACAAAATTAGTGAACATTTTTGTGAATAGAGAAAGCAAGAGTTTTTACTAAGAAATAATTTTGTACTAAAAATTAGTACAAAAACTGTAAAGTGCTATATAAAAGGTTTAACTAATTTTTCTTCTATTTTATTTAAGTGTTCTCTTAAAAAATAATATTCTTATCTCATAATCTCTATTTTATCATACATTCATAGAAATAAACCTGTAAAAAATAGCTGAAAAGCCACTAAAAATTAGTTAAAAATTACCTTGTAGAAAAAATTGATAAAATTAGCAGATTTTTTTTGCTAACTACCAGTAAGATAAGGACATAAAAAATAAAACTGATAAATTCACATAATTTTAGTTATAGCTGAGTTCATATTTAGTTAATTTAAAATGACAAATTTATACTGTTGAAATCTGCAGAAAATTTTGCTAAACATTAGTAGACCAAAAATAGCAAACACAAATTGTTATATCTATAAAATTTTTGTTGTATTTAAGTTAAATTTAATTAAAGGCAAAAAGCAGTCTATCCTGCTAAAATCAACAGAAATAAGTATTTGTTAAAATAAATAGTAAACTGCTGATTTCAGAATGCTAAATTTTTATTCGCATTAAAGAATTCGAAAACATAACTCTGAAAATTTTAATGATTTTATTTTGATTTCCGTGATTTTTTAGTCTTCTAATTATTCAGTAAAATTTTTTGCTGATTTTAGCAGGTTAAGTTATTTTCTATTAACTAAAATATAACTCAAATATAAAAAAAATTTTGTATATTTAACAGATTTATTTTGCTGTTCCTATCTTACTAAAATTCTGCAAAAATACTGTGCTAATTTCAGTTGTTTTCTTTGCAAGGTAATTATACCCTACACCACTACGTGGACAGGGTATAATAAGTTTGTGCTGATGTTTGTAACACCAACAACTATTTAGTATAAACAGAAAGAGATATTAATTTATGATCTAAAATCGAACTCGAAACATTCATTTACAAAATAAAACTATACATACCCCTCCTTAAACTTCAAAGAGTTATTAATATATTATATTTGTTTTCAACTTTAACAAAAGTAGACCATTATCAATAATTAATCCATCAATGCAAACGACACTGATGATGGCTTTGCAGCGAAAGCCGAAAATACGTATTCTGTTTTGCTGGCCTTATCGAATTCTTTCAAATTTTTTAATCTTTGTAATTTACTTGTAAAAATTGTAGCATCTTTCTTTAATTTGAAAAATAATTTAAACCGAAAGAGATATTAATTTATGAACTAAAATCGAACTAGAAACATTAATTTCCAAATGAAAACTTAAAATTTGAAACAGAATTTTAAGGTACATTATACATATGTGACCTTCTCCGAGAAAAGGGACCTAGTGTGTCAAAAAACGGGTTTGGACTTAAGAGTGGATTCTGGTACCTAAAAGGGTGTAGAATAAGATGAAATGAGTTAGATTTCTGATAAAAATTTATTTACCCCATAAAAACGTACAAAACGAACTTGGGAAAATCGATAAAAATGAGAAAAAACATTAAAATTCGATAAATCCGATTAAATCCGATAACTGAACATAAATCGGTTTTCTGAAGTTAAGTCAGGTTCGAAACCCGGATTCTTTTGCAACACTTAAATAAAAATAATAGTAAAAAAAAAATAGTAAAATCCCGCCAAACAAAATTGGAAGCCTTGCTTCACCATCCACTTTTTTCATTGTTTCAAAAGTATCCGTTAGTGTATTTTATACACTAACGGTATTTTATACACTAACGGATACTTTTGAAACAATGAAAAAAGTGGATGGTGAAGCAAGGCTTCCAATTTTGTTTGGCGGGATTTTACTATTTTTTTCTACTATTATTTTTATTTAAGTGTTGCAAAAGAATCCGGGTTTCGAACCTGACTTAACTTCAGAAAACCGATTTATGTTCAGTTATCGGAATACAATTCGTATTGACTTCACTGTCTTCAACTCAAACAATATTATCTGTATACTTTTCTTTGTTAACCCAGAATTTATCATCTTACAATAACATAATTAATGCAGCTGAATTTTAAATTGTTGCTATTTTTTAACATCAAGTTTTTTTTGAATATTTTTTTTATAAAATAAAAAATGTGTGTCAAATTTATTTTAGAATACAATATTATACCTCAGAAAATGTATATCTATGTTTACGATATTTTAAGCGCCACTCCCTGGGTGAAATACTTAGCGCATATACGACTATATAATTATAAATACTGTATGCTAAAAATAATTTTGACTATAAAACAAGAGTTTTATAAAATTAAATACCCAGTAGGAAAAAAGGTAGTAGATGATAAAAAAAAGAAAATAATGAACTTTATAATTTAACCGCCTAACCTATACTAACCTAAAAATTATTTGCTTTTTGGTATATATTTTTGCTTTAACACTGCATATTTTTGAGGTTTTTGTGCATATTTTTAGTGCATATTTTGCATTTATTAGCGCGTATTTTCGACTTTTTCGACCTTGTTAATTACAAAAAAGTGGCAGCACTGAACACAAGTAAAAGTTTTAAATTTGGCTTAACCAATAAAACAATTGAAATAGAAGAACTATACAAATGCTTAAGTGCTTAGGCAAATAATTTTTGAAGGGAATTCAAATTTTTTATTTTTTATAGTGAATTTTACCTAGTTTTCGTACAAAATTGGGGTTGCATGTTTTTTATAAATGTGTTTTGACAATTTAAAAATTACGAAGAGCCAAAAATTAGGTAGTTTTGGCTCAGTCTAAGTCTACAGTATAAGTCAGTTCAAAATTTAAAATAATGTTCTCATATAAATATTATCTAGATTCGCATTAGGTATTGATGTATAAAATTTCTTTTTTAACAGAAAACCAAAAGATACGTTAATTTTGCTTTTTTAGTTTTAAATAATTTGTTTTTGTGTAAGAGGAATTAAAATTGATATTTTATGGAAATGGTTATGGAGCATTTCAACGCCACAGTCCAATAAAAAAAATTGAAACAAATATGTTCATAATAATACGGAAAACCATTAACAACTGTGGTGATCTGTTGATTTTCAATTAAATATCTGAGAGCAGATTGTTTATACAATTATTTGTAGAAAGAAAAAAAAAATACTGCCTTACATATTCGGAGGTATTTAAGATTGCATTGGCCCTACGCTAGATATCTAATTCAAACTAGATTTTGGAATCTTGTTATTATATTATATTCACATAAAAAATAAAAACTAATATTAATCACGACAGGCGCCTGTTCAATAAATTTTATCTTTAAAATTCTTCCAATCACGAAAATTGTTCATTCAATTAAAATTTTTTAGTTTTTTTAATTGAATACATTTTCGATAAAATATTAATACATTTGATTAGGAGTTTTATTGGTTTTTTATATGCTTTTAATTAAACAATAATCCGGATTAAAAATTGGTCTAAATTGGTCTCGAAATATTAACGCTGTATAAGACAATTTGCGATTTAAATACTTTGTATAAGAAATATTTTTTAAATAAATATTTTAAAATAAAATACCACATTGTTTAACCAAACAGTAATTAATTACAGAAAATCTATTAAAAATGACAAAATAACATACATAATACGATTTTAAATGTTTTAAATCTAAAAAAAACTCTAAACAAAGAACAATTTTCAAGGTTTTTTGATCTAAAAAAAGCAAATAAAACAACATAAAAGAATACATCTTCTTTACTATTCGAGTCGTCTCATGGTTTTTAAACTTTAAACATTTTTTTGTTCGTGGTACATATGTTTTACAGCCATTCATGTCTATTTAACCATAAATACGTATGGATGGTTTTTATACCCTCCACTAAGGATAGGAGGTATATTTTATTTTATCATTCTATTTGCAACCTGTCGAACTATTGGCCAGAGAGCCCATACATCACCTTTATTCAGACTTTGAGTTATTGAAACTCGTTTTGACTCTATATCGTTCAGTTTTCTCTTTCATCTGGATATGCCATAAAACGAATAGAAATCAGCTTAAAGTTTAAAAAATGTACCCATATCAAAACTAACATGACCTTATTTTTTACATTTAGAACAAATTCCAAAATTTCCTGTCCGCCAATTTTTATGATCGTAGTCACTAAGGCACATTTACACACGAGAGAAAACTCATGAGACTTTACAAAAATGCAACTCTGTATAAGTCTTCAAAATGTAATCTCAAGATCATTGACAAGTTCTGTCGCACACAACTTTAATTAGCAGAAATTTCTAAAATGTTTTGCTAAATTATTGAACATTTCAGTTTATTAAATGCACTTTTTGATATTTAGAGAAAAAATCTAATGTGAAAAAAAAGCAAATCAATAAAAACAAATGCTTGGTCCCAGCAAAATCTTTCATTACCAAATAAGTGGTTATATAATAGAAATTCATAGCTCCTTATTTTTTGGCGTGGTCGTTTTTATAAGTAGTCACGCTTACCCGCTCGCTTACGAAAAAATGAGAAATAAGTAGTTATGAGATTTTGAATAATAAGTGGTTACACACATGCTTACAAAAAGTTTAATTATAAGTGGTTATCCGATTGCTTACTTGATTCTTAAAAATAAGGAGTTAGGGAAATACTAGCTGTATTTGTGCGGCAAGCTATCAATGTTGGCTTATGTCATTCCCTTATAAATTTGACATTAGCCAACGTTTAGTGTTAACTCTCAAAGTTACTAATGTCAAATTTGTATGGGAATGACATAAGCCAACGTCGATAGCTTGCGCAGAAACACAGCTACTATTAGCCTAAGGAAATACATTCAGAAAAATTTGAGTTTTCTCTAGTGTGTAATTTTAGGGCTCGTCAGAAAAATTTAAACATAAAACATATTTACATATAATAAAAAATGTAAAAAGTACTAATCTCTATATATAAAAGAATAACGTGACTGACTGACTGATTGACTGACTGACTGACTGACTCAACATCGCCCAGCCCAAACCGCTGAAGCTAGGAAGTTGAAATTTGGTATGTAGGTTCCTCTTTCGGGGTAGACGTCCGCTAAGACGGGATTTTTGGAAATTCCTACCGGAACGGGCAAAAAGGGGGAAAGTGTCCCCCTTGACGGCCTGCAAAAACCCCTTTGGCTAGAAAGCTGAAATTTAAGATATGTGTTCCTTGGAGTAGGGGCTAACTTTTCTGGAAAGTACTTTCTAGAATTTTGGACAGGGACGTTGTAAAAATGGGGGTTAAAAAGGGGAAAAAGGCCCCCTTGACGGCCTGCCCAAACCGCTGGAGGTAGGAAGTTGAAATTTGGTATAAAGGTTCCTCCACTATCGTAGACATCCACCAAGACGGGAGTTTTGGAAATGTTTACAGGGACGGGCAAAAAGGGGAAAAAGTCTCCCCCTTGACGGCCTGCTCAAACTGCTGGAGCTATGAAGTTGAAATTTGGTATGTAGGTTCCTCGACCGGTGTAGACGTCCCTTGAGACGGCATTTTTGGAAATTCTTATCGGGAGGGGCAAAAAGGGGACAAAAAAAAGTACCTTTTTCCAAAAAAGTACCTTTTCCCAAAAAAAGTACCTTTTCACAAAAAAAGTAACTTTTCCCAAAAAAAGTACCTTTTTCCCAAAAAAGTACCTTTTTCCCAAAAAAGTACCTTTTTCCAAAAAAAGTACCTTTTTCCAAAAAAAAAGTACCTTTTTCCAAAAAAAGTACCTTTTTCCAACAAAAGTACCGTTTTCCCAAAAAAAGTACTCTTTTCCAAAAAAAAGTACCTTTTTCCAAAAAAGTGCCTTTTTCCAAAAAAGTACCTTTTTTCAAAAAAAGTACCTTTTCGCGAAAAAAGTACCTTTTTCCAAAAAAAGTACCTTTTTCCAAAAAAAGTACATTTTTCCAAAAAAGTACCTTTTTCCAAAAAAATTACATTTTTCCAAAAAAGTACCTTTTTCCAAAAAAAATTCATTTTTCAAAAAAAGTACCTTTTTCAAAAAAAGTACCTTTTTCAAAAAAAGTACCTTTTTCAAAAAAAGTACCTTTTTCCAAAAAAAGTACCTTTTTTAAAAAAAAGTTCCTTTTTCCAAAAAATGTACCTTTTTCTTATTTTTATAATTTTCCAAAGTAATGTATAATTTTCGACAGATAATAAATTCTACTTTTATTTGAGTGAAAAATTTACAATTGAGTTATTTCTAGTTATTTAGAAAATTGATTTTAAACATTTGAAATTTTTAGGCCAAAACTTTCGTTCAAAACTTCCTACCACATCTAACTTTAACGATCAAAATTCACTAGTTTTTATAATTTTACAAATTGTTGCAACATTTTTGGAAAGCCCACGAGTTCAGCTTTCATTTAAATATAAAAAAATATAAGTATATAAGTTATTTTTCGTTTTTGAGAATAAAGTTTCGAAATCTTTCGTCCATTACACCAAATTGAGTAAAGTTTTTAAACTCCAGTTTAGCAAATTCAGTACTATATCCTATAAATTTTCAAAATGTTGTATACAACTCGATATATCTGCTTAAAAACTTTAATTTGAGACACTTTTTATACAATTTTAGAAAAAAAAATTTTGGTCAAAAAAATCGTAGGGGGGGGGGGGGGTCATGAAAATTTATCAAAAATCGATAAATTTTGGGATAAGTTTCCGTGCACCCAATTCTGTTCTTATTTTTATAATTTTCCAAAGTAATGTATACCTTTCGACAGATAATAAATTCTACTTTTATTTGAGTGAAAAATTTAGAATTGAGTTATTTGTAGTTATTGAGAAAATTGATTTTAAACATTTGAAATTTTTGGGCCAAAACTTTCGTTCAAAACTTCCTACCACATCTAACTTTAACGATCAAAATTCACTAGTTTTTATAATTTTACAAATTGTTGCAACATTTTTGGAAAGCCCACGAGTTCAGCTTTCATTTAAATATAAAAAAATATAAGTATATAAGTTATTTTTCGTTTTTGAGAATAAAGTTTCGAAATCTTTCGTCCATTACACCAAATTGAGTAAAGCCCACGAGTTCAGCTTTCATTTAAATATAAAAAAATATAAGTATATAAGTTATTTTTCGTTTTTGAGAATAAAGTTTCGAAATCTTTCGTCCATTACACCAAATTGAGTAAAGTTTTTAAACTCCAGTGTAGCAAATTCAGTACTATATCCTATAAATTTTCAAAATTTTGTATACAACTCGATATATCTGCTTAAAAACTTTAATTTGAGACACTTTTTATACAATTTTAGAAAAAAAAAATTTTGGTCAAAAAAATCGTAGGGGGGGGGGGGGGGTCATGAAAATTTATCAAAAATCGATCAATTTTGGGGTAAGTTTCCGTGCACCCAATTCTGTTCTTATTTTTATAATTTTCCAAAGTAATGTATACCTTTCGACAGATAATAAATTCTACTTTTATTTGAGTGAAAAATTTAGAATTTAGTTATTTCTAGTTATTGAGAAAATTGATTTTAAACATTTGAAATTTTTGGGCCAAAACTTTCGTTCAAAACTTCCTACCACATCCAACTTTAACGATCAAAATTCACTAGTTTTTATAATTTTACAAATTGTTGCAACATTTTTGGAAAGCCCACGAGTTCAGCTTTCATTTAAATATAAAAAAAATATAAATATATAAGTTATTTTTCGTTTTTGAGAATAAAGTTTCGAAATCTTTCGTCCATTACACCAAATTGAGTAAAGTTTTTAAACTCCAGTGTAGCAAATACAGTACTATATATATAAAAGAATAACGTGACTGACTGACTGATTGACTGACTGACTGACTGACTCAACATCGCCCAGCCCAAACCGCTGAAGCTAGGAAGTTGAAATTTGGTATGTAGGTTCCTCTTTCGGGGTAGACGTCCGCTAAGACGGGATTTTTGGAAATTCCTACCGGAACGGGCAAAAAGGGGGAAAGTGTCCCCCTTGACGGCCTGCAAAAACCCCTTTGGCTAGAAAGCTGAAATTTAAGATATGTGTTCCTTGGAATAGGGGCTAACTTTTCTGGAAAGTGCTTTCTAGAATTTTGGACAGGGACGTTGTAAAAATGGGGGTTAAAAAGGGGAAAAAGGCCCCCCTTGACGGACTGCCCAAACCGCTGGAGGTAGGAAGTTGAAATTTGGTATAAAGGTTCCTCCACTATCGTAGACATCCACCAAGACGGGAGTTTTGGAAATGTTTACAGGGACGGGCAAAAAGGGGAAAAAGTCTCCCCCTTGACGGCCTGCTCAAACTGCTGGAGCTATGAAGTTGAAATTTGGTATGTAGGTTCCTCGACCGGTGTAGACGTCCCTTGAGACGGCATTTTTGGAAATTCTTATCGGGAGGGGCAAAAAGGGGACAAAAAAAAGTACCTTTTTCCAAAAAAGTACCTTTTTCCAAAAAAGTACCTTTTCCCAAAAAAGTACCTTTTCACAAAAAAAGTAACTTTTCCCAAAAAAAGTACCTTTTTCCCAAAAAAGTACCTTTTTCCCAAAAAAGTACCTTTTTCCAAAAAAAGTACCTTTTTAAAAGTACCTTTTTCCAAAAAAAAAGTACCTTTTTCCAAAAAAAGTACCTTTTTCCAACAAAAGTACCTTTTTCCCAAAAAAGTACTCTTTTCCAAAAAAAATGTACCTTTTTCCAAAAAAGTGCCTTTTTCCAAAAAAGTACCTTTTTTCAAAAAAAGTACCTTTTCTCGAAAAAAGTACCTTTTTCCAAAAAAAGTACCTTTTTCCAAAAAAAGTACATTTTTCCAAAAAAGTACCTTTTTCCAAAAAAATTACATTTTTCCAAAAAAGTACGTTTTTCCAAAAAAAATTCATTTTTCAAAAAAAGTACCTTTTTCAAAAAAAGTACCTTTTTCCAAAAAAAAGTACTGCTGTACCTTTTTCTAAAAAAATTTACCTTTTCCAAAAAAAAGTACCTTTTCCAAAAAAAGTAACTTTTTCCAAAAAACATACATTTTTCCAAAAAAATACCTTTTTCAAAAAAAGTACCTTTTCCAAAAAAAGTACCTTTTCCCAAAAAAGTACCTTTTTCTAAAAAAATGTTCCTTTTCCCAAAAAAAAATACATTTTTTCAAAAAAATACCTTTTTCAAAAAAAGTACCTTTTCCAAAAAAAAGGACCTTTTTCTAAAAAAATGTTCCTTTTCCAAAAGAAGTACCTTTTCCAAAAAAAGTACCTTTTTCCAAAAATTATACATTTTTCCAAAAAAAATCACCTTTTTAAAAAAAAATAGCTTTTCCAAAAAAAGTACAAATAAAGTACTTTGTAAAAACAAAGTATCTTTTTCCAAAAAATTTCGTTTTTCCAAAAAGTACTATTTAAAATAATATATGATTTCAAAAAAACTACTTTTTTTCCTCCCCCCACGGATATCTCCACTAAAACAAGGTTTCTTGATATTCCGACGTGCGCTAAGACGGGATTTTTGGAAATTCCTACCGGAACGGGCAAAAAGGGGAAAAGTCTCCACATAAACAGTCTCACAAATTGGAAAAGTTCCTGCCCAAACCACTGGAGGTAAGAAGTTGAAATTTGGTAGTAGACATCGACTAAGTTTGTATTTTTGGAATTCCCTACAGGATATCACAAAAGGAAACTCGGTATGTGAGTTCCTCCTTCTGTGTAGGCGTCCGCTTAGACGGAATTTTTGAAATTCCTATCGGGAGGGGAAATAAGGTAAAAGTCTCCTCCTGACGGCTTGCCCAATGCCTTTTGGCCAACCTAAAATTTTAAATATGTATTCCTTGGAGTAGGACTAACTCACCGGCAACGTAATTTTTCTATTTTGGAACAGGAACATAGTAAAAATGGTGGTTGAAAGGGAAAAATGTCCCCAATAACGGCCTGCCCAAACCGCTTAGGCAATGAAGTTGAAATTTGGTATGAATGTTCCTCATCCATCGCAGATAGCCGCGAAGATGGAATTTTTGTAATTTCCTAAAGGGAGGGGCAAAAAGAAGAAAAGCCTCACCTTGGGGGCCTGTAAAAACCCCTTCGGCTAGAAACCTGAAGCTTAAAATGTGGGTCCCTGGAGTAAGGGCTAACTTATTAGAAAGATACTTTTTTGAATTTTGGACAGGGTCGTTATAAAATGGGGGCTCAAAAAGGGAAAGTTGCCCCTTAACGACCTGTCCAAACTGCTGGAACTAGGAAGCTGAAATTCGGTACTTAGGTTCCTCTTCCAGCCTAATTCCAACCGGGAGGGACAAAAAAAGAAAAAGTGTCCCCCTTGACAGCCTGCTCAAACTGCTGGAACTAGGAAGCTGAAATTCCCTGTCGATGGATTTTCGGAAATTCCTACCGAGAGGGGCACAAATAGTAAAAGTTGATTAGAAACCTGAAATGTAAAACATATGTTACTTGGAGTATGGGCTCACTTACCGGGAAGGTGCTTTTTGGACAGGGACATTGCAAAAATGGGGATTAATGAAGCGAAAAGTGCCGCTTAAAGGCCTGCCCAAACCGCTAGAGGTAGGAAGTTGAAATTTGGTATTAAAGTTCCTCCTCTACTGTAGACATCCGCTAAGATGAGATTTTTGGAAATTTCTACAGGTAGGGTCAAAAACAGGAAAAGTCTCCCCCTTACGGCCTGGCCAAACTGCTGGAACAAGGGAGCTTAAATTCGGTATTTGGGTTCCTTCTCCAACGTTGACGTCCCCTAAGATGGTATTTTTGGAAATTCATACCGGGAGGGGTAAAAAGGGAAAAAACTTCCCCCTTGACGGCCTGGCCAAACTGCTGGATATAGAGACCTAAAATTATGTGTGTAGTAGGTTCCTCCTCCAACGCAGACGTCCTCTAAGACGGAATTTTTGGAAATTCCTACCGGGAGGGGTAAAAACGGAATAATTCTCCCCCTTGATGGCCTAACCGAACCCTTCGGCTAGAAATCTGTAATATATAATATGTTTTCCTTGGAATATGGGCTAACTTATCGACAAGGCATTTCTAGGACTTTGGACAGGAACGTGGTAAAAATGGTGGTTCAAAAGGGGAAAATTGCCCCCCCCCCCCTTAACGTCTGCGTCTTTAGCTAGAAACCTAAAACTTAAAGAACAAGTGTATATGAAACACTAAAATTAAGAAACTAAATAGGAAACGAGTGGAATTGAAACACTACACAAGTGGAATGAAATGGATATAAACGTTGAACGAGTGGAATTGAAATTATAGACAATGCAAATGGATTGGAAGAGGGAATTACCTGTTCAAACACTATCCACGGAATATGAAACTTCTGTAGCATTGAAACATACTCTCCAAAAAGTTAAACAAATTTTCTAAAAGAGAAAAAACCTTAGAAAAGGAATGGAACTTATATATTCTGATATTTAAACTTCATGTAACGAAGCACCGGTGGAAGAAACCGACGCAGTAAATTTTCCAACTGAATTTGTGAATTTACTTGAATTGCCAGGTCTACCTTTACATAAACTGGAATTAAAAAAAAAACTTTATAACACGCTAACAACGCAGCGGGCTTTGCCCGCTATTTTTAATATTATAAAATGCTTTCCAACCCTGCTGCGCCCCCCCCCCTAAACTTTAAGGCACGCTAACAACGTAGCGGGCTGCGCCGGCTAGTGTTTTATATTTAGAAACAATGAATACAATAGACCGTTATTAGGAAGTCATTATTTTATATTATAAAATAATGCAAAAGGTAATGATATATCATATTTGGTAATGCAGATAGTAATGAGGTGTCATTACGAATATTTTGCTGGGATGTAATAAATATAAATGTATAAAATTTAACTTTGTAAAAAGTACTTATTTAAACTATTGCGAGTAAGTCATTATTTTATATTTAAAAGCAATGACTACAATGGGCCGTTATTAGGAAGTCATTATTTTATATTACAAAATAATGCAAAAGGTAATGAAATATCATTATTGGTAATGCAGACAGCAATGAGGTGTCATTACCAATATTTTGCTGGGGAGACAAAGATATTTACCTTTAAAATAACTAAAAATGTTATTGTTTCTAACTGTTGAAAAATAGCCAACAATTGTATTAAAAATAACTAACAATGTCGTAAAATTAACTGACAAATTGTTACTACAAAAATTTTAAAACAACTGGAAAATGGGTAAAAACTACTACTTTTACAGTTAATTAATTTGACATTATAAGAGTATATTTTAATAAAAAAATTTTTTTTTCAATTACAAAAATACACTCCTTAAAAACAACCTAAAATACGTATTAAATTAATTGAAAACACAACTAAAAAAAGGACTACTGATTTTTCATTATATTCAAACCATTTTGCCATCTATATGCAAACATTGTTTAAACAATCCATAAAGGAAATAAAAATATTTGAAAAGTTTGTTAAAACAATCTTCAATTTTTAACTGACAAAACTTTAGCAAAAACGATTATGTAGTTTGTTTTTTCATATTTGAAAATTTTTTTTTTGTTTGAATTTTCAAAACACACACGTTCATATTTTTATTTGCTATATTTGTGTATATGAGTAAAGAATTTCTTGTAATTTGAATTGAAATAATTTTGTATATAAACAAACTATTTTAAAAAAAAGAAAACCGAAAATTTTTGAATTTTTTGTTTTAAAACAGAAAACAACGAAATTATTTAAATTATTTTTAATAAAAATAGAAAACTAAAAATAGAACATTTAACTAAAAATATTAACTCCTACAGAGGATACGTATTTTTGTGTAGGTTGTTTTTATTGGATTATACAAAAAGTTAAACAATATATTTCCATGTATTTTAATTGATTTTTCAATTGAAAACAAACTTTACCTATTACTTTTCCAAAAAACCTCAATCGGGTATGAAAAATATATTGTGAGTGTATGTGTACTTCAGTACCCCGTTTCTGTATCTAATGCGAGAAGTTTTCGCATTGAGAAATGCATGGTCACCCTGCATTATACAGGCTGATTAAAGACGTGATAAAACGGACTGCAGTTTTTGTTGTAATTTGTTCAGATAATGTAACTTTAAGAACTGTTGACACATGTTGTTTTGTAAAACACCTAATTTAATTAGAAATAGCTTACTATGCAACGTATTACTAGCGGATTTGGTTTCATATATATTTTATTGTCTGCGACTCACCCTATATAAGGCAGAACAGGGTTGCATTTCACATGTTTTTTTCCGCAAACTTTTTCGATGCGGGAATACAGAAACGGGGTGTAGCTTATTTAAAATTTTAAGTAAAAAATTTTTTAAATTCAACAATTTTTTTATTTTATAAATAACTTACAAAAACAACTGTTTACTGTAAAAATACTATTTTGGTAGTTGTGTTGATATTAAAAATAGCTGCCTTAAACAACTGTTACGAAATGAAAGTACTTTTCGTTAGTTGTTTTCTAAAATAACTGTCACATTTGTTGTTTTGCATTTTTCTATAGAAAAATTGCAATTGCAGTTAAAAATAACAACTACTTATTACTTCACAAACAACTGTCATGTAGAAGTTGTCAAACATTTTTGAGTGTAGTTTTTAAAAATTTCGGGTTTGCTTTTTGCATGATAGATAAATACTGTTACTTTAAGACTTAAACGGTATCCAATCTTGCTGAGAGTGTAAATATGGACAAGAATAAGAGGAATGTAGAGTATAAAAGATTCGAGTAGGCCGTATAAAACAGTCTTATTTGTTATGTCTTTTCACCAGTCTGTCTTTCAGTATATTTGCCGTGTTGAGTTTTTGTGCTTTCATGAATATTAAAATATGGTTATTATTTTTGTTTTCACTGAAAATTGTGAAGAAATAAAAAAAAATAAATAAAAAACGACACTGAAGACAAACAGAGCTGAATGAATGACTCCCCATATCAAGTGTGTTTTGTTCGACCTGACCTGATATTGACATACTACGATATTCTATAGGATGTGTAAATAAGCCTGGGGATGGGAGTTTTTGTTTTTTTCTTTATATATACATAGTACATTTTCTAGGTGTCATCATCAGTGCCGCCATCGTTCTTATCATTATAATACTGGCAATGTTGGCAGTGAAAACGGTTAAAGAAAGTGTAAACATTTTGTTGGTATAAAAATTCTATGGAAAAGAGCAATAAATGCAAAATAAGCAGACAGTTTTAATACTCGATTAAGAAGCCTGGAGGTTTTGTAAATATTTTAAGATGTCTAAAATTAACTTTCTTCAAGAGAGGAAGATTGAGATGGAACATATAATGTATTTATTTTGTGTTTATTGATATATTAAGGAATTTTAGCATTATTAGTAGTAAGTAGCTAAAACATTTAATTTTTCAAAGCAAGCAGAATAATAATGCTTATTTACAAACATATTCTACAGATTAATTGCAGTTAAGTAACAAATGTGACACCCACCGAAGACTTTGATTAAAATCGGAAACCGTACTTATGTCGTGTCCAAACGTATCAATCGAAAAAAGAGCGTTTGAATTTTTGAAATATTTATTACAATTTTGTAACCGGAATGGCGCCCAACAAAGAAGTTAATTAAAAGCTAACAAATTGTACTTAAGGTGTTTACGAAGTAGCAGAAATCCCCAAAATCCCAGAATTTTTCTTGAATTTTATTTATTGGCATATTTAATGATTTTTTGTATTTATTTTTATGTTTATATTCGAACCAAACCACATAAACTAAATCTCTTATTAAATGTTAATAAAAATATAATTTCGCCCATGCATAAAGGCTAGGGTTTGAGATTTCCCGGGAATACCGGGAATCCCGGGAAATATTTTTAAACAAAATTGTTAATGAAAACCACCTACATACATAAGTAATATTTGTTAAAAAAAAAACACTATTTCAGTACAAATTCAATCTGTGTAGTGAGAATTCAAAGTAAAAAATATCAGAATGTTGAACATTTGTTTTCAAATAAATTACTCTAAGCGCTGCCAAATGAATTGCATGATTACAGCAGAAAGCACCCACTACTGGATTGTCGGAAACAAACCGTTTCATCACATTCGGCCCATTAGATATGATGGTCACAATGTTATTTTTCAAATACAAATAAAACTATTCTATCCTTATTTCTACAATTCTTCTTAATTCATCAGCATTACATCTTCCTGACATATAAACCAACCGCAGGTTACAAAATGAATTATTTCCGTTTATACATATGTTCAAATATCTCTTGTGATATTCTTGCCCAGTCATCTAAGATTATAGTAAATATCCTATTGTTAGAAATATTGCTCAATATTTATTTTATCATGATATCTTTTACTTGATTGTAGTAATTTAATATAATGTTCTTTACATCGGCTTCGTTTTTTGGCAATGCCAGGTTTTTATTATAAAAACTTTCTCGAATAAACGAAGATCTAGTTATGGTGCGGATTGACATTCCGTCGACTGCGGCTAATTTGGATACCATTTCAGGAAATGTTTGCCCTACTATAAAACGTTCAATGCCTATTCAGCTTACACTTTTTTCTTCGGGTACTTTGCTAATTTTAGATGGAACGTTATTCTTGTTGTTGTTTTCTTCAAGAGAAGTTGCATGACTCTCAATTTTTTTTTGTGAACCAAATTTAGATGTCGGATAATACCTTCGTTAACAATTAGTCTTTTAGGGCAAATATTGCACTGCGCTGTATTATGCGAAAAATCTTTATTAGTTGAAATGCTCCTAATTACTTGGCAAAGATTTTTTGTGTTCCAAAGAAATTGATTCCCTTTTAAAATATTTAAGCAATAACATTTTGTGTTGGTATTTAAAATGTTTTTATGACTAAAATTAAAAAATCCTATTCCAAATAAAAACAATTTAAAGAATTTAGTATTTTGAAAATTTCTCGTTTTCCCGGGAAAAATATATTATTTTCCCGGGAATTCCCGGCAAACTTTTCAAACAAAAAACACAAATTTTGACAAGCAAGGGGTCTATGAGGCAAATTTTTTGTAAAATATCTATAATTTAATGGCAGATCACGAAAATAAAATAATAATATCAATCGCTTCGTCCGGAACGGCAGGGTCGTCAAATGGCAAATATTTTTGGCAAGCGAAATGAGAGGTAAGGAGGGGTTCAACGGAGCCCATTTTTCTTGGCATAACTATTATTAGGTCAGAGAGGGTAAAGGGTTAAAGGTTTAATTGAAATAGATTAAAATCGATTACAGAATGAAGAGATCTGAATAAAAAGCTCAATTTTTATTTTTTGAAAACCGAGGTCACTATTCAGCTTTATTAAATCTTACAAGAGACATTTGTTTATACTTTCGCTGATTTGCTCAAATCATAATTTCATGCAAAATAATTTTTCCCAATATTAGTAGTCTAAAAGTAGCAAAATTTTATTAAATTATTTAATAAAATTTTATTTAAATGTAAGTAACACTCTACCTTTCTGAAATCAGCACAAATATGTGCTTAATATTTAATATTAATACACTTAAAAAAAAATAAAAAAATATAGCTTGGAAATTTAACAATTATTTAACAAACAATTTTTGCTCATTTCAGCACTTTTTATCCCAGAACCTTTTTAACTAATTGTTAGCGTGACCACGTTTATATCCCAGTGTAGAAACGGTAATGACATATCATTATTTTTTGGATTACCAGTAATGACACCCACTTACCTTCTGCATTATTTTAAAACATATAACAATGAGTTACTGATAATGACTTATTTTTTATCATTATTTCAAATAGAAAATAATTTTATAGATTTTTTTAAAATTTTTTGAAATCTATTTTTAGACTCAATATTTTTTAAACACTGGTAGGGATATATGTAACCACATATTTTTTGATTTTTTGTATGTTGGCGAGTAAGCTTACTTGTGTGCAGGAGGTCAGTTATGTTTTTATCTATTAAATATAACATGTCGATATAGCTCAGATGGTAGAGCTGTTGACTGGCAATCTGTAGACCCAGGGTCGACTCCCACACCAGCAAATTTTATTAAAAAAAAAAATACAATAAAAATATTTTTTTTATATAATTTATTTTTTTGAAAACCTAGTTTTAGACTTATTATTTTTGTCAGTACTGGTAAGCACATAGGTAACGATATATTTTTTGATTTTTCGTATGCTGGTGTGTAACCATAACTCATTATTTTTCGCGACATCGCCATATAAAGGTAATAAGAAATGTAATAACAAAAGTAACTAGTTACCATTACCAACCCAGTGTAGAAAATCATTACCAGATATGTGGTTATGTAACTACATACTTGGTAATGGTAACTACCCAGTCAGAAATCGCCAGTGGTACAAAAAATCTAGCACTGGCATACCACTGGGTAACCACGGTATTAAAAATGACTGGCAGAACACTCATTTGGGACGCTTTGCCAGCGCTTGCGAAAAGCGTTTTACCAGTATTTGTTTTACAAAAATTGCGGTGGTTTATAAAAAAAACCACTGGCAAAGAATTGGCTTAGAGTGATATGCCAAGGTTTGCAACCAGTGGTTATCCAGTGCTACCTAGCCAATGCTACCAAGCGTACAAAAATCAATTCACTGGAAAACCAATGATTTTATAAAAATGCTGACGCTTCGTTAAAAAATGTTTGTAGTCGGAAGGTTCCGAATTCAAATCCGGTTGCAAGCAAAAAAATTTTTTTTGGATTTTTTTTAATTTAAAATTTTTTTTGTTTTATAAAATCAATTTTTTTGTTTGTGGGAAAGCTTCTTCAAGACCAACTTTCTTTCCCTCCAAACACTGGCATACTAGTTACAAAAAATTGTTTGCCAGTACTAGCATTTTGGCACAGCCAGTAGTTGTCCAGCTTTTATCACTCATTTATGTGTTTAGCCATTAAATATTATATGTCTCGCTAGCTCAGTGGGTAGAGCAATCGTCTGCCAATCTGACGGCCTGGGTTCAAATCACGGCAGGACTAAAAAAATACATATGAACTTTTTTTAAATTTTATTTTGGAAAATATATTTCCAGACCACCTATTTATTGGTTTTGCCAGCCTTTTGCCAACGTTTAAAAATTTTGTTCCTCCAGTGCTTTTCTGGCGCTTTTTGAACAGCCGGTCCTTTTATCTAATTTTGTTATCATTTTGGGAATGGGAAAACACTTTTTGCCAGTACTTGTACCACCTGTTAAAGTGCTTTGCCACCGCTTTCCCGTTTGTTTTTTTTCTGACCGGGTAGTTACTTTTGTTATTACATTTCTTATTACCTTTATATGGCGATGTCGCGAAAAATAATGAGTTATGGTTACAAACCAGCATACGAAAAATCAAAAAATATATCGTTACCTATGTGCTTACCAGTACTGACAAAAATAATGAGTCCAAAAATAGATTTTCAAAAATATAAATTATATAAAAAAAAGTATTTTTTATTGTATTTTTTTTTTTTAAATAAAATTTGCTGGTGCTGGAATCGAACCTGGGTCTACAGATTGCCAGTCAATAGCTCTACCATCTGGAGCTATATCGACATATAATATTTAATAGATAAAAACATAATTGACCTGCTGCACACAAGTAAGCTTACTCGCCAACATACAAAAAATCAAAAAATATGTGGTTACTTATATCCTTACCAGTGTTTAAAAAATATGGAGTCTAAAAATAGATTTCAAAAAATTTTCAAAAAAATCTAGAAAATTATTTTCTATTTAAAATAATGATAAAAATAAGTCATTACAGTAACTCATTATTATATGTTTTAAAATAATGCAGAAGGTAAGTGGGTGTCATTACTGGTAGTCCAAAAAATAATGATATGTCATTACCGTTTCTACACTGGGAAGTATGTAGTTACATAACCACATATCTGGTAATGATTTTCTACACTGGGTATATTTAATAAAAAAATATTTTAAATATTCCCCATCCTCGTAACCACATAAGTAATCACTTACTTTATCATCTTCCCTCCATACATTATCTTGAGGCTCTTCGCCTGTAAAATTCATCAGTGAAGTAACATGTGTGGTTTTACAGGGTTGTGTTGTTTTTCTTTTAATCTTAAGATTTTTGTAACTTTTTTGATTTGATTTAAAGGATTTGAGAGGCTGAATTGCATAATTTTATAAAATTTTTTTTAGTGTATTAGTTTATATCTCACAAATTTCAAAGATTAAATTGAAAAATTTTAAATTTTATTGTATTTTAAAACTTTATGTCCCTAAAAATTACCACTTTTATGGACATTGCAGCACGATAACGATCAAATTAATTTCATGTCGTGGCCACACCAATCTCCCGAACTCAATCTGACTGAGAAAATGTGGATGACTGCAAAACGCAATATCGGTAATAAAGTATTCCGAAACGGTGACGAACTTTTCAGCGAATTTTAAAAGGAGTATAATGGTATTTCCAATGATAAGGCCTTAATGTCGAAGAGATGTTCTGAAGTAATAAAAAATTATGGATATGCAACAAAATATTGAATATTTTAAGCTTTTTTTTTGTTGTTTTTTAATCTAGTTGAGATCTGCAAATGTTTTGAACAATTCAATTTCAATCGTTAAAAGTTATATTTTAATTTTGTAAGTAAAGGAATATTTTTTGTTTGTTTTTGCAACAACTGAATTTAATAAAACAAAATAAGAAACTTATGCTGGAAGTCTTTTAATGATAAAAACTTATTATTTTGTAACAATTTGACCACCACTGTAAGTTGTAGAAAAAGCACTAAAACCAATGACTGTTGTGCATCTTTGAAAAACATTTGATTGATTCATGTAAGGTCTCGAATTTCGTGTATACTATGAAAACCTCGTAGATTTATGAATTTGCTTTACACAGTACACAGTACACGAGAACGTTTAATTTTAAATGAAGCCGCCTTTTGTTTTTAGAAAGTTATCCTGTTTTGAGAATACTCCTTTTCGCAACTCATGACAATATTAAACTTATATAGTAAAAATTTATGATTTTACTATTGGCACACTCAGAAAAGTTCTGCAGTTACTACATGACAGTTATTTGTGTAGTAATGCGGTTGTAGTTATTTTAACTACAATTGTAGTTAATTTACTTAGAGCAAAATTTTTCAATGTTTTTGACAGTTAAACAAACTACAAAAACTACTACATTGTAGTAACATTTATTTTATGCAGTTATTTTGAATTTTTTACAAATACTTAAATTTTCAAGTGTGTGTAAACACACACGAAGCAAACAGGAGCAGTGTTGCCAACTCTTGAAGTCAGGAAAGCACCGTGAGCATTTTGAAAACGGGTAAAAAGGGAAAAATTTATCCAAAATGGGGTAAAAAAGCACGATAATAATTTTTTTTTAACTTTAAGTCAAGATTTTAAAAACACACTTTAGCTTTGGTTTAGGTTCAAAAAGAATACCAAAAAAGGGCTAAAAAAGCACCAAACTAATATTTCAAAATTTTGAAGTTTAAATATAACGAAGTTGTTATTTAAAATTGTACTACATACAAACATTGTGAAAAAATGTATTTTTTGTATATTTCGTATTATTTTTTCAATTTTGACAGAAAATTCAAAAAAAATTGAAAAAAGGAGAACAAATACCAAAAATATAAACTGTACAAAAAGCACTTAAAGCACTACCAGAAATCTGCAAAAGCACTGTAAATACCCGCTTTTTATAAACGGGTATTTACATCACCGGGTACGGGAAGGAAAAAAGCACCAAAAAATACCCGAAAAGCACTGAAATGGCAACACTGAACAGGAGCATGTGTACGAAGCGCTTGTTTAGAAATTTCTAGTGAAAGAATATGAGAACATGTTTTCTCTTGTCTTAGTCATAAAACAACGCCAAAGAGTGAAGACGCGTAATACGGAAAAGGTTATATATTTTTTATTAAATTATTAAAATAATAAGGGAAGTTTTTTAATGTAAGTTTATTTACAGGAATGTTAAAAAAATATTGTATTTATTTTTTCAGTTCTTTTATATTTTCATCCCTTTCTACCTGGAGAAAAACAACACCATATTTCATCCCTCACAGACGGACATCTACAACAATATCTAAATAGTGAAAAATAAAAGTGACATTAAGTGTAAATTTTGATTTCTTAATTTTAAATTTATTATAGAATATAATTAAGTTAAGAGTGTTTACATAAATTTGATTTTATTAAATTAATAATTTTTAAAATAATTTTTATTTATTTTATTTTAACTACAGTTTTCCAATAATTTTCATGTATGTTGTTTTAATTGCATTTGTAGTTGTTTTTACTACATTTGTCAGTTGATTTTTAACAGTTAAAAATAACTTCATATTGCAGTTGATTTAAATGCAAATGTAATCTACACCTTTTTAAACTGCAAATGCAGTTATTTTAACTGTCATTTGCAGTTGATTTTATCTACATAATTCCCTGAGTGCGTGTAATGTGTATTTTAAAGTTTTTCTTTTAAAATACATTCTTGAAAACCATTTATTTTTTGTAGTTTAGTCCTTTAGTAGAAAAATGCACATATTTATTAAGGGATTGCTTATATCATACATGGCAAAAAAGCATTGAGACCTTTGTTACTTTTCCATGTAAGTTGTAAGTGCTAATACCAAAACATTGGCATTTAAATAAAAAAACAGAAAACCAATGCATTAATGCTTTAATCCCAAGTATGATTTATAAATATATTGGGTCATATGAATAAAACTTAGCAATTACTTCGAAGTAATTACTTTGGGCTTAGGAATGGCTTTTAACTCCAAATTTACCAATTGGCTGGTAGAATAGCATGAAATGTAAACGAAAATTAAAAAATTAATTTTCTAGTCTACTCCCAAGCAGACTAGATTTGTGAAATACAGGGTTTTTTAAGCAATTACTTCATAAATCTAGTCTACTTTGAAGTAGGGTTGCCATCCGTCCTCTTTTCCCCGTACACCGTCCTCTTTTTTAGGGCGTCCGGGGAAAAGAGGACGGATGGTCCTACTTCTTTTTTAGTAAGTGTCCGGGATTGTCCTACTTTTTGAACTTTTCTCCATAACTTTCTTTTGAATTGTTGGCATCGCTGTTTTGTCGTTGTTATTTCAATTGAGTTGGCATCACTTTCTGTAATTGCCAAATTTGAAGCTTATCAGCAGTGAGCCAATTGTTGAATTAAAAAAAAATTAGCATTGCTTTTAATGATGAAAATTTATTTACTGAATTCCTTTTCCTGAAAAATTATGTAAAAAACAAGTTTGTTGCGATTTTTTTTATCAAAAATAATGTTTGCTATGAAATGAAAACCTTGATGGGTTTTATTATTTCTTACCAGCACATGCCAACGTAGAACATATATCTTCTTTAATCAAAGCGCAGCGGACCGCAAAAAGAAATAAATTGAATCAAGAAACTATTTCTGATATTATTAGCCAAATATAATTTTGATATGAATTGTCAAGAGTTTTATGAATATTTGAGAAATCACAGTAATATATTGATTCAAATTGGAAGCATTGAAATACATTCCTGAAACCCTTTACAATTCCTATCAAGAAATTATAGAAATATACATTCCTGGAAATGTATGCAATGAATTGTTTAATTTTTGTTTTTTTGTTTATTTATGTACCACTAATTTAAAGTTCAGAATGATTTTTTTATTTTTTGTGAATTTTTTTTAGTGGGAATAAAATTTTTTTATTTATAAAATAAATTTTTATTTGTACACTCACAATATTTTATTGTTAAAAACAACTTAAAATACATATTAAATTAATTGAAAATACTATTAAAAAGAGGACTTCTGATTTTTCATAATATTCAAACCATTTTGCTATCTGTTTTTAAACATTGTTTAAACAATCCATAAAAGAAATAAAAATAATTGAAAAGTCTGTTAAAACAATCTTCAATTTTTAACTGAAAATACGTTAAGAAAAAAACGATTTTGTGGATTTTGTTTTTTCATATTTGAAAGTTTGTTTTTTGTTTGAATTTTCAAAACACTGCACACACAACACACATGTTCATATTTTTATTGGCTTTGTTTGTGTGTAAAGAATTTCTTCTAATTTGAATTGAAATAATTTTGCATATAAACAAACTATTTTAACAAAAAAGAAAACCGAAAATATTTGAATTTTTTGTTTTAAAATAGAAAACAACGAAATCATTTAAATTATTTTTTCTAAAAATAGAAAACTCAAAATAGAACATTTGACTGAAAATATCAACTCCTACAGACGATACGCATTTCTCTGAAGTTTGTTTTTTATTGAATTATACAAAAAGTTAAACAATATATTTCCATGTATTTTAATTGATTCTTCAATTAAAAACAAACTTTACCTATTACTTTTCAAATAAACCTCAATCGGTTATGGAAAATATATTGTGAGTGTATATTTTATCGCGTTGTTGATTTTTGTAAAATTATTTTATTAAAAAAAATTGTCCTCTTTTTTAAGACAAATGTCCTCCTTTTTTGAGGTTGACGTCCTCTTTTTCTCAAAATGGAAATGGCAACCCTACTTGGGAGTAGACTAGAAATTTACCACTAAATTCATAAACGCTTTGTAAAATTATAGGAGGTTTATTGAACAAATTTTGTATGAAAATGACGTTTTGTAAACCTGTTATAACTTTACAAAGCATTTATGAATTGAGGGGTTAATTTTTTAATTTTCGTTTACATTTCATGATATTCTACCAGCCAATTGGTAAGTTTGGAGTTAAAAGACATTCCTAAGCCCAAAGTAATTACTTCGAAGTAATTGCTAAGTTTTATTCATATTACCCATTGTCGTGTAATACGATAATACATAACTAGTGTTTTACAAAGTTGAACAGCAATTTAATAACCGGTTAATATCTGAATATAAAATACCTAACCTAAATGCCAAAAATCTGGACATTCGAAGATTACGATTTTAGTTTGTAATGTTCTCAAAACCGGGAGCATAATTCTCAATGATTCTAAACGCAGCCTTACAAAAGCCAAATTTGTAATAGGCGCGTTTTGTTCCTATACAGCCCTACGGGAAATTTTAACAAACGATGACAACGCCATGTAAAAGTGACCAGTCTATTTCATGTAAAGGGGCCAGTTCGGTGACAGTTTGTTAAAATTTCCCGTAGGGATGTTACAAAATCGCATACAAATTTTGACATTGGGCATGTAAAGTGTTAACTCTTTAAATTTTTTCAATGTCGATAATGTACGGATAACTGTCAGATTGTATACAAAAATATATTTTCGTTTTTTTTTCGTATTCACGGTAAGTGTGTGCAACAAAATAAGGCTAATATTTAATGGAGACTTTTAAAATCTAAAATTTTAATTCTAAATGTTGACTTTAAAAATCCACGATTATAATCCTATACGAAGACTATTATAATCCAAGAATTATAATCCTAATTATAGTCTAAAAAATCACGATTAAGCCTCTTATAACTCGAATAATTACAATCATTTTAAAAATATCTTAATTTTTTAAACATTTTCTACATCACTATCGCTTTGTTGTATGTTTTGTTTTTATTTTTAAGATGTTTATTTCCAGTTTTTCTTAGGTACCACTCTAGAACATATTTACATTTTAAAATATATGCCAACCCTATAATAATACTTAAAATAGAGTCTTTATATTGCGTGTTCCTTAGTGGAAATCGTGTTGCCAAACATATTGTTCACAATATTTCAAAAAGATTCCATGGAATAATCGATGTACTAAACAACATATATATACCTACTTATAAAAATTGCTATGACGTTTTTTTCTTGTTTTATACATACGCTAAGGATGTGGGTCAATAAAAATTGCCATTGTTTAAAGTCGATTAGAACAAGGCAAAGATGTGAAATACTTAATGCATTGGCCTAGTTGTTTTCGTTTTTTTTTTTTATAAAAAGACATTTATGGCATTAACATATCAAAAGCAAAATTTGTTTGTCGTGATATATGGTAAGTTTTTATTTTAATCAAAACAGAAGATACCAAAGGTATAAATAGTATGTGTGTCAAGACATAACTTACAAAGGTTTTATTTCGCAATAATTTTTTCCCAAAAGTAAAACAGCAAAAAATATTGTATTTAATTTATTTAATAACAACATCAAAGAGACACTCGCACAATAACTAAAATTATTTCGTAGCCTAAGATTTCTCTCCAAAACCTTTCAATTTCAAAGAATTTTAGAAAAAGGATATAAGTACATAGAGTGTGTACTTAAATTTATTCATTATGCTTAAAAACAATTGCAATTGTAGTTAATTCAACTTCAATTGCTGTGTACACTTTTTTAACTGCAATTGCAGTAAATTTTTCCGACATAGTTCTCTGAGTTAAGGTCAAAAAATCAACAAATCTGCAATTAAAACAATTGTTTAGCTCTACGACATGTTTTAAATTATTTTCGGCATCTTATACAGTAGGTAAAAATCAACATGATACATCAAATGGATACATATATACTCGTATATGCGTATATGTATCCATTTGTGGACATGTGTGAACTCATACATGCTGGTAGTATATGAAGTCATACAAATTTATACATGTCCATATGCTTCCATATAGGATTCATATATGTTCAATGAACATTGGAAATATTAGGATTATCGGATATCGAGAAGACGTGCCAAATCGGAGCTGAAGTTTAAAAAGCGGATTACAAGGGGAAAAGATGAGTTTTTGTACATTTTTTTGAAAACATTGTTATTTTAATTTGAATATAATACATTAAAGAATCGTCATGAACCCTCTAAATTAGGGAAAAATGGAGATCCAACAAATAACCCCTGTGCCACTGAGAAAATATTAGTATATTTTCATCTAGGGTGATATAGGCCCCAACAGCACTTAAGGGTTAAATTTCTGCAATTAAATTAAGAATATTATTTTTAGACCAAGGAAAATAATATCAAGAAATTTCATGAATAACCCCTCAGGAATATCTGTTATATTAACATCCCAGTGTAGAAAATCATTACCAGATATGTGGTTATGTAACTACATACTTGGTAATGGTAACTAGTTACTTTTGTTATTACATTTCTTATTACCTTTATATGGCGATGTCGCGAAAAATAATGAGTTGTCGTTACACACCAGCATACGAAAAATCAAAAAATATATCGTTACCTTTGTGATTACCAGTACTGACAAAAATAATGAGTCTAAAAATAGATTTTCTAAAAAATAAATTATATAAAAAAAAATATTTTTTATTGTATTTTTTTTTTTAATAAAATTTGCTGGTGCGGGAATCGAACCTGGGTCTACAGATTGCCAGTCAACAGCTCTACCATCTGAGCTATATCGACATGTAATATTTAATAGATAAAAACACAATTGACCTGCTGCACACAAGTAAGCTTACTCGCCAACATACAAAAAATCAAAAAATATTAAACACCTTACCAGTGTTTAAAAAATGTTGAGTCTAAAAATAGATTTCAAAAAATTTTCAAAAAAATCTAAAAAATTATTTTCTATTTGAAATAATGATGAAAATAAGTAATTATCAGTAACTCATTATTATATGTTTTAAAATAATACAGAAGGTAAGTGGGTGTCATTACTGGTAGTCCAAAAAATAATGATATGTCATTACCGTTTCTACACTGGGATGTCTAAAAAAATTAAAATCTCCTAAATTTTGACCTTAAATAGGAGCTATTTATTGGATCTCCATTTTGTTCTAATTTGGAGGATTGAAGTATTTGTTCTTATGTTGTAATATCCCAGTCAAATATTAAAAAAAAAAGAAAAAACTTTCATTAAGCTAAATAATGCCAAAAATCGCTGTTTTCTCGAAAGCCGCTGAAATAAAATCTCTGCCCTAGCCAAATGAAAAAAGGAATTCCTACAGTTTTTGTGCTTTTTACTGGGTGTTTTTATAAAAAGAATCAAATGAATTCGTTAACAAATTTGTGTGAGAAACACTAATTTAAAAACGTTTTTCCTTCCAAATTTTTTCACAAATTTGTTAGGACTTCTATGTAGAACAAATGAGGTTAAAAAATTTTAAGATAAATCTTTTTAAGTTTGTGTTTTTCACACAAACGATTTAACGAATTTCTCCGATTCTTTTTATAAAAACGGACAGTTAATCTCTTATATGTTCTTAATAAAACCTTAAATTCCAATCATTATTTTTTGAAATTTCTTTAAAAAAATTTTTTTTAAATTTTAAAAATGTAGATTTGAAAAGTTACCTCTTTAGCACTAATTTAAAACGAGTTAGCAAAACACAATAGAAAGAAATACTTCTCATCTGAGTTTCTTGGAACTTATAGAATAAAAAAATGTTTCTGTAGTAGATTATTTTAATAAGTTTTAAAATTTGAACCCGAATTTCTTGATTAAGTGTTCTGATGAGTCGCAGTTGCCTGGGGAAATTGTAATAACTCGGCTGGTTTTTAACCGATTTAAGTTTTTATTGCTTTATTACAAAGAGAATTCACTCCAAATCACGATTCTTTAATGTTTTTAATTCGAATTAGTTTTAAAATATTAATGTTTTCGAGAAAATGTACAAAAAGTCATATTTTTCCCTTGTAATCCATGTTCCAAACTTCAGGGCCGATGCGGCACGTCTTCCCGATATCCGATTATCGTTATGTAATTCAATACTTTCATTTGAAAGGTCTCAGTCCAACCAATATTAAAGTCGAGCTAGATTCTACTCTGATGATATTTGCTCCTTCGTCTACGCCTATAAAATATGGGGTGGCAGAGTTTATACGAGGCAACGAGCTGATAAGGCGAACACCGTAGTGTTCGACCAATTAAGGTGGCACGCCGGAAACGGTTAAGAAAATTCACAAAATAGTATTGGAGGTGCGTGAACTAGCTGAAATGATAGATATTTCAAAAAGGGCTATACATCGCATTTTGACCGAAAATTTTAAGATGACAAAGCTGTGCGGAAGATGGGTGCCGCTTACAATAGAACCAAAACAGCGTAGTGAGAATGTTTCAATAGAGTATTTGGTGATGTTTCACCGCAATAAAGCCGAGTTTTTGCGTTGATATGTAATCATGGATGAAACATGGAACCACCACTTCACACCTGAGACAGAGGAATAGTCAAACCAGTAGACTGAAATGGAAGAATCGTGTTCAAAGTAGGCGAAGGCGTCTGTTTTTTTTTTCAAACTCGAAAAAATGGTTTGGTGGTAACAGATTTGCCAACAATGAAGAGGTGAAGTCTACAGTTGATGGATATTTTGAGAAGCTAAACAGTTCTATATAAACAGGTTATCGAAGCTATTAAAAACCGCTGAGAAAGATAACCAAGCTAAAAGGAGACTATGGTGAAAAATAAAGAAAATTTTTCTTGTGCCCTCCAAATATACCTTCGATCAAAGTCCATATCTTCAAATGACAGCTAGGATCAAGGCTTGATGATGTCAGAGCGGTCATCTGTTTGCTTTTGAAATCAGAATTCAAAAAATATACGAAAGCTTCATGACCGTGATCAAATGTAATAATTGGTGCTTATCGATCATGTCGGATAATTGTGGGAATGTTGGTTGTGTAACACTGTTTTGTTAATATTCCCATTGAAAGAGCTCTACCGCAGGTCATGCAATACAGGAAAATTTGTTCTATCGAAAAGTGGAACAAACTCCTTAAATATTTCCTTCCTCCCATTTACAACTCCGGAAAGTTGAAACTAAATTTCAAATAAGCTATCAAAACAAATTCTTTCCAAATTTTAGTTAACTGAACAACCAAATACATACATACATTTTGCTAAATTGGTTCTGATTGAACTTCGTAGGTTAGAACAGATTCGAAGGAGAATCGACGAAGTCTAGAGCGGGTTTTTATACCTTCCCCACCCTGCGACGGAAAGCTTTGCGGTAGTTCCACGGGGACGAGTGGGGTAGTGTATCGAGCTGTTTAAGCGTGTTAAAGTCCCGCACTCCTGGCGATTCAGGGGCCAGGGTCTTTCGACGATTTCATCTCGTTAAATAAAAAAAAAAAAAAAAAAAAAAAAAAAAAACATACATACATACATACATACATGCATATTAAAAATATAAATGCAATTTACAAGTTTCTGTATAGAAATAATTTCTTTAACTTTAATAAATACTTCTTATAAATTTATGTTTATTAAACATGCACATAATATCTGCTGCTTTATTAAATATTTAACTTTTTATGTATGAATTAATTAAAAATTATTAGGTTTTTATAAGAATACCAATCATGTACCATGTGTTTAGCATACAAAATACACTACATCATTCTGTTCCCTCAAAAAACTCGACTCAAATCACAAGCAAAGTACAAATTGAAGTTTAATAAAAAAAAACAAAGGAAATGAACGAACGAACGAGCTTTTGTAAAAAATTCTTTTAAATTAAATGTTTTACAAATAAAAAAAACCAAGAATAATAACGAAGCAAAGTAAACAATAAAGACAAAAACAAATATTCAGACATTTGTTGACTTAAAACTGAATCTCATGCTATTCATCCAAACTAACAGTATTTAAGACTACGAACTTATAACAGTAGTCGGTATGAGAATTTAAAACCGAAAGGGATGAAAATTTGTAGTTCGATATTGTATACAATATTATAATAGACTCATAGTCTATTATTTATGTTACCTGTGGTTGTTATTGCTAGACCAACTAGCAAGCTATTTTGGCCACAATCTACACTTTTTTGATGTAGTTCTTCTTTAGTGGGTGGTTGTTACAATTAGCCACCACCTTTATAGTTGGATATCGTAGATGTTGTGAATTCTATTGAAATGACTAATCAGACATACAATATTTGCAAAAAAGTCTCTGGAGTGAAAATTATACAAAAACAATAACAACAACACAACATGCAAGAATGAAAACAATCAGCCATTAAGTCTGGCAGACAGTATCAATGAACTATTTTGTTCACTTCACAGTTTCAATTAGTACGATGTTGAAATTGGTATGTTGGTGAATAAAAAACAACAATGTCTGTTGAGAAGATTAAATAATTTTTGGTTAAGAGACTTTAACGGTGGGACTCATACTGCAGGTTTAATTGTTAACTAATAGTTAACCCAAAAATTTGTTTTTGTTTTGTATACAATTTTTTGATAGTTAAGTTTAATAGTTAAGTTAAAGTTAAACATACAGAATGAGACTCACGGTAAAGCATGGAGTGTTAAGGTTCAATTAGACGTGCCATATCGCCATAGCCGTAACCATAACGCCATAGCAGAAAACCAAAATTCAATTGGTATCTACGGTTATGGTTATGGCGTTATGGCATGTCACCAATAACCGAATACATTGTAGCCCATAAAATTGGTTTGAACAGCTGTTTTATATGGTTATGGTTATGGCACGTCTAATTGAACCTTTAAAGCAATGCACTTTGGGGCAGATTAAGTTGAATTTTGGTACAAATTCATTATTCGAGAGCATGTGAAAAACCCACTCCTTTCAACATATGATCACATTCTTTTCTTTGTTACATTAGGTGTGTTTGGTTACTTTTCCAGTAAAGTCCAGTAAAAATTACTCAGTAACAAATTTACAGAGAGTAGGGCAAAATTTACTCTCAAAAAGAAAAATATCTAAAAATGTACGCAAACAGAAAAATTGTAAGGATTAGTAAAATACTGCTGCCAACTTCTTTCCTAAAAATATCGCTAAATCGAACTAAAAAATCACTAGAAAATAGCCAAATTATACAAAACTTAAAAAAGTTAGCGATAAATCGCTAAATTTCACGAACTTTTCAGGTTCTGTCTAAAAATTTCACAATAATAGCTATATTCTTCAAACTTCTTAAAACTTTCTTAAAAATTTATCGATACATCGCCAAATTTTTCGAACTTTTAGGTTTTCCATAAAAATTTAGCTATAAATCGCTGATTAATAATGATTCAAAAATTCTGTCAAGGAAATAAATATAAAAAAATGCTAAGGAAATGTCAAGACTGTCTTCAAAAAAATCACTAGTTCTCCCGCTAATAGCTAAATTATATTTTATTCCACTAAACGAGTTGAAATATCGGAAGATTTGCGAAGAAAATAGCTAAATTGGCAACAGTTATTAAAATAGCCGATTGCGAAATAAACCTATTCAAATTATTGGATTAATAAATAAAACCTAATAAAATGTACACTTATTTACTTCTTCCATCGTAAATACCCTACGGGAAATTTTAACAAACTGTCACCGAACTGGCCCCTTTATATGAAATAGAGTGGTCACTTTTACATGACGTTGTCATAGGAGGGGGAAAGAGTCAAATCCTAGGACATGTTACTGAACTCTCATAAAAAAACAAAGTTCTACCATCTGAGCTATGTCGACATGTTAACAACATAATTAACCTGCCGCGCACAAGTCAGCTTACTCACCAACATACAAAAAATCAAAAAATATGTGGTTACATATGTCCTTACCAGTGTTTAAAAAATATTGAGTCTAAAAATAGATTTCAAAAAATTTTCAAAAAAATCTAGAAAATTATTTTCTATTTGAAATTATGATAAAAATAAGTCATTATCAGTAACTCATTATTATATGTTTTAAAATAATGCAGAAGGTAAGTGGGTATCATTACTGGTAGTCCAAAAAATAATGATATGTCATTACCGTTTCTACACTGGGTAGCAAAACACCATCAAAATCTATATAAAACGCTAAGTAGTGGTTTAAATATGAAAATTAGCACATCGAATTTATATCGTAAATATGGACACAGGTCCTGTGCTTACATTTTAACACAAAAAAATTCATACTAATTGAATTTGGAAATTTTTTTTATATAAAAAACTGAAAGGACAACCGCCATTGTAATCAGCATGTCCGAAATATATAGAACTGATGGTCAGATCTCCATTAATTTTTTGAGTGTCATGCAGTGTTATTATATGTTTTAAAATAATGTAGAAAGTAAAGTCGGTGTCATTAATGGTAGTCCAAAAAATAATGATATTTCGTTACCGTTTCTACACTGGGTTAAGAAGTGAATTGGTCTCCAAATGGTATTACTTTAGGCTCTCTAATATTTTCCAGATCGCGGTGTTAATTTAAATTTAGCAGTATTGGTCAGGGTTGCGTTCACCTCTCTTTTCGGGAATTTACTGAACCTTTGAGCTCTTCCGACATAAGCGAAAGATACCAATGGAAGCAATAACGCCAAAGAACACTGTGTTAATAGCAGTACTTGTATGCCATCCGGACCAGATAACTTATTTACATCAAGATCAGCAAATATATTTCTAATTGGTTAAGCGCGAAAGAATCACCTTGGCGAAGTATGATATACACTCTCGAGCTCTGGCGGTGGTTGATTGTTAATTTCAAAGGAAATTTAGATTATCCATAGAAAATCTAGGTTGGCTTTACAAACCGGATCAGTCCTTCAAAAAAGTTGAGATTTGAATGACAAAAAGGTGAACTGCTATGGAGAGTAGCAGGAATTTTAACACGAAGATGATGTATTCATTTAATTTTTTCACATTCAAATAGTATTTTGTCATATTTATTTCTGGATTGCTTGAGCAACAATTTAGTACTGCGTAAGATTAAGTTTATATATTCCACATAGAATAACTTATAACGAACGGCCTATCTAAAATTACATCTGTGCATATTATTTTAATTATTCAATAAGTTTTATTAGAAATGCCTTCTAAAAATATATTAGCGACATTATGTCGACTCCTAATTTAAGGACATTGACTTAAGTCGCAAACAAATGAGAATATTAACCCCAAAAAACATAAAACTAATAAATAATAAAAACATAACAATAAAATCTCTCTATCAATTTGTAATGTAGCAAAGAAAGCCGAAAAAAGTGAAACGAGCAAAAGCAAAAAAAAAAAGTGAATGTAATATGAGAACTTTAAACTTTATCCGGCACAAACACAAAGGATATTAAAACAAATAAAATATACACAATAAAAAAAGTATAGAAGAAGAGCACAATGCGAAACTCTACAGACAAGATAAAATAAAAAAGTGGGCGACTTGTTTTTTATGTTATCCTGTGTAGAAATTTAATCAGACAAATGTAAGTAGTCTACAATTGTAAAATTGAACTGAATGTTCACACATAAAAACAATGACGTGTTTTTTTATACGACCCACTAACAAATTATTGGCAAAAATCAAATAGACATGTTTCTTACTAAATAGTTAATGGTAGTTTTATTTATTTAAAAAAAATCTATTCTTTAAATTGAGGTTAAAAATGTTTGCACATGTTTTAAAAACCTTGTTAGAAAAAACCTACACTACTATTTTCTGTAATTCACTGTAATTACAAAATGTTTCATGTTACAAACCTATTCGCACTAAATGAATTACTAGCATATTAAATTCCGACAATTTAAAAAATATACCAAAAGTACCCAGTGTAGAAACGGTAATGACATATCATTATTTTCTGGACTACCAGTAATGACACCCACTTACCTTCTGCATTATTTGAAAACATATAATAATGAGTTACTGATAATCACTTATTTTTATCATTATTTCAAATAGAAAATAATTTTCTAGATTTTTTTGAAAATTTTTGAAATCTATTTTTAGACTCAATATTTTATAAACACTGGTAAGGATATATGTAACCACATATTTTTTGATTTTTTGTATGTTGGCGAGTAAGCTTACTTGTGTGCAGCAGGTCAATTATGTTTTTATCTATTAAATATTACATGTCGATATAGCTCAGATGGTAAAGCTATTGACTGGCAATCTGTAGACCCAGGTTCGATTCCCGCACCAGCAAATTTTATTTAAAAAAAAAATACAATAAAAAATATTTTTTTTATATAATTTATTTTTTTGAAAACCTATTTTTAGACTTATTATTTTTGTCAGTACTGGTAAGCACATAGGTAACGATATATTTTTTGATTTTTCGTATGCTGGTGTGTAACCATAACTCATTATTTTTCGCGACATCGCCATATAAAGGTAATAAGAAATGTAATAACAAAAGTAACTAGTTACCATTACCAAGTATGTAGTTACATAACCACATATCTGGTAATGATTTTCTACACTGGGTATAGTTGAATGTTTTCCGATTTGGGATATAAATATAAAAATAGATTGGTCCTATTTGGCCTTAAACAATATTTGTTAGAGAAACAATAACCCCCGACGTCGGTTGCTTTAAAAATCCATAATTGTGTATGAAAACCATTTTACTTTGGTAGCTTTAAGAATATTTGATCACATTTTAACACTCGACGACCATACATTTTCCACCGAAGCGATATTAATTTTTGTGATATGCGTTAGGCCAAAAATTGGCTCCCTAAATAATCTCCTTGTTCCTCATTTCGCCTGTCATGTATAATTCCCATTTGTTAACCCGTAAGTTTCGGGAATCAATTTTTATCGTGATCTGCGATATCGTAATAGTTAGTTTACAAAAAAAATTGGACACCCCCCTAGCCCTGGTTCAGTGAAATTGAAATGGTCTGAAAGTACCTATTCGGTGAAAACAGGACTGGTCCCAAAAAATGCAGAGTAGAGTTACTTCAAAATATTTTTGACACTTCAATACATCACTTTTTAGCTAATTCCCTCACTTTATGCCACTAGTTTTAGCTAGGAATAATTCTTTAATTTGAATTATTAGCTGTATTTTGTCTAATGCCTATCAACGTTAAGTATTTAAAGCAAATATACATTAAACCGATTGTAGTATAAAACATTTTAAACAGGCTATGTTTATAATTGTTCCGTTATAATCGAACGAACGTCAGCAAAAGTTTTCAGGAAGTAACGCGAATAAGTTACGTTAGATGTGAAAATGTATAAACGTTGAGTTTTCAGCGTTGATAATTATCCGTGTTGAAAGTTAACGTGCATACGAAAAGTAATGTGTTAGTTTTCGTCTTAAACGCGTTTTTATGCACTTTGAGTTTTTTTATGAGTTAACGGATATAGTTAAGTCGAAAATACAGCTATTGTTCCAAACACAAATATTTTGTGTTACTTTAATATTTTTTAAATATTTTTGTTGACAATTAGAGGTGTGCACAAATTAGTGATATGTTTTTAAGGTGTACGATATTTGTCATATTAAGTAGTTAACAGGTCAATGTTAACTCTAGTGGAACAAATCTGTACTCTAGAGTCAAACAATTTCGACTCTGGAGTGAAATAAAAAAAGATAGCAAAATACAAAAATGTTTTAGTATAAAGGTGCGTTTACAATGATGGAGTACTCCAATCTGTAGCAAATTTTGTTTTTTTCTCTTTCATACTAACACATTTTTGTATTGCGCTATCTCTTGTTATTCCACTCCAGAGTAAAACTTGTTTGACTCTGGAGTACAGATTTGCTACACTCTGGAGTTAACATTGGACTGTTAACTGTTTAACATGACAAATATACCCAAAAAAAACATATCTCTAATTTGTTCACTTATCTAAGTGTCAACAAATTAAAAAAAATAATAACAAAATATATTAAACAAATATAAAATTTGTGGTGTTTTCGATATGATTTAAAATAAAAAAAAATATTTAAATTAAAAACGGCAAAATTCTGGTAAAAAAGTGGCGAAAATATGAAGTAAGTACTAAAATGTCAAATAAGTTTTGAAGTAACTCTACTCTGCATTTCGAACAGTTAACATTTTAATCTGTGCTGCAGAGTAGAGTCACTCTACCATTGTGAAAGCACCTTAAAAGGGAAAGAAACTAAATTTGCTGCAGATTGGAGTACTTTCTCATTGTGAACGCACCTTTAAGGTGCTTTCACAATGGTAGAGTGACTCTACTCTGTAGCACAGATTAAAATGTTAATTGTTCGAAATGCACTCTTTTGCCAGAATTTTTATCGTTTTTTATTTCAATATTTTTTTTATTTTAAATCATACCGAAAACACCACAAATATTATATTTATTTTATATATTTTGTTACTATTTTTTTAATTTGTTGACAATTAGAGATGTGAACAAATTAGAGATGTGTATATTTGTCATCTTAAACAGTTAACAGACCAATGTTAGCTCCAGAGTGTAGCAAATCTGTACTCCAGAGTCAAAAAAGGTTATATGTTAGTATGAAAGAGGTAAAAAAACAAAATTTGCTACAGATTGGAGTACTCCGTCATTGTAAATGCACCTTTAACATTTTAATCTGTGCTCACTCTACCATTGTGAAAGCACCTTTATAGTGTATTTAGACTGGGCAAAAACTAGTAGTTTTTTTTACCATTTTTAGTTTTTGTGCCGAAAACTACAAAATTAATTTAGTTTTTCCATGCAATTTTCATACAAACTGAAAACCACATTCAACATAGTTTTTGCTAATAGTATATTTAGACTGGGCAAAAACTAGTAGTTTTTGGTAATTTTTAGGTTTTGAGCCGAAAACTATAAAATTAATTTAGTTTTTCCATACAATTTTCATACAAACTGAAAACCAGATTCTACCCGGTTTTTGCCAAAAACCAAGTAAAAATATCTGAAATTTGTATTTTTGATACACCCGATTTCTTTTATAACTAATTTTCGATACACCCTGTTACAACCAATATAGAATTATTTAAGTGTCAAAAATATATTTTTTAATTTTTTTTAAATATTTAGTTTTAGTTTAAAATTGTGTGTTGTTATACATTTTTAAATGTGTTAATAATTTTTTTAATTTAATTTAACCATAAAAACATAAAGAAAAGTGTTTATTGAAAAAGTGATATGACAAAGAAAAGCTACAAATTCAGTGTAAATGAATTGGCTTTTGTAATTTAGTTTTGTACAAAAAACCACCTTGTTTTTGATCAGTCTAAATTCAGTTTAAAAACCAAGTAAAAATATCTGAAATATGCATTTTGTATACATCCAGTATCATTTATAATTATATCGATACACCCTGTTACAACGAATAGAGAAGTAAAGCAAGTGTCAAACAAATTTTTTTTAATTTTTTAAGAATATTTCTGGTTTAATTTGAAATTGTCTGTTGTTAATGTTTTTTAAATGTATTAATAATTTTTTTACATTAATTTAACAATAAAAAAAGAAAGAAAAGTGTGTAATAAAAAAGTGTTGTGACAAAGAAACACTAAATACCCAGTGTAAATGATTGGGGTTTTGCAATTTAGTTTTGTACAAAAACCAGCTGGTTTTTGCTCTGTCTAAATTCAGTATTAATCACAAAATTTAAAATTTTTATACAGAGAAAATTCTTATTTTAATAAGACTACACTCCAAAAAATTTGTAGGTAGAATCTACTGAAAATGCCAGTTAAAACAAAGGTATGTGCAGTTAAAAAGGTAACAAATGTATTTACCTTTAAAGTAAATAAAATTGTTGCTATTTTTAACTGTTGAAAATTAACTAACAAATGCATTAAAAATAACTAAAAATGTAGTTAAATTAAATAACAAGTTTTTACTATAAAAATTTTAAAACTACTGACAAAATGGATAAAAACTACTGTTTTTTACAGTTAATGCTTTTGGTATTATAAAAGTATATATTTTAATAAAAAAAAAACATTTTTTTTCTTTCGATTACAAAAATATGTGTAAATACTTCAGCCTATTTAAAATTACAAGTAAAAATTCCAAACAGTTCTCCAGTTATTATGCTGTTATGCATTGGAGATGCAATTCAAATTTCTGATTTTTATTTGCAAACCAGAAATATATCAATAATAACAAATATAAACTAAACAAGAATTTTTAAAATTCAACGAAATTTTTTATTTTCTAAATAACTAAACAAAAACAATTATTTACTGTAAAAATATTGTTTTGGTAGTTGTTTATTATGGTACTAAAAATAACTGCTTTCAACAACTGTTACGAAAGTACAGTAGTTTTTGTTAGTTGTTTTCTTAAATAACAGTCATAACAGTTGTTTTGTATTTTTGCATAGAAAAACAACTGTAATTACAGTAAAAAGAGCAACTACTGATTGCTACACAAACAAATTTCATGTGGTAACTGTTAAATTTTTTTGAGTATATGAATAGAACATTTTTAGTTTGCTTTTTTTCAGAGAAGCAAACGAAACATTGCATTTGCATTTTCTCCTCTAAAAAACTCATGTGATCAAGTTGTTCTCTAAGAGAACTACAATCGTACCTCGATTTAGACTATAAAAGGACCTATAATTGGACTAAGAGTTTAGCGATTGTCAGTTGCTTTATGGTAAAAAAAAAAATCAATTGATCTGCAACTGTTACAATTTCATCAGGAATTTTGGATTCATATGCAGTGTGAACAGGGTATCAAGGCTTTTACATTAATTGCAAAGAAAAATATACCCGCAAAGAATTTAAAAATAATTTTTTGGTCGTGTTTTGCAATATTTAAATTGAAAACAATTTCAATAAATCAGTTTCTATTAAAAGTATTTGACAAATTTGATTTTTATTGCTATTTCCTATTTCCGGTTTTTCTTGGAAAGTCATCTGTATTGTATTTAATTCACTTTTTATTGATTTTTTTCGTTTTTCCTACTTGTGTTTACTCAACATAGAAATTCAAAAACATTGTTTTGCATTATCCTTGAATTATGTTGTTAGTTATTCTATACAGCAACAACATCAGCAGCAGCGGCAACAAGAACCAAACCATGTGAATTGGAACGCATGTCAAGCATTAAAACATTACAAGTAAAGAATTTTAATGGTGGTTGCAAAAATTATACAAAATAAAAACCTTTTATCGAGTATAGTATATTGGGGAGTGACTGACTGGCAGACAGACTAACTTGAGTTAGTGGGTGGATGGATGGAGGTGCTGTTCGGTGGTCAGGTTTGGGTGAGTAATCGAGAAGTTTATGTCTGCATCAATATTTGCTTATAACTAGGGCTCGCAAGTTCATGAATTTACAATCATGTTTTATTTATATAAAATATGTATTTAAAATCGGAAAAATATGCATTTATAATTCGAAAAATATGCATTTGTAATTGATCTTTATTATTATTTGTTTTTAAAAGCTGCTTAAACATTGAAAATTATAGTTAATCATCATTACAAAGTTTAAAAAATATTATTTATAAATTTGAAAAATAAAAAAAAAATATAAAAGAAATACAATAATAAATTGATCAAAAACTCTATTTTTTGTGAAATATCTCAAACATATGCTTTAAGACATGCATAATATATGCAAAAATATGTATTTATTGACAAAAATGCAACAAAACATGACAAAATATGCATTTATAGCAAAATATTTATGTAAATATATGCTTTTACAGCAAAATATGCAAAATTATTCGTAACAAATCGATACCACTTGGCTGCAAATTTGCTGTTTCGCAAAAATATTTGGTTTACGTTATTCTCCAACTAATGACAACAAATATGTATTTACATGAAATCCGAGCCCTATTTATAACTATTATGGCGCTACCGATGGCGTCAGTATGGTGTCATTTAGTTTGGTTTTATTTTTTAATAAAGTCTTTATTATTATTATATAAAAGAAAAAAGAAATGCATTTATATGAAATTTTATTCTTGTGTATAGTATGACTAAATTGAATTGCAGGAATTATTTTAATACGTACATAAAAGTTTTAGTTGTTAGTTAAGAAGAACATGACAGAAGGCATACTTATAAAAGAAAATATAGTACAGATTTTAAAACTATTGTACTTTGTTTTTATTTTCATAACATTTTGAGCATTTTCCTTTTTATCTAAACTTTTCGCAATGTAGCTGACAACGGCCACCTATGCAGAAAAATACGATCGGCACAATGTTGGCATACCATTGGCGATGGTCGGTTATGCGTTGGCAGAACGTGGGATTAACAATATTGACAGTATTGTCCTGTGACGTGATTGATAACAGCGACCAACCGTTGGCTAGCGTTAACTTGCCGACGTTTTCACAACGTTGTGAAATTCGAAAAAGGTGGTCTAAAAATAGATTTTCAGAATATTTTTTTTTAATTAAGAAAAATAGTTTTTAGTATTTTTTTAAAAACATTGTTCTGTTGGGATCCGAACTCAGGTCACCAGCTTGTCAGCCGAGACCTCTACACAGACTTGTAATATGTGATAGCTAAAAAATTAAATCAATGATAACAGTTGTTTGATCTAACTTACAAGCATCGGCAAAAGGTTGGTTGACAACAAGCGGCCAACATTGCCATGGTGTTGGAAAAACCAAAAAAAAATTATGGTCTAAAAACTTTTTTTTGCATTAATTCTTTTTGTTTTGCATTTTATCGTATTTAATTTTGCTTTTTTGCGGTAAATTATCAGTGTGTTCGTTTACTCGAAATTCTTACTACTTTTACTACAATTGGAAAGTTTTGTTTACTTTTTATATTGAATTTTTCCAGCTGTAGTAAAAGTAGTAACTTGTAGTTAGTAAACGAACACGCCTTATGTATTTTTATATTAAATTATATTTCTTCTTTCAAAAAAAAAATTTTTTATAAACAAAGTACGAATTTTCGCAGTTCTAATACGAATTTCTACAACTCTGTTCTAATGGCAATCCTTAATTATTTAAAAACATGGCAAAAATTTGACAAATATTTTGAGTGTGTGTTAGTGTGTCGTCATCAAAATAGAATAGATTCTATTACGACGACAAATCGCCGGACGACATGGCGACATTTTGCTTCCCATACAAAATATATGAAAAAGCAATTCTCGTTGTCGTTGTCGACACAGTTGTGATTAGTCTCTAATATGTAAACATTGGCATACCGTCAGGAAACCAAAATTAGATGGTCAAAAAATATTTTGGTTTTATAAAAAGCAATTAAATTAAATAAAAATTAAATTAAAAAAAATATTCTAACTAAATAGATAAAATTTATTTTTATAAAAAATATAAAAAAAAAAAATTTGACTTTAAACCTTATTTTAAGAAAGCGTAGTAATTATTATAACACCAGTGCTCTGCCAGTGTATTATTTTTGGTACAGTTGGCAATTTTTGTCTGGGCAGTTTCGGAAACTTACCCAAACATTCAAAGTAAAATAATATGATGTAAAAGGTTTGGTCAAAAATCATTCTGTGAAGAAACGATAATGGAGTATCACTATTTTTTGGACTACCAGTAATGAAACTAACCTACTTTCTGCATTACTTTGAAAGATTAATAATGAGTTATTAACAACGAGTTACTTTTCCATTACTCATAACAAAAAATAATACGTTACCCATAATGACTTATTATCAAAGCAAAACAAAATTACCAGCTGAATGTATGTAAGGTACTCAATAACAATGTGCAATTAATTACCAAAAGTAGAGAATTAAAAATAATGGTAAAGATATTTTAAGAATATGTAACGGTATTTCCTTTATCTCGGTAACGGTATTTTAAGGGTATTGGTATTTGATTTATTTCGGTATTGGTATTTTAAGAATAACAGTATTTCATATACTTCCGTAACGGTATTTTAGAGGTAACGGTATTCAGTTGAAAGGGTTTTAAATCGAAAACGGTATTTATTTTCAACGGTTTTAATGTACATATTCAGCAGATTTTAAGGAAAATCTAATAAAACGTTAAAGTCGGGCATGTCGACTATATGATACCATACACCAGTCTGGTTAAAAGCCAACTAATATTTGGATCCGAAATGGCATGTATTGAAATGCACTTGTGTCAAAATTTGTGTATGAAATGATAAAAAAATAAAATAATGATAAGAAATTTTGATTTTACCTAATGGTACACTCATAGAAATAAATTTGTAAAAATAGCAGAAAAAGCTACTAAAAATTAGATAAAAATTGATGCTGCAGAAAAAATTGTTAAATTAGCAGATTATTTTTGCTAAATACAAGTGAAATAAGAACAGCAAAAACAAAACTGTTGAAGTTACAGAATTTTAGTTAGTATTTAAGTTAACTTTTAGTTAATTGAAAATGACAAATTGTACCTACTGTAAAATAAGCAAAAAATTTTGCTAATATTAGTCGACTATAAATAGCAAAAATAAACTGTTATATCTACAAAAAATTTTGTTATTTTTAAACTACATTTAGTTGAATGCAAATAGCAGTCCACTCTGTTAAATTAACAGAAATATTTCCTAAAAAAAACTTGTAAACTGCTGTTTTCAAAAGGCTCGATTTTTATTTGCATTTAAAAATAAAAATCGAAAAAAAACGTCGAAAATTTTAAATTTTTTCATGATTTTTTAGGCTACTAATTTTAGCATGTTAATTTGTTATTTTCTATTAACAAAAATTTAACCCAATTATAACTAAAATTCTGTATATTTAACAGTTTAATTTTTGCTGTTCCTATATAGCAAAAATAACCTACTAATTTAGCAGTTTTTTTCTGCAGCATTATTTTTAACTATATTTTTTAAGAACCTTTTTCTATTATTGTATGTATATCTGATCTTTTAATTGGTAAGTGAATGTTTTTCGTTCCATTTGAGATCAAATGTTATCACAATTTCTTTTAAATTATTTTAAAATTTTTACAAGTAAACTACAAAGAATAAAAATTGGAAAAATCCGAAAAGGCCAGTGGGGGTATAATACGTATTTTCGGGTCCCGCTACAGACCCACCTTCAGAATTCTATGCCTTTATGGGTTAATAATTGATGATCTATTTATATTGAATGTGAAACAAATAAGCAAATTGAAACAACTCAATTAGACTCACATTAACGAAATTCTAACAATGCTATTTTTATCCTCTGTTATTACTGTTTATACCCTACACCACTACGTGGAGAGGGTATTATAAGTTTGTGCTGATGTTTGTAACGCCAAAAAATAATGGTCGTAGACCCACCTTATAGTATACCGATCGGCTCAGAATTTTTTTTATTTCGATTTAACGATGTCCGTCTGTCCGTCCGACTTATGTCGGCCCAAGGACGACGCCTATTGATTTTGGTTGAAATCGGTCCATATTTAGACCTAGTGCCCATATTAGGGTCCTCCTAAAATTATATTGTTTATACGCTGCAGGTCGCAAATATTATGATATTTTGATGAAATTTGGTACACCGACCTATGTCAAATCGATCCGTGTTTAGACCAAGTGCTCATACAAGGGTCCCCCCAAAATTAGCTTGGTAACACGCTGCAGGTCGCAAATATTAAGATAGATTCTAGATAGAATCGGTCCATATTTGGACCTATCGCCCATATGGGCTATATTTACGATTTTCTCTTCTTTTATAATTTTATATAAAATTTTGACACAAGTCCCATTTTAACCCATTCGAATTTCGGATCCAAACATTAGTTGGCTCTTAACCAGACTGGTGTAGGGTATTGTATAGTCGGCATGCCCGACTTTAACCTTTTTACTCATTTTGTTTTGAACTTGAATTCTTAAAGTATCGCAGCTGGTTCTAATTTAACTCTGATCGACAACTCATGATGCACAGATTTATGAACGGCAACGACCGTTAATTTTAAATGCATATTCTACTTATTTTTAACCTACAACATAAATCCATCCATAAATGCAAATAATTAATGTGTTTATAACTTTTGAAAAAATGTTTATTCTTCTTCTTAACCTCAAACCTAATAAATTAAAATTAATAAAAATGCATACTAATTGCAAAATTAATTGCAGCTGGTCTATATGACGCATTTGAAAAAACAACACTTTATTAAATCCATGTTGATAGTAAACAATTAGGCATATTAAATTATATTTTTCACTGTATCTAGTGTGTTAAGATGAATGAAATGAAGGCATGTATAGTTGATCTTTTATTTGGTAAATGAATCTGTTTCGTTCGATTTGAGATAAAATATCACACTTTCTTTCAAATTAAAGAAAGATGATATTTTTGTTTTACTAGTAAATTACAGAGAATAAAAATTGAAACTTTTTCATAGACTCTATAAAGAACTTTCATTAAAACTTGGTTCATAAAATTTATGAAGCTTTCAATTTAAGAAATTTTTTATTTAATTTGTAAAGAAAACTTCATTACTTTACTGAAAATTTTCATTAAAATTAGTCCAGCAAAGTTCTTTCTGTGTAGTGAAAAAACTAATACTGTTTAGAACTAGTGCCAGCCTTTGCTACTGGGTATTTTAATAGATAATACTGAAGTTTCTTAAAAAAAATAATAACAAAGCAGATTATTTGTTATTTAGCAGTTTTAGTTGTGAATTAAAACTGAATCATTATTTAGCAGAAATAGTGTTTTCAAAAATATAACTTTTCATATTATCATAATTCATATTAAATGCTAATGTACTTTTGACTAATTTTGTTATAATAACACACCAAGTGTATGTTTAAAACAAGTTTACAAAAGTTGTTAATTTTATATACTTCAAAAAACAACAACTTTCAGCAAAAATAATAATCAACTGTATATTTATTAAATTATGATGATTTAATTAATTTTTAAGCGAAATAGCGTTAAATTTCCTCTGGTGTATCTTAATATTTAGCATGCTAACGAATACAATAATTTATGTGTCAAAAGTAGCAACATTTTACAAATAGACGTTCATGCCAAAAACTTATATTAGTTTTTAACGATTTGTTTGTAACCAAAAAAAAAAAAAAAACAAGATACTTCCACACTTCTTCTGAAAGGCAGTGAGTAAGAGTGTTGAAAGAAGAAGGTTTACAATAGGCTGCGAAAAATTCAAAAATGCAACTATAAAAATACATAAAAAAATATATTTTATTAAAAATTTATTTTTTTCTATAGAAAAAATTATTCCGTATATGAAAATTTCCTTCTTTGAAAATGATATCCGAATAAAGGAGCTTTTTATTACATCTCCTTGAAAAAAATGTATGTATAAAGATTTTAATAACTTATCTCAATAATGTTTTTTTCGTTTTAATTAACCATAAAATATAAACCGGAAAGAAAACAGCTGCAAATTCTGGATATTATACAAATAAGGGCAAAACAACACTTGCCTCAATACGTAATATTGACGATGTGATGATGATGGTCAAGTCAAAGGCCGTAAATAATAAAAAAAAAACAATAAAAAACAAAAGAAGAAATTTTACAGATATACATGGAACGTGTGAAAATAACAAAACCAAAAAAGAAGAAAAAAGTTGTTAAAATGCACGATGAAAGATATATAAAGTGAAATTTTTAACAAAAACAAGAAAACAAATAATCAAAACAAAAACACAGTCAGATGAGTAAAAAAAAATTATGTATGAAAAGGCAAGAAGTCAGAGCTACAAAGAATGAATTCCAATTTAATAGGGATTGGTGTGACAAACGCCAATACAGGGCAATCTTGGATTTTGTTCCATCACATATCCATAAATTATTTGAAAAATTCGAAAAAATTAATGAATAAAATCAAATGATGGTTATAGATAGAGGGAAATTAAATTCTCGAAACGTATGAGTAATGTTATTAAATTTTAATATTAATCATACGCCTAATTGTAAGCATATATCTGATTTTAATTGGATGAAACAAAAAATAGGCTTAAATTGCAAGAAAAGACTATTACAAGTACAAAAAATTGAGGTATTATTTGGATATTGGACGCGTTTTACAGTATTATTACAGTATTCAGTGGTAATCACTTTAAAGCTTCACTCAACTCCAAGAAAATGCTTCGTCATGATGAACGGTTCAGTTTAAATCGCAACTTACTCTAGATTTAGATGTTATTAAAAAAGACCGTTGTGAAAAATCTGCACAAATACCTTAAAATCTAAAGCAGTAAAATCACATAAATGTGTCCAGAATACCAACAAAAGGTTATGGCCTCGTTAAATCAGTATTCTCTTCAATAAAAGTACTAATTAAACAAATGCAAAAGGTGCACTGCAATTCGGTATTCCTTTTTTTGTCAGTACCATTTTCACATATGCATAAAAATTTTTTTTTTCACTATTATACCTACACCACTGCGCACAGTGCTTCGTACCCATATAGCAAATCGGCAAAATTAGAGGAGTTATCGTAGAAGAATGAAATTCGGTGTGCTGGTTAAGAACATGTAAATTAAGAAAAATTCGAAGTTTCAGCAAAATCGGTGCAAGGACATGACTACCTCCCATACATCCTTAATCTAAAATTTTTAATTTTAGCTACAATTATAAACAGAATAAAGCGAAAATTGGTTACTGCCGGTCAAATTATGTCCTTTAACTCAGTGGCAGAGAAACAAGCCGACCAAAATAATCGGCGGCGGCGGCGCAAGCAAAAAATCGGCGATTGAGGTTGAGCCGGATAAAAATCGGCGGCGGCGGCGCAACCAAATAATCGGCGGCGGCGGCGGCTTGATCGGCTGAAAACAACATTTTGTAATGTGATTTGAAAACGTTTAAGCTTTTTTACGAAAGATAGATATTTTACTATCACTCTATATGCCTTTACGTTTTTTGCCATTACTCTTACCTGACCATCTCTCAAAGATTTGTACGAATAATCTTCCAGGTTTACTATTTTTGAAAAGTTATTCATCATCGCTCTTATATCTGAAACATTTGGAATAATTATTGGAGGCGGTTTTTCTTAAGAAAGCTCTTTGTTAGCATTATCGTTAATATAATTATCATCATCATTATTGTCTACATCACCTAGTGTCTTGACATGCAATAAAATGATAGCAAGCAATTGTCAAAATGCTCTCATCTCAAGTGAAGACACTCAATTTCAATTTTATTGCAATATCATGATATCGCTGACATGCCATCGGTTCTTGCAATGATGCCAGAGATCAAATGTCACTTTTAGTTTTCATTTTAATTTTGTAATAGAAAAACAACAAAAAATTTGGTAAAAAGGAATGGAAAAGTGTTTAGTTTTTTATTATTTGTCGGTAAACATTAATGTTTCATAAAATTTGGTGTTTTTCGAAGAAAAATCTATGATATTTCTTATCCATGAAATGGTCAAGTGTTCTCCACCACTCTGCAATTGATATCATTTTGACGTTTCGCTGCAATGGTTTTGACATTTCATATCATATAATTTATTGCATTTGAAGACACCAGGTCAAGTGCAGCAAACATGTTGTTGCTAGTAGGTACTTGGTATATCATCATTGGGGCAAGGAATTTCATGCACTTAAAAATGAAAAATATGCGCCTAAAATATGCGGTTAAAAAAGAAAAATGTGCACTAACAATATAAGAAATATGCACTACAAACTATAATTTTTGCAAAAATAATGCACTTTAAAACTTAAAAATATATTTAAGTTAGTTATTTTGCAAACAGACACAGAACTCGAAGATTTCCCATAGGTCAATAAAGTTTTAAAAATGTTTTTTTTTATTGAATCAAAATATGAAAACGTATCAATTTTTTATATTTTTTTACAAAATAAAAAATGCTAGTAAAAATGAAAAATATGCACAAATATGCATTAAAAAGCACAAAATATGCATTAAAAAGCCACTAAATATTCATTTAAAGTCGAAATATGCAAAAACATGCATTTATGTCAAAATATGCAACTACAAATAGATGCCAGTTTGTTCTAAATTTGATGAGTCAGATAAATGTTTAGTCCATATTAGTTATGGACTATCGAGAAATAACATGCATTTGCATGGAATTCCTTGCCCTAATAATTATTGTTGGTAGTTTTTGTTATTTTGATTGCATGCTTAACTAATTCTGGTGATCGATTTTTTCGTCGTTTTGTTTTCAGCGACTGTCTACCAGACAATATCGCTTTCTTCAGTAGACTCGCTGCTACTATCCATTCTGCTGTAACAGCAGAGGATTAGTATAGCAGAATATTAATCCCTTTGTTTACTACTTAATAATAAGTAATAATTTGTCTGGCCGAAATAAAATCGCCAGATCTGACGAGAAAATCGCCGTTATGGCAACACTGACTATATTTAACAAATGGTCCTAAATATTTAATATAACATACAAGTTTTATTTAATAAATTATAAACATACCCTTTTAGTACCAAGTCCTTTTCGTTGAAACACAACTTGCAAAATTTTAATTTTGCCAGCATATTTTTTTGCCAATGTAAAGGGCTCCAAAGTAATCTCAACATTGGGAAAATGTAACCCCCTTGGAACTCAAAACAATTTTTGCCTCTTATAGAATTTTCAGACAATTAAAGCATACTGTGAATCAATTTGTTTTTATTTATTGTTTTTAATTTTAACAAGTTAAGGAATAAATAACGAACATAGAAAAAATACATATCGATTGATTTAAGAAATTAAACTTGTTTGAAGACTTTTGAATGGAGGCTTTGTTAGAAAGTTTGGGCAGGATGCACATATCTTGTAGGGATCCATTTGAATTAGATGCCCAATCAATAATGTCCTTAAATGATGAAATTGTGTGATCAATTCGAACATTGGTTTGAGCATTTTATCAGTAAAAGTGTCCTTTTCTAAATATTATAGAATTTTACAATATCTTTTATTTTTACTTGTTTATTTATTTGTTACAAAATGTTTAATTTATCCAAAATATTCAACTGGACCATTTTTAAAAATATATTTTAGAATTGAAAAAATATATATGGGTGATATCAAAAAATGTGATAAAATCCATGTAACCAGCTAATTTCAAATGCATGGATTACATTTGAGTTATATATTTCGATATATATCAGCGCATTGTCACCTGTTTTACAAAATTTATAACAATCTGACCAATTTTTGGTTAATACATAAAATTTGTAACCAATTTTATAGGCCAAATGTAAACTCCGTAACCAGTAACTCATAAGGTTTTTTAACTTTAATAGCTTATATTTTAATAATCAATGAAGCTAAACACTAACTGTAAGAATTTATATGAAGAGGAGAAGTAACGCTTTTAACAAAAATTAATAAATTTTACAAACTTTTTCGTAATCTATGCTAACTCGACTTCAATTCTGTAACGATTTTTCGTCATAATTTTTGATAAAAATGCATACACCAAATACATATATTGAGTTTTAAATGCAAAGTTAAGCAGCTATGTTTTTTTATTAATTGATTTTTTACACATCTGCAAAGAGTTACATTCTGAAGTATTATATTAACCCATGAAGAACTTTTTTTTTAAAAAATTTTTTCACAGTATAAATTTACATAAGCTTTTATAGCTTAAAAAAATTATATGTATTTATAAAAATTTACCACTAAATTCATAAACGCTTTGTAAAATTATAGGAGGTTTATTGAACAAATTTTGTATGAAAATGACGTTTTGTAAACCTGATATAACTTTAAAAAGCATTTATGAATTGAAGGGTTAATATTTAGAAGATTTTAACTTTTTCCTCTTCATATAAAAAAATCGTTTTTAGCTCTGGTTGTTCAAGTTTAATGAATTAGTAAATTCTTTTTAAAAAATATATTTATTTTTAAATTTTTTATATTTGAAAATTGATACTTCCAGCCGAAATGAGCCGAAAAAAATCGGCGGCGGCGGCTGAGGCAAAAATGACCGGCGGCGGCGGCTTAAACGGCTCACGGCGGCTGGCTTGTTTCTCTGCTCAGTGGTTAATTTTGTTTCATTCGGGGCAAGGATGACTACCTCCCATATATCCTTTTTCTAAAGGACAATATTTTGGCTACATTTATGATCAGAATGCACTAAAAGCTTAAAATAGTTTGTAAAATAATACTTTTTAGCTCTTTGGCAAATTTTGTTTCATTCGGTGCAAGGACATGACTACCTCCCATATATCCTTTTTCTCAAAAACTATATTTTTGCCAGATTTAAGATCAGAATGCACTAGGAACTTACAATAGTTTATAAAATTATACTTTTTATATCTGTGGCGAATTTTGTTTCATTCAGTGCATGGATATTACTATCTCCCATATATCCTTTTTCTCATTCATTATCAATTTTAAGGCCGCCATAGACGAGCAGTATTATTGCTCAATTTTTACAAGTTTTTTTATGGTGCAATGTTATTTTATTTTAGCAAAACCTTCAGTATGAAACACACATTGTCAAAAATATTGGGAAACTGCTAAAATTTAGTGAAAACAATTTTTGACAAAATAATCAATTTTCATAAAATGTCCTGGAAAGGAGTCGCTCCCCACACAATACCCGAATTATCATTTTTTCAATTTATTATTTTTCTTTAATAATAACTATTATATTACAAAAATAGCTTTTAACATTTCCAAATTATGTATTTTAAAAAAAAATTTCACAAAAAAATAAAAAAAAAAGCTTTTTTTGCATTTCTATTAAATTTATGGGCATTTCGGTTCTAGGTTAAAGTGGAATCCAGCGAATCCAAAATTCTAAGTTTCTTGAATTTTTTTTTTGTTTTTACACCACATAAAAACGAAGCTTGTGTTTCAATTTTCAAGTTCTTTAAAAAAAACAAAAAAACATTATATTAATTTTTGGTGGTACCTTAAAATTTAGCTCTTTCTAACTTTGTTAAAACTCAGGTAAAAGGGTTTGGAAAATGTATAAAATTTTTAAATTTGCGGTTTAATTTTCTATTAAAGAGCATTAAGATGTCCTAAAATCATAAATAAAAAAAGACGTTCTTCCATTTTTTTTTACTCTACCAAACTTAAGAAACTTTGGGATTTCCAGTCAAAAAATGTCTAAAGTTTTCTATGCCACCAAATATTATTCTATAAAAAATTTTCACTTAAAATAATTTCTGCTTATTGCGAATATAGTGAATAACAACACCACCGTGTTTCAAAGAATTATATTTAAAAATGAATTTTTGCCAATTTTGTTTTTGACGATTTCCTTAAGCAAGAATGAAACCCGGATAGGGACATGCCTACAGCGGATTATTTTTCACAATTTGATAAATACGTTTGGGATTTTAGCATATTTAATTCCTTTAATGCAGTTAAAATTAGATTTCCGTTTAACTATTTTAGCTCAAAATTTTTTTGACTTTAGCGCCCTCTGTTGTTAACAAAAAGAGGAGATACTGAATTCCTCTTTCATATTTATTTATGGTATTGTGTCACCTCTTAAAAAATGTATAAGTCACTAACGTCCGCATACATTTTTTTTTTTAATTTTGCCTATGGGACAAAGCACTGTGCTACGTGGAGAGGGTATAATAAGTTTGTGCTGATATTTGTAACACCAAAAAATATTGGACCTAGACCCACCTTATATTATACCGATCGACTCAGAATCACTTTTATCGATGTCCGTCTGTCTGTTTGTCTGTCCATGCATTCTTGTGCTCACTCTACAGGTCAAGGACTAAGCCTATTGATTTTGGTTAAAATCAGTCCATGTTTAGACCTAGTGCCCAAATAAGCGTCCCCCCAAAATTGGCTTCTTTACACGCAGGTCGTAAATACGACGATATTTCAATGAAATTTGGTTCGCTGATTCATATGGTCCCAAGGACAATGCCTATTAATTCTAGATAGGATTATTTTTTAGAAAATTTTTACACAAGTCCATTTTAACCCATTCGAATTTCGGATCCAAATATTAGTTAGCTTTTAACCAGACTGGTGTAGGGTATTATATAGTTGGCTTGCCCGACCCAAAATAACTGTTATATTTCTAAAAAAGTCCCAAATTTATTTAATTATAATATTTCAATAATGCACTATATTTTATAAAAGATTTTAATTTTTTCAATTTTTATATTTTACTCTAGCTGTATTTTGTCTCATGCCTATCAACGTTAAATATTTAAAGCAAATGTAGTATAAAAAAATTTTAAACAGGTTATGTTTTTAATTGTTCCGTTATAATCGAACGTACGTCAGCAAAAGTTTTTAGGAAGTAACGCGAATAAGTTACGTTAGATGTGAAAATGTATAAACGTTGAGTTTTCAACGTTGGTAATTATCCGTGTTGAAAGTTAACGTGCATACGAAAAGTAAAATGCTAGTTTTCGTCTTAAACGAGTTTTTATTCACTTTGAAATTTTTTATGAGTTAACGGATATAGTTAAGTCGAAAACACGGCTTCTATAAATTTCTGTTGTTTTTTGATTTTTATTTTAAAACTTTTTATAAAAGTTACAGAATGATTTTTTTGAAAAAATTAAGCACTAACTTTTTTATTTGATAATAAAATAAAAATTAAAAATTTACCTAAATTGAATGCCGGAAGTTGCTGGAATATACATATTTACTCACTTTAAATCACTGTTCAATCTTTTATTAACACTAGTTGACATCATCAGGATATTATAATTGTTGAAGTCATTGGTTCTATGGCTTTTGATTTATATTCTTAATTGTTATTTTTTGATAAAGAAAAAAAAATCACAAAATAACTTTTATTATTTTTGAAAAAATAAAAATCGTGTTTGGATTGTTTTTGTTTGAATTAAAAATAAAAATCAAACAGAGCAAATAAACAGAAAATTAAAAATACTCAAACAAGAAATAATTGTAAAACAATCAATTTTTTCAATAAAAGTTATAACTGTTACGTCCCTGCTATAAACTAATCCTTATAAACCACCCAATATCATCCCAATAATAAATGTGGGACTGTCTCAGATTAGGTCCGGAGAACCCACAGTCCAGATTTTAAGCGATATTTTAGCATACATATTACACATTTCTGGTTACATAAGGTAAAATTCCTTTTGTATTTGGCTCAAATTTCGAAAATTGTTCATGATTCTTAACTTCATTGGAAATTCTGCACGGTCAAATACTTATAGGTACTATTTTCTATTATCTTAGCAGAATTTTCAGCAATTTGTACGGGCTTTTATTTATGAGTATAGTATTTTATATTGAATAATACACGGAGCTTTTGTGCCTTAATTCAATTAATAAAATGAGTTTTGCTAATCAATTCGTACAAAATTTAATCAGATTTAAAAATCGAATTACGTTTCAAAAGTCTTGCTAGTCGGGGTATAATTTCAAACGGTGCAAAAGTGTTATATGGCGGGTTTCTACATTAATAGAAAAAAGTCGTTAAAAAATTTATTTAAAAATGAAGCTGCAGAAAAACACTGCTAAGTTTTTGTAATATTTAACCTGCTAAAATTAGCACAAAAATTGCTGAATAGTAGTTTAATAAAAATAGCAAAAACAAAACTGTTAAATTTACAGAATTTTAATAATATTTAAGCTAAATTTTTGTTAATTGCAAATAACAATTTAACTTGCTGAAATCAGCAAAAAATTACTAGATTACTAGTGGACTGAAAAAATGTAAAAAAGGAGCAAATGAAATGAAAATTAATAAATAAAAAATAAATATTTATTTAAAAACATGCTTGGGACCAGTTTATTGAATGTGTCAATTAATTGAAATTTTTTCAATTGGCATTGTTCAATGCCTAAATGCCCATTTATAATTGATGAAAGAAGTATTTGTTTTCATGTTTTAATAAAACAATAAATTAAGAAAAAAATTAAAAATTCGCGTATTTCTTATATTTTTGTATATTACAATGCTTTTTCTTCAATTATGTGTACATTTCATTACCATTGTTTTCATTAATACAAATTGAAAAAAATTTCATTGGCATTGAATGGTGATGAAAAATTAATATTGAGATAAAGTAATGCCAATTATATTTCAATGCCAATGAAAATTTCCCAAGAATGATTTTTTGTATAAGTGGTAATATTTATAGACAATAATATGTTAACCATAACAAAATGTATTTCAGAGACCATTCTTTTGATTTTCATTGTTTGCTGATCGGATATGTACTTCCGAATTTATTTGAGTTTCCATTTTCACCTCTAAAGCTCCACCCACAGGAAAGAAGGTGTGGCCGATTAAAAATATTGTATTCTTTAAATAAGCTTAAAAAGTACAATATTGGGGGAAAAAAATTAGGGTCATCCCCGTAAACTCCACTTGCTCCCCAGAGATACTTTTAATCACAATTTTCATATTAAAATGGTTCGTCCAAAATAAATAGATAAATAGAAACTTTTCTCATAAATTTTAATAATTTAGATATTTTATGAGTAGGACAAATTTTCAACCATTTCAATTTAGCTTTATTTAAAAACTTTTTGCATTATTTTTGGCGAGTTAAAAATATGCAGTAATTTTTATGAGTCATTTAACATTCTGTTTATAAGCGCTCCAAAATTGGTGGTTAAGTTTACAAAAAATTTGTAAAATCAGCAAATCTTCTTTTAAAAATTAGTAACTAAAATTCAGCATAATACTGTAAAGTTAGCAAATTCATTGTTAAAAATTAGTAACTAAATTCAGCAAAAAAAAATAGCAAAAAAATTTGTAAGTTTGTAATGTGGAGGTAGCAAAAAAATTAACTAAAATTTAAATGTTAGCTAAAAATTTGTTAAGTTGAAGTACTAACAGTTTTACTAACTTTTCTACAAACTTTTTTCTATGAGTGTACATATAACAGTTTGTTTTTGCTTTTTTAAGTCTAATAATATTTTCTGCAGATTTTACAATACAATTTGTTGTTTTCAATTAACTAAAAGTTAACTTAAATATAACTAAAATTCTATAAATTTAATCATTTATTTTTTCAGTTTTTATTTTACTGGTGTTTAGCAGAAAATCTGCTAATTTAACAGTTTTTTCTGCAGCATCATTTTTAACTAATTTGTAGTTGCTTTTTCTGCTATTTTTACAGATTTATTTCTATGAGTGTAAAAGACATTCCTTGTCACACGAATGACTGCATGTATTTTGTTTTTGTATTGCATGTATTTTGTTATTGTATTTTCGTTCGTATAAAGCAAATCCTCATCTAGAAACACTACCTTAATTTAAAAATGTTCGTAAAAAACTAAGATGGTGATTCATATATGTATGATATAAAAATTGATTTAACTTTTTTCTCTATGTACCCCCGGAAAGTTCACTTATTGTGAATTTTCGTCTAATTTTTAAAATCACATACAGGAAAAAACTCTTTCGATACTCTGTCCGTAGACAATAAGTATCAAAAGAAATGCTAATAATAAACTTGGAGGAAAATAGAACTCCCAAAAAGAAAAAAAAATAATAAACATATGTGCATGCTTTGTATGGAATACAATTATGTTGTTTGTTTAAGATACAACAACACAAACAATTTCAACATAAAAATCAATAAATTTTCATATTAAAATTTCAATGAACATTATTCAGTTGTAAAAAGAGGCAAAGGTGAATTTAGCATAACATATCGTAACATTTAACAGTTCGTTAAGAATATATTACTAAATTATTGAAGGAATTCACAGTTGAGTGCTAACGTTAGCACGTTGTAAAATAGCATGATTTTTGAAGTTTAGCTCATAGAAATTTGTCAAATTTACGATAAATGCTAATTTACTACTTAAAATAGCATAGAAAGTTGTCAAATTTACGATAAATACTAATTTACAATAATACTTAGAATAGTACGAACTGTGAAGTCCACCATTAATTCTTACCTTATTTTCTCCCTTCGTATTGACTGACTGTTATTTTTTGTTTTCTAAAGTTTGAGTTTAATTTTTTTATACTTTTCACTGTTTTTATTTTACAGTATAATATGTAATAAGTTTGTTGTATTTGTATGTGCAACGGCTTGTTTGTTTTTATTATTATTATTATTTTCTTATTGTTATTATGAGAACAACAACAAATTTTTATGACTAAAAAACTGGTTTTCAAGTCAATTACAATATTATTTGTCGTATTACTCAATATTACTTTTATTATTTTTATTAATAATTTGTTGTTTTTTTTTAATTTATTCTTATGAATTTTCTAGTTCGACAACTTCATATATTTTTTATATTTAATTTTTTCCAATAACACTTCCGATACAATATACCGTTAAATTTGTCGACACATCCGTCTGGTTGGACTAACTCTCGTTATCTATTTGTTAAACATATGAGAGATTAATCACAGCTGCGTCGACTGTCGACTAACGACAACAAAAGTCGTCGCTATGAATTAAATTTGTTGTCGGCACAGAACAACAGCGTAGAGGCTAGCGATTGTCGCTCTGAGAAAAAAAGGCCGGAAATAACAACGGCAGCGACATAATTAGCATGGGAGTGTGAATGCGTCTCTACCTCTGTTAACTTTCTCTGGCCGACAATTCAAGAAATTTTATTAGAAGGTGGTGTTTAAGTTTTATGGCTAAATTTGAATAAATATTAAAAATTGGTTCAATAAATACGCATAATAGCTGTGTTTATGCGGGTAGCTATCAACGTTGGATTATATCATTCCCATACAAATTTGACTTTATTAACATTAAGAGTTAACACTAAACGTTGGCTAATGTCAAATTTATGTGGGAAGCACAAACACAGCTAATATGAAAAATATTATTAAAACCAAATAAACCCGTTAACTGCAATTTAACTTCTTGAAATCTCAGACAGCGACTTGCATAAAGTTTTATTATATACAACAAATAGTGATTATGCCTCTCATATGCCTCTTAGTTTATTGCAGGCTTAATATACATTATTAAACGATGAACTAACGATCTTCTAAGTATGCTCAATACCTGCGAGACGTAAGAGATACTTTTTTATGTTATTCAAGGTATAATAACGTTATCCAGGTAGGGTTAAATAACTAACAAAAACACATGTTTACTGTAAAAATACTGGTTTGGTAGTTGTTTATTTTGATATTAAAAATAGAAAACTATTACAAAATGATAGTACTTTCCGTTAGTTGTTTTCTTAAATAACTTTCATAACAATTGTTTTGCATTTCGTCATAGAAAAGAAACGTAATTAAAGTTAAAAACAACAACTACTGATTACTACACAAACAACTTAACTGTGAAATTTTTGCTAATGTCCATATAAAAAAGATATTTTTCACGATAATGAGTTTCACGTGGAATTGTGTTTAATTTGTTTTTACGTAATTTTAATGTACAAGACTATTATTTTTCTGGTGAAAAACTGACGTATAATAGTCAAATTGATTATGTGTTTCTTATTAAATAAAAAAAATATATTTTCACAATTTAAATTACAATTTGAGTCCTTTAAAGTTCGAGTGGAATTTTTCGTCGTGAAAAACAACTTATGTTGTTTTAACCCCAAATAATGATAATTTTGTGTTAATGCAATCTTTGATAATTACAATAAATTATTTAATTTGATCGAAAGCTATTTTTAAACAGTTTTTTGTTGGAAATTTCTTACGGTGGGTCTCATACTGTACACTCAGGGAATTATATAGGTAAAATCAACTGCAAATGACAGTTAAAATAACTGCATTTGCACTTAAAAAGGTATAGACTACATTTGCAGTTAAATTAACTGCAATATGAAGTTATTTTTAGCTGTTAAAAATCAACTGACAAATGTAGTAAAAACAACTACAAATGCAATTGAAACAATTTATTTGTAAAACTGTACAAACAACTGCAAATGTAGTTAAAAAAACATAAATAAATATTATTTTAAAAATTATAAATTTAATAAAAAACAAATTTATGGAAACAGTCTTAACTTAACTTTATTCTATAATAAATTTAAAATTGAGAAATCAAAATTTACACTTAATGTCACTTTTATTTTTCACTATTAAGATATTGTTGTAGATGTCCGTCTGTGAGGGATGAAATCTGGTGTTGTTTGGCTTCCTTTTTTTCTCCAGGTAGAAAGGGATGAGAATATAAAAGAACTGAAAGAAAATAAATACAATTTTTTTAACATTCCCGTAAATAAATTTATATTATAAAACTTACCTTATTATTTTAATAATTTAATAAAAAATATATAACCTTTTCCGTATTACGCGTCCTCAGAGATTAATCACAACTGGGTCGATTGTCGACCGACGACAGCAAAAGTCGTCACGATTAATTTAAATTCAGCGACAAGCGACCGTCGACATTTGTTGACGTTTAGAAAAAAAGGAAAGCAAACAAGAATATTGTTGTATTTGTTTCACCACAATTCTTCACCAATTCAATTGGTCTTTCCCTAATTCTTGTTGCTTTATATTTTATTTAATTTTGCTTTTTTGCCGTAAGTTATGTATTTTAAATTTCAATTATATTTCTTCTGTCAGAAAAATAAATTTTTTGTAAACAAAGTACGAATTTTTGCACCTCTAATACGAATTTCTAACAACTCTGTTCTAATGGCAATCTTTAATTAGTTAAAAATATGGCAACAATTTGACAAATATTTTAAGTGTGTCGTCACGAAAATAGAATAGATTCTATTCCGACGACAAATCACCAGACGACATGACGACATTTTGCCTCCCATACAAAATATATGAAAAAGCAACTCTCGTTGTCGTTGTCGACCCAGTTCTGATTAATCTCTCACTCTTCGGCGTTGTTTTATGACTAAAGCATTAAACACATAGACGACTGCAGCTACACGACTACACGACTACAAATGCTGCTGGCTGCAATTGTAGTCGTGTAGTCAGCTACTTAATTTTTTTGAAAACGACAGCAACATGTAAACAGATAATCCTAAATATTTGACATTTTGATAAATGTTAATCTTTTTTGGTTTGTGCTTCTAAAATAATGGCTGAGGAATATTTTGTTAATTTTGTAAGATCCATTTTTTTTTACAAAACATCACAATAAAGTTATTTCCAAATATAAATTAATGAAACCTTCAAACAATTGTAAAATATAAACAGCTGTTTCTTCAGTGTTCCCAAAACGGTGATTTTCTAGTCAGAACTAGCGATTTTATTTCGCCTCTAGCGGGAAAAATTGTCCTGTTTTACATATTTTGTTATATTGTCAACACTACTTTTGTTTTGTAGCCAACAAAAATAGAAATTATCCTAAGTTGACTACAGCGGCAAAAGTAGTCGTGTAGCCGTGTAGCTGTGTTGGTGTCAAAATAATCGTTTTCATATAAACGTGTGTATTTTATTTTTGACAGGCTGTAGTCGTGTAGCTGCAGTCGTCTATGTGTTTAATGCTTAAGACAAGAGAAAACATGTTCTTCTCATATTCTTTCACTAGAAATTTCAAACAAGCGCTTTATACACATGCTCCTGTTTGCTTTGAAAATTTAAGTATTTATAAACAAAATTCAAAATAACTGCATAAAATAAATATTACTACAATGTAGTAGTTTTTGTAGTTTGTTTAAAAAAATAACTGTAAAAAACATTGAAGAATTTTGCTTTAAGTAAATTAACTACAATTGTAGTTAAAATAACTACAACCGCATTACTACACAAATAACTCTCATATAGTAACTGCAGGACTTTTCTGAGTGTAGTTTAACTTTAACTTAACTATTAACAAAAGAAAATGTCAAAAAAATGTACACAAAACAACGAAAAAGTTTTGGGTTAACTATTAATCTAAGTTTCAACCTGCAGTATGAGACCCACCGTTAAACGTTAAAATGTTGCTTGCATCTGTATATAAACTTAGCCTCCCACTTTTGTTGCTGCTTGCTGTTTGCTGCCTTCGGTGTGAGCAGCGTATATGGCGGCAAAAAAACAATTGTCATATAGCATTTTTTGACGTTTTCTTTTTTGCTGTCTGCACGGTACTTTTTAAAACGAGTAAAAAGGTTAAAGTCGGGCATGCCGACTATACAATACCCTACACCAGTTTGGTGTATTGTTTGGATCCAAAATTCGAATGGGTTAAAATGGGGCTTATGTCAAAATTTTCTATAATGTGAGTCAGCGCACCAAATTTCATTAAAATATCTTAATATTTGCCACCTGCAGTTTGTAACCAAGCCAATTTTGGGGGGACCCTTATATGGGCACTAGTTCTAAACATGGACCGATATTCACCAAAATCAATAGGCTTCGTCCTTGGGCCAACATAGGTCTATGTACCAAATTTCATCAAAATATCATAATATTTGCGACCTGCAGCGTATAAACAGTATAATTTTGGTAGGACCCTTATATGGGCACTAGGTCTAAACATAGACCGATGTTCACCAAAATCAATAGGCTGCGTTATTGGGCCAATATAGGTCTGTGTACCAAATTTCATCAAAATATCTTAATATTTGCGACCTGCAGCGTATAAACATTATAATTTTGGTAGGACCCTTATATGGGCACTAGGTCTAAACATGGACCGATGTTTACCAAAATCAATAGGCTGCGTTATTGGCCCAATGTAGGTCTGTGTACCAAATTTCATCAAAATATCTTAATATTTACGACCTGCAGCGTATAAACAGTATAATTTTGATAGGACCCTTATATGGGCACTAGGTCTAAACATGGACCGATGTTCACCAAAATCAATAGGCTGCATTATTGGGCCAATATATGTCTGTGTACCAAATTTCATCAAAATATCTTAATATTTACGACCTGCAGCATATAAACAGTATAATTTTGATAGGACCCTTATATGGGCACTAGGTCTAAACATGGACCGATGTTCACCAAAATCAATAGGCTGCATTATTGGGCCAATATATGTCTGTGTACCAAATTTCATCAAAATATCTTAATATTTACGACCTGCAGCATATAAACAGTATAATTTTGGTAGGACCCTTATATGGGCACTAGGTCTAAACATGGACCGATGTTCACCAAAATCAATAGGCTGCGTTATTGGGCCAATATAGGTCTGTGTACCAAATTTCGTCAAAATATCTTAATATTTACGACCTGCAGCATATAAACAGTATAATTTTGGTAGGACCCTTATATGGGCACTAGGTCTAAACATGGACCGATGTTCAAAAAAATCAAACTTGTTCGTCCTTGGGCCAACATAGGTCTGCGTACCAAATTTCATCAAAATATCTTAATAGGTGCGACCTGTAGAGTGCGCACAAGATTGCATGGACAGACAGACAGACGGACGGACGGACGGACAGACGGACATCGTTAAATCGAAATAAAAAAAAATTCTGAACCGATCGGTATACTATAAGGTGGGTCTACGACCAATATTTTTTGGTGTTACAAACATCAGCACAAACTTATAATACCCTGACCACACAGTGGTGTAGGGTATAAAAATTGTTGGCGTTGCCAAATTTTTTGGATTTTTAGCCAATGGTTGCCAGGTTGCTGTGATGTTGATCAACTGACAGTCTAAGAGATTAATCACAACAAGAGTTTAATCAATATTGTCGACCGACGACAGCAAAAGTCTTCGCGATTAATTTAAATTCAGCGACAATCGACAGTCGACATTTTTTGACGTTTAGAAAAAGAAGGGAAGCAAAACAAGTTCTATTTGTTTCGCCACAATTCTTCACCTATTCAATTGGATTTGCATTGATTCTTGTTGTTTTACAGTTTTTTGTATTTAATTTTGCTTTTTGGAGTAAATTATGTATTTTTAGTTTCAACTATATTTCTTCTGTTAAAAAAATAAATTTTTTATAAACAAAGTACGAATTTTTGCAGCTCTTAAGCGGCGAATACATTAAGGAACATTGAGTAGGGAACAAAAAATAATATCAAAAAATTTTTAAACACGAATTGCACGAATGTCAACACGACCATTAGCATACACAAATCAACATTCGTAAAAAAATGGTAATTCCATTGGTAGTGTATTCCCCGCTTTATATGAATTTCCACAACTCTGTTCTAATGGCAACCCTTAATTAGTTAAAAGTATAGCAATTTGACAAATATTTTGAGTGTGTGTTAGTGTGTCGTCATGAAAATAGAATAGATTCTATTACGAAGACAAATCGCTGGACGACATGGCGACATTTTGCTTTCCATACAAAATATATTAAAAAGCAATTCTCGTTGTCGACCCAGTTGTGATTAATCTCTAAGGACCCACATCGGAGACATGTTGAACAACATCACGGCGATCTGGCAATACTGGCAGTAATTGGCACAATTTATAAATTCTTGTAAAAAGATACTATGGCCCAGTGTTGCCACTTTTTGAATAATTATTCAAAAACAGGACTGTTTACACATTCGTTGGATAATTTTTGAATTATGAAATTTTTGTGTAGGTTTTGTGTAATTTCACATTTTACATAAATTTTCGTAAATTTCATTCGAAGTCTAGGTCTCACTAGTCGGTATTTAGATAAAATGAGTTTGTCTGCAAAAAGCACTAGAACTGTTAAAGTTTTTATAACAGTTTAGTATTTTTACATTATTATGACGCCCTATAATTCACAATTTGTATGATATTTGTAGGTAAACTGTATTTATTTGGGAATTTTTTGTGAAAATGCAAAATCTTTATTTTCGCCACGGAAAAGATTGGTTGTAATTCGATCAAAACAATTAAATTTATTTGGTAAGAAGTTATTTTATTTGCCATTACCTAAATCAATTACTAAATCAGAAATATACTATTGGGAATTAAAAATAGGGACAGAAACTAAAAAATAAACCTCTTATCCAACTATTGATATTTCCAATGAACTTTAAAATGTAAATACGTTTATATGTTGTGTTCAGTGGAAATTTGAGTACAAAATGGTTGAACTTGGAGGGACCTGTGAAGAGAATAACTAGCAACTGGGAAATATTTATTTATAAAATACATATAAATGAAAGTTCCCTTCAAAGAAACTTACATATTATGTGCGTTCCCGTACGTTACCACGGGTACCCGCGGGAACCCAAAACAGCCCAAACAACAACAATTTACACGCAATTTTTAGTACGGGAACGCCTTTGGGCTAGTTTGTGTAAATTCGGTAAAGTACGGGAACAGACATACTATATTTCCCAGCAAAACTTTCTGTTACCTGGTAATAAGGTTTGTAAGAAGAAATTAAGGTATGTAACCTCTTACTTTGCTATTCCAACAGCTATTATTTTAACAAGGGCATGTCATTGGAGGTATGTACTTTCGAAAAGAGGGCTAGGTAACAACATAAGAACATGTTACTTTAATGTTACATGTTAGGTGTTACGTAACCACTTACATAACCGATACTGAGCACAATACTACTTACATAACAGCTTAAAGTAAGGCCAAAAAAATGTGTTACAAACAGGTCTGAAATAACACATTAAAATTATGCGCTCACTTACTGTATAAAAATATATACTTACTTCTTACAAAAAAAATTAAAATAAGACGTTATCGTGTTGGTTTTTTATAAATGCTAAAACGAAGCATATTCATATTTAATTAATATTTACTCAGATTAATATAAAGTTAACAAAAAACATAAAAGATATTTCAGTCAATATTTATAAAACATATAAATTATTTGTATCGAACATTTTAAATAGAAAATAACACTCATGTATCGCATTACAAATAATTCCTTATTTTGAGGTATTTGAATACACCATCGGTAATAAGTGGCTATTTCTATTAAGTGATCACGTATCACATTAAAAGTAACTCCTTATTTTACGGTTTTAAAGTATCCCATCTGTAATAAGTCGCTGCTATTATTTAGAACTCATGTTGTGTATTACAAGCAACTCTTTTCTTTGAGGTGTTTAAATATATCATTGGTAATAAGTTGCTATTACTACCCAGTAGTTATGCAGCACATTATACGTCAGACATTACATTTTAGTTATGAAATAATGCAATGTTAAGGGGTATGGTATTACCAGGTAATGTGTTCTGTAATACCAACATATTACCAAGGTTTTGCTGGGATACCATTTAAGACTTAAACACATATTGGATTGACTTTTTCTTTAGTTAATAGATAAAGTTGCAACAAATAATTAAATTAAAAAAAAAAAATTAGCCTTGATTTGGCTTTAAAGATGACAAAAAATCAGACAATGGGTACGTTCGGCAGATATAATTTAATAGTCAACAGTTCTACAACAGTTGTACAACTACTTGCTGAACGACCTGATCACTAACCGCTGAGTCTGAGCGCTCAGGTAGCGCTGTCATGTTTTGGTAGCGTAAAAATGTTTGCTACTTTTGATCAATAAGTGATACATTTGTTGATGTTCATATACAATAAAAATTGTTTTGTAAGAATGATAAATAAAAACATACAAATATAATTCGAAAACAAAAATTAAAAAAATAAAAGGAAACTACAGAAAAAGTGTATTAAAAACAAAACAAAGAAAACATCGGTCAGCAGGGTAAGTAATCACAAATCGCTTCAAGTCACTGGTATCAGTTTAAGGTTTCTTTGCTATTGTAAAAATACTGAATTTAAACTTTCAAGTGAAAATAAATTTTACGTTTTAAGAGAAAACCCGCAGCCGTAAGCATGTTTCTTGGCCCGTCAAAACTTTAACTCAAAATTATTTTGAAATGTTTGAAATGTCATAGGAATCCAACCAGCAGTTAAGAAATGGCTGAATTATTTTCAAAATATTTTGATTCTACCCCAATATCTGCAAAATGGAAGAGTTGGTCCAAAGGGCCACATGTTTGTATTTTAAAATTTTTTGTATATAAAATAGCCATTCTTAGAAATAATAAAACAAAAAATTTGTAGTTCTTTTTTGTGTAATTTCCTATGGTTTTGGATAATTTTTGACCTACAGCTGTGTAATTTTTTGATCTACTGGTGGCAACACTTCTATGGCCCCTATTATCAGTGTTGCCACAAAGTTTTAATTGATATCCCCATTTTGCAAGAACTCAGTAAGAAACCTCAAGTCCTTCAATTTTAAAATCTGTTATGATTCATTATTCCAGAGCGCTCTAAAATTTGTTGGCTGGGTAATTTACTTTTTTCTTTAAAAATGTTTTTTTGTTTAAATTAAGGGTGGGTGCATTGAATCTACAGGTTATAATCTGTATTTTAAGACTTAAAAATAAGAGTATACTGTTTTTACTTGTTTTTATGTGTTTTAAATACCGTTACCTTTACCGCTACCGATACAAACAAAATTCGATACCGTTACCCTTACCGTTATTCGTTTCGGTAACCAACCTTGATAAATTGGTCTCAAATTGATGATTTAGGCCTTGTGCGAGGTGGCTAAATAAAATCTAAGCTGGTAGTTTTAATAATTAAAATTATTATCTATACATTTTTTTGTAAGAATAACTCAAGATTACAAAATAAAAAAGTTAAATAATTGGCATTTTTATAGAAATTAATAAATACCGGTAGCTACTCATAACAATACCAGTATCGGTAACGATAACGGTATTGGGAAACTTTTTTAGGGGTAATGGTAAAGGTATTAAATTTGAAACGGTATTTTAGCGATAACAGTATTATACCGATAACGGTAACCAACCATGCAATTTATTGATTCAACAATTTTTTTGGGGATTTCAACTTTCAAAATGAGGAAATGAGCTACAATTTTTCTGGGAACACTGTATTTAAATTTATTAAGTCTGCAGGGTTGTAAATTTTAGTAGCAAGAAGCTGTGGACAGCACATTGTTGCCACTTTTTAAATAATTATTCAAAAACGGTACCGTTTACACATTCGTTTGAATAATAAAGATCTTTTTGTGTAGCTTTTGCGTAATTTCATTTTTTACAGAAATTTTCTTAAAATTTTCAAAGTCCAGACTTTTTAATATACATCTATATATGTATATAAAGATGGAAAGAAATGAAAATACTGTTACATATTTTTTTGTGTTTTGTGAAAATAGTAAATTCCAGAGATTTTAGCAGTTTTAAGCTGCCTACACACTAGGGAACATGGTTGAGGGAACAAAAAATATCAAAAAATTTTGTAAACACGAAATGCACGCTCTCAACACTCACACACACACAAACGCACTCACACATTCACAAAAAATGCTCTCTTTTTTTAAGTATGTTCCCTAGTGTGTAGGCAGCTTTAGGTTTTTAGTCATGCCCTATTTTTTTTTTGCTGGAGTTAACATGGTGCTAGGGACCTTGATTAGACAAAATTTTTGCTAACGCATTACGGTTGAGGAAATAATTCTGTAATTGAAGCATGTTCCAAATTTCAACCGAATCGGATGAAATTTTTGAATAACTACACTCAAAAACTTTGACAGTTACCACATGACAGTTGTTTGTATAGTAATCTGTAGTTGTTGTTTTTAAAAGTAATCACAGTTGCTTTTCTATAGAAAAATTCAAAACAACTGTTATGACAGTTATTTTTAATATCTTACTAAATAACTACCTTTTATCATGTCATAAAAAATTACTGTTTTTAACTTAAAGAAAAGTTAATGATAATTATTTTAATTTTAAAATATTTTTATTTCAACTGAGGTTTTTCCTAACTGAGCCACTGAGAAGTTTTTTTGGTCGAGTAAAATCCCCAAACTTTTTTGAAATCTCCAAATCCCTCCCCACAAATATCTGTCCAAAATCGAAGTTGAAATCAACAATATGTGCGTTCCGTACGTTACCGATGGTACCCGCGGGATCCCAAATCAGCCCAAACAACAAAAATTTACACGCAATTTTGAGTACAGGAACGCCTTTGGGTTAGTTTGGGTAACCGCGGTAAAGTACGGGAACAGACATAAAATGATTCGAAATTTCTGTATCTGGCAACACTGCAACTCAATACGGCAGAAAAGTGTATAAAAAAACAAATTTCAGTGGCTGAAATAAAATTATATAAAGTTTAGATTGTTTAATTCAGTCTTATTATAATTAAAATAAGTGTAGAAAAATAAACAACACAAGTTCAAATAAAATCAAAAATGCAGAGCATAAGGCAGCGTATTCCTGGACCCATAAATTGGTCTTTAATTAAAAGAATTGATGTTCTATGTAAACTCAGTCAAGGTCATAAAGAAAACAATGCCCTCCTCTCCACTGAAATCAAAACGTATGATTCGCGACGTTTAATGAGTAGCAGCATCAGTAGAGCGGGGTTTAATACAACCAATAATAAACCAACAACTATAGAGGATTTTGAATTGCTGTATTCCTTGACCAAAGAGAAGTTCCAATGTAGATCTTTATTTAAGCCTGTCTAAAATAATGTCTAATGTTATTCATTGTATGCTAATATTGTGTTTATATGGTTTCTAATATCGTTAGCTAAGAAACTACCAAAGGATGTTAATGCAAATGGTGTTTTTGCCTGTAACGAATTGGATTTGAGCGAGGTGAATGTATATGGCTTCGATTATGACTATACACTGGCATGCTACAAACCTTGCCTACATGATTTGCTTTACAATTTGGGACGTGATATGTTGATTAAAAAACTGAAGGTATGTAACAAAAAGTCTTCAAAATCTAAGGCCTGCTCGATTACAAAAATCGGAGATATTTTCAATAGAAAAAGCACTATTGATTCAACAAAAGGCTGCCTCTTCTAACCTAACCTATATAGGAAAGATCCAACTGTAGATTATTCTCTAGGAAAAAGTTAACAATATAAGAACTTTTCTAAAATACAAATTTCTAGAGCAGGGCTGGTAGAAATATAGCACACGTGTCAGTGGCAGACGAGCGTATTTTAGATGGCACTGGACGTTTTTTTAATATTGTCAAAACATTTTAATTTTATTGAGAGATCAGCAAAAATTCTGTTTAATAGCAGTTTTCATATAAACTCGAATTATACCCGTAAACGTTGTAAGCCTGTAGTGGTATTCTCTAACGTTTTAACGACAAAATTCAGTAGTTTGATTTAAACCGATAATGGTAAAAATTTTCACAGTTTGTAACTTGCCTTTTTAAACGATGACAAAATTGTAATACAATTTAATGGAAAATCACTAATGAAGCCTGTCCATAGAAAAAGTCAGAAACTAGATCTAATCTGATTCTTTTACGATTGGTATTGATATTTTTAAAATATTGTACAAAGTTTAACAAATTTTTAATGAAAACAGGACTTTTAAATTAAAAATAAACTTATGGTGGCACGCGACAAGCGTTTACAAAAAATTGTCTCTTTTTGGCAAGCATCGAAAAAATTCAGATTTCAGGATTTTTCTATTGAATAAAGTTTAAAGGATTTTTCTAAAGGAAAACGTTTTTAGTACCTGATAATTTTTCCAAAGGAAATGTTCTTTGGATACAAAAATGTTTTTCTTTAGAATATTTTATCACAATCTTATAATTTTTCTAAATAAATTTGAGGTTGACAAATTCATCTGAAACTGAAGATTTTTCGAAAGGAAAATGTCGAGAACGCTAGAATTTTTTATAGAAAAAGTTAACAAATTTGTTATGTTGTTGAATAGTTCCTCTAAAAAAATTCTCAGAATATTTGTATCACGGCATATACTATTATTTTTTCTTTAAATTATTAGTACCCCCAAGCAATTTCAAAATTGGAATACATACCGGGGTTTGCTGTACGTGGTCTTCATTATGATATTGAAAAGGGATTGCTGTTGAAATTGGACTCTTTTCTACAAATACAATTGGGTTCAGTATATAGAGGACGAACAAAAGTTCCGGACAGTGAGGTTTTAAAAATGTACAAAAATCGTATTTTACCAATCGCTTATGTAGAGGGTCAATCAAAAAATCAGGTAAATTGTAATATTTACAAATAAAAAATATTAATTTTTTTCCCATTTCCTTAGCCTAATATTAAATCAAAAATGGTACAATTAGCTGATTTATTCTCGGTACCTGAGATGTGTTTAATGTGCAATGTTGCTGAATATTTTGAAAAGAATAACATCGATTATCATCCAGAAATTCTATTTCATGATATTAAATCGGCCGTTCAGTCTTGTCATCCTATAATGCATCAAATTGTTATGCAAGATGTCGATGCCTATATTGAAAAGAACGAAAATTTACCAAAATATTTTGAAAAACTACTTAATGCTAATAAGAAATTATTTTTAGTCACCAATAGTCCATATTCATTTGTGTAAGTGAAGTGGAAAAAGAGGAATAGATATCGTTTTAATGATATTATTATTATATTTCAGAAATCGTGGCATGAATTTATTGGCTGGCAAGGAGTGGAGAGACTATTTTGATGTCATAATCGTACAGGCTAGAAAACCGAAATTCTTTACTGATGAATCTCGACCCATACGTTTATATGAAGAACGTAATGATAGTCAGGTGTGGGATAGAGTATCTAAATTGGAAAAGGGACAAATTTACTATGAGGTTGGTATCTACATAATTACATATTGTTTTTTAAACTTATAACCGTATTTTAAATAAAAAAATTGCTCTAACTAGTTGCTAACATTTTTATATACCAAATTATTATAAGAGAAAAGTTAAGGACTGGTTAGAATATTTGAAAAAAGAGAGAAAAATTAACATAGGATCATTATTGAAACTCCTGGGAAAATATTCCCGCATTCGTAAGCGTTCGAAATTGTTTTAAAGTGTAAATAAAAGAACACGAATAACTATTGTTACAACTTTAACTCATATTTATAATAAAGGAACGAAATGCTGCACCTCTGATTTAGTTTTAACCTTTTTAATGTTTTAAGTAAATAATTGCTATCGAATAAAACTCGATCACGACTGAAGTAATTTGCCACCTGTTCTTGATAAACGAAACGATAGGATTATCGATACCGCTATTTTAAATTATTTTGGTAAATTTATTTTAAGGTTAAAGGTATTTTAGAGATATGGGCATTAAGGTATTTCATATATATTTTGAGGGTTATTTCGATAACTGTGTTTAAGGTGTATCGGGTTTCAGTTCTTTCGGCGCATATCGAATATTGTTTAAAAAAAGTATACAGTTAACGGTACTACATTTAATTAACAAGAGAAAAAAACAGCAACGGTATTCTTATGATAACGGTATAGAACAGGGGTGGCAAGACTTTTTTCGCTGCGTGCCAGAAACGGACAAATTTTTTTTGTAAAAATGTTTCGCATGCAACCTTAATTTTAGTTGTCTTTTAAGTCCTTTTTAAAAATTTTTAAAACTAGGAAAATTTCTCTTTAAAATATCATCGCAGATGTACATATTTGTTAGGATATCCCGCATGAAAAAACCCCAAAGGGAAAAATTAAATAACATCCAAGAAATGACGTAAAAATGTTTGACGGTAATTTAATTTTTGGGGGTTTATTTAATCTTTAAATATTGAGATTATTTCATTATGAAAGAATCTCCAATGAAATAAAATTAAAACAGTTTGAACATTACTGCCTTTTAAATTTTTTGGGGGTTATTCCATTTTTTGTGGTTATTTCATTTTGTTAAAAAAAGTTAAATTATTGGGCGCCATCAAATATCTAACTACATAAGAAACTAGTTGAAAAATGTGCTTCAGGCAAAATTTTGATTTTGTTAAAATAAATCGCGTGGTTTTTAACATCATTATAATGAATAAAAATCGCATATTATGGATTTGAGCCGAGAAATTTCTATTTCAGATGAAATGGCTCTTCGAAACACGATCAAAACCCAATTTCAAATTCCGACAAAGGGTGTTATTTCATTAAGAAACTTATTTTCAGCTTTTTATCATTGACGGTCATTTCGTAGGACCTATTTTCCCTTTAAAAAAAACTTAATTTTTTAAATCCAATTTTATTACAAGTTGTTTTCCATTTTTGTGCAATTTTCTGGTACTTTTTATTTCTCCAATTATGAGGCATTTTCTCATCGAAACATTTAATCTTCTTTCAATCTATAATTTTAGAAATTTCCCCAGAATTTTCTGATAATCGAAATTGCAAGTTCTTTATTGAGCATATTTCTTTAAACAAAATATGATGGCAATAAAGAGTTTTATTAATTTTAAAAGACGATTTACAAGCTCTATGAAAAATTTTACGATTATGGAGTTAAATCAGACATTTTTGTAACCAAATTTAACATTTAACTGAATTTTTTGCCGGTCTTCTAATAGTTTAAATTTTTTGAAAATATCCAACAAAACGTTGCGTGCCACCTACAATCCACTCGCGTGCCACTACTAACACGCGTGTCATAGTTTTGCCAGCCCTGGTATAGATTGTTTCGGCAACAATATTTTTCAGATGTTATTTATTTTATTTCGGTAACGGCGTTTTAATGGTATTTCAGTTATTTTGGTATGAATTTTTAAGGTAGATAATTAAAATGGTTTTGAAGCGGTGCCGGTATTTTAGCGTTAACCATACATTATATCCAAAATCATGGTTATAATAAGCAAAAAAATAAAAATTATAAATTTTACTAAAAAAATTTTAACTTTCTTCTAGGGTACTGTGAAGCAATTACAAGATTTGACTGGTTGGAGTGGACACAGCGTTTTATACTTTGGTGATCATCCATATAGCGATTTAGCTGACGTGACTTTGGAACATGGCTGGCGAACTGGTGCAATTATAAATGAATTATCGGTAAAAAAAAATTTTCACTAGTGATCTGTTTATAAAACATTTTCAATAAGGAAAAAATTGCGACTAGGTGCTGCGGTGGCGGCGGCTTGAACAACTAAGTACCAGAGCTTCGAAGGAGTTAATTCCCTAATCCCCTTTTTGAGCTAAATTTGTATTTTGGGAATGACTTCGCTGACCAAACTTAAACAACTAAATGAATTCCATTTTTTCATTTGATTTACCTTGAAGGAATTTATTAATTTTTTTTTCTAATTTCTTTATAAAATTTAGAGATTAATCACAAGTGGGTCGATTGCAGAGCTTGAAAAATAGAATTCCTTTTTGAATAAACTCGCATTAAAATTAACTCATTTTATGATTCAGTGAATAATTCATTATCACTTTAAATCAATGATTTGATATTGAATAAAGTAAGCATGTGATTTATACAAATTTCAATTGATTCGATTGAATTATTTGTTTACTGATTTGATTCGCGAACTATAAATCAAGGCAACCATTTTTTGCTAAATTAAATCAATTCGCTTGATTCTATGAAAAGAATCAACAACAATCAAATTGATTCTTTGAATAAGATATTGATTGATAGGCAATAATTCAATCAATAAAATGAGTTTTGCGAATCGATTCGTACAAAATTGAATCAGATTTAAAAATGGAATTAAGGAATTATGTTTTTAAAGGTCTGGTCGATTTTAAAGGTCCGACGACAGCAAAAGTCGTCGCGATTAATTTAAAGTCATCGACAATTTTTGACGTTTAGAAAAAAAGGAAAGCAAAACAAGAATATGGTTGTATAGGGTGCGGCTTAAGTAACTATATGATTTGTTTTTTAAATAAATCGTCATATAAAATCAAAAAAGCCGTAAGTTACAAATAATTCATAATCGACATTTTGATCGATTATGATGCACCGCAAATATTCCTTCAAAATTTTACTCTCCTATGACTAAACACGACGATTTTATTAAGAAAATTCTAAACAGCCCCCAGTGTAAGCGCAAACAAATTTATAAAGTTTTTTCCTCTACTGTAAAATTTTTTAAATGTAACTTCCCAGCAAGCATGGCAATACGAAGAAGATTCCCCGATCATATTGCTAGGAAGAAAACATTTATTGCCGGCAATATCAATTTCGTATTGCGGAAGTTTCTTCCGTCGGGAATAACTGTTACCCGAAAGCAATACTTTCAGGAAACACGAAAGCAATACCCCAGGAAGATAAATCGGCGATATCGCTAAGTTATCATCTGGAAGATAAAAAGGTGATATCGCCAAATAAACTCCCCGGTACAATATAAAGGTTTTAATTTTTAATTATTAAATTTTAGCCTGAAAAAGAACATAATCCATTGACCAACACATTAATTATCTTGATTTCAACGTAGCCGATTTTTCCCCGCATTAGATCTTCATTTTTTCAAGGAATTTCTTTCCTATGTGTTTTTTGATTGTTTTTATACAAATTTTGTTTTAATTTTTTCCAAAATGACAAAGAATTTCAAAAAAATTTTCTTTATCTTCCGGATGATAAGAAGGTAATATTGCCGCAATATCATCATAAAAACCTATGACAAAAAATTCAATTTTTGAATTAATTTTTTTTTAAATATCACCAAATAATAAAAGGAAAACAATTTTAAAAGACTACTTGATTATTTTCATTCAAATGAAAAATAGAAGATATCGCTTTAATATCTTCTTGGAAGATATCTTCCAAATGCTTGCAGGGTTACGGCTTTTTTGATTTCATATGACAAAATATTGAATGGAATGAAAATTGAGTATTAACTATCGAACGATATTTTCAAGGAATAGAAAAACAATCATAGTTCATCATAGAACGCCCTCTGGAAATAAAAAAGAAACCGAAGTTATTTTTGGGAGGGGCTCGGAGCCGGGAAGCCGGCGGGGGGCAAAAATCGGGGGAACATAGTAACATTTAAGTGTGTAACATTACATCATATAGTTACTTTAGCGGCACCCTATATTTGTTTCGCCATAATTCTTCACCAATTTAATTGGTTTTGCATTAATTCTTGTAGTTTTACATTTTTCTGTATTTAATTTTCCTTTTTTGCGGTAAATTAATTTTTTTTTCTTTGTCAAAAACATAAATTTTTTGTAAACAAAGTACGAATTTTTGTAACTCTAATACGAATTTCTGCAACTCGTGTTTTAATGGCAAACCTTAATTAGTTAAAAATATGGCAACAATTTGATAAATATTTTGAGTGTGTTTGTGGGTCGTCATGAAAATATAATAGATTCTATTATGACGACAAATCGCCGGACGACATGGCGACATTTTGCCTCCAATAAAAAATATAAAAAAAGCAATTCTCGTCATTGTCGACCCAGTTGTGCTTAATCTCTTAATGCGTTAAGGAATTCATTCAGTTGTAGTTAATTTAACTTTTGGTCAAGAAATTTATTTCCTAGGGAATGAATTTCCTGAAAATTTAATTTTCATAAAATTTTTTCCTTTAATTCCTTCAGGGAATTAAAAACTTGAATATATTTTTTTTATGAAATTGAAATACAGCAAATTATTATTTACAATTTGTTAAATAAGTTTTTTGATTTTAGTACATTTAATTACGTTAAAGAAAAATATATATATTTTAAACTTTTTTGTGATTGTTTACAAATTTAGATTATTCGATTAATCGTATTCAATTATACGAATTATTCGTTATTCCAAATCAAAAATTGTTGGATTAATCGATTGAATACCCTAGAAGGGACCTATATTAAGTATTGTTTTATCCAAAAAAATTTTTTGTAAATATTTAAAATTATTTAAAATTTGCATTAACGCTAATCTAATTTCTATTATTTTCCAGCATGAAATAAAAACCTTGAATACTGAACAATTTAAAGTCACAGCAAATTGGTTGCAAATGTTAACACAACTCATTGAAGAGAACCAGGACAACGAATGTGAATCGGCTAAAATATGCCTTCATAAATGGATGCAAGAAAGAGACGTTTTAAGGTACAAATAAAATGCTAAAATTAATAAATTTAAACTAGGCTCTACGCAAGTCGCTTACCTACTGTTACCCGTCTCTCTCACTGGCTCTGTCTGACATTTCAATAAATTAAATTGCAGTTAACGGGTTTAGCTTTCTTTATACATTTTCTCATATTATCCATATTTATTGAAACAATTTTTAATATTTGTTAAAATTTTACAATAAAACTCAAATTCTCAACCCTTGAAATGTCGGACAGAGTAAGTTAACAGAGGAAGAAATGCTTGATATTCTATGCTCGTTGCCCAAACTAATTTAATTTTCACCGTTTTTAGAAATATAACAAAAACTGTATTCAATGAACAGTTTGGCAGTGTTTTTAGAACTTATCATAATCCCACCTATTTTTCGAGACGTTTATTTCGATTTGCCGATATCTATATGAATGATATAACGAATTTATTAAATTACTCTATATCACATACATTTTATCCACGACGAGGTGTTATGCCACACGAATATATTTCGTATTTTATGTAAAAGCACATAATTCTAGTAAATTAAGCTACAAAGTTGACGTTGAAAGTTTGTAAATTCAAGAAAAAACAAAACAAAAATTAGTGCCATTATTAGAGAAAATTAATCAAATATCGAATATTCAATTGAAATTATTATTGTTATTTAGTTTAATAACTAACCAATTATACTGGGATGTTTTGAAAACGAATCCACATCAAATTACTCGGTTTTAAACAACAGCAACAACCCGTCAAGGGAAATTATTTCCAAATGCCAACCTCACCCACAATCCACCTTGGACATGGTGTCCCCTGTTAACGCTGACGAGGCTCTGACGACCGAGTATGGGCGGTATAATCCGGTCCCACGGCAATTGGACTATGTGCCGGAATGATTCGGATGTATTCGAATTTTCGAATTTATCCGAGCAAGGATTGTCACTCCGGCTTTAAATGAGAATTATTAACTACAAATTCTCATTTTAAAGCCGTTAGAATAACAACAACCCGTAATTTTATGTAAAAACGAACAATTTTATGTGGATTGTTTTTTCAGGACACCCCCGATAGTATAAAGTATTTATTAATTGTATTGTAGAAATTAGCCTTGCTAATAAGCATAACCTGTACTAATAATATTAATATTCAGCAAATTAGTAAAAATAATATAAAAAAGTAGCACAAGTTTTGTTATAAATTAAATTAACATTAGAAATTTTTCTACTGAAGTATTTTAGCTGGGTTCATTTGTATTAACAAGGAATGACTTCCAACTGAAAAATGCATGATTCGGAAGATTTTTGTGGCATCACAGAAATAATATACAAAAATTTTCCATACATCTTTTTTGTAAGTACAAACAGAAAACTTCTTAAATATGCACAAACAATGAAATTTGTAAATACGAAATACTTATTTGGTATATTTTTAAATTTAAATTTTTTTAAGATTTTTTTTTTTTTTTGAAAAAATTACAATTACAAACATTTCAAACAAAATTTTTTTGAAGGTCGAATTTCAATAAAAAAGTGTTTGTATTTACAAATTCCATTGTTGGCGTGTGTATACGGATTTGTTCAGATATGAACAATACAAATTCCCTTGTATTATGTCACGTTTGTAAATTTCATCATTATTGGAGTTTTAGGTTGTAGGCGCATTCCTTGTAATTTTATTTTATTTATTTATTTATTATACGCAACCCTTGTATTCTATAGGCCTAAAATTAAAAATACTGAAAAGAAACATTTGTTAATTTAATAAAATAATAATGAAAACTAAGAATTATTTTTCAAATCTTTTTTTTAGTTATAAAAATGATGTACTAGAAATTAAAAAAATTTTTAACGACACAGACAATTTTTTTTGTCCATGACACTTTTTTATTGTATAAACCATCATTGTATGGCATCACCACATTTTTTATTTAAATTTAAATAATAACAAACAACAAAGCAAAAAACAAACGGATATCTCAAATTTTATTATTTGTATATATTCCGCGCTTGTTTTTTTCTTATTTTGAGCAGTTTTCAGCAATTTTCGAGTTTTAAAATATAGGCTCAGCTGATACTAAACTGATACTAAATAGTTGCTCAGGTAATACTAAATTTCAGCGCCCTCTGGTGGTGAGTAGTGTAAGTTCTGATTTCTTATCTTTATAATTACTAGTCTCTGTAAACGATAACTTTCTTTACAAAATCGATGAAATCTGAAAGCTTCCACAGAAACTATTTTACGGACAATTTGTTAAATAAGTTTTGGGATTTTAGCACATTTAATTCCTTTAATGCAATTAATGTATATCCTGATAAAAATAAATTAAAAAAAGAAATTAAGACAAGAATGAAAAATTTCAGAGCTAAAACATAAACATAAATATTCGCTATTTTATTAAGTTGTATCAAGTATACGCTGTTCAATCTTCTTTTAACACTGGTTAGTCTAAATGGATCTACCTCTAGTAATGTCAACTTGACGAAATAGCGAATATAAGATAAGAAATACGCGAATTTTTCAGTTTTTTCTTAAATTTTTCTTTTATCATAAAAAATATTTATAAAAAGAAATGCCTTTTTCATCAATAATAAATGGGTATTTATGCATTGAACAATGCCAAAAGAATTTCATTTGCATTGGTAAATTGTAATGCTAATGAATTAATTGGTCTATTCAATTAAGTAGTCCCAACTATGGTGGTAAGCAGGGATCAAGCAAAATGCTTCCAATTCTGGTGCTTTTTATACAAAAATTGTATAAAAAGTACCAGAAAACATTGTAATTAGTGTTACTTATACGACAAGCAGGTGGCAGCAACTGGCAGCAACGGATTCACAAAAGCAATAGTGACATACAGATGACAGCACTCTAGCCCAAACGGATTCACAAAAGCAATAGTGACACAGATGACAGGACTCTAGCCTAGCCACGATCCATACATAAATTAGATATGGCAGCACAGTATCAGCGATGTCAAATCACTAACAGCGTTGCCAGAAAATGTTGTGCTCACATCACCATTTGAGAAGTTCAAATACCCAAAATAAATTTATAAATCCCCAATATAGTTTTTAATACGAATTTGAATTGGGTACTTCAATGTATTTGCATACACTCATAAAAAAAGTTAGTATAAAAGTTTGTTAAACGCGTTCTGATACAATTGAACTAATTTTTCTGTTAATTTTTCTAAAAATTTAGGATTGGCTTATATTTTTTGTAAATTCAATTTAGCATTACAATTACTTTCATCCATATTTGAACTAACTTTGCATGCTAATTTTTAGTAATTGGTGTTCTTAGCTTTACAAAAATTTCAGCTAATTTAACCCACAATTATTTCCTAATTAATATATTTTTGTGATTATCTGATCTATATATTTTATTGTTTTTTTATTATATAGTCGTAAAATAGCTTGTATCTCGGAAACTAAGCCAGATAGAGCAAAATGGACAAAAATTCGTCACTCTGTACTTATAAGTTAATCCTTATAAACCACCTATACTCCCAATAATAAGGGCATGTCTAGGATCAGATTCGGGAAGTCGAAATTTTAACTGACATTTTAACAAAAATTTGTAGTTAAATCAATTAGAATTTTTGCTGAATTCAGCTCAAATTTCCTAGGTAATTAACTAAAATTGTGTGTATATTTAGTAGTATATAAAATTTAGCTTACCTAAATTCAGCAGACCATAAATTTCAACTTCACTGAAAATTCTGCTGGCGCAAATATAGGTATAATTTCCAGTTATTTCAGCAGAGTTTTCAACTATTTGTACGGGTTTTTTTATGAGTGTAGTGTCGCTCTTCCAATTAATTCAAGAAATTAGAAAAAAAAAATATTGGAAAAAACCTGGACCTTTATCGGATTTGGCCCATATTTAAAAAGGAAATGTATTTACAATCCAGAGGAGTAAACGCTTTGCTTTATCTTGCTTAATCTTCGAGATATGGACCATTTTATGAATTGGATTTTTTTATTAAAAGTTTTCGAGATCCATGTTTGCATAGAGGTAACCTTTTCACGATTGTAGTCGAGATTTACTTCCATTTGGCTCTGTCTCTCTTACACTCATAACAAAAGCCCATACACTAATAGAAAAAAGTCTGTAAAAAATATAACTAAAACTAATAAAAAATAGTTAAAAATGATGCTACAGAAAAAACTGCTAAATTAGCAGATTATTTTTGCTATATATTAGTAAGATAGACACAGCGAAACTAAAACCGCTAAATATACAGAATTTTAGTTATATGTATTTTAGTTAAATTTTTGTTAACAGAATGTAAAAAAATAACACGCTAAAATCAGCAACTAGTAGCCTAAAAAGTTAGAAAAAAATTAAAAATTTTCAAAGATTTTTTGATTTTTTTTTAAATCCAAATGAAAATGAAAATCGAGCCTTTTGAAAACAGCTGTTTACAATTTTTTTAGCAAATATTTCTGTTAATTTAACAGGATAGACTGCTATTTAACAACTAAATTTAGCTTAAAAATAAAAAAAAATTTGTAGATATAACAGTGTGTTTTTGCTATTTTTAGTCTACCAATATTTAGCAATATTTTCTGCAGATTTTACAGTACAATTTGTTATTATCAATTAAATAAAATTTAACTAAAATTCTGTAAATTTAACGGTTTTACTTTTTTTCCATAAATTATGCAAAAACTTTTTTTCTAAGTTTAGCTGGTAGTTAAACAAGTCTTGTTCAAATTGTGCATTACTATTTAAAATATCCTATTTTTTATCTTTTTATAAATTTCCAAACATTAAATTAATAAAAAAACAATAAATACTAAACACCATGTTGTATATTTTTCAATTCTTTTTTTTTATTATTGTGTTTTTGCATGTATTTATTTAACATAAATTATTTTTTCTTTTTAAAATTAAGGCAATTTTATATTTAAAAAAATACAATTTTTAAACTAAAATTAAAAATTTTCTAAACCATAACATAAGAAAAAAAATTATATTTTTATATTCTTATGTGTGTGAACTCATGAAGTAAAAATTAAATGATATACACTTAAATTTAATACATTTAAATTAAAATAAAAACTAACAAAGACTAGGGGGTGAGAACTTAAAAAATATTAAATATAAACATTAAAAAAGGGTTCCTTTTAAATTTAAAAAATTATATTTAAACATAAAATTAAAGAATAAGGCTCATATGCATAATCAATTTTAAAATTTATAAGTGACTTCGAAAATAAATTGTTCACACAAAATTCATTTTATAAACGTGTTATAAGGTTTTCAAATTAAACAATATAAAATAAACTTTGGTTTATGTCTATAAATTTGAAGATATTATTATTAAATTTTGTTTTTTGGAGATAAAATTAATTTCTCAATATTTTTCTTTTTCATAATCAAAATTCACTTTTCAACCTTGGGTTTTGTGGAAAAGAAAACTTAAAGTTTTTTACTTTGAGGAGGAATGTGAATAAATAGAAGGATATTTTGAAGATTTCACTTTAAAAACTCATAAAATTTGTAGTGGTTTTTTAACGGTGAAATTGTGGTTTATTCCCCAGTTCGTTTGACACTTAAACGTGGTAATATATTTATAAAATTTTAAAAATATATATAAATATATTTCAACAGTTTTTTGTTCGTTAAGCACCGTAAATTGTTTTTCACGTGAAAAAATTTCACTCGAATTTAAAAGGCCTCAAAAGTTAATTTAAATTCTGAAAATGAATAATTTTTTTAATTTATTAGAAAGACACAGTCCCAATAAACACAAATTGTCACTTTATCACGGGAAAAATAATAGTCTTGTATATTTAATTTGCGTGAAAACAAAGTCTACATAATTTTCACTTGAAACTCATTGTCGTGAAAAATATTTTTTTTTATATGGAGTATAACAGTTTTTCACGTGAAAACGAAACAATTTACTGTGCTTTATATGTTAAAATATTTTGACTATGTTTAGGTTTTACAGTTTACGCTATGGTTTTAAAAAATATATATATTTATAAAAAGGTATGTGTCTTAGCTGAGATGATGAATATAGTTAAAAGTGGTTCGTGTTTTTTGTGTAAAAAGGTTAAAAATTGTTAAAGAAAATTTTGAATTTTTTAAAAAATATTTTCTGTTTCAATTAAAAATGTTGGTTTTTAACATTTAAGCACCGTAAGTTGTTTTTCACGTGGAAAAATATCACTCGAACTTTAAAGGCTTCAAACTGCAATTTAAATTATAAAAATGAACAATTTTTTAATTTTATAACAAAGACACAATCACAATAAACACAAAATGTCACTTTTTCCCAAGAAAAATAATAGTCTTGTACATTAAATTTGCGTGAAAACAAACTCTACACAATTTTGACCTGAAACTCGTTATCGTGAAAAATCATTTTTTTATATGGAGTATAACAGTTTTTTCAAGTGAAATCGAAACAACTTACGGTGATTTACGCCTCAATTCATAAACACTTTGTAAAGTTATAGGAAGTTTATAAAACTAAATTTTCTTACAAAATTTGTTCAATAAACGTCCTATAATTTTACAAAGCGTTTATGAATTTAGGAGTTAGTATTTAGATGTTTTTTCATTTTATTTTTGTTTGGCATTTTCTTTTTAAACAGGAAAATCAGTTAAAAAAAGCGTTTTTAATGCGCGACTATAGATAAAATGTTTTAAAACTCAGTTTGAAATTTAGAGTTTTTACGAACCATTCATATTATTTTTTTTGGTTAATCCATGAAGAGAGTTTCAGTTAAGTTTGGGATTTTTTTGCTCAAATATAGTGTTTTTTGTTTTACTCCAATTGTTCCAAAAACTTTGGAAACTTAAAATATTCTGGTACTTGATCATCGAGACGGGATATAATTTTATAAATTGATTTCTTCCACGATTGTTCTGTATCTTTGCCACCTTGTATAACGCGGAAAAATTCACGTAATGTTTGCTCCACTACAAAACGGAAATTTTGGGGAACCTTTAAAAAAAAAAAACAAAATTCAAAAGGAGAGACAAATTTAAATTAATTTTTATTGTAAAATATTTTTAAAGAATTTATTTGAAAACACAATTACCTCGATATGATTATTGCGATTGTAGTGTAAATTCAATACTTTATAGAGTTCACTATCGACACTTATGTGCAAATCTTCGGCACATTCAACACTTTCGGTAACAGCTTGACGGGCATATTTATCCATCTTGTCATAGTAAAATTCACTGTAAATTAATGTTAAATTAAGCAAAGTTAATAGAATTTTGACAAAAATTTTGAATAAGAGAAATTTTAAATGTTAATTCGGCTTAAAAGCGAGCTGATTTTTAGCCAAAAACTTAGTAAATTCAGCAAAAGTAGCGCTAGCTTTTAGTCGATTGCAAATGAAAAATATCCTTGCTGAATTCAATAAAACTTTTTGCTAAATCTTAGCAAGAAATCACTTGAAAGTCGTTCTTCTTTGGTTTGTATTAATCTTCCCTTTTCTCCTATATAAAAGACCAATATAAATAAAATTTGTTCGATTAGGTTGAAGAATGTATATGTATTTATGTCGCATATTTCTACAAATTGCGGCAATAAAACTACATTAATCTTCCAATAATTTAAAATTTATTCATCATGAATTTTATATTAAAACGAGTAAAAAGGTTAAAGTCGGGCATGCCGACTATACAATACCCTACACCAGTCTGGTTAAAAGCCAACTAATGTTTGGATCCGAAATTCGAATGGGTTAAAATGGGACTTGTGTCAAAATTTTCTATAATGTGAGTCAGCGAACCAAATTTCATTAAAATATCTTAATATTTGCGACCTGCAGTTTGTAACCAAGCCAATTTTGGGGGGACCCTTTTATGGGCACTAGGTCTAAACATGGACCGGTGTTAACCAAAATCAATATGCTTCGTCTTTGGGCTGATATAGGTCGGTGTACCAAATTTCATCAAAATATCTTAATATTTGCGACCTGCAGCATATAAACAAAATAATTTTGAGGGGACCTTTATATGGGCAATAGGTCTAAACATGGACCACTGTTAACTAAAATCAATAGGCTTCGTCCTTGGGCTGATATAGGTCGGTGTACCAAATTTCATCAAAATATCTTAATATTTGCGAACTGCAGCGTATAAACAATATAATTTTGAGGGCACATTTATGTGGGCAATAGGTCTAAACATGGACCGCTGTTAACTAAAATCAATAGGCTTCGTCCTTGGGCTGATATAGGTCTGTGTACCAAATTTCATCAAAACATCTTAATATTTACGACCTGCAGCGTATAAACAGTATAATTTTGGTAGGACCCTTATATGGGCACTAGGTCTAAACATGGACCGATGTTCACCAAAATCAACAGGCTTCGTCCTTGGGCCAACATAGGTCTGTGTACCAAATTTCATCAAAATATCTTAATAGGCTTCGTCCTTGGTCGGTGTACCAAGTTTCATCAAAATATCTTAATATTTGCGACCTGTAGAGTGCGCACAAGAATGCATGGACAGACAGACAGACAGACAGACAGACAGACAGACGGACGGACGGACGGACGAACGGACAGACGAACGAACGGACAGACGGACATCGTTAAATCGAAATAAAAAAAAATTCTGAGCCGATCGGTATACTATAAGGTGGGTCTAGGACCAATATTTTTTGGTGTTACAAACATCAGCACAAACTTATAATACCCTGACCACATAGTGGTGTAGGGTATAAAAAGTTTAAAATTTCCGATTCAGATTGTCGCATTCAAAATTTTAATTAAAAGAAATTGTATCCGTTTTTACACTATTCTACTCTGTGTAGGCCAAATGTTAGTATTCGAGAGAGTAAAAAAAATTGTATATACATATGTCATTACATCCGATATTTATTTTCTTTAGGCAACAGACCTCGGTGGGAATGGCATATATTGGTCATTTGCTTGATTGATGACCGTCAAAGTTTTATCACACTGTGGGAGTGTAAGGTGTAAAGTTAGCTAAAAACCGAAAAATTTGAAAACCTCGGTTTCGGTTATTTTTCGGTTTTCTTGTGATATTAATACAATTGTTTTTAAAATAATTAAATATATATCCCAGCAAACAAAGATGATCATTAATGACTCAGAAATGAGCTCCAAAATCATAAACATTTTTCCACTTTTTCCTATGAAAGTGGTCCGTCCAAAAGAGCCCCCTGTGTACTCACAAATGACTCAGAAAAAAGAACGTATAAAATCGAAATTTTCCTCATAAATTTAAATAATTTTGAAATCTTCTTTGAGTCCGAAAAATTAAACCTCATTTTGAGACAGCTTTTTAGATTGTAAAGACAACTTTTTGGATTGTTTGTTGAGGGTTCATATTTTCGACCAAAAAAAGAGTGCTTTAAAAAAAAACAATGATCATTTCTATGAGCTATTTAAGAATCTTATTTATGAGCCCTCCGAAATTGCTGGCTGGGATAAGAATTAAATATTTTAACACGTTCAAGATATTTATTGAAATTCGATTGAATTACTTAATCGAATAAAGACAATTACTCCGTTTCTAGATTCTTTTGTCGGCAACTAAAGCTGTATTTTCAAGAGTTTAAATTTTAGCAAATTGTTTAAAACAATATAAAGTTAAAATTTTATAAATTTCGCGGGCTACGAAATAGTACTTAAAAAAAAAAAAACAGTTGAGTTAAATGTAGCTTCATTATCCTTCCGGGCAACAAATTGTATACAAACAGATCTTCAATAGCTGCGGTCTTCCTCCGACCAAAAAATCGGATCCCTGTTCGAAAAGTTTAATATACATATAAATACTAAAGTTGTATTGCATCCAAAGTTAATAAATATTTTATTCCGACAGCAGAAAATATGTTTAAAATTTTTGGTTGGGTCACAAATATTTTTTGTTTACAAAAATAACCAAACACCCGACTAAAAAACTTTTCATATAATTTTATATGATTTGATATAATTATAAATGTTTATATGTGTGGCTTTATATGACCATATACATTTATATTAACACTTTGGTTTTATAAATATGTTTGATATGACGTTATATATTAAGAGATCTTAAGAGATCTGCAAATATAGTCTATACATAATTATATATAATTGCGTATCAGCTTCTCTAAACAATCTTATATCAAAATATATAACAAAATTAATATAAAATTGTATTAATTTCATGTATAAATTTATCTGACATGATTTCTAATAATACAAAATTTTAATTGCACTACAAAATAAAAAAAAAACCCCGAAATTGTGGATCTGGTTTTGAATTTTGCACTTTGACATATACATAAATAAATGTTTATAATTGAATTTAACGTATATTTTTCAAATAGTTGGCAAAATACTCTTTATTTAACTAAAAATAATTTTAACCCTTAAATGCGTGGTGTAGCCATTTGGCAACATACCGGTTTTTGAATAAAAGAAAAACCCACTTGATGCACAAAACTACATTTTTGGGCATTGGGAGCCCCTTCTGTACATTGTCTTCCAATAGTTTAGCGCAGAATTTTTAAACAGAGTAAAAATCTTGGTTTTGCTCTGTATATTTGTGAAAAATCTAAAACGCGTTTTTTTTTTTACAAAAAGTGTAATATTCAAAAATATTTGTTTAAATATTTAAAGTGATATTCTCGCAATAAAATTCATTTTGGCGACAATAAATTTTGACAATTTTTTTTGTTTTTTTTTTTCATATACGTTAAAATAATAAATTAAACAATTTAGCTATTTGGCAAAAAACCATATTTTTCAATAAAAATCACCTTTTTTAAAAATAATTTTTTTTTTGTATTTTTCTTGAAATGTACACGCCTTTAGAAATCATATATAAAAAAATGGTTAAAATAGAAGAGATCTTGCATTTAAGGGTTAAAAAAATAAATAAGGGAAAATTTTTTTTTTTTTATTGTGGAATTAAAGGCCGAAATAAATATTTTTACTTTAAATTTAAAAATAAAAACATATTTTGAAATGAATATGGTTTAAAGGCTCCATTAGTCTGGTAGTATCGTAAAGTATCGTGTCAGCTGTTTACTTTCAACTAGTGATAGTATACACAAATTCTTAGTTTAGAAGTAGATTTGATTTACGATACCTCATTTCACCTCACTTTACTACCAAACTAATTTGGGCTTAAGTTCATTTATTTTTCCGTGAAAAAAAAAATTAATTGTGAAAGTTAATTTTTTATTTTATAAGAAAGACACACATTTTGTAAGAAAGACCAAAACTCTAACCTAGAAAAAGTTGTTCCGACAAATTTTTAATTTGTATTGTTTTATTTTGTCAGCTATTTCCAAGTTTATTAGCAAACATTTTTCTAAACATTAAGCATTAGTATTTAATATGAATGAAATAAGTGATCTCAACAATATTTACTAAAATTTTCTTTGAAAATCTTCATCAAATTATATGTATTTATATATAATTTGATGCAGTTAGATAGACCCATTTTTCGGATCAAATTGTATCAGGTGAGATAACATGCTTATCTCGCTTGATATAATTATTATTCCAATATTCGGATCAAATTAGATATGGACGTATATATGGGTTTATATATGGTGATATACGATTATATAACATCTTTTTTAGTCGGGCAGCTGTTAACGAGATAATGAAAACCCCTTCAACCGTATGTGAACAGTTTTGATTAGTTTCCAAATCAGATTGCTAAATCGCCTACAAAACTTGCTTGTGAATGGGGTATTAAATTATGTCATCCGTAAAAACCAAAAACAAAACAATTTATAAGCTAATATTTAATGGAAAAAAAATAATACAACATTTTGTAAAATAGGAGCTGAGCCCTTTTCGAAATTCAAGATTCAATAATATCGCACGCAACATTTTTTTGAGCGCTCAGAAATTATGACTCGTAAAAGACTCTAAAATATGATAATTTTCAGAGTGCTGAAATTTTCGAGTCATAAATGAAACATAATAGACTCGTATTTATGAGTGTATTCGACAATTTTTTTCAAATTTTTCCATTACTCCTAAATAACTCAAAAATTAATCTTAAATGACTCATAATAGCTCAGAAAATTCTAAATTTTCCAACAATGCTCATAATTCAGGGTATTTTATGAGTCGTAAAAGTGCGCTCGGAAAAAGGTTTTACCGGTGAAGAAATACTCCCTCATATAGGTATAATTTCAGAAAGTCTTAGGGCTCTTTTATGAGTTTTTTCGGATTCTAATTGTACACTGGGATGCAATCTAGTTAGCTATTTTAATTGGTTAAAGTCATTGTTAAATACCGACTTATTCTTGTCGGTTTTCGGTTTCGGTTTTAAGGCTTGAAAAACAGTGATTTCGGTTTTAAGGCTTGAAAAACAGTGATTTCGGTTTCGATTAAAACCGACAGCAAACGCTAGTAAGGTGTTATTTTCCACAGTTGAAAAAATAAAATAAAAATATTTTTTTTAAATTTATTTTTATCGGGATATACATATGTACATTAATTGCATTAAAGGAATTAAATGTGCTAAAATCCCAAACGTATGTAACAAATTGTGAAAAATAATCCGTTGTAGGCATGTCCCTATCCGGATTTCATTCTTTCCTAAGGAAATCGTCAGGGGACGACGTTTTTAGAATTTCTGAAAATATTTGTTAAGTTAAATTACAAACTCAATGAGAGTTTCTTTTTCTCGTCTAGGAGCGTTATTAAACATTTAAAATATCAAAGAAAATACAAAAACAACAACAAAAAATTACCAAAATTTGCTTTGTCATCTTCCAATATACTACTATGTAGTTTTGACAGATCTAGCAATGTAGTGACATCCATTCATGTATAAACAACAATAAAAACAATGTTTTCTAAAGTGTCAGTAACATTTAAATTTGCACAAACACTTGCATATTAGTTTTTTTCATGGATGGTAACCGAAACGCTACGGTTATCGGTAAGTTGAACTTTGTTTTTTATGAGAGTTCAGTAACCTGTCCTAGGATTTGTCTGGTGACATGTCACAAGGGGACAATTTACCCCTCCTATGACAACGCCATGTAAAAGTGACCACTCTATTTCATATAAAGGGGCCAGTTCGGTGACAGTTTGTTAAAATTTCCCGTAGGGATATTTCTCATTTTCTCTTTTTTTTTCTTGTTAAAATTTATAAATAGTATACTTGATATAGAAGAAGTTTTACTGATTTTTCTACTAACTTATTTTTTTTGAGTGTATACTTTTCTGTGTAGAAATTACCTAAAAAGTATTGCAAAGCGAATTGTTTACATACTCGCATGTAAGATAAAGAGTATACAAATTGGTAAATATTAATTATAAAATTATACTTTAAATTATTAAAATTGTACGTGAAACCTCATAATTGAATTTTTTACATTAGGTAAACAATGTAAAATATTGGTAAATAGTTATAATTTTTTAAAATTGATCATTAAAAATGTTATTATTAAAAATGTTATTATTAAAAATGTTATTAACTTTTTTAAATAAATATTGAACATTATTGAGAATTTAAAAATTTTTTTTAATAATTTCCACACCAATTTTAGGAACGCTTAAATTTTTCGTTTTATAAATTGTGTTTATTATTTCATTTTTAAATAATATGCTGGTCTTCTCTTTAGGAGAAAATATTTTTCCCTTTAATAAACACGTTTTGTATGATAAAATTTTTATAACTTTTCCTTTAAAATATTTTCTTAATACTTTTCATTTCAGTTAAAGGTTTCTTATTTTTTCTAATTTAAAAACAAAAACCCGCATTCTAATTTAAAATTACATTTGACATAAATTTTTACAGTCGAAACCTAGTTTAGGAGAATAGATTAAAACCCTTACTTTAAAGCCAATGAAATGTATATCATTCATAACAACATACATTTAAAAACTGAAAGTATTTTTAGTACCAGCAATAACTTTGGCGCGTAATTTATTTTAAGAAGCAATCGAAAACAGCTGTTTTGCGTAAAAACCCAAATAAACTGTAGTGGCACACGTTTATTTAGTTTAAATCACCTGGACTGAGATTGAAGTTTGTGCAATACTTAACCACCCTTAAGAACAGCTGCTAAGGTAAACATACACCGTTCAAAGGCAAAGACGTTTGGAACACAATACAATTTTTAAAGAAACAAAATTGTCTTAAGATCAGATTTAAGAAAGTGGATGGTTGTTGTACTAGGATTTCCCTTACTAACGCGCGTGTGAATTTGCACCTTTATTTCTTTCCTTTTGAATTCAAAGTTTCAAATTTTTTTATAGAGATTTTTGTATTGTGTCATGATTAATGCGCATGGCTAAGGGTAGATTTTTTAAACAAAAATTTCTTAAGATATTTCATATAAAACTTCTAAGACGTTTGTTGTCGTAGAAGATTTTTTTTTTGTTTTCAACCGTTTTCTTACGATTTCTTAGTTAGGGGTAGTTTGAATGAAATTTTGTTTTAGGGTGTATTTTTTTCCGCTTAGGGTTAGTCAATTTTATTTGTATATTGTGGCTTATGTAAGTTAAAATGGGTGGGAATTTCTTATGGCCTTACCTTTTATGTATGAACGTCATTGAAACTTATTATTATTGTAGAAAAAGGAATAAAAAGTTAAACCGTTTTCCGGTGTGAGAAAGTTTTTTTTTTTTTTTTGTAAGAAGTAGTTATTGTCAAAGAGGACAAAAAAGTAACGGTTATTTTTGAGTAAATTAATATTAAAATCAAGAAGTAAATATAATTAGCAAAAGGGGTATTATTAAGAACAAGTAATTAGAAAAATTTTTTGTTCTCTATAAAATTAACGTTATGTAAACAATAAAAAAATTTGTGAATAATAGTTATAAAACATTTGTAATGATTTCTCTGATTGAAATTACAAATTAGCAGATGAATATTTTTTCGTTCGATTTTGAGATCAAATATTATCACATTTTATTTTTAATTATTTTTAAATTAAAGAAAGATGATAAATTTTTTACAAGTAAACTACAAAGAATAAAAATTGAAAAAAATTCGATAAGGCCAGCAGAATACGTATTTTCGGGTCGGAACTTCATTATCCTATGCTTTTATGGGTTAATAATTGATAATGATCTATTTATATTGAATGTAAGACAAATAAACAAATATAAACAACTCCATTGACTAACATCAACGAAATTCTAACAATGCTATTTTTATCCTCTGTTATTACTGTTTTCGCTTTGAAATTTAATTCTTAAAGTATCGCAAATGGTTCTATTCAACTCTGATCTGATCTCATCAACTCATGAAGCACAGATTTATGAACAACAACGAACCGTTTATTTTAAATTTAAATGCATATTCTAATTATTTTTAACCTACAACATAAATCCATGTTTATAGTAAACAAATAGGCATATTAAATTATATTTTACACTGTATTTAGTGTGTTAACCAATTTTTTAAATATAAATTTTGTTTAGTTTTTACTAAAATTAGTATTATAATTTCTTAAGTACGAGAATAATCTTAGTAAATAAGTTTATTTATTGTGATAACTTTGGCAAATGGAAACTTTTTTGAAATTTTGCAAGAGCCGTTTTTAGAGTTAACCCCATATTATACTAAAAGTTGGACTTTGGGGATAACTTAGAAAGCTATACTTCCATATAAAATTTTTGAAAAATTGCGAATTTAACGTATAGGTCGCTATACATGAATACATTTTTTTTGTTATAATATTTTGCTTTTAATTGCTTCTTTACTAAGGCATAACATTTATCAAGGTCGATTTGACATCAGTTGGTTAAAACTGTAAAAATCCACATAAAATTTTTCGTTATAGCTTCGGCATTTAAAATCGGATTTTAAAGTGTGATATATCGATTTTTTCGCCTCGAGGACACCAGTGTTTTGCTATAAAGGAAAAATCCAATGAAAAAAAATTTAAAAAGGCGACCCCTACGTACGGTAACCAATTTATAAAAAAAATTCTACTGGGTTTATCGAAAAACTTCCTTAGCAAAAGTTTAATGATTTTTGCGAGCTTTAAATTTTCGACATTAGGGTTGTACATTAGGGTTGTAGTAACTGAGATCTGGTGGGTAACTACTAGAACGGGATACTTGAGGTCAATGGCCCTTAGAGCAAAATACTGGTCTCCTCGAGAGAAAAACATCGATGTATCACACTTTAAGATCCGTCTGTAAATGCCAAAGATATAACGAAAAATGTAAAATGGCGACCCCTACGTTCGGGAAAAAATTTTTTTTTTTTGAAACCTCCTTGCAAAAATATTTCATATTAGAGGGTGTACGGCGCACTTTTTTTTGCCTGTAAGGTGGTACGCTCTAATGTATGTATGAACAGTAGTGGACTCAAGATTTTTCGAACTTTGTTATAATTTTTAGTGTCCGACCGAACTCACTTTTTTAAGGCCGAACCGAAGCCGAAGCCGAACTTCGGCCAAAATTACTAAGTTCGGCCGAAGCCGAATACTTTTGTGTTTGAATAAAAACACAATTTTTTGCAACTTTTTCAAATTCAAAAACGCGGAAACCAATTTCTAAATGGTAAAAACATAAAAAAGTTGTATTTTTCGCTCTTTAAGTAAAAATTAAGTTAAAAATGTGCATATTTATAAGTTACTATACAAAATTAAAGAGCTAAATGTTGCAAAATATTGATTTATAGAAAAGTTCGGTATTCGGCCAAAATTTTGCCGAACACCGAAGTTGGCCGAACATCACTTTTTGGCCGAACTCCGAAGCCGAAGCCGAATACTCGGTCGGACACTAATAATTTTTGTGTTATTATAGAAACTTAAATGATTTTTTTTAAAGCATAAAACTAAAATACTCTTCTTCAATGAAAACCTAAATACAGTAGACTATATCATTAAGAAGTTAAAAAAAAAAAAATAAATTCCAAATTGTGACCTCTTTTATTCAGTATTATCCCTATTTGAAATTTTCGCCAAGTTCCTTCTTTAATATTTTGTCCAAAGTCCTTTGTTCTTTAAAAAAGATTTTATGCGTGAAGGCATGCTTTCCACGAGATTTTTAATAGTTTGAATATTAGCCCATTCCGCTGAAACTCTTGACCAAAGATCATCTAAGTTGGTCGGTGGTCGTTCGTATTGGGATAGTCTTCTTTTGACAATTGCCCACAAATTCTCGATGGGATTCAAATCGGGGCTTTGAGCTGGCTACTTCAAAAACTGAAAAAACTACACTTGGATATCACAAATTGAACAAAAGTTATTAATACAGTTTTAAAAAAATTCAAATATGTATCCACTTTAGTCCACTACTGTATATAGAATTAATGGTCAGAACTCTATTAATTTTTAAAAGTTAAGATTTTGTCATCCTGTGTTATAAAAGCTACTTTAGAAACTCTTCTTTTTGATTAAGTATTTATGTATAATGAAAAGAAAAAACAAATAACTAGGGCAAGGAATTTCATGCACTTAAAAATGGAAAATATGCGCCTAAAATATGCGGCTAAAAAAGAAAAATATGCATTAAAAACATAAGAAATATGCACTAAAAACTATTATTTTTGCAAAAATAATGTAATTTAAAACTTAAAAATATAACTAAGTTAGTTATTTTGCAAACAGACACAGAACTCGAAGATTTTCCATAGGTCAATCAGGTTTTTAAGAATGTTTATTTTGATTGATTCAAAATATAAAATTTTGAATTTTTTATATTTTTTTACAAAATAAAAAATGCTCCTAAAAATAAAAAAAAGCACAAATATGCATTAAAAGGCACAAAATATGCATTAAAAAGGCACCAAATATGCATTTAAAGTCAAAATATGCAAAAACATGCATTTATGACAAAATATGCAAAAATATGCAACTACAAATCGATGCCATTTTGTTCTAAATTTGATGATTCGGATAAATATTTAGTCCATATTAGTTTTGGACTTTCGACGAAAAACATGCATTTGCATGAAATTCCTTGCCCTACAAATAACAAATACCTATTACGCAAATATTAAATAATGTTATAAAAATCTACAATAAAACCGCTCCAACTCTTAAGTCCTAAACACCTACTCAGTAAATACAATTGTCACTTATATCCCTGAAAAACGTGTAAAAATGAACTCACACATCATGCCCATTTGTAGGTTGTTCCTCAAATGCACATTTATTTTTGTTTTAATAAAAAACGGAAGGATTTTTAATGCACAGGTGTGTGTGTGTGTGTTTTGGTGTGTGTGAATGTGTTGAAATTATAAATGGGTAGAAGTGTTTAGGATTCTATATGTACAGTATGTTTGTACACCAGAGTTTAGTCACTTAAAAATTGTTTTAGAACAAAACAAAAAAAATTATATATCGTATATGTAATAGAATATATTAAGCTTTTGACACCTTCAGCTACAATATTATTGCTGGTGTTTCTTTATAAATATGTGAGAATTTATGTGAAAATAAATAACGGAAAAAGCTAATTAGCTTTTCATTAGAAGAAATTATATATAAATTTGTAGTTTCAGTTCTCTATAATAAGCATGGATGGTAACCGAAACGAATGCGGTTATCGTTAGGGTAATGATATTTTAGGTTATTTCGGTAACGGTATTTTAAGGGTAACGCTATTTCATTTATTTCGGTATCGGTATTTTAATGATAACGGTATTTGAGTTATTTCGGTAACGGTATTTTAAAGATAACGATATTTGGGTTATTTCGGTAACGGTATTTCAGTTATATCGGTAACGGTATTTTAAGGGTAACGGTAGTCAGTTATTTCGATGCATTCCGTAATTTTTTTTTACAAAAAAACAAACGAGATTAGAAACAGAACCAATTTATCAACTTAATGTACAAAAAAAATACCCAATAACCACGTGAAATTACCAAAAGCAGAAAATTAAAAATAACGGTAACGGTAGTTTAGGGATAACAATATTTCATTTGTTTCGGTAGCGGTATTTTAAGGATAACGGTATTTCAGTTATTTTGGTAACGGTATTTTAAGGATAACGGTATTTCAGCTAATTCGGTAACGGTATTTTAAGGATAACGATATTCCGTGTATTTCGTTAACGGTATTTTAGGGGTAACGGTAGTCAGTTGAAAGGGTTTTGAATCGATAACGGTATTTTAGCGGTATTGCCTGCCAACCCTGATAATAAGTGTATTCACTTAATAAGAAAACAATATGTTGTAGTGAGTTATAATTAAAACAAAAACTAAAAAAAAAAAATTAAATGTTTATTCTGTATTCTTCTACTATTTAAAAGTTTTAGTGCTGACATTTTAGTTTTTTTTACCAATATTTAACATTTTTTCTATTTAAAAATTTATGAAACTTGCATTTTATCGATTTTTCTTTTTAAAAAGTATCAATTGCTACTTCCTAAACAATGGTAGCAGTCAGCAAGAAAACCTTGAACTAATAGCGGTGACTTGTACGCTGTTTTTTTAAATATATTTTTTCTATAGCTATCTTTGATTTTTTTTAAATTTTTGTTTTTAAGGCAATCGTTCAATATTATTGATCAATGTTTTAAAAATCAACCAATCAGAACAAAGTATTTAAAAATAAAATGTTCTGATTGGTTGATTTTTGAAAAATTTATCAATAATATGGAACGTGTATGCCCTACTTTAAAGTTATATTTGATTATTTCTATTTGTCATTCAAACAAAAAAAAAATTTTTAATCAATTTTTTTTACTATTTGATCAAAAGTATCAAACATTCATTCATTGCGTTTACCAGACGCACAACTGTTACTAATCCGCTACTCAACAATCTGGCGAACGATTTGATTACCTACCGTCAACATGTTGTGGTAGGGCAAATATAATTATTAGGGCAAGGATTTTCATGCAAATGCATGTTTTTTCTCGATAGTCCAAAACTAATATGGACTAAATATTTATCCGAATCATCAAATTTAGAACAAAATGGCATCGATTTGTAGTTGCATATTTTTTGCATATTTTGTCATAAATGCATGTTTTTGCATATTTTGACTTTAAATGCATATTTGGTGCCTTTTTAATGCATATTTTGTGCTTTTTAATGCATATTTGTGTATATTTTTAATTTTTAGGAGCATTTTTTATTTTGTAAAAAAATATAAAAAATTGATACGTTTTCATATTTTGATTAAAAAATTCTTAAAACCCTATTGACCTATGCGGTATCTTCGAGTTCTGTATCTGTTTGCAAAATAACTAACTTAAATACATTTTTAAGTTTTAGAGTGCATTATTTTTGCAAAAATAATAGTTTTTAGTGCATATTTCTTATATTTTTAATGCATATTTTTCTTTTTTATCCGCCCTAATTCCTTGCCCTAATAATTATTATAAAGGAATACAAAATTTAAAAAAATCAAAGAAACCTCTACAAATATTTTTATTTTAAAACAAAAGTAACATCGTTCACCAGATTAAGGTAATCATAAAGCTCTACATATCAATTGTAGCGGTAGCGGGTTTCTCTGGTAAACCTGCCAATTTATTACGATTTATTATGAGTGTTTGTTTCTAATTTTTTTAAACACAAATTGTTGGCGTTTTTTTTTAATAGCAAATGCTGCTCTTTAGCTATTTTTCTCTAAATTAATTATTGTTAATGGTGCCATTTTAGCTGTTTTTTGCTATTATTTTAACATTATTCTTTTTAAATACAGGGGTATGGCATCACCAAAAAAATAAGTTATAAAAATAGTATTGTTGTCACTAGATGGCACTTTGTTAAAAAAATTGACAATTTTCTTCTTTTTTTTAAATTTAAATAATAACAAACAACAAAGCAAAAAACAAACTCATATATCAAATTTTATTATTTGAATATATTCTGCGCTTGTTTTTCTTATTTTGAGCAGTTTTCAGTAGTTTTTGAGTTTTTAAATAAAGGCTCAGCTGATACTTAACTGATACTAAATATTTGCTCAGGTAATACTAAATTTCAGCACCCTCTGTCGGTGAGTAGTGTAAGTTTTGATTTCCTATCTTTATAATTACACTCAACCAAAAAAGTTTGTAATGGCTACTGAAAATTTTGCTGTTATTACGGGAAATTTAACTGTTTTGAGGACAGCGGTATTTTTTGCTAATTTTAGCAACACATGTATGCTGATCTGTAGTGCAATAAAATTAGTAGCCGCTACTAAATTTTAGTAAAATTTATGTAAAATGCAATTCAAAATAGATTTGCTAAAATCAGTTAAAAAACTTACTAAATATCATAATTTTAGTGCAATGAAATTAGTATAAATAATTAGTTGCAGCTACTAAATTTCAGTAAATTGCTGTAAACTGTAATTTAAAATCAATCTGCTGAAATTAGCAAAAAATTGTACTAAAAAATAAAAAAAAAATGTAAAATCTAAAAAAAAAAAAATTTTCTTTCGATTGTAACAAGCGTATAATTATTTCATTGTACTTGAAATTTGGAGTCAAAATTGCAAACGGTTCTCCAGTTATTGCCGTTTTATGCATTGGAGATGCAATAAAATTTTCTGGGTGTTATTTCTAAACTAAGAATATATCAATAGTAACAAATATAAACTAAACAAGAATTGTAAAATATCAAAAAAAAAAAATATTTTTAAATTATTATATTTTTCTGCTAAATTTAGCACTCGGTTTTGAAAAATTAGTAAAATGTTTTTCTGAAATCAGCAGCGAAAATTAGTAAAAAAATCCGTAATTTGTAATAAGAGAATAGCAAAAATGATTACTAAAAATAAAAATTGTATTAATAATCAGTATAAAAATAGTATAGTGCGATTGGAAACTGTTTACAAATTTTTTTACAAACTTTTTTATCTAAGTGTAATAGTCTCTGTTTAAGTAGAATCTTTAAATATTTTAACACAAAATTTTCTAACATATTTTGAAAATAATTAAAGTTTTATAGAAAATTAAAATTTTTTTTACTTACCGAAAATTTGAAAACCATTTCACCAATTGGGCTGTATTATCTTTATTGAATTTAATATCGGGAAAATACATTTTCAATACCGATGAACTGGGATAACGTACCCAGAAGAACATTAGCTTGGCTTTACGCAAATGCGTTGACGTCAATGTTGAGGAATGTGATGTTGTTAAGGAATCACTATTTTTGCTGAAGTTAAAAATTGAAATTTAATTTAAATTAAAGCGGATGCAAGACAAGAAAAGAAGAAGAATATAAAATTTCAATTTCTTTTTATAAGTACAAAAAAAAAAAAACAAAAGGTGAAAAACGCTATTTTTCTATAAACTTTGTTTTTAAACATAAGTTTAGATTTTTTTAAATAGATTTTTCATTACATTTTGCTACGTAAAAAATGTTTTTATTTGCTTTCCTGTGCCACTCATGCAACAAAAAAAAAAAAAAACGGTAAGAAAAATACTCTAGTACACTAAGAAAAAAATATATATATATTAAGTAAAAACGCACTCAAAACGAGTAAAAAAGTTAAAGTCGACCATGCCGACTATATAATACCCTACACCAGTCTGGTTAAAAGCCTACTAATGTTTGGATCCGAAATTCGAATAGGTTAAAATGGACTTGTGTCAAAATTTTTTATTAAATGATAAAAAAGAGAAAATCGGAAATATAGCCCATATGGGAGGAAACGTCTAAATATGGACGTATCCTATCTAGAATCAATAGGCTTTGTCCTTGGGACCATATGAATCAGCGAACCAAATTTCATTGAAACATCTTCGTATTTGCGATTTTAACCAAAATCAATAGGCTCCGTCCTTAGGCCGACATAGGTCGGTTTCCAAATTTCATCATATCTTAATATTTGCAACCTGTAGAGTGCGCACAAGAATGCATGGCCAAACGGACGGACAGACGGCCATCGGGTCGTCGGACGGGTCTAGGTCCAATATTTTTTGGTGTTACAAACAACAGCACAAACTTATTATACCCTGTCCACGTCGTGGTGTAGGTTAGAAAATTTAAAGTAATTTTTTTTAGAAAACTTCTGATGACTTTTCAGTTTTGATGCTTTTACGTACACATTATTTTAAGTAAGTATTTTAAATCTCTTAAATCTTTAAAAAAAAAAAAAATCGAAAGTGTTCTATCCTTTTGAATATGTACAAATACTCGTATTAATCCTTTTTTGTAAATTGTGGTAACAAGATTTTTTGCAATTTTTTGTTTGAATTTATTTTCGGCCTCAAAAGCTAATTCTCTTCACTTCTAAATTACCCCTCGTATATTTAAAATACCTTTAATCAATGTTGTTGATTTGTATAACTTCTATCCCAATTTGTTTTCAGCTTTTTTTATTTTTTTGTTACGAAAAAATAGCAATACTCACATTATTTGCTGTTTCGAAAACAACATTGTTGGTTGCATTCCATCAAATTGCATATCAGCCGAATTACAATCCGAACTGCAATCCTGAGCACTATAATCGGGTGAAACAGCATGTTGAGCGGCCGCTAATAGGGTGGGATGTAGCTGATGTGGAGGCAGTGGTGGAGAACCACGAGAGTACATTAGGCTGTTCACACCTCCAGGTGGTGAAGAGGATAATTTCCTATCATCCATTTGAGCGGGCGTGGGCAGGGCATGTGGACCACTGTGAGGACCGTGGGGCGGCGTGGGTGGTGCATGCGATGGATGTGGGTTATAGAATGGACTGAATGGTGAGAAGACTTGCGACTCGTACAGCGAAGGATTAGGAATGGCGACCGAGGTGGGCATCATAGGTAGTGGTGGTGGCGGTGCATTTGGATGATAACCAGCGGGCACTTGGCCTCTGGTAGAATAACTTTGGGCGGGTGTTTCACTGGTAATATTATGCTGTTGTTGTTGCAGCTGCTGTTGATTTCCTGAATTCAAGAGATTATTGCAATTATTATTGTTGTTGTTATTAAGCGAGGCGGGATTTAAAGCATTGCTGAGATTATTATTGCAGGGTCCATTATTTTGATTCGATTGCAATTGTTGTTCATTGGGTGTACCGCCCACCGAACTAGGCGGTACCATACCATCTTGAGCCAAGATACGACTGACCGCTCGTGGCGTTATTCTTGTATCCGTAACCTTATGCCTTTTCTTTTTGTGTGAAACCACTAAACTCAAAGCTTCATTTTGTTCAAATTGCTGCTGCGGCTGTTGTTGTTGATCTCTAGGTTCGGGCATATATACGAGATTATTTTGCATAGGCCCAACTACTTGTCCTCCAGTCATCGAATTGTATAAAGCAGCAGCGGCCACTGGATTCATTCTCTGGGATGTTTTGGGTGCCTGAAACATTGCTGTTGCTGTGGGTTAAGATCGTATATTAGGTGGTGGTATATTTATCGAACTTAAAATATTGTTGTTAGTACAGTAAAGCTCAGTTAATACGAACTCGGTTAAGACGAATTCTCGGTTAATTCAAACTAATTTGAAAGTCCCAATATTTTGGTATCAATTTTCATATAAAAACATTTGTTAAGACGAGTACTCAGTTAAACCGAACTGCATGTGCAGTTGGCTTATGTCATTACCATAAAAATGTGACATTAGTAACGTTAAGAGTTAACACTAAGCGTTGGCTAATGTCAAATTTGTATGGGAATGACATAAGACAACGTTGATAGCGTACTGCACAAACGCAGCTATCATTAAGATTATTGACATGATGATGCTGAATGAGAGCAGTTTGCAATTGTTGTTGCTGCTGTTGCTAGTCAGAGGCAGCCTGAGGCTGCATGATGCCTTTGTAAGCTCATCGCCGCGGATGCTGCTGCAGGCGAGGAAAATGACAGTTGTGAGCCGTTGAGGCAACTATAAGATTTTGAAAATTTTTGGTGTAGTAACGCCAAATATGCTGTTTGTGCCATATTTGGCGTTACTACACCCACACCGTTTGAGGGCGTGGATACCAAATTTTGACAATTCGGATTGTTCGGATTTTGCAATTGTACATACTGGGGCACATTGACGGTTACATTCGTTTCCGGCCTTTGACCCAGTCTTTGAGGGTGGGCCATTATTACTTACTTAAGAATGTTGTAAGTGTCCCAATTGTTATTGGTGATTGGGGTTAGAGTTAGAATTTTGATTATTATTTAAACTTTTCGTTGCTAGATTGTGTACCATTATTACCTGCTTGTTGGACTGTTGAAACTCCTGCGGCTCCGGATGATTGGGCGAATTGTGATGAATTGGTGCTGTTCGTTTGTGAACGATCAGCTACTTTGGTGCGTGGCGATTTGCGATCCAAGATTTGTGAGGTCGATAGTAAATCTTTGTTTAATTGCTCGGCTGAAGCAGCCACTGTATCCGTTTGTTTGCTTAAAAGTCTTATTTGATGAATAAATTGTGTGATTGCAGTATCAACTAGGGCCGAGAAAAAATTGGTAATTTTTGATTTCATTTCACCAGCTGAACCTTCTAGATCGGCATCAGATATTTCCACTGTCGAATTGGAACTAGATCTCAACATGTTGGATTTTTCAGACAATTCTGGTATTAAAGCGGCATTATTGTGTCTGTGTTCTTCTTTACGCCTGAGCTGTTGTTGTTCCTGATCAAATCTTCTTTGTTGTTCTTGAGCTTGCTGTTGTTGTAATTGTTGTTGGGCAGCCATTTTAGCTTGTTGTTCGAAGAATAATTGTATAGCCTGATGTATTATACCTCCTTCTCCAGTTTGTGATTGTTGCATGTGTTGCAATACTGACAAAGGACCATTGAAAGATTGCTGAATATGAGGATGTCCACTTAATGGAGTGTATAATTTGCCTGTTATCATTTTTGACACCAGTTGTGATGGAACATTATTATGATTAGCATCCAAATTCATACTGGAATTTGTGGCAGAAGTAGCTCTTTCCCAATCCTGTTGATGCTGTTTCTCTTGCATTACAGCATCTCCGTTTACGGAGGGAGAAGATGATAAATCACTTTTATTTTCATCTTGTTCCATACTATCACTATTAATATCCCCAATTTCCTGACACTCGATTTGCTGCATCCTTTCTTTTAATTGCACGTGTTTTTGTTCCAATTGCACGTGTTTTTGTTCTAATTTCTGAAATTTTTCTCTCATAGATTTTAATTGGGCTTTTAAAGGATTTTCCTTTTGCTGCAATTCATTTTTATCTATTATATTTTGCTGCAATTCATTTTCATCTGAGTCGCCATCATCGACTGCAACGGCCACATAACGTTCCATGCCACGTTGTTGTGGCGGATTTGCCTTACGTTTCTTGCAGCCAATAACTTGAGAAGGACTCGAGCGCATGGAAGAGACAATATTCTCTACTCTGGCCCGTTTAAGATTTGATTTTTTACTAATGCCTGTATACAAAGCCTTATCCTTTACTTCTTCTAAATCATCTTTACTATTATCCAAGAATAGTGTATCCGAGTGACTGGGAGAGGTGAACGCTTCTAAATCCGATCTGGAATTTAAACCCATTAGCTCAACATCTTCCAATGTATCTTCTCTTTTGGTAATTTGTGCTGACATTTCTAAATACTCATTATCTTGTGGGTCATTTTTCTGTTGCTCTGAATGATCTTGTTCCGATATTTGTTCATTTTGATCTTCATGAGATTGTAAAGATTCAAAAGATTTACGCCTTTCTTGTGGTATACAACCATTCGTCAATTCCATAGAAGTTTGTTGATATGTCAAAGGTTCTGATTTAATTTTTATTTCTGACATGGAATCTTCTATTAAATTAATAACACTTGAGGAATTCTCTTTACACTCGGAAGAATTATTGTTATTATTATTATTATTATTGGCCAAGGATTGTTTTAATTCTTTTTTATGATGTAATATGTTACGTAGCATATGATGGTCCAAATCATTTTGTTGTTGCTGTAATATGGGTGAACTGGCCGATTGTTGTTGTTGTAATCCACTATTAAAAGTGGTTGAGACTACACCATTAGTAGAATTAATACCAACGGAGGGCGCCCGAGGGGCAGAATTTTGTAAATCTCCTGCCTGACGGGCTTGTCTGCCACTATTCTCTTCCAGTGAACGTTCACTACTATGGCTAGTACGTCTATTTTTGGGTGAAGTTGTATGAGGCAATAATTGACGTTCCTGGGAATGATTGGTTATTGTATTGTTGTTGTTATTATTGAGCAATTTATTGGTATTGGTTAATTGTGGAGAATTAACCAAATGGGCGGCCGATATAAATTCAGCATTGGGAACTGATTCCATGGCAGCTGCTAGCATAGCAATATCCAATGATGAGGGTAAACCACTAGTAGCATCCTGGGCCTGCTTCATTTGACGACCAAATAATTCATTTAACATTTTAGCCGACCCAAAACCGTTGGCTCCAAATAAATTACCCAAAGCCGCGAAAAACTTGCCTGTTAGCAAAGCCGAAGTTGGCGATGTTGATTGCGAGTTAGGTGAATGTAAGGAGTTATTGTTATTATTCGACTGATTTAATTGAAAATTTTTAGTCAAGGGATACGGAGATGATGTAGGTTGTTGCGAACTTAGTAAGGCCCCATATAGAGCTTCTCCAGCTGCAGCCGCAGCATCTGTACTCACTAAGACAGTAGTTGTTGACGGCGCTAATCCCACCGTTGAGGGTGCTAGCAATTGTAGTGATATTATTGACTGATTTATTGTTGAATTTTGCAATTGTGTTCGAAAATAAGTTAAAGAAGAAAATACACTTAAATCACTTTTTGAGTTGGAAAAATCCTATAAATTTGTTAAAAAAACACTGGTTGTTAATAATGAATGAGAATTATTAGTTTATTATTATTATCAAGCATTCGTTTGTTGTTATTTTTTTGTCACTGGGTAAATTTTATTTTTAAGGACCTTAATGAGGATGGTAAAGAAGCCACGTTAATTTTTGTCGACTTTTTATCTGAATCTTTTATTTTTATTTAACGTATTTACGGAATTTCTTAAATTTTTTAAGTGGCACAACGTTTTAGACGATACTGCCTCATTGACGGCACCTTTTTGACTACTTTCTAATTTATCATAAACGTCTTTTATGACGTGTTGTTGTGATCGTGCCGGTGAATGTGGTAATGAATTTAGTATCTTTGCTATTAGTCGTTGAGGTTGAGTGAGATGTAGTATTAAGAGTTTTATTTGTGCATGTTTTTTTTTTTTTTTTGATTGAAGAGAATTGTGCCTTTGTCGTCTTTTCCTCTTTAATGTTACAATTGGAAGTAGTTCGTGCTTAAAATTTTTTTCGTGGTTGTTTAATTTAGTGGTGGCTGTAGTTGTATGTGTTGTCGAATTTAAACAAGTATTGGTATGTGTATTATCCCCTCTTGAGTCGTTTGTTATGAGTTTTTCTTGTCGTACTTCTTCTGCCACCTCTTCTTCGGCTTGTTTTTCTTTATATAAAAGATCGTTTGTCAAGCCATTTTGTAATGGTATGAGTAACTGTTGTTGCAAAGGAATATCGAATTCTGGCAGTTGTTGTTTATCTCCTGTTACTAAATCATCAAAATTTAATAAAGACGGTGTTGAAGGTATTTCGAATTTTATTATAATTTCGGTTGTAGTTGCATTAGTGGAAGTTAAAGCCATGTTACTTTTTAATAAAAACTTATCATCAGTAAACAACCCAAAGCAATCCGTATCCTCCTCTGATGACATCATAAGATGCCACCAATTAAGAAAAAACAAAACTATACAAATCTTTTAAATGAAATTGTTTAATTGTTGGTCTTGAAAAAGGTAAACAACTATGCCTCTCTTCCTCTTTAAACAAATGCCCAAATATAACGGTAATGATGGTAATAGGAGTTGTAAACAAAAGAGTATTTTAAACTCTTGCTCTTCGCCTCACTTCGCCTTAGAAATTCTCCTTCTTTGCTTTTGGGTTTTTTCTTTTTATAAACAAAAGTAATAATAAAAATAATGATTTTGCTGTTATTTGTTTAACACTTGCAAACGCATTTAGTTGAACAAAATTAAATTTTTGTGTAAGCGTGAGTGTGAATGTATGAGTTTACCATAAAACGTCCATTGGTCGTCGACTTAAACGTTAACAAGGTGTGTGTTGGCTTTTGAACTTAACCCAGCTAGCCTTTTCAATCGTAGAAGGGTCTATTGCGAATAACATGCTGATCGTTTTTAATCGCCGACGAGCGCATATTTTAATCGTGGAAGATACTTCGCACGGGAGAAACTGTTACATGTAGAAGATTCATCTACATCTTTAGTCGTAGATGGAATTATTTGAGATTTATTTACAGATTGTCTTACAAAACTTTTATGAAAAACATCAAGAATCGTATGAGGCTCACGTAGGGATTGATTTACAACTTCTGAAATGGTCGTATGAGTCATTGAGAGAGTCGTAAAAGGCTCATTCAATGACGATTTGACGAATCGTACAATGCTCGGTAAGCTTTTCATTTTGCGAGTTAAACACTCACAGAAATAATTTCATTTTTGTAATATTTATAAATACTAATTTATTTAATTCATTCTTTAAAAACATAAACTTAACATAAACATAAAGAAAACGGCATTAGAATTCTTTCTAAAACAAAAAAAAAAAAAAAAAATAAATTGAAAAAAAAAAAATTTAGTTGAAGAAAATTAAATTTTTGTATAAGCGTGAGTGTATAACGACTTAAACGTTAACTAGGTGTGTGTTGGCGTTTGAACTTAAGTAATCAAAACTCTAATCTAGTACTAATTCACTCTTATTTTTATGCTCTTCCGAAACATTCGCTGGTTTAGAGTAGAGATACAACCTTGCGGCTTCTTCTGCGTTTATTTTAAGGGTAACGGTAAAGGTACCGAATTTTGTTTATTAGGGTATCGGTGACGGTATTTAAGATTGTTTCGGTAATAGTATACCGTTATCTAAACAGCAATACCGGTTCGTACCGGTAATATAAATTGCGTTAAAAACATATAAAACAATTAACAACTTAGCATTTTTTCATTTTAAGCGTTAAAAATCCCAGATTATAAGCTTTAAATTCAGTGCTGCTAGTTTCAGTAATTGATAAAAAGAACTCAAGATTATTATAATCGAGTTAAAAGGTTAAAGTCGGGCATGCCGACTATACAATACCCTACACCAGTCTGGTTAAAAGTCAACTAATGTTTGGATCCGAAATTCGAATGGGTTAAAATGGGACTTGTGTCAAAATTTTCTATAATGTGAGTCAGCGAACCAAATTTCATTAAAATATCTTAATATTTGCGACCTGCAGTTTGTAACCAAGCCAATTTTGGGGGGACCTTATATGGGTACTAGGTCTAAATATGGACTGGTGTTAACCAAAATCAGTAGGCTTCGTCTTTGGGCCAACATAGGTCTGTGTACCAAATTTCATCAAAATATCTTAATATTTGCGACCTGCTGCGTATAAACAATATAATTTAGGGGGGACCCTTATATGGGCACTAGGTCTAAACATGGACCGCTGTTAACTAAAATCAATAGGCTTCGGCCTTGGGCTGATATAGGTCGGTGTACCAAATTTCATCAAAATATCTTAATATTTGCGACCTGCAGCGTATAAACAATATAATTTTGGTAGGACCTTATATGGGCACTAGGTCTAAACATGGACCTATGTTCACCAAAATCAATAGGCTTCGTCCTTGGGCCAACATAGGTCTGTGTACCAAATTTCATCAAAATATCTTAATATTTCCGACCTGTAGAGTGCGCACAAGAATGCAGACAGACAGACGACGGACGGACGGACGGAAATCGTTAAATCGAAATAAAAAAAAATTCTGAGCCGATCGGTATACTATAAGGTGTGTCTAGGACCAATATTTTTTGGTGTTACAAACATCAGCACAAACTTATAATACCCTGACCACATAGTGGTGTAGGGTATAAAAACTTGAAGATTTTACATTTTTTATATAAATTAATAAATACCGGTAACTACCCATAAAAATAACGGTCTTGGTAACGATAACGATATTTTTATTTTTTATTTTTAACTTTTTTAGAGGTATTGGTAACGGTACTCAATTTGAAACTGTACTTTAGCGATAACGGTATTATAACGATAACGGTAACCAACCTTGCTTTTTTATATGGAGATTTGACAAAAACGCACTGCCGATTCTCTCTAAATTAAAACTTAATTTAATTTCTCTGCGTATATTTTAATTCTCACATTCTCTTCAATGTTGCCATATTTTCAAAAAAAAATCCGATATTTTATTGATGTTCAGAGATGGAAAAGCTGACACAATTGAACAATTAATTAAAATGAAAAAAATTTAAAATTTAAAATTGTTCAAAATTAATATAATCTCCAAAATTTACGAAAGATTGAAAATATCCCCAAAAAATCCCCTGTTGCCAAATGAAAATTTTTGTCCCCAAGACCAACAAAATATCCCCAAATTTGGGTTTTTGTCCAAGTCTGGCCAGCCTGTATTTGATTGTCATTGATAAAAAACTAAGAACTAATACAAAAATATTAACAAGCTAAGATAAATATACGTTTTTGTGCACTTCGAGTTTTTTTATGACTTAGCGAAATGTACATGTTTTACTAGAAAATTGTTAATGTTAGCGCGCTGTAGTGTAATGGTTAGCGCGTTGGACTGTTACACATAAGGTTGCGGATTCGATATCCATCCATGGCAACATCAATTTATGAAAAATAATAATATGTATGAGTTTTTTCTATCCCTCATACATATCGCAGAGTCCTCCTTCGGTGTTCCCACAGCACTTAACCCCACGGAAGTAAAATTACACTGTGAGACAAATGGTAGGGGTCAGTGATCGGGAAGGGTTCAAACTACCGGGGAAAGTTATATCGGTAAAAAAGAAATTATACGTGTCCCGGCGTTTCGCTGGGTCAACCCTAGGAATCGAGATATATCGATTTGACCTTTGGTGGTCTTTTTTTTGACATAACTCGAGAACCACTAGTCCGATTTTGTTCAAACAATTTTAAAAAAATTAAAAATTACAATTCCTTTAATCTGTTCATATAACGTTTTTCTATATACTCAACAGTTTTGCCGGTAAAAATAAATGTATGAAGAAAAAAATATTTTTTGCCTAAAATATTAAAAAAAAGTAATAAACAAAAGGTTATTGATTTTTATGGTAGCGGTAACAAACATTTATTTTTACCGGCAAAACTGTTGAGTATATAGAAAAACGTTATATGAAGGAATTGTAATTTTTAATTTTTTTTAAAATTGTTTGAGCAAAATCGGACTAGTGGTTCTCGAGTTATGTCAAAAAAAAGATATATCTCGATTCCTAGGGGTGACCCAGCGAAACGCCGGGACACGTATAACTTGTTTTTGACCGATATAACATTTCCCATTGGTTTCATCCCATCCCGATTTTGACTGTCGCATAGTGTTATATAACAGGGCTATGAACTAAAAAGCTTCAACAAAGTTTGTAAACTCTTCATCAGATGGCGCGCAACAACTGTTCTAAGATTCAACATCTCGCACAATTACAGTGTTCCCATATTTGAAGCCCTTCATATTTCACCACCTTCCACTTCTTCTCTATCCCCTTTCCAAATGAAGCAACACGTTAATTAATAGAAATAATTTCCTGAGTGTTGCATCTCTTTAAAAAAAACTAGGAAATTATGTAGTTGTATAATTACATAGCTCTTAGGTAATATTTCCCCTGTTTTTTCTGTGTGTAAAGAAAATTCCTATAGAAACAACAAATACGTTGTTAGCGTGCCTTGAAGTTTGTTTAATTCCAGTTTATGTAAAAGTAGGCCTGGCAATTTAAGTAAATTCAGAAATTCAGTTGGAAAGTTTATTGCGTGGGTTTCTTCCACCCATGCTTCGTTACCGACAGTTTAAATATCGGAATATATAAATGCCATTCTTTTTATAAGGTTTTTTCTTTTAATAAATTTGTTTAACCTCTTTGGAGAGTATGTTTCAATGCTAAATTTCATATTCCTTGCTCAAAGTGTTTGTAGGAGAAACCTACATACAGAATTTCAGCTCCCCAGTTCCAGCAGTTTGGCCAGGCCGTCGAGGGCAGGCTTTTTTCCTTTTTACCCCTCGCGATAGAAATTTCCAAAAATCCCGTCTTAGCGGACGTCTACGTTATAGGAGAAACCTACATACCGAATTTCAGCTCCCTAGTTCCAGCCGTTTTGCCAGGTCGTCAAGGTCGAGACGTTTCCTGTTTTTTACCCTAACTGGAAATTTCAAAAATCGCCCCTAAGCCCGTACAAATAGTTACAAATTCTGCTAAAATAACAGGAAATATTACCTGCATTTGCGCTAGCATAATTTTCGATGAAGTTGAGAATTATGATCTGGTAAATTTAGGTAAGCTAAATTTTACACACTGCTAAATACACAGACAATTCTAGTTAACTTAGCTAAGAAATTTGAGCTAAATTCAACAGAAATATTACCTGGTTTAACTGAAAATGTCTGCTAAAATGTCGCTTACAGTCTTGGTTTTTGGGCTCTACGGATCTGTGCCGAGACAGGCCCATATTTATTTTTGGGAGTACAGATAGCTTTTAAGGATTGATAAATTCATACACTCACAATATTTTATCGTTAAAAACAACCTAAAATACATAATAAATTAATTGAAAACACAATTAAAAAAAGGACTACTGATTTTTCATTATATTCAAACCATTTTGCTATTTATTTTCAAACATTGTTTAAACAATCCATAAAAGATATAAAAATAATTGAAAAGTCTATTAAAACAATCATCAATTTTTAACTGACAAAACGTAAAAAAAAACGATTTTGTGGTTTGTTTTTTCATATTTGAAAGTTTTTTTTTTGTTTGGATTTTCAAAACACTCACACACAACGCACACGTTCATAGTTTTATTGGATATGCTTGTGTGTATTAGTGAAGAATTTCTTGTCATTCGAATTGAAATGATTTTGTATATATACAAACTATTTTAATAAAAAATAAAACCGAAAATATTTGAATTTTTTGTTTTAAAACAGAAAACAACGAAATTTTTAAATTATGTTTTCTAAAAATAGAAATCTAAAAATATAATATTAGACTGAAAATAACAACTCCTACAGACGATACATATTTTTTTTGGTTTGTTTTTTATTGACGAATATAAAAAATTAAACAATATGATTCAATATTTTTTTTTTATTTTATCGGGATATACATTAATTGCATCAAAGGAATTAAATATGCTAAAAATCCCAAACGTATTTAACAAATTGTGAAAAATAATCCGCTGCAGGAATCTCCCTATCCGGATTTCATTCTTGCCTAAGGAAATCGTCAGGGGACGACGTTTTTAGAATTTCTGGAAATATTTGTTAAGTTAAATTACAAACTCAATGAGAATTTTTTGTTCTCGTCTAGGAGCGTTATTAAACATTTAAAATATCAAAGAAAAAACAAAAACAACAACAGAAAATTTTCCACAATTTGCTTTGTCATCTTCCAATGTACTACTCTGTTGTTTTGACAGATCTAGCAATGTAGTGACATCCATTCATGTAGAAACAACAATAGAGAACAATGTTTTCTAAAGTGTCAGTAACATTTAAATTTGCACAAGCACTTGCATATTAGTTTTTTAAATTTTATTTTATCGGGATATACATTAATTGCATCAAAGGAATTAAATATGCTAAAACTCCCAAACGTATTTTAATTGGTTCTTCAATTAAAAACAAACTTTGCCTATTACTTTTTAAATAAACCTCAATCGGTTATGGAAAATATATTGTGAGTATAGTAACGAATTTTTTGTCCGTTTTGCTCTATCTAGCTTAGTTTCCGAGATATAAGCCATTTTGCGATTATACAATAAAAATTATGAAAATATAGCGTCATCTCAATGTGATATTGATAGCAGAGACACAAAAATATAAACTTTGAGAAATAATTGGGGTTTAAATTAGCTGAAAAATTTGTAAAATTAAGGCCAGCTAACTTATCTAAACATGAACTGAGTTTAGTGCTAAACCATAGTTATGAATGTCGAATTTATATGGAAATATCTGTGGTTAAGTTTTAACCTTAGTTATGTTGGAAATAAGTTATTCGCCCTAAGAAACATAAATTACCCAGCCAGCAATTTCGGAGCGCTCATAAATAAAATTTTTAAATGGCTAATAGAAATGATTATTGTTTTTTTGAAAACACTCTTTTTTTGGTAGAAAATATGAACTTTTAGAAAACAATCCAAAAAGTTGTCTCTACCATCTAAAAAGCTGTCTCAAAACGAGGGTACATTTTTCGGACTCAAAGGAGATTCCAAAATTATTTAAATTTATGAAGAAAATTTCGATTTTACACGTTCTTTTTTCTGAGTCATTTCTGAGTACACAGGGGGCTCTTTTGGACGGACCACTTTCATAGGAAAAAGTGGAAAAATGTTTATGTTTTTGGAGCTCATTTCTGAGTCATTAATGATCATCTTTGTTTGCTGTGTACTAAAAATAAGGATGCAAAGTAAGTTCAAATACGGATGAAAGTAATTGTTATGCTAAATGGGATTTACAAAAATATTAGTTCAATCCTAAATTTTAAGACAAAATAACAGAAAAAATCAGTTTATTTAGAACGCGTTTAACAGACTTTTGTACTAACTTCTCTTTTATAAGTGTACACAGTCTTTTATATTTCTTATGTCACATTTTCAATGAAATCAGTTCAACATAATTAAAAATATATGAATAAGAATATTTTTGTTTGGCTTGGTGCTATTTTTTTGACCGCAGCTGTATATAGAGATAAAAATTTGTTGATTTTTATTTTTCGAATGAGTAATATGTAAGCGTTAGTGCAATTTAAATTACTTACGTGAGTCGTCAGCGTTCATAAATGTGAATAAAACATTCATTCACCCGTCCACATTGAATTTAGAGCATACCATATAGTACGATACCCAGCAAAATATTGGTAATGACACCTCATTACTATTTGCATTACCAAAAATGATATATCATTACCTTTTGCATTATTTTATAATATTAAATAATGACTTCCTAATAACAGCTTATTGTATTCATTGTTTCTAAATATAAAATAATGACTTACTCGTATTAGTTTAAATAAGAACTTTTTACACAGTTAAATTTTTTTATTATATGTAAATATGTTTTATGTTTAAATTTTTATGGCGAGTCCTAAAATTACACACTAGAGAAAACTTAAATTTTTCTGAATGTATTTCCTTAGGCTAATAGTATTTGCCTAACTCCTTATTTTTAAGAATCAAGTAAGCAATCGGATAACCACTTATAATTAAACTTTTTGTAAGCATGTGTGTAACCACTTATTATTCAAAATCTTATAACTACTTATTTCTCATTTTTTCGTAAGCGAGCGGGTAAGCGTGACTACTTATAAAAACGACCACGCCAAAAAAAAAATAATGAGTTTAGACGCCAAAAAATAAGTTGTGCGGAGCTTTGAATTTCTATTATATAACCACTTATTTGGTAATGAAAAATTTTGCTGGGTATGTGACTTCGTTGGTTATTTTCGTAAACTAACATTTTAAATAAAACGACAATTTAGAAATTACTATTTTTATATGATTTTAAAACTTTATTTTTCAAGATGAAAATAAACAATATAATTTTTTGTTTGTTGTTTTTTTTTAATTTTACATAATTTCAATAAAATATTTACGATTAAAAATGACATATTATAGCTTAATTGTTGTTTTTTTTGAGAGTTTTTGTTTTATTTTCAAGTTTTTTTTTGTTAATAATTTTTTTGTAATATTTTTTCGTGATAAATACCATAAGTTTTTTTTTTTTTGTTTTCAGTTTAATACCAAAGATTTTTAATAAATTTTGTTTTACATACAAATAGTTTTTTCATGTGATTTTTTGTTTGTATTTACTGCCAGTTGGGATTAAATATAAAAAATTTACAATTTATGAATTTAAAATACATCCAATGGAAATAATGTATGTCAGAAATGAAACATAAAAATAACTTAATTTATAATATATATTTTAATAATAATTTGCGTGATAACATCTTTTTGAGTAGAGATTTTGTTTTTTTGTTAAATTTTTCTATTCAAATGCGAGCCTTATATTAGTTTCTTTTTTCTTATAATTTTTCGATTTTGAAACTCAATTAAATACAACCGGAATTGTTTTATATAATTAATTATATTGTGATATTCAAATGTTTATTTTTTTTCCAAAATTCCAAAACTTTTTTTAAACAAAACATTTAAATTATTAAAAATAATATTGAAGCTTTAATATGTCTGTTTGTTGTTGATTTGTTTGTTTGTTAATATTATTTTTTTTTTAATAATTCTTGTTTAATATTGAGTATACATTCATATGGTTTTTTCTGTTTTTTTTTCATTAAAAAGAAATCAAGGATTAGTAGTTTTTCATGTATTTCTTCGCTATTGTTTATGACATATAAATATTATTATATAATTGTTTTTTTTAATTGTATGTATTTTTTTTTTTTATTAATTTTGGTTATTTTTAAATACTTATGCTGCTTGTTTTATGATAAAAAATTAGTTTAAATTTAAAATTAAAATTTTGTTCATGATTTTGAGAAAAAAATCTATTTTTAATTTTTTTCTTTTTAATTCCATATTTTTTTTATCTTAGGAAATTAGCTGTTATGAAGAAATAATATTATTTGTTTGGAATTTCGAAATTATTTATTTTAATTTTTTTTTATATTTTTAAAAAATTTAAAAAGTTTTCCAAATCTTTAAACTTCCAGTTGTTTTTGTGTGTCTCAAAATATTGAAATTTAAAATTTTTTCGTTTTTTAATTTTGAACAAAAAATTTTATTAACTTAAGGTGTGTGGTTTTTTTTTTTTTAACAAAATACAAACTAAGGATTATTTAACGATTTATTTTTTAAATATTTTTCTTAGTAAATATATATATTTAAAATTTTTTTGGTAACACAGTGCTTTATTTTAATTTTATAAAATCAGAAAGTTTTGATAGAAAATATAACTCCCATAAATTTTTGGAATATTTTGGAATTTAAAAAATATATATGTACATAGAGAGAATTTTGCTGGATAAATGTTAATGAAATTTTTCAGTAAATTAATGAAGTTTTCTTCACAAAGTAAATGAAAAATTTTTTTAATTTGTCAAAAAAAAAAGCTTCATATATTTTATGAACCTAGTTTTAATGAAACTTTTTCATTGAGCATACGAAATTTTTATCAATAAAATTTAATAAGATTTTATGAAAAATTCCATTAATTGAATGATAAGTTTCAATCAGTGAGTTCCAGTGAAATTTCATTGATTTTATGCAAAAATTCAGTTATATCAATACTGAAAATTTTCTCAAAAAATTTTTAGTTAGAATCTGATTCTTTTATAAAAATATATAGTTTAGGTTTGAGAAGTCTGAAATATTTTCCAATTATTTGAAAAAGACAGCGCCACTTTATTCTGAATTTTAACATATTCAGACTTTGGTTTTAATTAATTAGAATTATGACTCAAAAACCTCTCAAAGGGTCAGTATTAAAGTCAAAAACAATAAACAATATTTGAGTCAAAACTACTACTTAGTTCTGACTATAAAACTGGCCCTAAAATATGATTAATTTCAGAGCACTCAAATTTTAAAGTCATAAATTAAACATAATTTAATCTTATTTAAGAGCCTATTTGAAAATTTTTAAAATTTGTTCAATACTCATAAATAAATGACTCAAAACTAAATCATAAATGGTTTAGAAATTCTCAAATTTCCAATAATAAATGAGGGTATGTATAGTTTATCTTTTCATTGGTAAATGAATGTTCTTCGTTCGATTTTTAGATCACAATTATTACATTTTCCTTTAAATTATTTTTAAATTAAAGAAAGATGATAAAAATTTGTACAAGTAAATTACAAAGAAAAATAATTGAAAAAATTCCATAAAACCAGCAGGATAGAATACGTATTTTTGGGTCCAATAATGTTCATATTTATGAGTCTTTAAAGAAGATTTATCGGCAAAGAAAAGGCGATCTTTTTGGACACTGGTTTTGCTTGAAATCTCTTATGGGAATAAAATGTTTAATCAAGTCTTTTCTTTTATAAGTATTTAATATGTTTAAATAACCATATGAAATTTTATCCGAAAATGGGTCTATGAATGTATCATTTACATGTAAATAAATATATAAAATAATTTATAATTTGATACAATTATTCAAGATTAAATAATTTGTATTAATTTTCTAATTTTATTTTTAGCGATTAGTCTGTAAGGATCATTGTTATCCATAGATTTTATTAAATAAAGAAATGAGAAAGAAAGAAGATTTTTAATATCGCGGATATACAATTTTATATAATTCGATATAAATATTAGAGTTCGTTTTGAAAATACCTTTTTCGTTGATTTTAATGCTTTCTTGAATCTACTTGGATAAAAACAAATAAATAATTAGGAATTTTCTTTTTTTTAATTTCAACTTCTTCACTTCCTTCACCAAGTCTAAAAACGTTCATTTTAGGCCCTGTAGGCTATTCCTGTAACTTTTTGCCAGAAGTTTTCGCATTAAAAAATGTGAAACAAAAACTGTCACTGTTTCTCGATTTGGGAATAAAAAGTGTTTCTGTATTTCAATGCGACACTGTTTACGTTTTTTTTTACTTTTTTATTGGAATATTCCACGACATCTGTCAAAAAATAACAAAAAATATCAACAAACAAAAAACCGCGAGAAATAAACTAGACCCAGCAAACAAAGATGATCATTACCCTACGGGAAATTTTAACAAACTGTCACCGAACTGGCCCCTTTATATGAAATAGAGTGGTCACTTTTACATGACGTTGTCATAGGAGGGGGGAAATTGACCCCTTGTGACATGTCACAAGACAAATCCCTTTGTTTTTTATGAGAGTTCACTGACCTGTCCTAGGATTTGTCTTGTGACATGTCATAAGGGGTCAATTTCCCCCTCCTATGACAACGTCATGTAAAAGTGACCACTCTATTTCATATAAAGGGGCCAGTTCGGTGACAGTTTGTTAAAATTTCCCGTAGGGTAATGACTCAGAAATGAGCTCCAAAAACATAAACATTTTTCCACTTTTTCCTATAAAAGTGATCCGTCCAAAAGAGTCCGCTTTGCACTCAGAAATGACTCAGAAAAAAGAACGTATGAAATCGCAATTTTCTTCATAAATTTAAATAGTTTTGGAATCATCTTTGAGTCCAAAAAATTAACCCTCATTTTAAAACAGCTGTTTAGATTGTAGAGACAACTTTTTGGATTGTTTTCTGAGGGTTCATATTTTCTACCAAAAGAAGGGTGTTTTCAAAAAAAAAAACAATAATCATTTCTATGAGCTATTTAAGAATCTTATTTATGAGCGCTCCGAAATTGTTGGCTGGGGAAGTCAAGATATAGATATTTCTTAATAAAAAAAAGTTTAATAAAAAAGTTACAACTTTTGTAGTTTTATCAGCCATTTTTTGATTTCAGAAATATATTTTGCTTCAAAAATTAATAAAATATAAAGTTGTTTACAAAGTGCTTATTTAGTTTATTAACGAACTAGTTCATTTGAATAATTCACTTATTTGAGTGATACAAACTAGTGAAACAATATTAGCTTTTTTTCGTTAAGTCGTTCTTTCCTTTTTTTACTTATGGAACAATTGCGCTTCTTTTGTTAAAAAAGGCGTAGTTTTTCAACTAAACACATTTTAAACTTTTTTATATTTACAACAAACTCTGGGGGACCTGAAAAATTAGTTCGTCCAGCGTACACGCAAAAAATAAAAAAATGCATATTCGCCGATGTACTTCGGTAATATACGACTTCAGTAGTTTGCTGCTAAGTTACACAATGCTTTAGTTAAAATATATTGTAATATTTTCTAAGATAAGTTGCAAAAGAAAAACCTTAGGTAACTTAACATACTCGTATTTTGAAGTGCGTGAAAACAGATAGGCACAAAAAGTAAAAAAAAAATTGTGAGAAAAATTATAAGAAAATTTCCAAGTATTGGAAAGTTCACCTGAAGCGAGTAAAAACTGATAAATCTTCATATATTTTATTACTAACTTACACAAAATACTTTTGAAGTTGTATTTTACCTAAGTACTTCGATAATTTCACACTTTTTATATTTTTCGTGAACTAAGCGCGGCAAATTTTGTTTAAAGTTTCTTAATTATTTACAAAATATTAAAAAAAAAACCCTAAAAGCAATTTCAATTTGCATAATACATTTAAAATCAAAAACTATAAAATTCTACAAAAAAAAAGAAAAAAAAAAAATTATAAGAAAAATTACAAAAACTTTTTTGGAAAGTTTGCCTTAAGCAAGTTCGAATTAACAGAAGTTTCTTATATTGAAATTGTTGCCAAAATATCGGGACTTCCAATTATGTCATATTTAACGAGAATTCGTCTTACTGAGTTCGTTTTATACATATGTTATAGTTCTTCTGTCACCAAATTGAACGATTAAGCATAACTCTACTAAAATAAACAATTCTCGCACCGTTTTAAATAGTGAGCAATTTTAAAACATGAAATGAAAAACTTTTCGAACAATATTCTTACAGAAACATTTTCTCACATTTTTTTAACAATGGTGTGGAAAAACCTTACGCGACAGAGTTTTCACAAAAAAAGTTGTAGAAATGGTTGTTTGAGAAAAATTACATTTTGTACCATTATGTGGAGAAGATTCCTCAAAATGTGAAAAAATCATTTTTCATTCACCTTTTTACTAAACGTTTCATTCAATTAGAATTCAATCAAAATATAATGAATTCATATAACTTAAAGCTTTTGAGAATTAAGCTATCGCATTAATTCCATAAGAATGCTTTTACGGAATGAACTTTAACCCAAATTCCAATAATTTTTAAAAAGTGAATTAAAGAATTAATTCTTTTAAACATTTGCCAATAGCTTACCTTAAAGTATTGTTTTCTTTTGTTTTGATTATTGTTTCGGGCGTATTTCGGTAGTACGGACTCATAAAAATAGCCGTCAAGTAAACGTCACACGCGTCTCACTTTGGGATGGATGTAATTTTGTTATTTTCTAAACAGCACCTGTCCTTCATTTATATTCTTTTTGAAGTGTTGCTAAGTCTATGCTTTTTTAAATATTTTGATTTAGTTAACGAATTGGAAAATGTCATAAAATTTTCTAAATTGAAGCAAAAAACCAATTTGATCTGGTATATTTTTTTTTTATAAAAAATATTTATAAAAGAATTTCATACTGTTTAAGCTGGAATATACTCAGCAAAATTAAGATGTCAATATGAATCAATTTATTTTATAACTATTCCATCAGTGACAGCGACAAATATTACTAAAATTGTAAAACTTCACAAATTTTATTTTGTCAGCGAAAAAAATTAATATATGTATAATAGGGATGCCAATCGGGATTGATATTTGAAAATCCCGGGATTCGGGATCCCGGGATTTTCGGGACTACGGAATTTTTCGCGATCCCGGGATTTTACGGGATTTCGGGGTTTTTCGGGATTTAAATTTTCCTTTATTTGTAAAAATAAATGACTGGCAGAACACTCATTTGGGACGCTTTGCCAGCGTTTGCAAAAATCGTTTTGCCAGTATTTGTTTTACAAAACATCACGGCAGGGCAAAAAAAAGATACATATGAACTTTTTTTAAATTTTATTTTGGAAAATATAATTCCAAACCACCTATTTATTGGTTTTGGCAGCGTTTTGCCAAAGTTAAAAATTTTGTTTCTCCAGTACTTTTCCGGCGCTTTTTGAACTGCCGGTCCATTTGTCTATTGACGTTATCATATTGGAAATGGGAAAGCAATTTTTGTCAGTACTTGTACCACCTGTTGAAATACCTTGCCATCGCTTTCCCGTTTGTATTTTTCTGGCTGGGATAATATATGAAGCCGATTTTAAAACAGATTCGTTGCGATAACCTTGCTCACTAAATCGTGTAATTAGAGCAACAAAGTTATTTGGTTATCGTTATCAAATGTTTTCATGGAAGAATTCAAACTTACAGTCCCAGCCAAAACTTACAGTCCCAGTTTCAGAAATCGAATTTCGCTTGGAAGAATAAATCGGTAAAATAACAAACAAACTTGATTTTTCGCATGTATTACTCAAAAACTTAATATTGTTTACCAAAATTTCAAATTTTTATGCAAAGTCTTTGCATAGTTTACTCGAATAATCTACTTAATTTATAATTTTACCAATATCTTGGCATCAATTTCTTGTCAATATGAGAAAATTCAAGAAAAAGCGTAGGTAATCTAAAATTGCTCACTTTGTTTATTTGCGTTTATATTAATATTAAAAAATAAGAAAATCCCGGGATTTTTGAGAAATAATCCCGAAAATCCCGGGATTTCGGGATTCGGGATTTCCCGTTTGGCATCCCTAATGTATAAACCTTAATTTATCGACACTGCAGCGATGATGGATAATCCTTACGGTTAATGCAGACAATTTTTCGCTTTCTTTGTTGGAAATTAAAATTTGCATTATAATTTTTATTTTAAATATTTTTTTAAAGCACTGTATATATTTTTTTTTATATATTTTATAATATTTTTTTATGTATTTTTTCGTTCTTGTTTAGTTATTTATATAAAAAACTTTTGTTTATCCTAAATTTGTTTGTACTCTTGTATGGAAATAATTCCGGTCTATTGCAGTTAACTAAAAAATTTTCTTTTTTTTTTTACTTTACTCACAAAATAACAAATAAAAATTAATCAAAACATTCTTTTTGGTTTAAAATTTTCAAACAGGGTTTTTGCTTCTAAATTTGTTTTATATATTTTTTCTTAAATTTTTGCTGGAATAATTTTGTTAATAATTTATATTCAAACACTGTAAAATGCCAAATATACAGTGTTTGTGTTTTTTATATTTTACTTAGAATTAAGCATAAGTAACTACCAATATTTATAATTTTGAATATAATTTGTTTTTGTTTTTGTAATAGCCAAACATTTAATTTTGTTTTAATAATAATTTGTTGCGGGTATTTTTTATGAATTGAGTTTTATTTTTTAGAAGTTTTTTTTTTTTTTTTAAATTACAAAACCCTTTATTTTATTAAAGGACATTTTTGTTTCTTTAAAGTATGAAAAAATTTTTGTAATGGAAATTTCTCCTTAGATGTTTATGGTTTAAGATGTTATTGAAATTCCCTTTAGTTTTGGATTTTAAAGAAAATATTTAGCCAATTTTTAATTGTTTTGCTTTTGAAATTTTATCTAAATTGTTTTTTTTTTATTTTACAAATTTTGCTCGTATTTGAAAAGTTTTGTAGGATATTTTTAATTTTTGTTTTTTTTTTGTTCATTATTTTCTTTAAATTTTGCTAATTTTCACTAGATTTTATTTTCGTTTTTATGCCAAACTTAAAAAATTATAAAATATGATTTGAAAATGAAAAACTAAATGCCAGGAACGTTTACTTCCTTTTTATATTATTACTTGTTATTTTTTAAGATAACTTCTTTTTTATATTAAGAAAATATTCTTAAAATTTTAGTCATTTATTTCAGTAAATGACTAGTTTTTAATTTTTATTTTTTAATTTTCTTTGACTTAAATTAGTAATTTTTAAATGATTTTTTTTTTTTGAGGGGGAGGGGGGTCAAGTATGAGTTTCCTAATGTCTAATTTTTTTTAAGTTATGTTTGTGTGTAATTTGTCGAGTGTGTTTCAAGTGTTTTTATATATAAACCATAAAAATTCATATAAAAACTCATAAAGTATCAAGAATTTTAATGTTTTTATACTAAAATTATGTGTTTATTTCCTTTAAGTATTTTAAAGATTATATTTGTATTGTATATTATATCTAAACCAGTTTTTAGCCTTAATTTTGTATGAAAATTGCTCAAGACTTAGAAATAAAATAAATTAATTTATACAGTTTTAAAAAGATTTTTTTAATTTTCATCCCTAAAACCTCCAACCAAATATTTATTTTCTTTAAAATTTTTTATTTATTTCTCATACTTATTTATTAATAAATGGAGTGTGCACTTTTTATCATATTTCTTTAGTTTGTATGGAGTTTTTATTTTAATTTGGTCTATTTAGGGCCCGTTTATTTTTTCATTTTTTTAGAGTTAATTTATACAATTTTGTTTAATTTATTAACATTTTTTTAAATTTATTTAATTTTATAGTTTATTTTTTAGTGTTTTTTTTTTGGTATAAAATAATTTTTATATTTTTTGAAGGCACTTTAGATCGGACGTTATGGCCCTGTTTAATTGTTGAGCGTTAATTGTTTGCTGTTTTTGTTGTTTGGTAAATTTTTTGATCGAAACTTTTAACTAAAAGTATTTGTTGCCGAAAAAGTTTTATTTGTCGAAATATTATTTCCAAAAATTGTTCTTCGAAAGTTTTTAATTAACAAAATAACAAAAAATTTACTTATTTAGAGTATTATTTCAATAAAGCCGGTTATTTCAAAAGATTTGTGTTATTTGCCTTCATAACTATTGCCGAAACTGTTTTGGATGTCAAAAATGGTGGTTGCTATTATTTATGCTGACTTTCTAAAGAAAATTTAAATGTGTCTAAAATTTTAAGATGTCGCACCACTGTGCATTAAAGCTTTTATAAAGAACTTTTTGATAAGGTGTAAAGTTAACAACTTGTTAAGTTCAACGTAAAAGTTGTCAAAATGAAAATTGTTAAAATAAATGTTTAATTTTTTGAAATGTTAAGAAAAATTAAAAATTTTAAACGTATTTTGGACTTTTACAATAATTAAACCGTTTTATTTTTTAAGATTTTGAATTATTTAAAGGGAATACTAATGAAATACTCGTGTTCTTTCTTTAAAATTTAGCATAAATATTCACATTATTTTACATTTGTGAGAACTAAAGAAATATGATAAAGTCATACAAAACCTAAAACTTGTGGTTGATGTAGTTCAAAAAATATTGCAAAATATTTTTGAAAATCTTTTCCAAAATTTTCAACTATATTTTAAATAGTCTTTTGATGTTTTACAATAATATAAAATAAGGAAAAAAAAAATCTTATTTAAGCAAAGAACTAAATTTTAATTTATTTCTATAATTTTTAATAGAAATTTTATGCCATCCTGTAACTTATTCAAAAACTAAAAAAAAACCTATTCAAATTTGGTGTAACTAACTGAAAACCGGGGTTTTTTTTTTAAATCATAAAAGTTTTATATTAAATGAAACCTGAAAGGTGGGGTTTTAGGATATTCCATAAATTGTTTTTAATTTCAATCAGTTTTTTTATAAAATAATATTTTAAATTATTGAAATTTTTTAGTTCATGATATTCTTTTTAATTTTTGTTACATATAACTATACACATTTCTAATGATACTTAGCATTAATAATAATTATAATCATAATAATAATTTTGGATTTTAAGTATAATTTTTATGTGTTTAAACTAGTTTTTTTTTATAATTCATAAATGCCTACGAGTCATTTTAATACATACAGTTTTGTAAATTATAATAGAAAAAAACAGCAAAAATAAATTTATTTTAATTTAAAACTAAAAATTTATATCTTTCATACCAAAATATGTTTTTTATGGTAATAACGTAGAATACACTTTTGTTGATTGATTTATAATCTGCTTTTCAAAGTTTTTTTAAAATTTTTATTTTTCTTTTTTGAAATTTTGAATTTTGTTTTTAAAACATAAAATATTTTTCATTGTTTTAATTAATTCTTTTTTTTAATTTAATTTTGGAATTTTGTGGTAGTTTTTAATTTATTTTCAATTGATTATTTTTATTATTTTTGGTTTCTAGCAGTGTTGTAATTTTTTAACCCCAAAGTGTGTATTTGTGGTCGAGCAAGTACTTAAAATGGTAAATATTTTTAAAAATAAAAATTTATTTAGATTTCTTTTTTTTTATTTCGGAAATTTTTTGAATATTTAGGTTTAAACATTAAAGGCAAATATAAGATTATTATTTATATAAATACGAATCTAAAAGCATTTTATTAATCTTGTTGGATAGACATTATTTTCAAAATTTTCTATAGAACTTTGTACTTGCTTTACCTTAGCATATTAGGGTTAAATATTGATGACGTGTTCACTTTCTTTTCTTTGATTTATAAAGGAAAAGATGTATTTTACTATAATTTAAGGCAGATTTTGTTTACATTTTGTTTTTATTTCCAGTTTATTTAAAAATCAAATAATAAATTATTTAAATGATATTAAAAAAAAACATAGAAATAAATTTAATAAAAGCCAAACAGTTGACTTAAAAATAAATTATTTTAAATTTGGATTTTTTTAATTTTTATTATAATATACTTTTTTTAATTTTTAAGTTTTTATTTTTTACTTTTTTAATCTTAAAGATAAGGCGCGAAGGTGCTTAAAATAAGCTTGTACTTTTTTTAGTGATATAATTTTTAAATAAATTTTTTATTCCATTTTTTTCACTTGCGATGATGATCTTTTCTAGATTTTAACATCCTGGTTTTAGATTTTTTCTATGCCAAAAATTCCAAAATTTTGTTAATAATTTTGTTAAAATTTTGTAATTTTGTTTTTTAGGTTTTAGATTTTGAGTTTTTTTTTTGTCCTGGACTTACACCGAGAGAAAATTATCCAAACATGGCCGAGAGTTTATATTTTTTTGGTTCAAAAATTTGTTTTTCCAAAATGTTTTTATTTTTCCATTGGAGTTTTTGAATTTTGTCATTGTTTTTGGTAGATTTTTACGCGTTTTTTCAAGTACAATTTTAAATTATATAAAACAAAACTATATTTTTGAAATTATGAAAAACTGAAAATTTTAAATATTCTTGGAGTTATTGCCGAAATGATTTTTTTATTTTATTTTGTAAAAGTTTTTGTTAACTAAATTTATAAAATTTATTTTTTATACAAAAATACTGCCTGTAAATTATAAATTTTTGTTTTTATTTCCTTAGAGTAGTTTTTAATAAATGTTCTTCTTAAAAAATCAAATTTTAAAGCTTTAATTTTAAAAGATTGAATTAAATATCAAATATTTTTCTGATTTAAATGTGTTGTTTTTTTACACCAAAATTTGTTAAGCCTAAATGTTTTCTCTTTTAAAATTTTTGTGGTTGTTAATATAATTATATAGGAACATTACCGAAAGTTTTATATTTTTTTACAATAATTTTTTGATTTTCTTAAACCTAAAATATTCTTTAAATCATAAAAATATTTCAGTTTTTTCACATATTCTTAAAAAAAGTAAGCTTTAAAATTTGATTTCCTTTTTCATATTAAAGTAATTGTTTTGTTTAAATATTTTATCCAAAATGTTTAGCCCAAAAATATGTGACCGAAACATTGTTAAAATCGTTATTAAAATCTTTGATAATTTTTTTGCGTTTATATGCATTTAAAGTTGTTCTTTAAACACTAAATATGATATTTTGTTTTAAACGCGTTTTTATGTTTTTTAATTAAAATTAATTATTTTTAGCCAAAGTTTTTATTTTTATTAAATGTATAAAGCCGAAAAGTTTTTAATCGAAACTTTTTTCATCTCAAGTTTTCCATAATAGATTTTATTCAAAATTAGGCCAATTTTTAAAAATGGTTTTATTTAAATTAAAATTTTTTATTTAAAAATATTTTTTTTTTACTTTTTTCTGTGCATTCTATGTTATTGTTGTTTTTTTTATAATTTTGTAAACTTAACTTAATTGTATTTAAAATTAAAAATCGTATTCAAATTATTTGATTTTTCTTCTAATAAATCCATTTTTAATACTTTCCAAATCTTTTGTCTTAAAAATAATTTGTTAAATATTTAAGCATATTATTTTAGATTGGATTAGATTGAATTCGAATTTTAAGAAACTCTTTGAGAACTTTATATATTTTTGCCCTTAATTTGTCTGTACCACTGTAGCACAAGCTTTAATGAAAAGCTTTATAACAAAGCGTTAAAAACAATGAGGGCATTCATGCTATTTTAAGTAGTAAATTTTGCATTTACAAAAATCATGCTATTTTACAACTTTAATATTATTTTATATAAAGATTTTTATCAAACTTCATATAAAAAAGTCTACACAGTATACGATAGCTTCGACCTTTTCATAAATAAATTGCCTTTATTTTACCTAGTGTCTTCAAATCCAATAAAAGATGCCATCAAATTTACGAATTACACACAAAGTAACAACAAAATTATTTTCGTTGTTGTTGTTTTGTGTGTTATTTTCAAATTTCTTTGCACATTTCATTACAATTGTAGACACTAGGTTAAAAGCGCATTACTGTCAGTGCTGCCTTGTTGGTGGTTTTACCCCCAGATTTAGTGGTTTTAGTGATTTAGGGGCGAATTTGGTAGTAGAAAAATGATTATAGGGGTAATTTTTAATTGATAAAAATAAATTTTACGGTTCCATGATAGGTTTTGTCAAATTTTTGACAAAATTGAAAACTTTGAAATAAAACTTAAAAAATTATCAGGGGATTTGTTTTTTTAATGGTGGAATCAATCTGGGGGGTTTTTGGATAATTTATCGGGTTTGTTATAAAAGATTTGACAAAACTGATTTCGGTATAAAAGTTGTCATTAATTTGAATGCACTAAAAAAAAGCATATGTGCACTGACAGAAATAATTTGAACTAGATTAAATATCAAAGCATAGTAAGTTGTTTGGGGTTCGTGTGAAAACTACTATTATACTTCAAATAAAAGAAAAATCACAAAACTAGCATTTTTCTGGTGACAAAAGGTGAGATTTTGATTTTATCATGATTGCTGTTTCTTACGCAATCAATTTTTTTCACTTCTCAGTTTAAATTACGATCTAAGGCCTTTATAGTTCGCCTGAAATGTGTTAACGGGAAAAACAATTTAATATGCTTAAAGATAAAATCAAATAAAAATTGCTTTATCCGGTAAAAATATAATATGCTTGCATATTTAAAAAATTCACCAAATATGTATTAAACATTCAACAAAAAAGTATAAAAGAAATGTGTGCTTTATGAGTTGCTTAAATTTTGTCTTATTTTTGTAATTTTTGGTTTTTTAACATAAAAAAAAATTATAAAAAATTGTTTTGTTAATAATTTTATTTTTAGTATTTTATGGCTTATACATATAAAAATTATGGTTTATAAATTTATTTTCTTTATGAAAATTTTCTGATAGTTTTATTTTTTGTCTTGGGGAGTTTTAAAAAAAATTGTTAAATATTTTCAATTTTTAGTGTTTTTGTATTGAGATTTTTAATGTCTTTAATAAAAGCTTTCCATTTAAAAGAAAATTTTATATCATTGGTTTGTTTTATATTCTGTTACCAATTAATGGTTGTTTGAGTATTTTTTATTTCTCTTGCAATTGTCTATTGTAATTGATTTAAATTATTATTTTTAAACATAACACAAATGTTGATATTTATGATTTATTATTTTAAATTTAGTAAAAGTGTTTTTCTTTTGTTTGTTTAGAAATCTTATATTTAAAAGCTGCTTAAATATGTCTATATATGTAAAGATTATTTATTAATTTATACTTAAATTATCCTCTAATTTTAATCTTTTTTTGTCTTTCGTATTTTATATTTTTTATGATTATGGAGTTTGGTATTTAAATTAGTTTTGGTTTTCTAACAATCTTCCAAAAGTTTTTTTTTCTGGTTACAAATTATAATCTACTCTTTTAAAGTTTATTTTTCTTCTTAGATGTAGAGACATTTTCTTTATTAAAATGGTTGCATTATTTATTTTTTGAAGTGATTTTTTGGATTTTATTTATATTTTTATTATTAAAAATATTACTGGCACTATTGTTGACAACTTAGGTTTATTTGTTTTAAATTTTGTTTAAAAAATGCTGAAATAAATTATTTTAAAACATCCAATTGGTTTTGTTGGTTATAAACTTAATTAATGAAAACATAAAATTATAGCTACTACAAATATTTAAACATTTATTTTTTTAATGTTTAGGTTTTTAAGTTGTTTCTAAATAGTTTTGTTTAAAAAAATTAAATAATATTTTTAAAGAGATTTTGAAATACATCGCTTCTACATTTGGCTAAGTTGTTGATTTAAAAAATTTGCACACGAAATGTTTTAAAAACTATGAAACTTTGTATGAATATTTAATAATATCAAATTTTATCCAGATGTATAAAAATTTACTTTTAAAGAGGCTTTTATATTTCTGAATATAGTGTAATATTCTTTAATTTTTTTATGTAGTTTTGGAAATTTTTTATTTTAATTTTTTGAAAATAATAAACATTTTTTTTTTCTTTAAATCAAATTATAATATTTTAAAAGTCAGAACTTAAAAAAAAAACGTAATAAAAGCCATAAGTGAATATTTAATTTTAATTTTTTAAATTTTGGTTGTTTTGTTTTTGTTTGAAATTTGTATATTTAAATTTGTTATTGCTGCAATTTTTAAAATGTCAGACTTTCCGACTTTGTTTCAACTAAGAATATTTTGTTTAATCAATGTTGCTTTCTCAGCAGGCGGTGATTTATGTATACGTTTTTCCAAGGCTCTATCATGTTGCGTAAGACGTAACTGTACGCCTTTGATTTTGTGATGCATAAAGCGAATGTTTTTTAGCCTTGACTACGAGGCTGAGTATGTCCATTCCACATTCCACCAATAGTCTTGAAACAGAGTTGCTTTTGTCATTTCTATGTATTAGTGACATCCCACTGTGGGATGTCAAATACATGACATTTTGCAATTACATGAGATTCAGCCGTTGAGTTGATACTGTGGTAGCCATATTCTAAAATACCAGAAAATCAACTCTGTTTTCAGACTAGTGTTGACTGTGGTCCATTCTCATGTGTTGTTGTACATATTTTTCTTCTTTGACTACAAGATTGATGATGTCATCACTTTCGATTACTCATTTTAAGTGTATTTTTTAATAAATAAATGATCGCTCTTAATTTATTTGAAATGATTTAGTAAAATAAAAAAAATATTTTAAAATTATGAAAAATCGAACTTTTTGATTTTTTCTAAAAGGTTTGGATTAATTTTATTTAAAAATTTTTACTAATTCTAAACACCAAAAATATGTTTCACTAGGGAGTTTGAGAAAATATTTCAATCTCTTTATCTCTTTAAAAAATTATTTAATTTTGTTCTTAATAAAAATATTAACATATTTTTTCTTTCAATTAATTATAAACTTAATAAAACAGTTTGTATTAATAATTTAACTAAACTTTGTTTGTTGGTGGAAATAACTCAACTAAAAAATGTTTAAACATAAAACTTGGTAATATATTTTGTTACCTTTGGCCTAAAACACTGTTTTAAGAAATTACCCAATGGCAGCAGTAAGAAGTGTTGGTAATTTTTATATAAGTTTTCTAGGCTAAATAAAGTAACAAAAACCCTGGTTTTTGGAACCCCTACCATTTTTTCCAGTTAAAAAAGGCACATAGGTTCCTTGGTCTATTGCAAATGAATTGGCTTTAATGATTGTTTTTATTGTTTTTTTTTTTTTGGTTTTTTTTATATATATTTGTATATATATATATAGACTATTGTAAAATATAAAATACCTAAGGCTTTTTTGTGTTGTTATATGTTAATATTTTAAAAATGGCTGGTAGGTTTTTTATTTTTTCTTTATTTGTTTTTTTTGATTTTTTAAATACTTACTATTACGTTTTATTCTTTTAAATATATATGTATTTTTTAGATTTTTTTTTGTATTATAAACCTATATATTAAAATATCTGATCACATTTGTTTGCAGTCTCTGTTTATTTTTTTTATATATATATTTTTAAAAAGATGTTTGTTTTTTTAGATTTATTGTTTTTTTTAATAAACAATTTTATTCCTTTTTCAATATATTTTCAATATATTTTTTGAAAAAATTTTTAAGTTTTATTGTTTAATTAGTTTTAAAAAAATTAAAAGTGATTAAGAAATGATATTCGGTTTACTCGTTGTTTTTCATATCGTAGAGTAAATTGCGTTTTTCGTTTGCTTTATGTTTTTTATGGTGATATTTTTTAAGCAAAATTTCTATTATTAAACAATTCTTTGTAAAAAAATTACTAAAATCTTCTAGTTTTTTTTTTTCAAATAAAAATTTTATTTAAAATTTTAATTGGGCTATTGCAGTTTCTTTTGTTTATTATATAAATTCTTTTACTATGTCTTTGATTTGATTTGATGGCTTGTATATTTAGGTTTAATGTCATATCTTGTTTAGAGAGTTTGCTGTGTTTTAAAAAGACTCTTGCTATTCTGGGGCTAGATTTCGGAGATAACATTTATTTATTGTTTAAACATAAAATTCATTTTATGCCAATTATTTTGCTGGTTTATATTTGTACTAAGTTTTATTTTGCGGTGTATTTTAATTATTCTTTGTTAGAGAATAATTCAAAAATACACACTTATTAAATTAAAAATTATAAATCACTGGGCTATTGTTTGTTGTATTTTTTATATATCGGTTTTATAGTTTGTATGACTATAATAATGACTATGGTAATTTTTTAAGTGTATGTGGTAACCAAAAGTTTTCTCATATCATGTTATCTCTTGTGTTCTATTCCCTTGTTTCAATACAAAGGCCTTTTTTCTCTCTGTGTAGTTTAACTAAAGCTTTTTTTAATATAAAACTAAAAAGCTCTTTTAAAAGGTTTGTAGATGTTGCCATATTTTATAAAATTTAGGCAACATGTGTTAAAATGGCAACTAAAAATTTTTAAAAAACTAAATGATTTTGTCACAATATTTCCTACAAAAAATTGTTAATATTTTAACGCAATTTTGTTAATCAATTGTATTATGAATTAAGTTAACAGAATTAAGATGAAATTATATAAATTATTGAATTAATAAAATGTTTTTATCACTTATTTTACAGAAAGACCTTACTTGATATGCGTTTTTTTGTAAATGTCTTTCATGAAAATTCTATAGAAAACTAAATGAAATTATAAAAAATTGTGTATTTTTAATAAAAATAATATATAATGTTGAAAACAAAAAAAGACTTAATTTAAAGGAATTACTATATTATAATAACGAAATTATTTCGTAAATACTTTTCAAATTCGAATTTTAATGTTCTCGTTCTTTTGCGTAACACAGTAATTCCTTTAGATTAATATATTTTTATTGGCCTTTTTCAGTGTTAATAAATTCTTTTAGTAAGTTAAGATTTTTTTTTCTATATTTCGTTTATTATAAAAATATATTTTTTTAATTATTTTTTAAATCTTTTCATTGTATTTTACTATAAAAAATTGTCTTTTTTATTTAAAAATTGTACTATAAATTATTCCGGTTTCTTATATTTTTAAATGCATAGATTTGTAACAAATCTATACATTTATTGACTATTGCAACTTAACTGGTTAAAATAGTTAATAAAAACGTTTAACTATTTTGAAATAAAAAACTGTGTTAAAAATTTTTAAAATAAAATTGTTATAATACTTTATTATGTTTACTATTATACAAGATAAAACGTTTGAAACTAAGGATGTTTAATATTTAAACTAAAAAGCTTTTGTTTTTTAAAGACAATCAATTTTGTTTCAAAAGACTTTAGAAGTCTTTTTAACAGAATATGCTTAATTGATATTGTCTTTAATTATAGTATAAATAAAAAATTTGAAAATATTTTTTGTGTATATAATAAAAAATACTTTATTGTTGTTTGTGGTTAAAATAAAAATATCACATTCGAGTTGCGAATGCTTCCCTGGCTATTGTTGTATGAAATAAATTCAAAAATTGGCATTTGGTTTTGGTTTGTTTTGAATTAATTGAGTATTTTGTTTTTATTTTCTTTATATTTATTTTTGCATATTAATGGAGGTTGTTGTTTGGTTGTTTAATGCAACATTTTGTATTTTATTGTTGTTTTGTTATATAATGTATATATATCAATTGTGATTTTTTTTATTTAGAATTTAGGAGCCAAAATTCGTTTTTTTCTAAGAATTTTTGAACAAAATAAAATTTAAATTGACGTGGTGGTGTTTGTCCAAGTATTTTTTAAAGCAAACGTTTTTCTTTACAACGTATTTGCTACATATTAATAGAATTGTGGGAAATTGTTGGAATTAAAAATACTTTCTCTAATTCGACCCATTGGACTCATTGGAAAAAAACTCCAGAACCTATGAAATTTTTAAAGATTAACCCCCAAATTCATAAACGCTTAACAAAGTTATAGGAGGTTTATTGAACAAATTTTGTATGAAAAATTTGTTTTGTAAACCTGCGCTATATCTTTGCAAAGTGTTTATGAATTGAGGGGTAAATATCTTAAATTGAAAAATATTTAAATGTGAAGTTTTTGTCAAGAAAAATGAGTCGGAATCTGGAAATTTATCAATTAACTAAATAACAGTTAATACTTTAGAGAATTTTTGTCTTCTTGTTCACTTATATAAGTTTTATGTTGAGACGAAAATATCAAACGAAGTGTTTCGAGCCGAAAAATTTGCAAGATTTATTTTTTTGTCAAAAACCAATTGTACACAGAAAAAACAATAGGCACCAACAATTGAAATTTGTAAAAGCAATCACATTTTCTTTTAAATTGAAATTTTATTCCCAACAATTTATTTGTTTGAAATATTTGTAACTCAAATGTAAGTTGTTATCTTTCATATAAAAATTATTTAAAAATAAAAATTCAAAGTTCCAAAAAAAAAAAAATTTGTTTTTTGGATTTACAAATTTCTTTGTTGGTGCTTTTTTAAAAAGTTTTTTTTTTTATATTTACAAATTTGGTATGAGAAAAGTGTTTAAAAATTTAATTAGAATTTTGTAAGTTCTTTCTGTGTAACAAAGTTTTGAGACACTGATTTTTCACTGATTGGCGAATATTTTAAACGCGTTTAAGAAAATTCCAGAGTTTAACATCTGGCAACACAAAATTTACAAAAAGTAAATGAAAGCTTTTAAAAGCTCTTTTCCCTTCAACCTATATATATTTTGCTTTTGTCAGATATTACTATTTTTTCAACTAAAAATTTTATTATCCTTAAAAATTTTTCAACTGAGGATGTTTAAATTGTTTTGATTTTATAAAAAATAAAAAATTCAAAAATTTAATAATTTCTTGCTAAACCAAAAACCTTGTAGAATTGCGATTATTAGCCGAATTTGAAATCACAATTCTCTTCTATTGCATTTTTAACTAAAAATATAAAAACATTAGTTTTTCTGATGTTACTTTTTTTATATTTATATTTTTGTTTGTCGTTACGTGATTTTTTGCGTCCAAATAAGTGATAAAAAGTTTTTTTTTCTGTTTTTTTATTATTATTTTCAAAACGAGAATTTTGTGGTGGTAATTTAAAATTTTCATTTAATTTTTAGCCAAATTTTAAATTTAATTTTGAATCGCGTCTGCTACTAAAAAAACGCAATTGTTTATATTTATTTTATTTTTTACAATTTGTATTTCATTTATCGAAACTTTTTCAAAAGTGAATTTCAGAAGATTATTTTATGAATTGTTTCCAAAACTGCTTTTTGTTAAAATTTTTCAAGATTTTTCCGTTTTCCATTAAACATGGAATTTTTGTAAGCAATTTGTGATCAGACTTTTTTATTTTAGATAAAACTAAGGATGTTTAAGAAAATAAAACAATTTCTTTATAATTATTTTGTTGGTTGTTATTCAAATTTAAAGATTTCTTTTGTATTCAAAATCATTACCAAAAGCCAAAATATTTTTATATTTCGTTTCAATGTTGATATATATGCATTTACGAATTTTGTTTTAATTTTTCGCGTTTAAAATAAAAGAAAATGTCTTTACACTGTATTTATAAGATTAGACCATAATTTGTACTAATTTGTTAATTTAACATAAAAACTTTTAAAAAATTGTTAACTTTTTTAAATTTGTTTTGATTCTGTGATATTTTTTTTGCATGTTTTATAATTTAATTATAAGTAGAATGATAATAATATAAGTAATGATTATATGATTTGCGTTTTTTAATGACTGATATATACAAAAGTTAAAATATTTGTTTTCAAATTCTATAAAATTTCAAAATTTTCAGTGAAGATTTTTTTTTTTTTTGATTTTATAGAATTTATATTTTTTTGTGTTAATAATTCTGCTTGTTGTTTTAGTCATATATTTTTGTTTTTAATAAATAATATTCTGCTGTTTGACTGAACTGAAAAAATCGGCTGTCAAGCTGTTGTTGGTTTGTAATTCATCAGAGATTTTGAAAGTCCCTTTTGCGTTATAGTTGTGGTAATTTCCGGTTTCTTGTTGTATTTGCTGGTATTTTTGTAGAGGAATTTTTTTTAATGCTGTGATTTATTTTTAATTTTCTTTAAATGGAAAACTTTTAAAAATATTCATAAAAATTTGTATTTTTTTTTAATATTTAATAAGACATTTAATTAAAAATTATTTTTTTTTTCATATATTTTGGTTTAGATTTTTTTATATTTTTAAATAATGTTTATATATTTTTGGTTTTACTTTGTAATGAAGACGGAAATTCTAGTTTTTGTTGTTTTTTTAATATTCCTTCAACAATTTTGTTTATGTTTTCAAACAAATGGAGAATTTTGTTTGGTATTGAATTAGTTTTCAATTTGATGTTGAAATCGTGTTACTTTTCGGCTATAATAGTGGCTTTTTGCACGTTGTTATTTGTAGTTAAATTAATTTTAGAACATTTTTTTCTGTTAGTGTAAACTGCATTACCTGAGCTTGTAGATGTTGAAATAAAATTGATATACATATTTATTTTGAAGTGCAATTTGTTGATTTGAAAGATTTTATAAAATTAAGTAATAAAAATTCACTGGGCTATTGTAAAGACAAAAATTTGTTATAAGGCAAAGGAGGAAAAGCCGTATTTAAAACTAAAAACGTGTTTTTTTTTAAATTTTATCGATATACAACAATAAAACCTGAACCAGATAGTCGCAGTAAAGACAGTGTTTACCGTAATGGGACAGTTTTCCGATAAAGCAGATTTTTATTTTCTTATTTGTCACTGTCGGGAAATTAGAAATGTTCTAAATAAACAAAAGCTATTTTCAAATAAAATTTAATAAGAAATTCTTAACAATATTGAATTGATTTCGCGTATTTCAATAACAAAAAATTTGACAAAATTGTCACTGTTCATTGCACTTTTACAATGGCTACAAAATTCTCTCTTGTCCTATGTTAACTGTTTGTGCCTGCAAAGGTCTAGTTTTAGGGAAAACCAAAGATGAATCGATAAATTTTATGTTAAAATTATAATAAATAAGATGAAATCTATCATGAGTAGGGAATGCATCCCGGGATTTCCCGTACCGGTATTCCCGGGAAATTAAGCATTTTTCAGTTCCCGCATTCCCGGAAATTTGGACCGGGAATCCCGGGATTTTCAAAAATGCAGTTTAAAATAATAAAGTTAATTGTTTTAAATTTTCTTATGCAAAATTTTCCAACCTTTTGAAAATAATAAACAGTTTACATTAGGCTTGTTCGTTTACTTACTACAATTTGTTACTTTTACCACAGCTGGAAAAATTCAAAGAGTACCTAACCAAAACATTGATTGAGTAAAAGTAACGAACACACTGTTTCAAGTTAACGAACACACTGATTAATTTGTGTGCCTGAGCGAACTTTTTAAGTGCCTGAAGGGGACCTGGAAAATCCCCGAAACGATCGTCTTTTCATTCCTGAAAGTGTAGAGGTTTTTGAAAGCAAAAACTCTGTGAAGTATTTGTCAGGAGAGTATCCTGATGAAGAAAAATAGCAGTTTTTGAAAAAAGTACTTATTATGTTAATTCATAATTCATGGCCTCGAACTTAATTAATAAATTTCTAATTAGCTATCGTATATATATTTATTTTCACTAACTGAAGGAATTGCATACTCTTTATTTTATAAACTCTTTGACTTTTACTATCTGGTTTGTTTTACATTTTATAAAAATTAGTTCATTGGAATATAATTTTTTTTTACTAAAGTACTGTTTTATCGATACAGAAACCTTTAATATAAAATAGACTGATATTTTATACCAAATACTATTATTAGAAAATTTTTATATAAAATTTATAGAATTTTGATAATTTCCTATTAAATAAGAGAACAGTTTTAGTATTTTTCTAGTATTGAAAAAATCGCATTCTTTTCCTCATGCCAAAATAAGCCCAAACCACATCGTGAAAGTGCCAGTGGACAGTGGCAGTGCTGTCAAACTTTGTTCTTGAATTTCGTGAAGACTATTCAAAATTTTTAAAATTTCATTTGCTGCAAATGAATTTCAGTGATGGCCAATAAAACTGGAATCTAGAAACTTCCAAGTGTCGTGTGGGCTTTACCGACATAAATATGACAGATTAAGACTTAGGTGCCTATTCCTACTTGTGACTGTCATAAAGGCTATTTATACGTAAAGGCACATTTACACGGTATAGAAATCTCGTAGATTTTGAGTTAAATTTGTCATTTCTAATATGGTTGGCACTAATTTTTATCGTAAAAGTATCATCTCTAGTTGCCAAGTATTTGTTTTTATTAAAATTAATGTATTTCAAAGAATAATTTTTACTCAAAATACCAAAAGGTGAATTTAATAAACTGAAATGTTCAAAAATGTTACAAGACATTTTAAAAATTGTTACTAATTAAAGAAATTGTATATGACAGCAATTGTCAATGGTCTAGAGCAACGGTTCCCAAATGGGGGTCCGTAGCAGAATTCCAGGGGGTCCGCGAAGGGATCCGACAAAAAACAAGTTATTAAAAAAAACATTTTTTTTTTATAATTTTTTAATTATGTATTTAACAAAATATTGATTTGAAAAATGTTTTTTATCCTTTTTCCTGCTTAAAATTGGCCATAATTTAAAATAAGCAGGTGCTTTTATTAATTTTGCCCCATAATTTATAAAGTACCTCTCGCTCAACACTAGTTTGGGGGTCCGTGAGCTAGTAGAAATGTCTCAAGGGGTCCGTGAAGCAAAATTTAGTGGGAACCTCTGGTCTAGAGATTACATTTTGTAGACTTATACAGAGCTGTATTTTCATAAAGTCTCGCGAGTTTTCTATCCCGTGTAGATTTGCCTTAAGAGAAAACTACTAGAGATAGAGAAAAACAAAAACAACTATAAATAGCTTAAACCATTCACAATAGAAACTTTTGTAGGTGTTTGTTGCTCTATCTTTAAGTTTTCTCTCGAAATGTCGTTGAGTTTGCGCTAAATTTGTAATCTCTAATATTGTTGGTACTAATTTTGATCGTAAAAGTATCATCTCTAGTTGTCAAGTATTTGTTTTTATTAAAATTGTTGTATTTTAAAGAATATTTTTTTCTCCAAATAACAAAAGGTGCATTTAATAAACAGAAATGTTCAATAATGTTACAAGACATCATAAATATTGTTACTAATTAAATAAATTATGTATGACAGCAATTTTCAATGGCCTAGAGTTTACATTTCGTAGACTTCTACAGAGCTGCATTTTTATAAAGTCTAGCGAGTTTTCTATCCCGTGTAGATGTGCCTTTAAGACTGAAAGTCACAACTAAAGAACATAAAACTAACTCTTTCGCTGGTGTCAAAAAAGTTCCCGCACCAAAAGGTTGAAATTTGTTCCATATTTTTTTTTGTTTAATTATAATATTTCTCCGAAGTTTTAAACAAATGAGACTCAAATGATGCGTATTAAAAGCTATTTACGGTATAAATTACGAAACCTTTTTGGAGGGACTTTTGACTACTCTAGTCACAACTTTCCATACAAAATAACAATGAAGATAAAAAAAATCACATTTTATTTGCCAATATTATGATTGTGTCCATACCACTGTCCAGATTCCATAACACGGTAGACGGTTATGGCCACTTTTCGAAAATTAATATCTAATGTAATATGGAAGATATTAAACTTCGAAAAGTGGACGATAATCGCCTATCGTGTTTTATAATATGGCCCTAGGTCTTAGTTCTTTTGAAGTTTTCACACAAAAATTTGAATAAATACACAGGCCACGTGCATAAAGCAGTGAACTGTTTTTATATAACAACGGTGGGCAAATGCGGCCCTTAGTGCGGCCCTTACTAAAATTCAAATTTTAATATTTTCTAATTTTTTTTTTATATTTTTTTCACAATTTTTTTTTAAGTTTTTTATTTAAAAAAGTTTTGGATAATAAATTTGTGCCAGTTTTATAATCAGAACTAAGATCCATTTGAAAATTTCTTATTTAAGAAATAAATCGATTTTATATTGAAATTTTACTTAAGTACCTACGATATAGTATAAATTCGTACTAACAAGGAAGATATGACAATGGGTTCTCTCAAATTTTAAGGAAATGCTTTAAAGAACTGTATCTATCAGACAGACATGTGATAGAGGAGAACAAAATAAGAGACACGTATTTTTTAGCGGCGCAATCTCAAGTTGAAGAGTTAAAAACAGATTAAAAACTAATCTTTTTTCTAGGAAAACATGTTTGAAATTTGCGAAATTGAGATTTATTTGTACACAGTGTTTAAGTACTTGAGAAAAGAAAAAATTTGATTATCATATTACCCGTGTTGTGGACCCAGGGTTGCAGCTTAATTCAAATATCTGTGAAAAAGGTGCTATGGGAAAAGTCATCCCAAAGTAGGGTGACCATTTTTTTCTGACTTCAAATCAGTACAAATTTTTTTAAATATATTCACAAAAAAAAAGAATTATCTTTGGTTAATATTACCGACTTTTTATTCTGGCCAGCGAATTTCTGTTGTCAGAAACAAATTACATTGTCTAAACCAACTTTATGTAGACACAAACGGCATATTCGATTACCACTACAAACCAAACGGTTGGCTACAAATTCCGCCTTGACAACAAATCTGTTTTCTCATTACTAATTTCTGTCATAGAAAACCGTTTACATTGTGGCTGCTTTTCCCATAGCTTTTCCTACATAAAATGATTTGAAGACAATTTTAAGGTTTTGTGAACTGTTTTCTATCATATAACCCTCAGATTTTAGATATTTTCCTTTTCGAAATACCCACAAAAAAACATTCAGATTTTAATGACATTTTCTACGAAAAATCTTTAGCTTATGATGACGTTTCCTACACCCAGGAAACAGAATCGTACTGATTACCATTTCGGTTCCTACAACCCAATACTTCTTAGGACAATTGCAATGTTGTTGCCACAGCCAAATCACTGTTTTATCAACTGATTTGCTATTGTAGAAACCGAAATATTTTTTATTTTATTAACAGAACGGTAAAAATTTGATTTTAAATCACTAAACGGTACAAATTTTATTCAAATCACATAAGGGAAAGATTTTTTCTGAAACCACTGAACGGAAAAATATTTTTTAAATCAATGAACGGTTGAGTGAAACCGTTCATAAATTGAGTGAGTTATTTTTTCGATTTATAAAAAATGAAGGCACTCGTCAGTAAATTAATTAATTGGATTTGATAAAATTAATATTACAATTGAATTAATTCTTAAATTATTATTGGAATTTAATGTGTTCAATTAAATGAATTCCCTTGATTAATTCGTTTACTTTAGACAAAAATTTTATTCGATTTACGGAGATTCAATTTGTATTTTGATTTTTCGTATTGAAAAAATGCAATATTTTTTTAAATGTTAAAAATCAGTACAATTCTTACAAATTTCAAAAAATCAGTACACGATTTGTTCATCAGTACACGTGACTAAAAATCAGTACATGTACTGATCAAATCAGTACGAATGGTCACCCTATCCCAAAGCCGAGTGATAACGGATATCGTAAAAACTCAGACACCCCGTCTATTAAATTAAATTGGCATTATTATAGTATGTAAATTTCAGCTAAAACCAACAACAATTTCTCAATGCCATTTTAAAAGAATGGCGTATACCATTTTTCGATATATATTCTTGCTGGATCCCGAAAACTGAAAGCATAAAGAAAAAGTAATTGCGGGTTTCAAATCTTCGTATGCGACGTATTCAAACTTAATCTAAAACTTGTTGAATTACAATCAGTTTTCATATACATAGCCTGGTAAAATTGGTAAAAATAGTACTTCTTCGCATTTTTAATCACCATTATGTTTTAGGAGAAAGCTGATAGAAATATGTGGAAAACAGATTCGTTATCTATATAAAACAGTTATTAAATGTCACGCAACTCGTTGAATAGTTGAACTCTTAAGCCTAGTTTTGGGGTTGTAGTTTAGCTTTGTTTGTTAGTTAAGTATTAGTTAAACCTAGAATTCTGTTTTTCATATGTGGATTATTTAGTTTTTAATTTAAGTTTAACCGAGCATGTTTGGCCAGTTAAACTAATGTATAAATTTACCAAAAAAAAAACTGTTAAGCATTAATTTGTATTAGTGGTGCCACATTACAAAGAAATTATTAAATGTTACCGCCCTTTTAGAAAAATTCCAATTGGAATTAAATAATTTTAATAATTATCTGACGTTTCTTAAACTAGAACTGGAAAACAGCATGCTCAGTTAAACTCATTTAATTTGGTTTAATTTTGTTCTGAGATTTAATTAATCAGCCAATTAAACTAAGTTTAATTAACATCGAAGAAACTAGCTCCCAACTAGCATTTCCTTCTCATACGAAAATTTATGAATTTTGAATTAGTTAACGTGCCAGTGAACAGAGGCAGTTCTTGGTAATTTTGTTCTCAAATTTTACGAAAACTATTCAATATTTTTAAAAATTTCTTATTGAATTTGGTTTGGAGGCAGTTCTTGTTTATTTAAAAATCTCTTAATTTTCGACAATGAGAAATAAAGAAAATAAAAACTGATTTATCGCCGAAACGTCGCACTGCAGTAAAATATTGTCTACACTGTGGTAGTGAACAGTGGCAGTTCTGTCAAATTTTGTTCTTGAAATTTGCGAAAACTATTCAGTATTTTAAGAAATTTCTTATTGCATTTAGTTTAAAGACATCTATTGTTTATTTAAACAAATTTCTAATTTTTCGACTGAGAAATAAAAAATATAAAATTATGCTTTATGGGCAAAACGCCACACAGTACCTGGTTTGGAATTTAGTCAAAATATAATCAATTCGTAATAAAGTAAGTGAAATATGGGCTTAAAAATATTCTAAACCAGAGAGTGAAAATTCCGTTGAAACTTTGCGAAAGCTATACTGTGTTTTATTTAGAAAATGTTTTTATTTCTCGACAGTGAGAAATGGAGTAAATAAAACCTTGTCGGACTGAGGTAAAATCATGTCTACACTGCGGATAAGTTTAGGCCTGTTCGCGGGTATCGCTGACTGGACCTGTTCGAAAAGGTATCACTTCAATATTTTAAGTCGTTTGATCTGGTAAATTTGTAAATATTTTTTTTACTGTTTTAACGCTCTCAAAAGAAAAACATATTTTTATGCGAATATATTTCGGATGATTTTCTTAATTTTATGAAAACATTTTAAAAACCATTTCACTAGAGTGGCCCAAAAATATAAAAGTTGGGATTCGCGGTCTTTACAATGTTTCCCGTAAATATTAATGTCTTAAAATTATCTGTGACAAGTTTCAATTAAATTTCTTTATATCTATATGTCGCTTTATACGAAAAACTTTCTTAAATCTGTTTTTGATTTTTATGAAGATTACGAAACTGTAATTTAAATAAAAAAAAAAGAAATGTCTTTTAAATTGGTCGCGGTTTTGGAAAATTAAAAAAATCAATTTTTTTGTGGGAAGATTTAACTTTGAATACTTTTACAATCTACATACGTGTACCAAGGGTTGCATTAAATATAACATGGTTTTTAATTTTATTAAGTATAACAGATATGCTTGAAACTGAACTTAAATTTTTTTTTGTTGGAAATTTATTATAAATCAGTTTTTAACAATAATTCTATTTCACAATAGAGGACATTCAATTATATTTATTAATAAAAAAAAATATGAATGGGGGAAATGTTTTTAGTTGATCTGTTATTTTTAAGTAAATGAATGTTATTTTCTAGTTTGACTCAAGATCATAAATTAATATCACTTTCTGTTTAAATTATTTTCAAATCAAAAAAAATATATTTTGCAAATTTTCAATTGGATTTTATATTCGTAATGTATCCCCAAAAATATATGTTTAATTTTCTCATTTTTTCATTAAATAAAAATAACCAAACAGATATAACTTTGAAACATCAATAGCGATTTGCGACCTCTAAATAAAACTTCTTTGAGATTTCTTATATTTTTCAATAATGACAAATATGCTATAGGGCTTTGCAGCTCATGAATTCAAACTTTTTTTGGGCGACTTTAATGAACACCTTTAGTAACATAAATTGTAGAAAATATATGAAAATGTGCAATTTCTATATCCGTTAAGCAAAAATATTTTGTTCTTATATTGAATTGCATTATTGAAATGTTGTTCTTAAAATTTATTAAAAATTTAAACTATTTTGTCAGCTTTAATTAGAAAATTAAAATTTTTACAAATCTGTACAAAAGTTCTAAGATTTTTCTTTGTAAAAATTTAAAAAAATTAGTTTTTAAGAAATTATAAATACTGCTTTTCTGCCTCTGCCTTTTATTCAGTCTTTGTTTTATTACAAGTTTTGAATTTTGTTTTAGACCAAAATTTTTATTATTAAATGTGGCATTAACTTAAATCATTAAATTTTGTAATTCAAAAGATTTTTTTAAGCCAAAACAATTTTGGTGTTTTTTTAAATGTATAAATATAAATATTTAAAAATAACAAATGTGTTTTCAATATATTTATTCATTATAATATAAAATACTTTACCATTTTTGATGTCGTCGTTGTTGTTGTTGTTGTTGTTTTTGGGTGTATAGAAAAACTCACCAATTTTCAAAAATTTCCGAATTTTTGCATTCACATTAACAATTTTGAAAAAAGAAATCAATCCAAAAAATTGTGATCTATATAACGATCGATGGTTGCCATAATACCCGATTATTTGTTTCAGTGTACAAATGTGTCATGTTATCAGTGTTACCATATGTTGTTTATTTACCCATATGTAGATGAGAGTTTTGGGATATGCCAGATGTATGAGAATAACAGATGAGGGGGAAAAATTTTGAGGTAAGAACTTTGAAATTTTGCAGCATATAAAATAAAAACGCTTAAGAAATGAAAAACTAATTGTATCAAAAATGTTTTTTTAAATTTAGAAAATAAAGCACTTCGACCAAATATTGTTAAATTTTGGATTTTCATTAACAGATTTTCGTTTTATTTTTTTAATAAAAATTTTGTTGTTTATTCCCAAATTTATTTGCCCAAATTTCGAAACGAAAATCTGCTTATTAATTTAAAAGTATAAAATAAAACTAAAATAGCGTTTTTTGTTTTAAAACTTTTTTTATTGTTTCTTCCAATTATTAGCGAAATATGTAGTATGTAATGTTGTTTTATTTTCCAATTATTTTGTGTTTTTTAAGTATAATAAAATGTTTTTTCTTGTATGACTTAAAATTTAAAGAGTTTAATGTATGTTTTTTTTTTGTTTTAATTATCTGGCTGGGCTTATAATTATTAATAAAAAAATATTGTAATTTTAATGTCAATGTTAAAAAACAAAATCAAATACTGTTTTTGTGTAAATATACATAATTTATTTGCTTAAAATAAAATATGTAAATTTCTTAGTTTTATAAATAAAATCTGTGAGTTGTGGTAAATGATTTGTACTGTGTTTTGGTGAAAAGAAAACAAAAAAGTTTTTAGATTTAACCAAGTGAAAATGGCATTGAATTTTAAAACTTTTTTGCTTTTTTTTTTAGGTAAATGAGGTTCTTTCTTACAGGTTTTTTGTTGGTAATTTTTGTAGTTTCATTTAAAGGTTGCATAGTTTTAATAGGTTTTAAATTTTAAAACACAATTTGGACACAATTCTTAACGAATCGATTTGAGAAATTAAAACGAAAATAAATTTAAAACTTTCAAAGCCTTGGTTGCAATAAACTTTATTGCAGAAATTGGAAAAAAAGTTCTACAATCAGATATGATTTCAGATTTAAAAAATTTGTTTTTAAAATTATTATTAGTTTAATTTTTATCAAAAAACTGGTAAGTTCTAAGAGAAATTTGAAATTTTAAACAGAGAAAACTACGTATTCCATTTTTGACAAAGGGTTATTTGAGAACATGAAAACCAATCATTAAGAACTTTTTGTAATACGGAAAAAAGTTTTTTAGCGGCCAAAGTGAGACTTTTTATTTAATAAATGGTTTTCTTTACAAAAATTTATTTAAATTTTGAAAAATTCAGTATCTATGGCAGGTTAACCTTTAAATAATTTTTGATGTGATAACTTTCCTTTAATTTTTTTTTTAAATTCAGTTCGATTTAATACATTTTTTAAAAATTAAATATGTGATGCAGTAATTGTTATTTTGAAGATATTTCCTATTTTGGGGTTTTGCTAATTTTAAAGTTTTGCCATTGCTAAAGCATTATATAATTAAAAACTTTTACTTTAAAAAAAAAATTAAATTCATTAAGAAAATGTCTATTGTGTTTTAAAAGTTAAATAATTTGGTTTTTCAAAAAAGTTTTTTTTCTAAAAATATTAAAAAGTTCCAACTTAAAAAACTTAGAAAATAATATTGTAATAAAACAAATTTAAATCATATAATTTTTATAAATTATTTCAAATTTTCTTTTTCTTCTAAATTTGTAATTTGTAACATTTTAAATTTTGAATTTTAATTCCTTAAATTATAAAATTTTGCCTAAACGTTTTTTTAATTCCAAAAGTTTTGTGTTTTTTTTTTAGTTTTTTTCCTTATTATAGAGTTTATTGTTAATATGCCTTTTTAAATTGCCTAAAAGTTTTGCAAAAGTTTAATTTAACTATTTTTGTTTGTTTTTACATTCAAAGGTGAACTAAAAAATAAATAAAAAATGTTTTTGTTTTTTTTTTTTTTTTTGTTAAACGCTGCTTTTAACTAAAACAGGCCAAAAATTTAGTAAAAGCTTATAACGTTTATAAACAATTTTATATTAAAAATAATAAAAAGAACTAAAAATTAAATAATGATTAAATTTTTTCAATATTTTTTTTATCACAAAAATCAGTTACATTTGTATTTCTAAAAAAAATTAATTTTGTTTAACAAAAAGATTTCTATATTAAAAATTTTGACAAGGCATTAACAATTAACTAAAAATTTTGACAATTTTTTTTAGAGAAGGTTATCGCATAAACTGTAAAAGATAATTTGGGGAATAATTTCAAGAAAATAAAAAATAAAATCAAATAAAAAAATTAAAAAATCAAATTTTTAATAATTTTATATTCAAAATCTTACTTGCTAAATTTTTTTTAATATGTTTTTAATATCTTTGTTTTATTAGATTAGGAAACTCACCGTTTTGTGGTATATTTTTTTGGACAATTTAAGTTTTTAGATTTTCTCTTTTCTTAAAAAGCTAAAAACTTGATTGTTTTTAAGCCTAAATATAAATTTTAGCCTAAATTTTACTATTGTTGTGTTAAAAATTTTGTTTTAAGTAATAAGCCAAAAATTTTTGTAAAATTTAAGAGCGGTTTGTTCTCAATCTAATATTTTTTTTATATATATATTTTTTTTTTTTGCCAAATTTTTATAAATATTTAGCCAATTTTTTCATAAAAAGAAAAAAAGTTGAGCTTATGTTTTTTCCCAAAATCTAAAATATATGAATGATTTTGTTTTTTTTTTTATTCTTCAAATTCTAAATTTGTTAACTCCGAAATGTGTTTTTTCTATATTCCAAACTTTGGTTCGAAGGTTTTACTTGTGAGTTGTTATTTTAGGGATTTTATCAAAATAGTTTTTTAAATTTTCTTTTCCTAGAATTTTTATTCTACTAAAAATCATATAATGATGAGTTTATGAATGTGCTTGATGTATTTGTAAGTTATTAAAAATAATATAAAAGTTTTAAACAATTTTTTCAGATTTCTGTTATTAAAAAAAATCAAAAAATTTTGTTTAAAACTTTAAGTTTGCCTTCTTCTTTGTTTTAACTAGAATTTTGTTAAACAGTTAAAAAAAACAAGAAGGCAAACTGATCCCTCTTAACCCTCCCACATTCCAAGAGTATAAATTGCATGTATGATTTAAGAAAATTATATTAAAATAACAAATTATAAACCAAATTAGTAACTCAAATCAAATAAACAGAGAAAAATATTAGTTAAAAACTATTAAAAGTACATTTTAGTGAAGTTTGAAATTTGTCAAATTGGCATTTAACTTTATGATATTAATAAATTATATAAAAATACCTCATTCTTTATGAAAAGTTTCTTTGACAACTTGGCAATCATTTTTTCATTAATATTACTCATGCAATTCTTTCTGTGAAACTTGTGCGAAAAAGCTTACCAGGAAGGTATCCCGATGGGTTCTCTCCGAATGCACTATTCGAAAAAAGTAATAACTGAATGAAAAAAAAATAAATTGGACATGTTCGGAAAGAAATTTCATTTGTTAGCCAATTTGTCTATATTCTTTGAAATTATAGGAAATGAATTAATAAAACGGAAAATTGGGTTACTCTAGACTCCACTTTTTTAACCACAGATTATATTAAAGATAGTAGGGAACCCTTGTTTGTCTAGTTCGTTTAGAAAAATTTATAATTTCTCTACAGTCACAAAAACCTTTTAGGGCCAAACCAGATAGTAAAAGTGCCGGTGGCAGTGCTATCAAAACTTTGTTCTTGAATTACTAGGCAGGGACAAATATAGAAAATATAGAAACCTGCTTCATCGACAAAACCTTCAGCGCAAACTTCATAAAACAGTGTAGACAGCTCGTGGATAAAACAGTTTTTTATTTCCTCTATTTGTCGCTGTCGAAAAATTATAATATCTAATTAAGAAAAGTATAACAATATTGAATAGCACGATATTAAAGATTCAAATTTCACAAAACTGACGCTTTTTACTGGCGTAAGTAAATGGGTTGGGCTTGTAACCCAATGGTTGTTCTATGTGCTTCTCTCAGAGAATTATGTCGTTAAAATTAACTGCATTTACAGTTATTTTTGCCTACATAATTCTCTTGGTCTTGAATATTGCGAAAACTATTCAATATGTTAAAGAATTTCTTTTTGAATTTTGTTTAAAGACAGCCCTTGGTTATTTAGAAATTCTTTAAATTTCTCGGCAGTGACAAATAAAGAGAATCCGAAAAGCTGCTTTATCGACAAAACGTCGCACTGCAGTAAAACATGAGCGACACTGCGGTTTTCTGGTTTAGAAATTGATTAGGTACAGCTGGGTCTATTGTCGACAACAAAAGTCGCCGCGATGAACTTAAATTAGGCGACATTTTTTGATTTTTAGAAGAAAGGAAATCATAACAAGAATTTGGTTGTATTTGTTTTGTCACAATTTTTCATCAATTCAATTGGTTACGCATTAATTCTTGTTGTTTTTCATTTTAACATATTTAATTAATTTTGCTTTTTTGTGGCAAATTCTAATTATATTTCTTCTGTCAAAAAAATAAATTTTTTGTAACTCTGTTTTGACAATTTAAAATAAATTATATTTTGATAATATTTTGAGTATGCGTTGGTGCGTCGTTGTGAAAATAGAATATATTCTATTACGACGATAAAGCGCCGGACGACATGACGACATTTTGGTTCCCACATAAAATATATGAAAAAGCAATTGTCGTTGTCGACCCAGTTGTGATTAATCTCTTAAGACCAAACCACACAGTGAAAGTGCCAGTGGACAGTGGCAGTGCTGTCAAACATTGTTCTTGAATTTGGCGAAAACGATTTAATATTTTCAAAAATTTTTTATTGCATTTTGTTGAGAAACAGCTTTTGTTTATTTAGAAACTTTTCTAATTTCTCGGCAGTGAAAAATAGAGAAGATACAAAAACTGCTTTATCGACAAAACGTCGCACTGCGGTCGACACTGGCTTTAAGAACCATGTTCGTGAAAATTATTAAATGTTTTTAATCAGATTTTATAATTTCTAGACAGTGACAAAACAAAAAATAAAAAACCTATTTTCACGACAAATTGTCCCGCTTTAGGCCCAATCCAGATACTCACAGTGCCAGTGAACTGCAGCTTGACAGCACAAATTTGTTTCTTGAAATTCCCGAAAACTATTCAATATTTTTAGGAATTTTTTATTGAATTTAGCTTGAAGATAGTTTTTGTTTATTTAGAAAATTTTCTAATTTCTCGACAGTGATAAATAAAGAAAATACAAAATACTGCTTTATCAACAAAACGTCGCACTGTGCTAAAACACTGTCGAGACTGCGTCTTTCTGGTTTATGCTTTAGTGGACATTTTTAGACAGTTTTATATAGAAAACGTTATAATTTCTAGATAGTGACTAAAGAAAAGAAAATAAACGAGCAAAAATTTATAGTCGGGCATGTCGACTATGTGTGCCCTTCACAAGTCTGGATCCTAGATTTGAACGGGTTAAAATAGACTTGCGTAATAGTGTGCGATTAAGCATAACAGCTGTCTTTATACGGGCGCTACGTCTCAACGAAGCGATTTTAACCAAAATCTCTAAATTTCTATATTCACCTCTATGAAAAAATAATGAAGGAAAGCTTCTGGAAGTTAAATTTTTAGAATATGCATTTATTAGAAGTAACTTTATGTTTTTTTCAAAATTAAATATTTAGAGCAGTGAATATGGAATATTTAAGCGCAGCTTAAAGCGAGTTTTTTATTTTCCTTATTTGTCACTCACGAGAAATTAGAAAATTTTTCCAATAAAAAAAGCTGCCTACTATTAAAATCCGATTCCCGAAACTCAAATCAAAGGTTGTCGGAACTGCCACTATTTACGTACACTTTCACTGTCTTGTTTAGGCTTAAGCTTTTAAAGAATTATTTTTTTTACTTTGAAGAAAATAGAATTGACACAATAATTTTATGAAAGATTTAATTATATTATTTTGGAGTATTTTAATTAAAAAGTTCCATTAAGAAATATTTTCAAAAACGTGAAGTTTTTCATTAATACTAAAAAAATGTTCGTTCTCTTTATAAAAAGCTTCAGTACTTTATCTAAAACTTTACATTTTTTTGCTTCCGAAGACGATTATTTATTTTTTTATCGCGCAAAATAAATAATAAATTCGTCAGAAAAAATATTTTTTTTTCGCGTGAACCCTCTTTTTTGTTTTTTTTTTGAAAAAAATTTTCTCACAAAAAGTTTCTTTACGTGTAATATAATCATGCAATTTTTATAAAAAAAAGAAATAAAAAATAGAAATATTTTGTCGTAAAAAAATTCATTAAAGTCCGTATGGTAGGTACACAGAATGAATTTTGCTCGACGAGTTTTAATGAAACTTTTCAGTAAACGAATGAAGTTTTCTGCACAAAGCAAGTGAAAAATTTCTTAAATTTGATGAAAAAGCTTCATATATTTTATGAATCCAGTTTTAATAACACTTTTTCATTGAGTGTATGAAATTTTTAATAAATAAAATGAAATTTTTCAAATCATTTTATGAAAAATTTCATTAATTCAATGAAAAGTTTAAATGGACAAGTTCCAGTGAAACTTAATTGGTTTTATGCAAAAATTCATTAATATCATACAGATTATTCTCTCAGTTTACCATGTATACTGTATTGATCACATATTTGAGAACAGTGTAAATATATAGTTTTAGGAAAATTACACAAATGCAAAAATGACAAATTGTCGAATAGGATGTTAAAAATTTCAACTTTAAAATGATATTTAGTCATTGATTTCGAAAATGTTGTCAATTTCATTGTTTCTAACGTTTTTTTCTGTGTTTGTAACGATTTTTAATAATTTTTAGCGATTTTTCTTTCGAACAATGTATGCATCAATGTTTATTTGTTTACAAATTGTATTTGTTACTCTTTCCAATATTTGTTGTTCCATTTTATCAATCGTATATCAATCAATTCAATATAAAATTAAGCGAATATCATAAAAGCCGTGCCCTAAAATTCGTTTTATGCCCTACAATTTTCTCTGTAACAAAAGGGGGTGCAAATCGGACTTCGACTGTAAATGTAACTGTTCGAATTTTAATGATTTTATACTTAGGGAACCAAAACTTAAATTAAAAAAAACTTGTAGAAAGGTTAGTTATTTTTCAGTTGATTAGAAATTCAAAACTTGTATGAACTTTTTTTTAAAAATGTCACTAGTTTTTTGTTAAACTAGTGACATTATATTCCCTACGGGAAATTTTAACAAACTGCCACCGAACTGGCCCCCTTATATGAAATAGACTGGTCACTTTTACATGGCGTTGTCATAGGAGGTGGAAATTGACCCCTTGTGACATGTCACAAGACAAATCGCAGGACACGTCCCTGAACTTTGTTTTTTATGAGAGTTCAGTAACCTGTCCTAGGATTTGTCTTGTGACACCTCACAAGGGGTCAATTTCCACCTCCTATGACAACGCCATGTAAAAGTGACCAGTCTACTTCATATAAAGGGGCCAGTTCGGTGACAGTTTGTTAAAATTTCCCGTAGGGTTGATATAAAAAATTAATTCACTACTTTTTTGCCTTGTACAACAAAATATTTTCAAGCGAGAATGATGTTAAGTAAATATTTCTTAAAATTGAAAAAAAATTTACTTTCTTAAGGCTCCACAAGTCTGATAGTACCGTGCCAGCTGTTTACTCTTAGCGGAAAAAATTGTCGAGTATTTGGTTTTAAATACATTTGCCGTGGTCTTTACGAACAAAAATTTTAAGTGTGACATCTTTAAATTATTTTTGTGTAACATTTTTAAATTTTTTATATAATCGCTAATCTTTTATCGTTTTTAAATTTTTTATATAATCGCTAACCTTTTATCGTTGGTTTTAACTAGTTTTGTTTTGGCTCTAACCTAGCAATTTTTTTTCCATTTAATATGATTTCCATTCACATTAAAGAGAGTCGTTTGTAATAAATTCCTGATTTGCAAACTCTTTCGTTTACCTAATTTTTTGCACAAAATAAAATCGAGAATAATTTTTCGCATAAGTTTGGAAAAACTTTCTTTGTTTTTCTAAGTTTTGTTGGTTGTTGTTAAACAAGGCTTGGTAAAATTGTGCCTTATAGTGCGTTTAGACACAAAAGTTATTTCCACAAAAGTCGGATTAACTGCTTAAACAAGCACTAAACAAGTCGATTAAACCATATTTTAATCTTTTTGATTAACAGATAATTCAACTTTTAATGAGGTTATTATTTCTAAACGATTCTGTATTCATACTACTAATTGTATGCAAGGCTGTTTTTTGTTATAATTACGGTTGGCAGCACTGTAAAACACACCCGCTAAAGTCAGATAAAAATGAACTTCTTCTGAAATGAATGTCTTCAAATGCAATAAAAAATGCCAGAAAATTTACGAAGTACACACAAAACAACAACATTTTTTTAATTGTTGTTACTTTGTTTACTATTTTTAAATTTCTTTTGCACATTTCATTGCATTTGTAGACACTAGGTAAGACGCTGCCGCAAAAATATTTTGACGCTGTCAACAAATATGTTGCTAACACCGACATTTTCCATGTTCATGATATGCCGGATCACTATCGGGGCCACCTTGGTATTTTACACACAGTTTAAACTTTTAACTTTCAAGTCATTCAAAAAATGCATGTGTAAACGATGAAGATTAAAACTTGGATTAACTTTAATCAAGTAGATTAACTTTTGTGTCTAAACGCACTATTACTGTTCAAAATATCGAATCTTTTTGTAAATTTCGAAACAATAAATAAATAAAATAAAATAAATAGTAAACAACATGTTGTATTTTTTTTAATTAATTTTTTTTTATTATTGTGTGTTTTCATATATAGGAGAGGAAATTATAATAAAAACAATTAAAGTTTTTTCTAATTTTATTCTCGTTGTCTTTATTTTTAAAGATAAAAGTAGTGCATAAATTCGCCCCGAAGGGCGAGGGGATGGTCTAAAAAATTGTGCAGACTTCTAATGCAATGTCTGTTTCTTTCATATTTTGTTACTTGTTTTAAGTGGGCGTGGCTTTTAATGAAAAATTAGCGATACCGACCTTTTATTAAATTACATAGTAAAATTTAGCAAATTTTACTATGTAAAATTTCCTTAAAGCTTGCATTATTTTATGCCTTAAACATGAAGACATTTTTCTTTGTTTTAAGCGATTTTAAAATAAAGTTACCAACACTGAAATTTTAAAGAGAATAGGATTATGCTATACTTACCACGATATAACAAATTAGTCAAGTTGTTTTCTACGTTAAGTAAATATAAAGCATTTCGTATTAAAATTTCAGCGTTGCTAAATTTATTTTAAAATCGCTAAAACAAAGAAAAATTTGTTCATATCTAAGGCACCGTTATAGTAAGAATGGAGACCATTTGTGGATAAAAACAATGCAACATTTAAGGAAATTGTATAGGATTTCCAACAATTTACAATTTGTATAGATCCGATCAGTACTCGCTAAACTTAACTATGTAATTTGATAAAACAAAAGAAGTGAAAAAAAAGACGCTGCGTTAAAAGTCTGCACAATTTTCTGAACCATCTCCTCGCCTTTCTGTGCGAATTTAGCCACTATTTTGATCACAAATTATACCAGGTATGAATCAGCTGATTTGGGCAATATGGCCGACAGAAAATGAGCAAAAATTTAAGTAAAACACAAAAGATAAAGCACAATAATCTAAAAAGAGACAGATGCGCAATACAAAATGTATGTAGATTTTATATTGTTATCTCCCTCTTGACTTGACTTCCATGTAAACGAAACCAGACGGTTCGAGAATACTTTTTTGACACCTGTCATTGGTTTCACATCTGGTATTAATCTGTGATTTTGATCTTTAAAAATAAAGGAATAAAATTAGAAAACACTTCAATTGTTTCTATTATATTTTCCACCACTGTATGCATTTAATATAAAAAATTTTTTTTTTTAAACTTAAGGCAATTTTATATTAAAAAAATACAATTTTAAAACTAAAATTAAAAATTTTCTAAACCATAACATAAGAAAAAAATTATATTTTTTTATATTTTTATGTGTTACAAGAACTTATGAAGTAAACAATTAAATTATATATACACTTAAAAAATTTAAATTAAAATAAAAACTAACAAAGACTAGGGGGTGAGAACTTAAAAAAAATATTAATTATAAACATTAAAAAAAGGGTGCCTTTTAAATTTATTGTAACAAAAATACATTTAACCATACCCAGAGAGCATGGCAATACGAAGAACATTCCCCGATAGTATCGTCAGGAAGAAAACATTTATTGGCGGCAATATCTATTTCGAAGTTTCCTCTGTCGGGAACAACTGTTACCCGAAAGCAATACTTCCCGCAATATCCCAGGAAGATGAATAGGCGATATCGCTAATTTATCACTTTGATGATAAAAAGGTGATATCGCTAAATAAACTCCCCGTTATAAAATAAACCATTTATTTGCTTCATTACTAAATTTAAGCTTGAAAGGGAATATCTGCATACCCCAGCAAAAACATGGTCTCAACTACTGACCAAGCTATTTTAGTATCAATTATCCTTTCGCTTACAAGGAGCCAAAAAATACCCATTACTTTTGAGGCATTGCAAATAAAAGTAATTAAACGAGTAAATGGCCTGGTAAGTGGTTGAGACCATGTTATTGCCGGGACATAATCCATTGATCAACATATTAATTATCTTGATTTCACGATAGCCGATTTTTTCGGCGTATTAATTCTTGATTTTGCCACTAGTTTGTTTCCCATATATCTTTGGATTGTTTTTGTACAAATTTTGTTTTAATTTTTTTGCAAAACAAATTTTCTTTATCTGCCAGATGATACAAAGGTGATATTGCCGCAATATTATCATAAAAAAAATTATGATAAAAAATACAATTTTTGAATTATTTTTTCCAAACATCGTCGCATTATCTTCCAAATGATAAAATGAAGACAATTCCAAAATACTACTTGATTATATTCATTCAAATGAAAAATAAAAGATATCGCTTTAATATCTTCTTGGAAGATATCTTCCAAATGCTTGCAGACTAAAATTAAATAATAAGGACCATATGCATAATCATTTTTAAAATTTATAAGTGACTTATAAAACAATTTTTTTACACAAAATTCATTTGAAATTATTATGCATAAACACTTAACAATCTATGTAAAAACTTATAAAATAAACTTTGGTTTTAAAAACATATGCTCAATTTTTTTGATATTTTTTTTAGCAAGATTTTCTTTTTCAAATTTAAAAAATAAAATTTACACATAGACACAAATTTGAAGATATTATAATTAAATTTTGGTTTTTTTTTATTAGAGATAAAATGAATTTTTCAATATTTTTTTTTTGTATAATCAAAATTCACTTTGCAACCTTGGGTTTTGTGGTGAAGAAAACTTAAAGTTCTTTACTTTGGGGAGGAATGTGAATAAATATAAGGATATTTTGAAGATTTCACTTTCAAAATTCATAAAATTTGTAGTGTTTTTTTAACGGTGAAAGTGCGGTTTAATCCTCAGTTCATTTGACACTTAAACGTGGTAATGTATTTATAAAATTTTAAAAATATATATAAATATATTTCAACAGTTTTTGTTCGTTATATGTAAAAATATTTTAACTATGTTCAGGTTTTACAGTTTACACTATGGTTTTAAAAAATATATATATTTATAAAAAGGTTTGTGTCTTAGCTGAGATGATGAATAGAGTTAAAAATGGTTCGTGTTTTTGGTGTAAAAAGGTGGGTTTATAAGTTAAAAATTGTCAAAGAAAATTTTAGGTTTTTTAAAAAAAATATTTTTTTTTTTCAATTAAAAAGGCTGCCTTTTAACATTTAGTATTTGGATATTTTGTATTTTTTTTTCGTTTGGCATTTTCTTTTTAATCGGTTAAAAAAGGCGTTTTTAATGCGCGACTATAGATAAAGAGTCATATGCATAATCAATTTAAAAATTTATAAGTGACTTATAAAACAAAATTTTTACACGAAATTCATTTTATAAACGTGTTATAATGTTTTCAAATTATTATGCATAAGCACTAAAATGTTTTAAAACTCAGTTTGAAATTTAGATTTTTTACGAACCATTCATATTAATTTTTTTGGTTAATCCATGAAGAGAGTTTCAGTTAAGTTTGGGATTTTTTTTGTTCAAATTTAGTGTTTTTTTGTTAAGTTTTCTTTTGTTTTACTCCAATTGTTCCAAAAAATTTGGAGATTTAAAATATTCTGGTACTTGATCATCGAGACGCGATATAATTTTATAAATTGATTTCTTCCACGATTGTTCTGTATCTTTGCCACCTTGTATAGCGCGGAAAAATTCACGTAATGTTTGCTCCACTACAAAACGGAAATTTTGGGGAACCTTTTTAAAAAAACAAAATTCAAAAGGAAAGGAAAATTTAAATTAATTTTTGTTGTAAAACATTTTTAAAGAATTTATTTGAAAACACAATTACCTCGATATGATTATTGCGATTGTAGTGTAAATTCAATACTCTATAGAGTTCACTATCGCCACTTATGTGCAAATCTTCGGCACATTTAACACTTTCGGTAACAGCTTGACGGGCATATTTCTCCATTTGTATATAGTAAAATTCTCTGTAAATTAAACAATAAGCAAAGTTAATAGAATTTTGAGAAAAATTTAAAAAAGAGAAGTTTTAAATATTAATTTGGCTTAAAAATAAATAACAATCTATTCGTTAATGAAATATTTGTAACTTGGCTTATTAAATTGTATTTTACTAAACTATAGCTGTGTTTTCAACTGAACTATAATTGTTAACTCATAAAAAAACTCAAAGTACATAACACTGTGTTTAAGACCAGAAACAACACATCGTCAGCTTATTATTGGTTTGACCCATGTGCCAAAAAGTCGTAATCGAGAAAAACGATAAAGAATGTTTATGTATTTTTATATATTTTCTTATAGAATTCTTTCAAAAATTTTTATTCTTTGTAATTTACTTGTAAAAATTGTATCATCTTTCTTTGATTTGAAAATAATTTAAACAGAAAGTGATATTAATTTATGATCTAGAGTCAAACTAAAATAACATTCATTTATTTTCCATGTTTATATATTTTAAACAAAAGTAAAAATTTTCATAAATTAATATAAAATAAATCAAAAGTTATTAAGCTTAAGAAAAAATAAATTTTCTTGTTTTGTGCGGCATATCAAGTTTTATTTTTCAATTTGACTGTTTTTGTTGCATATCCATACTTTTATGTGCGCCTAGAAGCAGTTCTCTTTTTTTTATTTTAATTTGCTAGAGCTTAAATTTTTGATAACTTTGAGTACCCGATACTACTCAATAGTTTTTCATACAACTTTTTTCGAAGGAGATATACGACACAGTTATATTGTAGTAGGTTATTTCCATGGCAAAAATTATTTGGGAAAATTCAAAACTGAAACTATTCAACAATTCAACTATTCCTCAATAGGGTATTGGGTACTCGTCAAAGCAGGTTGAGTACTTACTAAGTACTACTTAGTTTCCAATCATTCAATACTTTTACAACTCTTTGGTTGTTTTGGTAATGCAGTACAACAAAAATGAAGTAATTTTATTTTATTTCTGTATACAAAATTTGCTGTATATGCCAAAGAGTGGTGTATACTAGTGCTGGTAAATTCGGTTAATTTTCAATACTCGATACTACTCGATATTTTTGATTTGGATACTCGATACTACTCAATACTTTTGACGGTTTTTAAATTTGAAATTTTTTAGTAAAATTCTTTGAAAATGTTTATGGTAATTCAATATTTAAATTTATAAATATATTTTGAAACTTTTTCATCAACTATTCATTGCGTTTTTCATAGTTTTTTAACATATAATTTTAAATATTTTACTTCTGATTTTTTTCTTTTAGCAGAGTTGTAGGTTTGTGATAAACATTTTAGCGGAGTCACATTTTTGTGGTAAATATTTTAGCTGAGTCACATTTTTATATATTTTGTCTGTCCAAAATGCAACTCTGAAAATATGGAGTAGTAGTTTGAGTATCGAGTACCAAAAAAAAAGACAAATACTCGATATCCACTACTCATATTTTTACCAGCACTAGTGTATACAACGAAACAATGCTTATTAATTGTTAAAATTGCGGATGTAGAGCAAAGGCGATGCTGGATATCTCAGGCATGAAACAATATATCGAAAAACGGGTTTTTGAATCAGAAAGGGCGTATTTACAGTCGACATAAACAAAGTGTGTGGAGAAATTGTAATTTAAATAATTTATTTGCTGAAAATTTAAATCTTGAATTTGTGATTTTTCGATTCTTTTAAAATTATTTAGAAAACTTTGTAAAATATAAAAATGTTGTCAATATGATTTAATTAAAAATCAAAAAATTTATAAAAATAATCATAAATAATATAAACAAAATTGTAACTCAATTACTTATAACGCATTAATTTGTTGTGGTGTATAAATCTTTTATCAGCACAATTTTGATAGTAAAAAAAAAACCAATTAGTAATACAAGGTGGCGCAAAAATCATCACCCTATCGGAAGATGCTATAATTTTTACAAATGGCGGTACATCTTAATTCTGCTTTGTAATTTGTGAAGTAAACAGATACCAAAAACACGTCAATAAGACATGAATCATTATACAAGAACGCAGACTTATTGTTGACCACGAGGAAGATAACTTTTCACCAAAAATCATCATGAGCGACTAGGCGCATTTCCATCTCTGTGGATATGTTAACAAGCAGAATTATAGCTTCTGGGGCACCAAAAATCCGGGTATAATACACGAAAAGCCATTACACCCCCTCAAAGTTACTGTATGTTGTGGTTTTTACGCTGGAAGCGTCATCGGACCTTATTTTTTTCGGAAACGCCGAGGGCCAAATAACTACTGTGAACGGCGAGCGCTACGTAGCCATGATCAACGAATTTCTCCTACCTCAACTGGACGAATTGGGACTGGAAAACATGTGGTTCCAACAGAATGGATCAACGGCGCATACTGCACGACCTACAATCGAAATTCTGAAGGCTGCATTTCCGGATCGCCTAATCTCTTGTTTCGGTGATTTGCACCGGCCGGCAAGATCGCCCGATTTGACCGTTCTTTTCTCTTCTTTTTGTGAAGTTTATTGAAGTCACGAGTCTATGTCAACAAGCCTTAGACCCTTGAAGTCCTCAAAGGGAATAACCGTCAGGAATGCGGGAACCTATCGGCGGAAGTTCTGGCTAGAGTGATGGAAAATGCCATAAATCTGGCCCGTAGGGTCATAAATTCTGCCGGCGGCCACTTGGCCTATATCATTTTTTCCACTTGATGAGAACAAAATTTAGACATCAAATAAACACAATCCAAAAGCAAAACTAAACTTTTTCATTATTAAAAAAATTACAGTCAAAGAACATCGGGTGATAATTTTTGCGCCACCTTGTTCATCAGTTCAAAATTAGTTTAGTGCTGAAAAAATATAATTAACACTTGAGCTGAAAACACAATTGCAGAAAAAAATACTCTTCTGAAAACCCGATAGAACTTACGACAGGGTTAACCGTTAAATTAACTGTCATACTGCGCTCACTTTTTGAGATTTATGATCAGTATGCTCTGGCAAATCATCATGAATAGAGTGACGCTTGAAAATTATCCAGATTTACTTTGAAAATCAGTCACAAATTCGCGCAACTTATAGACGAAAAATTCTGTTCAGCGATGAGGCTCATTTTTGGCTTAATGGGTTTGTTAATAAACAAAATGCCGCATATGGAGTGAAACCAATCCACAACAAGAGAAGGCACTGGAGGCAAAGAACATTGCCCTCTGGCGCTTTTGAAAACACGTCCTACGATGCGATCGGGCTATCTATGATGAGAAAGGGCATATCTCCAATGATTATAAATTGGACATTAGAGATGCTCAACTCAAGGGAGATCACGTTCGGTATAGGCTCTACTACTAGAACTGTGAATGCGACCAGAGGAAGTCCTCAGGGCGGTGTACTGTCGCGTTTACTGTGGACACTGGTCATTGATGAGTTGCTTGAGGGTCTGAACGACCTTGGCTTCAGCACCTATGGCACCTACGCCGATGATCTTGTCATATCCGTTGTCGGCTGGGATGACAGGACCATCTCTGATCGTATGCAGCAGGCTCTGAACTTTACTCACTCATGGTGTCGGGAAAAAGGGTTGACTATCGACCCAACGAAAACGATCCTGATACCGTTCACAAGGAAAAGAAGGGTCAACCTGACTGAACCTGTTGTTGGGGAAAAAACGATAGGCTTCTCGGATAGTGTGAAATAATTAGGGGTGACTCTAGACAAATCGCTTACGTGGAATGATCATCTAGACACCGTAACCAAGAAGGCCATCAGGGCATATTATGCCTGTCAAAGGCTCTTTGGGAAAACATGGGGTCTAAGACCACACATGGTCTACTGGTCATTCGACACCATTGTAAAACCTATGATCACTTATGCTGCCTTAGCATGGTGGCCTAAGGTTGAGCAGTCAACGGCAAAGGATTCTCTGAAGAAGTTGTATCGGCTGGTGTTTACTGGCATTACGGGGGCTGGAGGAACGTGCCCGATGGATGCCATTGCGGCTATGTTGGGTATTCCACCATTGCATATTTCCGTGAAGAAGGCTGCAAGCTTGGGCTCACTTCGTCTCCGGGGGGTCGGGGACATGAGGAGCGGGGACCTAAAGGGTCACATGAAGATCGCCGGGAACTTTATAGACGATCCAATCTTAAGGGTCGCGGATAAAATGATCCCGGAACAAATCTTTGCCAGGTATTTTGACATTATGTCATTTTACAGGCATATGCAGACCAGTCAGACTTGGAAGTCCCAAGAGGGGGCTCAGATATGGTTCACTGATGGCTCGAAACAAGCTAATGGTGACACGGGGGCAGGTGTCTATGGACCCAGATTCCAACGTGCTTTACCAATGGGCAAGTACCCCTCCGTCTTTCAGGCGGAGATTTTCGCCATCTGCGTATGTGTGAGAGAGTGCCTGCGGAGAGGCACGGTTAGATCCCGCATCTACATTCTTTCTGACAGCCAGACTGCGCTAAAGGCTCTAGGAGCTTACGGGCTATCATCTGGTCTGGTCACGTCACGGAGTGTGTGGGAATTCTCAACGAACTTGGTATGAAAAACTACCTTACACTGGGATAGATTTCTGGTCATGAAGGGCACGAGGGTAACGAAAGGGCTGATTGTCTAGTCAATTGTGGAGCCCGACGACCCTTCATCGGTCCGGAACCATTCTTTGGGTTACCTAGGGGGTATGCTAGGGAAAAACTCAGGCAGTGGAGAGAGACTGAGTTTGCTAAACATTGGGATACTTCTACTGGCCAAAGACAGGCCAAAAGATTTATTTCCCTGTCCAGCGGAGTATCAAGGCGACTATTGTCACTTGACAGGGGTAATCTTAGGACCCTGACGGGATACTTAACTGGGCACTGTGGGCTCAGGTACTAGCTTCACAAACAGGGCCGGTCAGACACTGATGTTTGCAGGTTTTGTGAGCTGGAAAATGAGCCATCGGAGCATGTTCTCTGCGAATGTCCGAGACTGTGCGATAGGACTCAGATTTCTGGGTGACCGCTTTGTGTCATCTTCGGACGTTTGGGGAAATTCTCCTAACAGGATTATTGTCTTTATTGGTAGCACGAATCTCTAGGGAACTCTAGGCAGCACAAAAGATCTATATTGTTCGCGGTGCGTAGTGCCTTCGAATCTAATCTAAATCTAATCTAATCCACAACAGACCCTACAGACTACATTACAACCGGAAAAATGCACCGTTTGGTGGTATTGGCTGGTGGCATCATTGAACTTTATTTCTTACGAGGGGGTGACGGTCAATGGAGATCGTCATCACACAGTACCATACAGCGACCGCAAACATCGACTTATTGAAATAAAAATTTGGCGATAACCCAGTGTAAAAACAGTAATGACATATCATTATTTTTTGGACTACCAGTAATGACACCCACTTACCTTCTTCATTATTTCAAAACATATGATAATGAGTTACTGATAATGACTTACTTTTATCATTATTTCAAATAGAAAATAATTTTCTAGATTTTTTTTAAATTCTTTGAAATCTATTTTTAGACTCAATATTTTTTAAACACTGGTAAGGATATATGTAACCACATATTTTTTGATTTTTTGTATGTTGGCGAGTAAGCTTACTTGTGTGCAGCAGGTCAGTTATGTTTTTATCAATTAAATATTACATGTCGATGTAGCTCAGATGGTTATTGACTGGCAATCTGTAGACCCAGGTTCGATTCCCGCACCAGCAAATTTTATTTAAAAAAAAAATACAATAAAAAATATTATTTTTTTATATAATTAATTTTTTTGAAAATCTATTTTTAGACTCATTATTTTTGTCAGTACTGGTAAGCACATAGGTAACGATATATTTTTTGATTTTTCGTATGCTGGTGTGTAACCAGAACTCATTATTTTTCGCGACATCGCCATATAAAGGTAATAAGAAATGTAATAACAAAAGTAACTAGTTACCATTACCAAGTATGTAGTTACATAACCACATATCTGGTAATGATTTTCTACACTGGGAAGTTGATTTCCCGAAATGGACCTCTAAATTCTCCTCCAAGGTCGTGAAATTTGACACCTCTTGATTATTTCCTGTGGGACCACGTGAAGCCACTGGTTTATGTTAATAAACCAGCAACAATTGATGCCTTGGAGGCCAATATTATTCGTGTTATTCGTGACATACGGCCAGGAATGCTCGAAAAAGTGGCCCAAAATTGGAAGTCCAGAATTCGCTTCGTCAAGAACAGTCGCGGTGGCCATTTGGCCGAAATCATTTTCAAACTTAATGTGTTGATCTTTGGGATAAAAAATTTTTTTGGATTAAAATTTAATTTTTTGTGTTATTTTTTTATCATTTAAAGCTCTATCGGGCTTAAAAAAACACCCTTTATATGTAATTGCCTGTAAACGTACTCAACAATGTCTTTTTTCTGGGTGTACTTAAAGTTTTTTAGGACGAAAATCAAAGTGGTTTTATTAATTGCCACACTGGGAACTATAAGCTATATTATTTATATTTTCAGAAAATAAGGTTGTTTCTCGATTTACTCTAGCGAAAACATTTTCTTTGACTACTTTTAGGCTTAATCAGCCATTGGGTTTTGAAACTTTATGGGTTATGAATTGAATCCAATATAGTGGTGTAATTTTTTGCTAACAAAAAGTACATATGATATTTCTTGATTTACGAAAACCGGTTAGTTATCAGAATTATTTAAAAAAGAAATTATATAAGGCTTATGGATTTAACACTAAAACCAATATTTCTTATTTAAAACAAATTCTTACTATAATAATAAAAAATATTGCCTACTTAAAGGCATTTTTATTTACACATAACATCTTTGTGTTGCTCGACTTCTCCTTCTATTTCCCTTCATGCGAAAAATCTCAATTTCGTTTCATGTTTGTATTTTTAAGAATAATTATGACAACTTCTAGCTGCGTTGTTATTGCTTTTTTTTAATCATTTCTTGTTAATGTACAATAATTCTTAACGATACATACTGCCTACTTTTAGGTGCAATCAGAAAAGGCAACAGCAATAACAGCAGCAGCGGCTTTATAATACCAGGGGGAATTTGTTATTTAGCGCGTTTATAATTTGACATCTAGCAAGTTGTCACAATAACTACATACTGTGTGACTGCAAAAGAGTCTGAGTGTTTTGAGATTGTAATTTACCATTTCGTTGCTGCTGTTGCTATTTAACAGCAACAATAAATCGAAAATGTTTGTTGCAATTTGTCTTTTTTATTTTTTTTTGCAATGTGTGAAATGTACAAAGCGGCAAAATATTTATTGTTTGGAAAAAACAAAACGTCAAGGAAAAAATTCTTTACAAAAAAATAAACAACGCGAACAAGATGTAATAGAGAGCTTAGGGAAATCTTGAAAATTAGCACGATTAATAATGGTAAATACATGGTACAGAGAGGAAAGAAAGATTGCAAATATGAGATTTAGCAGATTTAAGTAGGGGTAGGAGTAAAAGGATTATGATTTGGAAATATTAATAGATAAAAGACATTTTGAAATAATATAAAAATAAAGAAAATTGATAAAAATCTTCTTATTGAAAATACTTTATAATTTCCAGATTTGCGTTAAAAGCCTAAAAGTACACCATGTTGGCTAGATTTCCAATAAACCTTTAAGTAGGTGATATTTTAAAAAAGTCAAAATTTTCAATATTAGCCTCAAGGAAGGTTTTATTTTTGAAGTCTATCACTAATAAATATTCCTATTTTCATGAATTTATATTTATAATATTGTAGTCTTTTAGTAAAATTACATATCTTATACTTTTGTTTCAATCTCTGCAGTAGGCAATAATTTCTTATTTATTTTAAAATCCTAAATAACTGCTTCGTTTCTTTTTTTAATTAAGTGTTTATTTTTCCTGGCTCGCTATTCTTTTTTTTCCTAATTCCTTGTTTATAATTTTAATTAATTATTATTTTTCCTATAATTTTTCTTCTATGTTTTTCTTGTATCATCTTCTCCTATTCTTCATCTCTCACTTGTAAGCTAATCTATGCCTAAAGCTTTTGTCTAATTAAATCCCACCATACCCAATACCAACATTCAGTCAGCACCACTGGTTTGATGAGTTAATAAGAATACTGCAAATATTGTTGCATACTTTTGTGGTTTTAGTAAAGCTAAGAGGGTTTGAGTCTGGGGTTTTCTACTGCTGCCGTGCACATAAATATAACATGCACAATAACCATAAGAAACCCCCTTAAGAACTGCAATCATTTTCTAACAGTTGAGAGATTTTTTTTATTATTATTAATATATATATATATTTTTTTTGTTTTGCACATTTGAGATTTATTAAAAATTCTTTACACAAAGACAAAGAAAAGTAATACCCAAACATGAAGTATTACTTTTTTTTGCTTATACAATACATAAAGGATTTAATAATTTGCAAAAAGGACTTAATAATAATAAAAAAAATATCAGTAGTAGTGGCACAAGAATGAGAAATTTTTATAGAAATGTAAAGGAGATGATAATTATGGTGATGACGATGGTTATGGTAAGGATAATAATAATGTTGATGCCTAAAAGTATGCTGCACAAATTATTAATAATGTCATATTAATCTTCTTGTATAACAATCCAATATATAATGCATTAAGTCTATATGTACGAGTGTGGTAGACAATCAGCCAAGCATTAAATGCTAGTTAAAAGAATAGAAACAAGGATAAGAAATAATAAAACAAAAGGATTTCAAACACAAAGAATAATTTAGAAATAATAAAACTTAAAGCTCAAAGAAAATTTTGTTAAAGAATTCAAGAAAAAACTATAAAAAGTTAAAGATTTATATGTTTATTCACAAAATTTTTTTGTCTTTTTAGAGGCTAATTGAACGAATTTTGTTATTGTTTTGCATGTTAATTTGTTTTATTGAACTCTTAAATTAAATTAAAAATATTTATTAATATATATATATTTGCTTAAGCCTAAAAGTAGGCAAGTTAAAAAACATTTAAAGGTTTGTAAGAATATTACCAGGAAAGTTTCAATTAATATCATTAAAAATCGCTTAAAACAAATTGTTTACATCAGGTAAACAATGTTAGACATTGGAAAATTATATTTATTTACTACTGTGAATTAATTCATCAGTGAATTAATTCATTTTATTTATTGAAAAGATCTATAGCAATTGAATTAATTCTTTATAAAATAAATCGGACGAAAAGAAATCTAAATTAATTCCATTCAATATATATGCTTTGTGAATTAATTTATTGAAATTGTAATTGAGAATTAAAAAACTTAATTAAAGAATTAATTTTTTAAAGCTCTGCTTTAAAAATATCGCCTTAGAATTTCTTTAGCAATCCTAAAGAAATTCCTTAGAAATCCATGAAAATTCTTAATATTTTGTTGAAATGTACACCCAAAATCACTGAAACTATTAGGTCCAGTTTTATAGTCAGAACTAGGAACGATTTTTGTCTTAACTGTTTCTTAAGTCAGAAACTTTCAAATAAAATTTCGGCTGAAGTTTACTTTTTCGGGCACCCCTCAAAAAAAAAAGTATGTCACCGCCTCTGGAATTAAAAAAGAAAATTTTTTTTTATACTGTGCTAGGTCCAAAAAACCGAAACACACCCAAAATCGTTAATGTGACGACTTAAATTAAAAGAATTCAAAAATGCATTTGGTTTCATGATCCATAAAGTGTGGGTCCTACTAGATTCATTTAAGACCCCTCAGGAGTCTAAAATAACCAGTTAACCCTTTGAGGACCATACATTTTATGTCGAGGCTATTTTGAAGATTTTGTGATTTTCATAATCCCTGACCTAATAACAGTTATGCCAAGAAAAATTGGCTCCGTAGAACCTCTCCTTCCCCTCATTTCGCTTGTCAAAAATATTTGCCATTTGACGACCCTGCCGTTCAGGACTAAGCGATTTTAATTATTATTTTATTTTCGTAATCTAGAACTAAGTTATGAATATGTTACAAAAAATTGGCCTCATAGACCTCTTGCTTGCCCTTCATTGCGATTCCCTTAATCTTCCCCTCATCCACATGGAAAGAAATACCACGACCCGAGAAATCTATAACCATCCCGATCCCCTTAAAAAGTTCGCAAGACCAGACAGAGAAACATCGCGTAGACTGTCCAGGTCGTCGAAGAACCTGCATTCCAGATATCTGAGTCGCCGCTTCTTCAGTCCCAGACATTCACAAAGCAGATGATGCACTGCATTCTCCTCCTCCTCGTCACCACAGCCCCTGCAGTAGTCCGCCTGGGTGTAACCCCAACACACAGCCATTCGGCCTATCGCGCATTGTCGCGTTAGGACTCCTACAAGCATTCCGATCGTCCGCTTGCCAAATCCAAGAACAATCTTTGTCCTTCCCGGATCAGGCAGTGGCCATAGGGTCCGAGATATCCTACAATTGGTTAAGGTTGTCCACCTTGCCTTAGTCTCCCTATCCGATATATCCCCTATCACACGGAATAGTTCGGAGCCATTCCTCGCACACTTGTCAGCCAGCTTGTTGCCCGCGATCCCAGTGTGTCCTGGGACCCACGCCAGCCTGACCGAATGCCGACGAATACGGTTGAGAGATTCAATACAGTGCCGAACACACCTCGATCTGACAGTATCGGATTCCAGGGCTTTCAAAGCAGCAGGACTGTCCGCAAAGATGCTAATGGATGATGGATCCAAATCCTGTTCCATTATAATCCGTGCGGCCACGTCAATTGCATACACTTCCGCCTGGAACACGCTACAATCGCCCGGGAATCGTATGGAGATTCGAAGGTCCAGTTCGCCGGAATAAACTCCCAACACTGTATCCATGTCCATCTTCGAACCGTCCGTGTACACTGAGATATCACCACTCCGAATAACGGAGTCGGCTGCCCAGTCTTCCCTGGTCGGTACAATCACCTCAAAAGTCCTCCGGTAAAATACAGTCCGTTTTACGATCCAGTACCGCACTACCAATCCCATGCAGAATGGTACTGTGCCCCCAAGTGCGTTGCCTCAGCTCTTGCATCTCCCTGAGTCTGAGAGCTGCCTTTACCGTCGTGCCCCTGATATAAATATCCAGTGGTGGGATGCCAAGCATCACCTCCAAACTTGCCTGGGGTGTAGAACGGGCCGCCCCCGTAATACCCAGACAAGCCAGTCGTTGCACCTTTGAGAGAGTGGAGAGATATGACCCCGTGTCCAGCGCCCTCCACCACACCAGTGCCCCGTAGGGCAAGATTGGTCTGATAATCGCAGCATACATCCAGTGGATGATATACGGCTGTTTACCTTAAAAAAAACACTTAAAGTTCATCAAATTTTAATTTTTTGCAAGCAAAATTCCGAATTTTAGGAAAATAAATCTTAAACTAGTATTTTTTAACACCTGAAATTTACAAAAATGGACCTATTTGGAATCCTGGGAAATTTTCATTTAATTTAAAATTACCAGTTTCACCGTGTTTACGTTTTTTTTGGACCCCTTAACACAAAATAGAAAAAAAATTTCCTTTTTTAATTCCAGAGGTGGTCCATTTTCTTTTTATTTTTTGAGCGGTGCCCGAAAAAATTAAGTGTTTCCTTTTTTTACTACCTAAAATGGACCTAGTGCGGACCCTGTTTCCCGGATCCTAAAACCAAATGCTTTTTTGAAATCATGGGAAAAAACTATCTAGGGCCAGTTTTATAGTCAGAACTAAGATCGATTGTTGACTTAAAATTTTTCAAACCGAAATTCTTAAGAAATATTCAAGCAGAAGTTGATCTTAGTTCTGATTATAACACACATATTCTTAATATGAAGTCCTCTTGTTACACCCAGCAAAATCTTTCATTACCAAATAAGTGGTTATATAATAGAAATTCATAGCTCCGCACAACTTATTTTTTGGCGTCTAAACTCATTATTTTTGTTTGGCGTGGTCGTTTTTATAAGTAGTCACGCTTACCCGCTCGCTTACGAAAAAATGAGAAATAAGTAGTTATAAGATTTTGAATAATAAGTGGTTACACACATGCTTACAAAAAGTTTAATTATAAGTGGTAATCCGATTGCTTACTTGATTCTTAAAAATAAGGATTTAGGCAAATACTATTAGCCTTACGAAATACATTCAGAAAAATTTAAGTTTTCTCTAGTGTGTAATTTTAGGACTCGCCATAAAAATTTAAACATAAAACATATTTACATATAATAAAAAAATTTAACTGTGTAAAAAGTACTTATTTAAACTAATACGAGTAATTCATTATTTTATATTTAGAAACAATGAATACAATAGGCCGTTATTAGGAAGTCATTATTTTATATTATAAAATAATGCAAAAGGTAATGATATATCATTTTTGGTAATGCAGATAGTAATGAGGTGTCGTTACCAATATTTTGCTGGGCAGTCATTATTTATAACAACAACAATTGCACTTTTATCTAAGCACAAGATTCTATACTAAAATATTACATAAAGGATATAAGAAGTTCTCTTTTTTTATAGTTAAGCATGTTTATGCTTGCATTTCATTGTTGTTGTTGTTGTTGTTGTCAAGCATATAAAAAAGAACAACAATAACAGCTATTAGTCAAAAGAAAAAGTGGTTATTTTAACACTAAACTAAACACTTAAATGAAGTTAAGTGGTGTAGAAATTTTTAATGCAAAAGTAAAAAAGAAAAGCTTTTAAGAAAGGACATGCATGTTATGAGAAAAAAAATAGCAGTATATTTTTAGGAGTTCGTATACGATATATGAGCATATAAAACATACGTTATAAATAAAACATAAAAAACTTAAAAATTATAAGTGCCTTTAACCAACTGCTACAAAAAACCTAAAGAGGTTGTTAAAGGTTCTAAAGAAACAAAAGGCAGGTTATGAATAGGAGAAGAGGATACTTCTTTTTTACCAGTACAAAAATGTCAACATAAGCTAATTAGTTTATTTAAGATGGTGGAAAATTTCACAGAAAAGAGGCTCCTTATTAATATATTAAAAACAAACATACACACACAAACACTTTCACACATACTCGTTAACATTTGTACTCAAGGATTTAACTAGAGTACACATATAAAGAAATTCATATTAACGGTTGTTTTATACTTGTTTTTTTTTCTAAAAAGAAGCTTTCCGAAAGTTGTATAGTCTTTTATTTTTTTTTTTTAGTAGTATAAGTGTTAGATACTTTAGATTCATACGTGTATGTGTGTAGCAAAAAAAGAGGTCCTTGTATTGAGTAGCTTAGGAAAACAGGTTTGAGATGTATGTATGTGTTAGTGTTTGTTTTGAGGTTAAGTGTACTTTTGTAATATATATTTTTAACAGTTGCCAATTACTTCATTATGTCTTTTTTTTTGTGCGAGTGTGCATCTGTGTGTGAAAAGAAAAGCTAAAGAGTTGAAACTTATAAATAGAAGAAAAGGTGCTTATTAATAATGTAGACTCTTAAATGCATTATGCTGATTTTTTTTCTTTGCTAGATAAATGCATTTTAGTGGAAAGAAAAGAATAAAGAATAAAAATTTAAATATTTATAAAAACAGTGTGGTCTGTATACATAAAACTTGAAGATATAATTGGTGTAACTTAAATTACTAAAATTAAAAAAAAAAGTTTAATTTTGTTTAGACAAAATACTACTTACATTTCGTCAGCTTACAATGGCCACTGACCATGTTGTTAATATCGTCTTTCAGAAACCTGTTTTTTTATGTCTTGTATATCAGAATCGATTTGGCTCTATATCACCAATTTTAAAATTTAGGGCCAGTTTTAAGGATGTAGATAGCCTTTCAACTTACTATAACACAGTTTGTAATTGCACTGAGAGAATTATCTGAATGATATTAATGAATTTGTGCATAAAACCAATGCAAATATTGTGAAATTTTTCATTTTATTTAATAAAAGTTTCAAACACTAAATGAAAAAAATTTATTAAAACTAGATTCATAAAATATATGAAGCTTTTTCATCAAATTTAAGGAATTTTTCATTTATTTTGTAAAGAAACATCCATTAGTTTACTGAAAATTTCATTTAAACTCGTCCAGCAAAATTCTCTCTGTGTGGAATACTGCTTCTAAAATGTGATTTATTTTGTTTTATTTCAATAAAGACTAAAATTATTAACGAGAAAAATTTGTTCCGGCAAATTTTTGCCAGTCATTTTTCGTTTTTGGTTAAACTAAACCAAGTTTAACTGACATCCCAAAAACTCAGCCTTAATGATGACATGAATGAAACTTTGCATGCAAAAATAAACAATAAATACTTCTTTATTGTTTTGCTGCATATGCCAAATGCATAAAAATATTAGAAAAAATACTTTATTATTGTTTTGATATATTACCGTAACAACGAACGTAACCCAAAACCAAAAAGAGAACTGCTTTAAGGCGCAGATAAAAGTATGGACATGCAGCAAAGAAAGGTAAATTCAAAAATTAAAATTGATATGTAGCATAGAGCGTACCATCTTACAGGCAAAAAAAAAAGTTCGCCGTACACCCTCCAATATGAAGTATTTTTGCAAGGAGGTTTCAAAAAAATTTTTTTTTTATTTTTTTTGCCATTTTACATTTTTCGTTATATCATTGGCATTAACAGTCGGATCTTAAAGTATGATACATCGATGTTTTTCTCTCGAGGAGACCAGTGTTTTGCTCTAAGGGCCATTGACCTCAAGTATCCCATTCAAGTAGTTAGCCATCAGATCTCAGTTGCTACCACCCTAATGTACAACCCTAATACAGGAAATTAAAGCCTGCAAACATCATTAAACTTTTGCTAAGGAAGTTTTTCGATAAACCCAGTAGAAATTTTTTTTATATATTGGTTGCCGAACGTAGGGGTCGCTTTTTTATTGTTTTTTTCATTGGATTTTTCCTTTATAGCAACACACTGGTCTCCTCGAGAGAAAAAAATCGATGTATCATACTTTAAGAGCCGACTGTTAATGCCAATGATATAAAGAAAAATGTAAAATGGCAAAAAAAAAATAAAAAAAATTTTTTTGAAACCTCCTTGCAAAAAATCGATATATCACACTTTAAAAATTGAAAAAGGCAACCCCTACGTTCGGCAAAAAAAAAATTTTTTTTTTGAAATTGCCTTGCAAAAATACTTCATATTGTAGGGTGTACGGCGAATTTTTTTTTGAGGTACGGTCTAATGTAGCACAAAACATGATTTTTTTTGTTGCCAAAGCTTAATAACTTATTACCTGCCCAGCAAAAATAATTGCAAGTAGTGCTTTACAAACTACTTCTTTTAATGCTTCACAAGTATCCGTTAGTGTATTTTTACTGCTTTTTTAGAAGTTATTCTGAACAACTTCAAAAAATCACTTCTTTCATTACTTTCCAAGTATCCATTGTTACATTTTTACAGCTTTTTTAGAATTACTTCTGAACAACTTCAAAAAATCACTTCTTTCATTGCTTCCCAAGTATTCGTTATTACATTTTTACAGCTGTCTTAGAATTACTTCTGAATCACATCCAAAAAATTACTTAAGTATTGCTTCTAAAGAGTAATTGCTCTAAAAGTGATCGTAAAAAGTGATTTTGGTATTATTTGGCATTTTCAAACAGAGGGTCCCGGGTTCGTTTCCCGGCGGGACCAATATTTTTTTATTTTTTTAATTTTTTTTATTCTATTAATTTTGTTTTTAATATTTATAATTAATTTGTTTAAATTCAATATTTTAAAAAATTTTTAAAAATATGTATATATAAAAAAACTGGTGAGAAATTGATTTTTATGTACCTGTAAAAATAGTACTGAAACCAATATTGAATTGGAGTGCACCTTTTGCACTTGTTTAATAAGTACTTTTATTGAAGAGAATAAGGAACAATATCTTGCATTAACAAAGTGGTGTGTCTATGCCAGTCAACTTTAATATCAAAGAATAGCTCAGCGGTAGAGCTCAGCGATTAGCAATCGTGAGGTCGCAAGTTCGATACCAGGTGGCGGCAATAAAAAACTTTTGTAAAATAAAAAAAATATACGGCGCTGTTCTCAGTTCCGAATCCACATAAAGAAATTCTAAAGTGGAACATTCCGAACATTTTTGCTGTTTTGTGATTCACATCCACAAAAATTTTTTTGAAATATTCCGTGTATAAAAAGCTGGGTGGAAGTGAAAACGAATGCACTTTTTTTCTTTGAAATATTTATTAAATTATTAAAAAAAACTTTTGCGAACAAAATTTTGAAATGTTTTCTTTGTATTTTCCGTAAACTATTGAAATTTGTAGAACATTTAATACATAAAAAGATTAATTTAAAAACTGTCTATAAATTTTAACATTTTCTTTCGGAATCAAAAAAAAAAGTGGAAGAAAAGAAAAAATTATTTAATGAAAATTTCAAATTTATTTTAACAATTGTTTTTTGTTTATATTTACATCAGCTGTGTTACCAAAGTTTACCCGAAGAAAAAGTCTGGGTAAATTTTGGTAGAAAGAGAAACACTAATACACTCTCATTAGCGCTCTCATTTACCTAATTTTCGAGTACGCGAACGCTTTTGGGTAAATTTCGGTAACTTTGGGTAAATTTCGTTAACTTTGGGTACGTACGGGAACGCACTTAATATGTGAATACCAAAACAGCAAATTTCCGAATATTTTAATTCCATGTGCTTTTAGAAATCCATTCTAAATGAAAACCCTCTAAACTCAGAACAGCAGTGATAATTTTTTTTGTGAAGAATTTTTTTTTAAACTTTTAATTGGTGAAAAAGATCTTCCTAGCACTCGTTCAAAAAGTACTGAAAAAATGTTAAAGTCGGAGTACTCCTCTCCTATGACAACTCAATGTTAAAATCATTAGTGTTTATGTTAAAAACGAAGTACATCTAGATCATCAATTGTAGTGCTTTTTCTACTGCTTCGGCATCTCTTTTTTCGCATTTGCATGAAAATTTATATTTTTGTCGAAAACTCATGCCGCAATCAATGGTGAAAATAAAGGGAATATTTATCATGTATATTTTCAGAAATAATAATATAAACCTTCTTTATTGTTTTTCCCGATAGCGCCTTTTTGGCATATATGTAGGTCAAACCGAGAATAAGCTGACGATTTGGTAAATTTTGTACAAAAATCTTAGGAATTCCCCACTCAGAACGTTTGTCGGTAGAATCTACTGAAAATGGCAGTTAAAACAAAGGTACAAACAGTTAAAAATAACTAAAAATGTGGTTATTTTTAATTTTTGAAAAGTAACTAACAAATGCATTACAAATAACCAACAATATCTTAAAATTAATTGACAAATTTTTACTACAAAAATTCTAGAACAACTGACAAAATAGGTAAAAACTACTACTTCAGTTAATTTTGTTGATATTGTAAATGTACATTTTAATATAAAACCATTATAAAAAAGTGTAATTACTTCATCGTATTTAAAATTTGAAGTAAAAATTCCAAAGGATTCCCTAGTTACTCTTTTATGCATTAGAGATACAATCAGGCTGCCAGACTTAAACATTTTTTGCTGGTCTTGGGGACAAACATTTTAATTTAGGGATTTAAAACAAATTTTGGAGATTTTTTTGTGTATGTTTAAAATCTTTTATAAATTTTTAAGATTCCTAGCCAGGAAACAAGCCCAAAAATGAATCAAAAAAAAAGCTCAAAAAATATTATTAAAAATTCAAATTTTTGTATAAAAGTGGTTCACCCAAAAGATCCTTCTGTTTTGATTCAAAAATGACTCAGAAAAAGATTTAAAAAAATACGAAAGGCTCAAAAATTTATCATTATTTGAGCCTTTTTTGAATTGTTTACAAAATATTCAAATTTGTTTACATTTCTGAGTCATTTTTGAGCCATCTTTTGGATTTAATAATTTGGCTAAAATTTTTGTGTCTTTTATGATTCATTTTAGAAGGCTCATATTTGCGTCCAAAATAAGAGCCATTTTTACAAAAAATTTTAAAATTTCAAAAAAATGAGTTTTATTTGAGTAAGTTTTGAATCATAGAATAAGAACCCTCAAAAAACTATGGGTTATAATAATTTTGTGAAAACATAACTCAAGTTTAAAGGAATTAAAATTCCCATAACTTATTTAACAAATTGTGAAAACTAATCTGTTAAAGGCATGCCCCTATCTGAATTTCATCTTCGCCTAAGGAAATCGCCAGAGGACGACGCACTATGCTTCGTCTCATGGACAAAAATCAAAAAAAAATAATTTTTGTCTCAAATTGTAATTAAAGAAGGATTTTTTTAAACACAAAAATTACTTAACAGAAAAATGGGTTTTAATTGTTTCACGAAAATAATTCTCAAAAATACATTTTTTTAAAAACTTGTTCGAAGATTTTTTTTTTAGTTACTTCAATATATTTGTAGTTAATTTAAAATATGGATTTTAGTATATGTTTACAAAACAATTATTTTTTATTGCTCCGAAAAACACATTTTTTTTGTTGAAAATCCGAAAATTACTTAAGTTTGATGTTATACTCCATCATATAAAATTATATAAAATTAGATATTTTTTTCTTTCTTTTGTAAGTTTATACTGTTATATAATAGATCATTAAAAAATTAATTACTATTTTTTACCACAAATTAAAAAAAATGGATTTTTTGAAATGCCTAAATTCATGATTTTTACACAAATTTCACGCATTTAAGAGTGTTTAGTATTCAAACCATGTGAACCTTCCATTTTAGGTATAGGATGCGTTGAGCGGACTTTTGTAAAAGAAGAGAAACATTTTTGTGGAACATTCTAATCCTGTAACTCTTCAATGAAAGGGAATTTTTTGGGCCCTTTTTAAAAAGGGACAAAAAAGACCCGTAAATTGAAGAGTTAGAGGGTTAGAATGTGCCACAAAAATGTTCCTCGTAGTGTTTTACATAAGTTCGCTGAACACATCCTATACCTAAAATGTAAGATTCCCATGGTTTCTCCCTAAAATCCAGGTTTGTGGGACATTTGAGCGCCAATTCTGATTAAGTACGAAATTAACCCTTAAACACATTTTAAGTTTTCACGTATTACTGGCCTTTAAGTTAAATTTTCAATGCTGATGTCCTCAGAGACTTATAGTAGAATTTCATGACAATTATTTTTGCGGAACATTTTAATCCTCTAACTCTTCAACTTACGGGTCGTTTTTGTACCTTTTTAAAAAGGGGCCAAAAAAGTCCCTTTAATTGAAGAGATAGAAGGCTAAAATGTTCCACAAAACTATTCTTCGTAGTGTTCTACATAAGTTCGCTGAAAATACCGTATGCCTAAAATGGATCATTCACATGGTTTCCTATAATAATCCTATTTAATTTTTTTTTTTTAGAAAAATCATTTTAAGCGTTTAAAACCCATTTTTTGTGAAAGGCATTTTTTTTATTAATTAATCGATTTTATCCAAATTTGGCACAAATATGGCTTGACCTTATATCAATTCACGTGCTAAATTTCATCGCAATCGGATAATTTTCGCAGGTTTTATAAAGATTTTAAAATAAAGGATATATGGCAGGACTAAGAGTCCTTGGTTCGATTTTGATAAAAATTGATACAAATGTTTCCAGTTTTTTGTGCATCTCAATGGATACTTTTTGTAATTTTACGTCCATTTATGTAGCTAATATATTACTTTTAAATTTCAGGACCTATGGGAGGTGGGCGTGTCCTTGGCCCAATATTTCAAAAAATTAAAATTTTTCTTAATTAAGGGGTTTTATGTCAGTACACCAAATTTCAAAACTCTGTCTCCACTCCTTCTATTTTTGTGGAATCATTATATAGGGACGAAGCACTGTGCGACGTTTTCAGAATTTCTATAAATATTTGTTAATTTTTTCACATAATTTCAAAGTTACCAATTTACAGTTTTGTGCACTCTCTATTAAAATTCAAAGCTTTTTAACACGAATAAATCTTTTATGCCTGAGATTTTTATATGAGTAATGTCCCAGAAAATAAAATATTAGAGGTACTCATTATAACTTGTAAATTCCCTGTAAGCCTTGTTTTAATACAAGCTTTATTTTTTATGTATGGAATTTGACAGTAAACTCATAACTAGGCCAACCAAAAAGAAGCCAGAGCATTTAAGCTATATTTGTTAGAGCTTTTTTCTGCTTATTTCATCTAAATTTGCTTGTTTTTGCTTATTATGTAGATATTAGCTTATTTTTGCTATTTTCTTAAAAAATTAAGCTTATTTGAGTTTTTTATGCGAAAATAGAGCATATCTTTGTTTTTTCATAAAATCAGTAGTTTTAAAAATTATTTTAAGTCGACATAAATATTTCTATTTAAAATTTGTTTTTTAACATTTATTTTAAATAAAATTTTTTTTTTTTGTTAAAATAAACTTTTAATTTTTCCAACCTGAATTGTAATAGTACAAATATGACAATGACGATTTCCTTAGGCAAAAATGAAATCCGGATATGGACATGCCTTCAACAGTTTATTTTTCACAATTTTTTAAATAACTTTTGGGATTTTAGCATATTTAATTCCTTTAATGCAATTGATGTATTTCCCGATGAAAATAAATTTAAGAATGTGACAACTTTGTCTGATTCCTGAAGTTCCAAGAAATATAGCATTGTAATAATTAAAAAAATTATATTTTATGAGGATTTTAATGAATAAATAATGAAGTTTAAGGGCTTATTTTTGCATTTTAACTGTTTATTTTACTGTTTTTTGGTGCTTTTTTAAGAGCTTAAAACATTGCTTTTAGAGCTTTTTTTTGGTTGCCCTACTCATAATATACCAGGTTTCCACCGCACTGTAGCGCCTTTTACTGAAAAGCGTTGCAAAAATCAAAAATTTGACAATATAATTTTTTGAAAATGCTGAGGTGACAGCCCGAGTTACTGGTGTGGATAAGATTGTAAAAAGGTTTGCTGTTATCCTTACTGTTATAAACAGTAAAGAAATGGTTAATGGTTCAAAATTTGGTGAGTATGCATACTCAAATGTATCCTGAGAAGAAACTTACTCCCACGGTTCAAAAGATTTTGGCTCATGGCAAAAATTTAATTGAGTGCAATGCTAACGAATTGAAAAGTTATCAGAAGAAGCCCAAGAATGCAAAAACAGAGATTAAAAAAATTTAGATATACGAATACGTGTAAGATTTCACAGATTGGACAGAATAAGGATCTTTTCAATATGTTGGCGGCCTCTTACTTCATGACGAACATACTTATGATCACTATAGGATATGGAAGAACATAGTTATAGTTCTAAAATGTCAAGTTTGGTAGATATTGCTCCCAATGCTAATGGCTATTTTGAAGAGAAATAACTAAAAAAAAGATTCTTATACTATGTTAATAACACTTATACTAGATTCAAAAAAAAAACATCCAAAAAATAATTACTACATTACTTAACATTGCTACGAAATTCGATTGGTCTAGTATAGAAAACTACGGAATGTTTCTGGAAGTTAAAATTGTAAAGCTAATTTAAACTAAAGAATGTGTAAATAAACAAGAGTATAAGCTCAATCAAACAAAGTGTATCAGCTATTTTAATTAATAAGAGCACCAGCCCGGTTTATTTAAGAGTGATAAACGAACGTTTTTAAGTACGATCTAAGTTAAAACGTAACAATTGGTGTCAGCATTGGGATTGTTTATTTTGCTTGCAATAGAAAAAAACCGGGTTTATCTAAATAAGATAAAGCAACGTTCTTAAAATATGTATAACCTTAAGATTTTAATACTAAAAATATTTTAAAAATGTGTATTTTAAATGTGTATAAATGTGATACAAATAAAAAATTTATTGCTAATTAAATTTGTATTATTCCTACCCAAAATAATATTGATATTTGACAGAAGAATTTGAAGCCCCCAGTGGGTCTAGCACACTGTGTGAGCACAAATTTTTGCATCGAAAAAAGTCAAATGGCCCCACTGTGCGCCGTTTTAACCGACAAACTTCGCTTAAATGAATTCGCTCACGAATGCTCTTAATTTATGGGATATTAGGGCAATTTTTTTTATGTGATTTTTTATGTGGCGTGGTTAGAATTAAAAATGATCGTTAATGACGCGTTTTTGTTTCCTTTTTCTTTATCCTTAACCAAAGAAAAAAAGACTAATTATAAGAGCTGCTTTAAAAACTCTTCTTTTTGATTAAGTATTTATGTATAATGAAAAGAAAAGACAAATAACAATTACCTATTATGCAAATATTAAATAATGTTATAAAAATCTACAATAAAATCGCTCAAACTCTTATCTTGAGCCCTAAACCCCTGCTCAGTAACACAATTGTCACTTATATCCTTGACAAAACGTGTAAAAATGCACACACACATCATGCTCATTTGCAGGTTCTTCCTCATATGCACATTTTTTTTTTATAAAAAACGGAAGGATTTCAATTACTGTACAGGTGTGTGTGTGTGTGAATATGTTGAAATTATAAATGTGTAGAAGTGTTTAGGATTCTATATGTAGAGTATGTTGGTACACCAGAGTTTAGTCACTTAAAAATTGTTTTAGAACAAAACAAAAAAATTATATATCGTATAATAGAATATATAATAGAATATATTAAGCTTTTGACACCTTTAGCTATTATTGTTGGTGTTTCTTTATAAATATGTGAGAATTTATATACAAAAAAAAAAAAAAAAAAAAAATAACGGAAAAAGCTAATTAGCTTTTCATTAGAAGAAATTATATATAAATTTGTAGTTTCAGTTCCCTATAATAAGTGTATTCACTTACATTTTTATTCAAACATTTTTTTTTGTCTTATTAAAGGCTTATTGAAGGATTTTTGTTGTTGTTTCGCCTGTTAATTTGTTTTATTAAACTATTATAAAATTGAAAACATTTTTGTGAATATAAGAATCAATAAGAAAACAATGAGGGTATTCACAGTTTAAGTGCTATCATGAAAAATAGCATGATTTTTGAAGTTTAACCCATAGAAATAGCACGAACTGTAAATTCCGTTAATATATTGTAGTGAGTTATGATTAGGGTTTGGGATTTCCCGGACTTTTCCCGGGAAATATTTTTGAACAAAATTGTTAATGAAAACCACCTATATAAGTAATTTTTGTTTAAAAAAAAAAAAATTTCAGTACAAATGCAGTCTGTGTAGTGAGAATTCAAAGTAAAAAATATCAGAATGTTGAACATTTGATTTCACATAAATTACTCGCAGCACTGCCAAATGAATTGCATGATTCCAGCAGAAAGCACCTACTACTGGACTGTCGGAAACAAACCGTTTCATCACTCTTGGCCTATTAGATATGGTGGCCACAATGTTATTTTCCAAAGGCAAATAAAACTCTTCTAGTCTTATTTCTACAATTCTTCTTATTTCATCAGCATTACATCTTCCTGATATATAAACCAACCCCAAGTTATAAAATGAATTATTTCCATTTATATATTGTTGTGATATTCTTGTCCATTCATCTAAGATTATAGTAAATCTCCTATTGTTTGAAATATTGCTCGATATTTCTTTCATCATGATATCTTTTACATTATTGTAGTAATTTAATATAATGTTCTTTACATCGGTTTCATTTTTTTGCAATGCCAGGTTTTTATTATAAAAACTTTCTCGAATAAACGAAGATCTAGTTATGGTGCGGATTGACTGCGGCTAATTTAGATACCATTTCAGGAAATGTTTGCCCTACCATAAAACCTTTAATGCCTATTCAGCTTACACTTTTTTCTTCGGGTACTTTGGTAATTTTAGCTGAAACGGAATTCTTGTTGTTCTTTTCTTCAAGAGAAGTTGCATGACCATAAATTTTGTTTTTTTTTTTGTGCACCAAATTTAGATGTCGGATAACCAAATTTAGATACCACCGTTAACCAGTCTTTTCTTTTCACATTTATTAATGAAAACGTTACTTATAAAATTATTGGCCCTTAATATAAAAGAGTATTTTAAATTTAAAGTCGTCTTTATTTTTAATCAAACGGTTTTGTTCATTTTGTGTATGAAAACCTTACGAAAATATTTATATTTTCAAATATTTTGATTGGTTGAAAATAAATTAACCTATCAGAACGCTTCAAAAATAAACGAAGTCAAGGTATACTGCCACCCAATATTTTAACTAAAGTCGACTTTACCTAAATTATACATTTGAAAAATTTAGAGAGTAAGGGCGATTATTTGTAAGAAACAAAGCTTTTTTCATATTTCTTTTAAACATTTTACCAAGTTTTTAGGTTTCTACTTAAATTTTGAATAAGTTATGCGGAAAATCTTTATTAGTTGAAATGCTCCTAATTACTTGGCAAAGATTTTATTTGCGTGTCAAATAAATGTATTCCCTTTTAAAAGATTTTAACAATGACATTTTTGTTTTGGTATTTAAAATGTTTTTTTATGACTAAAATTAAAAAATCCTATTCGAAACAAAAACAATTTAAAAAATTTAATATTTTTAAAATTTCCCGTTTTCCCGGGAAAAATATATTATTTTCCCGGGAATTCCCGGCAAACTTTTCCCGGGAATTCCCGCCCGGGAATTCCCGAACCCCAAACCCTAGTTATGATACCTAAACTAAAACAAAAACTAAAAAGAAAAAATTTTAATATTTTGCTGAATTCGCCTTCAATTTAAAAGTTTTGGTGCTGCCATTTTAGTGTTTTGTTTTACCATAATTTGACATGTCTGATATTAAGAATTTTATGAAACTTTTGTATTTCATCGATTTTTCTTTTTAAAAAGTATCAACTGCTTCTTCCTTAGCAATGGAAGCAGTCAGCAGCGAAACCTTAAACTGATACCGGTGACTTGTACGCTGTTTTCTTTGTTTTTTTTTTAAATAAATGTTTTTTTCTATAGATTCATATGATTTTTTAAAATTTTTTTTTCGAATTATATTTGTATGTTTTTATTTGCCATTCTTGCAAAAAAAATTTTTTTTTTAATCAACAACAACAAATGTATTACTACCCAGTGTAGAAACGGTAATGACATATCATTATTTTTTGGACTACCAGTTTTGTCACTGACTTACCTTCTGCATTATTTTAAAACATATAATAATGAGTTACTGATAATGGCTTATTTTTATCATTATTTCAAATAGAAAATAATTTTCTAGATTTTTTTGAAAATTTTTTTAAATCTATTTTTAGACTCAATATTTTTTAAACACTGGTAAGGATATAGGTAAACACATATTTTTTGATTTTTTGTATGTTGGCGAGTAAGCTTACTTGTGTGCAGCAGGTTAATTATGTTTTTATCTATTAAATAATACATGTCGATATAGCTCAGATGGTAGAGCTATTGACTGGCAATCTGTAGACCGAGGTTCGATTCCCGCAACAGCAAATTTTATTAAAAAAGAAAATACAATAAAAAATATTTTTCTATAATTTATTTTTTTGAAAATCTATTTTTAGACACATTATTTTTGTCAGTACTGGTAAGCACATAGGTAACGATATATTTTTTGATTTTTCTCAACATCGCCATATAAAGGTAATAAGAAATGTAATAACAAAAGTAATTAGTTACCATTACCAAGTATGTAGTTACATAACCACATATATGGTAATGATTTTCTACCTGGGTATTTGATCAAAAGTAGCATTTTTTACGCTACCAAAATATGACAGCTGTACCTGAGCGCTCAAGTCGTTGTAAAACAGTTGTAGAACTGTTCACTATAAAAATGTATCTGCTGACCGAAACCAATATTTCCTTAATTAACCGTTATCAACAATGCCCTTTTAGCGTTTTTTTCTAATTTTTTTTAAATAACAAATTTGGAAAACTTGTTTTTTTGTAGTATCAAATGCTTCACCCCAGCGTTCAACCCTACTTTATTATACACAGGGTGAGCCGCAAACAATAAAATATATTTAAAAACAAATACTGACTTAATGCAGTGTATGCGTTGTATTCCTCTATTTAATTACATATTTTACAAAACATAATGCATCCACAGTTATAAAATTTATAAAACCTTAAACGTTAACTACTAAAATTGTAGTTAACTTTTTCATCTCATAGCTCACCCTGTACAAAGCAGGGTGACCATGTATTTCTCGATGCGGAAATTTCTCGCATTAGATACAGGAACGGGGTACTGGTCTTTTAACTATTTTTCTCTAAATTAATTATTATTAATGCTGTCAATTTAGCTGTTTTTTGATATTAATTTAAAGTTTTTCGTTTTAAAAGAAATCTTTAAATATTTTAACACAAAACTTAAAGTTTTATATGAAATTAAAATTTTTTTTTACTTACCGGAAATTTGAGAACCATTTCACCAATTGTGCTGTATTATTTTTATTGAATTTAATATCGGGAAAATACATTTTCAATACCGATGAACTGGGATAACGTACCCAGAAGAACATTAGCTTGGCTTTACGCAAATGCATCGGCGTCAATGTTGAGGAATGTGATGTTGTTAAGGAATCGCTATTTTTGCTAAAGTTTAAAATTGAAATTTAAAATAAAACCAATTAAAGCGAAGAAGAAGAAGAAAAAAAGAAAAGAAAGCACAAGAGAAAGCAAGTTATATTAATATAAAATTTAAATTTCTTTTTATAAGTAAAAAATAAATAATAAAACAAAAGGTGAAAAACGCTATTTTCTATAAACTTTGATTTTTAAACATAAGTTTCGATTTTTTTTTTCAAATATATTTTTTATTACAGTGATGATTGATTGAAATGTTGTAAATTGTATAGAAACTACATTTACATTGACTGTGAATTGTAGGAAGGTTTTATTTGGTTGAAGAAGGAATGAGAAGAACAGTAAAGAAGATAGAGGTTGTAGAAGATATGCAATTTCTGATTTAGTACATTAAGGGAAATGATGGGGTTGATAATGGTGTTTTGCAGTTGAGAAATTAACAATTTTATTTTTTTTTCCATTGATTGATTGCTTTTGAATGCATTGCACCTTGAGTAGTTGGTGTAGTTAGAGGGAGAAGGTGGGGTTTAAAGGAAGGTTTTTGGCTTCAAGATTTGTTGAGGCTTGTATTAATCAATGGGTTCTTTAGCTTTTAGCTGCATTCAATGCATTCAAATTCTTAAGTTTTTCATGTTTGTTTTGGTATTTTTTTTTTTTGTATATAGTGATTGGGGTTGTTGAAATAAGGTTTTGATTTCACTACTTATTTATAAGAGATTGTTTTGTTGTTGTTGTTGAATGCAACTACTTAGAGTAGTTGTGGCAAAAAAAAAAAAAACGAAACAACAAGACACTTGATTGGTTTCCTAGAATAATAAGCACATTTTAACGAGGGATAATATAAAAGGATTTAGCTGTGGAATAGGAATTTTTAAGATTTTTATTTTATTAAAAGTTACTACAACGGATTTTTGGTATTTAGTAATTTTTAAGGCACATCTACACGGGATAGAAAATACGTGAAAGGAAATATAATCTCTAGACCACTGTCAGTTGCTGTTATACGCAATTTCTTTAATAAGTAACAATTTTTAAAATGTCTTGTAACATTATTGAACATTTCAGTTTATTAAATTTAAATTCACCTTTTGGTATTTTGAGAAAAAATTATTCTTTCAGAAACAACAATTTTAATAAAAACTAATACTTGGCAACTAGAGATGATAATTTTACGATAAAAATTAGTGCCAACAATATTAGAGATGACAAATTTAGCGCAAACTCCACAAGATTTCTATACCGTGTAGATGTTAATTTAGAACTAGAAATTTAAATCCAAGTTATTTGAAATAATATTTCTTTTTTGAAGAAAGCGGTAAAATTATAATTTCTTATTACAAGTTTGGTCTATAAAATGAATATCTGTTACGATTTTTTTTAATAATAATCGTTAAGTTATTTTATTTGGTTACGGGTTTCAATTTAAAATGATATTTGATATTAGTTGTGCTTGTGCGAAAACTATCAATGTTGACTTATGTCATTCCCATATAAATTTGACGTTTGTACACTCAAAAAAGTCACCGTTACTAGATGACAGTTAATTGTGTGGTAATCAGTATTTGTTGTTCTTAACGGTAATTACAGTTATTTTTCTATTGAAAAATTCTAAACAATTAATATGAGTTATTTAATAAAACAGCTAAAGAAAAATACTGGAATTTCGTAACAATTGTTTAAAGCAGTTATTTTTAATACCATAATAAACAACTACCAAAACAGTGATTTTACAATAAATAGTTATTTTCCCTAGTTATTTAAAAAATATAATATTTCGTTGATTTTTTTAAGATTCTGGTTTAGTGTAGGTACATATATTTATTAATATTTATATGGTATATTCTTAGTTTGCAAATAAAAATCAGAAAATTGTATTGTATCTCCAATGCACAAAAGGGTAACTGCAGAACCGTTTGGAATTTTTACTTCAAATTTCAAGTACAAAGAAGTAATTATACATTTTTCATAATTGAAAATATCAACAACATTAAATGTAAAAAACAGTAGTTTTCAACTATTTTTTTCAGTTGTTCTAAAGTTTTTGTAGTAAAAATTTGTCAGTTAATTTTACGACATTGTTAGTCATATTTAAAGCATTTGTTAGTTATTTGCAATAGTTAAAAATAACAACCTTTTTAGTAGTGGTTTTAAGGTAAATACTGTCTTTGTCTGTCTGTTTTTGTCGCCTTTTTAACATTATTTTTCAGACGCATCTACCGTCTAATTTTTTGAGTATAACGTTTAGAGTTAACACTGAATTTTGTCTAATGGTAGATTTATATGGGAATGACATAAGCCAACATTGATAGCTTGCCGCACAAACACAGCCATTTTATGGTCAGACCTTAATATGCATAACGGTTACAGTTATAGTTATGGTTTTGTAAAATAATTACTGTTACGTTATTTGAATCAGTTGTTTTTCATTTGGAACGACATTTAATCGGTTCTAATATTTAAGCGGTTTCGGTATATATCCTTGAATTTTGTACTAAAAATTTTACTTACTACATGTTAGGTAGTAGTAGTAGTATTTTTTATTTATTTAGTACCCATCTTGTATTTAGGTATTTGGAAAAAGAACTAAAAATAGTACATTAAGGTTATTAATAACCTATCTCTTTCAGATTGTACTAAAATTGGCAGTATTTTATTAAAATCCCACTTTAAGAAAATATTATAATTTTTTGAATAACTGTGTACTGAAAGTAGTTAAGGAATTCACAGTTTAAGTGCTATCGTCTTAAAATAGCATGCTTTTTGAAGTTTAGCCCATAGAAAGTTGTCAAATTTACGATAAATGCTAATTAACTACTTAAAATAGCATGAACTATGAATACCTCAGTATTTTTTTGTTAAAAAATACTAAAATATTTATATTTATGAAAAAGTACCAACAGGGAAGGTCTCACCACTCGGACTGTTAGATCTTAATAAAACTCAAATATGCAATTTTGCTGTTGTCTCGTGCCAAATTTTACCTCTTTTGCGCCATTTTAAATTTTGCCTGCTGTTTAAGTGTTTTTTCTTTTTTTTCTTTTGATATTCGTGTTACTTAGCTCTTAACGAATTTTTGCCGAAGCCCTCTTTTGGTACCTACTTTTTCAAGATCTAAAAGTTCGGTTGATCCTTTTAAGTTTGGGACAACTTTTCCAACTTTTCTCATAGATTTTTAAAAAATAATGATGGAATTCACAGTTCGTACTATTTTAAGTAGTAAATTAGCATTTATCGCAAATTTGACAACTTTCTATGGGTTAAATTTCAAAAATCGTGCTATTTTAAATCGTGCCAACTTTAGCACTTAAACTGTGAATACCCTCAATATTTTTAGTAAATTTTATTAACTACTAAAAAAGGCAGTAAAACAAAAATAACAAAAAGAGAAATTTTATTTACAGAGAAATTATAAAAAGAAAAACAATATTTTCAAAAAAAAAAAAAAAAAAATAGCAAATTAAATTATGTTTTTTTTACAGAAAAGGTGTAAAATTTTAATACTCTTTTGGTACTCAAAAAGAGTTTTCTCGGTACATTGTTATAGATGAAAAAAAAAAATCAGAAAAAAAAAACAATTATGAATAGTGCATATTTTTATTCCCTTAAATCCTTTAAACCCAAAAAAACAATTATTAGTCCTTTCTTTTTGTAAATTGTGGTAATAAAAGATCATTTTATTTGAAACGGTGGCATTTTTTTTTTTTCGAAAAAGCTCTATATATTGCAAATTATTGTTTAAATTTATTTTCGACCACAAAAAGTTAATTCTGTTCACTTCTAAATTACTCCTCGTATATTTAATATACCTTCAATCAATGTTGTTGATTTTTAAACCTTCTATCACAATTTGTTTTCACCTTTTGCCTACTAAATCTTTTAAGAATTAAGTAGTTTTTTTTTTTTGATAAGAAAAAGTAGCAATACTCACATCATATGCTGTTGCAGAAATGATTGCATTCCTTCAAATTGCATATCAGCCGAATTACAATCTGAACTACGATCCTGAGCGTCCATGGCTGCACGCAAATGAGCACTATAATCGGGTGAGCCACTGTGGTGGGCGGCCGCTAATAGGACGGGATGCAGCATGGTCGACGGATGTGGAGGCAGTGGTGGTGAACCATCACGGGAGTCCATTAGGCTGCCTAGACCGCCAGGTGGAGAAGTGGATAATTTCATGTGGTGCATTTGAGCGGCAGTGGGCGGGGCATGTGGACCACTGTGAGGACCGTGGGGCGGCGGTGGTGGTGCATGCGGTGGATGTGGATTAAAGAATGGACTATACGGTGAGTAGACTTGCGACTCGTGCAGCGGAGGATTAGGAATGGTGGGCAACGAAACGGGCATCATAGGTGGTGGTGGTGGTGGCGGCGCATTTGGATGATAGCCAGCGGGCACTTGGCCTCTGGGAGAAGGACTTTGGGCGGGTGTTGTACTGGTAATATTATTCTGTTGTTGCTGCTGCTGCTGCTGTTGTTGTTGATTTCCTGAATTCAAGGGATTATTGCAATTATTATTGTTGCTGTTATTAAGCGAGGCGGGATTTAAAGCATTGCTGAGGTTATTATTGCAGGGACCATTATTTTGATTCGATTGCAACTGTTGTCCGTTGGGTGTAGCGCCCACCGAACTAGGTGGTACCATACCATCTTGAGCCAAGATACGACTGACCGTTCGTGGCGTTATTCTTGTATCCGTAACCTTATGCCTTTTCTTTTTGGGTGTAACCACTAAACTCAAAGCTTCATTTTGTTCCAATTGCTGCTGCTGCTGTTGCTGCTGCTGCAGCGGCTGTTGTTGCTGCTGTTGTTGTTGTTGCTGCTGATCTCTAGGTTCGGGCATACAGAAGGGATTATTTTGCATAGGTCCTCCTACTTGTCCTCCAGTCATCGAATTGTATAAAGCAGCAGCGGCCACTGGATTCATTCCTTGGGGTGTTTTGGGTGCCTGAAACATTGCTGCCGCTGTGGGCGAAGGTCGTATATGAGGTGGTGGTATATTAATCGAACTTAAACTATTGTTGTTAGTATTATTATTGTTATTACTATTGTTCGTATTCAAATTACTACTATTCTGACTGTTATTAAGATTTGTTAAGCTGTTCACAACATTAGCATTTTGAGCAACATCATTTAGATTATTGACATGATGATGCTGATTGAGAGCAGTTTGCAGTTGTTGTTGCTGCTGCTGTTGCTGACCAGAGGCAGCCTGAGCAGCAGCTGACATAGCAGCTGCTGCGGCTGCATGATGCATTTGTAAACCCATCGCCGCAGCTGCTGCTGCTGCAGGCGAGGGAAATGACAGTTGTGAGCCGTTGAGGCGTGGTGCAGCTATAAGATTTTGACAATTTTGAGCCTGTGCTATTTGTGCCATATTTGGCGTTACTACACCCACACCATTTGAGGGTGTGGGCACCAAATTCTGACAATTCGGATTTTGCAATTGTACATGCTGGGGCACATTGACGGTTACATTCGTTACCGGCCCTTGACCAAGCAGTGAGGGTGGGCCATTATTACTTACTTGGGAATGTTGTAAGTGACCCAACTGTTGTTGGTGATTGGGATTTGAGTTAGTATTTTGATTATGATTTAAACTATTCGTTGCTAGATTATTATTTAGTAGTAGTGTACCATTATTACCTGCTTGTTGGACTGTTGAAACTCCTGCGGCTGCGGATGATTGGGCGGATTGTGATGAACTGGTGCTGTTCATTTGTGAACGATCAGCTACTTTGGTGCGTGGCGATTTACGATCCAAGTATTGTGAGGCCAATAGTAAATCTTTGTTTAATTGCTTGGCTGAAGCGGCCACTGTATCCGATTGTTTGCTTAAAATTCTTTTTTGATGAATAAATTGGGTGATTACAGTATCAACTAGGGCCGATAGAGAAGTGTAAATTTTTGATTTCATTTCACCAGCTAAACTTTCTAGATCGGCATCAGATATTTCCACTGTCGAATTGGAACTAGATCGTAACATATTGGATTTTTCAGAGAATTCTGGTTTTAAAGCGGTATTATTGTGTCTGCGATGAAGTCTAATATGATGAAGTTGAGGCGTAGAAGATTGTTGCAGTGTTTGTTGTTGTTCTTGTTGTAACTGCTGTAGCTGCTGTCGTCTTTGCAGCTGCTGTTGAGCCTGATGTTGCTGCTGTTCTTCTTTACGCCTGAGCTGTTGTTGTTCCTGTTCAAATCTTCTTTGTTGTTCTTGTTGTTCTTGAGCTTGAGCTTGCTGTTGTTGTAATTGTTGCTGGGCAGCCATTCTAGCTTCTTGTTCGAGGAAGAATTGTGGCCCCAAATACATGGCTGCAGCATTGCTTATGGCCGTCTGTGTTATACCTCCTTCTCCAGTTTGCAATTGTGGCATGTGTTGCAATAATGACAAAGGACCATTAAAAGGTTGCTGTATATGAGGATGTCGTAATGTTATCATTTTTGACATCACTTGTGATAGAACATTATTAGGATTAGCATCCAAATTCATACTGGAATTTGTGGCACTCAGGTGCTTACCATTTTTCATTTGAAGCAAAGAAGGTGAGGTGGAAGAAACTCTTTCGCAATCTTGTTGATGCTGTTTCTCTTGTATGGCAGCATCTCCGTTTAGGGAGGGAGAAGGTGATAAATCACCATTGTTTTCATCTTGTTCCATACTATCACTATTGTTATCCTCAATTTCCTGACACTCGGATTGCTGCAACTTTTTTTCAAATTCTTGTTGCTTTTCCGCCAGGAGTTCTTGTAAAAATCTTGATTGGGCTGCTAAAGTAATAATTTCATTTCTTTTTTGCTCCAATTCAATTTTATCTGTTCTCTTTTGATGCAATTCATTTTCATCTGAGTCGCCATCATCGACTGCAGCGGCCACATAACGTTCCACGTCACACTGTTGTGGCGGATTTGCCTTACGTTTCTTGCAGCCAATAACCTGTGAATGTTGTTGTTGTGAAGAAGGACTCGAGCGCATGGAAGAGACTATATTCTCTACTCTGGCCCGTTTAAGATCCGACTTTTTACTAATGCCCGCAGACAAATCCTTATTAATTTCTTCTTCTAAATCATCTTTACTATTATCCAAGAACAGTGTATCCGAGTGACTGGGAGAGGTGAGCGATTCTAAATCTGATCTGGAATTTAAACCCATTAGCTCAACGTCTTCCAATATATCTTCGGCCTCCTTTTTGGTAACTTGTGCTGGCATATCTAAATGCTCATTATCTTGTGGATCATTTTCCTGTTGCTCTAAATGATCTTGTTCCGACCTTTGTTCATCTTGATCTTCATGAGATTGTAAAGAATCAGAAGATTTACGTCTTTCTTGTGGCCTAGAACCATTCATCAATTCCATAGAAGTTTGTTGATGTGTCAAAGGTTCTGATTTAATTTTTATTTCTGACATGGAATCTTCTATTAAATTAATAACACTTGAAGAGTTGTCTTTACACTCGGAAGAATTATTGTTATTATTATTATTATTGGCCAGGGATTGCATTAATTCTTTTTTATGCTGTAATATATTACGCAACATATGATGGTCTAAATCATTTTGTTGTTGCTGTAATGTAGGTGAACCGTCCGATTGTTGTTGTTGTAATCCACTATTAAAAGTGGTGGAGACTACACCATTAGTAGAAGTATTACCAACGGAGGGCGCCCGAGGGGTAGAATTTTGTAAATCTCCTCCCTGACGGGACTGTCTGCCACTATTGTCTTCCGATGACCGTTCACTACTATGGCTAGTACGTCGATTTTCGGGTGAGGGTGTATGAAGCAATAATTGATGTTCCTGGGAATGATTGGTTATGGTATTGTTGTTGTTATTATTGAGCAATTTATTGGTATTGGTTAATTGTAGAGAATTACCCAAATTGGCGGACGATAGTAATTCAGCATTGGTAGCTGATTCCATTTCGGCTGCCAGCATAGCATTATCCAGTGATGAGGGTAAACCACTGGTAGCATCCTGGGCCTGCTTCATTTGACGACCAAATAATTCATTTAACATTTTAGCCGACCCGAAACCGTTGGCCCCAAATAAATTAGCCAAAGCCGCCGAAAACTGGCCCGTTAACAAAGCCGAGGTGGGCGATGTTGATTGCGAGTTAGGTGAATGTAAGGAATTATTATTATTATTATTCGATTGATTTAATTGAAAATTTTTAGTCAAGGGAGATGTAGATGATGTAGGTTGTTGCGAACTTAATAAGGCCCCATATAGAGCTTGTCCAGCTGCACCCGCGGCAGCCGCAGCAGCTGTACTCATTAAGGCAGCAGCTGTTGACGGCGTTAATCCCACCGTTGAGGGTGCTAGCAGTTGTGGTGATGTTCTTGATTGATTTGTTGTTGAATTTTGCAATTGTGTTATAAAGTAAGGTAAAGAAGAAAATACACTTAAATCACTTTTTGAGTTGGAAAAATCCTCTAAATTTGTTAAACAAAAATCACTGGTTGTCAATAATGAATGAGAATTATTTATTAGTTTATTATTATTATCAAGCACTTGTTTGTTGTTATTATCTACTGACTCTTTGTTACTGGGTAAATTAGATTTTGTAAATTTTATTTTTAAGGATCTTAATGAAGAAGTAACCGTGTTATTTTTTGTCGACTTTTTATTTGATTCTTGTTTTTTATTTAACGTATTTACGGAACTTTTTATATTTTTTAAGCCGCACGACGTTTTAGACGATGTTGTCTTATTGACGGCACCTTTATGACTACTTTCTAAGTTATCATCAACGTCTGTTACGACGTGTTGTTGTGATGGTGCCGTTGAATGTTGTAATGTAGTATCACTGTTATTAGTCGTCGTCGTCGTCGTAGTAGTAGTCGTTGAGGTTGAGTTGGATGTAGTATTACGGGTTTTATTTGTGGATGTTTGTTGTTGACCGAAGAGAAATATGACTTCGTCGTCTCCTTCGTCGTTAATGTTACAATTGGAAGTAGTTGTATTAACATTAACAATAATGTCGTCGTCGTCGTTATTTTCGTGCTTAAAATTTTCGTCGTGGTTGTTTAATTTAGTGGTGGCTGTAGTTGTATGTGTTGTCGAATTTAAACAAGTATTGGTTTGTGTATTATCCCCTCTTGAGTCGTTTGTTATGAGTTTTTCTTGTTGTACTTCTTCTGCCACCTCTTCTTCTACTTGCTCTTCTTTATATAAAAGATCGCTTGTCAAGCCGTTTTGTAATGGTATGGGTAATTGTTGTTGCAAAGGAATATCAAATTCTGGCGGTTGTCGTTTATCTCCTGTTACTAAATCATCAAAATTTAATAAAGGCGATGTTGAAGGTATTTCCAATTTTGTTATAATTTCGGTTGTATTTGCGTTAGTGGAAGTCAAAGCCAAGTTAGTTTTTAATAAAGACTTATCATCAGTAAACAACCCAAAGCAATCCGTATCCTCCTCTGATGACATCATAAGATGCCACCAATTAAGAAAAAAATAAAATTAAGCCAAAACTATACAAATCCTTGAAATGAAATTTTTTAATTGATGGTCTTGTAAAAGGTAAACAACTCTATCTCTCTTTCTCTTTAAAAAAAATCTCCAAATATAACGGTAATGATGGTAATAAGGAGTTGTAAACAAAAGAGTATTTTAAACTCTTGCTCTTCGCCTTACTTCGCCTTTAGAAATTCTCCTTCTTTGCTTTTGTGTTTTTTCTTTCTTTTTATAAACAAAAGTAATAATAAAAAAATAATTTCGCCGTTATTTGTTTAATACTTACACACGCATTTAGTTGAAGAAAATTACATTTTTGTATAAGCGTGAGTGTGAATGTGTGAGTTTACCATAAAACGTCTATTGGTTGTCGCCTTAAACGTTATAAGAGTGTGAGTAACCAGATGTGTGTGTGCGTTTGAACTTAAGTAATCAAAACTCAAGTCTAATACTATTACACTCTTATTTGTATGCTCTTCCAAAACATTCGCTGGTTAATTCAAATTAAATCACGTCTACTTAATGAGTTGCTTGTGTTTTGGGGGGAAATTTACTCTCTTATTGGAGGGGGAGAATCTTCTCTAGAAAATCTGGTAGTGCAAATGATAAAGGTTTGGGTTGCTTAAATTATTTTAGTAGTATAAATTTAAATCGCTTGGTAAAGGATTTCTTTTCAAAGAGCATTAAATCTTTTAACTTTTAATAATTCCTCGATAAATTTTTGTTTTAGATTAATTTTTACAGTTCTAGCAGAGTTATTGATTTAATTGTTGGTTTTAATGTCAGTCTGTTTTAATAAGATATTTTTTTTTTTATAAAAAATCTTAAAACTTGTTATGTTTTTATAATTTTTGTTAGCCTGTGTGTGCGTGTTTTTCCTTTTTTTTTGGCGTTTTTGTCCTTTCAGAACTTTTCTCCTTTTAGTCCTTCTTTAAAAATAACAGAATTTTTTGTTTTCGCCAAACTTAGAAATTTTGATTCTCGACGTTTGTTTTTTTCTTCTCTTTTTTAGCCTTCCGTTTCAAAATACGACGTTTACGTTTTTTCCGTTTTCTAATTGTAAATTTTGTTTTGAATCTTCTTTCCACCACCACACACATGCGAATGCCTTTTGCATTTAATTTTTGAGATTTTTAAATTAATTTTTTATTCTTTTAGTTTTATTTCAAAATTTACTTTTTTTGAATTAAAAAGTTTGAATAGTTTTTTGGTTATATTTTGGAATTTTTTTTTGTATTTCTCTCTCCTTTCACGCGCTTAAAAGTCTCTCTGTAAAAAGAAATAATGAAATAAAAAAAGAGAAATAAATTAATTATGAAAAGTTAGTTAAATATTAACTACACTAGTTTACAAAATATAAAAAAATTTTTTAAACTACTTTTATTCACATTTCTGCTTAATTTTAAAATCCCATTAAAATTAGATTTTATTGCTATTAAATATTTTTAGAGGCAAACATACATCAATAATATTGATCAATAATATTGAACGTGTATGCCCTACTTAAAGGCAAATATACACTTTCAACACTATTGAACAATGTTTTTAAAATCAACCAATGAGAATAAACTATTTAAAAATAAAATGTTCCGATTGGTTGATATTTGAAAAATTGATCAATTATATTGAACGTGTATGCCCTACTTAAAAGTTCTATGCCTATTGAAACCAAATTTTCAGAAGAAGTCTGTATTTTTACAAGGATACCCTGCAAACTTGCGTTACGAACATTTTTTGAAGAAAAACTTTATTGCGACAATAATCATATTTTTATTGCGGAAGATCCTTCCTTCGGGAGTAAAAGTCCTCTTCATAGCGATACGTCCAAGTAATACAAAAACGATACTTTTGGAAGACAAACCAGCGATACCGCTATATAATACATCGCTAATTTATCACCTGGTATTTTAATTCATCATATCATCGGAATTTAAATTTAACACTGAAAATAATATTCGTTTTCATAATTTTTTCTATCAGTTTTAAAAATTTCTGTACATCAGGTTTTTGTGTCATAAAATCCCAATAATGACCATTAACACTATTTTTGTAAAATTTTTTAAAATGAAAATTGACATGATGAAACATTTGGGAGACTATCTTTGGATTTAGTTATTCGACGCTTTTTCCCATTTTTCGGAAATAATTATATCAATTTATATATAATTATATATTAGTTTATATAATTATATATAATCATATATAATTATATTTTTTGATATGGAGTCATATATAGTTATATATGACTCTATATATAATTTTATATGGTCCCATATGCATTTTTCTAATCGGGTTGTTAAACGGTCCAAAAAATATAAATTACAATTCACAGCGTAAATTGGCTGTAAACTAGTGTTATGTAATTTAAAAATAGAATATTAAGTTAAACCTATTTTATTTGTCGATTTTTGGTAATATTTGGAATTAAAAAAAAAATAAGGATAAGCTTTTTTAAAACTCAGTTAAAAGTTCTGTTAACTACATTTACACTAAACCAAAAACTAGTAGTTTTTGAAAACTACTTGTGTTTATCTGTCAAATTCCATACAAATTGTTGTACTATACGTTGTAGTGTAAATTGGAGTTTAGTATAATTTTGTAAGTTTTAAAAATCTGTTCCTTAATTAAAAATATGAAAGAAATTTTCAAAAATTAAACTAAAATTTAAGTTATATTGAGTTTTGTTAATTTGAGTGATTATTTTTGTTTAAATTTTAAAGCTTTAAAAAACAGGATTCCTTTTTCTAATCTTAAGAAAAACCCGTTTTCTTTCTTTAAATATCCAAGGGTTGCTTTTAACTTTAAAAAATACAGCACTTTCATCATCACTTGGAGAAATTGTTATTTAGAATCACTTGCTTTAGTCAGGGGTGTTAATAAGTTAGATAAATCCTTTTATTCCCCCTTTTTTGTCATCCATCATTAGAAAGGGTTTCTTATGAAAAGCTTTCGCCAAAAATTAAATTGAGCCAAAATTTTAAATATCAAAAAAGGGTTGCGAATGGATGTAAATATATTTAACTCAATTATTTTATATGACTAAGTAAGCAGGTTGTGTGGCAAGAGGGTGGTAATTAAAATTTTCACTCAGCGCTAAAGAAAATTTGAAGGTCTGGTCATTTGTTATCTTGTAATGAAAGGATTGATGTACATAAATATTGAAACTCATCAGTCTGCTTTGAAGAGTAAAATAAAAAAATAAAAAAACAAGAAAAATAGATTTTTCTTTTTAAATTAAAGTATCCTAGTTTTAATCTGTCAGCTTTCGTAAAATAAAATAAAGTTGAAATAAAATTTCAAAATCTAATTCATATATAATTTTATTCACTATTGTATGATTAAAATCTTGTTTAAACAAGATTATGTAAGCAATGTAAATTGGAGAAAATATCACAGATATGATATTCAAAATCAAATCTGTAGTAAATGAATCGAGTGCTTAATTTGAGATTAATAAATATATCAAACCAATTTTAGAAATGCATCTATAAAAGTTTTGAAATTTCTTATAACCTTCTCTCTTCGCTCTCCTGAAAATCTATTAAAAAACACATGTGACATTTTGCAGGCCGGTCGACGATATTTAGACTGGGGCAAAAACCACTAATTTAATTTAGTTTTTCCAAACAATTTGCATACAAACTAGAAACCAGATTCCACCTGGTTTTTGCCAAAAATCAAATAAAAATATCTGAAATGTGCATTTTAATTTACCCGATTTCTTTTATAACTAATTTTCGTTACACCCTAATATAAAAGTAAAGCAAGTGTCAAAAATATTTTTTTTTCATTTTTTTAAAATATTTTAATTTTGGTGTATGAAGGTATGTATAGTTGATCTTTTAATTGGTAAATGAATGTTTTTTGTTTGATTTGAGATCATACTAGTAAACTACAGAGAAGAAAAAATTGAAAAAATTTGATAAGGCCAGCAGGATAGAATACGTATTTTCGGGTCCCGCTACAGACCCATCTTCAGTATCCTATGCCTTTATGGGTTAATTTTTGATGATGATCTATTTAAATTGAATTTAAGCGTTTATTTGCTTACAATTCAAATAGACTAACATCAACGAAATTTCAACAACTCTATTTTTATCCTCTGTTATTACTATTTTTGCTTTGAATCACAGATTTATTGAACGACAACGAACCGTTAATTTTAAATTATAAATGCATATTCTAATTATTTTTAATCTACAACATAAATCCATGTTGATAGTAAAGAATCAGGCATTATAAATTGTATTTTCACCGTATCTAGTGTTTTGAGATGTTTGGTTTAAAAAAATTGTGTGTTGTTATTTATTTTTAAATGTGTAACTTATTTTTTTAATTCAACAACAAACATAAAGAAAAGTGTTTATTAAAAAATTGATGTGACAATGTTAAAATAATTAACCAGTGTAAATAACTTGACAGTGTAAATTGTAAAGGGACAATTTAATGTATTTCTATTTTGCCCTAATTTTCAGGATTGAAGTATTTAATCTTGTGTTGTTACATTCCGGCCAAAATCATGTGCAATGAAAGGAAGAAATAAAAACTTGCATACAAGCTAAATAAATGCCAAAAATCGTTGTTTTCTTGAAACCCGCTGAAATAAAATATCTGCCCTAGCCAAACGAAAAAAGGAATTCCTAAAATTTTTTGTATTTTTTGATCTCTAATATGTTCTTAATAAAACTTTTAAGTCCAATCGTTGATTTGTTAAAATTTCTTTAAAAAAATTTTTAAAAACATAAAATTGTAGATTTGAAAACAGTGTTTAAAAACTCTGACCTTTATAAAAAATACTTCTTATTTGAGTTTCTTGGAACTTACAGAATAAAAAATGTTTCTGTAGTAGATTATCTCAATAAATTTTAAAATTTGGACCCGAACTTCTTGATTAAGTGGTCTGCGACACATCAGTTGCCTGGAAAAATTCTAATAACTCGGCTGTTTTTTAACCGATTTTAGTTTTTATGGCTTTAACACCGTAAATTGTTTTTCACGTGGAAAATTTTCACTCGAACTTTAAAGGCCTCAAATTGCAATATAAATTATAAAAATGAACAATTATTAATTTTATAACAAAAACACAATCACAATAAACTCAAAATGACAGTTTTTCCCAAGAAAAATAATAGTCTTGTACATTAAATTTGCGTGAAAACGAACTCTACACAATTTTCACGTGAAACTCGTTATAGTGAAAAATCATTTTTTTTATATGGAGTATAACAGTTTTTTCACGTGAAACTCAAACAACTTACGGTGCTTTTATTACAAACAGAATTCACTCCAAATCACTATTCCTTATTGTTTTTAATTCTAAATAGTTTTAAAATATTAATATTTTTGAGAAAATGCACAAAAAGTCACCTTTCCATATATCCAATTATCATAATTTTTTGGGGGACGTAGTTTTACACCCAAATAAATATTTCCAGGGGAAATATAGCTCAAAATTTATTTCCCCCATACAAGCTTGGAGAACCGTAGTAAGCATATAAGCCTTTCTTTTTTGCATTTATTAAATTACATAAATGTTTATAGTTTGAATTATTTATTGGAAGGAAATAAATATACTTCCACAAAATTAGAATCGCGGTAAAAAATTTTCAAATTTGTTCAAATATGTATGGATCCGGAAAATGAGGTAACACCTAAGACCGTCGTCGAAAATCCAAAACTACGTAACATCACTTTTTTAATTTTACAGGAGAAGTAGAAAACGTTATAAAATGAAAAATATTTCAGATATAAAAACAAATTATCGAATATGGGCTTAAACACAAAAATTTTTAGACTTGGTCACAGAAGTCTAAAAATTTGTAGAGGCATTTATTAACCTAATGAATCAAATTCAATCAATAAAACGATTTTGATTTTTTTGATGATACGTACTTTTAGTTTTTCGACGACGATATACATATGGGTGTTATAAAAAATGTGATAAAAACAGTGTAACACCTAATTTCTAATGCATGGATTATATTTAAGTTATATATTTCGATATATATCAGCGCACTGTCACCTGTTTTACAAAATTTATAATAATCTGACCAATTTTTGGTTAATACATAAAATTTGTGACCAATTTTATAGGCCAAATGTAAACTCCGTAACAAGTAACTCATAAGGTTTTTTAATTTTAATAGCTTATATTTTAATAACCAATAAAGCTAAACACTAAATGTAAGAATTTTTATGAAGAGGAAAAGTATCGTTTTTAGTAAAAATTAATACATTTTACAAACTTTTTCGTATATCTATGCTAACACGACTTCAACTCTGTAACGATTTTTCGTCATAATTTTTGATAAAAATGCATATACCAGAATTTTGGAGTTATCTATTATTATATTGCGAAAAGTATAATGTTATTTATACTCAAATGATCGTTGGACTGTAAGTAATCATCCAGTATAACAGACTTGAAGCTTTTCTGCAGCATGTAACATTCTCGAGATGAAAAAAGATGTCTTTAATAAGATTTGAAAAAATGTTGTAAACTCCGTTCCTAATTTTTACACCAAACTATTTAACGAATAAGAAAAACAATGTCATATTTGGATTCTCCTTGTAGGCATCATGCGATTTTGTTTCGGAAAAAAATTCTGGCAAAGGGTTTCTGAAAGAAAACGAAAAAAGTAACCAAATGTAAACTCCGTAACCACAATTGTTTGCATCAGATTTCATTCAAATAAATGTAGATAAATGTTTAAAATATTTAAAAATAACCATAAACAGAGGTGATTCAACTAATATTTATGCGTCAAAAGACGATTCAACTAATAATTTTGCGTCAAATCAAAAAAAGTTATCAGTTTTTTACCCTAAGCTGCTGAAGCGAAAAACGATTGATTTTGCATTTAATTGGTTTTGAATCGATATTTCGAGTCATTACTGACATTAGTTTGACAAATTAAATTTGTTTCACACAATTTAAGAATTTTTTGATCGCGAAATGTTATGTTTTTAATATATTATTTTTTAACTGCGCAACCGCTTTTTGGATTTTAAAAAATTTTATATTTTTGAAAAGCATTTAAAAGGACCAAAAATACAAAATTAAAAAAAAAATTTTTTTTTTCGCGGAATGAATTGTATTTTTATTCGCGAAACCGCCAATTTGATAAATACAAATTATATATCATTGGAAAGCAAGTTGAAAACTCAAATACGAAAAACTAATAAATTGAAGAAAATTCGTACGCAATTTTTTTTGTTATATCTATTGCTTGCAGAAATGTAAACTCCGTTACCACAAAAAAAAAATTAAAATTGTGCAAAAAAAGTTATTGCGACAACTTGTAGAAGAGATTTTTTGCAATTAGATATAAACCGAAATATTAACACTTTTTGTTTCTCACAAATTTGGCCCAAAAACTTATCACATTTTTTGATTTCACCCATATAATGTACCGTACCACAAAAAAAGTTCGCCGTACACCGTCGAATCTAAATTACTTTTGCAAGGATGTTTCGATTTTTTTCCCCGAATGTAGTTTTCTACACTGAGCTGAGTGTATTTTTTTTGAACACTCCTAAATCTAGGGGATTTTTAAAATAGTTTAGCGGAAACTAAAAAAATTACCTAGCAACACTGAAACAGTTATAAAAAATATGTTGTTGGGAAACGATTGTATGCTTTTTTCAATTTTCTTCAAATCTTTGAATATCAAACAAATTTGTTGAATATCAAAATTCCTTTACATAAAATGAAATGCTCTATGAAAGCAATATGCAACTATCCCTTATCCCAAATAAGGATACAGGAACGAACAAACAACTTTAATATCTAAAGGAATGACTGTACAAAAAAGTCTGTTGCATTTCAAACGAAATTTTCACTTCAACTATCAATAACTGAAAGAAAATTAAAAACAAAATACGGCAAATAAACTACCACCATAATATGAAATCAACAAACTTTTGCTATCCATATACAAAAGACAATATATCTACCACCCCTCAAAAAAGAATAGCAAGGCAAAGAAATGCATTCAAATTATGTATTTTTGTTTGGGAAAGGTCCAGCAAAACTAAAACATTCCTAAGCATAGAATAATTTTTTATATATTGAAATTAATTTTGAGAAATTTAAATTTAGAGAAATAAATATTTTCTCAAAACAATAATTAAAAAGAAAATTTAAAGTTTTTTTTGTCATTCTAGAAAAAGAGAGGATGGAATTATAAAATGATAATTTTTTTTAAACATATTTGTAAGAAAAATTTACCACAAACAAAGCATTATTTATCTCTGTCGTCCATCGTTGATCCTCCTGAAAAGAGAAGAAAATAAAAATATTTGTTTAATAATTTTTTCCAATATAAATTTTATTTGATAAAAGATAAAGTTAATAAGACACAATTTTTTAAATAATTTGTTTTGAATATAAATAATAAATACAAAAAAACAACATACAAACAAACAAGTTTTTTAACAATCAACGTCATAACAGCTTAACCCTCAAACTTTAATGGTGGGTCTCATACTGACGGTGGGTCTCATACAGAATTTTTTAAAGTTATTTAATAGCAAAAAGTATTAATTTACAAGAGAGACTATCGTGCTCACTGTTTTTTGAGGTTGTGTGTCGAACTTGGCAAAGCAAATGAAAACATTTTTTTATATGGAAAAAATTTCATTGCAGCATGTTAACTAAACATTGTTGCTATCAACACGAACTTTTACTTTGCTTCTATTGCGTTTTTTTCTATTAAAATTTAAAATTTTTTTATTTTATTTTAATTATTTGTTAGTTAAAATACTGAATATTTAAAAACTGTGTTAAAATATTATTAAAAAATATAAAAAAATTGAATTGAGACAGTCATATTTTTAACTCAATGTTTTCATTTGCTTTGGCCGATTTCACGAACAAATAAAAAAAATAAATAAAAATTTCACTCGAATTTTAAATGCCTCAAATTGCAATTTAATTTAAACAAATGAACATTTTTTTAATTTTATAACAAAGACACAATCACAATAAATACAAAATGTCACTTTTTCCCAAGAAAAATATTAGTATTGTACATTAAATTTGCGTGAAAACAAACTCTACTTAATTTTCACGTTAAACTCATTGTCCTTAAAAATCATTTTTTTTATATGGATTATAATAGTTTTTTCACGTGAAACTCAAACAACTTACGGTGCCTAAAGGTTAACTGAGGAAGAGAGATATAGAAACCCACTGTAAATAGTAAATACAAAATTTTTTTGTTGTTTTATATAAAATTTTTAGACATCTTCTTTTATTTAATAGTTACGTTAAAGTTAACATGAAATGTACAGATTTTACTTAAACTTTGAAGTCTTTAAATTGTAATTGAAATTGTGCAGATCAAAAATTGTTTCATTTTGGAGGAAAGACACAATCACAACAAACCTTTAATCACACTTTAGTATTTTATATAAAATTTGCCTGAAAGAATTTTCACGCGAACGTCATTATCGCGAAACATAATGTTTTTTATATGGAGTGTAACAGTTTTTCACGTTAAGCACCGTAAGTTGTTTCGATTTCACGTGAAAAAACTGTTATACTCCATATAAAAAAAAAATGATTTTCCACGATAACGAGTTTCAAGTGAAAATTGTGTAGAGTTTGTTTTCACGCAAATTTAATGTACAAGACTACTATTTTTCTTGGGAAAAAGTGAAATTTTGTGTTTATTGTGATTGAGTCTTTGCGATAATATTAAAAAATTGTTAATTTTTATAAATTAAAATTCAATTTGAGGCCTTTGAAGTTCGAGTGAAATTTTTCCACATGAAAAACAACTTACGGTGCTTTATGCCGAAACAACTGACTAACTAGGCTTATAAAAGAACAAAGAAAATAAATTAGAAAATTTAAAAAATTTTAAAACTGGTTATAATACATATATCCCTATTAAAGCTATTTTAAATCTTTATAATTTTTTTTTCTTATTCTTTTTAATGATCCCTATTAAAATTTGATTTTAAAATAAAATTCCAATACTGCATTTTACATTCTACATATTCATTCTTTGGTTTATTTTTTTTATGACGGTGCGTGCCATAATTTACTGCACACCTGGACTTTATGCCTCAATACTCAGTTGTGTAGTTACCACACAGTAATAATGATGATAGTTAAAGTTGTTAATGTGTAGCAAACTCTAACTGTGTTAATGCATTGTCAAAAAATGTAAACAAGAAAACGAGAAAAATGTCATAAGTTCCGATTTCTACCTGAAAACTAGTATCTTTGTTATTATTTTTACTTCCTACAAAACAATTTCTTTACGTACGATTGTACAATAACTGCAGAAGCTATAAGGCATTTACAAAGTGTTGAGGATTGTGTCAACATTTTATAAAATTTTAAAATTTTGATGTTGCTTTTACGAAATATATTAGCGAGATCGTGAATAGCGCTATTATAAGTGTAACCCACATGTTATTGGGTGTTGAATTAAACCCTGAAAAGATTTGGTAGAATATATCTTTAGGAAGATATCTTCTATAAATAAAAGAATAACGTGACTTACTCACTCACTGACTGGCTCAAAATTTACCAATAAGAAAAATATTTCCTTTTGTCGGCTTGTACAAACCTCTTTGAATAGAAACCTGGTATTCAAAATATGTGTAAAGTGTGGACTAATTCACTGATAAGGTACAGGAAAAAATAACAACACTTTACTATAAAAAATAAAAAATGCCCTGTTGGCTGTCCGTCTCCAATATACACAAATTGCCTGCACTTGTACGTACAAACCATACGTCAATGTGGCAATATTTGTGAAAAGGTGACACGGAGGAAATAAGAAGATAAACAGAGAAAATCCGAAGTAAAATGTTTGTATATGTCTGTTTGATCACTTCTGAAATTATTCATATAGAGACAATCTGACAATAAAAATATAAACAATAATACAATTTAATGGAAGCCTGTCCATAAAAAGGCAGAAACTAGATCTAGTCTGATTTGCAAATTTAATGTGTTTATAACTTTTGAGGGAGGTTTATTCTTCTTCTTAACCTCAAACCTACTAAATTAGAATTAATAAAAATACATATTAATGACAATATTAATTGTATTTGGTCTATACGACGCGTTTGAAAAAACAACACTTTACTACAAAAAATAAAATTGTTGTGAGAATATAGAGTTGTAAAAGTATTAAGTATTTGGATACTGAGTACTCAATACCGACCATTTTTTCGATTACTCAATACTTCAAAGTACCTACACAATACATTCAGAGTTGTATTTCTCTGTATATAAGTTATTTTTTTTAACTTTTTCGAAATTTTTTTGTTTTTTTTTACCGTAGATTTTAGTTGATCTGAAGATTGTTACAATGAGTGTTACTTTTGTTCGATTTTAAGATCAAATATAACAAATTCCAAATAGAATTCATAATTTATTTTACAACAAATAGAGAAAAAAAACTTATAAAAAAAACTTTCCTAGAACCAGTGTTTGATAATTAATGCATTTTCAAGTGCTACCAAGCACTATCATCACATTGTCTTCATGGAGTTCTCTCTAGGTCATAATATAGATTTTAGTTTTTTGAATTTATATTAACTCAAAGGTGAAAAACATGGATGGAATTGTTGCGAAATTGTGGTGAAATTTGTTTTGCATCAATTTAATAGACCAGGAAAATTTGCAAAATGTAGCGAAAAAGGGACATTTGGCCTTGTTATGGTTGTAGCTTTCTAATGACTGTAAAAAATTGTGAATTTTAAAAGTTTTTTATTACAGGTTTTGGGCATTAAATTAAATTTTTTGAGTTTGCGAATAAAATACTGCGTTATAAGCATAAATTACCAATGAAAAATCCTATGAAAATGTAACTCAGGTTTTTCAAATGAAAATACCCTGTTTCTTATGATTAATAAAAGTATTGAGTAGTATCGAGTCAATACTTAAAAAGTATTGAGTAGTATCGAGTATTCAAAAGTATTGACATTTTACAACTCTAGTAGAATATATGCAGTTCAAATGGCGACAAACGTAGCTACTTTTAAAATGTTTTAAGATTTAGTTATTTTTGACTGTTAAAAATAACTAAAAAATGCATTACAAATAATTGAAAATGCAGTAAAAATAACTAACAAATTTTTACTACAAGAACTTTACTCAAAAGCTCAATGAACTTTTATAAATAACTAACAAAATTAACTGTTGGCTGCAAAAATATTATTTTCGTAGTTGTTTGTTAAGATATTAAAAATAACTGCTTTGAGCAACTGGTTATGAAATGTAGTACTTTTCCTAAATAGTTTTTTGAAATAACTATGATAACAGTTTTTTATATTTTTCCATAGCAAAACAACTGTAATTACAAAATTAGAACAACCTCTAAAAATTGGCGCCCAACGGAGGAGATATCTTTGTATAGAAAAAATCTTATGGGCTTTTGGTAAAAAGATTTTTAGTGACATTTTAACATTTTTTTCTAATATTCACATTCTCAGGAACGGCATGGGTTCCCAAACATTCCTTTTGATTAAACTCTTCTGATAAGTATACAGAATTTGAAATATGTAATTTTATTGTATTATATTTTCTTAAAACAAATGATTTGAAATAGAATTAATGCCATATTGAATTTAAAAAACCTTAAAAATAAATGCATGTGAATCGCTAAATTCTCAATAAATACGAATATCAACAAAATTCTAAAGATAAGATAGGAATATCAGAATTAAATTCAAATTCCCCTAAAAAGCTAACACTTAAGTACTAAATAATAAAAAAAGGGGTTGAAAATAAAATCTTAATAAAACATAAAAATACAACAGAACTTTATCATTATAAATATTTACATTGAGGACTTTGTATATAAGATAAATACCAACAGGTATTAAAAGCATAACTGTACTTTATACGTAAAAATAAAAAAATAATATTTGCATTATTTTTATTACGAGTATGTAGATTTTTTTTGTGTTCATAATACAAATAGAATACAATGGATTTTACTTACTCTTGATTAGATAGGAACTACTATACCGCAAAACAAATGATAATTATGGAATAGATATTATATTCGTAGTAGAAAAGACTAATATCTCTTCATATAGAATATTAGGCGTCATTATTAAAAATGTTAACATACGAGTAGATTTTCTTTTTAATTTATACCACTACTAATGCAGCCAATATATACTATACTACACCTTAGCTAAACCAGTAAGCAATTTAGGCATTATTTCAATTTATAAAAGATTTTTTTAAGAGACTTTACGCAAAACTTATCCCCGCCATTGGGCGCCAGTATAAATCATATGCGTATGTGAACTAATTTATTAAAGAATACCATAACTAAAGGTAAAAAAAAAACTACTGCCAACCCTTTTTCGGGGCTACAATTATTGATTTTTGTAGAATTTTCTTAAAAAAACTTATATTTTTTAAGACATTTTTTAAAACGTTGTTCAAGATACTCTCCTGGTTATCACTTTAAGGGCCAGTTTTATGGTCAGAACTAAGAACGATTTTTGTCTTAAATATTACTTGAGAATAAAATTTAGTTTGAAAGTTTTTTTTTATTTAAGTAAAATTTTAAAAAAATTCGTTTATCGTCCTTTTAAAAGTGTGTGCACTTTTTACACACCTAAAAAACTGATATCATAAATTTCAAACACCTTTCAAATACTATTTATTCTGAGTCGATTTGAAAAGTGCAAAGATAAATATCTTAAGAACCACAAAATATTGCTTACTGGGTTCTTTAGAAAGTATATTAGTAAGTAGTTTCTTTTTTTTTTGTGTAGTTTAGGATTGTAAATAGCTTTCGTGTGTATTAGAATTATTTTGCATATGTCCATATAAAATATTGTTGTATGAGTGTTTATAAGCTCTTAGATTTTTTACCTGTTGTCTATACTAGAAATACAAAGTATGATTAAATGTTATATATCACATAGTACAAGGCGGCCTCATATGTATTGTCATTATTTATAAACATTTGTTTTAATTTTGTTGTTGTTGTTTTCGTTCAGAAATTTCGTGCTTTCATTTATTATCTATTTTATACATCTATAAGTTCTTTTTTTCCTACGTCTAATATAGAATATTTAAATATGTCTAAGCTTAGTATATGACTATCTATAATAATACTATATCTATCCTAGATATCTTTCTCTGTATATACAATTTTCGTGGCATAAAAAACAATAAAGCATTTTTTCTGTATTATAATCAAACTGCTATTATAACTATACACTAGGGGTATAATTTTTTTTTTGATTTTTTTTTAAAGATCTGAATGACCGTGGCCATATGGATACATTATTTTTTAACTCCCTTAGTGATATTCTAGTTTTTGGGGCTTTTAGAGGATTTTTTAGTAAATATTTATCAGGAAATAAAATCTTCTAGTCTTGAAGTTTATCAAATTTTAAAACTACACAAATTGACCTCTAATTGAACTGAAATCTTAGATGTATTTTTGAATGTATCCAGCCAGCAAACAAGCCCAAAAATTAATATATAAAAAAGTTAAAAAATATTATTAAAAATTCAAATTTTTGTATGAAAGTGGTTCATCCAAAAGAGCCTTCTTTTTTGATTAAAAAATGACTCAAAAAAAAATTTTTTTAAAAATTTGAAAGGTTCAAAAATTAATAATTTTTTGAGCCTTTTTTGAATTGCTCACAAAATATTCAAATTTGTTTACATTTCTGAGTAATTTCGGAACCATCTTTTGGATTTAATAATTTGGTTCAAATTTTTGTGTCTTTTATGATTCATTTTAGAAGGCTCATATTTTCATCCAAAATATGAGCAATTTACAACAAAACATTTGAAAATTTCCACAAAAAATGTGTTTTATTTGTATAAGTTTTGAATTCTAAAATAAGAACCCTCAAAAAATTATCCAAATTTTGCTGGCTGGGTAACTAACACTTATAGAAACATATGATTTTCTGTTATTGGTTACACTGTGAGACAAATGGTAGGGGTCAGTGATCGGGAAGTGTTCAAACTACCGGGGAAAGTTATATCGGTAAAAAAGAAGTTATACGTGTCCCGGCGTTTCGCTGGGTCACCTCTAGGAATCGAAATATATCGATTTGACCTTTGGTGGTCTTTTTTTTGACATATCTCGAGAACCACTAGTCCGATTTTGCTCAAACAATTTTAAAAAAATTAAAAATTACAATTCCTTTAATCTGTTTTAAAAATAAATGTATGAAGAAAAAAATATTTTTTGCCTAAAATATTAAAAAAAAGTAATAAACAAAAGGTTATTGATTTTTATGGTAGCGGTAACAAACATTTATTTTTACCGGCAAAACTGTTGAGTATATAGAAAAACGTTAAATGAACAGATTAAAGGAATTGTAATTTTTAATTTTTTTAAAATTGTTTGAGCAGAATCGGACTAGTGGTTCTCGAGTTATGTTAAAAAAAGATATATCTCGATTCCTAGGGGTGACCCAGCGAAACGCCGGGACACGTATAACTTGTTTTTGACCGATATAACATTTCCCGTTGGTTTCATCCCATCCCGATTTTGACTGTCGCATAGTGTTATACATTAAAAGAAGTAACTCATTGCTTAATCTGTCAAATCTGTTGGAAGATGACAAAGCAAATTGTGATTATTTTTGTTATTGTTGGTTGTTCTTTGATATTAAAAATGTTTATTAACGATCCTTGGCGAGAACAAGAATTATTAATTAAGTTTGTGGTTTAACCTAACAAATGTTTCTAGAAAGTCTCAAAACGTCATGCTCTGATGATGTCCTAAGGCAAGAATTAAATAAGTTTTGGGATTTTAGCACATTTAGTTATAATAATGAGAAATCTTAATATTTTCTGTACTTGTGTTTTTTTTTTCTTTTTAATTTTATGTGGATGGTCATTTCTATTCCCACCTAATATTTCGATTTAACGATGTCCGTCTGTCCGTCAGTCTGTCTGTCTGTCTGTCCATGCATTCTTGTGCGCACTCTACAGGTCGCAAATATTAAGATATTTTGATGAAACTTGGTACACCGACTTATGTCGGCCGAAGCCTATTGATTTTGGTTAAAATCGGTCCATGTTTAGACCTAGTGCCCATATAAGGGTCCCCCCAAAATTATATTGTTTATACGCTGCACGTCACAAATATTAAGATATTTTGATGAAATTTGGTACACAGACCTATGTTGGCCCAAGGACGAAGCCCATTGATTTTGGTGAACATCGGTCCATGTTTAGACCTAGTGTCCATATAAGGGTCCCCCCAAAATTGGCTTGGTTACAAACTGCAGGTCGCAAATATTAAGATATTTTAATGAAATGTGGTTCGCTGACTCACATTATAGAAAATTTTGACACAAGTCCCATTTTAACCCATTCGAATTTCGGATCCAAACATTAGTTGGCTTTTAACCAGACTAGTGTAGGGTATTGTATAGTCGGCATGCCCGACTTTAACCTTTTTACTCGTTTAAAATATATATTTATGCACTACTAGAAAAAAACTCTGTAAAAAACTGCTGAAATTAGCAGATTATTTTTGCTAAATGTTAGTAAGATATGAACAGCAAAAATAAAACTGTTAAATATACAGAATTTTAGTTATATTTTAGTTAATAGAAAATAACAACTTAAACTGTTAAAATCAGCAAAACAGTTCGCTAAATAATTAGTAGACTAAAAAATTACAAAAAAATTAAAATTTACAAAGTTTTTTTTGATCCTTTTTTAATGCAAATAAAAGTCGAGCCTTCTGAAGTCAGCAGCTTACTATTTTTTTAGCAAAAATTTCTGTTGATTTTAGCAAGATAGGCTGCTAAATTTAACTTAAAAGTAATAAAAATTTTGTAAATATACAGTTTGTTTTTGCTATTTTTAGTCTACTGATATTTAGAAAAAATTTCTGCAGATTTTACAGTACAATTTGTTATTTTCAATTAACTAAAAGTTAACTTAGGTATAACTAAAAAAACTATAAAATTCTGTAAATTTAACAGTTTTATTTTTGCTGTTCTTATTTTACCTGTTTTTTCAGCGAGATAATTTTTAATTAATTTTTAGTAGCTTTTTGTGCTAACTTTATAGGTTTATTTCTATGAGTGTAGAAACTTCCCACGGTTTTTCTCACAAATTCATCAAAGCAAAACTTTGGTTATACCCCTAACATTTAATAGTAAAAGGTACCTACTACGTTTTAGAGGGGGGTTTGAGAAATTTCATTTACTTAAAAATTGGATCAATATTAATCGTTTCTAAAGTTCCGCTGTTTAGAAACATAATATCGTAAAAACTGTATTGAGTTCATTTTGAAAAATTCTATTAAAAAAACAAAAACTAATCTAGTAAGCATGCATTTCCCTTTTAATATACTATAAATTAAAGATGGGCACGTGAGCAGAATTTTGCGTGATTCAAGCGTGTTCACTCTTGAGTATGAATTAAATCTTAATTTTCTTACGTGAATGTGAGTGATTGTAAGTAAAAAAAAAGAAGTCCGTGAGTGATTGAAATTTTTCTCTCGTGAGCGTGAGTGAGTGTGAATTAAAATCCACTCACGTGCCCATCTCTACTATAAATTATAATGTTAAAAATTGTTTTACGTTAACAAAATGTCTGAATTATTGCTTGGTCCATTCCCCTTTGACTTTTTTCCGTATGTCCTGCATAAGATTTCTGACGGTTCTTTGATTGATGTTCTTGGAGGCGTCTTTCTACTTTTTGGTCAAGTGCTTTTGGTTATGAGCGACGACTACAATCTTTCGCAGTTTCCTTCCCAGCAAAAAAACAGATGCCGAAGCTGTAGAAAAAGCACTACAATTGTTGATCTAGATGTACTATACACAGCAATGATTTTAACATTGAGTTGTCATAGGAGAGGAGTACTCCCACTTCAATATTTTTTCAGTACTTTTTGTACGAGTGCAAATTAATCTTTTTTTTACCAATTAAAATTAAAAAGAAAAATTCTTCGCAAAAAAAATTATATTTTTTTTATTTTACAAACGTTTTTTTATTCCCGTCACCGGGTATCGAACTTGCGACCTCAAGATTGCTAGTCTAGCGCTCTACCGCTGAGCTATTCTTTAATATGAAAGTTAACTGGCATAAAAACACCACTTTCTTACTTCGACATATGGTTCCTTATTCCATTCAATAAAAGTACTTATTTTTAGAAATTAAAAATATTGAATTTAAACAAATTAATTATTAATTTAAAAAAAATTAAAAATACTGGTTCCGCCGGGAATCGAACCCGCGACCCTCTGTTTGGAAATGCCAAATGATACCAAAATCACTTTTTAGGAACACTTTTAGGGCAATTACTCTTTAGAAGCAATATTTAAGTAATTTTTTGGATGTTGTAATTCCAAAAAGCTGTAAAAATATACTAACGGATACTTTGGAAGCAATGAAAGAAGTGATTTTTTTGAAGCTGTTCAGAATATCTTCTAAAAAAGCAGTAAAAATACACTAACGGATACTTGTGAAGCAGTGAAAAACTAGTTTGTAAAGCATTACTTGGATTTTTTTTTTTGCTGGGTTGTTATTAAGACGATTCGATGGGGCGACACTAAGGAACATTTGGTGGATTTAGGTCTTTTTTAGCATATACGATATTGTGCTCATCGAGTAGTTTTAAGGTTGATATAGCGTAATGCGGCAATACTAAGTCTGCCCAAAATATTATTGAATCAGTGTTGTTTTCAATAAATGTGTATAAGTATTTCCTTTAAGCAATCTTCCCGGTAAACATCTCTATTAATGGTTCCGGTAGTAAGAAAGAAGAATTTTTTTCACTGACAAATTACACTATTCAACAAATTTAAAAGTTTTTGAAGAACCTTCTCCTGCACTGCAATATATATTTTCTGTTATGGAAAGAAAAACTTTTTCAATGAACCGTTTTGGGAAATGGCTGTTTTAGTATTCGATCCGATATCCTATTTTTCTTTTGGCAGTTTTTAGCATAGTTTTAAAATTTTTACCCTAAACTTATAACGTTTCCTTCAAGATTATTAATCTGCATACATTTACCTTTCATTTGAGTATAAACATGTCGGCAGGTATTCAAGAATACTTGACTGACATTGCAAGGATGTTGACATTGCCAATATGACAGTTGTTCTTTAATTTTGTCATCCTCCAAATTTGCGTTAACTAGACACCTTAATGAACAGAAATTTGAAAAAATAGATCAAAATTTAGATCTAGATTTTTTTGGTTTTCTAGGCGGGGGGGGGGGGGTCTTGAAATTTTGTACGTTAAAATTTTAGATTTATAGAAATTATTAAAAAAAAAATCGTGCTTACTTCTGACTATAAAACTTGTTGTCCCAACCCTTGTGGTAATCGAATTATCGGTTGCAGCAACCGAACGAATTTTTTTTTGGTATTATAACGGTATATTTTAATAAAATGAAAAAAATTCTTTTCTTTCGATTACAAAAATATGTGTTATTACTTCAGCCTATTTAACATTTGAAGTAAAAATTCCCAACCGTTCACCAGTTATTATGCTTTTTTGCATTGGAGATATAATAAAAGTTTCTGATTTTTATTTGCAAACTAGGAATGTATCAATAATAACAAATATAAGCTAAACAAGAATTTTTAACATTCATCCAAATTTTTTATTTGTTAAATAACTAACGAAAACAACAGTTTACTGTAAAAATACTGTTTTGGCAGTTGTTTATTATGATATTTAAATCGACTGATTTAAACAACGGTTACGAAATTACAGAAATTTTCGTTAGTTGTTTTCTTAAATAACTTTCATTAAAGTTGTTTTGTTTTTTTTCCATAGAAAACCAACTGTAAAAATAACAACTACCGATTACTACACAAACAACTGTCATGTAGTAGCTGTCAAACTTTTTTGAGTGTACTACAGTACTATCAGTATAAAAGCAGTACTACCAAAAATGATTGATTTTTGCATGCGCGGCTCCAGCAATTAATATAAGGGGAAAATCATACGCCACCGTAGACAAAAAACGACAAACACATTGACTTGGGCACTATTGCGTATGATTTTTCCTCTTATATTAATTGCTGGAGCCGCGTATAATTTTTGTGTATGTAAAATTAATTATACATTTTTTTTTGCAATTTGAATTTAGATAAAACATTAATTTAAAGTCAGAAAATATCAACTGAAATTCAGAATTTCCATTTTAAATCCAGAATATGTTTGAAATTAAGAATATAACATTTAAAATTGCGAATATATCAATCAAATTCGCAAAAAACAGCAATTGTAATTCAGAAAAAAAATCACTTGAAATTCAGAAATTGTCAATTTAAATTAAGAAAATATCAATTAAAATTCACAAAACATTAATTGAAATCCCAAAAAAAAAATTTTTAATATGTGAAATATGAATTGAAATTAGGAAAACAATCTTTGAAATTCATAATATACGAATTGTAATTCGGAAAACATCAACTGAAATTTTGAATATGTCAATTTAATTTGAATTTCAGTTGGTATTTTTCGAATTTCTATTGGCATTTTCTTCTTTTCAATTGACTTTTTTTGAATTTTAATTGAGATTTGCTGAATTTCAATTGCTTTCTTCTGAATTGAAATTCTGAATTGATACTGATATATTGTTTTCCAAATTTCAATTAATATTTAATGTGTCACATTTTTTCTCTGATAAGCTCTGTTTGTTTAGATTTCTAGTAAAAACTAGTAAACTTAGAAAGTGGCGAAGAATTGCCAAAATTGATTTTCTTTTCAAGTGAAATAAAAGAAAATGGTATCAAAAATAGTACATAGAAGGCACTGAATTAAAAAATTTGCACATTTCACGGTAAAAACGAATTTATGAGAAAAAACTAGTAAAAATAGTAAAAACTAGCATGTAAACAAACAGACATATTATGTTTTCTGAATTCCAATTGGTATTTTCTGAATTATAGCTGCTCTGATGGTTTTCCATAAAGAATATGAGATTACAATCTAAGGGCCAGTTTTATATTCTGAACTAAGATTTTTGAAATACTTTTTAAATTTTTTTTACCAACATTCTTTCCGAAGAAATGATTAACTAAAAAATAGATATTTGTTCTGATTATAAAAGTGGACCTTAGATTTAATGGAGTTTAGGCAAACCTTCTTACTGAAAATGTTTTCCTTCCTATAATACGAATCAATTTTATGAAAAACATCGCCGGAATCTGAAAGCCTCAAAATACAATTGAGATACTTATTTAGCAGGATTTAGATCGTTTATTTTTTGACTAGACCAAGATTTCATTTCTTGTAAAATTGTTTTTCAGAACTCTTCGCGGACCCCCATTTGGGAACCGTTGCGATAGTCCAACATTTCCATTAAAAACATTTTTGTCTTGCCACAAATTGTCTTATCCGAATTTCTTGTCATTACAAATATTCGAAAACATTCACTTATTTATCGCCACCAAAAGTTTATTGTTTCTAATTTTTTATGCAAAACTTTTCAGCCAACCCTCCTCTAACTTACACATGTATACCTTTTAATAATGAACATTAAGTGCGACGAGCAAATTACTCAAATGCATCTGGTTTTTTGTGTGTTCATAATTTTCAAAGTACAATTTTTGTTTTTTGCTATTTAGACTTCAATACGTATTTAGATCATATATTATTTATTGATCGCGATAAATAACACGAAAGTTAATAAAGTTTAAAAGTATAGAAATAATAGTAAAAAGTACAAAAAAAAAAATCGTAACGAAGTATAAATGGGTAACTTAAGTGCATTTAAGGGGATTTTTTTTATATGTATTTCAAGGAAAAATAAAAAACACTATCACGTGGCTAATAAATGGCGTGTGTGGGTGGTTTTATTATTGTAAAATAAAATGCAAAAAATATTTAATAAGTCTCCAAAGACATTATTACTAAATACAAAATTCATACACTTTATATTAGAAAAAAATTATACTTTTTAACGATTTTTTTTAATTCAATTCTTTAAATATGAACAGATTTATTTGGTTCGTGCCTGACTTCCGGGTGGTTTACTGTCTTTTTTTGAATTATTTTGAATATCTTGTTTCTTTAGCACTTTGCCATATGTTTCTTTAATTATATGTTACGTTTAACACATTTCATAAGTCACCCTTATTTTATATATAGTTAACAGAAGAAAACCTTAAGAATATTTTCCTCAACGTCTTGCAAGACGTTTTTCAAGAAAGTAAGAAAGACTGAAACACAGACCTAGAAGTAGTGTAGCTTTGCTTAAGGCGCATGCCACAATGGATTTTTCTTTCAAAGGGACATGCTTATAGGGTTTAGTTTTCTTTTTCTTTATAAAATATTTTTCTTTTCCCAAAGTTCACTCAATGGAACGGTGACTTAAGCTTGTTCAATTCCTTTGCTTGTGTAGATTTTTATCTTTTTTGTTGTCTTTATATTTTCTTTAGTTTTGCTTTTAGGTTTTTTTTTCTTAAATACGTTACTTTTATAGAAATATTTCACCCTTGTGTAACCTTTTATTGGCAAATTTAATTTGTTTAAAAGAAATCACTGATTAAACAAGGACGTAGCGAAGTTACTAACTTAAAAAGCGCCCAAAGAATTTTATTCATATTATTTATAAACAACAAAAAAAAAAAGAAATTAATAAGTAAGTTTGGCTTACAAAAGTCATGGATTTTATTAAACAATATTTAAATTAAAAATCAGCGATGTTTAAAAATAACACAGTACAACAGCCATTCTGGGGGGTGAGAAATTCCAAGTCAGGGTGATGGTACTAGGTCAGTATAGTAAAACCCTCAAAAGGTTTGGCGTTCGTATGTGTCATTTTTTTTTATGACCTTTTAAATTTTTTCCTTATCTTGATGTTTTTTCGCTTAGTTGTAACATTTTGGCAAAAACGTAGTTTAACATAACTCGAGAACCACTTGTCCGATTTTGATGAAACAAATTTAGAAAAATTTAGAATTACAATTTCTTTAATCCGTTCATATAACGTTTTTCTTTATAATCCACAGTTTTGCCGGTAAAATTGTAGAATTGAAATTTGTGGAGAAAAAAAAATATTTTTTTGCCTAAAAATTAAATTTTTTTTTTTTTAAATTCATAAAAAATCCAAAACGGAAAAAAGGATCAAGTGTTATTAATTTCATGTAAAGTCACATAACCTATAAACAAAATTTAACGTGTTCTGCTTTTATTTACAATTAAGTGAAGGTATCCCATTTTGACAAGAATATTGATATTTGCTTTTATTCAAAAAAGTGTCATTTATCGCCTTTTTCATAAATTTTCCCCAATAACTCCAGACTTCTGGCCATAAACTACTAAAAAAATTAAGTAAACATTTTTATAATTTTTTATTTTTATTTTATTTATTTATTTTTATTTATTTTAATAAATATTGCCTAGACTTTTTCGATGGTGGTTGTTCGGGACTAGTGGCATCGCATTCATCGCTATCATCAGTTTCTGAACCACACATAATGTCAATGTGTGACTCCACTGTTGGCCCTTCTGCATCTCCTGAAAATTCTTTATCATCAAGATCATCCTTGTCTTGCCACACTAACTTACTCCACCAGCAAATTTCCGCAATTATTGCACTCGGGGACTTTTTGCCTCATTGGATACTGATGGCTCATATGGGGAATCATCACGTGCATGATATGTCGGAGCAGTCGTAGAAGAGAAAATATCTGGGCTAGAAGCTTTTGGCACAGGAATGTGGTCCGAATGAGGCAATGGTGTTGCGGCACTTGCAACACCAACGTAATTATACGATTTTCTTATCCTTTTTGCGGCTCCTTTATTCGCACATGCATAGCAATTCAATGGATTGTGACCTTCGCCAGGATTAGTCCAAGTCATTGGGATACCGAATGGCATACTTTCACGTCTTCTATTTTTCCAATCCATTAGACGGTTGTAGCAGCTTTTACACACTATATTTGGTACCCAATTTTCGTTCACTATAACATTTTGGTTGAAGTACATCTCGTATGTTTGAACAAAATTAGTACTGAAATTTCCCCTTTTTTTATGTGTTGAGACATATTGACCACAGCAGTAGCAAAAGCTATTTATATCTGGCTTGCACAGTTCCATATTCTGTTCTCTTTTGTTCACTTTTAAAAAACTGGAGAAAAATCACTTTTACTGTTCGCGTTCGTCGGCACTTGTTGAATGACAAAAATCACAGAACCAGTGTGAGAAAGAGAAGAAGTATAATAACAATGCATGTTTTATGTGAACATTACAGAACCAGTGTTGCCACATCAATATTTCTCTTTTAGTACAGTAGAAAAATATGAGAGAGTTCGGCTTGTGAGTGTCAATGTTTTCTCCAAATAATGTTGTGCATATCTGGAGCAAATTTTTGAAATTCATACATTTACCTAATTGTGAATAAATGAGAAACGCGTGCATCGATTTTCATGATCTATGCCTTTTTTTGCTCATGAGTTATGTGACTTTACGCGAAAGTAATTAGTTTTGGCACTTTTTTCCATTTTGGATTTTTTATGAATTTAAAAAAAAAAAATATTTAAATTTTTAAGCAAAAAATACTTTTTTCCCTTCATACATTCATTTTTAACTTCGAAAGTGTTGCACATATAGGAAAACGTTATATGAATGGATTAAAGAAATTGTAATTCTAAATTTTTCTAAATTTGTTTCATCAAAATCGGACAAGTGGTTCTCGAGTTATGTTAAACTACGTTTTTGCCAAAATGTTACAACTAAGCGAAAAAACATCAAGATAAGGAAAAAATTTAAAAGGTCATAAAAAAAATGACACATACGAACGCCAAACCCTTTGAGGGTTTTACTATACTGACCTAGTACCATCACCCTGACTTGGAATTTCTCACCCCCCAGACAATAATCCCAAAAATGTTCCATAGTGTAATAAGAACAAAAGAAGCACGAGTTTAATTTTAGAAAACACTGTATTTTGATAACAATTACTGACTTAAACCTTTAACGGCTGACCCCCGATTTTGAAGAAACATCACGCGAATAATATTTAAATATTATCATGGACATTAGACTGTACCGCAAAAAAAAAAGTTCGCCGTACACCCTCCAATATGAAGTATTTTTGCAAGGCAATTTCATAAAATTTTTTTTTGCCGAACGTAGGGGTGGCCTTTTTTAATTTTTCGCTATAGCTTCGGCATTAAAAGTCATATTTTAAAGTGTGATATATCAATTTTTTGCCTCGACGAGACCAGTGTTTTGCTATAAAGCTAAAATCCAATGAAAAAAATTTAAAAAGGTGATCCCTACGTTCGGCGGCCAAAAAATAAAAAAAAATTTTACTGGGTTTATCGAAAAACTTCCTTAGCAAAAGTTTAATGATTTTTTGCGGGCTTTAATTTTGTGACATTAGGGTTGTACATTTGGGTGGTAGCAACTGAGATCTGGTGGGTAACTACTAGAACGGGATACTTGAGATCAATGGTTCTTAGAGCAAAATACTGGTCTCCTCGAGAAAAAAACATCGATGTAATGAAAAATGTAAAATGGCGACCCCTACGTTCGGGAAAATTTTTTTTTTTTGAAATTGCCTTGCAAAAATACTTCATATTGGAGGGTGTACGGCGCCCTTTTTTTGCCTGTAAGGTGGTAGGTACGGCCTAGTGGACATGTTACATGTTTTTCTTGGATCTGTCATTCCTGGAATTTGTATGTTAACCATTTGTAAAAATTTTTCTTAGAAGGTTTTTGTGCTGAGGTTTGTAACTAACAAAAGTAGACCCATCTTACACCGATCGACTCCGAAAAAATTTCTCAGTGGATTCAATGATGTCCAACAGTCTGTTAATTTATCGAAATTCTGAAGATAATTAGATGAAATTTAGTACAAAAGCTTGTACTGACTCAAGGGCGAATTCTTTTAACAACGATCACCTAATCAAAGCCATTTTAAGTGACTTCTTGCATGGTCCATACAGGGGTATGGCATCACCAAAAACAAAAGTTATAACGACATCGTTATCACTAGATGGCACTTTGTTCAAAAAATTTACAATTTTCTTTTTTTTATTTAAATTGAAATAATAACAAACAAAAAAGCAAATAAAAATAGGAATTTTCAAATTGAATTATTTGAACAAATTTTTTCCGCTTGATTTTTTCTTATTTTGCGCAGTTTTCAGCAATTTTTGAGTTTTTATATATAGGCTCAGCTGATACTAAAGTGATACTAAATAGTTGCTCAGGTGATACTAAATTTCAGCGCCCTCTACCGGTGAGTAGTGTAAGTTTTGATTTCCTATCTCTATAATTAATTGTCTCTGGGTCCATATATAATTTTATTCATGAATCCGAAAGTACTCGTTCCAAACAAAAAGCCAGGGTGCAATTTCGGCTCAGTTCGCCCCGGTTCTTTTTACAGCAATTTTAAGTTCAAACATTATGAAAATTATATTGCTCTTTCGTTCCTTTTTTGGTATAAAATTATTGAATGAATTCGGAAAGTAGAACTGAAGATAAAAAACTTTTTGGCGGTTGACCCAACTAGATAGTTATATCTTTAAGGCTTTATAAAAACGAAAAAGCCGAAAAATTCATGATCACCATTTTGGATTTATCTTCAAAACTGTCAAATTGGGAACAAGAATAATTTCCGATCCATTTCAATATCGATGGAACAGGCATTTAAACTTTCCCAAACTGCATAGTGTAGTATGGGAATTATAACCTTGTGCTGATGTTTGTTACTATCAAAAAAATACTGGATCCGAGATTTGATACCCTTCCGACTATTTCCTTTTTAATTTCTTACTAATTATACCCTACACCACTATGTGGTCAGGGTATTATAAGTTTGTGCTGATGTTTGTAACACCAAAAAATATTGGTCGTAGACCCACCTTATAGTATACCGATCGGTTCAGAATTTTTTTTTATTTCGATTTAACGATGTCCGTCTGTCCGTCCGTCCGTCCGTCTGTCTGTCTGTCTGTCTGTCTGTCTGTCCATGCAATCTTGTGCGCACTCTACAGGTCACAACTATTAAGATATTTTGATGAAATTTGGTACGCAGACCTATGTTGGCCCAAGGACGAACAAGTTTGAGTTTGGTGAATATCGGTCCATGTTTAGACCTAGTGCCCATATAAGGGTCCTACCAAAATTATACTCTTTATATTCTGCAGGTCGAAAATATTAAGATATTTTGACGAAATTTTGTACACGGACCTATGTTAGCCCAAGAAAGCAGCCTATTTATTTTGGTGAACATCGGTCCATGTTTAGACCTAGTGCCCATATAAGGGTCCTACCAAAATTATACTGTTTATACGCTGCAGGTCGCAAATATTAAGATATTTTGATGAAATTTGGTACATAGACCTATGTTGGCCCATGGACGAAGCCTTTTGATTTTGGTGAACATCGGTCCATGTTTAGACCTAGTGCCCATATAAGGGTCCCACCAAAATTATGTTGTTTATACGCTGCAGGTCGCAAATATTAAGATATTTTGATAAAATTTGGTACATAGACCTATGTTGGCCCAAGGACGAAGCCTATTGATTTTGGTGAACATCGGACCATGTTTACAACTAGTGCCCATATAAGGGTCCCCCCAAAATTGGCTTGGTAACAAACTGCAGGTCGCAAATATTAAGATATTTTAATGAAATTTGGTGCGCTGACTCACATTATAGAAAATTTTGACACAAGCCCCATTTTAACCCATTCGAATTTCGGATCCAAACAATACACCAGACTGGTGTAGGGTATTGTATAGTCGGCATGCCCGACTTTAACCTTTTTACTCGTTTTTCATATGACTTTCCAAGCTAAAACCTAATTAATACTTTCGATATTACACTCATAGAAATAAACCTGTTAAAATAGCTGAAAATGCTATTAAAAATTAGTTAAAAAAATTGCAGAAAAAACTGCTGAAATTAGCAGATTTATTGCTAAATACTAGTAAAATAAGAAAAACAAAAATAAAATTGTTAAACTTACAGAATTCTAGTTATGTTTGAGTTAACGTTTAGTTAATTGAAAATGACAAATTATACTGCAAAATCTGCGGAAAAATTTGCTAAATATTAGTAGACAAAAAATAGTAAAACAAACTGTTATATCTACAAAATTTGCATTATATTTAAGTAAAATTTTAATGACTGCTTATAGCAGTTTATTCTGCCAAAATCCACAGAAATATTTGCTAAAAAAATAGTAAACTGCTGATTTCCGAAGTCACAATTTTTATTTGCATTAAAAAAAAATTAAAAAAATGTTTAAAGTTTAAAATTTTTTTCAGATTTTTAGTCTTCTTATTATTTAGCAAATGTTTTGGTGATTTTAGCAGCTGAAATTGTTATTTTCTATAAAACAAAATTTAACTCAGATATAACTAAAATTCTGTATATTTAGCAGTTTTATTTTTGCTGATCCTATTTTACAAATATTTGGCGAAAATAATCTGCTAATTTCAGCAGTTTATTCTGCAAGGTAATTTTTACATAATTTTTGGTACACTCACAATATTTTTTCCTTAAAATCAACTGAATATATACATTAAAACAATTGAAAATAAGTTAAAAAAAGGACTACCCACTTTTCGTTCAAAACAATTGTATTTTGTCGTTTATTTTTAATTGTTAATTAATTAACTGGCAAAGTCGGTAAAAATAATAGATTTTTCGTTTATTTTAAAATTAATTGTATTCTAACAACTGATTGTTTTAAAAAAAAAAAATTTTGATTGAATATTTTAACTTCTACGGAAAGTCCGTATTTTGTGTATTTTGTTTATTGAATAACTGATAGAAAAAGTTAAAAAATATATTTCTTTGCAATTTAACTACTTATTCAATTAAAACAACTTTACTGATTTACTTTTTAAACAACTGTTGAACTTTTACGGTAAAGTTATTGTGAGTGTAGTTTTAACTAAAAATTTTACAAGTTTTTTCTATTAGTGTACAGGTAAGGGATATCAAATGTTATTAGGCACCAAGAGGGTTTCCTATTCGCCACTCTCTCAGTTTTTCAGGGCAATTTCGGTGAAAATTTTACCCGCCGGCATGATACTGTATGACCATGGCAATTTTTTGTAAATAGTCCTATCCTTTCTTCACCTTTCTATGAAAACCTCTCACGTGTGCTAAGCCAGCTTTTTCTACACTCAAAAAAAAAAAAAAAAAATAAATTAGTATAAAAATTAGTAAAACGTCTTGTTTATCAAATATTCGAGTTTTCAGGAAGTTTTTTTTTGCTGAAATCCCCTTTATATCAAAACTTTTAGTTATATTTATTTTATCAGCACGAAACTAATTTTTAACTTATGTTTTACTAAATTATTTTGCTATAAAAATTGTGCCGATAAACGCATTGGACAATTGACGCATTGTACAACTACCAAGTAGTCAAGATGTAGATGTCGCAGCTTGTATGGATGTAGTACAGACAACGGAAATGATAACACTATGCGACAGTCAAAATCGGGATGGGATGAAACCTACGGGAAATGTTATATCGGTCAAAAACAAGTTATACGTGTCCCGGCGTTTCGCTGGGTCACCCCTAGGAATCGAGATATATCTTTTTTTTGACATAACTCGAGAACCACTAGTCCGATTTTGCTCAAACAATTTTAAAAAAATTAAAAATTACAATTCCTTTAATCTGTTCATATAACGTTTTTCTCTATACTCAACAGTTTTGCCGGTAAAAATAAATGTTTGTTACCGCTACCATAAAAATCAATAACCTTTTGTTTATTACTTTTTTTTTAATATTTTAGGCAAAAAATATTTTTTTCTTCATACATTTATTTTTACCGGCAAAACTGTTGAGTATATAGAAAAACGTTATATGAACAGATTAAAGGAATTGTAATTTTTAATTTTTTTAAAATTGTTTGAGCAAAATCGGACTAGTGGTTCTCGAGTTATGTCAAAAAAAAAGACCACCAAAGGTCAAATCGATATATCTCGATTCCTAGAGGTGACCCAGCGAAACGCCGGGACACGTATAACTTCTTTTTTACCGATATAACTTTCCCCGGTAGTTTGAACCCTTCCCGATCACTGACCCCTACCATTTGTCTCACAGTGTAATTAATAAAAAAAAAACACCACATAATCTCTAGATATAAATTTTCAGCAAATAAATTAACTAAATTATAAATTCTCTACAAATTTTTTTTGAGTGTTTCCAGTCTATTAATATTCAGCAAAAAGTTTTATTGAATTAAGCAAAACTTTTGCTGATTTTCAGCAAACCGCTTTTGCTGAAATTACCAACTTTTTTGCAAGTACGCTCCTGAAAAAAATTTCTGACACAGCAACATTTGTTGCTGAATTAACGGACTTCTCTTTTTAGTGTAAGCTTACTCCACTTGGTAGGTATTCTTCTACGCATCCTTCGGAAATGAGTTAATAAAAAGCTTAAAATATCTAAAAGATACTGATTATGTAGATTGTTAAACAGCTTATTTTTTAGAGGGCCCCTTCTTAAGGCCTTTATTTGTTCTATAAGTAGGTACATTAGGTTTTCTTTTAAAATTTTATTAAATTAAAAAACTTTATGCACGCATGCGTCGTAAGAAACCAGCAAAAATATAAACATTTAAGTCTTTAGGGGTGTTTGTCTGGCTGTATGCCTGAAAATTAAGTTGAATTTTCTCTCAATCCAAGCGATCGTCAAATGCAAATGGCATGAACAAAACGGAAAAGAACTTTTGTTTAAGACACATGTCTTTTGAGACACAAACATTTTCCTTATTATCAAGAAAATATATGAAGTAAGCATATGTCTTACAAGTCTTTCTCAGACACCACCACCATCGCACCAGCTCAATCACCTTTCTACCCCCTCTAAACACCTTGACATTAATTTGAATATGTACAACGTCTAACCGGCCGTTAGTCCACCTAACCCTCAATACACCTACAAAGATACAAGTAATTACTATAAAAAATGTATAGACAAATATAATAAATTTAATGTAACGTACTCTTTGATACACCAACTATATGACATGAATATCGAATAGATTATTATTTTCATAAAAAAGTGTAGAAAGAAGATACTTAAAGTTCTTTGAGTGTATGTATGTGTTGGTAATATTTGTACATTTGGAATGTGCCTTCACAGATCAAAGAACACATTAAATGTCGCGTATTTGGCATGTGTTTAGAGAGACCATAAATGATAAGTCTACTACCCATCCAAAACAACAAAAAAAAAAAAAAAGAAAGGGAGGGCGGTAATAGTTCTTGTACAACGTATTGGCCCTAATGTTTGGTGTCATCATTATATTAAAAAAATATTTTGTATATTTGTAGCTAAATATAAAATTGAGGCATTTTGTAATATTATTTTTTATCAAAAGCACGAGTTTTAAGTCAAACATGTGTTGGATTTTTTTTTTTTATTTCCAAACTATAAGTTTTTAGAGACAAGTGGTTTATAAAGTTATGAGTACGGCTGTTAGCCGTACCAGCAGGCAGACGGTCTAGGTACAGATGAGTTTTTTAATATACACAAATGTACATTTCGATAGTTATGGTCAAGTGATTTTAAAATCCGTTAAAATCAAGTTGGTCATTTCAAAACTCATAAAATTAAAAAAATTTAAAATCATAAAATAAAAAACTATTACAACTAAAAATGTCTATATTTCAAAAATTGAGCGATTACAGAATGTATAAGATTAATAATATAAATTTTGAGGCATCTTGATTTGTTTTTGAGATATAGACATTTTCTCAAGTTGCCCCCACTGGGACTTGTATTGACAATACAATTGTTGTTGTTTCCATATAAAAGTTACATTTAACTTGATATTCAGTAATTTAAATAAATATAAATAAGAGATTAATCAGAACTGAGTCGACAACGACAACGACATGTGCTTTTTCATATATTTTGTATGGGAAGCAAAATGTCGCCATGTCGTCCGGCGATTTGTCGTCGTAATAGAATCTATTCTATTTTCGTGACGACACACTAACACACACTCAAAATATTTATTAAAATGTTGCCATATTTTTGACTAATTAAGGGAACGGAGTTGCAGGAATTCGTATTAAAGTTGCAAAAATTCGTACTTTGTTTACAAAAAATTTATTTTTTTGACAGAAAAAATATAACTGAAAATAAAAATACATAATTTACCGCAAAAAGGCAAAATTAAATACAAATAAATGTAAAACAACAAGAATTAATGCAAAAGCAATTGAATTGGTGAAGAATAGTAGCGAAACAAATACAAACATATTCTTGTTTTGCTTTCATTTTTTTTCTAAACGTCAACAAATGTCGACGGTCGATTGTCGCTGAATTTAAATTAATCGCGACGACTTTTGCTGTCGTCGGTCGACAATCGACACAGTTGTGATTAACCTCTAAATGATTTTTTTTCTCCTTTTGACCCCTTAACCCTTAACCCTTAACTATCTCAGGGAAGTACACTCAGTAGAACCTACTGAAAGTGGCAGTTGAAACAAAGATATACACTATAAGAAAAAAGTCCGTAAAAAATTTAGTTAAAACTACTAAAAATTAGTTAAAAATGAGGCTGCAGAAAAAACTGCTAAGTTAGCAGATTATTTTTGCTATATATTAGTAATATAGGAACAGCAAAAATAAAACTGGTAAATATACAGAATTTTAGTTAAATTTGAGCTAAATTTTTGTAAATGGAGAATAGCAAATAAACCTGCTAAAATCAACAAAAAATTTTGCTAAATAATTAGTAGCCTAAAAAACCACCAAAAAATTTAAAATTTTCGAAGTTTTTTTTTAGATTTTTTTTACATGCAAATAAAAATCGAGCCTTTTGAAAACAGCAGTTTACAAGAGCATTCAACTACATTTAGCTTAAAATTAGCAAAAATTTTGTAGATTTAACAGTTTATTTTTGCTATTTTTAGTCTACAAATATTTAGCAAAATTTTCTGCAGATTTTACAGTACAATTTGCTATTTTCAATTAACTAAAATTTAGCGTAAATATAATTAAAATTCTGTAAATTTAACAGTTTTAATTTTGCTATTCTCATTTAACTAGTATTTAGTAAAAAAATCTGCTAATTTTAGCAGTTTTTCTGCAGAATCATTTTTAACTAATTTTTAGTAACTTTTTCTGTTATTTTTACAGATTTATTTCTATGAGTGTATGCAGTTAAAAAGGCGAAAAAGGTATTTACCTTTAAGATAACTAAAAACGTTGTTATTTTTAACTGTTGAAATATAACTAACAAATGCATTAAAAAACGAGCAAAAAGGTTAAAGTCGGGCATGCCGACAATACCCTACACCAGTCTGGTTAAAAGCCAACTAATGTTTGGATCCGAAATTCGAATGGGTTAAAATGGGACTTGTGTGAAAATTTTCTATAATGTGAGTCAGCGAACCAAATTTCATTAAAATATCTTAATATTTGCGACCTGCAGTTTGTAACCAAGCCAATTTTGGGGGGACCCTTAAATGGGTACTAGGTCTAAACATGGACAGGTGTTAACCAAAATCAATAGGCTTCGTCCTTGGGCTGATATAGGTCTGTGTACCAAATTTCATCAAAATATCTTAATATTTGCGACCTGCAGCGTATAAACAATATCATTTTGGGGGGACCCTTATATGGGCACTAGGTCTAAACATGGACCGGTGTTAACTGACATAGGTCGGTGTACCAAATTTCATCAAAATATCTTAATATTTGCGACCTGCAGCGTATAAACAATATAATTTTGGTAGGACCCTTATATGGGCACTAGGTCTAAACATGGACCGATTTTAACCAAAATCAATATGCTTCTTCCTTGGGCCGACATAAGTCGGTGTACCAAGGTTAATCAAAATATCTTAATATTTGCGAACTGTATAGTGCGCACAAGAATGCATGGTCAGACAGACAGACGGGCGGACGGACGGACAGACGGACATCGTTAAATCGAAATAAAAAAAAAAATTCTGACCCGATCGGTATACTATAAGGTGGGTCTAGGACCAATATTTTTTGGTGTTACAAACCTCAGCACAAACTTATAATACCCTGACCACGTAGTGCTGTAGGGTATAATTAACGTTAAGACGCTGCCGCAAAAATATTTTGGCGCTGTCGACAAAATATGTTGCTAACGCCGACACTTTTCATGTTCATCATTTGCCGGATCGCTATCGGTTACAAAGTTACACTCTTAACTGTTAAGTTAATATTTTCACTGTCATAAAATGCATGTGTTAACAATGAAGATTAACTGGTTTAACTTTAATCAACTACGAGTATATTAATTTCGCTAATCCGATTTTGGTGAAAATTTTTCTTTGGCTTTGACGAAAACCAAATCAATTCCACTGTAATGATTATACACTTACCTTGTTTTGTTACTTTTTTCAGCATTTATTTTTGGCTTTTAGCCCAATTGTTAAAATTTCTAACATTTGTTTGTGTATTTTGTTTTTGTAAAACAAAACCTATTGTTTTTTTTAAGGAGTCTATTACTAATTGTAGATTTCCTTTATCCTTAACATAACAACATACAATCAACAATTACAAAACTAATTTACAAAAATTAAACTACAGTTGTATTAACAGTTAAAAGAAAAACTTCTACAATTTTCTTGTTTCTGGTTTTTTGCAAAAAAAAAAGCCTAGAATATACTTTACCATACTTTCTTATCCTTTTAATGTGCATGCATATAAAAACATATATGCCTTTTTGGAATTTCAGTATTAGTATCCAACAAAACTTTTACCATAATCATAAAATCTTTTAAAGTATAATTTTCTTTCATAATTTTTATAGTACGATTTCCATATATTTTTGGATTTAATTTTGTGTCTTAAAACATGTTATTATACTCGCATGTAGTATGTGTTTACATTGTTTTTTATGACTGTGTAAAAGTTTTGTAAAAAGGAAGAAAATTTCAAAACTTATAATGCGGTTTTTATGACAATTATCTTATATATTTTATATAGTTTTTGGTTTGGATTTTACAACAATAATTGTGTATTTTTATGATGACTAAAAATACAATATTGTAGATTGGTGAAATATGAGAAAATGTTTATGTTTGATAATTTGTTTGTCTTTTTTATAGTGTGAAATAAAATCGACTATAAGAAGCTAATTTTAAGGATAATTTTTAAAGTGAAAACAATGTATTATAAAAATAAATACAATTTTTTTTTTTTTTAAAATTCTATAAAAAACTTCTAAAACTTTGGTTAGATCTAATATAATAAAAAGAAATTATACAAATTTCTAACTTTTAATATGAAAGCTAGAAATAGAAGGCATTACTGAATTGGCGCTGAGCGAAACTACTGTTAATAAGTCCATTCGTTAAAAAAGTCAATTCATCTGTATTATTAACTAACTTTGTCCAGAAAATATTATTGGTAAAAAATACCGTATAATGAAGGATACGACAGAATTTTTGACCTTGGCTCTGCATTTTAATTATTTTTTTTTAATTTACCCAACTTATAGTAGGAAATTAAACACCTACTAAAAATATTACATACATGATACGTTAGTTAATCACACACAAATGTGGTAAATTTGCATTGAAAAATGCGTAAAAAAAATTAAGAAATTTTGTGTAATTTTACCATTTCTATGCGTAAATTTACAAAATAAACTACGTTATGCCGGCCAAAAGTAAAAGAAACAATTCTTTTTTAAAATATTTTATTAACAAAAATGTTATAATTATATTTAAGTCTAATACTACACTCAAAAAAATAAGTTAGTAGAAAAATTAGTAAAACGTCTTGTTTATCAAGTGTACTAGTTTCATTCCCTTTTCAGCAAAAACTTTAGTTATATTTTTTTTAGCACTAAACCAATTTTGAACTAATGTTTTACTAATTTATTTTGCTACAAAAATTGTGCTGATAATCGGATTTATAGCGTGGACGACAACCAGATATAAAAGATGTGGATATTTTGTCTTTTATTTTCTGGATGTAGTAGACAACGGAAATGATAATTAAAAAAACACAACTCTACACAATTTCTATATTTAAATTTTCAGCAAATAACTTAACTAAAGTAAAATTTCTCCATAAATTTTTTGAGTTTTTTTCAGTTTACTAATATTCAGCGAAAAGTTTAGTGATTTTAGCAAGGATTTTTTTCCTTTGCAATCGACTAAGTGTTAGCAAAATTTTTGCTGAGATTACTATATTTTTGGTAAAAATCTGCTCGCTGATTTTCAGCAACACCTTTTGCTGATATTACCAACTTTTTTGCAAGCACGCTCCTGACTAAAAATTTGCTGACACAGCAACATTTTTGCTGAATTTATTGACTTTTGTTTTGAGTGTAGCCTCATATTATGTGATTTCCCCTTGGTTAAACCTCAGCTTCTGGGCACTTTGTCTTATAAAAACGCCTTAGCACTTTTTCCTATAGGAAAAGATTTAGATTCTGGGCAGTTATTTATAAGAAAGCATCAGGTTATGGAAAAATTTTCCTGTTAAAACCGTCGTCTTCAGAATCCGACGATTTCAACAGGAAGAAATTATCTGTGGGGAAAAATTCTAAGAATTCTTATTGCTAGATCTGTCAAAACAACAGAGTAGTACATTGGAAGATGACAAAGCAAATTGTGGAACAATTTTTTCTTTGATATTTTAAATGTTTAATAACGTTCCTAGACGAGAACAAGAATTTCTTATTGAGTTTGTAATTTAACTTAACAAATATTTCCAGAAATTCTAAAAACGTCGTCCCCTGACGATTTCCTTAGGCAAGAATGAAATCCGGATAGGGACATGCCTACAACGGATTATTTTTCACAATTTGTTAAATACGTTTGGAATTTAGCATATTTAATTCCTTTAATACTCAGGAATATGTTAAGAATCTAAAGGTTTTTCTTTAGGAAAATGTTCTGAGAATCTAAGAAATTTTCTATAGGAAGAACTCCTCAGGATTTTAAGTTTTTTTTTAGAAGAAATAGTCTTTTTTTAGGAAAAGTTCTCAAAATCCGATAGTCTTTGTATAGGGGAAAACTCATCACAAATTGCCAGATTTTCTGATAATTTTTTTTTCTAAAATTCATAGAGAATTCACAGTTTTTGACCACTATTTAATTTTGAGCTCTTTTTCCTATAGAAAAAATCACAGATGCTCAACACATGTTCCATTAGACAAAGTTTCATATTCAATACCTTTTAATAGAAAGAGGTTTTGACAACCAGCGGCCTTTTTCGATAGGAAAAATCCAATAGGAAAAGGGACAAATATTAAGCACTTTATATTATTGAGAATCCTTAGATTTCTTCTATTTCCTTTAGAAACAACCTTAGGAAGTAGATTTTTTCTAATTAAAGAAAGACTTTTTTTTTTACCATAAAATATTAACATATTTTATTACTTTTATATCAAATCTTTTCGAAATTTATCGTATCACTACCGATGTGACTGTTTAAATCACCGGACTTTGTTTCCACAATCCTAGAAAGAATAATATTAAACGAAATCTTTGAAAGGCTAAGAAAATTTAGCGTTACCTCTCAAGCGTAGACGTTGCACAGGCATACCAAAATTATTTGTCCAGCTGAATTTATTCATTTTATAGTAAATAATTTGCATGTATTTTTCAGAGTGTATTTTGAGATTTTTTTTTGCTTTTTTCATGCAACCAAAACTTAAGTTGCATGATTTTAAACATAAATTATTTAAAGTCTCCTAAAGTTTTTTTTCTATTTTTTTTAACAAGTCAAAAGTCAAAATAATTTATTATTTAATACAAATAACTTTTATAGCTTAAAATGAATTAATTTTTTTCATTATAATAATTCAATATTTTCTGAAAAATCCCCTCAACAAAAGGTAATAATATCTAAATATAATATTAGACATATGTTTAGACAATTAACTTTTGACACGATATTAACTTGAGATATTAAAATTTACATTACACCTTACATACAATCATTTTGGTTCTTTATACATACGTAATCAATTTCTATGTATTGTACAATAAAATAAGTACAATACATTAAAAAAAATATATAACAAAAGCAATCTTAATAAAACAATCTTAATAAAAATGTCTATAACTAAAAGACTAATACTAAATTGAACATGTTTTTTAGCTTTTAACTTAATAATACCCTGGTAATAATATTTGTCTTTATCTAATAAATATATGTATGTGTGTGTGGGTGAGATTTCCTAATATCCTTTTTTTCCTAATATTGTATATCATGTCAAAAAAAAGAGAAAAAAAAATTGTCTACATATTACATTGCACTCGTAGTATGTCGCGTAGGTCTAATGCCTATTATGGTATAGCGAGTTTTTCCTATAATAATTGTCCGTTATTACTTTATCTTTTAGCACAGATCTTTGTAGTTGCAATTTAAAATGTTATTAAAATATTGTCCATATGCAGTTGTATTAGTATAATATATCTCATGTGTTGGTCATCAAGGATTTTTTAGTTGTCCATACTTTTTCTATCCTTGCAATACTAAATATTTTATTTTCATTTTCATGATGTAGATTTTAAAAGAATATTGCATGCCTAAGTCATATTTTATCATCTACGATGGTTGGGGAATATTTTTATTTTGTCCTAATACTTGCAACATGAAAAACGGTCTTAAAGACCATGAGGAATTTTTATCTGGGGATTATGGCCAGAATTATGTTGGTCACAGGCCTCATTGTAGTTTGGTGGATATTTAATAGATATTCCTTTTTTCATATTTATACTCCGTTTTATTTCTTATATTTTATTATTTACCTACAGAAAAAATTATGAAAGGTATATTAAATTCGTCATCGCTGTTTTCATACTTCTTTTTTGATACATTAGATTAATGCCTTGTAATTTTTCATAGAAAAATACGTAGTAAAGTGCATTATACTTACACGAATATGTATTAGTAGTCTCGGTTTTATATAATTAAAAATGCCCTGGCTTTATTGATATCAGGTATATTTGTTTAGGGCCCAAAGTTGTGCGCCATTTATTATATTACCTAATTAAAAGAGAACGATGAATGCCAAACTTTTACGGTTTAATGCGGAAAAATTGTACAAAAGTTATTTTTTTATAACTTCCAAAAATGTGATTTCCAATGCAATTAAGTCTTTTCATATTTATGTCTAGTAACTTATCTTAAAAACAACCAGGTTTATATGTTAACTACAGATAATTCAATATAAATTTAATATTTATCACTATGGTTAGGCACTCAACTTTAATTACTTTGTCCAAGTAATTTGCGTAAAAAGAACATCAAAAGATCTTAACTTTCATTAAACCATAAGCACTGCTTTGGAAGTAATGAATAGGGATCATAACAAGATCTAAATTTTCACAATATCGAAATCTTTTTCTCTTATTTTGATGATTTTTGTTTTGCTGGGGTGCTTTGAAATTTCTCATTCATTTGTTTTATCGGAGTGCGTTAATACAAATGAGAAAGAACCGAGAGAGATCCCGAGAGGTAAATGTTTATGAAACGCCCACAAGATGACTTATTTATATTTTTTTTCAATTTATGTGATATATAAATTAACTTACTCCGATAATACAAATTCCGTTCTCCGTTTAATTCCATGTCATTTTCCGAGTTTAGTCACTTATTCCCCGTTCTATTCCGCTTCGTTCCGACTTGGAATAGTGTTCCGTTATCGTAAAAAAACATAAGTCACCCTGTGGCCCTCCTCATCATATGTATGTACATTAGACCGTACCGCAAAAAAAAAGTTCGCAGTACACCCTCCAATATGAAGTATTTTTGTAAGGCAATTTCAAAAAAAATATTTTTTTGCAAATTTCTACTGGGTTTATCGAAAAACTTCCTTAGCAAAAGTTTAATGATTTTTTGCGAGCTTTAATTTTGTAACATTAGGGTGTACATTAGGGTGGTAGCAACTGAGATCTGGTGGTTAACTACTAGAACGGGATACTTGAGGTTAAAATGCCCTTAGAGCAAAACACTGGTCTCCTCGAGAGAAAACCAACGATGTATCATACTTTAAGATCCGACTGTAAATGCCAAAGATATAACGAAATATGTAAAATGGCGACCCCTACGTTCGTGAAATTTTTTTTTTTTTTTTTTTGAAACCTCCTTGCAAAACTACTTCATATTGGAGGGTTTACGGCGCACTTTTTTTTTTGCTTGTAATGTGGTACGCTCTAATGTACATATTATCGAAGTGTGTTCGTTGCTCGAATTTTATAAAGGATTTCCTTTGTCAAGAATGTTCAACATATTCTTTTTCACAATTTGTTAAACAGCTTTTCAAATAGCGTTGGGCGCCAAATAGCCATCATGATTGGTCTGTACCAAGATTGGCAACCAGTACTTTTATAATACCGTTATCCGTTTTAAACCCCTTTAAAATTGAAAACCGTTACTGATACCAATACCGAAACTATTAGTTTTAAAAATGCCGGTATTTCAAAACCTTTTCCTTTAATACCCTTATCGAATTTTCGAACTAACATAAGCAAACGCCGCGATACGGGTCTTCTAATTTAGCCTCTATTTTCACTAGGGTTTGGGATTTCCCGGACTTTTTTATTTCCCGGGAAACGGGAATGAAAAAATTTGATATTTGTAAACAAAATTGTTAATGAAAACCACCTATATAAGTAATTTTTGTTAAAAAAAAAACACTATTTCAGTACAAATGCAGTCTGTGTAGTGAGAATTCAAAGTAAAAATATCAGAATGTTGAACATTTGATTTCACTTAAATTACTCGCAGCACTGCCAAACGAATTGCATGATTCCAGCAGAAAGCACCTACTACTGGACTGTCGGAAACAAACCGTTTCATCACACTTGGCCCATTAGATATGGTGGTCACAATGTTATTTTCCAAAGAAAAATAAAACTCTTGTAGTCTTATTTCTACAATTCTTCTTATTTCATCAGCATTACATCTTCCTGATATATAAACCAACCCCAGGTTATAAAATTAATTATTTCCATATATTTAGTTAGAATATTCTTCCACCTCAAGTCCAAATTCTAATATGATATTGTCATATTAGATTTTTATTTGTTGTTTCAAAAAAGGGTTGATCATTTTCATGATAGACAATACAATTGTTTCGTAGACATCACTCTACTCTTCAGTTGTCCGCAATAAGAAAATTATAACTTTCCTACTCAAACCGAGACATTACATAAGGTACAAAAAACCAACGGGATGAGAATTTTGTACTTTCGTATATGAACTGTCTGATTTGGTAAAACCAGTTATAAATCAACTCCTTTTTGAAAGCAACAATTACATAAAAGTACCCTTGGTTTTTTGTACCTTATGTAATGTCTCGGTTTGAGTAGGAAAGTTATCATTTTCCTATTGCGGACAACTGAAGAGTAGAGTGATGTCTACGAAACAATTGTATTGTCTATGATGAAAATGATCAACCCTTTTTTGAAACAACAAATAAAAATCTAATATGACAATATCATATTAGAATTTGGACTTGAGGTGGAAGAATATTCTAACTAAATATATGAAAATATAGAAAGTCCGAAAAAACAATTTTTGTATTTTTTAATGCAAAAATTAAAATAATTAATTATTTCCGTTTATACATATGTTCAAATATCTCTTTTATAATATTCTTGTCCATTCATCTAAGATTATAGTAAATCTCCTATTGTTAGAAATATTGCTCGATATTTTAGGGTTATATAGTTGCAACAAAAAGTCGACTTATCGACTTTTTTACTTTTTTCAAATTTTGAAAAGTCGACTTTTCGACTTTCCGACTTTTTATAGGTAAAAGTCGATTAATCGACTTTTTGACTTTTTTAAAATTTTGAAAAGTCGACTTTTCGACTTTCCGACTTTTTATAGGTAAAAGTCGATTAATCGACTTTTTATATGAAAATTTCTAAATAGCAAAAAATCATATTTTTTAGCTTATTTGGGGGCCAGTTAACTAGATTCGAAACGTAGAATTGCACCTTGTTGATAGTGAGCATAAATTCGACTTTTATGCATATAAAATAAAATTTTTCCTTGCTTTTTATCATCGCACAGTGGTTTTAAACATAAAATGTAGCACAAAACTTATGTACATTAAGGCTTATTTAACTACCTAATTTCGTAAAACACTTGGGTGAAGTGAAGGGATTGTTTTTGTAACAAAAACAATTTCTATAGAAATAACGCAACACTTCACCGAAGTGTTTTAGAAAATTACCCCCTTATTCTTATACATTTAAATGCATGGTGTAGCCATATGGCAACATACCAGTTTTTTTTAATAAAAACCCCCACTTGATGCATAAAACTGCATTTTTGGGCTTTGGAGACAGTGTTCTTTTAGTTTTTTGAGCATCACCCTGGTATTTTAAGCTGGCAGAGTTAAACTTTTAACTGTCCAGTTAATTTTTTAACTGACAAAAAAAGCATGTTTAAACGATGTAGGTTAAAAGGTTGGATTAATTGTAATCAAGTATTTACAATAATTTCTCTGTCTAAAAAAATTGGGGAGCTATATTTTACGCACCTGTGAAAACTTAAAATTAAGTTCAAAAATTTTCTCGCTTTCAACAAATGATAAGCGTAGATTGCATACAACGTCGTAGGTAGACCATTTTTCTAGGGGGGCTATAGCCTTTTAAATTTTTGGTTCGTCTGTTTTCATTATGATCATCAGTGCTATCGGCAGATACCTATTCTGACAAGTTCTGCTTTAAGCTTTACCCAATAAGCGCTACAAAAATTTAAGTGAAATCAAAGTCAAGGCTTACATTTTGTTTAAATTTCACTTTGATTTTATGGCTTACTCCAGTAATACTAATACACTGATAGAAATAAATCTGTGCAAACAGCAGATAATATGGATAAAAATGGCCCTGCAGAAAATAACTGCCGAATCTGTTTAGTAAATTTTAGTTAGATAAAACTACCCTTCTCATATAAGCAAAACAATTATCTCAATAGTAGACAAAACACAATGAAAAAACTGTTATTTCTATAAATTTTTTGTTAAAAGTTAAACTTAGTTAAATGCCAATAATATTCTATCCTGCTGAAATTAACGAAAAGTTTTGTTGAAGAATTGTTAATTAAGACCTGCTAACTTATCCCAAAATAAACTGAGTTTAGTGCTTAACCATAGTTTTAAATCTCAAATTTATATGAAAATATCTGGGGTTAACGTTTAACCATGGTTACATTGGAAAAAACTTACTTGCCCTAAGTATAATTCAAAAAGTCTAAATTCATTGAAATCGACCGACAATTTAAGAAGCCAAGGGTTCCGAAAGCTTGTTATCACTCGAGGTGGTCTACTTTGCACGCTGGTGCTAAATAAATGCCCTATTAATAAAACAGGTTGACCAAAAGCCTTATTCCTACTATACTATATTCTATAAACTTTGTCCAAATCGGACGATTAGTTTAGAAGTTGTGTATGTATTACCACTTCTCTCAGTTTAAAACCACTGTTTCACTGTTTTGTTTTCCAATAGATTAGCAACACTTGCTTAATTTTTTCTATTGTGTTATATCAGCGAAAACAAAATCTACTTCTTAGCCATATGGTAATAAGTAAAATAGTCGAAAGCAAAAGTTGACTTTTCGAGTTTTGCATCACAACAAAGTCGACTTTCAAAAAGTCGAAAATTTTCGCAAAAAGTCGATTAATCGATTAGTCGAAAGTCGACTTATAGAACCCTACGATATTTCTTTTATCATGATATCTTTTACATGATTGTAGTAATTTAATATAATGTTCTTTACATCGGTTTCATTTTTTTGCAATGCGAGGTTTTTATTATAAAAACTTTCTCGAATAAACGAAGATCTAGTTATGATGCGGATTGACTGCGGCTAATTTGGATACCATTTCAGGAAATGTTTGCCCTACCATAAAATCTTTAATGCCTATTCAGCTTACACTTTTTTCTTCGGGAACTTTGCTAATTTTAGCTGAAACGTTATTCTTGTTGTTGTTTTCTTCAAGAGAAGTTGCATGACCATCAATTTTTTTTTTTTTTTTTTTTTGTGAACCAAATTTAGATGTCGGATAACCAAATTTAGATACCACCGTTAACCATTAGTCTTGTCTTTTCACATTTATTAATGAAAACGTTACTTATAAAATTATTGACCCTTAATATAAAGGAGTATTTTAAATTTAAAGTCGACTTTATTTTTAATCAAACGGTTTTGTTCATTTTGTGTATGAAAACCTTACAAAAATATTTATATTTTCAAATATTTTGATTGGTTGAAAACAAATTAACCAATCAGAATGCTCCAAAAATAAACCAAGTCAAGGTATACTGCCACCCAATATTTTAACTAAAGTCGACTTTACCTAAATTATACATTTGAAAAATTTAGATAGTAAGGGCGATTATTTGTAAGAAACAAAGCTAAATATTTCTTTTAAACATTTTACCAAGTTTTTAGGTTTTACTACTTAAATTTTGAATAAGTTATGCGAAAAATCTTTATTAGTTGAAATGCTCCTAATTACTTGGCAAAGATTTTATGTGTGTGTCAAATAAATGTATTCCCTTTTAAAAAATTTTAACAATGACATTTTTGTTTTGGTATTTAAAATGTTTTTTATGACTAAAATTAAAAAATCCTATTCGAAACAAAAACAATTTAAAAAATTTAATATTTTTAAAATTTCCCGTTTTCCCGGGAAAAATATATTATTTTCCCGGGAATTCCCGGCAAACTTTTCCCGGGATTTCCCGGGAATTCCCGCCCGGGAATTCCCGAACCCCAAACCCTAATTTTCACCCCTCACTCTCAGAATCGACCTAACTTTTGCTAACCTGAATTTGTTCCACAGTGTTATACGAGTACGTAGTGGTATCGATTCGGTTGCCAACCATGCTCTGTACCAAAAAAATGAGTATCTATTCTCTCAAAAAATTTATTAAACTTATATATAAAGCCATGGTCCTTAACATAATCAAGAAAATTAAAATTACCCACTAAAATAAATTATTAATTAAAAATAAGAACCAAACTATTCTCACAAGGACATATTCAAAACACAAAATAATATTGTATGGGAATTTAATATGAAAAGATATTAAAACAGTGAAACTTCCGCTTAAGCCTGTTAGCAAGAAATGTTAAAAAAAAAGTAAATCGTGCAACAATTGACCCATAGATCACCTCTTTGGCCAGTGGTGGTTTAAAAAAATCCTTGATGCATAACCAATAATATGCAAGTTCATAAACAGGTAAAATGTACAAAAAATACGAAAAACAAAACCACCACATAATGTAACTATACTACGGAAGCACTCCCCCTTTTCAAACAACTCAAACTAAACCTTTTAACAGGAAAATATTTATAAATTTTCAAACAATAAAACTGCAAAAGTTGCTGCATATTTACATATTCATGCTGCAATCTAAAAAGAAAAACTAGAATTTAACCATATAGAGGGTGTTATTTCTCACGCTACTACTGCAACTTATACTAAATATAACCATAAAGTAAGGGTAAGGTTCCTTTTTTTAAACTAATTTCCTAATAAAATAAAAATTATTATAAACATGATTATGATAATATTTTCTCAAGCCTACTAACTTGCACACATTCGTATATATTTTATAAATTTCCTTTTGTTAATAGGAAATTCAAAATTCCCATACAGTTTCCATAATATTAGAGATTTGAACCAAGAGATAGAATATCATGCAGCAGTTACAAGATACTTTATAGATACAAATATCATTCTACAAACCATATGCAGCTTAAGATGCAATTTACTGACTGTTATTTCCCAAAGAAGATGGTATCGGATATTATATACACTAATTTGAATTTGTTTTACATCTAGTGTTAAACTTTTTTCTGGGACACAGATAAATAAAATAAAAAAAAATGCAAAATATTCCCACTGTTATTTATAAATAAATTGTTGGTCTCTAACTATAACATATATTATTTTAATAGTATTACTTAATACTAAACTTTAAATTTACTCTAGTTCCGCATAGATGTAACTAAGTATAAAAAAAAAACTTTGGTTCCTTTTTTCCCTACACGCATAAATATGAATGAAAGAAATCATATGTGGCCAGTTCTCACTCATTGAAATAAAATTTCATTCATAATTCAGTCATATGTTACAACTCAAAAAAGCAGTGGCGTAGCTTAATAATTGAATAAATTATTTCGTAAGGGAAAAGCTTTCAAAACTTGATTTTTTTATAGTTTTAACAACAGAACAGTAGGAGCTATTCCCAAGCATAGAGGCTAGCCTTTGGTTAGTAGCTGCTTGGCCTCCACCTGCGATGACCCTATCGGCTTCAAATGGCTGGCTGAACTGTTTGTTAAAATGAAACAAACAAAAAATCAGATGTTGTCAGTGACCGTAATTATGATATGATTATGATTTTTATCATAAAAGTCAGATGCAAAAAGTTATTTTTTGGCTTTTATTTTTTTTTAACGAAAATTAAAGTTGTTTTTTGAAATTTATTTTGTTGAGCAAAAATAAGTTGTTTTTTTCGAAAAAAAAATACATTAAATTGTTAAAAATACTATAATTTTCATTTCAAATACATAAAAATCAATAATAAAGGTGCGTTTACAATGACGGAGTACTCCAATCTGTAGCAAATTTTGTTTTTTTTTCACTTTCATACTAACACATTTTTATATTGTGCTATCTCTTGTTATTCCACTTCAGAGTAAAACTTGTTTGACTCTGGAGTACAGATTTGCTACACTCTGGAGTTAACATTGGTCTGTTAACTGTTTAACATGACAAATATACCCAAAAAAACACATCTCTAATTTGTTCATATCTCTAATTGTCAACAAATTAAAAAAAATAATAACAAAATATAATAAATAAATATAAAATTTGTGGTGTTTTCGGTATTATTTAAAATAAAAAAAATATTGAAATAAAAAACGATAAAAATTCTTGCAAAAGAGTGGCGAAAATATGAAGTAAGTACTAAATGTCAAATAAGTTTTGAAGTAACTCTACTCTGCATTTCGAACAGTTAACATTTTAATCTGTGCTGCAGAGTAGAGTCACTCCACCATTGTGAAAGCACCTTAAAAGTAAGCTTCATGGTAATTTTTAATTGGCATTGATTTCAAAAAAAAAACTTTTACTTTTGCTCGAAAAAATAAAAGTCACAAAATAAAAATTAAAGTCAAAATAACTTTTATATTTGCTCGAAAAAATGCCATATAAGTGCATTTGCTATTAAATGCCATTTTCCAATTATTTTGTAAAAATGCCATTTTTATGGATCCTTGCCAAAAAAAAAGCTATTTCGCTTTCTTCGACTTTTCATTATAAAAATTTTTTATATTGGAGAAAATTTCTAAAAAAAAAGTTGGTAACAATCAAATTCCGATTTCACTTTAGATGTTCAACAGTCAATTCCTTTATTATTTTTCATTAAAAATATTTAAGAAAAATACTTAATGGCATTTTTGCCATTTTTCGTGACAACTTTGCAGTTTTTTCGTACCTTTTTCCTTCTAATTTTAACTTTTTGTGTATCATTTTAAACTTGCCCTGCACATAAGGTATATAATTTGAGATATAATCATATACTCATGGTCATGATATAGAATACGATTTATATTATCATGATATAGGATACGATTTATATTAAGTTAAGATATAATTATATACGGTACAATATTTGCAAAAAAAATGTGAGATATACACTAGGGTGGGTCGATTTAGCAATCGATATTGTGCCATCGATTTTTCGATAGCTTTTGGCATGAGGAAAAAAAGTTCCACTACGACATATCAAAAATATCATTATCGAGGCGCCCAAATTTCAATTTTTTTGACTTTTCTCAACTCTTATTTGTAATGTTTTTTTAGTAGGTAATAAAAAAAATCGGCTGATTTAATTTTTTTTAAATATTACCTTTTTAAGGTGAAATTGTACGCTATAAGTTATCAGTTTTTCCAAAAAAAAATTTTTTTGAGGTTTTGGACGAGTTTTTGTCGAAAATCGATCTTTTTTTACGCGTTAATTTTTAAGGTTTTTATTAGTAGGTATGTTAAAAAAAAATTCGCCTATTTCAAATTTTTTAAATATATTCTATCCAAGGTAAAATTGTACGCGTAAAACGATGGCGATATCATTTTTTCGAAAAAAAATGTTTTTTTTTTGAGTTTTTAGACGATTTTTGTAACGAAATTTGGGCGCCTTGAAAATAATTTTTTTGATATGTCGTAGTGGAACTTTTTTTACTCATGACAAAATCGATGGCACAATATCGACAAATTTTTGTCTTTACAAATCGGCCCACCCTAATATACACTCAAGGAAATAATTATAATTCTAAGGGTTGTTCTATTGTTTGTTGCTTTTATTTAAAAGAAACATAGGAAACTCGAAATGTATAACAATCCATGTAGTAATAATGGTAATAAACAATTCACTATTTACAATTCACTATTTTAATGACAACCAAAACTATATTTGAATACTAATTTAAAAAAAATTAAATTCAATTTCAGAAGGAAATACATATACTGTCAAAATCGTTAAATAAACTAATAACACTAATACAATAATAGAAAAAAAGTCTGTAAAAAATTTAGCTAAAATTACTAAAAATTAGTTAAAAATTATGCCGCTAAATTAGCAGATTATTATTGCTATATATTAGTAAGATAGGAACAGCAAAAATAAAACTGTTAAATATACAGAATTTTAGTTATATTTGAGTTAATTTTTTTTTAAAGAGAAAATAACAAATTAACTTGCTAAAATCAGTAAAAACTTTTGCTAAATAATTAGTACCCTAAAAAATCACAAAAAAATTTAAAATTTTCAAAGTGTTTTTTTAGATTTTTTTAAATGCAAATAAAAATCGATCCTTTTGAAAACAGCAATTTAGAATTTTTTTAGCAAATATTCTGCTGATTTTAGCAGGATAGACTGCTGTTACCATTCAACTAAATTTAGCTTAAAAATAACAAAAATGTTTTAGGTATTTATAACAATTTGTTTTTGCTATTTTTAGTCTACTAATAATTAGCAAAATGTTCTGCAGATTTTGCAGTACAATTTGTCATTTTAAATTAACTGTAAGATAACTTATATATAACTAAAATTCTGTAAATTTAATAAAGGGTGGTTAAATTTTAAGGGCCGATGTTGAATGTGAACCACACCTAAACGTCAAGTTTTTTTCTGCATTTCATTTGACATTTCTCAATTTCAGACTAACTCAATTTGAATCATGGAAAGATACACAATCGAGCAACGCGTTAAAGTTATTCAGGCTTATTATGAAAATGGGCGTTCAAATCAAAATGCATTTCGTGCACTTCGTGATTTCTTTGGTCAGCATAATCGACCAAACGTGTCCACAATCGGGAGAATTGTGCACAAATTTCAGCAAATCGGGTCTGTAGGAAATGTGAAAACACCTGTTTTTTGCGTTTGGTACGGTTTATGGGCTGGCGGCGTCATCGGGCCGTACTTCTTCGAAAATGAGGTTGGCCAAGCAGTTACCGTGAATGGTGTTCGCTATAACGGACTTCTTGTGGCCAGAAATTGAGAATGTGGACCTGGACGATATGTGGTTTCAACAGGATGGTGCCACTTTCCACACAGCCAACGAAACAATGGCTCTTTTGCGCGTGAAATTCAATGGCCGTGTTATCTCACGTGGCGGCGATGTCAATTGGCCGCCAAGATCATGTGATTTGACACCGTTGGACTTCTTTCTTTGGGGTTATTTGAAAGAAAAGGTGTACGTCGATAATCCAGCAACAATTCAAGAGCTAAAGGATGAGATAATTCGGCACATTAACGGCATAGAACCTCAATTATGCCTCAGCGTCATCGAAAATTTGGATGGAGGTGTGCCGCCGAGGTCGCGGCGGCCATTTGGCCGATATTTTGTTCCATACATAATTGAACCATACCAATATTATCATATAAAAAGAAATGACAATAATTTCCTAAATAATTTGTGTTTTATTCAAAATCAACATCGGCCCTTAAAATTTAACCACCCTTTAGTTTATTTGTCCTTATTTTACTAGTATTGAGCAATAAATCTAATTTAAGCAGTTTTTTCTGCAACATAATTATACCCTACACCACTACGTGGAGAGGGTATAATAAGTTTGTGCTGATGTTTGTAACAGCACAAACTTATTTCGATTTAACGATGTTCGTCCGTCAGTCTGTCTGTCCATGCATTCTTGTGCGCACTCTATAGGTCGCAAATATTAAGATATTTTGATGAAATTTGGTACACCGACCTATGTTGGTTCAAGGACGAAGCGAATTAATTTTGGTTAAAATCGGTCCATGTTTAGACCTAGTGCCTATATAAGTGTCCCCTCCAAAATTGGCTTGGTTACACGCTGCAAATACGAAGAAGATATATCAATGAAATTTGGTTCGCTGACTCACATGGCCCCTAGGACAAAGCCTATTGATTCTAGATAGGATCGGTCCATATTTGGATCTATCGCCCATATGGGTTATATTTTCGATTTTCTCTTCTTTTATCATTTTACAGAAAATATTGACATAAGTCACATTTTAACCCATTCGAATTTCGGATCCAAACATTTGTTGGCTTTTAACCAGACTGGTGTAGTGTATTATATAGCCGGCATGGCCGACTTTAACTATTTTACTCGTTTTTAACTGATATTTATTAGTTACTTTTTCAGCTATTTTTACAGATTTATTTCTGTGAGTGTATTCAACAACAACTAATAACACAGTACAACACGAAAAAAATGATGGTGTTCTGACAATGAATTCTGGTGGAGGAGACCAAAAATATACGTGTATGGGCGTTTTGAAAGATCACATAGGAATTTTATTTTAGGGGGGGGGGGGGTTAATTTTCACCCCTTTTTCAAATGTTTATTGTTAATCGGCATAGGAAACTATGTAAATCTTTCATTCTAGGTATAGGATGTGTTCAGCAAACTTATGTAAAACACTACGAGGAACATTTTTATGGAACACTTTAACCCTCTAACTCTTCAATTAAAGGGATTTTTTTGGTTTTTTTTAAAGGGACAAAAAAGACCTGTAAGTTTAGGAGATAGAGAGTTAAAATGTTCCACAAAAATGTTTATCGTAGTGTTTTACATAAGTTCGCTAAACACAACCTATACCTAAAATGGAAGACTCACATGCTTTTTTTTATTTTTAATTCATTTTAATTATCTTATGAATATTTTTTTATAAAAAGTTAAAAGTTACAACGAATTGTTCCAACTGAACTTAAACAATACATTTATTGCACATTCCAATTGGAATTTATTATACTCTATGTACCTACATATAATTAAATAAAAAGCGAATTTTTAAATCATTTAGAATATTTCATACAAAAATTGGATTTATTAAATCCAAACAAAAAATTGGATTTATTTATCTGGGTTTACACATAGTAAATAGACTACTAATTTAAGGTGAGAAAAAATACGAATGACAGTAAAAAGAGAAACAAAAAATTTTAAAAACTAGGAAATAAAATTCCATTCTTAAATGATTGAAAACTTTAATGGCGCTCAACGTGGGGGCAGCGGAGGAATGGAATATTTACCCATACTCCTTATTTTGTCTACCAGGGCTATATCAGAGAATTAAAAAAACAAAATAAATATAAGGATAAAAATACACTTTTGCAACAAAATTCGGTTAACAGTATATTTAACAACATCAACAACGTGGAATTAGGCGCCATTGTTAAATTCTACGAATTTGTTTTTATTTATCTTAAATATAGTGGCTCCTTGTTGATTTGCTTTCAGTTACTACAAACAAATCTAAATAGCTGCAGATTTTGTTGTAGTTACTTACAAGCTTTTTAAGACAAAAAAAAAAAAAAAACACATTTGTTATACGCCTCTGTCTCACAATCTTTTTTTTACTATATGGGCTTGTTTAATCTAGTTTTAATAGTTATGTATTGTAGTAGATTTAAGTGCGCCAGCGCATAAGAGGGTTATATAGTTTTTTTAACATTTCAATCAATTTCTGACAAGAAGTGTTAAATCAAAGTGCTTCTCTTGGTTTGTTTATAACTAAACAGAAAAAAGAAATTTTTTTTATTGTCTATTTAAGGTTGATTTTTGTATACTCTAGGGTCTGATTAGCATATCCGGCATATAAAAGACAACTAACTGCGTCAAACTGTCTGTGTTACACAATGATGATGATGGTCCATCGTTCTTGTCACCCATCATCATTGTCATAATCCATAAATCAACTAATTTTTGCTGTTTTTTTTTAAATTTTATTTATGATGTTTGTCTAAGAAACTTATTAGTGGATGGTTTGTATGGCTTTTTGTAAAGATTAGTTAAAACAAATAGAAATGAGACTAGATAATATTTACAGAGATGAATGTTATTGTCGGAACTGAGTTTAATTAATTTCACTTCATTGTCTCTATTATTAAGTTGGGAAAGTATTAAATATATGATTCTAACGCTATTTGATATAATTGTCTTGAGAAATATGCTAAACACTTGGTGTTAATTTTCTTTTTGTTACTATGTAAGCTTTTTATTGCAGAAATTAAAGTGGTTAATTAAATTGCAAGACATGAGTGTGGCTTGACCCACCGATTTTTATATTTATATTAAGTTTTATTTCTAGAAAGAAACTAAAAGATTTGTAGAAATTCAGTATTGAAAAGTGTGTTTTATATATGGCGCCCAACTTTGGGACAACGTTTATCCTTACTCCCTCTTTGGTGTATCAGGTCTATGTGAAAAGCGTAAAAGAGCAAAAGTAAAAATATTAATATAACGAAACTTTATTAAATTGGCATATTCAATTCTGTCAACAATCTCAATTTTGGCGCCATTTTTCATAGAAACGGGTTTTGTTTTTAATCTTATATAGGTATATATTAGGGCGGGTCAAATTGTATGGATAAAAATTTTTTGATATTGCGTACTCGATTTTTCGAAAGCTTTTAGCATGGGGAAAAAAAAGTTCCACTACGACATATCAAAAAAATCATTTTCGAGGCTCCCAAATTTAAATTTTTTGCAATTTTCTAATAAATCTAGATTAGCGCCATCTTGAGGTGGCTTTTTGAAACAACTAATAAAGTTGTAAACAATATAACATTACAACCTTTCCAGAAAGGTATTACTTATGAAAATCTGATAAAAAATGTGGCTACTAGAGGTAAAAGTATATAAGTAAAATTATTTTCTACTTGTTGTCATCAACATCATTATCATCATTTCTCATCATTATCATCATTTCATCATCAAGCAGAAAATAATTTTACTTATATACTTTTACCTCTAGTTGCCACATTTTTTATCCGATTTTTATAAGTAATACCTTTCTGGAAAGGTTGTAATGTTATATTGTTTACAACTTTATTAGTTGTTTCAAAAAGCCACTACAAGATGGCGCTAATCTAGCATTTATTAGAAAATTGCAAAAAATTTAAATTTGGGAGCTTCGAAAATGATTTTTTTGATATGTCGTAGTGGAACTTTTTTTCCCCATGCTAAAAGCTTTCGAAAAATCGAGTACGCAATATAAAAAAATTTGTATCCATACAATTTGACCCGCCCTAATATATACCTATATAAGATTAAAAACAAAACCCGTTTCTATGAAAAATGGCGCACAACTTGAGATTGTTGACAGAATTGAATATGCCATTTTAATAAAGTTTCGTTATATTAATATTTTTACTTTTGCTCTTTTACGCTTTTCACATAGACCTGGTACACCAAAGAGAGAGTAAGGATAAATGTTGTCCCAAATTTGGGCGCCATATATAAAATACACTTTTCAATACTGAATTTCTGCAAATCCTTTAGTTTCTTTCCATTGTTTTACTTTAAAATATTCTTGACTTTTCAATAGCTTTCTTTTTTTTTAAGACAAAAGAGTTTAAAAACAAGTTTTATTTAGACATTGTGATATGAATCTGCACTTTGAATTAATTTAATTAATTTAAATAAACTGATATCAGACACACACACACATCTGGGAGTATGTGGATGAATAAACATATTTTCAAAAGTCATGCTGTACTTTTGTAACACCAGAATGATATGACAACTAATTGTTTAATCAAATTGTTTTATACAATAAAACAATAAAAAATTTAATTCTATTAAAAAATATGTAAAACAAAAAGAAGGTTAAATAAACGACAAAAATATGTAAAACTTTATAAAAGATTAGTTTAAGGGAATTTAACACAGACACTGAACAAGATAAATAAGTTTATATGATAATACTTGTGATATAGAAATAACTTCTAAATAAATCTTACTAAACTCAAAACAATATTTTTATAAAACAAATTGAGTTGAACAATTAAATTAAATTGATTTCAATAAACACAATCATGTACACGCAAACTAATAACAGACAAATGAAAACTTTATCAAGAAGACTATGAGTAAGTGAGTGGGTATGATAAAGAAATGAGTCAATTATGTGAAATGAATGATTTGACCACTGAACATTTTTCAAAAGTCTGTATTGAGATACAAAATGTGAAATACTATTCTGTTTACACTCATCCTTTAAAAACGAGTGCATGCTACGTTACAAGAATATTTAAGGCTCGGTTCTTAACTCTATTCTAAAATGGATAGTACTTCATGGAACTAGTTCTTGAACACATTTCGTTTTCGTGGCAAAAATTATCGAGGCAGTTTTTTGCGTATCAATGCATTATCAGAATATCAAAAGATCAATACCCATTGGCGTAAATAGACTGGGGGGAAGGGGGATTTCCTCCTATAATTTGAAGTAGTTTTAAAAGATTTTTTGTTTAAATAAATACCAAAGTGCTCATGCATAATCATTTGAAAAACTTATAGCATATTTATAAAATGAAATTTGTATAAAAATGGTAATTTTTTTGTTAGGATTCGAAAAATATTTGCATAATGTATTTTTTGAGAAAAAAGAAGTTTCAAAATTATAAGACGAAAAATCACATAATATACAAATTTTTAAAACTTTTTAAGAGAAATATATTGGAAAATGATATCACGCTAGTTGCATACCCAATAGTAAAGCTCTACATAGAAGTTAATCCAAAAACTTCAAAAGGAATGTCAAAAAAAATTTTACACACAAATTTAAAAAATGTTTAATTCGAAACACATTTTAAATACTGCTGGTATTAATTTAATTGCATTAATTGCATTAAAGGAATTAAATATGCTAAAATCCCAAACGTATTTTACAAATTGTGAAAAATAATCTGTTGCGGCCATGTCCCTATCCGGATTTAAATCTTGCCTAAGGAACTCGTCAGGGGACGATATTTTTAGAACTTCTGGAAATATTTGTTAAGTTAAATTACAAACTCAATGAGAATTTTTTGTTCTCGTCTAGGAGCGTTATTAAACATTCAAAATATCAAAAAAGAAACAAAAACAACAACAAAGAATTAACCACAATTTGCTTTGTCATATTCCAATAATAATTCAGTAATTCTCTTTTTTTAATATGATTTACAATTAATTTTTTTATAGAAAGGCTTCTTAAAAGGTTTATTTATTGCTAAAAATCGTAAATGAAGATGTTTCAGGATATCTAAATTTAAATAACTAGCGAAAAAGTTTTTGAAAAATTGGAAGTGTTTTTTTTGAACAATATTTAAAACTTTAATAATAAGTCTCAGAATGTGAATGGTTTTCTACAGAAAATGAATATTTTTTAATAGAAAAAATATTGAAATCTAAAACTGTTCAACAGGAAAAATTAATATAGGAATCTAGCCGTTGTTTTCAAGTCATAGTCCTTTAAATGAAAGAAGTATTAACGCACTGTTCGAGAAACCTAATGTATGCATAACCGCAAAAATTACATGACGGTAAAAATTGCTTTAAAAATTGTTTGAGATCATTTTGAGGATTCATATTGCTTAAAAATTCGGGATTTTTGGGAAAATTTACGCGTTCATTGTGAAATATTGGTACAATATAAATTTATTCAAAGTATTGACCATCGTTGGCTATGACCTTTTCCCATCTTTCCATGCCAAAAGATCTGTTCATTTTTGAGGCTAAGAACGAATTAAGCCAATTTCGGATACCCTGTTTTGAAGTGAAGCGTATTCCAGTGAGAGCGTTCTGCATCGATCGAAGCAAATAATAGTCGGATTATGAAGCGGGTGAGAAAAAACTTCGCAACCACTATTTTCTAAATAGTTTTAATCGGTTTTGCAACATGTGGCCGAGCGTTGTCATGATGGAATACAACGAATTCATGTCTGGTCGCATATTCCGGGCGTTTTCGTCCAATTTTCGCTTCAAGCGAATCAATTATTTCAGTACAGCTCCTCTGTAATTGTTTGTCCCAATTTTAGCAGCTCACAATAGATGGGACCTTTCTGGTCCCACCAAATACACAGCATTTATTTGACGCCATGCATATTCGGCTTTGGCGTTGATTTGGCTGGTTGGCCAGACTTCACATACGATTTCTTGCGCTTCGAGTTGTCGTAATGGATCTGATGAAAAAATTACATCTTTTTAAGGCGTTCAAGCAGCATTTTGGAAATGCAAAATTGTCTTTCAACATCTCTCGGCTTCAACTCGTACCAAATTTTCTTGCTTTTGGATGAATCCTGCTACTTGCAAACGTTTTGAAATTATTGCTTAAATGACTGCCAACGATTTTCCAAGTTCTTCTTGAGTTTGACCAAAAATCTTCATCGAGTAATGTCTCCAATTCCTCATCTTCGAACTTTTTTGGCTGACCTGGGTTGTCTTTTTCTGAACCGCACAAACCATCTCTCGCAAGTTGAAATCTATGAAACATATTCAGAATAAACTTCGGTGAGAGATCGATGTACTTCAGCTGCACTTTTTTTAAATTGAAGAAGTTAAGCAAAACTCCCCAGAAATAATGCTTTGTTGGCACAAAATTCGACATTTTTGAAGCAAAAAATATTTTTGTTGTTTACACTATTTCGTTAAATGACAGATGTTTACCCCCCAAAATGCCTTATAAGTTATTAAAGACACAAACCATATGTAAAATATACGCCATCTGCTCTGAATCCAGCATTTATAGTTATACACCCAATATAAATTTATAAAACTGAATTCAGTTTATACAGTTCGCAGCTACCATGAGAATTCAAAAATTGTATAAAAAAATCGAGAAACCCCCTTTTTAAATAATAATTTTTCATTAATAATTAATAATCAAAAAATATTGTAGTTTAAGGATGAATAATATCGGGCATGCCGACTGTATGTCCCTGTATGTTTTTGTACCTTTTTAGTTTAAAAGTGCTCAACAGATGGGATTAGATTCTCCCTATTTTAAAAAGAATTTTCTATTTCACACTTTTTTCACTCTAATTTTTAATACCGGATTCAGTGATGAAGGATTTTACTTTAACTTTTAATTATACCCTACACCACTATGTGGTCAGGGTATTATAAGTTTGTGCTGATGTTTGTAACACTAAAAAATATTGGTCGTAGACCCACCTTATAGTATACCGATCGGTTCAGAATTTTTTTTTATTTCAATTTAACGATGTCCGTCTGTCCGTCCGTCCGTCTGTCTGTCTGTCCATGCAATCTTGTGCGCACTCTACAGGTCGCAAATATTAAGATATTTTGATGAAATTTGGTATGCAGACCTATGTTGGCCCAAGGACGAACAAGTTTGATTTTGGTGAACATCGGTCCATGTTTAGACTTAGTGCCCATATAAGGGTCCTACCAAAATTATACTGTTTATACGCTGCAGGTCGTAAATATTAAGATATTTTGATGAAATTTGGTACACGGACCTACATTGGCCCAATAACGCAGCCTATTGATTTTGGTGAACATCGGTCCATGTTTAGACCTAGTGCCCATATAAGGGTCCTACCAAAATTATACTGTTTATACGCTGCAGGTCGTAAATATTAAGATATTTTGATGAAATTTGGTACACAGACCTATATTGGCCCAATAACGCAGCCTATTGATTTTGGTGAACATCGGTCCATGTTTAGACCTAGTGCCCATATAAGGGTCCTACCAAAATAATACTGTTTATACGCTGCAGGTCGCAAGTATTAAGATATTTTGATGAAATTTGGTACATAGACCTATGTTGGCCCAAGGACGAAGCCTATTGATTTTGGTGAACATCGGTCCATGTTTAGAACTAGTGCCCATATAAGGGTCCCCCTAAAATTGGCTTGGTTACAAACTGCAGGTCGCAAATATTAAGATATTTTAATGAAATTTGGTGCGCTGACTCACATTATAGAAAATTTTGACACGAGACCCATTTTAACCCATTCGAATTTCGGATCCAAACATTAGTTAGCTTTTACCCAGACTGGTGTAGGGTATTGTATAGCCGGCATGCCCGACTTTAACCTTTTTACTCGTTTTTAATTATATTTTATATAAAACAGTTTTATCACCTCAATTTATATTATTACACAATTAAAGTATTCCACTGCAATATTTAATATTCACTAATTGGATTTAATTAAATTACTTACAGTAGAGTGAAAAATTGCCATTTCTATTTCAGCTATTTCTCCATGTCCAAGATGGAAAATATGTATGAAAATATGTAGTTTTTTTTCTAAACATATTTCATACAAAAATTTTTAAGAAAAACCGTTTATTTGCCAGTATTGCAATTTTTTTGTTTCTCTTTAATTTTCATTCGTATTTTTTTTCTGACATTAAGTTAATAGGCTGTTTCATATATTTGCATGAAAAATTCTAAATCCAGGTGGTTAAAAAATGCGCTTATTAACCACTTGGATTTAATAAATCCAAAAAGTAGTTATAAAAGTGCTCAACAGATGGGGTTAGATTCTCCTTATTTCAAAAAGAATTTTCTATGCGACACTTCTTTCACCCTAATTTTTAATACCGAATTTGATGATGAAGGATTTTACTTTAACTTTTAATTTTTAATTATATTTTATATAAAACATCGATAGACAGTCTGCCTTTTCAGTTTTATTACTTCAATTTACATTTTTACACAATTGAAAAATTCCATTGCAATATTTAATATTCCATAATTGGATTTAATTAAATTACTTACAGTAGATTGAAAAATTGCCATTTCTATTTCAGCTATTTCTCCATGTCCAAGATGGAAAATATGTATTTGGTGAGATGTAGTTTTTTTTCTAAACATATTTCATAAAAAAATTTAATAAAAACCTTTTTTTTGTTTCGCTTTTAATTTTCTTTCGTATTTTTTTCTGACATTAAATTAATAGGCTGATTCATATATTTGTGCTTTTATTGTGGATTTATTAAATCCAGTTTTTTTTGGATTTAATAAATCCTTTTTTTTGTAAACAAAATTCTAAATCCAGGTGATTAAAAAAACACAAATGTAGTGGTATAAAATTTGATTTTCATTTCCATTACTTTTTGTTAAAATATAAAGAAAAAAAATTATTGATTGCAATGAAAAAAAAAACATTACTAAAAGCGAAATACGTTTGTTTTTTCTATAGTCGCGTCTTTATTGGCAAAGTTATCAATTTTAATATTAAATATTGTGGTTGAGAAGCACTTATGGGACATTTTATAGCTTCAGACCTCAAAATTTAACCTTATTCGTTATTTAGGCTTTAAGCGGCGAATCGGCATACCATTAATTCTAATTAAAGGACACGAAAATTTAAATTAATTTCATTACAATTACTTGAATGTAATGGAAATGAAAAAATATTTCTTATAGGTAATGGTAATGAAAATAAGTGATGATCATTACAAAAAAATTAAATACTCCCAACTCTGACGTATGAGTAGTTGGTTTAATGAATTTATTAAACAAATATTTGCTATTCTTGAAACACAGTTTAAAGAGTAAAATAAAAATAGCAGCAATGGGTTTTCTTAAAATAAATTTCGACAAATATAATTAAGATCCCTGGAAATGTTTGAACCCCCCAGGATATATTTAGGCTGGGTGCGAACTGGCTAAATAAAATCTAAACTAAATTCAGGTTTCCAAATTTCTATGAAATTTAAAAAAGTTTTCAAAAATTGTTTAAAGAAATTTTAAACCCTTTTGTCAATTTGTATTTAGTTTAGAATTTATTTAGCCACCTCGTACAGGGCCTTAGTCTTGACTTTTACCAGACAGAACTGTTGGTATTACTACATTCTGCCCATATCTGTTAAATTCAATAAAGAATCTGTCTGGTTGTCATCTGTTTACATCATAGTCATCATCATAATTCATATAAATGTATGAATGTATGATCGTTGCAATGTATGACTTATCAACCGGGTGCTGACTGACTATCATAATATTGACTTGATATATAATAAAACAAGCAGGTTGAACAAAGAAGAAATTATTTTATATTTTTCAAGGCTTTAATGAGTGCGTCCGGTTGTCGAGCTATATAGTATTTAAATGCTCTGGTTGATTGCACTTTCTTTTTTTATTTATTTTTTACAGCAAACCCCATTAATGTTTAGAAGGGACATTACATTATTATGCTCGTATAAGTTTTAAACTAAAAATTTCTTTAGATTTGTTAATTACGTATGTTGTGTGCATTTTCACCCCCTTCAAATGAGATGGACAATATTAAGGGATTAGGTCGTACAAAGATAGTCAGAATTACATTTATAAGATAATAGTTTATCATTTCGTGAATTTTACTGAAAAAACTTCGAAATATTCTATTAAAGTATAGTATCAATAGTATTTGATGTGCCCATGCGCGGTTCCAGCAATTAATATAAGGGGAAAAATCATACGCCACAGTAGACAAATACATTGAGTTGGCCACTGAGGCGTATGATTTTTCCCCTTATATTAATTGCTGAAACCGCGCATGGATGTGCCTGAGTTGGAAAATAAGATGTGCACCTAACTGGTAAACCTAATTATAGGTTGTTACATACATAAATTCAGTGGTGCTTGCCCTTTTTCAAAGTTAAAACTTGATTTCCCGATATTCGTGATTTAAAATTCGCAAACTTAAAAAACGCTGAGTGTCATTGTGTTCGTTGTGGTGTAATGATAAGCGCGTTGGTCTGTTACACATAAGGTTGCGGGTTCGATCCCCAGTGACGGCAACATAAATTTAGAAAAATAGTATGTATGAGTTTTCTATACGTCGCTGCAATGTCCTCCTTCGGTATTCTCATAGAACTTTAACCCACCGAAGTAAAATAACATAGCAGGGCTCAAGCCTAGTCGGAATGAACTTTAAGTGAAAGGTGTGATTACCATAAATATTTTTCTTGATTATGACTTTGGGATATCTCAAACAATATAGCGATAAAAAATCAGAATCTTCGATCGAGCGATTTTTGTAATAATTTCTGTCGAATTTGCTAAAATTTATATTTTCGAAATTATGCGAAATAAAATCAATATGAAATTTTACCGCACTTTTAAGATGAACTGACTGATGTATTTACATACATTCTTTAATATCCCAAATATATGATAAAAAAAATCTTCTGGTGTTCATAACATTCAGTTTGTGTCGAATTCGATGAGGTGTGGAGCAGAACGGATTTATAATCTTCAGTGAAAAGGCGATAAAATCTGTTGGGGACAAACAATATTTCCAAAAGCCATCCGCAACACTTAAAATATCTTCAACGCGTGGCCTGTCCGCCTGTTCAGCTGAAAACCGCGATAAATTATCTTTTAATTTTACTCTCTTAAATAGTTCTTAATAATAAAATATTTCATATGTAACTATTTTTAGAATAATCGAATCGACTCAATAAAAAAATTTCTAATTTTTTTCACTAACATATGTTCGCGAATTGAACTAAAGTTTTTTCAAATTCAAAGGAAATTTTTGCAAAAATGGCTCAAATTGCAGACATTACGAAACTTAGCATGTCTCTTCAGATATGAGCAGAACTAGCACCAAATCTGATCATATGGGCTTGTTAATATCTGGCCATAAAAATCACCTAATTTTAGATATTCCTTTAAGAGCAATTCCATACGAAAGAGATCACGAGTTGGCCAACAGATTTTCTTTCATTTAGTTCCCAGAAGAAATTCGGAAGCGGTAAAAATGAGTAAAAATGATTAATGCTTCTTTTCTGCTTCGTTTACTGCTTATGAGGATTTATAGCTTGCAGTAGTGTGTTAAAAAAGGCAATAGAGTTTTATTTACCACACTTTATCGCTCTAACAAAGCACGAAAGAATGACAATAACAACCGAATTTACTAGCTAAAAGCTGTGATTTCATACCATTATTTGGAGCTATGATAGAAGCGCATATCGGATATCGAAACAAGTGCTTTCACGCGAGCTATCTCGAACAAAAATCATGCCTGATATCAGCAATAATGCAAGCGCTACACTATTTTCTTTCCCTGACGAACCTGCTTCCAAGCAAGCAGTATTTTTTGCTGGGTTGGTTTGAGGGTAAGAAGAAGAATAAACATTTTTTCAAAGTTATAGACACATTATTAATTTGCAATTTTATTGTTTCCATTTTCATTGTTTATATTGGTCGACCGTTACACAGGGAGTCCATGGCGGCCTATTGAAAATTTAGATTTTTCCTTAATTTTCGAAAAACAGTTCAATTTCAAATCGTTGTAACTCCTAGACGGGTCATCGGACTTGGACATTTGAGTACTTTTTACAAGGAAATTGAGCTTTCCAAAAAAAAGATTTTGACAATTTTCCGCGGTGGAAAATCATGGAAAACCCCCGTTGTTTCTTTTAAAATATGAAAGTCCAATCTTTTATCCCTCGATTAAAAAAGGGGGTCTGATTGTGGAACTTCACCACGAAAAAAGGGACTGAAAAGAACTCCTTTATAGAATTTAACATTTTTTGTCATAAGCAAATAAGCAACCCTAATATTTATAATTACACTGTCAGCAAAATTTTTTCCAAAATAATAAACAATATATCAGTGTATCGGCGTTTTAAAAGTTCACGTCTGGCGCTATGTTTTTTTGGTGGTAAATTTCCCCACTTTTGCATATGTTTATTGAGCATCGGCATAGGAAACCATGTGAACTTATGTAAAATACAACACTGAGAATGAATTTTCTTCATTTCAGTAATGAATTTCTTCATAGTTTCAATGAAAATTGTCACTGGAACTCGTCCATTGAAACTTTTCATAGAATCTATAAAACCGGTTTCATTAAAGTCAATGTTTATGAAAAGTTCATAAAATTAATGAAACTCTTCATATAATTAATAGGCCACTCGTCCAATGAATAAATCATTCAGCCAATGAAGAGCTTCATAAAATCTATGAGCAATTTCATTTACTATAATTTATTATAGTTTGTTGTTGTCGTTGCTAAGCTGGAGTGTATAAATAAAAAATACTTAGCAAATGCAAAAGGCGTAATAAAATCGTAGCATATTTTACGGATGTACAAAATATATCTAAAGAAAGAATTCATTAAATTAAAAGGTTTCATAGAAAACAAGTTTCGAAAAAATTAATATGACTTATAAAAAAATTTTATAGTCCAAAATTAATAATAAAAAATTTATTTAGAAAAAAATAATAATTATAAAAGATTATTCTCTCAGGAAATAATATTTTATAAAAATATTAAAAACAGTAAATACTAAAAATTAAAAAAAACTAAATTTCATATATATTTTAAGAACATTTTCATTAAATTTATGGAGATCTAATTTATGAAATTCAATAAATTTTTTTAATGAAATTATGAAATTTTATGAAAGAAAAGTTATGAAAAATTTCATAATATTAATTAAATATTAAATACATAATGAAATTCTTCATTGGTTCTTCGAAAAAAATTCTGTGAAATTATATCATTAATATCATGAAGGATAATTCTCTCAGTGTACGAAAAACATTTTTGTGGAACATTTTAACCCTCTGACTCTTTAATGAAAGGGACTTTTTTGGCCCCATTTTAAAAAGGGTAAAAAAAGACCAATAAGTTGAATTTCAAATATTAATTGAAATAAGGAAAAAATATGGAATTTCCTGATTTTTAACTTATGTTTTCTTAATTTCGATTGATGTATTCTGAAATGCAATTGATATATTAGGTTAATGTTTTCTGAATTACAAATGGTACCTACATTCTGAATTCTCATTGACGTTTTCCTAATTTCAGTTAATATTTCATGTGTTAACATTTTTTCTTTGAATTTATGATATTTGAATGAATGATATTTTAATTACTTAAGCCTAAACCACATAAGCGCAGTGTCGACCGCAGTGCGACGTTTTGTCGAAAACAGTTTTTGTATTTTCTTTATTTGTCACTGCCGAGAAATTAGAAAAGTTTCTAAATAAACAAGAGCTATTTCTAAACAAAACACAATAAGAAATTTTAAAAAATGTTGAATCGTCTTCGCGAAATTCAAGAACAAAGTTTGACAGCACTACCACTGTCCACTGGCACTTTCACGATGTGGTTTGGGCTTTATAGTTGATGATTTTAGAATATCAATTCCCAGCAAAAAACCTGCTTCGTTGGATGCAGCTTTGTAAGGGAATAAATAAAATTAATCCCTTACAAAGCTGCTTACGAAAGGCATGATTTTTCCATACAAAGGGCCCGCTTGGAAGCACTTTTTTTTGAGAAAAAGCGTATTGAAAATTGTATTAAATTCATGTTTTTATACCCTACACCACTATGTGGTCAGGGTATTATAATTAGTAAGTGCATTTAACCGCGAATAAGTTTATGCACTTTTTTGTGAGAAAAAGTGCTTTATTTGCTGGTGAAAAAATGCAGTAAATTCATGATTTTGACATGAAAATAAATGCATTTATTTGCCGACTTTAAAATGCAGACTGACTCATGTTTATGTGGCATCTCTTCATTAAACTCTAGTAAGGCAATCCTACTAAAGAAGAGTAAAACACGATTGAGATGATTCAGATTTCATGCGCATTAATCGTTGGATAACTTACATTTTATTTTATTCCCTTACAACCTGCTTCGTCGTAAGGGAAGCTGCACCCACTTACCTTCTGCATTATTTTAAAACATATAATAATGAGTTACTGATAATAACTTATTTTTATCATTATTTCATATAGAAAATAATTTTTTATATTTTTTTGAAAATTTTTTGAAATCTATTTTTAGACTCAATATTTTCTAAACACTGGTAAGGATATATGTAACCACATATTTTTTGATTTTTTGTATGTTGGCGAGTAAGCTTACTTGTGTGCAGCAGGTCAATTATATTTTTATCTATTAAATATTACGTGTCGATATAGCTCAGATGGTAGAGCTGTTGACTGGCAATCTGTAGACCCAGGTTCGATTCCCGCACCAGCAAATTTTATTTAAAAAGAAAAAATACAATAAAAAATATTTTTTTTTATATAATTAATTTTTTTTAAATCTATTTTTAGACTCATTATTTTTGTCAGTACATGGGTAACGATAAATTTTTTGATTTTTCGTAAGCTGGTGTGTAACGACAACTCATTATTTTTCGCGACATCGCCATATAAAGGTAATAAGAAATGTAATAACAAAAGTAAGTAGTTACCATTACCAAGTATGTAGTTACATAACCACATATCTGGTAATGATTTTCTACACTGGGTTGCTTACGATTTGCTTCGTTTAAGGCAGTTTTGAAGGGTATAAAATCAAATAGCAAAATTTTATGTGTATTGTATACGCATAAAGTGGCGCAACTCTGTAAAGCAGAATTGGTAGCGCTTCGTATTTTTACTGCTTCCAAAATACTAAAATTTTTTTTCTGGGTTGATATTTTCTAAATTACTCTTGTATTTTTTTTTTTAATTTAAATTGATATTTTCTGTAGTTAAAATGAAATATTCTTAATTTCAAATTATATTTTCTGAATTTAAAATGGAAATTCAATGAAAATTCCGAATTTCAATTCATATTTCTTAAATTCCATTGATATTTTCTGAATTACAATTGAAAACGATGTATAATTAAATTTTTTTTTTATAAAAAATCACGATTCTCGCAAAATTTTTTATAGGAAAACATTTAAAACCATTTAAAATCTTTTCTTAAGTTTTTTAGGGTCTTTTAATTGGAATCCTCTCAGAATACGGCCAAAATTTTTTCTCTGGTAAGATCCTGTTAAATTTCCAACAGTAAAAACGATTTTCTTTCTTTATATTCTTACAATTTTTTTTATAAAAATCATCGGTTTGAAATAATTTTTTATTTTTTTATATAAAGATTTAAAAAATTCAAGGTCCATGAGCCGATAAAAATATTTCAAGGGGTCCATAAAGCAAAAGTTGGTGGAAACTGCTGCTTTAAAAAGTGTGTTCTTTTTTAAATCGATCTTTAGTAACAGTATCATTTAAATTGTATCCAGAAAATACTAACCTGCTTGTATGATTCTCATTTTCTTTAAATTTATTATTTTATTCAGAACGACCTAACCCCTTAATAACGAAAAAAAAAATGAGCAAACTATTATTAAAATTGGAGATGGGTATGTGGATAGAATTTGGAAGTGAAATGTTCATGGGTGACTGTGTTTGAGTCAAATTTCTGCGTGAGTGATTGTGAGTAAGACGAGTTTTAAAGAAAAATGTTTAAGCAGTTTATTCCTATTTTCATGTATATTTATGATAATTTTTAATTTTTGGGTTTTTTAACCACAAATTAAATGGCAGAAATACAAATTCGAAGCATTTCCGAGTTTAATTTTCACAATTTTTTTAAATTTTGCATTTTATTTCTTTTGATAAGTTTTTTTTTTGATGAGTTTGCATGATTGTGAATGAGAACCGAATTAATTCACGTAAGCAGTGTAAATAGAAAAAAAATGTCGATGAGTGATTCCGCCTAAGTGGAATTGCTCGGCTGCATTACTAAGTGTGAATCCAAATTCACTCACGTGTCCATCTCTAGTTAAGATCTAACTAATGCTTAATATGTATTTATAGTTATGTTTGTCCTATAATAATTATTAATGTTCTTAATGTAAAACTGTCAGTTGACTGGGGCTAATATCAATAAATGTCCATTCACTCTTCTTAATAATAAAAAAAAAAACGCAGCTAGCTAGTCTGTCAAGTCAATTGAATCAAGTTGCATTAGTTTATTAGTCTGGCCTATCTTTCTTAATGTTTGCTATTTCTTCTCTATCTCAACTGTTAAAGGTGTCGTAGTTGAGCACATTTCCTGTTTAAGTGTCATTTGTAAATTTCTTACGCTTTTCAATTGTAACCTGAGATATAATTTAAGATCTAAAGGTTTGTATATTTTTGTCTTCTTCTTAGTAGTCTTTTCACAAATATCTAGAACAACACCAACAATATTGTAAGGAAGTGAATTAACCACTGTAACATTTGTATTGTTTATTTTTTTTTTGGGTTTCTTAAGGTTTATTGGCTAAAAAGTTTTATTTATTTTTTCTTTTCCCAAAATGCGTTTTTAAGTGTTTCTTTTGTTTTAAGTTGTATTCTTTTTTATACTTTTTATCATTTCTTATATTTTTTCCTCTGTGTTGACCCCTTTTGTGTTTTTTTTTGTATTGTCATTCTATTTAAGGGTTACGTCTTATTGTTCTATTTGTTTTGTGGTTCATTAAGGTAAAATGATACAATTTTTAAGACATTTGTTTAAGCAAATTGTGAAATTTTTCCCAAGCATATAAATTAACTTCTGCTATATTCGAGATATATAGTAAAAAATCTTTAGAAGCAACTTGAAAATTGATAGCTTGAATCCTAAATAAGTAAAAATTAGCAAAAGTGTCTTGATAAATAGGAATTTTTAAGAAAAAAAATGTAAACTGAATGGAACATTCAGTTTAAGCAGTCGCTGAGTCTGATGTCAGGTTATTATAAAAAAAATCGATAGAAACAGCTAGAAAAATGTTTTTATAACAGAAAAATCTACTGTGAATCCTAAAGTAGTTAAAATAAGCAAACACAACAGAAAAATATTACCAAGAAATACCTAAACTCTTAAAACGAACAGAAAACAGATACGGCGCTGACCACCGCATTGTAGCCATTCGATTGGCTACAAATGCGGTCATACACGACCTGTCATTTGCATCACCTCACAAAATTTCGTAACAAAAACAAAAATCACCCTTAGAAATTTATACCCAGAAAATTTGCCAAAAATTCTGTTTCAAAAAAGTTTAATTAATTTTTTAATTATTCCCTTTTGTTGAAATGTCTTGCTAAATTGTGAGATACACAAAGTATCAGTGATTTTTTCTCAACTTTTGAAATTTTTTAACTGAAATATTTTTTCTAAAAAATGCTTGTAAATTTACTATTATAAAATGAGTAAATTTTTGTTTAATATCACGCATAGTGAGTGAATATAAACACAAAAATGCGTAAAATTATTTTATACTCACTTTCATATACAATAATATGTATGCACAGTAGATAGTAGGAGCGTACCACCTTACAAGCAAACAAAAAAAAGTGCGCCGTACACCATTAAATATGAAGTATTTTTGCAAGGAGCTTTCAAAAAAATTTTTTTTTTGCCGAATGTAGGGGTCGTCATTTTACATTTTTCGTTATATCTTTGGCATTTACAGTCGGATCTTAAAGTATGATACATCGATGTTTTTCTGTCGAGGAGACCAATGTTTTGCTCTAAGGGCCATTGACCTCAAGTATCCCATTCTAGAGTTACCCACCACATCTCAGTTGCTACAATCCTAATGTACAACCCTAATGTCAGAAAATTAAAGCTCGCAAAAAATCATTAAACTTTTGCTAAGGAAGTTTTTCGATAAACCCAGTAGAATTTTTTTTATATATTGGTTGCCGAACGTAGGGGTTGCCTTTTTAAATTTTTTTCATTGGATTCCTTTATAGCAAACCACTGGTCTCCTCGAGGCAAAAAATCGATATATCACACTTTAAAATCCAACTTTAAATGCCGAAGCTATAACGAAAAATTGAAAAAGGCGACCCCTACGTTCGGGAAAAAAAATTTGTTTTGAAATTGCGTTGCAAAAATACTTCATATTGCAGGGTGTACGGCAAACATTTTTTTTGCAGTACGTTCTAATGCACATCGCATACTGCGGGATATGTTTTCGATCTACAGTTTTCTATGCAGACATTTGCTGATTTTGGGGACTGTCCTCAAACTCTTCATCGGCCTAGAGAATACTTTTAAGTCATTCTTTTCGACATAGCGCATAGTTTGGGCACTTTTTTAGTTGTGTCCACAAACTATGCACCCTGCATACACATACATATGTATTAATATAATTATATGCATTATGTGTTTATAATTAAACACCTTATGTATAATTTTTTTACTTTATTGATAAAATTAAATTTTACGCACAAATTTTGAAAAGTTTACTGACTAATAGTAATGAAAATATTTATAAATTACCATTTGAAAATTCCAAGATATTGAAAATTATAAAATAAAATATTAAGCCCATTTTTTAATCACCTGGATTTAGAATTTTTCATACAAAAAGTGGATTTATTAAGTTCAAAAAAAAGGAGGATTTATTTATCTGGGTTTACACATAGCAATAAAAATGCAAATATATGAAACAGCCTATTAATTTAATGTCAGAAAGAAATACGAATGGAAATTATAAGAGAAATAAAAAAAAAATTGCAAAACTAGCAAATAAAAGATTTTTCTTAAAATTTTTTGTATGAAATATGTTTAGAAAAAAAACTAAACCTCACCAAATATATATTTTCTATCTTGGACATGGAGAAATAGCTGAAATAGAAATGGCAATTTTTCACTCTACTGTAAGTAATATTAAATATTGCAGTGGAATATTTTAATTGTTTAAAAATAAAAATTTAAGTGATGAAACCGAAAAGACAGACTGTTTATTGCTGTTTTATATAAAATATAATTAAAAATTAAAAGTTAAAGTAAAATCCTTCATCACTGAATTCGGTATTAAAAATTAGAGTGAAAGAAGTGTCGGATAGAAAATTCTTTTTAAAATAGGAAGAATCTAACCCCATCTGTTGAGCACTTTTTGAACTACTTTTTGGATTTACTAATGCCAAGTGATTAAAAAAGCGGTTATTATAAAAATATTTTTAGAAGTAAAGTTCAAAGCAAAACCAGTAATAACAGAGGATAAAAAAGGAAATTTATTTATTTGTTTCACATTCAATATAAATAGATCATCATCAATTAGACAGTAGGGTAGAGGGGGGATCCTTCGCCACTTTTTTTTCAAAGCACTGTCATTTCTTAATCACTTATTATTTTTCAAAAATTGCTTTCAAATTGAAAATCTACATATCTTGGCTTTAATTTCTATGATTTCTATTCTAATTATTTGCATATTTTCTATTATTTTTTTTAATGATTTTCAAAGTAACTCAATTCGGCGTAAGTGCCCCAAACGTGAAGTATATTCGCCAAAAGAGCTAGATACGATTTCAATAAAAAAAATTGTTAATACAGCAAAGTCAATCTTTTAATGCCTGAAATAAAAAATTTATAATAAGTTCTTTAAGATAAGTTATTCTTTTTAATCAATAAATCTCCACTACATTAAAAAAAAAAATAATTTAAAACTATAATATAATGATTCGTCAAAATTACAAAAAACTGAATAATTAATATAAATTTAAGAATGAACACGATTGTACTAATTTACTATTGAACATATTTTAAACATATAGAAAAGTCCTATAGAGCAATTTAGGCAGGGATGCACCAACTCTTTGTAGCTCCAGGGGCTATCTGGTGATTGTGCCCCAGAGACAGGTACCAACATAAAATTAATATTTTTTCACACTTTTTAAGCATTTATTAAAATGAAATTATTATTTTTTTTGGGAAACCTTAGGATCGTAGGTCTAACATAAGGAAAAATTGTTTTCTTATCACACGATTTGAGGAAGTTATTGCAAAATGTAGTTGCTTTCAATTATTTTTTTTGGCACCCCAAAAAACACAAAAACACGTCTGTCTGCGACCACATGTGATACAAATTCATCAAAGTGGATGTCAAGGAAAGGTAATTGAAAAATGCACAAAATATATTTTTTTAAATTTTTTAATAGCGGAGAAAAATGGGATTAGTGTATGTGCCCCACTGGCGAAGGATCCCCCCTCTACCCTACAGCACGAAAAAGATTACGGTTTTCTGACAATGGATACTGGCAGAGGACATGTGTGTCGGCGTTTGAAAGACCACATCGGAATTTTATTTTAGGGGGGGGGGGGTTAAAATTTCTCTCTTTTTTAAATGTTTATTGGCATAGGAAACCATGTGAATGTGCTATTTAAGGTATAGGATGTATTCAGCGAACTTGTGTAAAACACTACGAGGAACATTTTTGTGGAACTGTTTAACTCTCTAACTCTTCAATTAAAGGGACTTTTTTGGGCTTGTTGTAAAAAGAGAAAAAAAGACCCGTAAGTTCCAGAGAAATGACCTTCGTAGTGATTTACATAAGTTTGCTGAGCGTATTCTATACCTAAAATATATTGTAAGATTCAGATGGTTTCCTCCTAAAATTCAGGTTTGTGGGACAGTTTAGCGCCAATGGTGAATAAGTTCGAAATTAACCCTTGAACACATTTTGAGTTTTAACTTATTTCTGGCATTGAACTTAAATTTGCAACTTCGATATCTTCAGAGACCTGTAGTAAAATTTGATGACAAATATTTTTGTGGTCTATTTTGACCCTCTAACTCTGCATTTAAAAATATTTTTTGGCACTTTTTAAAAAGGGACATAAATGGAAGTTGAAGAGTTAGAGGGTTAAAATGTTCCAGAAAATTATTTGTCATGAAATTCTACTATAATTCTTTGAAGACATCAGAGTTTAAAATTTAAGTTCAATCCCAGAAATAAGTCAAAACTTAAAATGTGTTTAAGAGTTAATTTCAAGCTTCTTCAAATTTGGCGCCCAATAGAGCACCCATATGTGTAAAAGTGTTTTTTTTTTCACCTCCCCACGCACTTTCCGGTAGATTGGGCGTAAAAAATAATATCCCCCGCGGTTTTTAGCCCTAAAAATTCACAAAAATTAGTTTAAAGTTTCTTTGCGCTATAACTCTTACAGAAAACGAGTAAAAAGGTTAAAGTCGGGCATGCCGACTATACAATACCCTACACCAGTCTGGGTAAAAGCCAACTAATGTTTGGATCCGAAATTCGAATGGGTTAAAATGGGGCTTGTGTCAAAATTTTCTATAATGTGAGTCAGCGCACCAAATTTCATTAAAATATCTTAATATTTGCGATCTCCAGTTTGTAACCAAGCTAATTTTGGTAGGACCCTTATATGGGTACTAGGTCTAAACATGGACCGATGTTCACCAAAATCAATAGGCTTCGTCCTTGGGCTGACATAGGTCGGTGTACCAAATTTCATCAAAATATCTTAATATTTGCGACCTGCAGCGTATAAACAGTATCATTTTGGTAGGACCCTTATATGGGCACTAGGTCTAAATATGGACCCATTTTCACCAAAATCAATAGGCTGCGTTATTGGGTCAATATAGGTCTGTGTACCAAATTTCATCAAAATATCTTAATATTTGCGACCTGCAGCGTATAAAGAGTATAATTTTGGTAGGACCCTTATATGGGCACTAGGTCTAAATATGGACCGATGTTCACCAAAATCAATAGGCTGCGTTATTGGGCCGACATAAGTCGGTATACCAAGTTTCATCAAAATAACTTAATATTTGCGACCTGTAGAGTGCGCCCAAGAATGCATGGACAGACAGACAGACGGACGGACGGACAGATGGACATCGTTAAATCGAAATAAAAAAAAATTCTAAGCCGATCGGTATACTATAAGGTGGGTCTAGGACCAATATTTCTTGGTGTTACAAACATCAGCAGAAACTTATAATACCCTGACCACATAGTGGTGTAGGGTATAAAAACATCAGCACAAACTTATAATACCCTGACCACATAGTGGTGTAGGGTATAAATACTAAATGGGAATATCTACAGGCAATAATATGGCTAGCATTTTTCTCTTATACACTTTTGATCTGATGACACGTAGTGCTGATTTAAGTGGTTAAAACCAAAGTGATTTAAGTAGTGAAACCCAAATTTTGATTTCAACCACTTAAATCACCATGACGCGTCATTGATATATGAAAAATACTCGCCACTTCATTGTCTGTGGATATTACCATTTAGGATTCTTTTGTAACACCTTTACTTTAAAAGTTATAGCGCAAAGAAACTTTAAACTAGTTTTATTCAATTTTTAGGGCTAAAAGCCGCGGGTGATTCGTCTGTTTTAATCCGAGAGGACCTGTTTTTGCGGGGATATTATTTTTTACACCCAATTTACCGGAAAATATATGGGGAGGTGAAAAATAACACTTTTTCACATTCCATATCCTTCATGGGTGCTCTATATGAACTTTTTTTAAATTTTATTTTGAAAAATTTTTCCCAGACCACCTTTTTATTGGTTTTGCCAGCGTTTTCCAACTTTAAAAGTTTTGTTTTCGAATGCTTTTCCGGCGCTTCTTGAACAGCTGGTCCTTTTGTTTAATGTTGTTATCATTTTGGGAATGGGAAAGCACTTTCTGCCAGTACTTGTACCACCTGGTAAAGTACCTTGCAATCGCTTTCCAGTTTGTATTTTTTGGTCTGGATTATTTTAACTGTATTTGCAGCTGTTTGCCCTAGATTTGCAATTGATTTTTAACAGCTAAAAATAAATTCACCTTGCAGTTGATTTAAATGCAAATGAAGTGTACACCTTTTCAACTACAAATGCAGTTATTTTAACTGTCATTTGTACCTACATAATTTCCTGAGTGATTATTTTAATTGATACTGTAAATTATTTAATGGATGTAATTTCAATTAAACTTTCAATTAAAATAGTAAAAATATTGATTTTGAAAAATTTAATTCAGTGCAGGAACAGAATTTGATTTAATTTTTTTTTTTTTTTAATAAAAATCAGTTTTTTTAAATTATAATCAGTTATTATTAATCATACCATTTCAGCTTATACTTCTTATACATCATTTTGATGAGGGTTTAAAATATAAATTCCAGATTTTTATGTTATGCATATTATTTAAATATTTACCTGTAAAGAAGGAAAACTTTATATTAATAAATAACGAATATTTAGTTCAAAGAAACACTAATATAACTTAGGCTCAATAGCGCAATGTCTCGTTAAAATCCTAAGGTGGTGTTTCTAAATGACGTTTTTCATCACACGAAAGAAAATACAATAACAATTTACATGCAATGCAAAAACAAAATACACGTAGTCACTCAATCGTTTCACGGCGAACGTCTTGTAGAAACTCTGTCTAAATTTATATTGGGGAAACAACAACAAATGCCTCAGTTAAAGATCCAGTTAGTAGCTAACAGGACATTTTGATAATGGTGCTCTAATCTAATAATAGGCCATTCACATGATAACTAAATCTTCTCGTTAGTATTCTTTATTCTTTAAACGAATCCACATAAAATTATTCGTTTTTGTATAACAACAAGACATCATTTTATGTGAAAACGAATAATTTTATGTGAATTCCTTTTTCGAAACACCCTGTGGTAATAAGTAGAATAAAGAAATAAAAACGAGGAGATTAGTATTCTCGTTCATGTATATGGCGTTTTAGTTGTTAGAAAAAATAATTTAGAACAGTTCTAGGGTTCTACTATTGGAAAGGGTGAATTTTTTTTTGCATTTATTTACAAATAAGATATATGTATCATCAACTAGGGCTAGGAAGTTCATGTAAATACAAGTTTGTTGTCGTTAGCTGGAGAACAACCAACAACTAACCAAATATCTTTGCAAAACCACAAATGTGTAGCAAAATGACATCGATTTGTTAAAAATATGCATTTCTCGCCATAAATGCATATTTTGCTATAAATTTATATTTTTTTAAATATTTTACATAAAATTTTATAAATACATATTTTTATATGGTATATACCAGGTATGGGCACATAAATGGTATATACCATATACTTACTGAGGGCCGCACCAATTAATACATTACTCGACAGAAATTATTTTTTTGTACAGCCTTCTGCTAAAACCTTTTTTTGAGTATTTTGGTTTCCTAAGCCCGGATCTAAAGTCAAAAACGGTCCACTGAATAGCCTTCGAGTTGTGGGTCCTTATTTTTTTATTCCCTCACCCAGGGAAATACTTTATGAGTCAATATTGCGGAGAAGTACATCAAAATCTTTTATATTTTTATGATTTTGGATCCATATATATTGCCCTTCTTAATACGAATCTGGGGGGTAACCGCATAACTCGATTCGAAAAAATTTTCGAATTCGTAAATCTTGCAAATATTGTTAAAAATATAATTTTGTATAAAAATTCTACTTTTTAATTTATTTTTATCCTAAACTTTTACACTACACATAAAAATTCAAAAAGTAAGATTTTTGCTTAAACTTTTTTTTTTACGAAAGGTAGAAAATTTACGAATTCGACAATTTTTATTCGAATCGAGTTACGCGGTAACCCCTCTGAAGTCAAAAAACTTTGTCGAATTAATCTTCGAAAATATAGTTTTCAATTTTTAAATATTTTTTAATTTACTTAATGGATTTTGATCCCTAGTTTTATTTATTGGAATGTGTAACAAGAATTAAGTGGCGAACATAATTTTGATACAAAACGTGGAAAAATATAATTTTTATCGAAAATGTGAATATAAATGATATTTAAAACTCATAGGTCAACAACATTTTCGTATCGAAAATGTATAACAAATATCAAACCTCTCAGGCTCTGATTGCATTAAATTAAGGCATTGCCTAAGTCTAAACGATAGAAATTGACAGTTACTTTCGACAAAATTACAAGGGAAACAAAAACAAATTTTCGTTATTTTGCTTTCGTTTAGACCATTTTCATGATACATAAACCACGGCTAATTCTTAAATTTTAAAATTTCAATCACAAGACTCATAACCTAGCCTAAAAATTTGGATACTTTTATGGTTCTTATTCTGTAAATCAAAAATTATTCAAAAACGCACATATTTTTTAAATTTTAAACTTGTTTGTGAAACATTGCTCGTTAGTCAGTCTTAGTAAAATGAATTATAAAAGGCACAAACATTTGAGGGAAATTTTTAAATCCAAAGGTGATTCAGAAACGACTCAAAAATATAAATAAATTTGAACATTTTGTGAGCAATTCAAAAACGACTCAAAAAAATTAATTTTTTAGCCTAAAGAATTTTTTTAAATATTTCTTTGAGTAATTTTTTAATGAAAAAAAGCCCTTCTTAATGCAGCACTTTCATACAAGTGAAAGTTTAATAATATATTTTGAGCACTTTTCTAATTCCTTTTTGGACTCGTTTGCTGGCTGGGAACTCTAGAAAAAATAAATTATGAAAACTATATTCAAAAGTTGAATAACATATTAAAAAATTGGTATAAGGCGGATTTGTTTGCTTTAAGTCTTGCCGCCTGCAAGACTTTAGAAAGTGGTATAATCCCGTTAAAAGTGGATTGGTTGATCAAGTAAGTGCACTAATAGAAAAAAGCCTGTAAAAAGTTTTGCTAAAGCTGCTAAAAATTACCTAGCATAAAGAACTGCAGAAAGAAGCAGATTTTCTTTGCTAAATATTAATGAGATAAAAATAGCAAAAATAAAGCTGTTTAATATACAGAATTTTAGTTATATTTCAGCTAAATTTTAGTTAATTAAAATAAAAAAATTAAAATCATCAACAAATTTTGCTGTATATTTGTATAATTATCAAACTCAAAGAAAACTTTTAATTGTTAAAATGTTGGGTTTTCATTTTTTAAAAAATTGACGTAGCAGACTACATTTAATATGAGATTTTGATGCTTCAAATTGCATTGCACTACCGCCACCACTTTCTAAAGAAACCTCATGAAGGGGGCCTGGGAAAATCCCCGAAACGATCGTCTTTTCATTCCTGAAAGTATAGATGTTTTTTGAAAGCAAAAACTCTGTGAAGTATTTGTCAGCAGAGTATCCTGATGAAGAAAAATAGCAGTTTTTGAAAAAAGTACTTATTATGTTAATTCATAATAAGGAAATTGGCCTCGAGCTAAATTAATAAATTTCTAATTGTTTTGAGAGAATAAAAATCTATTTTTATGAAATCAGCAGTCTACTATTTTTCGTCATATATTTCTGTTGATTTTAGCAGGATTACTATATTATATTTAACAATTTTTTTTGCTCTTCTAATTTTACTAATATTTAGCGAAAATCGGCAAAAAATTTTCTGCAAAGTCACTTTTAAATAATATACCTGTAAAAATAGCAGAAAAACTACTAATTGTTTTGTTATTTTCACAGGTTTATTTCTATAAATTTATGAATAAAATTTTATTGTGTCTAACTGTTTTACCAATTTTAAGTGCTTCTAGAGCAATTCCCAAAAGTAAATTTTAGCGATCCTTACAGAGTCCGTAGAACGGCCTTAAAAATTTCCTTAAATGAAAGGTATATTTTTGAATTCAAACCTATAAAAAACTAAGAGATTCCTAAGTTCTTTTATATTGAGCCATAAAATATTTTTCCCAGGCTTAAGGTTTAAATAAAGAAGAAGGAATTTTTCACTAAAAATTCGTAAGTAGGAGGCGAAAATACTTTAAAAAGTTTTAGAGGAAGTCTGTGCAAAAAAGTCGATATTTGTTGACCGGTGAAATTTTTTTAAAGCTCCATTTAATGTTTATTTTGTTATCGCTGTTTTCTATATTCTGTATTTTTTTTTAAATTCTGATTTTCCTTTTTTTTTTATTTAATTTAATTTTTTTTTAATTTTGTTTAAAATTTAAAAAAAGAAATTTGATTGCTTTAAAATTAGTGAAGGGCCGCACGAAATTGGTTTGCCCATGTATGGTATATACATAACGTTTTTTTAATTTTTATTATTACAAAAAAATAAAAAATAACAAAACGTCTAACTATTAACTTTCGGACAACGGTAATTTTTAATTTTAAACCATTTTTTTGACAAATATACCACTAACACAGAATTGATAATATTGAAATGATAAATTGCATATTTTTTTGTGCATTTATAAAACAATATTATAAATGCATGAACTTCCTAGCCCTGCACGTAACATATTAGAAAGACATCTGAGTAAATACGTTTTTTTCTGTAATTTTTTTGTAACTCTTCATTTCTTAAAATACATACACTCGTAAGACATATTCATTACTAAAACAAAGAAGATGCGTTTTAAGATTCAACATCATAACTGCCCCTGCCCTATCCATATTCATACCAGCTTTTTTAAAGGCAAAAAATCTAAAGCATAAATATGGAATTCAGTATAAAATAACGAGGGTGTTCTTCCCTACTTAAGGTTGTAATAAATATTTGTTTTTTTTTACTTTTTCTTCTACTTATTCTTAAAAAATAAAACTGACTACTGCAACACTTGATTTTGCATATTCTGGCTTAAAAAAAAAAATCACAATTATAATGAAAACACAAAATTTTAATATCTAAAATTTTATTCATCTCCGGATTTATAGAAAGCGCTAAAAATTAATAAGAAAAATTTGCTGTAAAGAAACACAAAAAAAAGTCTTTAAAAATCATTTACAAACAAAAGAAATTAAAAACGACGATGAAAAAAGTGCATAAGAGTAAAGAAAGACTTAAAAACTGAAAAATTATAATCATAAAAATTAAATAACAAAAATCAGAGGCGCAACTTAACATGTGATAAAGTTAGCAGGGGTGTTTGGTTTTGAGACAAAATTATTATGGCTACAATTTTTTAATTTAAACTTTTCGACCCCAAAGTTGCCTACAAGCAACTTCGTTGTTATGTGCTTATAACTCCCGTTATATTTATTTTTTTACAACGATTTTTTTTTACTTAGTAGCAGTGCAGTTCCACAATGCCTGTGTATAAATTTCATATAGCAGGCTTTGATAGTGTTCATTTGAGAGCAGTTTTTCCTAGTGTTCATACACATTTTTTCTTACAGCAAATTTTACGGAAAAATAAATTTTTTGTTTAAATTAGTCTCAAAAATTGTGTGATGAATTAAATTCAAAGAATCAAAAACTTTTATGTAGAGTTTAGTAATAGAAAAAATACAAAATTAAAATTTAAAAAATATCTTAACCCGTTCGGGTCCGGTAGCATGTTAATATTTGAACTTTAATTCCAAATATCTCCGTTAGGGGGTGCTGCAAAGCCATAAAAGTTATAAAAAATATTTATTTGGTATATATCTACATTTACACGAAGTTTGATCGGAAAATTCCCAGCCATTTAAAGTTGCGGTCGAAAGGGTTAACCTAATTGTATTTTTTTTCGGCCTAATTTAAATTATTTTAAACATAAACTGTAACGACCATTCCACAATAGATCGGCCAAAACCTTACATTGGGTCATGTGATTTTGATTATATTTTGTCTACAGAAACTCTAGGCAACTCACTTCAAGATTGCCGGCTTTATGTTCTTATACTTTAAAAAAGAACTCTCAATTGAATTGGAATGGTCAATATTTTTATTTCCATACTAAATAAATAAAATTAAAATTGCAAGCAAAATGGATTTGCAGTTCATATTTTAAATCCATAGTCAAAAAATGTCTTTTTTGGCTGATCTTCCATGGAATGGACAATATAAAGGGTTCTTCAATAAGAGCGCTACAAAAGTTTTTTTAAATAAAACAAAAACGGTTTAGGATATCAATGAAATTCTTTATTCCTGTGAAAGTACGTTCGATGCCATTATGTATAGAAATCGATCTCTTTTGCATGGCCACCACGGGCACGCTTGCAGAAGTCCAGAAGCTGAACCCAATTTTCGACGGTTTTCAAGCATAAATCGGCCGATATTCGTACGAAGTTTATCAATCGTCGCTGACTTGTTGGCGTAGCCCCACAGGAAATAGTCCAACGGCGTCAAATCGCACGACCGAGGCGGCCAATCGACTGGACCATTTCGTGAGATACCACGTTCTCCAAACTTGGTTTGCAATAAATTGATTGTGACATTCGCTGTGTAGCTTGTGGCGCCGTCCTGTTGGAACCACATATCCTCTAAATCCATATCATCCAATTGGGGCCAAAAATATTCGGTTATCATTGAACGGTAGCGATTCCCATTCACAGTAACGTGTCGGTCTTGAACATCACGGAAGAAGTACGGCCCAATGACGCCGCCGGCCCATAAACCGCACCAAGCCGTAATTTTTTCGGGATGCAATGATGACTCATGGAGTACGTGTGGATTGCTGTCTGACCAATAACGCATATTTTGTTTATGGACGAAGCCATTCATTATGACGACCATAAATTGGACGTAACGCTCTTAACGTTGAGGCCACTGACTCCGAATGTCGGTAGTAAATTTTAATAATTTCGACTCGTTGTTGGCTCGTATATCTTTCCATCATGAAATGGCAAACCTTACTGAAGAGAAATGTCAAAAGAGCGGCAAGAAATATGGCGTCGTTTGTTGTCCCTGTCTTTCTACTTTTGTAGCGTCCCTGTTGAACACACAGCTGAAAAAATCAATAAAATTAAAAATGCAAATTCTTTTCCACAAAATTTTTTTACACAAATATATTTTTAACGATTTTTTTTAGTAATTTATAATAAAAATTTTTTTGTGTCCATTTCACGGACAGCAAAGAAACGGTCAGTTTTTATCTATAAAAAGGCTCGTTGGGAAGACCTAGACGATATTTACCGGTAATTAAACTGGAAACTTTGTTTCCTAGACAACGACGTTGATGCCGCTGCGAAGTTGATAGAGAGCGTGTTATTGCTTGAAATCAATAAAACAAAAATGCAGTCCGCTCTAGAGAGGAAACATTCAGTAGTTCGCGTGTGAATAAGAACGACAACTGAATGTGCCAAAGTGCTAAGGCGTGAAAAGCTTCTATACGAACAGTGGCTACGTGCCAAAGTTTCTGCTACTCCTCGGGGCAGTAAGACCTTTTGGTCATTCGTTAAAAGAGTAAGGAATAAGGCTAGTTCCTCTATTCCAACTCTTATGATAAAGCCAACCCTATGGCTGAATTATTTGTGGGAAATTCATTTCTGCAAGGGAGCGATCAACCACTGCCTAATATCGAAAGAGTATCACATACTATGCCTAAAATAATCTTTCGTTCTCGAGCCGTTAAAAGCGTTTTTACGAATCTCGACGTAAATAACGCAAATATTGGCAACTCTCTTTAGTACTCCGTACCGCAGGGCTATCTTTCCAACGTGTTTGAAGGTTGCCAGGCAGTGGTCCTAGTTGCACCATGTGCAGCCGAAAGTCACTCGATATTCTCATGGATGCATATTTTCTGGGTTGTCTTCCTGTGACTGACACAGAATGCTGACGAACTCATAGCAGTAACCCTTCCTATAGAGGAAAGGAGACTGCACTGGCATGTCGATAGGTTTGACTCGTATAAGTCATCAGGTCCTGACGATATCATACCAGCGGACTTGCATAGGAATGCTGGGCTAAATATACCATGGCTCGCCGTTATATACACGGCCTGCTTGAAGTGGTCCTGCATTTCGAGGGCATGGACCGTGAGAAGGGTTGTCTTTATTCCCAAGGCGCGGAAGATATCCCATACGAATCCGAACGACTATAGACTAATAAGTACATCTTCCTTTATATTGAAGACCCTAGAGAGAATTATCGATGTACACCTTAGGATGTCCATTGAACCAGGTTTGCTATCTGCCTCCTAATATGGATATAATAGGTGTAGGTCAGTGGAGACGACACTTCACTCATTCCTGGGATGTATTGAGAGATCTCTCGAGTACACTTTGTTGGCCTATCTGGATATAGAGGGCGCCTTTAATAACGTCAGACCCGATGCGGTCGGGCGTGCCATACGCGACTTGGAGGTGGATGATACCATCACCGAGTTCATCATGGGCTTGCCGGGGCAGAGACTGATTGCATCCACGCCCGGCGTGTCGAATGTAACTAGAGTGCTGGTGAGAGGTACCCCACGGGGGGGGGGGGGTGTATTGTTATATTGGTATTCAGTCGGAGCTTATGGAGTCCTCACTGAAACTTATCTCTGAGTGGAGTGAAAGTAGTGGGTTGTGGGTAAATATGCGCACAACGGATCTTATTCTCTTCACTAGGAATAAGATCAGGGGTCTCAAACTGACGAGATTGAACGGCGTTGAGCTTGCGTTTGGACATGCTAGGATATTAGGCCTCCAGGGGGACGCCTCGGTGCGTGTTAATTATCGAACTACACAACCCTCGTTCGATTTTGAGTTCAAGACTCGGATACCGGACAGTTCGGATTGGTCAGAGGGGCACGACCTACCTATGGGGGCACTCGAGATTTATACAGATGGCTCCATGAGGGTTGGAAGAGTAGGGGTGATGCATTTGTGAGTCGCTATGATTATCAACTCTCCTTTAGGCTGCCGGATCATTGCAGCATTATACAGGTTGGGGTAGCGGCCATAAAGCAGGCTATATGTTGGATAGGGTGTCAAGGGATATCATCGGAAGATAACGTTGTTTTCTAGTAGGTGTGTTTCCATTCAGGATTGTCCATTAGACCGTACATAAAAAAAAAAGTTCGCCGTACACCCTCTAAAATGAAGTATTTTTGAAAGGTGATTTCAAAAAAAAAATTTTTTTTTTGCCGAACGTAGGGGTCTCCTTTTTTAATTTTTTGTTATAGCTTTGGCATTTAAAATCGGATTTTAAAGTGTGATATATAGATTTTTTTGCCTCGAGGAGACCAGTGTTTTGCTATTAGTAAAAATCCAATTAAAAAAAATTTATAAAGACGACCCCTACGTTCGGCAACAAATATATGAAAAAAATTCTACTGGGTTTAGCGAAAAACTTCCTTAGCAAAAGTTTAATGATTTTTTGCGAGCTTTAATTTTCTGACATTAGGGTTTACATTAGGGTGGGAGCAACTGAGATCTGGTGGGTAATTGCTAGAACGGGATACTTGAGCTCTTAGAGCAAAACACTGGTCTCCTCGAGAGAAAAACATCGATGTATCATACTTTAAGATCCGACTGTAAATGCCAAAGATATAACGAAAAATGTAAAATGGCGACGTTCAGCAAAAAAAAAATAAAAAAAATTTTTTTAAACCTCCTTGCAAAAATACTTCATATTGGAGGGTGTACGGCGCACTTTTTTTTTTGCCTGTAAGGTGGTACGCTCTATTGTCCATGAATGCTGGGTGTCTCTGGACGAGATGGCGAGACATTCGCGATTTATCATCATCTGGGTGCCGGGACATTTAGACAGTGATAGCAACAATGTTGCGGATGAACTTGCTGCGCATGGGACGATGCTTAAAGGTTATGGAGACCATGGTTAATTACCATCTTGTTAATTATCTCGAGTCTAGCTGACTTCTCAACGATCGGCAGTTTTTCGTGGAAGCAGTTCTACGGGAGACCTAATATCGTTTCTTTTGGAGCGTTGGAGTCAGCCCATTCACAGATTTGGTGAATGTAAAGTAGTAAGATCGTGGTGGGCTTAAATCACACGTGTGAAAGCTTATTGGTTTTGGTGTTGGTAATGACTTCTCTCGATTCATATAGAGCTTTCTCAGGGATCACACTATAAGAGTTGTTATAGATGGAGTCTCATCCAGTGGGTTTCAGTTACATGTAGGGGTACCGCAAGGCGCTCCGTTCTTTCTCCTTCTCTCTTCCTTATCTTTCTAAACGACTTTCTTGGTCAAACTTCAAATCCTATCTACTCTTTCGCAAATAACATCAGCAATTGTTATCCATATTACTTCGATCATAGGCCAAGCCTTGTGGAGGCTGGTGCAAAAGGCTGATTATGAATGACACACTTCATCATGACCTATTGGCAATATCTAAGTGGGGTCGCATAAATAGTTTAGGGTCGATTTTGATGCACGCAAAACTGAATATTTTTTACTGAGCCATACGGCCATGGAACCATCAACGTCAGTTGGTTATTTGTGAGGTATCAATATTAAGGAATCTAAAGCTCTTGATGTCCTGGGAATGAGAATCCAACATGATGCCAGCTGGAAAAATCACGTTGTTCAAGTGACGAAAGGACCATTCACGTATATAGGTTTTTTTAACCAGTGTAGAATTTAGAGATGGGCACGTGAGTGGATTTTGAATCACACGCTCTCCCGCTCACGAGAAAAAATTTCAATCAGGCACAATCACTCAGGAAGAAATTTTTTCTATTCACACTCACTCACGTTCACGTGAATAAATTCGGATTTTACTCACAATTATGCGTGATCACGAGTCATGATCATATACCTGATCATGACTCGTGATCACGCATAATTTGTTCCTTTTACTCCTGCAAGGAGCATAGGGCCGCATGATCAGGTGAATCACGCAAATTCAAGAAATGAAATCTTACCGGAAAAAAATTAAAAAAAATTTCAAAATTAAGGTAAATTGTGAGTTTTAGACTAAAAATTGCTATCAATATGTAATTTTTCCATTTATTTTTTGTTTTAAAATCCAAAAATATAAAATCAGCAAAATAAAAATCGTGAAGAAATTTTCTTTCATTTGAGTACCCACACTAACTTATAAATAGGAACACCGGTTTTTAGGGCCATAATAGGAAAAAAAAATTTTAATTTCAAAAGGGGGTTATATATATTTTTTTTGAGGTACGCTCGCTAAAGTATAACTTTATAACCTTTATGCTACATCCCTGCTCTAACAACCCTATATTTTGAAGTTGAAAAAAAAAAAAAATTAGTAACGAAAGGGTAAAACCTTATAAGACTTTGTAAAACACTTGGAGATGTTAAAACATTTCTTAAGAGCTTTTCTTGTTATATTTCTATTATATTGCAATACAAAATGCAAATATAACGAACGAAAAAATATAGGAAAATAAAACAAAAATTAAAATAAAAAGAAAAAATGAAAAAAAAAGAAATGTGCAAGATATGCATAATAAAAAAAAGCTACAATACAAGAAAAACAAAGTCCTGAAGCATATAAATTTTAAATCACATATTGTTTTATAAGAAATTTTTAAAGTGCTGGTATACCAAATCCTCGATGAATGGTTTTTAATAGGTCGTTATAGCAATCTTTATAAAAAAGAAAAATATTATATGCAAATTAATTATTGTATCATATTTAAATCAATATCTTATTTTTTCTGCAACATTTTTAAATTAAAGCAAATATGATTCTAGTTAAAATAAAGTTTCTCATAGTTGAATTAATATTTCAACAGCTTAGATTTTATTACCACATTTTAAAAATAAGTAGAAACATATTTAAATTAAAAAGAAAAGAAATTTCATTTCAAAGCTGCCTGTCAGAAATTACCAGTAGTATAGAAACTCAAGTACTGGCAAATCACTGCGTACCCGTTCGGGTATTCAATTAATCAACTTTTTGTTTTAATCGACTAATCGTGCAAATAATTATTGCTAAATCATAAACAAATTTTCTTGTATTTTTATTAATTTTATTTAAAAAAAGGAACAAAAATAATTTAAGTAACTCTTCTAAAAATCATAAAAATAAAAAATGTATTAATTGACATCTTATTCTGTCAAAATTTTTATTTTTCTGGTTTAGCCAGAGTGTTCAATGAGTTAAATAAGATTATGCCAAAACATATTATAATTTTTGTCTCTTTCGTATGCATTGATCACTGTTGAAATTCTGTTGAGAATTGATTTTCCCTCTACGTTTACATCTATCCCTCTTTTATTTGATTTTAATAACTATTTTGTAGGGAATTTGGAAAAACCGACCAGCTTCGGTTTTTTGTTTAAATTAGTATAAACCGAAAACCGGTTGTGATGAATTTTGTCAAAATTGTTTCTAAGGGAGTTGACGCAATTGGCTTCTGAAATGATCTTATGTATTTTATAAAAAAAATAATTTATTTCTCTTTCCTTATTTGCCTTTCTACAATATCCTTTGCTAAAGGATATTATGAATGCAGAGTGCTCACTAAAAAAGTTTTATTACATTGAGTATTATAAATTAATGCAGTCACTTAATATCAACATTTAAAAAATCTTAAAAAATAATTAAAATTGGCTCATAAGTATATGATCTGTGAAAGCAACAGATGGAAGATGACAAAGCAAATTGTGAAAAATTTTTGGATTTTGTATTTTGTTTGATATTTAAGATGTTTAATAACGCTTCTATATGAAAACAAGAAATTCTCATTGAGTTTGTAATTTCACCTAACAAAACTTGTAGAAATTCTTAAAACGTCATTCCCTGATGATTTCCTTAGGCTGAAATGAAATTCAGATAGCTGTAAGTCTACCACAAATTATTTTTTCACAATTTGTTGAATAAAATTTGAGATTTTGGCGCATTTAATTACTAATGTCAAATTAACATTGTTATATGGCTATGAATCTTGGAACGCTGCCTTCCGAGACATTAGCGCTTTGCAGTTTTCGTAAATAAAATTCTCCGAAAAATTCTACAAATTTTCTGGCCACGAACTATCTCAAACAACAGTTGTGGGACGAAACACATCAAATAGCACTGTATGTAGAGATACAAAGAAGAAAGTGGAACTGGATTGGAGACAAACTCCGCAAACCACTGTTCGATATAGCCAGAAATGCTATCGAGTGGAATCCTCAGGGAAATCACAGAAGAGATCGACCAGCGCACACATGGCGAAGGCAAATTGACAGCGAGACGAGGAGAATGAACAAAAGCTGGAGCGATGAACAGATCTGAAGGAAAGAAGTTTGTTAAGGCCCTATGCTCTTTATAGGAACGATGGTAATTTATACACTCATAGAAATAAATCTGTAAAAATAGCAGAAAAAGCAACTATAAATTTGTTAAAAATGATGCTGGCAAAAAGACTGCTAAATTAGCAGATTTTTTTTTTTGCTAAAGACTAGTAAAATAAGAACAGCAAAAATAAAACTGTTAAATTTACAGAATTCGGTTATATTTAAGTTAACTTTTAGTTAATTTAAAATGACGAATTTTACTGTGAAATCTGCAGAAAATTTTGCTAAATTTTAATAGACTAAAAATAGCAAAAACAAACTGTTATATCTATAAAATTTTTGTTATTTTTGAGCTACATTTAGTTGAATGCAATTAGTTGTCTATCCTGTTAAATTAACAGAATTATTTGCTAAAAAAAATTGTAAACTTTTTTTCAAAAAGCACGATTTTTACTTGAATTAAATAAAAATGGAAAAAACTGAAAATTTAAAATTTTTTCGTGAGTTTTTAGGCTACTAATTATTTAGCAAAATTTTTTGCTGATTTTATTTTAACAAATTTTATTTTCTATTAACAAAAATTTAACTCAAATATAACTAAAATTCTGTATATTTAACACTTTTATTTTTTGCTGTTCCTATCTTACTAATATATAGCAAAAATAATGTACTAACTTAGCAGTATTTTCTGCAGCATCATTTTTAATCAATTTTTAGTAGTTTTAACTATTTTTTTACAGAAATCTAATTAGTGAAATAGCTTTTAAGATAGCTAAGATTAAAAATAGTTCGATTTTGGTTATTTCAACCGTTTTACTAGCAACATGTTCTCTCCCTCCAAAATAGAACAAATTGCTTTAGAACCGGTTATAGAACTAGTTCCAGAACTGGTGCTGGGACAGTGAAACCTTGAATTTTGTTTTTCAGATATCAATTCTTGAACCTGTTCCATGCAACCGATGGTAAAAGAACCTGGTCTGTCATAGATTTACTGGTAAAAAGTTATTAAAAAAGTATGCTGTACACTAGAGCGTACCACCCCAGCAAAAAACCTACTTCGCTGGATGCAGCTTTGTAAGGGAATAAATAAAATTAATCCCTTACAAAGCTGCTTACGGAAGGCATGATTTTTTCATACAAAGGGCCCGCTTGGAAGCTTTTTGTTCTGTGAGAAAAAGCGCATTATTCGCTGCTGAAAAATTGCAGTAAATTCATGTTTTTCATAAGTGCATTTAACCGCAAATAAATTCATGCAATTTTTTGTGAGAAAAAGTGCTTTTTTTGCTGCTGAAAAGATGCAGTAAATTCATGATTTTCATTGAGCGCATTTAAACGCGACTCCTTATGAAAATAAATGCATTCATTTGCCAACTTCAAAATGCAGACTGACTCATGTTTATGTGGCGTCTATACATTGATTGATATATGATTGAGATGACTCAGATTTCGTGCGCATTAATCTTTGGATAACTTACATTTTATTTTACTCCCTTACAACCTGCTTCGTCGTAAGGGAATAGCGTAGCACTGTAATTTTTTAAATAACTTGCTTACGATTTGCTTCGTTTAAGGCAGTTTTGCAGGGTATACAATCAAATTGCAAAATTTTTTGGGTATTGTATTGGCATAAAGTGGCGCAACTCTGTAAGGCAGAATTTGTAGCGTGTTTTTAAGCGCTTCGTATTTTTACTGCTTCCAAAATACTAAACATTTTTTTGCTGGGACCTTACAGGCAAAAAAAAAAAGTGCGCCGTACACCCTCCAATATAAAGTATTTTTGCAAGGAAGTTTCAAAAAAATTTTTTTTGGTTTTTTTTTTGCCGAACGTAGGGGTCGCCATTTTACATTTTTCGTTATATCTTTGGCATTTACAGTCGGATCTTAAAGTATGACACATCGATGTTTTTCTCTCGAGGAGACCAGTGTTTTGCCTTAAGGGCCATTGAGCTCAAATATTCCGTTATAGTAGTTACCCACCAGATCTCAGTTGCTACAACCCTAATGTACCACCCTAATGTCAGAAAATTAAAGCTCGCAAAAAATCATTAAGCTTTTGCTAAGAAAGTTTTTCGATAAACCCAGTAAACATTTTTTTTATATATTGGTTGCCGAACGTAGGGGTCGCCTTTTTAAATTTTTTTCATTGGATTTTTCCTTTATAGAAACACACTGGTCTCCTCGAGGCAAAAAAATCGATAAATCACACTTTAAAATCCGATTTTAAATACCAAAGCTATAACGAAAAATTAAAAAATAAAAAAAAAAAAAATTTATTTTTTTGAAATTGCCTTGCAAAAATACTTCATATTGGAGGGTGTACGGCAAACTTTTTTTTTGAGGTACGGTCTACTGTACACTTAATGAGGGGCTGTTTAATGAGCGATCGGTGTACTTGCATCTATATTATGACCTTAATTTGTTTAAAATAAGATTTTTAGAAAAAAAACTATTGTACCCAGTTTTTTAAGATTTTTTTTTAATATAAAATTTCTTTAATTACAAACCCAAGCAGTTGAATTCGAAATTTCTTTTGATGCGGTTTTATGGCAACATTTTATCTGCCACTACCCCTCAAACTAAAAACCATAAATAACTTTGGGTGTCTTATGTTATTAGAAAAACGAAAAAGAAAAAAACACTGCAACCTCAAACCTTGTCATCATTAACACTTTTTTCGAATAACTTTTTATGATTGTATACAATTTTTTTTTTAAATCTGCATCATATCCATCATCCTCTAGTGCTCGTATTTACATCATCTTGTTGCGGTTGGTTGTTTTTTCTATACTAACGATTTTTATCTTATAAAAATTATTTCCACATCTTTGGTAAAAATTTTATTTCCTTTTCAACCAACATCAGCATATTTCTATCTCTCATTTTAATATCATAATGTTAAAGTGATTATTTTCTTTAAAAAAATATTTGTAAATTTATATGAATTATGGCATTTTTCCTTCTATAAGTATTTTACATTATAAAAAAAAAAAAAGAAATGAAAAACCGTGGAACTATTTCATCAACTTTTTCGGTCCTTTCCTCAATGCTAAGTTTATTTGCGTGGTTAGTTCTTATGGACTTTTTAATTCTGATTGGTTGAAAAAAAAAAAAAATATATGAAAATACTTTATGACTACAAGTTTTCTGCATCATTATGAGAAAAAAACTTTAGGAAAAAAATCTTTGAAGATATTTTTATTTAATGAACTTTATTATTTTTTTTTGGTTATATATAGACTTATGAAAGGTTTTTTAATACAATTTTTTTTTTTATAAAATACACAAAAGTTTTCTTTTAATTATTTGGTGATTTGAAGAAGAATATTTATTTTTCTCAAATATATAGTTTTCTATTAATGAAAAGACTTTTTTGTAAAAAGGTGAATAACCAGAAAGGCGTTAATTAAATAAAGTTAAATGAAATTATAATAACCATTATAAGCATTCAAAATTATTTATTTTATGAATGTAAAAATTTCCCTTACTATTTAATTAAAATTTTTTCTTAAAATTTAATTACAGTATTACATTTATACTAAGTTTAATATCGCACTTATCGTGATTAGCAATATAAATTGCTTAGAAGCAGATTTTTTTTATTATCAAAAGATTATAAACTACACAAAATATTTCCATAATTTTTGAGATACACTAATCCTTGTTGTAGCAAAAAAAAAAAAAAAAAGAATGATTAATAAGCACAATAAGTACAAAACAAGGCTGAAAAATTACACACACCCACATACTCAAAATAACTGACATATTGAAATTATAAACCAAAAAGCTAAGAGCGGTAAAAAGCAATTCCTTTTAATTGAAAACTTATGCGAAAAATATTGCCAACTGTAACAAAAACAAAAAAAAAGGATAAATTTTGCAAAAAAAAAAACTTTTATATACTTACACAAAATTAAAGCACAGTGGGTTAGAATTTGATATGTTTAATTAATGTTCTTAACAGTGCTAATTACACTGCATGACACAAAAAAAATAATAGAGATCTGGCCATCTGATTCTATATACTTCGGACATGCTGATTACAATGGCGTACTTTATTTCGATCTAATGTACAGATTTTCTGCGAAATGCCTTTAATATTTAGCGGTTCAATTTGCAAAAAAGAAGACACGGAGGAGATTGGAAGATAAACAAAAATCTAAAAATAGAATGTTTGTATTTGTGTGTTTGATCACTTCTGAAAGGAAAAAACAATAACAGAGAGCTGAATGAAACTTGTGAAAATTGTATCATCTTTCTTTAATTTGAAAAACAATTTAAACAAGAGTCAAACTAAAAAACATTCATTTACCAAATAAAAGATCAACTATTCATACCCCTCATTTATCTTAAAAACACATGACACGGTGCAAAATATAATTTAAATAACATACATTTAAATCTAACGGTTCGTTGCAATTCAAAAATCTGGGGTTATCATACACAGAGTTGAATAGAACCAGCTGAGATACCTTAAAGGCTGAGTTACCCAACCGTAAACGTATCTGTAACGAATCAGCTGTTCCGATACCACAAGAAGAAATGTATACGAATGGTTACTAACACGTAAATGTAAACGAACTTGCCGGATCATTCTGTTGAAATCAGAATTTTCTATCCGGCATCGAAACAGCTGAATGATTTTAGTCGGAAAAAATATGAAATGAATAAAGAAAATTGATTCAAACAACAAATAAGGAATACAAATTAACAAATAAATGGAAAAATTTAGAATAAAATATAAAACCACATGAAATAGATGGTAAATAGTAATGTCGTTTATGATAATCTATAAGTGTACTTTTTAGCTACGGCACGGTACAGTTACATCACATTTACGTTTACGGTCCCATAATCCGCCCTTAAGAATTAAGGCTCAAAGCAAAAAAGTCTAATAGTAACAAAGGATAAAAATAGCATTGTTAGATTTCTTTGATGTTAGTCTAAGTTGAGTTGTTAAGATATTCGATTTGGTTTTAACTTTCACATAAGAAGACGATTATCAAAGTTTAACCCGTCAAGGCAAATGACACTGATGATGTCTTTGTAGCGAAAGCCGAAAAGACGTATTCTGTCTTGCTGGCCTCATGGAATTCTTAAAAAAAATTTCAAAAAATATTGGTCCCGCCAGGAATAGAACCCGTCATCATCTGTTTGGAAATAAACTGTATCGAAATCACTTTTTAAGATCACTTTTCGAGCATTAATGCGTTAGAAGCAATACTTAAGTGATTTTTTGTATGTTGTTCAGAATTACTTCTAGAAACGCTGTAAAAATATACTAACGGATACTTTAAAGCAATGAAAGAAGTGATGATTTTTAAGTTGATCAGAATTACTTCTAAAAAAGCAGTAAAAATACAGCAATGGATACTTTTAAAAAAAGTGGTTTGTAGATAGGGTTTTTAATTTCCAGACATTTTCGAGCTCCCGGGAATCGGGAATTTTTTTCGAATATTTTTTTCGAAATTTTTTCCCGGGAATACTAAAGTAATTTTTTACTCATATTTTAACAGTAAATACTACTTTTTGCTCGAAAAACATAATATGTTCCACATTGACGAAAACTGATAATGCAGAAATGTGTTTTTTGTATTTAATTTCAATGAAAAAATTGTAAATTATATGATTTCGAAAAAATTTTGAAAAACGCTCATTGGGATAAAACGACCTAAAAATAATTGATTTCTTCCAGCAAAAATTGACTTAAGGGGGTAAATACTGTAACAGCAGCATTTTTAAAAGCATATTTGACCGGTTGTCAAAAATTTAATAAACAATATATTTTTAATTTTATTCTTTTATTTAAAGTACATGTTGTAGCAGTATTTTCAAAAATTTTTAGTTTTGAATTTCGCCAACCAAAATTGACAGGGTCATTGGCCTTTTTTAAAAAAGGCAAAATCGGCGGCCACTGTGCACCCTTAATTAATTATCGGAAAATAAAAATGTAAAGTCATTCCTAATGCCAGATAAATTCTCTAGTCCTTTTCGTGGCCCGATTTTTATTAAAAAAATTTTTTTTTAACAAAAATGCCACACACATTTAAAAATTACAAAAAAATGCAAGAACAAAGACCTTTACTTGGGGATATTACATTTAAATAACTAAAATTAAAAAAAAAAAAAAATATCCACGATAAGGACTAGAGTTTTTTGTTGCCTACGAAAGAAAAAAAACCGCGTTGAAATCGGTTTACCCGCTTTGGCTGTACAGTGGCAGCCGATTTTAAACTCATGGTTGTGGACAAACGCGTTTAAAGTTTAAAATTAACAAAACAGCAAAATTTCATAAAAACCGTGTATTAATAAAATTTAGATCTCCTAGTTTAACCGATTGGGACGAATTGGTTGAAGGATATGACGTGCTTTCGCCCATCATTATGGAATTGTCACTGGCTTTTCTTTAAAGAAAATTCCATCTTTGGATGTAGTTTTTATCTCTTTGTTCTGCGTGTTATGCGATATAGGGCTCTAATAAAAAAAGTAAATAAAAATGCAACCAAAAAATGGTATACACAAATTTAACGCATAGAAAATTACTTTGAGACTACAACACATTTTACAAAAAAAAAAAACACATGTGGAAATTTTATTTCTTCGAATTTTTTGTCGAAATCGGATCATATAGTGAAGAGTTTTCTGTATCCAAATAAAATTTTAAAAAATCCAAAAAAATTTCTTTTCATAGTCGATACCCTTCTCATGGACATCGTTGGAGATCTCCTTTAAAAAGGTAAAATACATAAAGATTTTTCAAGATATGATTATTTTTTTGGCTTTTTGCGGATATTCAAGCTAATTTACATGGTTGTTTTAGTGTTTTTTTTTAAATCCCGGGAATTATAGGGAAAATTCCCGGGAATCGGGAAATGAAAAATAGGCAAAATTCCCGGGTTAAAAACCCTATTTGTAGAGCATGACTCCCAAATTTTTTTGCTGGGCATTTGATTGAAGAAAGATTAACAATCAAGTCAACAAAATTGTGGTTTGTCAGTATTTGTTTTACAAAATTTTCAGATGGTATATAAAAAAAAACACTTGCCAAGAATTAGCTTGGAAAGCTTTTTAATGACTGCATTGCAAAAATAAACTTCTTACCCATAGTGAATTGATACTTAGATATGAAATGCACTTACAAATATATTTGGCTGCAATGAATGCATGCATGCGTCCTTACAAACAAGCATATAAGATTAAGTGATGGAGGCAGACAATGAAACAAATGTGTTGCAATAACTTTTTGTGTTATGTGCAACTCTTAGCCAAAAAACAAAAAAAAAAAAAAACTGCTGAATATAATGCAACTTTTCCTTTTTTCTATATGCAGTTGCATAAATACCCAAACTTATGCTAATGCTGCTACTGATGATGTCTCTAAACTTATGAAAAAAGCCAACTAGGCCTTATATGAATTCTTGTTCTGTTTGTTTGAATTATATATGTATATATATTTTTTAATATGAATAGACGTTATAATAAGGACTTTAGGCATTTTAATGATTGACTTGTAGATTTGAAATCATACCAAACACAACAAAAAAAGTTAGAATGCAAAATCAGTATTTCAACCCAAAATCATGTAATCATTCACTAAACATTACAAAACGCATTCAATATGCACAAATCCATACTGGTTGGTAGCTATTCCCTAACATGGCAACACACACACACACACACACACAACAGAATGGAAAAAGTTTAATTTTTTTACTATTTACCCACACAGACATCTCTTTATACATTTGTTTGTATAAGTGTTTTACAAGTATAATAAATCTATGTACAAGTATGTACGGGTCTTTATTCGTATTTCTTTTTTTTTTTTGTTTATATTAGTAAAAGATGCATTAAATCCGCAATGCAGCCAATATTGCAATTGCACTTATTTTTTATTACTAAAATGAGTAGTCGGAAATTTATATCCTTTTTTGTTGTTGTTTTGTAAATCAAAGTTCTGTTACAAAAAAAAAGTATATACATAAGCTTACGAAAGTCAAAGTAGGCAACACATACTTTACACTTTCATACACAGTGCTTTTATGACCAGAGACGTACAAGTCATATTTTATTTTAAAGTAGTTTTCAAAATATTTCCCTAAATCAAGAAGGTTATCAGACAAGGAGATACAATCGATATCGCACCAGACATCGGATAAAACAAGTGCATAAATCACGGTATAATACCACACAAATATAAGGGAATTTCGTGAAAAAAAAATAAAAATCTGAATAAAGAGACGGAAAAATCTCTAAATTGTGAGAGAGAGAGGAAAAGGAAAAAAAGTATGTGAAATTTAAAAATGTTGAGAATGGAATTTAAACATTGACTTTTGCTTACTTTTTATTTTCGATATTTTTATATTAGTGGTTTTCATATAAACTCGTAAATGCCTTATAAACCTTGTATAAATACAACCCACTTTTTTTATGTATGAAGTTTGACATTAAACTCATAAATACACCGAGTTTACACCGTTTCCGAGTAGAATACGAGTTTATATGAAAACCCCTATTATGTTTTTTCTTAATTCTAATATTTTTTAAATTTTATTTTGTAATTTTTAGTTTCTTCCAATTTACATAAACTTTTTTCTCATTTTTCGACCGACTGCGAGGTCCGATAGCGATTGCCTTTTAAGCCTCTTGCCTAAACTTGAAAAACTTATATCACTATGGGGTATGATGTGTTGATTGACCTGAAAGTATCTATTTCGCTGCAGGTAAAAACTGGGAGTCAATTATGTATCGTTTTTAACGACATACGGAAGTGAATTGACATTTAAATAATTATAACGAGTAAAAAGGTTAAAGTCGGGCATGCCGACTATACAATACCCTACACCAGTCTGGTGTATTGTTTGGATCCGAAATTCGAATGGGTTAAAATGGGGCTTGTGTCAAAATTTTCTATAATGTGAGTCAGCGCACCAAATTTCATTAAAATATCTTAATATTTGCGACCTGCAGTTTGTAACCAAGCCAATTTTGGGGGGACCCTTATATGGGCACTAGTTCTAAACATGGGCCGATGTTCACCAAAATCAATAGGCTGCGTTATTGGGCCAACATAGGTCTGTGTACCAAATTTCATCAAAATATCTTAATATTTGCGACCTGCAGCGTATAAACAGTATAATTTTGGTAGGACCCTTATATGGGCACTAGGTCTAAACATGGACCGATGTTCACCAAAATCAATAGGCTGCGTTACTGGGCCAATATAGGTCTGCGTACCAAATTTCATCAAAATATCTTAATATTTGCGACCTGCAGCGTATAAACAGTATAATTTTGGTAGGACCCTTATATGGGCACTAGGTCTAAACATGGACCGATGTTCACCAAAATCAATAGGCTGCGTTACTGGGCCAATATAGGTCTGCGTACCAAATTTCATCAAAATATCTTAATATTTGCGACCTGCAGCGTATAAACAGTATAATTTTGGTAGGACCCTTATATGGGCACTAGGTCTAAACATGGACCGATGTTCACCAAAATCAATAGGCTGCGTTGTTGGGCCAATATAGGTCTGTGTACCAAACTCCATCAAAATATATTAATATTTACGACCTGCAGCGTGTAAACAGTATAATTTTGGTAGGACCCTTATATGGGCACTAGGTCTAAACATGCACCGATGTTCACCAAAATCAATAGGCTGCGTTATTGGGCCAATTTAGGTCTCCGTACCAAATTTCATCAAAATATCTTAATACTTACGACCTGCAGCGTATAAACAGTATAATTTTGGTAGGACCCTTATATGGGCACTAGGTCTAAACATGGACCGATGTTCACCAAAATCAAACTTGTTCGTCCTTGGGCCAACATATGTCTGCGTACCAAATTTCATCAAAATATCTTAATAGTTGCGATCTGTAGAGTGCGCACAAGATTGCATGGACAGACAGACAGACGGACGGACGGACAGACGGACATCGTTAAATCGAAATGACCACATAGTGGTGTAGGGTATAATAAAAAAAAATTCTGAACCGATCGGTATACTATAAGGTGGGTCTACGACCAATATTTTTTGGTGTTACAAACATCAGCACAAACTTATAATACCCTGACCACATAGTGGTGTAGGGTATAAATATCTCTATTATATTTGAGCCCCTCTGAGGCTCTCAATGTGATGCTTCATGTCATTCCTGTCCATTTTTATGTGGTGGCGGCTTCTGCCAGCAGTACGGCGAGACTCGCTGCTACGGGTTCTTGGAAGGGAAGAACCTACGGACATGCCAGACTTCTTGATAAACTGCCCCCGCAACTTAGACCAGAGTCAGACTACTCTACTCCTAAGATCGACTTCTGTAGGCCCTTTCGGGTCCGTTTCCCTTCTAGAAAGGAATGGAACAGGATGGATTCAACGAAGGGATTGGACATCAGAGTGTATACCGACGGTTCAAAGATGATTTGTGGGGTGGGCTCTGGTGTCTTCTTTGGTACACTTAAAATAATACGTCAGTAGAAAACTCTGTCAAACTAGCTTCAAATTGATTTGACTAATTTCTAACAAATTTTTAGTTGAAACACTAATTTAAGCAAAGATTTTAGTTATCTTCATTTAACACAATACTAAAAATCCTCAGTACTTTAACTAATTTTGAGTGTTAATTTTCAAAATTATTTAAAACTAATTTTTAAGAACCCATTCGTTAAATTTTACAAAATTTATTGTTAAAATATAATATTTTCATGTTAGTGTTATTATCTGGTAGATGGCGCCACCAATGTAGTCAAAGTTTTAAAGATGGCGCTATTTATTTCCCTCCCGATTTTTTAAGATAAGATGGAGCAAAATTGAGACAACCCCTGACCGTACAAAAAGGACCTTGGTGGGGCCTTGGACCCTCTGAAATTTTTAATGAAAATTATCCACTTTATAAAATGGCCCATATCTCGAAAACTAAGCGAGATAGAGCAAAACGGACAAAATATTTGCTCCATTGAAGTGCCCTTATATGCCTTCACGTGATATGTAATATACCCGGGGAGGGTCCCGAGATCCTAAATTTAGATAAATTCTACGACTCAGTATACTTACAGATAAAACTGTAGTTTTCCAAATTTTTTACTTAAATTTAGATTTGTTAAATTTAGCAAATGAATTTGTTAAAATCAACAAATTTTATTTTAAGCCAAAAAACAGGAATAAATTTTGTTAAAGTAACAAAATTTTCTGTCCAGCCAACAGACGTATTATTTTAAGTGTAAGTGCGGCATAGGGAGCTCCTTCAGGTTACCTGTAGTAGGATTCCCTAACTTTTTAACGACAAAATTCGGTAGCTAAGTTGTCAGCTTACTATGAAAAATTGTCGACTTATCTACCGAATTTGGTGGTTAAAAAGTTACAGAATTTCCCCTCTGATCATGTTAGTGTGTTTCAGGCAGAGATTCCGGCTATCAGGGAAGCCTGTTAGTTCTTGTGTGCTATTGGGGCTCAGTGATCCGTGGATATCTTCGTTGATAGACAGGCGACGCTTATGTATTTGAGCTCCTACACTACATCTTCTATCCTCGTCAGGCAGTGCAGGTAAGAATTGTCTATGCTAAATCGTCAGTCCCTGATTGCGTTGGTATGGGTCTGGCCATAGGGACTTTTACGGTAATGAGCGGGCAGACGAGTTGGCAAGGGCAGGACTGCGAGACTTACATGTCCCAACTATGATCTGGGATGCACTAAATCTCTCCTCGGCAGGAGCAGGAGTTAAGTGCTATGGGAATACCGAAGAAGGAAGTTGCGATTTGTATGAGGGATAGAAAAATCATACGAGGGTATATTTCAGAAACTGGCAACACTATCGTCAATAGTTAAAATCTGGCAACACCATAATAAAATTTGACATTTTCTAGCATAAACGTACTCACAAGGTTTTGATGTACAAGTGCTATTTGTTTTGTTTACAGTGAGTTAAGAAAATCAATTTGTCCAAAAAAATGGAAATTTCAAGAGAAGGTTTTCGTTGGATTATTTTTCACAACTTTCGACGTGGATAATCTCAACAAGAATGTGTCGATGAACTCAGTTCTTTGTATGGCAGCATCAAACACCACAGTATATCGCTGGTATGGTGAATTCAATAGTGGTCGTAGTTCGGTCGCCGACAAATTTCGTGAAGGTCGTCCAAAATCGGCTGTTGTGCCACAAAACATCAATGCAGTGCATGAACTGATAATGCAAGATCGTCATGTGACATATCGTAAGATAGAGGCATCCTTGCACATTAGTTCCACTTCAATACATTCGATTTTGCATGAACATTTAGTTGTAAAAAAAATTTGCACTCGTTGGATACCCCATAATTTATCAATCGCTCAAAATAAGGCTCGCGTCGATTGGTGTAAGGCAGGGGTGGCAAGACTTTTTTCGCTGCGTGCCAGAAATGGACAAATTTATTTTGTAAAAATTTCTCGCGTGCCACCTTAAATTTAGTTGTCTTTTAAAAGTCCTTTTTTAAATTTCTCTTAAAAATAATTAAATAACATCCAAGAAATGACGTAAAAATGTTTGACGGTTATTTAATTTTTGGGGATTTATTTAATCTTTAAATATAGAGATTATTTCATGATGAAAAAATCCCCAATGAAATAAAATTAAAACAGTTTGAACATTATTGCATTTTAGTTAAATTATTGGGCGCCATTAATTATATATGTACCTTAGAAACTAGTTGAAAAATGTGCTTCGGGCAAAAATTTGATTTTGTTAAAATAAATCGCGCGGCTTTTATCATCACAATAATGAATAAAGCGAATATTATTGATTTGAACAGAGAAATTTATATTTCAGATGAAATTGCACTGCGACACATAATCACAGCCCAATTTCAAATTCCAACAAAGAAGGTTATTCCATCACGAAACTTATTTTCAGCCTTTATTTCATTGAGGGTTATTTTGTAGCACATATTTTCCCTTAAAACAGAATATTTTTTTTAGATCAAATTTTATTACAAGTTTTTTTTCCATTTTTGTGCAATTTTCTGGTACTTTTTATTTATGAGGCATTTTGTGATCGAAACAGAATTTTCTGATAATCGAATTTGCTAATTCTGTATTAACCATGTATCTTTAAAAAAAATGGTGGCAATACAGAATTTTATTCATTTTAAAAGACAATTTACAAGCTCATTTTTATAGGGAAATTTAACGTTTAACTGAATTTTTTGCTGGTCTTCTAATAGTTTAAATTTTTTGAAAATTTCCAACAAAACATCGCGTGCCACCTAAAATCTACTTGCGTGCCACTACTGGCACGCGTGTCATAGTTTTGCCAGCCCTGGTGTAAGGCAATGATTTAAAAAGTTCGATCGTGGTGCTTCAAAAGACGTGTATAAAATCGTGACAGGTGACGAATCATGGATATATGCGTATGAGCCGGAAACAAAACAGCAATCGACCGTGTGGGTACTCCAAGGCGAGTGAAATCCATCGAAGCAAATGGTCGTCTGTTTCTTCGGCCGAATGGGTCATGTGGCCACTGTTCCGCTTGAGCAACATATGGCGGTCAATTCTGAGTGGTACACGACCACCTGACTGCCGGAAGTCTTCGGAGAAATTCGTAAAACCAACCGCCAAAGACGAATCATTTTCCATCATGACAATGCGAGCTCTCACACATCTCGTCAAACAAGTGAATTTTTTAGCAGTCAAAACATCGAATTGTTGACTCATCCTCCGTACAGTCCTTATTTAGCACCTAATGACTTCTTCTTGTGCCCAAATTTCAAACGAAAACTGCGTGCTCAACGATTTACGAGCGCCGACGAAGCAGGTGAAGCGTTCAAAAACCATGTTTTGGAGGTGTCTCAAGAGGAATGGAAAAACTGATATGACAAATGGTTTAAAGGAATGCAAAAGTGTAGTGACCATTTTCATTTAAAAATGTTTGTTATTATTTGCTATTCCCGATATATAAATAGTACCCCTCGTACATATTCCTTCTTTTTACAAATTGATGTTGTGTTCGCTGAGGATCGATCTATTTTTTTTGCATAATTCGTTTCACATTTTTTTTTTCTAAAATACAAGAATTGTAAGTGGTAAAAGCTACTTCCCTTTACAAAAGGAAAGTAAAAAATTATGAAAACTTGTAGATATAATTTTTAGGAATAATTTATATTTTTGACTCCTATTTCGCCATATCCTTTCTACAACCCTGTCTTATTAACCATCATGGTCTGTTGATACAGATAAGTAAAACTAAGGGTAAGGAAATTCACGTATTTATTGTCGAGAGCCGGAAGACAGCATAACCTAAACATATTAAAAAATCTAAATATTTTCCATAAAATGACATCGATTTATTAGAGCTTTTTGTTTATTTTTTTCTTTTTTTAAAGAAGCAGCCCTCAGGAGGTACTTCCTATTAAATAATGTACCTACACTCAGGGAACTTCTGCCGTCAGAATTTGTTAGTTATTCAAGTAATATTTCAGTGAAGTTATTTTAAATGAAAATATAATTCATTTGTGGAAGAAATGTAATTTTTAACTACATTCGTAAGTTATTTAAAAAAAAAAACAAGCAACATTCAATACTGAAAATTCGTAACATTCATTTTTTTGAAAAAAATAAACCAAATAAAATGTATGAAAGTAAATTTTGTTAGAAAAGAAAATGTAAGTTGAATTTGATGAAATGTTAGTAGTTCTGTTATCAAGTAAAATTTGTTTTAAATTACATTTGTAGCGGTCTTTACGAACAAAATATTTTAAGTGTACTTGTTTATATGCTACTTTTTACTATTTTTACTAGTTTTTTAGTATTTGTTTTTCGTTTTTGACATGAAATTTGTTACTTTTTAATTCGGCTGTTTCCATTTACTACACTCAAAATAGTTTGTAGTTTAAATTAACTGAAAATGTAATTTAAAATAAATGAAAAATCACTTGAAAACCGGTCTACTGACTTTTCATTTAAATCAAAAGAACTTTTCATTTATTTTTAAATGTTAATAAATAAACTACAAAATCCTTAAAAAATAATGATTTTTCATTTATTTCCATTTTTTAAATTTCAAAAAATTAACTACAAAATCCGTAAGAATAAATGATATTTAGTTTATATCGTTTTTTAACTGACCTAGAAATCGAAAAGGATTTCCTTTTTTTACAAAACATTTTAAATGAAAATATTAACTGTAACAGAAAATCCGTATTTATTTGTAGTTTATTTTTTAAATAAACGACAAAATCAGTTAAAAAATATATTTCTTTGTATTTTAACTGTATAATAATTTAAAAATAAATGTACGGATAACTTTTTAAATAAACTACACTCAGTTACTGTAATAATATTTTCAGTGTACTTTTGATATCATTTTCTTTCATTCCAGTTGAACAGAAATTTATCTTTGGCAATTCTTCCGTCGCTTCTAAGTTTACTATTTTTTTTTTATAGAAATGTAAACAAACAGACCCAGTGTGGTGATTACTTTAGAAACGGGATAGAGGAGAGATGAAAGATGGCGATAGATTGGCAATATAGTAACGCCGTAATTGCGCAAGATGATACATTTTTGAAAATTTCGTTGAGCGACATCTACCATCTTCAAAAAAAACACGACTCAAAAATAAAAGTAGTTAAAATTTAGCGATTCCATCAAGGAATTTAACATGTCCGTTTCAAAGCAAAAACCGATACCATTACGAATTTAATAAATTTGCTGTAGCAAACTAAGCTTGTGCTTGAATCTCTAGGCAACTCTAAGTGGCACTAAATATCTATACCTACTGGTCGCGATGCGTAGTGTCTTTTGACCTAATCTAATCTATGCTTGTGCGTCAAGTTTCTATGTGTTGTTGTATTTGTATTATTTTATTTTTGCATTTTATTGTATTGTATTGTATGTATATTAGGGCTATTCACCTTATATGGAAAAAAAGAAAAAAAGTAAAAAAGTGCCCCCCTAAAAATATACCTAGGTTTGTTTTATGATGATTTCCAAAATAAATTCCACTTATTTTCACACAACGATAATGTTCTTGCTAAAAGAAAAATTTTGATACACATATTGCCCTGTTTAGAACAAAGTGTTTTCACCAAATTGAATTTCTGGTAAAACGCGAAATAGCACGAATTTCAAAAAAAATCTGAAACATGTATTCACTTATATCGACTACAGAATAAGATACGTTAATTTGACATTTAAATTACAAATTTCTCAGTACAAAACTTGAAAATCCTTTTTTGTTCATAGAATATTTCTTAAAATGGGACATGTAGGGACATTAGACAGTACCTTAAAAGAAAAAGTTCGTACACCGTCCAATCTAAATTACTTATGCAAGGAATTTTTTTTGCCGAACGTAGGGGTCGCCATTTTACATTTTTCGTTATATCTTTGGCATTTAAAGTCAGATCTCAAAGTAGGATACATCGATGTTTTTGCCTCGAGGGGAGCAATGTTTTGCTCTAAGGATCATTGGACCTAAAATATCCCGTTCTAGTATTTACCCACCAGATCTCAGTTGCTATAACCCTAATAAACACTCTAATGTCAGAAAATTAAAGCTCGCAAAAAATTAGTAAACTTTTGCTAAGGAAGTTTTTCGATAAATCCAGCAGAAATTTTTTTTCTTCTTTTTGTTGCCGAACGTAGGTGTCGCCTTTCCAAAATTTTTTTCATTGGAATTTTCCTTTATAGCAAAACACTGGTCTCCTCGAGGCAAAAAATCGATATATCACACTTTTTAGTCCAACTGTAAATGCCGAAGCTATAACGAAAAATTAAGAAAAGGTGACCCCTACGTTCGGCAAAAAAAATTAAATTGCCTTGCAAAAATACTTTATATTTGAAAGTGTACCGTGCACTTTTTTGCCTGTAAGGTGGTACTGTCTAAGGGACATGCTTGGATAAGCTATGAATACCGTAGGACGTGCCTTGAAAAAACCTTTCATATGATACCTATATTGTGTATATTATGATCAGCTAACATGTAAAATTCTTCCAAAAACTAAAAAAAGTGATTTTTTATAAACGGTTTAGCTCATGAGATGTCATTGCTAGACCTAAAATATTTTGAGAATCATCATACGTCACTGTGGCAACATTTGCGAAAAATGAGAAGATTGGAAGATAAACAAAATTCTAAAAGTAGAATGTTTGTATGTGTCTATGTTTGATTACTTCTGAGCAAGGTTGGTTACCGAAACGAATAACGGTAAGGGTAACGGTAACGGTATCAGATTTCGTTTGTTTAGGTAACGGTAAAGGCAACGGTATTTAAGACTCTTTCGGTAACGGTATACCGTTATCGAAACAGCAATATCGGTACGTACCGGTATTAAAAATTATGTTAAAAACATATAAAAACAAGTAAAAACATGGCATATTTTTAATTTTAAGAACTGAAAATACAGATTTTAAGCTATAAATTCAATACTGGTAGTTTTAATAAGTAAAATTATTATCTATAAATTTTTTGTAAAAAAAAAACACTCAAGAAATAAAAAAAAAAATAAAAAAAATTGTAATTTTTATATAAAATAATAAATACCTACCGGTAAAATACCGGTAACTACCCATAAAAATAACGGTATCGGTAACGATAACGGTATTTATAAATTTTTTAGAGGTATCGATAACGGTAACGGTATTCAATTTGAAACGGTATTTTAGCGATAACGGTATTATAACGATAACGGTAACCAACCTTGCTTCTGAGTAAACAGCAATAACAGAAAGCTGAATAGTTAAGAAAACTATGAATTAGTTACACTGCATTCAAGGTCTTACTTGGGTGAGATGGCTAAGCGATCGCAGTTACTAGAGTTCGTCACAAAAATTTGATTTTCGGATATCATCACTTTTTTTAAAGTTTTTGCATAGAAAAAAAAGAATGGCGTTTTTTTTCTTTTTTATTTCAACTCCTTCCAGTGGCGCAAGTCGGCCAAAAACGCTAATTTTAAGACCCTTTTCCTTCAGAGCAAAAACAGCTGCATTTATAGGAAATATGATTTTACCATTCGATTCTACAAAAAAAATTTAATACACAAAACTTTTTTTTTGCATTTTCAAAATACACCAGATAGCCATTAGAGTTGTTCGAAAATCCGATTTTTTCAAAAACTTATAAAAAGTAAATTTTTTATTACACACAATGAAAATGTATTTTCGGCGGAGTACATGGGTACAAAATTTTTGGATATACCGCGAACCGTTAAAAAGTTATTAGCTAATCAAATTTGGATTTTTTTTTTAATTCAATGAAAAAGTATTTGAGCTAATTAAAATTCAGCTTCCAATACTCGCTGCCGCATTATAAATTTATTTTTTAGTAATGACAAAATAATTTGTAAGTTTTGTAATGTTTATTACAAAGACTTTTTTTTTACTAAACATATTTGATTACTAAATAACTTTTTAACGGGTCGCGGTATTTCAAAAATTTTTGTACCAATATTCTCAGCAGGGAATATATTTTCATTGTGTGTAATAAAAAAGTAACTTTTTTTAAATTTTTGAAAAAAGTGGATTTTTGGACCACTCTAATGACTATCTGCTGTATTCAGAAAACGCAAAAAAATGTTTTTTATATTAATTTTTGCTGTCGAATCGAATGTTAAAGTCAGATTTCCCAGAAATGCAGCCCTTTTTGCTCTGCAGAAAATGGGTCTCCAAATCAGCGTTTTTGGCCGACTTGCGCCAGTGGAAGGAGTTGAAATAAAAAAGAAAAAAAAAACGCCATTATTTTTTTCTATGCAAAAACTTTAAAAAAAGTGATGATATACGAAAATCAAAGAATTTTTTTTTTTTTGACGAACCCTAATAGTTACGTTTGTAATGTAGGAATAGGCACAGGTTCGATTCCTACAGCCGACGGGTTGTTGAAAAATTATCATATAGGGCAATCTGACAATAAAATATAAACAATAATACAATTTAATGGAAACTCACTGATGAAGTCTGTTAAAAAAAGGCAGAAGCTAGATCTAGTCTGATTTGCAAATTAATGTATTTATAATTTTTCGAGAAAAAGGTTTATTCTTCTTCTTAACCTCAAACTTACCAAACCAAGGTATTTTTTGAGGTGGTCCAATGTATATAAAAAAGTCACGCTTTTTGAAGTACTTCTTAATATTGAAGCTGGGATTGCTTTTTTTTAATTTTTAATCCTATTTTATAAATATAAAACACAATATAAAAACCAAGAACTTCCTTACCCTAGTAATAATAGTACTAAAAGTAGTGGCAGTTTATAAATATTATAAAGACTTGGGGTTTTTTTTATATCCACATCAGTTTGATTTGTAAAATTGAAAATAAAAAAAACTTGGTGGGTTTCCTACTATATTTGCATCCATTGCAAATCCTTCAAAAAAAGTTGATTTTTGTTATATCCTATTTTTTTGTTGTTACGTATGAGTATTTACAAATGCATATAGTATGCATTTGATTTGGTTTTATTTTGTGAATATGCACATATTATAAGTATGCATATCTTATGCATTTCAATATATTTCAATTGCAGTCTTGTAGCATAGTGAGTGTGTATTTGGATTACTTATCTACTCCTTCCTTAATACTCAAACTTTTATTTATTTATTTTTTTTTTGTTACAAACTCGTTATGTTTGGCTGGCCATTATCCTTATACGAACCTCCAACTTTTTATATGTTTGTTTTGTAACAGTAAAGGGTCAAAGAATTATGGAGGATTAGTGAAAGTTTGTTATACAATATAGAGGATTTTCTTATAATTCTGCGTGGTTATAGGCAGAGAGTATTTACAATCCCGCTTACATGGAAAAAGTTAAATAAGTTATTGCTGTCGAAGCTGATGGAATAATTATTTTTGGTTAACAATTCTCAGGAAATCTTTGGATTTTTTTCCAATATTTTAGCCCTTTTTACTAAAAACCTTTCTTTTACTAAAAGTCCCTTTTCTATCATAAATTTCTGTTTTTTTTTCTTCCAGTCTATAAAATATTGTCCCCTTACTGTATGGTTAGTATGTGCATGATTGTTTGCCAAATGCATTGTATTGTAGAAAAAAGAACTGCATTTACTGCATTGTCAATGTTCTACTTCAGACATTCAGTTCTTTATTTATTTTTTTTGTTTTTGCTGTTGTTGGTTTTTTGAGGTTATATTTGGTGTGAGTCTTCAAAATGCAAACTTATTTTTTGATTGCATTTTTTTTATTTTCGGTATATTTGAGTTGCTTGATATTTCGTTTTTGAGTTTATAATTACATTTTGCCTCTGGAGTATATACAACATATATATTTAGATATAAAAGAAACATGCGAATTTGTGTGGGAGGAGGTGGCTATTGTGGGGTGAAAAAAGAAAATTAAATTCTATAAAGAAAATTCCCAAAAGGATTAAAATGCAATAAGAGCCTTAAGATTCTAGATGTATGTGTTTATGTATGTACGTGTGGCAGAGATTAAAGATGCAGTTTTACATACATTAGGGCGAGTCGATTTAAAAATCGCCCAAGTGACAAGGAAATCGTATTCTAGGGATCCAAATAAGAAACTTTGCCCGAGGAACCATACCTCTAAAACGAATTCTGATGTCCCAACTTTGACCCATTTGAAAAATCCCACTTTGATCCATTTAGAGTGCCCCAATCGACTGCAAATGTATGACCGACCCCCACTAACTTAGGAGGGCCGACCCATCCATGCCAGTGGCACACCCTATACAAACATTTCAAAAAACACCATTTTTGGCACTTTACATGAAAAAATCAGAGAAATGGTTATGTTTTTTCTTTCTGTGAAGCTTCCATTTTAGGTATAGGATGTGTTGAGCGGACTTTTGTAAAACACTACGAGGAACATTTTTGTGGAACATTCTAAACCTCTAACTCTTCAATGAAAGGGAATTTTTTGGCCCCTTTTTAAAAAGGGACAAAAAAGACCCCTAAGTTGAAGAGCTAGAGGGTTAAAATGTTCCACAAAAACATTCCGCGTAGTGTTTTACATAAGTTCGCTGAACACATGCTATACCTAAAATGGATGATTCCCATGGTTTCTCCCTAAAATCCAGATTGTGGTACATTTGAGCACCAATTCTGAATAAGTACGAAAATGGCAAAAATGGTGATTTTTTGAAATGTTTGTATGGGGAACCCCCCAGGGCCCCGAAAATGATTTTTTTGATATGTCGTAGGGGAACTTTTTTCCTCATGCCAAAAGCTATCGAAAAATCGATGGCACAATATCGAAAAATTTTTGTCCTTACAAATCGGCCTACCCTAATGAACATTCATGATCATACATTGACTTGCATGTAATCATGCATGGGCATTAGGGTTGATCTTATTTTTCTACTTGCGATTTCATTTCAAATGGCACTTTTCTTACATTTTAAAAATTTGGGGTCATATTGATCCCATTTGCCTATAAGCGTTAATTTCTAATTTTTTATTACTACATATAAAATTTGGTGTTAACAGAGTTATTTGGAAAATTTTCACCAAATTCCGCAAGAAACAATACAATGTTTTGATAAACTTTCAGGAAAAGACGAAAATTTTCAAAAATTTTCAAGTTTTATTTATGCAAATTAACAAAAAAAAGCAAAAATTATCGCCCAAAAAATGGGTCATTTTTCATATGAAACTTCGTCTAACTTTTTATGAACATTTTTGGGGGGATTTTTAGTTTTCCTTTTTGGGAAAAGCCCTTGCAACTGACTACCGTTAACCTTGAAATACCGTAACCGAAACAACTGAAATACCGCTATACCTAAAATAACGATACCGAAATAAATGGAATATTGTTATCCAAAAAATACCGGTACCGTTATTTTCAATTTTCTACTTTTGATAAGTGCACGTGGTTATTGGGTATTTTTCGTACATTAAGTTGATAAATAATTTTTTTTTATTTTGGTTCGTTTTTTGTAAAAAAATATTGTGGTATGCATCGAAAAAACTACCTACCGTTAACCGTAAAATAGTGTTACCGAAATAACTAAGATACCGTTAACCTTAAAATACCGATACCGAAACAAATGGAATAGCGTTACCCTTAAAATACTGTTACGTAAATAATCTAAAATAGCGTTACCCTTACAAAACCTACCTAGTTTTCGTACAAAACAAGTTTTTGCTTGTTTTTTATATATGTATATTTGTTTTGACAATTAAAAACCAGCAAGAACCAAAAACTAGATAGTTTTTCCTCAGTCTAAGTGCCGTATTAAATATTTTCTGTATTATGGCATGTTCATTTTAGCTCCAGTATTGTGAATCCATCTTAAGTAGTAAAAATTTTTAGTTTCATTATATAATCACTTATTTGGCAGTGAAAGTTTTTGCTGGGTGATCAATTAACATGTGTGGGGCTTTTAATTTGTTGATTTGTTTTGACATAAAAAGTTTTTTTTTTAAATAGTTTCATAAATTTCATTCATTAAAAAGATCAAAAAATTGCACAGAAATGCAAGAACAACCTTTTAAATTAACTAAACGTTTTCGCCATCAAGAGGAATATGCCTATTTGAATGCTGAAGTACCCTGGACAAAAGCCATTTTGAATGTTGAAGGTGGCACTGTTTTAGGACGTACACCTTTCCGCTGGCTCCTACTAATAACCTTCTATACATTCTTTTTCGCAAGCATCATGTTATTGTGGTACTTCTGCTATTGGATCTTTGACAAAACTTTGACAATGGAAACACCCCGATGGTCTTTGCAACAGCCAGGATTTAGTTTTGAACCTTCTATAACTATGGAACAAAACTATTTAAATATTGAATATTATGAACATTTGGAAGATGAAATTGATTTGTATGTTGATCGTATTTATGTAGCTTTAAAAAAATATGGTAACGTGGAGGAGAATTACTTTGGTCCCTGTCACAAAGACAATGAATATGGTTATAAAAATCGTAATCCATGTTTCTTTTTAAAAATTAATCGTATAATTGGTTTTAATACCGAAACTATAGAAAATGTTAATGAACTGCCACAAGAAGCTGCTAGCGAATTAAAAAGCTATATACAGGAGTTAACGGAAGCAAATCGTAAGAATCGTATATGGATTTCATGTGAATCCAAACCTGGTGTAGAATTTAAATTCTATCCTCATCGTTTTTTCAATACATCTGATGTAGATATAAAATATTCTATAAACCATGATGCGACCGTGGAGTATATTAGCGAATTTGGTCCAGAAAATTCACGATTTTATAATAAAGAAGATTTTAAACGTTTAATTGCTGTTCAAATTAAAGATATACCCACCAATGTTAAACATCATATACGTTGCTATTTATGGGCTAAAAATATTCAGCGTGATTTAAAGGGTCGACTGGGTTGTGGTTTAGTACGTTTTAGCATTGAAGTTAAATCATAAAACAATTGTTGTTAAATAGTTTTAAAATTCACTTGATAATCACTCAAATAAATGAAATGAATTATTAAATAAAACGGAAGATACCGGAAATGCAATTGCACAGTGGGTAGGTGAGCAACAAGTGGGAATTATTTTTTTGAAATGAAGAAAATCACTTTCGTTCGATGCTTTATCTATTAAAAAGGCTTTAAAGGCGATCTGTATTATTGACAATATTTTCAAAAATTAAAAAATTTGGAATAAAGTACAAATTATTTTAATATAATTGTGTTGTTTGATTTTTTCGTTCTAATCACTACAAATAGAATTAAAAGCTTGAATGTTAAAAAAAAACACAACATACATTGCTTTGCTATTGAAGGAGCTTCAATCATAGCAACAACTACATACAACAAAGAGAAAAATAATAGCTTTGTTAAAACATGTGATTTTCATTGTAATATGAAATCATGTATGGGAATTTTTTATTACCATTGAAATTTCATTACCATTAGTTCATACTAATGACAATGAAAAAAATTTCATTACCATTTAATTGTAATGAAATATTTTTCATTAGAAAAATAATTACTAATGGTAATAAAATTACACTAATGTATAAAAAAACTAATTACAATTGATTAAAAACCATTTGTTTACAAAAAAATTCAGACAAATGAAAACGAACAACGGGTTTGGCTGGGGAAGTTATAAAACATAATTTTTTAAGGAGGATCCATTCCATTAAACTTTACCTGGATACAAATAACAATGGAATAGAAAGTAATATTTAATTTCAAATGAGCATGAGCCTGAATTAGCATATTCCATCTTCGATTTCAGCGAGTTTTACTCCATTTTTACGTTTTTCTGTCAATGACAATTATTTTTTTTTAATTTATTCATTATCAATGGTAATGAAATTTAAAATCATTGTCATTAATCAATGAAATTAAATTTTAGAATACTTACCATTAATTAAAAAAATGGTAATTAAAATAATTTCATTACAATTGATATCAATGCAATGGTAATGAAATCATCATTTAATTAGTCCACCTAATTAATTAGTCCCATGTATGTATGAAATAAATAAGTAAAAATGTTTGAGTTTACTTCTCCAAATGTTTTTTACTTTGAAAGTTAACATATATACAAAAGCTAAAATCTACATAAAGACAATCTGATGATAGTGATTGACAACACTTGAAAATGCATTAATTGTCAACCATTGGTTCTAGGAAAGGTTTTTTCATAAGTTTTTCCTCGATTTGTTGTAAAATAAATTATGGATTTTATTTGGAATTTGTCATAAGTAACACTCATTGTAAAAAAAAATCCGATCCTTAATATTGAACGAACATATTTGTCTTTTAAATAAAATTTTATACAGTTTTATATCCTACACCACTATGTGGTCAGGGTATTATAAGTTTGTGCTGATGTTTGTAACACCAAAAAATATTGGTCCTAGACCCACCATATAGTATACCGATCGGCTCAGAATTTTTTTATTTCGATTTAACGATGTCCGTCTGTCCGTCCGTCCTTCCGTCCGTCTGTCTGTCTGTCCATGCATTCTTGTGTGCACGCTGCAGGTCGCAAATATTAAGATTGATGAAACTTGGTACACCGACTTATGTCGGCCCAAGGATGAAGCCTATTGATTTTGGTTAAAATCGGTCCATGTTTAGACCTAGAGCCCATATAAGGGTCCCCCCAAAATTGGCTTGGTTACAAACTACAGGTCGCAAATATTAAGATATTTTAATGAAATTTGGTTCGCTGACTCACATTGTAGAAAATTTTGACACAAGTCCCATTTTAACCCATTCGAATTTTGGATCCAAACATTAGTTGGCTGTTAACCAGACTGGTGTAGGGTATTGTATAGTCGGCATGCCCGACTTTAACCTTTTTACTCGTTAAATATATTGTTATTAACAGTGGCCAACCAGGCTTTCAAAAGGGTTTGTCAGTAGAATCTGATAAAAATGACAGTTAAAACAAGGGTATATGCGGTTAAAAAGGCGACAAAGTTATTTACTTTTAAAATAACTAAAAATTTAGTTATTTTTAACTGTTGAAAAATAACTAATAAAAACATTAGAAACAACTAATTACGTCGTAAAATTAAATGACAAATTTTTATTACCACAATTTTAAAACAACTGACAAAATAGGTAAATTGTACTATTTCTTACAGTTATTTTTTTTTTTTCATATTATAAAAGTTTACTTAAATAAAAAAAAAATTTTTTTTCTTTCGAGTATAAAAAAACGTATAGTTACTTCATTGTACCTGAAACTTGAAGTAAAAATTCCAAACCGTTCTCCAGTTATTACCTTTTTATGTATTGGAGATATAATACAATTTTTCTGATTTTTATTTGCAAACTAGGTTATTCAATCGATTAATCGTTATTCGATTAATAGTACAATTTTGTTCAAAAATTTTTCTATTAATTTAAAATGTTTAAGTTTCGAATAAAAAATAAGACGAATAATTTGGTACGATTAATCGAAACTGGCCAGCAATTTCAAAAAGCTTTAAAATATATATATATTTTTTTAAGTAAATATGCGAAAATACCAAAACCAATTTAACAAATTCTGAAAATTAAATTACTGTAGGGACGACCTAGAATTCCTAGAAATATTTGTTAACTTAAACTCAATGAGAATTTCTTGTTTTCATCTGGGATCTTTAATAAACAATTTAAATATCAAAGAAAAAATAATAAATAATATCAGCTTTAGGAAAAGAATTCTTGAGTAATTAATTATAATTTTAATTATGATTGTCCTATGCGATGATTACAAATACTTAACTAAAAAATATCACAGTTTGCTTTGTCATCTTCCAAAAAATCTTTGACAGATTTAGCATTTAGCATTCTATTTACTTTGAACTAAATTTTAATTCTTTTTTTAAGATTTTTTAAATGTTAATATTAAACAAAAGCATTAATAATTATTATAATTATTATTTTCAGTGAGTACTCTGCATTCATAATATCCTATAGCAAATGAAATAAAGGGATAGAGGGACGTAAAAGTAAAGGGAAATTCAATTCTTATCATAATTTATTTATTTTCAAACATTGTTTAAATAATCCACAAAAGAAATAAAAATAATTGAAAAGTTTGTTAAAACAATCATTAATTTTTAACTGACAAAACGTAAAAAATAAAAAACGATTTTGTGGTTTGTTTTTTCATATTTGAAAGTTTTTTTGTTTGTATTTTTTTTTGTATTGACAGAAAATAACAACTCCTACAGACGATACATATTTTTTGGTGATTTGTTTTTTTATTGATTGATAAAAAAAAGTTAAACAATATGTTTCAATTTTAATTGATTCTTCAATTGAAAACAAACTTTACCTATTTCTTTTCAAATAAACCTCAATCGGTTATGGAAAATATATGGTGAGTGTACGAGTTGTTCTATTCTTCTTTAACTCATTGAACATTTATAGAACTCTACATTTACGTCTGGCTAATTCAGGCCTAACTTAATAAAATGCAAAATTTACCAAAATCGTCTGCGGTGAGCTTATTTCCAATTTGGATACAATTTGAATATATAACAAAGTGGAACGGAAAATGGAATTTTGACAAAATATGGTCTCAATTATTACACTTTCTATTTTTCTGAATTTTGAAAAGTTACTGAAAATATTTTTTATATAAAATTTTTTTCCATTAATCGATTAATTTTTAAATTTTACTCGATTAATCAGTTAAGAAAGAAATCCGAACAATTATTTGCACAATTAATCGATTAAAATTAAAAGTCGATTAATTGATTACCCTATTGCAAACTAAGAAATAGAAAAAAACAAGAATTTAGAATTTTTTTAATAACTAACAAAAATACATAACTGTTTACTGTAAAAATATGGTTTTGCTAGTTGTTTATTACGATAATTAAAATAACTGCTTAAATAACTGTTACGAAGTTACACTGCTTTTCGTAAGTTGTTTTCTTAAATAACTGTCATGACAGTTGTTTTGTATTTGGCATAGAAAAACAATTGTAACTACAGTTAAAAACAACAACTACTTATTACTGTATAAACAAATGTTATGTATTGACTGTCAAAATTTTTGGAAACCGACGCTACTTTTAAAAAAAAAAAGCTTAAATGCTAAACGAAATCCAAAAAACGTTGGGATATTCTCAATTTTTTATTTTTCTCTTTTTAGATCAGTTACTGAAAAATTTAATCATACTAAATTTGGACCATTTAAATTCTAACCACTAAATTCATAAACGCTTTTTAAAATTATAGGAGGTTTATTGAACAAATTTTGTATGAAAATGACGTTCTGTAAACCTGCTATAACTTTACGAGGCATTTATGAATTGAGGGGTAAATATTTATTTTTTTGTTAAATAAATATTTTATTTGTGCGATATATTTTTGTTGAAAATACTGAGATTAGAAAATTTTTTGCTATCAATAAAAAGCCTACTGAAAATTCAACAACCAAAAGATTTTCAAACAAAATCTCACTGATTTTTTTGCATTTAAAATCTTAAATTTATAAATTTTAAAGAACTATATCAAAAAAGTTAAAAGGTCCACTTATTCAAGGGTATTTGTTTTATTAAGGACTATGTTTTATTTTTCCCTGGAGAACTACAATTTTTCTTTTAAAAAACTCTTTATTTTGTCAAATTTTTGCAATAGTCTTCTAGACTTTTTTATCTATTACATTTCTCCTGTGAAATATGAATAAAATTAAATAAATTTTCGAAAAGTGCAGTTCTTTTAAATTGTTAAAAAAAACTACTAAATAGGTCGCGGGGGTACTGAGTTACTTTTGTAAGTGAAAAAATAGTCAAAATAGTACTAAAGTACTTAATTTTTCAACCCTGCCAGAGACTATTAATTATATAGATAAGACATCAAAACTTGCGCTACTGACCGGTAGTGGGCGTTAAAATTTAATATTACACTAATGGAAATAAATCAGTAAAAATATCAGAAAAAGTTACTAAAAATTTGTTAAAAATGATGCTGCAGAAAAAACTGCTGAAATTAGCAGATTTTTTTTTTTTTTTGCTAAATACTAGTAAAATAAGAACAGCAAAATTAAAACTGTTAAATATGTAGAATTTTAGAAGCATCATTTTTAACTAATTTTTAGTAACTTTTTCTGCTATTTTTACAGATTTGTTTTTATGAGTGTACCTGAGCAACTATTTAGTATCAGCTAAGTCAGTTTACTGAGAAAAGCTCCACCTAGCGATAACGATTTAATTAAAACTTATTTTTTATGGGACACCCCTGGTTTATATACCTATTTATGTCACATTTATACTATCCGGGTACCCTGGTCCCAACAAATGTAAAATTTATTGTCAATAATATTGATCGTGTTATCCATAATATTGAGTGAAACAACATTTGCAAATGTAATGGCCTGACATTAGCTCAATATTATTGACAATATTCTTCAATATCAACTAGTTGTTAGGCGCTGTGGTGTAATAGTTAGAGCCTTGGTATGTTACATATAAGGTTGCGGGTTGGATTTCCAGCTACAGCAACATAAATTTGTAAAAAATTATATTTATATGAGTTTTCTATCCCTCATACACATATTTAGTATAGGTGAAATAACAGGGCTATGAACTAAAAAGCTTCATCAAAATTCGTCAACTCTTCATCAGTTAGCGCCCAATAACTATTCTAAGATTCAACATCACGCGTAATTACAGTCTTACCACATTTAAATCTCCTTCAAATTTTCTTCTCTATCCCCTTTCCAGAGAAAGCAACACGTTTACTAACAGGGTTTTCCTGAGGTTAAAAAAAAATTATCAATTAATTAGAATAAATTTATTAAAAATAAATATTTCGAACTAACTTGTTTGAAAGCACTTTTAGATTTTAACAATTATTTCATTCCTGAATAATTTAAGTCTTAATGATTTAACAAGCGGTCAATATTATTGACAATAGCTGTATTTTGTCTTATGTCTATCAACGTTAAGTATTTAAAGCAAATATACGTTAAACCGATTGTAGTACAAACAAATTTTAAACAGGTTATGTTTATAATTATTCCGTTATAATCGAACGTGCGTCAGCAAAAGTTTTTAGGAAGTAACGCGAATAAGTTACGTTAGATGTGAAAATGTATAAACGTTGAGTTTTCAACGTTGATAATTATCCGTTTTTTAAGTTAACGTGCATACGAAAAGTAATACTGATAAGTGTTTTTTTACGTTTATTTAACATTTTAAATGATACACTTTCACTATTTAATAGAGACTGCCAAATAATATGTACACGCGTATCAAATTTCACAAATAAACTAGCCAAAAATGTACATAAATGCGACAAACAAAAAAAAAAAAAACAAATAAGGAAAAACATATATAATTTGGTGATTCCCCTTTTTAGTTTTACTTTATTCAAACAGAATAAAAATAAATTGGGGATTTCCTGTGTATTCAAATAACCAAAAAAAAAAAAAAAAAACGCTCAGAAATTAGGATTTTAAATTCGAATTTCAGAGCGTTTAATGTATGGCAAACATTGATTCTAATTTCTGGACGTTCGAATTACTGAAAGCTCTAATTTGCGAGCGTCTACTGTATGTTAGTTTTAGTCTTAAACGCGTTTTTATGCACTTTGAGTTTTTTTTTCAGAGTTAACGGATATATTTAAGTCGAAAATACAGCTAATATTTAAAACAAAAAATTATCACCTTTTTATCTTCCAACTTGGTGATTTTCAAAAATATTGTTAATAATATTGATCGCATAAGTAGCTCCTTAGTACTATTTAATAAAAAAAAATCCAAAGTTTTAGATACTTATTTTTAAGAAAATTCACCAATCTCATTCATTGTTCAAAAATAGCTCAAATATTAAATTTTTCATCACATTAAACATCTAAGAACTCTCATTCCACTGTATTCACTTGTTAATATAAAATTCATAAATGCATTGGTAATACCCATCAAAGTCTTTAGGCCTATAAACAATTAAAGTCATTATTTAGTTAGATGAGATGGAGGTTTTTTGTGATTTTTTTTTTATTTTTTTTTAATTTTTACATAACAAGTGCATTTTGCAATTAAACCTCAAGCTCTTATACCTTCTCTAACGCATAAGGAAGGTAGGCTTTTCATTAAATTCTGTTATTTACTTTTAAAATATACTCCATGGATTTCCGTTAGTCTCCCTCCAAACGCCTGCTTTCGTCCTTCGTCGCTTGCTCCCCGTTAATGCTAATGAAAACAAAACATAAACAAATAAAACTCATTTTGAAAAAAAAAAATAATAGAGTTCATGTAGCTATTTCTCAACTCTCATGCCAGGCACTTCCTTCTTCTTCCTTGTTATTATTTTGATTTTTTTTTCACTGTGTCCGTTTAAACTGCCCAGTGTAGATGAACGCAGTAGTAGTAGTAGTAGAAAGTCCTTGTTGCTTTTTTTAAATGTATACGTATTTAATGCAATTTGTTTTTTTTTTCTAAATGGGAGATTTTCTTATTTCATTATTACACTCCCCAATATTTATTATTTGTTTAATATACATTTTTTATTTGGGGTTCCTTTTTCTTAATAATTAACCCTATCACGTACAACGTGGCCAATAGGTGACATTTTATACCAATTAATTTAATACCACTAGGAAATGGTCGAACTTGGTTCAATTTTTTTTTATTGTATATTAAATTTAGGTTGAAATCAACTGGTAAAGTACTGGTGCCAAAGTACCACTCCGGAACTAGTTTCATAAATGTCTTATTACAATCAGTTTGGTTTCCTGAGTTTTGGTTTTTCATCCTTAAACAAATTTGATCGAGTCTAGAGTGAGAACTTTTATTTTTTGTATACAAAATTCAGGTCTTAACCAACTGGTACACAACTAGTGCCAAAATGTCACTTCCAAACTATGTCTGTGAGTGCCGCATTATTAGCAAATTGGTTCTCTATATTTGTAAATTTTAGTTTATAAACTAGTTTTACAACTAGTTCCAAAGAGGGACTTTGGGGACAATTGCACCCATCCCAATGACATAGCCATGTTAAATTGTTTGGATAAAGATGAGGTAGAACTCGTGCTAGTTGTCTGGTTCGAATAAAGTAGTATAAAATTACCAACCATGACTTATTTTTTATCATTATTTCAAATATGAAGTAATGTTCTCGATTTTTTTTCTTTCATTTTCTAAAATCTATTTTTAGACTCAGTATTTTTTCAACTATGATGGGAATATACTGAAACTGCACATGTTAGAATTTTATGTTATCAAATTTGTTTTACTAATTTAGTTCATTATTTAATTCAACATTTTATATTTTTTGAAAAATATATTTCCCCTTTTCTCATTTTATACAAAAAAAAAAACAATAACGAACAATATAGGTACAACAAAAATAAAAAATAGAGCGTCTGGCAATTTTCTGCGCATCGATTCCACAAGGTTTTTGTACATTTAAGGAGAGATTTTTCGCCATTCCTTCATTATCATTGATTTTGTAGTCCTTGCTGGTAATTGTCCTTTTTTTATTTGCTGGTCCAGATGCTCACACAAATTTTCAATTGGGTTGATGTCGGATGAAAGGACAAATGCTCCTTTATATTACTATTTTTGCTGTGTGCTTGTGGTCACTGTCTTATTGTAGGTCCCAAGTTTGATCCAAGTCCCATTTTTTATTTTTTGAAATGGTGAGTTAATCTGCTTTAAGCCCAAATTAGTTTGGAAGTATCGTAAAAAAAGTAACGTATCATTCTTATAATGAATAAAAAAAGTATAAAAAATAAAAATATTGTATTTTTTATCTTTTTCTTGTGCATAGAATTAAATGTCAAGTAATAAAATAGAAATTTTCTATTTTCAACAGAACTTTTTTACGATTTTACTTGACAACAGTTTCAATGCATAGAAAAAAGATAAAAATATATTTCTATATTATTTTAACACATTGAATTGATTACAGATACGTTTTTTTACTTTACGATTAGACTAATGAAGCCTTTATTCATAGAAAATTGATTTTCGATATATACACTTAAAATAATACGTCAGTAGAAAAATTTGTCAAACCGGCATCAAATCGATTTGACTAATTTTTAACAAGTTTTTAGTTGAAACACTGATTTACGCAAAGATTTTAGTTATCTTCATTTAACACAATATTAAAAATCCTCGGTACTTTAACTAATTTTGAGTGTTAATTTTCAAAATTATTTAAATTTAACAAAATTTATTCGTTAAATTTAACAAAATTTATTGTTAAAATATAACATTTTTATGTTACTGTTATTACCCGGTAGATGGCGCCACCAATGTATCCGAAGTTTTAAAGATGGCGCTATTTCTTACCCGATTTTTTAAAATGGCCCATATCTCGAAAACTAAGCGAGATAGAGCAAAACGGACAAAATGTTTGCTCTTACTTAAATTTTGATTTGTTAAATTTGACAAAAAATTTGTTAAAATCAAAAAATTTTATTTTAAGCCAAAAAACAGGAATAAATTTTGCTATAGTACACTCTAATTAAATTCTGTTGAAATTTACCCAATTTATAGTAGGAAACTGAACTCCTACTATAAATTGGGTAAATTTACTCTATGTGCGTAATTGAAAAAAAAATACGCACATTGTGTTTAAGTTGGTGCACAAATAATTTGTAATTTTACATTGAAAGTGCGTAAAAATTAAATGAAATTTTGAAATTAGTGTGTTAATTTACTAAATTTCTGTGTAAAAAAGCACGTTTCACGTGTAAATGTACGCATAAAATGCGTAAAAATTCACAAAAAATGCGCAAAAATCCACAGAAAGTTCGTAAAAATCCAATAAAATGCGTACATTTACAACAGTAAGCTACACCCAAAACTTTTTTTAAAATAAAATAAATTAATTTTTAGTACATATTTTATTAATAATAATATCCGAGTCATTCTCTCATAATCGTTTATGTCCCAATTAGTCGTTTTGGGATCTCAAGGCATTTGTATAAAATTCATATAAAATTTTGTTATAACTATTGAATGGGTGCAATGACTCCTGCTCAACAAAATGCCTTCTTTGAAAGGGAGGCAGTAACCGTCAACAATAACGGGAGAAAACGCCTTAAGAGAGATATTGCCTACGCAGGAACAACTGAGTGCAGTGACTCCTGCTCAACAAAATGCTTTCTTTGCAAGTTAGGCAGTACTCAATGAATACTGACTTTGTTGAGCAGGAGTCATCGCACCCAGTTGTTTTACCTAGGCCGTATCTCTCTTACGGCGTTTTCTCCCGTTATTGTTGACGGTTGTTGGTTGACTGCCTCCCTTGCAAAGAAGGCATTTTGTTGAGTAGGAGTCATTGCACCCAGTAGTTCCTGAGTAGACCATGTCTCTCTTACGGCGTTTTCAATTTTGAAATGAGGTTTAGACTACCACATGCGTTAATAATAATTACCAAAAACAATTTCATGCTTATATTGCTATTTCCAGACTCTAATGTGTTTGTGGAAATGTTGTAATTCACAAAAAATAATCCGTTTTCGCTTTTTCTTTTTATTATTTATAATTTGTTTTCAATTTTTTCCAATTTGAAATGTCAGAGTATTTATTGCTATTATAGGATAGTATATTTACCAACTTTTTGCGTAAAAATTTTATTTAACAAAACAATAGTAATTTTAGGCACAATGTGTTTATTTATAAACACATAATGTCTAAAAATACTTTGTGTGTGTATTATTGTGTATGGAAGTGTGTATAAAAAAAGTTTACGCATTTTTTGTTTATATTTACTGAATTTTCGTAAAATTAAACAAAATTTTACCCATTTTATAGTAGCAAATTTACAAACATTTTTTAGAGTGTAACATATTTTTCTGTCCAGCCAACAGACGTATTATTTTCAGTGTATAAAATCATAAATGGTTATATAAAAAATATTTTTACTCGGGTAGTGTAATTTTTACAAAAAATTCCATTTGGTTTTATTTATTGAAAAATATAAATATTTTTTATTTTAATTAAAAAATTTTTTTTCATTTTAACTGAAGGCTCAGTTAAATTAAATTTTCAAAATCAAATTGTAGTACACTTGATATACAAGACGTTTTATTAATTTTTCTACTAACTTATTTTTTTGAGTGTAGCCTGTAACTGAGAAATTTTTTCGGTGTACATTTAAAGGTTAAATAAAGTTTGGCCTGTTCTGGCCAATACTCATACCTTTGCCAAAAAAGAAAAATTTTATATATAAAAACGAAAATAATTTGCATCCGTTGCATTTATTTATTTGTTTTTTTCCTACTCTTCTCTGTTCATACAAGTTTTTTTTTTCAGTTTTAAAAGTTATTCTCCCTCCCATCTTAAAAGTTGCATAGAAGAAGTCATCTTTGAACTTTTCTGCAGTTTTTTTTTATTTTACTGTTTTTGTTTTGTTTTTAATTAATTAATGTACTGCCGCTGCTGCTGGTATATGAACTTCCAGTGCTACTTGCTGCTTGCCAACCGACTTACGAGTATAAAAAAAACAACAAACCAAAAGTACATTTTCTACAAGTTTTATTTCGTTTCGTACTAAATATAAAATGTTTCCAACTCTTGGATAGGCTCGATTCTTGTTCTTTACATAAATTAAGTAGTGTTTTTTTGTATTTGTACCTGTATTTACCTTTTAAGTTTTATGATCGCAGGAGGTGTTGGTGGGGTCCTTTTTAGTTGTTTCAAAAATTTGAGCAATGTTGTTTTGTATTTGGTTAAACTTATATAAGTTAGTGGTAACCAAAGAGGTGGTAAAAAAAAATGAAGATGATGAAGTAGAATAAGAATTTTAGTTTATTTAAATGGAAGTTGCAACTTTTTGGCTGTTGTTGTATGGTTTTTTTCTCGTTTTGTTTTGAAAAAAAAGAAAACATTTGCACAGTAATTTGTTTTGAGATTAAATTTGAATATATAAGTTTTCTTTTAAGCTTATTATAAAGGAAGGTTCCGCAAGGAAAAATCTTCAATACCGAGAAGTTTTCGACTAGGCATAGATAATCAAAAATGCCACACTGACAATGGAGCTTCATTTTGTGTGAGATGAAGGGAATAAAAGTAATTAATTATATGTAAGAATTATAGCGACATGGAAAAAAATACAAAAATGAAAGATGGGGCCAATTTGAACCCAGTTTTTAATCGCCAAAAATCTGATTGCGCATCGTTATTTTTTCTCCTATGCAACATATCTGAGTTTTATAACGATCTGGCTATCCATTAGACCGTACCACCTTACATGCAAGAAAAGTGCGCGGTACACCCTCGAATATAATGTATTTTTGCAAGACAATTTTGAATTTTTTTTTGCCGAATGTAGGGGTCGTCTTTTTTAATTTTCCGTTCGACCCCTACGTTCCTTGCTAAAGTAATTTAGATTCGACGGTGTGAGAGAATTGTCTTTATCCATCCCAAGTGAGAGAATTGTCTTTATTAAACTATTCTGAGGTATAGGGTATATTAAATTATTGCAGTACACAGATTGACTAAGAATCAATTGCTGAGTCTCTTTAGTAAAATATAAGAATTCGAACTAGAGGCTGAATAATATCTGCCTTCACCAATAAGAATTCTTTTTTAAATAAAAATTTTACGCTCAAAGTTGGTAATAATAAATATTTGTGCCAAATTTGGGTAAAATCGATTCATTAATAAAAAAAAAAATGCCTTTCACAAAAAATGGGTTTTAAACGCTTAAAATAATTTTTCTAAAAAAAAAAAAAATTAAATAGGATTAATATAGGAAACCATGTGAATCCTCCTTTTAGGCATACGGTATGTTCATCGAGCTTATGTAAAACACTACGAGGAATATTTTTGTGGAACATTTTAACCTTCTATCTCTTCAATTAAAGGGAGTTTTTTGGTCCCATTTTAAAAAGGGACAAAAAGGACCCGTAAATTGAAGAGTTAAAGGGTTAAAATGTTCCACAAAAATATGTGTCATGAAATTCTACTATAGTCTCTGAAGACATCAGAATTAAAAATTTAACTTAAAGGCCAGTAATAAGTAAAAACTTAAAATGTGTTTAAGGGTTAATTTCGCTCAAATGTCCCACAAACCGGGATTTTAGGGAGAAACCATGGGAATCTTCCATTTTAGGTATAGGATGTGTTCAGCGAACTTATGTAAAACATTACGAGGAATATTTTTGTGGAACATTTTAACCTTCTAACTCTGCAACTTAGGGGTCTTTTTTGTCCCTTTTTAAAAAGGGCCCAAAAAATTCACTTTCATTGAAGAGTTAAAGGGTTAGAATGTTCCACAAAAATGTTTCTCGTACTGTTTTACAAAAGTCCGCTCAACACATCTTATACCTAAAATGGAAGGTTCACATGGTTTGAATACTCAACACTCTTAAATGCGTGAAATTTGTGTAAAAATCATGAATTTAGGCATTTCAAAAAATCCATTTTTTTTTAATTTATGGCAAAAAATAGTAACTAATTTTTTAATGATCTATTATATAACAGTAGAAAATTACAAAAAAAAGAAAAAAAATATCTAATTTTATATAATGTTTTTTTATATTCCCTCAAACTTAAGTAATTTTTGGATTTTCAACAAAAAAAAAATGTATTTTTTGGAGCAATAAAAAATAATTGTTTTGAAAACGTATACTAAAATGCATATTTTTATTTAACTAAAAATATACTGAGGTAATTAAAAAAAAAATTTTCGAACAAGTTTTTAAAAAACTGTATTTTTGAGAATTATTTTCGTGAAACAATTAAATCCCATTTTTCTGTTCAGTCATTATACCCTACACCACTATGTGGTCAGGGTATTATAAGTTTGTGCTGATGTTTGTAACTCCAAAAAATATTGCTCCTAGACCCACCTTATAGTATACCGATCGCCTCAGAATTTTTTTTTATTTCGATTTAACGATGTCCGTCTGTCCGTCCGTCCGTCTGTCTGTCTGTCTGTCCATGCATTCTTGTGCGCACTCTACAGGTCGCAAATATTAAGATATATATGATATATGAAACTTGGTACACCGACTTATGTCGGCCCAAGGACGAAGCCTATTGATTTTGGTTAAAACCGGTCCATGTTTAGACCTAGTGCCCATATAAGGGTCCCCCAAAATTATATTGTTTATACGCTGCTGGTCGCAAATATTAAGATATTTTGATGAAATTTGGTACACCGACCTATATCAGCCCAAGGACGAAGCCTATTGATTTTGGTTAACACCGGTCCATGTTTAGGCCTAGTGCCCATATAAGGGTCCCCCAAAATTATATTGTTTATACGCTGCTGGTCGCAAATATTAAGATATTTTGATGAAATTTGGTACACCGACCTATGTTAGCCCAAGGACGAAGCTTATTGATTTTGTTTAACAGCGGTCCATGTTTAGACGTAGTGCCCCCAAAATTATATTGTTTATACGCTGCAGGTCGAAAATATTAAGATATTTTGATGAAATTTGGTACACATACCTATGTTGGCCCAAGGACGAAGCCTGTTGGTTTTGGTGAACATCGGTCCATGTTTAGACCTAGTGCCCATATAAGAGTCCCCCCAAAATTGGCTTGGTTACAAACTGCAGGTCGCAAATATTAAGATATTTTAATGAAATTTGGTTCGCTGATTCACATTATAGAACATTTTGACACAAGCCCTATTTTAACACATTCGAATTTCGGATCCAAACATTAGTTGGCTTTTACCCAGACTGGTGTAGGGTATTGTATAGTCGGCATGCCCGACTTTAACCTTTTTACTCGTTTTTGCATAAAATTCTCTGAGTTTAGCGCCCTCTCTTGGCGGCAAAAGCAATCACACCAAATATTTTTTTCATATTTGTTTGAGTTACTTTCTTATATTTAAAAAAACCTTCTTTAATCACAATTTGAGATAAAAAATTTTTTTTTGATGTTTGTCCATGGGACGAAGCATAGTGCGACGGCGTTACTATAAATTAGCATTTATCGTAAATTTGACAACTTTCTATGGGGTGAACTTCAAAAATCAAACTGTGAATTGCTTCAATATCTTTCAGGTATACACAATACTTAAAACAAAAAATCATTTTTTAAATTTGATTTTTGGCTAATTAAGTTCTTTATTTTTTTGCGATGCTGTTGGATTTATAATAAAATTCTACCCCAAAATCATGTATCATACCTGTCCCGTGGTCATCATTTTGTTCTTCAAATGATGATATTCCCAAGCTGAATATAATTCGCAATTTGCACCTGTGTACCGTTTACGTATGCCGGATGGTAGGGTACCGGTTAGGGGTTAATATTAAAAACCAGTTGCTTTTGAGAAAATTTTGAATAGGCTCTCAAAAATAAAGTTGCTTTATGTTATAATAAGTAGTTTGAAACAGAAAATTTTATTGGCTATTTAAACTAAACCACACTTCATTAATATGTAGAATATTTTCCTTGTGGTGAACAATACTTTCAGAAAAGGTTCTATAATTTAATGAAAACAAATAATTTTTAATTAAACAATTTCTTTAAAATTATGCATTTAATGGATTCTATTGTCTACACTCATTTCAATTTGAAGACTAAATTATGAGATGAATAAAAACCGCGTAATGCACAAATTATGAAAAAAAATGTATATATTCTGCAGTTCCATTATCCCTGCATATAAACAAATAAAATATGAGACCATATCTAGAATTCAAAGAAAATACTAAAATTCATTTATTTTATGAATATATACAGAAGATAACGCATAAATAGCACAATCTGATATACATACCTTTCAAAGTGAAAATTTTTAAAGATTCTCAAAACAAACATAAACGAAGGCTTTTATACATTGTTATCAACTAGATATGTACACGTGAGTGGGTTTTGACTCACAATCACGAGAGAAAAATTTCATATACATTCACTCACGAAGAATTTTTTTCTACTCATACTCACTCACGTTCACGTTAGCAAATGAAGATCACGAGTGATTTACGTGAGTCACGCAAAATTCTGCTTATGTTCCCATCTCTATTATCAACCCAATTAAGAGTATAACTTGCGTCAAAATTTTATAAAAAATTATAAAAATGAGATAAAATCTGAAATATAGCCCATATGGGCGATAGGTAAAAATATGGACCGATCCTATCTAGAATCAACAGACATTGTCCTTGGGACCATGTGAGTCAGCGAAACAAATTTCATTGAAATATCTTTGTATTTGCGACCTGCAGCGTGTAAACAAGCCAATTTTGGGGGGACCTTTATATGGGCACTAGGTCTAAACATTGACCGACTTCAACCAAAATCAATAGGCTTAGTCCTTGGGCCGACATATGTCGGTGTACCAAATTTCATCAAAATACCTTACCAGACAGACGGACGGACGGACAGACGGACATCTTTAAATCGAAAGAAAAAGTGATTCTGAGTCGATCGGTATACTAAAAGGTGGGTCTAGGTCCAATATTTTTTTTGTGTTAAAAACATCAACACAAACTTATTATACCCTGTCTATGTAGTGTATTTTTCTAAACTTTTAAGTTAAAGTTATTTGATTCCAACTAGATTTGTTTCACTTAACTGCACTTGTGTTGTCACTCCGTTTGCCCTTAACTGTAATTCGGTTTCTTTTTTTTTAACGTTTTTTCTTTAGAATTAAAGTTTTTTTTTGTTTCTCCTTACAAGGCCCAACGAAAGACATTTCAATTTATGCCGTTTTTTTTTTTTTGGAGCAACAAACATCAAGGGGAAGACAGCGAATATTTTATTCATAAATTCTAGGGTTTTGGGGTTGCACACTACTACCACGATGTTAATGATGATGATGACGAAGAGTAATAAATGTGCATATGCTACCTTAACTAAAGATTCAAAGAATGAATTCATGTTTTGAAAATTATATTAAACATTTCTTAGCTCATTTCTTGAAAGTTATAGACGCAACAACACTTTTTTATTGATTCAATCCGATTATTTTTGTAGAGGAGACAAAATTTAAATTTGAGGATGAAATGGAGAGGTAAAAATCATTTATATCTATGTTGTGTTTTAGTTGTTGATTTACTTCCTTACTTATTCCGGACCTCTTTCTACCTTGCAGGGTAGGGGTTTTTGCAAAGACTTATCCATTTTCATCTATCTTGTGCTGTTGTTTTGGCTGTTCTAGGCACGATTCTTATTTCAGTGAGAATCTTGTTGATTGTGTCTTGTCAAGTTACTCTTCTTTTTCCTCTGGTTCTTGTACCGACCGGTCGCTTCTAATACTCGTTTCGCCAGGCGGAACTCTGGCATTCTGACAACATGCCCAAATCATCTTAACTTTTGGCACTCGGTTTTATTATTTAACGGTTCTTTTGAAATGCTTGCTCGTATAGTGTCATTTCGTATTCTGACTCGTCGTGCTTTATCTGCTACATGCTGTAAATATTTCATTTCCGATGCCTGAACTCTGCTCTGATTTTTCGATGTAAACGCCCATGATTCACATCCATACGTGAGTGTTGGTATATACGGGTACGTGGAGTTGTATATTGCAAGTTTTGTTCCCTCCGTTAGTTTTTAGTTTTTGTTTAAAACTACCCTACGGGGAATGAGCAGTCAATTGCCCTCCAAGGACCTATCCCGTGACCGGCCAACCGAAGACATATTACTAAATAAATACAAATATGAACAAAAGAGAATGAATTAATTTTCTAAGTATTTTGTGATGGGCAATTCTGTAACGTTTTAACCACAAAATTCGGTAGTTAAATTGACAAGTTTTCATAGTGAACTGACAACTTAACTACCGAATTTTGTGGTTAAAAAGTTAGAGAATCCCACTACTGATCCGTTATTTTCACTGTTGCTTTTAAAAAACTTGACCGATACCGAAATAAAAAACAATATTCGCGGCATATTTATATCCTACACCACTATGTGGAGAGGGTATAATAAGTTTGTGCTGATGTTTGTAACACCAAAAAATATTGGACCTAGACCCACAATTTAGTATACCGATCGACTCAAAATCACTTTTTGTTACGATTTATCCGTCCGTCCGTACGTTTTTCTGTCTGTGCATGCATTCTTGTGCGCATTCTACAGGTTCGCAAATTGGAAGCCCATTAATTTTGATTAAAATCGGTTCATATTTAGTGTCCATATGAAGGTCCCCCAAAATTGGCTTTTTTACACGGTCTTAAATAGGAAGATATTTCAATGAAATTTTGTTCACTGACTCACATGGTTCCAAGGACAAAGCCTATTGATTCTAGATAGGATCGTTCTGTATTTGGACCTATCACCCATATGGGCTATATTTTCGATTTTCTCTTCTTTTATCATTTTATATAACTTTTTGACACAAGTCCGTTTTAACCCATTCGAATTTCGGATCCAAACATTAGTTGGCTTTCAATCAGACTGGTGTAGGGTATTATATAGTCGGCATGCCCGACTTTAGCATTTTTACTCGTTTAATTTAATTATGGCCAACGCAAAAAACGAGTCAACTGCCAGTAAAGGACCTATCCCATCGGGGGCATATTCAAGGCACTTCCACTATATTTGTGTGTGTGTTAATGTTTTTTTCTTTTCTATGTTTTTCTTTTCCACTTTTTTTATTTGCTTGTAATGTTTGTTTTTTCTTTTTCTTTTTTATTTGAACAGAAACTAAAATTATTTAACTTCACCGTCAGCCAGCGATTATGCATAAGCAAAATTAGCTCAGACGGTAGAGCGTTTGCCTTGCCAGCAGAACGTTGTATTATCGAGCCCTACTTGACACCAAGTAGATCTTTTTTTAATTCTTAATTTTTTACTAGTTTTTTTGAAAAGCTATTTTTAGACACACCACCTTACGTGTCACAAGGTGTTCAAACTGCGGCAATTGGTCCCTTCCAATGACAACGCCATGTCTCTTTCAAACAAAAAGACCGATCAAGGACCGGTCCCTGCCCCCTTTGAACCTATTCTGCGTATCACTTTGGACCGGCCCCTTTCCCCGTAGGGTAAGCATACATACGCAGTTGTGGCTATTCTACGATTCAAGTCCTTATCCGCTTTTCCGCCTTCGCTGACTCCCAAACATCGGAACTGTTAAACTTGCTTTAAGATTTCAGAACCGATGTGTATTTGATGTTGGTGTTTATCGCCGCTTATTATCATAGTCTTTGACTTTTTCCTGTTAATGAGGGGGCCTCATCTAGTCATTTCATCAGTGAAAATATTAAAAATAATTTGGAGAGATTCAGCTGATTTTACTACCAATGTCACGTTACCTGGGTGTGCTAAACTTTTCACAGGTTGCATATTCTAATTTCCAATTGTCATACGAATAAATGATTATTTAAACCTTTTCTGAATGATTCCTTACAACTAGCTCGTCCACTGACTAACCTTTTTAGCGCTTCTTACCATGCGGGAGTTTCCCCTCGTGCTGGAAGTTTGCCAACATCCAGCCAATCCCCAAACAGGCAGCGGATAATAACCCTGAAAATTGCCGCCCGATCACAATATGCTCTGCGCTCTCCAAGGTGATGGATAGTATCGTTAATTACCATCTTACTGAATATCTAGAGTCAAACTCATTTCTTAATGATCGACAGTATTGCTTTCGTAGAAATCGTTCTACGGGGGACCTGTTAGCGTTGCTTTCGGAGCGTTGGAGTCGGTCCATTTACCGTTTTGGTGAAAGAAAAGTGTTTGCGTGTATGGCACGAGGCTCTTGTGCCAAAGCTTATTGCTTTTGGTGTGAGTAATGACTTCGTTCGTTTTATTTCGAGCTTTCTCAGAGATCGCACTATTCGTATTGTTATAAATGGGGTCTCATTCGACGAATTTCAGCTGAACTCAGGGATACCGCAGGGCTCAGTTCTTTTTACCTTTCCTATCTCTTATATTCCTGAATGACCTCCTTGGTCAAACTTTTAACCCTATATACTCTTTCGCAGGTGACAGTAACATTTGTCATTCATATTCTTCCGATCGTCGGCCAAGCCTTGAGGAGATTGGGGACAAAAGGCAAATGAATGAATGAATGACACACTCAAACGTGCCTTTTCTAAATCTCTGAGTGGGGTCGGGCGAATATGTTCGACTTTAATGCTCGCAAGACCCAATAATGTATGTTAACCCATAAGACTGTGTGGTCAATACTGCCATCTGTACATATGGGTGATATCGATATTGAGTAATCCGATACTCTTGATGTTGTCGGCATGAAAATTCAGTGTTTGTAGTCGATTGCCCAATAGATCGCACAGCGCATTCCAGAGAGAATTCGTTTATCAGTCGCACTAGCCGTATGTGGAATAAGCTCCCCGAAGAGGTCTTTGCTGTTACTCACAATGTAGAAAAATTCAAATCAAATATTCACAAATACTACTCTCTCTTTCCTCCTCCCCATAATCTATTTTCCTAATATCAAAACAATGCACTGCATTAGTAGGGGGCATCCCCTTAGTGTTGGTCTCATGTATAAAAAAATATATATATCGTCCATCAGTATTATAAAACGAGTAAAAAAGTTAAAGTCGGACATGCCGACTATACAATACCCTACACCAGTCTGGGTAAAAGCCAACTAATGTTTGAATCCGAAATTCGAATGGGTTAAAATGGGGCTTGTGTCAAAATTTTCTATAATGTGAGTCAGCGCACCAAATTTCATTAAAATATCTTAATATTTGCGACCTGCAGTTTGTAACCAAGCCAATTTTGGGGGGCACTAGGTCTAAACATGGACCGATGTTCACCAAAATCAATAGGCTTCGTCCTTGGGCCAACATAGGTCTGTGTACCAAATTTCATCAAAATATCTTAATATTTGCGACCTGCAGCGTATAAACAATATAATTTTGGGGGGACCCTTATATGGCACTAGGTGTAAACATGGACCGATGTTCGCCTAAATCAATAGGCTTCGTCCTTGGCCTGATATAGGTCGGTGTACCAAATTTCATCAAAATATCTTAATATTTGCGACCTGTAGAGTGCGCACAAGAATGCATGGACAGACAGACAGACAGACAGACAGACAGACGGACGGACGGACAGACGGACATCGTTAAATCGAAATAAAAAAAAATTCTGAGCCGATCGGTATACTATAAGGTGGGTCTAGGACCAATATTTTTTGGTGTTACAAACATCAGCACAAACTTATAATACCTTGACCACATAGTGGTGTAGGGTATAAAGATACGGACTCAGTATATCGCCTTGTCGCACACCTTGTATGGTTATGAACTCTTCGGATGTAGTGTTCCCGGTTCTCACATAGTTTCGGAATATTTCATAAAATCTTTTGATACTTCTGATTAGTTTGTTGCCCACGTTCCTTCCTTGAAGCTCCTGCCATATTTCTCGCCATTTTACCGCTTTTTCCAGATCTATAAAGCAGCAATGGGTCTTCTTATTAAACTCGATGTTTTTTTCCTATATTTGTATCATCGTGAATATTAGATCTTGTGTTCCACGATTTGGGCTAAAACCACACTGTTCCTCCTCAAGCTGGTGTTCTATAATACCCCTACGGAAAATTTTAACAAACTGTCACCGAACTGGCCCCTTTATATGAAATAGACTGGTCACTTTTACATGGCGTTGTCATAGGAGGGGGAAATTGACCCCTTGTGACATGTCACAAGACAAATCCCAGGACAGGTCCCTGTACTTTGTTTTTTATGAGAGTTCAGTAACCTGGCCTAGGATATGTCTTGTGACATGTCACATGGGGTCAATTTCCCCCTCCTATGACAACTCCATGTAAAAGTGACCAGTCTATTTCATATAAAGGGGCCAGTTCGGTGACAGTTTGTTAAAATTTCCCGTAGGTACACTTTAGTTGTGCGGTGAGTATTCTTGAGTATATTTTACCCGCTACAGGTTGTAGTGATTCTGGTATAACTGATTGTCTCCCTTTTTAAATATTGGATTGCTTATTGCTAAGTGCCAGTCGATGGGAATTGTTGCCTGCCTCCATGCTGCGTTGATAACTTTGAGTAGCAAAATATGTTCATCCTCTCCCATATATTTCACATGTTCTGGAGCTATACCATCATGTACAGCAGCTTTGCCTAATTTTATGGTGAGTTCATCGTTCAAGATTTGTTGAGGGTCTTCCTCATCCTCTGGGAGTATATATTCTTCGGCTAACACTGTGTTGCTTTCTTCATTCAATAACTCAATAAAATACTCTCGCCATCTCTCCATTATCTTGTTGTCTTCTCTCAATTATTCTCCATCCTTGCTTCGCATAAATTTTATTGGAAATTCTTTGGGTCTTCTAAGATTCTTTATGGTTCTATAGAATTTGTTGATTTAAGGATGGAATTCTTTAAAAACTCTGATCTTCACGTCACTCCGTTTGACTAACTGCCACATCTTGCATATACCTCTTTATATGTATGTATGAATGTGTGTGTGTTTATATTAATGTATGCCATGCACTTGTTGTCAAAGCTTAATTGAAGGCATCAAGATTTTTGTATACTTTTACAAATGACTTGGCATACAAAAAAACAAGATGCAGTCGCTGTCGCAACAGCAGCAACAGCAAGTAGTCTCAGACTGAAACGCAGTACACATAAATACATACATATCCTCACAACATTCGTTCATTTGCTCAATCCTTTTCATATGCACTACCATAACTTATAGTAGCAGTAATCTTTTTATATAGAAATTTTCTTTTTATGAATCTTTTGTTTTCCTTTCTTTGAATATTATTTCGTTTTTGTATTTGTGCATAAATGCACAAATAAGAGCTTTTTTTTTGTGTGTAATGTTGTTCTTGTTGGCTTTGCAACATTTTTTGTTGTATTTATTTTCTCGTTTTATATTTTTGTTCTTGTTGCCGTTTTTCTCTGAAGACAATTCTAAGGTAAAGTACTTGAAATTAAGTAACGTCAAATTTGTAGTTGGTTATATTTGTTGTAGATTTGTTTGTGTGAGTGGGGGGTAATGGGTATGAGCGTACCTTATGGGTTTTAAGTAACGAATGCAATTAAGTCTCAAGTTATTAACTTAAATAGAATAAAAGATAAAGAAGATAAAGAAATTTCACAAAAAGAAGGAAATCAGTTAAAGAAGAAAGGGTAGTTACACTGATATGATTCAAAAAAAGGTGTCAATTAAGTACATTTTTAAAAAGGTACCAAGCGGGTGCTTTTTAGGGAAAATTTTCAATTTCTTAGTAATGTTTTTTTAGAAAAAGGCAGCTACCATTATTTCCTTTATACCAACTTAGAACTTTTTTTTCTGAATAAGCACTAAATTAGAAATTTTTATGAAAAGTACCAAACGGGTACTTTTTTAGGTACTTTTTAAGAAAAAAAGGTGCAAATTAGGTATTTTTTTAAGAGAAAAAGTACCCAGTAGTTGTTTATTTTAACAAAAAGTACTCATTCGTTATTATTCTGAAAATGGAACAGGTTTGGTAACTTTTATAATAGTAGTTTTTAGGAAAGTATAAATTAAATACTTCATCAAAAAAGTTTAGGGTGCTTAATTAAAAAAATAGTACCATTTAAATAATTCCATTTTGAAACAGAATTTGTGTTTATAAAAAAGTACTAATTTTGTAATTTTTATCAAAAAAATTCTCGAAACCTTTTCTTAATTCTCTATCCTGGATATTTTTCAGTGCATTTTTCAACTACATCTTTAAAAGTGTATTCTTCCCTGCTTTCAAACCCCTAACGATTTAACTTATACATTTGTGTTTTCTTTCTAGAATTTCAAAAAGAAAAATAAATACCTGGAAAAATCAACATCATGCATTCATTTAAATATACAATTCACATTTGCCAAGATTTGTGGGAGGGTTAGAAGTTTACATACGAATTAAGCTTTAGCTAAGGAACAAGATATCTACTATTTGCACATATGAGGTCAATAGATTTAACAAGGATGTCTAAAAGTTTTCATATATGAATTTCTACAAGATTTATCTTGAACATTTTCTAAATAGAACATCAACATCATCATCATCATCATGGTATTTGTTTAGCAAATAAATGTTAAATGCATGAGTTGGTATTTGAGTGTTTTGACTGTATTCTTAGAAAAATAAAGAAAAATGAAGAAAAAAAGAAAATGCTTTGTGAGCATATTCTACTTGTGTGCAAAGGAAGAAAGATTTCCTAAGTATAGAAATATTTTTTTTTTCCTCTATAAAGATATACTGCAACATACATACCTAATTCTACATTTAACAAGAAAACTTTTGTTGATATAAATTTAGATGCATATGCAGATATTTGTATAATAAAATATGCATGCAGTTTTTCGTAAGATAAGTCTAACGACTTTATATATAACTTATTTATATACAGGTATTTTTTAGAAGCATGTATGTATGCGTATAATTTGAAAATACAGCTCATGTGTGTCATACTATGGGCCAAAAGTTATTTTCGTGGAAAGTTCAAAATCTAAAAAGTAGTAAACATTAATCCCGTAACCGGCCGGCAATACAGGCTTCAGGTGGGGTTTTTAAAATTTATTACTATTACGTCACATAAATATTTCTTAACTCCACTCTAAAAATGTTTACGGTTTTAGTACTATAAAATATGTAAAGTTTTATTTAATTTTACTAAAATTTTGTAAATATAAACAAGAATTGCGTAAAACTTTTTTGTACATACTTCCAAATACACACAAGGTATTTTTAGAAATTATGTGTTTGCAATAAACATATTATGCCTGAAATTGGTATTCTTTTTTTAAATAACACTTTTACGCACAAAGTTGGTAAATATACTAACTTATAATAATAATATTAAATATTTAGAAAAAGATGAATAGGAAAGAAAACTATGAATTAGCCACACTAAAAGCAAGGCCTTACCGTGTGTTAGATGGCTAAGCTGTTCGATTCCTACAGCTGACAGGTTGTTGAAAAAAAAAATTATCATATATAGACAATCTGGCAATAAAAATATAAACAATAATACAATTTAATGGAAAATCACTGATGAAGCCTGTCCAGAAAAAAAAGGCAGAAACTAGATCTAGTCTGATTTGCAAATTAATAATGTGTTTATAACTTTGAAAAAATATTTATTCTTCTTCTTAATCTCAAACCTACTTAACTAAAATTAATAAAAATGAATATTAATTAAAATATTAATTGCATTTGAAAAAACAACACTTTATTGGCATTGCCAGATATTTTTACTCCATTTGTTAGTTGTTTTTCAACTGTTAAAATTAATAACAATTGAACACTATATGCAACAACTAAAACTAATATGCAAGTGCTTGTGAAAATTTAAATGTTACTGACACTTTAGAAAACATTGTATTCTATTGTTGTTTCTACATGAATGGATGTTACTTAGGGATGCCAATCGGGATTGATATTTGAAAATCCCGATATCGGGATTTTCGGGACTACGGAATTTTTCGGGATTCGGGGATTTTTCGGGATTTCGGGATTTAAATTTTTCTTTATTTGTAAAAATTTGTATGTTATGTAACGAATTTTTTTATAGAATAAAGCGTTTTATAATTATTTAATAGTTGTTAATTAATAATGTGGTACATTTTATAAATATTGAAACATCTCAGTCAGAAATTGATAGTGGTACAAAAAATCAAGTACCTGCATACCACTGGGTAACCGCGATGTTAAAAATAAATGACTGGCAGAAGACTCATTTGGGACGCTTTGCCAGCGTTTGCAAAAATCGTTTTGCCAGTATTTGTTTTACAATACATCACGGCAGGGCCAAAAAAGATACATATGAACTTTTTTAAAATTTTATTTTGGAAAATATAATTCCAAACCACATATTTATTGGTTTTGGCAGCGTTTTGCCAAAGTTAAAAATTTTGTTTCTCCAGTACTTTTCCGGCGTTTTTTGAACTGCCGGTCCTTTTGTCTATTGACGTTATCATATTGGAAATAGGAAAGCAATTTTTGTTAGTACTTGTACCACCTGTTAAAATACCTTGCCATCGCTTTGCCGTTTGTATTTTTCTGGCTGGGATAATATATGAAGGCCTGTCATTAAGTACACTTGCGGCCAGTATTTTGAAAGCAGATTTTAAAACAGATTCGTTGCGATAACCTTGCCCAATAAATCGTGTAATTACAGCAACAAAGTTATTTGCTTATCGTTATCAAATGTTTTCATGGAAGAGTTCAAACTTACAGTCCCAGCCAAAATTAGGTTTCAGAAATCGAATTTCGCTTGGAAGAATAAATCGGTAAAATGACAAACAAACTTGATTTTTCGCATGTATTACTAAAAAAAAATTTTACCAAAATTTCCAATTTTTCTGGAAAGTCTTTGCATAGTTTACTCGAATAATCTACTTAATTTATAATTTTACCAATATCTTGGCATCAATTTCTTGTCAATATGAGAAAATTCAAGAAAAACGTAGGTAATTTAAAATTGCTCACTTTCTTTATTTGCGTTTATATTAATATTAAAAAATAAGAAAATCCCGGGATTTTTGAGAAATAATCCCGGGATTCGGGATTTTGCTAATCCCGAAAATCCCGGGATTTCGGGATTCGGGATTTCCCGTTTGGCATCCCTAATGTTACTACATTGCTAGGTCTGTAAAAACAACAGAGTAGTACACTCAAAAAAATAAGTTAGTAGAAAAATTAGTAAAACGTCTTGTATATCAAGTGTACTAGTTTTCAGAAATTTTTTTGCTGAAATTCCGTTTTCAGCAAAAATTTTAGTTATATTTTTTAGCACTAAACTAATTTTGAACTAATGTTTTACTAATTTATTTTGCTACAAAAATTGTGCTGATAACCGCATTCACAGCGTGGACGACAACCAGATAGACAAGATGTAGATTTCGAAGCTTGTCTGGAAACGGAAATGACAAAAAAAGAAAAACAACTCTACACATATTCTATATTTAAATTTTGAGCAAATAAATTAACTAAAGTAAAATTGCGCTACAAGTTTTTTGAGTTTTTTTCAGTCTACTAATATTCAGCAAAAAGTTTAGTGATTTTAGCAAGGAGTTTTTTCATTTACAGTCGACTAAGGGTTAGCAAAACTTTTGCTGAAGATTACTATTTTTTTGGTAAAAATCAGCTCGCTGATTTTCAGCAAACCTTTTGCTGAAATTACCAACTTTTTTGCAAGCACGCTCCTGACTAAAAATTTGCTGACACAGCAACATTTTTTGCTGACTTTACTGACTTTTTTTTTGAGTGTACATTGGAAGATGACAAAGTAAATTGTGGAACAAATTTTTTGTTGTTTTTTCTTTGATAATTTAAATATTTAATAACGCTCCTAGACGAGAACAAAAAATTCTCATTGAGTTTGTAATTTAACTTAACAAATAATTCCAGAAATTTTAAAAACGTCGTCCCCTGACAATTTCCTTAGGCAAGAGTGAAATCTGGATAGGGACATGCCTACAACGGATTATTGTTCACAATTTGTTAAATACGTTTTTGATTTTAGGATATTTAATTCCTTTAAACAATTTTAGTTATTTTTAAGGAAACATAAATATTTGTCGCATTTTTAACTGCACATGTGACAGCTCACGACCTCTAAGCATCAAGTAGAGTCCAGAGCAACTCCTTTTTGAAAAACCACACAACCCGTAAGGAACTAATATCTGGCAAACTGGACACGACCTCTAAGATTAACCGTCTAATGGCTAAGGATGCCTCAGGGCAGCTATCCTAAAATTGTTCATAAATTCGTCAAATGTGTATTTTATAATCATAACTGAAGCAATTCCGATAGAAAACTTAATTCTCTATATCTTTTGAGAGGAAATTTTTTCCAATTAGTGTACGGTTTGAAGCTAGGAAGGGCAGAATTTAAAATTTCGAAAAATTGCAATAAATAATTATTTTAAAACGAACACAATTTTCAAAAATCTAAGAAACATATTTTAGTTTACTAAAAACTTGTAATAATGAACCGAAAGCAAGATTGAAGTTTTAGTTTTTATAATCAGTTCTTACTTTGGTCCTAGGCCATAATGGGTTCTCTCAGGATTCCTTTAAAGGTATCGTCTTAACTTGTGAAACGAGTGGGCGGATGTTTATAAAATTTCGCAAAAAGAATATATTTAGTATTGATAGCAATGTATCTTCATTTAAACAATATATATTGAATTTAATGTACGTTTTCGCTCAATTTCGCATTTTCCGAAAAAGAAAATCGCTAAATCTTCTTAAGTAGCAGCACGAAAAATGTTAATTTGGGACGCACACAGAATAATCCATATCGATTACCTTCAAGAGGGGAAAAAATAAACGGCAAATAATATGAGAACTTATTAGACTGATTCAACGACGATTTAAAAAAAAAAACGACCCCATTTGGCCATGAAAAAAGTTCTTCTTCATGAAGACAATGTAAGGGTGCAAACGGGTATAGTCTCAAGGGCAGAATTGTAGAAATTGGGCTACGAATTGGTATCTCATTAACCATATTCTACAGATTTAACCCCTGGTGATTATTTTATATTTCTAAACCTAAAGAAATGGCTCGGTGGAAAGAGATTCAGCTCCAACGATGAAATTATTGCTCAAACAAATGCCTATTTTGAGGACCTCAAGAAATCCTATTTTTTGGAAGGAATAAAAGAAGTGGAGAAACGTTGAACTAAGTGTGTTGAGCTAAAAGGAGACTATGTTGAAAAATACAATAAAAACTTTAAAACTAACTAAAAACCGCCCTGGTAACAAAAAAAGCGTTGCGTGCAATTAGTAGTATGAATACAGAGTCGTTCAGAAATAGTAACCACATTAAGAAGTTGAATTAACTGTTAATGAGAAAGATTAATATCTGGCTTAATCAAATATTAATATTAAGCAGTTAGTTCGACTTTTACGAGATTAACTTTTCTGTCTAAACGAAGTGATACTGAGCAAATGTTGGGCGCCAATTAAAATAATGCTTTCTTATATTACGAAAATCCATTACTAATTTGTAACTTTATATGTTCAAGTTTTCTAGCGTCCTCAACCATAGTGCTGGCAAGTTTATTACTTGAATATTTTTTGCTGCTGTTATATCTCTTTAGAATTGCATTAGATGATGCACATTTGAGAACATCCATATATTTTTGTTATATTTTTTTTCTTTTCTATATATTTTAACTTTTGCTTATGTATGCATCATTAAAATTTCTTGCTTTTGTAAGTTTTCTTCATTTGGAAACAAAAAATATATATATGCGAAACTAAACTAAAGGTGGCGATGGCAGCAGCAGTAGTAGTAGAAAGTAGGTTTTTGATTGCGAAATGCCAGTTTCAGTTTATTTAAGTACGGGTATATGTGAGGAAATGAGTTCGTTTTTTTTTCTATAACATGGTGGTTATATGCTACAAAAAAAAAAAAAAATCCAAGTTGAAAGAAGTCACCTTAACAAGAAGATTTATCTGCAGAGTTTTCTTTTTAATGGCTTAGTTTTATATATAGCCGTATAAAGGATATACTAAAATGCTTGGTTTATGACACACATATAGAGCGATTTAGTAAAAATTTCTATGGCGAAGAGTGTTTTCGGTAATGATGCTGCATAGGAAACCGGAAATTTTATACAGTAAATTTAATATTCTAGTAGAGAAGATAATAAAATAAAAAAAAGTTACTAAAGAAATAAATTTCTTAGAAAAAAATTGCAATTAAAAGATGGAGAATATGGAAAAATTAGAAATTTTTTTATAGAATTATTAAATAAACAAATTGTTTAACATTTTTAGAAAATCTAAAGCCCATATGAGACTAACTTTTTTGCTCACTTTTTCTTGAGTGTTTAAGGGTTTTTATTTTTCTATTTCTTTTTAACTCTTTCGTAAATAACCAAAAACTTTAATACAAACCCAAAAAAAGTCAAGAAAAACTGAAGAAAAAATCTAGCGTCATACGGTCTTTAGAAACTACTAGAAAATATGGAGTTTGATTGAAAATATTACTACTAAATTACTAAATGAATTCTTGTTCAATTTTAAAATAACTCTAATTTTGAAGGTTTCGAACTTACTGATTTTATTGACATTTTTGGCTCTTCCCTTTATTGTTATTATGCTCTTTCAAAAATGTAGTTAAAACAAGTTCATCTTTTTCCAATCACTTTTAGAAGATATGTAAAACAAAATCAATATTTTTTTTAAGGATTCTACAAAGATTACCGCCTACACTTTACAACAATACCTAAAGGATTAGTAGCCTTTAGAAAAATTAGAAAAATTCTTCAACAATGTATGAATATCAAAAAAATAGGGAAATACCAGCACAACAAATTACCTTAAAGGTGTTTATACCCAACAGTTAAATCTATGTGATTTGTCTAAAACCAAAATGTAACAAACTGATTAAAAACACAGCAGGTAGTTTAAGAATCGTTTCTCCATTCTTTCAACTTTTCATTCAGAAAAACTGCAAACTAAATATATGCAATCAATAACAATAGCAAATTTATAATCCTTAAGATAAATAACAGACAATAAATCAATGAATTGTTGTGAGACTACGACAAAGAGAAATTTTGAATGACAAAAATGTAAATTTTACACACATGAGTGAAAGGTTTAAATCACCGTGAATGTTTGAAGAAGGAATGCAATATAAGATCGTAAATGTGAGTGTACCTAAGGGTAACATTTATTTTTCAAATATGGATTAGCGTTTAACATATTAATATATATATTAATTATATGGGATAGGAATAATAAACCTTAGATGAATGTATACTTGGGTGCTCCAAATTTTTTTTTTTTTTAGTTTTTAACCGGACTACCCCCTGGAAATATTAATTTGGTTGTAAAACTATGTCCGCCAAAAAATAAAAATAATCGGACACGGGAAGGCGTGCCGCATCGGCGGTGAAATTTGGAACACGGATTACAAGGGGAAAATATGAATTTTTGTGCATTTTCTCGAAAACATTGATATTTTAAAATTTATTCGAAAAACACTAAAGAATCGTGATTTAGAGTGAATACTCCTTGTAATACAGCAATAAAAACTTAAATCGGTTGAATATCAGCCGATTTATAACAATTTCCCCAGGCAAATGATGTGTCGCAAACCACTTAATCAAGAAATTCGGGTCCAAATTATAAAATTTATTGAAATAATCTACTACAGAAATATTTTTTTATTCTATAAGTTCCAAGAACTGAGATAAGAATAATTTTTTTCTATTGTGTTTTGCTAACTTGTTTTAAATTAATGCCGAAAGAGGTCGGAATTCTGTAACACTGTTTTCAAATCTACAATTTTAAATTTTTTTAAAGAAATTTTAAAAAGTCAACAATTGGACTTTAAGGTTTTATTAAAAAAATTGTAGGAATTCCTTTTTTCATGTGGCTGCGGCAGAGATTTTCTTTGAGCGGATTTCGAGAAAACAGCGATTTTGGCATTTATTTAGCTTTTAGGCAAGTTTTTCTTCTTTCTTCTTTTAATTTCACATGATTTTGGCCGGAATATAACAATATAAGATTAAATACTTTAATCCTGAAAATTATGGCAAAATATAAATACATTAAATTGATCATGTGTAAGGTCAGAAGTCAAATTTAAGGAGATTTTAATTTTTTTTTAAACATATTAATATAACAGATATTCCTGAGCGGATGTTGATGAAACTTCTTGATATTATTTTTCTAGATCTAAAAATAATATTCTTAATTTAATTTTAGAAAATTAAAGTGCTCTTGGGGCTTTTTGGGGGAAGTAGTTTTACACCCAAATAAATATTTTCAGGGGGTAGCACGGTCAAAAACTCAAAATTTATTTTCCTCCATACAAGCTTGGAACATTCTAATGTACACTCAATAAAGAAAAATCTGTAATAGCTTGCTGTTATTGCGGAAAATTTACTCGTTTTCAGCTTACCGGTATTTTTAGACAATTTTAGAGCTCATGTCTACCAGAGATCAGCAATAAGTAGTAAAAAAGTGAGTAGAATTGAATGATGATTAATGATTTATTGTACTTATACGCATTTATACCTATTGAAATGTTGTCGAACCTCATACTTCCTATTAAGTTTAATGTACTCATCATACTTATACCTAACAACATTTATGACGTTGCTGATTTCGACTCTGCTTCACTTAATGTGTATGCACGATGAAAAACGAGTATGACTCGAATACGAACATTAAAATACTATACATGTGTTTACCATATATGGGTGATATCAAAAAATGTGATAAAAACCATGTAACCAGTTAATTTCTAATGCATGGATTACATTTGAATTATATATTTCGATATATATCAGCGCATTCTCATCTGTTTTACAAAATTTATAACAATCTGACCAATTTTTGGTTCATACATAAACTTTGTGGCCAATTTTATAGGCCAAATGTAAACTCCGTAACCAGTAACTCATAAGGTTTTTTAACTTTAATAGCTTATATTTTAATAACCAATGAAGCTAAACACTAACTGTAAGAATTTTTATGAAGAGGAATAGTAACGTTTTTAGTAAAAATTAATACATTTAACATAATTTTCCGTATGTCTATGCTAACACGACTTCAACTCTGTAACGATTTTTCGTCATCATTTTTGATAAAAATGCATACACACGAATTTTGGAGTTATCTATTAATTATATTGCGAAAAGTGTAATATCATTTATACTCAAATGATCGTTGGACTGTAAATAATCATCTAGTATAACAGACTTGAAGTTTTTCTGCAGCATGTATCATTCTCGAGATGAAAGAGGATGTCTCTAATAAGATTTGAAAAAATGTTGTAAACTCCGTTCCTAATTTTTACACCAAACAATTTAACGAGTAAAAAAAGCGATGGCATATTTGGGTTCACCTTGTAGGCATCATACGATTTTGTTTCGGAAGGAAAATTCGGACAAAGCGTTTCTGAAAGAAAACGAAAAAAGTAACCAAATGTAAACTCCGTAATGGTAAACTCCGTAACCAAAATTGTTTGCATCAGATTGCGTTCAAAAAAATGTAGGTAAGTGTTTAAAATATTTTAAAATAACCATAAACAAAGGTGATTCAACTATTTATGCGTCAAAAGACGATTCAACTAATAATTTTGCGTCAAATCAAAAAAAGTTATCAGTTTTTTACCCTAAACTGCTGGAGCGAAAAACGATTCATTTTGCATTTCATTGGTTTGGAATCGATATTTCGAGCCATTACTGACATTTTTTGACAAATTAAATTTGTTTCACACAATTTAATAATTTTTTGATCGCGAAATGTTATGTTTTTAATATATTATTTTGTAACTCCGCAACCGCTGATTGGATTTAAAAAAATTTTATATTTTTGAAAAGCATTTAAAAGGGCAAAAAATACAAAATTAAAAAAAAAATATAAAAATTTTTTTCGCGGAATGAATTGTATTTTTATTCGCGAAACCGCCAATTTGATAAACACAAATTATATATCATTGGAAAGCATGTTGAAAATCCAAATACGAAAAACTAATAAATTCAAGAAAATTTGTACGCAATTTTTTTTGTTATATCTTTGGCTTGCAGAAATGTAAACTCCGTTACCACAAAAAAAATTAAAATTGTGCAAAAAAAGTTATTGCGACAACTTGTAGAAGAGATTTTTTGCAATTAGGTTAACTAAACTTTCTGATTCCATTAAGAGAAACACTTTTTGTTTCTCACAAATTTGGGCCAAAAACTTATCACATTTTTTGATTTCACCCATATGTGTGTGAGTTGAATGAGTTAAGTCAATAGTGAGTATTATAAGTATTTTTCTAAAATTATGAATCTATATGAGTAGATTGATGAGTCAAACAGATTTGCGATGGTATGAGTATGATGTCGACGTGGGATTCATATTTATTGCAACTTAAAATTATAAATCAACTTCATTGTGAGTATAAGTACTTCAGAGTGGTTGAATTTCAATGATTTCTACTCACTTATATTTTAAATTTCATGAGTGACTATGAATAGCAAAAAATCGATTCATTGCTGATCTCTGATGTCTACTGATTCGTAGTACAATGAAATTAGTAGCAAAAATTAGTAACCGCTATTAAATTTTAGTAAAATTTTAGCTAATATTTAGAAAGTTATTGAAGAAAACAACTAACGGAAAGAACTGTAATTTCGTAATCTTTCATCTTTCACCACCTTTCACTTCTTCTCTATCCCCTTTCCAAAGAAAGCAACATGTTAATTAATAGGGAGAATTTCCTGAATATTGCTTCTCTTTTTTTTTTAAATTCTTGTTTTATCATAATAAACAACTACTAAAAAGTAATTTTACAGTTATTTTCATTAGTTGTTTAAAAATTTCGTTAATATTTTTTTAATTTTGTGTTTAGTTTATGTTTTAAACTAAATTTGTTAATATAACATTGTAAAACTAACTTGAAAATTATGTAGTTGTATAAATACATAGCACTTATGTAATATTCCCCCTGTTTTTTTCTTTGGCTAGAAACCTGAAATTTGAAGAACAAATGGAATTGGAACACTAAACTTGGGAAATGAAAAGGAGTGTAACGGGAACGAGTGAACTAGAAACATTACATAAGTAGAAGAAAAGGGAATCGAGTGGCAAACGAGTGGAATTGAAACACTAGACAATGAAAACGAAATGGAATGAAACGGGGAACAAAATAGAGTGGAACGGCGAATGAGTGGAATTGGTACATTAAAATTTGGGAAACGAATTGAAATCTAAAACGATTGGAATTGAAACACTCGACGAGTGGAATGAAATGTAATGTAAAGGGAAGCGATTTATGTATATTGAAACACTAGACAATGGAAACAAAATGGAAGGGGGAAAGAAATATAACGGAACGGGGAACTGGTAAAACTGGAACAATAAAATTGGGAAACGAAAGGGAATGGAAAGGTGAGATAGCGGACTTTAAAACTAGTCAAGTGCAGCGAATGGAGACGAGTGCAATTAAAACACTAGAAAATAAGAACGAAATGAAATGGATCGGGAAATGAGTGGAATTAAACTCTAAAATTAGAAATGAAGGAACGAGTGCAATCGAAACTCTAGACCATGGAGCGGGGAACTAGTGGAATGCAACAAGGAATGAATGGAATGTAAGGGGGAATCAGGAACGAAATGCAATAGAACGGGAAACCAATGGAATGGAACAGAGGATCAGTGGAATTAAAACACTGAATACAGGAAACGATATGAAATGGAGCGAGCCTGGATTTAAGTGGTATTATACACTAATAGCAAATTTTGGTTAAAACTTATTGATTCAAAAAAATATTTATTTTTCAGCTAACTGAAAAATTTCTAATATCAATTAAAATTCAACAATTATCTTAATTTTTGCATTAAAAATACAAAAATTGTTTTTTCGGACTTTCTATATTTTCATATAGTTACCCATGAAAAAACGTTTAGATTCAATGAAGTTAGGTTTGATCCAATTGTATCTATTCATATTAGAGAGTGAATGACAACATATAAAATTAGATTTGAGTTTATCTGCGATTCCGATTTTGAAAATAATCTTATTCGTTGCCTTATATATTCATATCCGAAAATATCTTTTCTGTTATATCATTTTACATGCCATATACAAATACATATACTTGATCAAATTATATCTTGTTGAAGATAAATTTGTATATTGCTTCGAACAACATTTTATAAAACTAAATGTGACCAAGACCAAAAATATTTTAGATAAAATTATTTACTATCTCGAATCGAACAAAATGTATATTGATTTAAATACAATTATATCCCTATAAACAATTTCACTCGAATTCAAGTTGAAAACAAGTTCAATTCCAGCCCTGTTTTCCAGTTTCAAGGCTTGAATACAACTTTAATTACATTTTATTTCAATAGCATACTCCAGCAAAAGGGAAACAAAAATTCAAGTTTGAAATATTTTTTTTAAATATAAACTGAAAATATTATTACAGTAACTGACTGTAGTTTATTTAAAAAATTATCCGTACATTACATTTTTAAATGATTATTCAGTTAAAATACAAAGAAGTATTTTTTAACTGTTTTTGTCGTTTATTTAAAAAATAAATTACATATAAATACGGATTTCCTGTTACAGTTAATATTTGCATTTAAAATATTTTGTTAAAAAAAGAATTCCTTTTCGATTTTTAGGTCAGTTAAAAAAACGAAATAAACTAAATATCATTTATTCTTTCGGATTTTGTAGTTAATTTTTTGAAATTTAAAAAAACGAAATAAATGAAAAATCATTATTTTTTAAGGATTTTGTAATTTATTTATTAACATTTAAAAATAAATGAAAATTTCTTTTGATTTAAATGAAAAGTCAGTAGACCGGTTTTCAAGTGATTTTTTATTTATTTTAAATTACATTTTCAGTTAATTTAAACTACAAACTATTTTGAGTGTACAAATGATAAAATTTGAAATATACTTAACTTCAAGCAAAATTTAAAGCACTTGAATTTTTCAAACCTATGTGCTTATTGGGTACTTTTGCTTAAAATAGTAAATAATACAGTTTTCTTCACAAGGTAAATGAAAAATTTTCTTAAACTAGATGAAAAAGCTTCATATAATTTATGAATCCAGTTTTAATGACACTTTTTTATTAAGTGTATGAAATTTTTAATAAATTGAATATTTTCACAGCATTTTATGAAAAGTTCCATTAATTCAATAAAAATTTTCAGTGGATCCAGTGAAAATTCATCGGTTTTATGCAAAAATTTATTAATATCATTCAGATAATTCTCTCAGTTAATTAATTGGTTGTTTTCCTACACTATACATTAGAGCGTACCACCTTACAGGCAAAAAAAAAAAAAGTGCGCCGTACACCCTTTTTTTTTTTGCCGAACGTAGGCGTCGCCATTTTACATTTTCCGTTATATCTTTGGCATTTATAGTCGGATCTTAAAGTATGATACATCGATGTTTTTCCCTCGAGGGCATTTTCACCTCAAGTATCCCATTCTAGTAGTTACCCACCAGATCTCAGTTGCTACCACCCTAATGTACCACCCTAATGTCAGAAAATTAAAGCTCGCAAAAAATCATTAAACTTTTGCTAAGGAAGTTTTTCGCTAAACCCAGTAGAAATTTTTTTATATATTGGTTGCCGAACGTAGGGGTCGCCTTTTTAATTTTTTTTTAATTGGATTTTTACTATATGGCAAAACACTGGTCTCCTCGAGGCAAAAAAATTGATATATCACACTTTAAAATCCGATTTTAAATGCCAAAGCTATAACAAAAAATTAAAAAAGGCGACCCCTACGTTCGGCAAAAAAAAATAATAATTTTTTTTGAAATTGCCTTGCAAAAATACTTCATATTGGAGGGTGTACGGCGACCTTTTTTTTTGAGGTACGGTCTACTATACATATTCATATACAAAAAAATTTTATGCAATTGAATAAGACCAAATCTCCGATAAAATTGGATGAAATTATACCAATTCAAATATCTTTTTTATTCGTTTATATACAATTAGATTAATCCATTATCCGGATGAAATTTTATATAATTTCGTATGATGCCAAATAAAAAAAGATATGCTACTGAATAAATTTTTTTTCACGGGTAGTTAGAATATTCTTCTACCTCAAGTCCAAATTCTAATATGATATTGTCATATTAGATTTTATTTGTTGTTTCAAAATTGTAATTAAAATAAATAATTTATATACTAATTTTGTTTTATCAAATCCATTAAAATTTTGTTTGATATTAAAATTTTCGTAACAGCTGCAAATTTATTAAATTTTTAATTGAATCAATTAAAACTTGAACTAGTAATAGGTGCACACAGAAAAAAACAGGGGTAATATTACCTAAGAGCTATGTAATTATACAACTACATAATTTTCAAGTTAGTTTTACAAAGTCCTAGTAAAATAGTCACATTTTTTTATAAAATATCAGAGAAATTACATATATTTTGCTAGAAAATTGTAAAACTTACTCCGAACTTATGTATTTAGTTGTATAATTACATAACTCTTAGATAAAGTTCCACCTGTTTTTTTACTGCGTGTGAAAATTTAATAAAATTTTTTTATTGAATCAATATTTTTTAAATTGAAGTTCAAATAATTAAAAAAATAGATTACACTATTACCAGGCGGTTTTCATCTCTCTCTTCGAAGATCGAACTTTTGTATCGAAAAATATTTGCCTTTGCAGATCTGTGTAATTCGTAAAAAAGATGAGAGTGATTTAACAGTGTTTGAGAGAGTTTGGAGGTCTTTTAATTATACATTTCGTCTTTGCTATTACACAAATTTGAGATATTGGTAATAGAGTCTAAAAAATAATAAAAAAAGAACTGGTAAATGTACTTTAAGTTAGATTTTGTGTTTAGGCGCTTCCAATAGATTTTCACAAGGAAATTTTTGTATAAATTTTGAACCCTTAGTAAATCGTTTTATCGGTCCTTTGAGTGTTTTTTTTTAAATGTTTCTGATTCCGAAACTGAAGTTCTAATTAAAAAAATTTAAATGGCACATATGATTTTATTACATAAGCGGGGGGCAGATTTGGTGGGTAGATTTTTTATATAACTTTTTAATCCTCAAGGATGCATTTTCAAGGCTCATTTGACTCCTTCTTTTAAAAACAGTGAAATATGAGACTTTAATAAATCAGTTTTAGAGTTTTAACGGGCCTCGATTAGGAATCTGAAGTCGTAATTGAAAAATTTTAAATGGCGGGTACAAAAAATTGCAACATATATATTACAAAAGATCGCCACAATATTTTATGCAATATATGAATTCAACATAACCTCAAAATGCACACAAACATAAACAGCTCAAAATTAAAATTGCACAGTGTTGCCAAAAGATTATGCAATATTTCAAGTTGTCCAATAAAAATCAAAAGTGTTTTGATTCACTAGATAATATTGCTCAACCTTCAATTTATTACATACACGGTCAATATACTTGCACCACTTGGAAAGTTGTACCATAATATTGCAAATGTATGGCCCGCTTTACACAGTGTTATTCCTTACAAAATTATTTCTTAATGTTTTATTTTTTTTTGGATAAGTCAGTTTTTATTATTGATATTCTGAAGTCGACTACTTTGAAATTATAAATTATAGAATACCCTACGAAAATAAGTGCAACCCTTATGATATTTTACTATACATTCATGCAAAAAGAAATTTTACAATAAAAAAACAAAAACAATAACTTTGAAATGATATTAAAGAAATTTGCTAAAACCTTGTGAAAATTTTATATATTTTTACATTCAAGTGTTTACCATAATGTGCCAGAAATAAAGGATTTATCATCCTTTCTTCTTTTTTTTTTTTTTTTGCTACCATTAATTCATATAAGGATTTTATTTGGTTTTTCATCTTCTATTGACCCTTTCCTTTTCTTTAAACAATTCATATGTGAATGTAGCATCTCATCCAGCATTTGAATGACATATTGTGTGGGTTGTATAGTGCTACAAATGTCATTCATCTAGTTTTTCTTGGCCTTAATTGTTGTTGACATTTGATCGAAATGCATCTGCTTATAAAACATACAATACAATAAAAATGCATCTTTTGCTTTAAATAAAAGATAAAAACAAAGAAAGAGTTTTTGATTTCTTTACTTTTTGACATTTTTGAAGTTAAGGGTATAATTATGTATGGTTTTTGTTTTCATCATCTTGAAATTTGGCATAGTGGTTTCAAAGGAGTCATGCCAATAATCAGAGAGATATGATATAAAAGCATAAATATTTTCAATATTAATGATAACACTGTAAGACAAATGGTAGGGGTCAGTGATCGGGAAGGGTTCAAACTACCGGGGAAAGTTATATCGGTAAAAAAGAAGTTATACGTGTCCCGGCGTTTCGCTGGGTCAACCCTAGGAATCGAGATATATCGATTTGACCTTTGGTGGTCTTTTTTTTTGACATAACTCGAGAACCACTAGTCCGATTTTGCTCAAACAATTTTAAAAAAATTAAAAATTACAATTCCTTTAATCTGTTCATATAACGTTTTTCTATATACTCAACAGTTTTGCCGGTAAAAATAAATGTATGAAGAAAAAAATATTTTTTGCCTAAAATATTAAAAAAAAGTAATAAACAAATGGTTATTGGTAGCGGTAACAAACATTTATTTTTACCGGCAAAACTGTTGAGTATATAGAAAAACGTTATATGAACAGATTAAAGGAATTGTAATTTTTAATTTTTTTTAAATTGTTTGAGCAAAATCGGACTAGTGGTTCTCGAGTTATGTCAAAAAAAAGATATATCTCGATTCCTAGGGGTTGACCCAGCGAAACGCCGGGACACGTATAACTTGTTTTTGACCGATATAACATTTCCCGTTGGTTTCATCCCATCCCGATTTTGACTGTAGCATAGTGTGATTATAGTTTTAGAATAAAATTGGGAAACAGATAATGAATACACTCAAAACAATAAGTTAGTAGAAAAATTTATAAAACGTGTTGTATATCAAGTGTACTAGTTTTCAGTAATTTTTTTGCTGAAATTCCGTTTTCAGCAAAAAATTTAGTTATATTTTTTTAGCACTAAACTAATTTTAAACTAATGTTTTACTAATTTATTTTGCTACAAAAATTGTGCTGATTACCGCATGCATAGCGTGGACGACAACCAGATAGACAAGATGTAGATGTCGCAGCTTGCCTGGAAACGGAAATGACAAAAAAGAAAAACAACTCTACACATATTCTATATTTAAATTTTCAGCAAATAAATTAACTAAAGTAAAATTTCGCTACAAGTTTTTTGAGTTTTTTTCAGTCTACTAATATTCAGCAAAAAGTTTAGTGATTATAGCAAGGATTTTTTTCATTTGCAGTCGACTAAATGTTAGCAAAACTTTTGCTGAAGATTACTATTTTTTTGGTAAAAATCAGCTCGCTGATTTTCAGCAAACCTTTTGCTGAAATTACCAACTTTTTTGCAAGCACGCTCCTGACTAAAAATTTGCTGACACAGCAAAATTTTTTGCTGACTTTTTTTTTTTGAGTGTATGATATGAAAACTCTGATTATACGTCTTAACTACCCTACGTGGAAAGGGACCGGTCCCAGATGACACGCAGGATAGGTCCCAAGGGGGCGGAGACCGGTCGTTGATCGGTCTTTTTGTTTGAAAGACACATATCACTTTAACATGGCGTTGTCATTGGAAATGAACAATTGCCACAGTTTAGACACCTTGTGACAGTAAGGTGGTGTGTCTAAAAATAGCTTTTCAAATAAACTAATAAAAAATTAAGAATGAAAAATAATCTACTTCGCGTTGGAGTAGGGCTCGATAACACAACCTCCTGCTTGTAAGGCAAACGCTCTACCATCTGAGCTAATGTTGCTTATGCGTGATGTGTGGCTGATGGTAAAGTCATATATTTTTCGTTTCTGTTCAAATAAAAAAGAAATAGAAAAAACAAACACTACAAGCAAATAAAAAAAAATGGAAATGAAAAAAATAGAAAAGAAAACAACACTAACACACACACAAATATAGTGGAAGTGCCTTCAGTATGCCCCCGATTGACCGGTCACGGGATAGGTCCTTTAATGGCAGTTGACTCGTTTTTTGCGTTGGCCACAATTAAATTAAAAAATCAATTAAAAATTAGAAAATTACCTTAAAAACTCTGATAATATAAATAAAAATTTAAAAAATTGACCTTAAGTTAAAAATAAAATTAAATGAAATACCAATTGTTAAAACTAAAACAGCTTTAACATTAAAAAACGTTGAAAATACAAAACATAAAATTTTTTAGCAAAAAATTATAAAAATTTAAAATAAGGGCTCAAATAAGTAAATCGTAAAAAAATAAAGTTCAAAATAAATAAAAGAGTAAAATAAATAAAAAAATATACCGCGAATTTTATTTTTTATTTCGGTATCGGTCAAGTTTTTTAAAAGCAACAGTGAAAGTAATGGATCGGAAAATACTTAGAAAATTAATTCATGCTCTTTTGTTCATATTTGTACTAATTTATTAATATGCCTTCGGTTGACCGGTCACGGGATAGGTCCCTGGAGGGCAATTGATTCCACATTCCCCGTAGGGTATGGCTTCATACCGAAGCGCGATTTGTAGTGATGTTCCAATATTGACTCCTGACTAAGATTGGATTTCTTAAGAAGAAAATATTGTCCTCGTAATTAAATTAATTTAAATTTTTATTTTTCAAAGTTTAGTTCACTTTTTAAATTAATTATTCTGCTATTTAATTTTTGTTCAAAGTTTTGAACCTGTTTTTTTTTTTAACTACTTTCCTTTTAAAAGTTTCTTGCTCTCTTACAAATCTTAACTAACAAGGACTAAAACTTAATTCATCACCATATTTAAAATAAATGTCATTGAAAATTTCTTTTCATTACATTTACTTAAACTTTTAAGTACCGCTAAAAATAATTATCATAATGAATCTCTCTAAAAATTTTAGTATTTATATAAAAATTCCCCTACAGTTTCAGTAGAATTTTATGCAATATTTCTTTTCTAATGCGCCTCTTTTTATCCTTGATGGACTCGTACTTGAAGTTTTGTTGTAAGCACTTAGAGAGATGGAAATTTTATAATTTTTGTTGTTGTTGTTGTTTTTTCTACTCATTTTATTAAGTATAATTTCTATAGAATTGTTGGGTATTTGTCATACTGAAATAAGATTTTTATTCAAAAGTTTTAACTAAATGAAAGGGTTACTATTTATTGTATTTTGCTAAGGACATAAACTAAAGTCATTGATTTTATGCTTTAGTGCAATTGGAATATTAAGATTCAATATGCCATAAATAATGTAGTTAGTAACAAGTTATTATTATTATTTTAGATTTTAATTGCTAGGGGATAATTCTTGACAAATAAATATTTTGAGTTTTTTTGTTTAACACTTATACCCTGTTCACACTGTCCCAATTGAGGTACAGAAGCAGGCGTAAGAATAAAGATAAAGTTATTTCTAACTCTTTTATAAAAAAGTTGTTATTTCAGTACGTGTATTCTTGCCTTAAAGGCAAACATACACGTTCAATATTATTGATCAATGTTTTTAAAATCAACCAATCAGAACAAAGTATTTAAAAATTCTGATTTGTTGATATTAAAAAGATTGATCAATAATATTGAACGTGTATTCTTGCTTTAAGAAATACATTTGGGCCTGCTCTAAATTAAAAATAAGACAGAAATACACGTTCAATATTATTGATCAAGTTTTCAAAATCGAACCAAACAGACATTTTATTTTTAAATACTTTGTTCTCATTGATGGATTTTAAAAATATTGAGCAATAATATTGGAAGTTTATGGTTGCCTTTAAGTAGGGCATATACGTTCAATATTATTGATCAATTTTTCAAAAATCAATCAATGAGAAAATTTTATTTTTAAACACTTTGTTCTGATTGGTTGACTTTAAAAGCATTGATCAATAATATTGAACGTTTATATTTGCCTCTAGTAATTATTTGTTGCTGCATAAAAGAAATATGGGCTGTGTGAATAGTGTCAAAGCCATAAATGACTTCGTTCTCTTATTCATAAAACTTTTTAAATTAAAAATCATAAGTCATCATCACAAAATATTAAGACATCTGATATTCAAAGTAGTTAAACAGCCAAAGAAATGTAAAATGTTAAAACAACAATAACATATTTTTAATCAATCTTTCTGATTGCATTCTTAAACACAAAGATACAACATAGCTGACCACAAGCAACATCAAAAAAAAAAAAAAACAAGAATGAGTTGTTTTTCTCATATTTTTTTAAGGGTTTTCCAACAGACAAGATTTATAAACGCCCACAATTTTTATGCTTTCGGTAACACAAAAAAAGAAAAAGAAGAAACAAAATATCAAGTGATGATGCATTAAATAACAACAAAATAAAGAAGCCACATAAAAAAATTAAATGCTTCAAGAAATTGCAGTAACTGCCACAAAAGAAATAATTTTGTACAACAGAAATACTCGTAATAATTAAACAAAAGACAAAGCTTTGGTTAAAAGAATACAAATTAATTACAAAAATGTTTTGCAAGTAATAATAATGGAACAAAAATTAAAAAAAAAAAAAATAAACTGTCACTGATTATTCAGGTTTTCAATAGTTAAACACCTTTTTGGTTGTTTTCTTTAAAGAAAAATACCAAATATTTCAGCTGTTTTTCTTTAGATTGAAACAAAACTCTTTAAATATCAAGATATAACCACAAATTAACCCTTATAAATGATTAAATGTGTTGAAAAATCAACAACAAAGAAATCAAGACTTAATTCAAAATATCTTCGGCAAAATAAGAGGGTTGACAATTGCTTTAAATTGGCCAAAAACACTGGAAAAAAAAATTTTAGAAATAAATTAGTAGTTTATATTGAAGTTTAGTAGTTTAGAGTTGTTTCGTTCATGAACGAACTAGTTCAATTGAACAGTTCAGTTTATTGAACGATATGACATCGTTCACCATTATTCGTTCTTTTCGTTCAATCGTTCATTTGGTTTTTTTTTGTCATAGAGAAATTGTATCTCTTACTTATTAATTTTTTTTTAAAGAATTAAATGTTTTTCTTAATAATTTCAAATTTATATTAAAATTGTAATTTTCTGATACTATTAGTCTATGCACAATAAAATTAATGTAAACTTGTAACATGCAGTGCGCCAACAACTTGTCAAACGAACTACACAGTTCACGAATCATTGTTCAGATACAGCTCATGACAAAAAAGAACGATAACAAAAAAGAACGATTGAACAATTTGAACGAACTAGTTCAATGAATTGTTTTTAACGATAAGACCAAGTCACCAAAAAGAACGATTAAGCCCAACTCTAGTTTAGAAGATTAATAATTCAGTAGATTAGTAGTTTTGTAGTTTAGGAGTTAAGTAGTTTAAGAGTTAAGTAGTGTAGTAGTTTAATAGCTTATTAGCTTAATTCATCTAGAACTACAGTAGGTTAGTAACTTAATAATTTAGTAGTTTTTTAGATTATTAGTTTGCTATTTTATTAGTGTATTATTTTATTAGTTTAGTAGTTCAGTATTTTAGTAATTTATTAGTTTTGTAGTTTAGTGGTATAGTATTGTAGTAGTTTAGTAGCTTAGTAGTTTATTAGCTTATTAGTTCAGTAGTTTAGTAGTTAAATAATTTAGTAGTTTATAAGTTTTGCAGTTAAGTAGTTTATTAGTTCAGTAGTTTAATAGTTTAGTGGTTTAGTAGTTTAGTAGTTTAATAATTTCTAGAAAATATTAACTTTCACATAAAAACAATCACAATTAATATAAAAATATGGATTCTTTTTTCAAATATTGCAGGAAATATTTAGTGGTTTTACAATTTTAACCGCGATCATCTGTTTGGAAATAAATTGTATTAAAACCACTTTTTAGGACCACTTTTAGAGCAATAATGCTTTAGAAGCAATGCTTAAGTGACTTTTTGTATGTTGTTCAGAATTACTTCTCAAAAAAGTCGTAGAAGTATACTAACGGATACGTTGAAAGCAATGAAAGAAATGATTTTTTTGAAGTTGTTCAGAATTTCTTAAAAAAAAATACACTTACTGATACCTTTGAAGCAATGAAAGAAGTGTTTTGTAAGGCATGACTTCCATTTTTTTTTTTTTGCTGGGTAACAGTATGATTTTAAAATATTGGCCATATTTGCATTCAGTATTTCAAAATTATATAGAAATGGTGTATTGCAGGAGGAGGTTTTTTTTTCGCTGTTTTATAGTGTAGCAGCTAAAAACCAAATTCCCCTATTTTGGTTTCTTCTATCACATATTTAACATAAGATCGGTGTTAATTATAACTTTTGCAAATGTGATTCATAAAATACCTATTAAAATTCAGAAAATATTATTTGAAATTTAGAATTTCTATTTAAAATTCAGAAACTTAAAATTTTCTTTTGAAATAAAGAAAATTACAGTTTAAATTCAGATTTTCCATTTTAAATTAAGAAAATATTATTTTAAATTCAAATAATAACATTTAGGCTTTAGAAAATATCAATAGAAATTTAGAAAATAGCATTTTATATTCAGAAATACATCAGTTGTAATTCGGAAAATATCAATTAAAATTAAGAAAATTTCAACGGAAATTCAAAAATCATTATCGAAATTCAGAAAATATCAACTGAAATTCAGAAATCATGGAGTGAAATTTGGGGGAAAAATATTAACACGTGAAGTATCATTTGAAGTTCAGAAAATTTCAATTGGAATTCAGAAGAACACCAATTGTAATTTAGAAAATTTCACCTCATATTTAGAAATCATAAACTGTAATTCAGAAAATAGTTACTAAAACTCAGAAAAAAATAATTGGGTTCAGAAAATATTAATTGGGATTCCGAAAACATAATAATGACATATGAATTTAAATATGAGATATTTATTGATTTAGGTAGATTTTATACTAAAATAATAAAGATTAATAATTTGATATTAGCTCTAAATTAGGTACATATCGCTTAAAATATTAATACTTTAAATATTAATTGAAATTCGGAAACCATTAATTGGAATTCGTATCAAATTAAATTAAGAAAATTTCTTTTAAAATTTAAAATATATCAATTGAAATTCAGGACAATCCATTAATATTAGTAAAACATCAATTAAAAATTGGAAGATGACAAAGCAAATTGGGGTAACTTTTTATTATTGTTTTTACCTTGATATTTGAAATTTTGTATAACGCTCCTACATAAGAACAAGAAATTGAGTTTCTAATTTAACCTAACATAAATATATTCCTAGAAATTACAAAAACGTCGCACTATGCTTCGTCCCATGGACAAAAATAAAAAAAAAAAAAATTTTGTATTAAAATTGTGATTAAAGAAGGATTTCCTTAAAGATAAGAAAGTAACTCAAACAAATGTAAAAAAAAATATTTGGTGTGATTGCTTTTGCTGCCAAGAGAGGGCGCTAAACTCAGAGAATTTTATGCACAAATGACTTAACGGAAAAATGGGTTTTAATTGTTTCGCGAAAATAATTCTCAAAAATACAGTTTTTTAAAACCAACTTCGAAGATTTGTTTTTTAATTCCTTCAATATATTTGTAGTTAAATTAAAATATGGATTTTAGTATATGTTTACAAAACAATTATTTTTTATTGCTCCGAAAAACACATTTTTTTTGTTGAAAATCCAAAAATTACTTAAGTTTGATGGAGTATAAAAGAAAATTATATAAAATTAGATATTTTTTTAAAATTTTTTTGTAAGCTTATACTGTTATATAATAGGTCATTAAAAAATTAATTACTATTTTTTACCACAAATTTAAAAAAAATGGATTTTTTGAAATGCCTAAATTCATGATTTTATGCAAATTTCACGCATTTAAGAGTGTTTAGTATTCAAACCATGTGAACCTTCCACTTTAGGTATAGGATATGTTGAGCAGACTTTTGTAAAACACTACGAGACACATTTTTGTGGAACATTCTAGGCCTCTAACTCCTCAATGAAAGGGAATTTTTGGCCCATTTTTAAAAAGGAACAAAAAAGACCCCTAAGTTGAAGAGTTAGAGGGTTAAAATGGTTCACAAAAATGTTCCTCGTAGTGTTTTACATAAGTTCGCTGAACACATCCTATACCTAAAATGGAAGATTCCCATGGTTTCTCCCTAAAATCCATGTTTGTGGGTCATTTGAGCACCAATTCTGAATAAGTACGAAATTAACCCTTAAACACATTTTAAGTTTTTACTTATTAGTGGCACTTAACTTAAATTTTCAATGCTGATGTCTTCAAAGACTTATAGTAGAATTTCATGACAAATATTTTTGCGGAACATTTTAACCCTCTAACTCTTCAACTTACGGGTCGTTTTTGTCCGTTTTAAAAAGGGGCAAAAAAATTTCCTTTAATTGAAGAGTTAGAAGGTTAAAATGTTCCACAAAAATATTCCCCGTAGTGTTTTACATAAGTTCGCTGAACATACCCTATGCCTAAAATGGAGGATTCACATGGTTTCCTATTTTAATTCTATATAATTTTTTTTGTTTTAGAAAAATAATTTTAAGCGTTTCAAACCCATTTTTTGTGAAAAGCATTTTTTATACCCTACACCACTACGTGGAGAGGGTATTATAAGTTTGTGCTGATGTTTGTAACACCAAAAAACTATTGGTCCTAGGCCCACCTTATAGTATACCGATCGGCTCAGAATTTTTTTTATTTCGATTTAACGATGTCCGTCTGTCCGTCCGTCCGTCTGTCTGTCTGTCCATTCATTCTTGGGCGCACTCTATAGGTCGCAAATATTACGAAATTTGGTACACCGACTTACGTCGGCCCAAGAACGACGACCATTGATTTTGGTTGAAATCAGTCCATGTTTAGACCTTGTGCCCATATAAGGGTACCCCCCAAACTATATTTTTTACACGCTGCAGGTCGCAAATACGAAGATATTTCAATGAAATTTGGTACACAGAGCTATGTCGGCCCAAGGACGAAGCCTATTGATTTTCGTTAAAATCGGTCCATGTTTAGACCTACTGCTCATATAAGGGTCCCCCCAAAATTGGCTTGGTTACACGCTGCAGGTCGCAAATACGAAGATATTTCAATCAAATTTGGTTTGCTGACTTACATGGTCCCAAGGAAAAAGCCTATTGATTCTAGATAGGATCGGTCCATATTTGGACTTATCACCCATATGGGCTATATTTTCGATTTTCTCTTCTTTTATGATTTTATAGAAAATTTTGACACAAGTCCGTTTCATCCCATTCAAATTTCGGATCCAAACATTAGTTGGCTTTAAGTCAGACTGTTGTAGGGTATTATATAGTCGGCATGCCCGACTTTATCCTTTTTACTCGTTTTATTAATTAATCGATTTGACCCAAATTTGGCACAAATATGGTTTGACCTTATATCAATTTACGAGCTAAATCGGATAATTTTTGCAGGTTTTATAAAGATTTAAAAATAAAGGATATATGGCAGGACTAAGAGTCCTTGCTTCGATTTTGATAAAAATTGACACAAACGTTTCCAGTTTTATATAAATCTCAATGGAAACTTTTTGTAATTTTACGTCCATTTATGTACCTAATATAATATTTTTAAATTTCAGGTGGGCGTGTCCTTGCCCCGATATTTCCAGAAATTAAAATTTTTCTTAACTAAGGGGTTCTATGTCAGTATACCAAATTTCAAAACTCTGTCTCCACTCCTTCTATTTTTGTCCAATCGTTATATGTTATCCGGATAGGCACAGGCCTATAAAAAATTTATTTTACAATTTTTTAAAGAAGTTTTAGAATTTTAGCACATTTATTTCTTTTAATGCAATTAACATTTATCCCGATTAAAATCAATTTAAAATCAGAAAAGTCCATAGGAATTTCACTTGGTGTTTTCTGAATTCGAAAAATTTTATTGATATACAGAATAATTCAATTATAAATTCAGAAATCATAAATTAATATTCAGAAAATATGAATTAAAGTTCAGGAAATATAACATGAATTTCAATTCATAATTTCAGAATATCAATGATATTTTTTGAATTTCAATTGATGATTTGTGAATACCAGTTATCATTTTCTGAATTGCAAATTATATTTTCTGACTTTTAATCGATATTTTATGAATTTAATTTGATATTTTCTGAATTTAAAATTGAAGATTCGAATTTCAATTAATGTTTTCTTAATTTTAAATCGGAATTCTGAAAATCAATTAATGCTTTCTGAATTTTAAATAGAAATTTTAAATTTCTATAATGCCTAACTTCTATGTTGTTAATAGACTACAACTTTTCTTTTTTTCCGAATTTTTAATGGAACTTTATGAATGAACTATCAAAATATTAAAATAAAAAACTAAAATTGTACATACAAAATTCAACAAACGTATGAAAAATTCGAACCCTAAAAATTATCTAAAGTAGGGTTATTGTTTAAAATTATTTCCCTAATTAAATTCACCCACCCTGGCAATGAGATACGAAAATTTTACTTTTTAAATAAATCTGTTCCAAATCTGTTTCCTTTTTTTTTTTTTGGAAACAAAATCATATGTTACTATTTATAAGCACGCGCTATTATCTAACACCTGATATGAGGTAACATTACGCCAGATCGGAAGATATTTAAACCTGAATACATTTTGATACAAATAATAAAAAGAAGCAGATGATAACAATGATTACATTTATTGATGATTAATATCACAACAATAGGAAACATCTAAAAGATTTCCTGTGATCAGATGTTAAAAATCAAAAATTTCTTCAACAAAATTCAAGTACAATACCACTAAAAGATGACAGAAGGTTAAGAGTAAAATAAGAATGAGAAACCCAAAAAGTATAGAATTAAAAAAAAAACAAATCAATGCACGAACTACTTTTGCACATTTGTCAGAGCAGCAGATGAAAATTGTTTGTTTCTTTTGATTTCAGATGATTTAAGCAAAAGATGCATTGGTTTTGTGGGTATTGAATAAATTTTGAAATAGAGATCAAGAATTTGGAAATTAAAGAAATGTGCAATATGCTGGTGATATTGATTACAGCATAAACATAAACACGTTCCATGTTTTAGTTGGTTTTCTTTAAATGATTTTGCTCTTTTTTGCACCTTTTTCTGAAAGAGATTTAAATATTTTGAAAACTAAATACGTGCCAATTAATATCTTAAATAGCTTAAAACAAACATTATCATTGACTTTTCTTATTTAAAAGATTAGAGGTAAGATCAAACAATTTTTAAATGAATATAAAATATTGAATATAAAACAAAATTGAAATTTTTTCACATATTTCTCAGAAAACGCTCATATGTTGTAATGTCGCGTATTAATTACGCTTCAATGAATATTAAGTTTTTTTTTGCCTTTCTAAGGAAAATTCTTAATAAAAGGAATTTATTTTCTAACTTAACCTTTGTGAAAATTTTGTATATCCACGCCATATGTTATTTGAGAATAGAAAATTCGTTACAAATATTCAATTAAAGTTTGAGACAATAACTTACAAGGAAGATCTTCTCAAGCGAACAGCCAGATCTCAATGAAACTTGGATACTTTGTAGAGGAGAAAAACCTAAGGAAAACACAGCGGAAAAAAGATATGGCTGCAATATGATCACGACTACAAAATAATGTTCCCTACTGCCATAGTTGGTTGTTGTAATCAAATTATTAATGTATGAAGCATACTTTAGAAATACATATGGGCGCTTATACTTATTTTATACTAAAACTCTATATTTTCTCGGTTATCATATTATTATTTCGTCTACAATCATATATTATCTGGATAATCATATTCCTCTCTTCGAATTACAATCATATTATTATCTGAACTTAGAGAGATCAGATTAGCGATCATTTGTATACACTTTAGAAAATGTTTGGTAGTTCACTAGTGCAAAATGCGCAAAGTTCTGTTTAATATAACGCATAGTGACTAAATATAAACACAAAATGCTTAAAATTATTTCGTACACACTATTATATGCTATAATACACACATAATATAACTGCATACATTATAGGTTTATAATTAAACATGTTGTGCGTACATTTTTTTTATTTTGTTAATAGATTTTAATTTTTCACACAAATTTTGTAAATTTATGAAATTATAATAGTAATGAAAATACCCTACGGGGAAAGGGACCGGTCCCAGATGACAGGCAGGATAGGTCCCAAGGGGGCGGAGACCGGTCGTTGATCGGTCTTTTTCTTTGAAAGAGACATATCACTTTAACATGGCGTTGTCATTGAAAATGACCAATTGCCACATTTTAGACACCTTGTGGCAGTAATGTGGTGTGTCTGAAAAAAGCTTTTCAAATAAACTAATAAAAAATTAAGAATTAAAAATAATCTACTTGACGTCGAAGTAGGGCCCGATAACACAACCCCCTGCTTGTAAGGCAAACGCTCTACCGTCTGAGCTAATGTTGCTTATGCGTGATGGCTGGCTGATGGTAAAGTTATATATTTTTCGTTTCTGTTCAAATAAAAAAGAAAAAACAAACACTACAAGCAAATAAAAAAAAAATGGAAAAGAAAAAAATAGAAAAGAAAACAACACTAACACATACACAAATATAGTGGAAGTGCCTTCAGTATGCCCCCGATTGGCAGTTGACTCGTTTTTTGCGTTGGCCATAATTAAATTAAAAAATCAATTAAAAATTAGAAAATTACCTCAAAAACTCTGATAATATATATAAAAATTTAAAAAATTGCCCTTAAGTTAAAAAGAAAATTAAATTAAATACCAATTGTTAAAACTAATACAGCTTTAACATTAAAAAACGTTGAAAATACAAAACTTAATATTTTTTGGCAAAAAATTATAAAAATTTAAAATAAGAGCTAAAATAAGCAAATCGTAGAAAAATAAAGTTCAAAATAAATAAAAGAGTAAAATAAATAAAAAAGAATATTTTAAAAAATATGCCGCGAATTTTATTTTTTATTTCGGTATCGGTCACGTTTTTTAAAAGCAACAGTGAAAGTAACGGATCGGAAAATACTTAGAAAATTAATGCATACCCTTTTGTACATATTTGTACTAATTTAGTAATATGCCTTCGGTTGACCGGTCACGGGATAGGTCCCTGGAGGGCATTAGACCCCACATTCCCCGTAGGGTACATTCTAATTGGTATTTGGAGAAATTCAAGAAAGAGAAAGTTATAAATTAAAATATTATAAAATTAAATTATTTTCTAACAAATTTTTATAAAAACGTGTACCAATATTATCGGCGATGGCTCCAGCTGGGTCTTCGACTCTAGCTCTTCCATTGGCTAACCTTTTTGGCGCTTCTCTCAGAGTGAGGTCATACGAATAAGATCGACTTTAATTCACGCAAGACCCAATGTTGTATGTTGAGCCATAGGGCTGCGAAGTCAACACTGCCATCTGCACATATAGGTGATATCGATATTGAGAAATCGGATACTCTTAATGTTCTGGGCATGAAAATTCAGTGTGATGTCCGTTGGAACAAACATGTTTTTCAGGTCGGTGCAAGAAGTACTTTACTATCCGACCGGAGATGGAATACAACTCCCATATATGAACCGGAGCTTCAAAGCCTATTTTGGAGCTTCTGGACCATGTGCAAAAGAGAACGTCGGCACTTAGCAATAACAGTAGCGTATCCAGCTCAATTGACTCGTTAGAGCATCGTCAGAATGTGTGTTTTGTGACTCTTCTCTATCGATATTTCCATGGGAAGTGTTCTGCTGAAATAAGTGAACTTGTCCCCAGAGCCCGAGTTTGTATTCATAACACTCGCTTATCAAGTAGAGCACATCCTCCTAATAACCTATTTTCCTAATATCAACACAATGCACTGCATTAGTACGATATAAGGAGCCACCCCTGAGTGTTGGTCTAACATTTTCTAAAAACAACTCTGGATTTCGAAAATGATGAAAAATCTTTTTTCCACCGAATATGCCTCACTTTCTAAAAATTTTTTGCTATGGCAAAAAGTTCCCTGAAACTTAGATATTTCCATAGAAGAAAATCAATAAAACCTAAGGTTGTTTTCCAGACCTGGGGGATCTCAATTACAGTTTGTAATTATCTACACATGATATTATCACCAACTACATGTAATTGTAATTGAAATAACTTAATTACAATTACATACATATTTGAAATTTTAACTTAAAGAAGAACAATTACTACTGGAAGAATTTTATAGGGATCACAGTATGATATGTAGGACTATAATATGGTAACATTTGTATCATTTTGGAATCATAATGGGATAACTTAAGGATTATAATATGATAAAAAAATGGTATTTCATAATATGATTGCCGCAATCATAAAACCAAAAATGTATGATGCTCTTCGAATATGGTTATCCTAACCATATTTTCCTCTGCTTGTGTGAAATCTCACCGAGTTTTCCAAAGCTCTGTTTTCACCCATATTTAAAATATATCAAAAATGTGGCAACCTTGTATAGAAAACCTAGGCAATATGGATATACGAAATTCTGTTTTCTTAAGTAATTTAATGCTGAGTACAAATAAATCCGACTTGTTTCTTTTACAAATTCTGAATAATTTTTTTTTCATTTTTTTATTTTTTTTTTATTTTTAAAGAGAATCAACACTCAGGAAATTTTTCCTATTAATTATTCCTTCCTTTGGAAAGGGGATAGAGAAGAAGTGAAAGGTGGTGAAAGATGAAGGGCTTCAAATATTGCACAACACTGTAATTGCGCGAGATGTTGAATTCTAGACCAGTTGTTGCGCGCCATCTGATGGTAAGTTGGCAAACTTTGTTGAAGCTTTTTTGTTCATAGCCCTGTTATATTATTTTACTTCGGTGGGGTTAAGTGCTATGTGAACACCGAAGGAGGACGCTGCGATATGTTTGAGGGATAGAAAAAACTCATACATATTACTATTTTTCATAAATTGATGTTGCCTTGGTTGGGGCTCAAACCCGCAACCTCACGTGTAACAGTCGAACGCGCTAACCATTACACCACAGCGCCCACATCACATCTAAGACGAACTTCCTTGCTAGAGTTATGAAAAAATTAATGATCAAATGCCTTGTAGTAATTAGTTTTTCTTTAGAGGGTTGTTAAAGGTTTTACAAATTCTACAAACTCGGTATATTTTAACAAAAATTCAAGTTTTATTACTTTTACCTTGTCTCAATTATTTCTTAATATTATAAAATAAAATAAAGTGGAATAAAATTAATTTTATTTTCTAGTGTTTTTTTTTTGGTTGTTTGTTTGCATTGACAATCACCCGCTTGTTTTTCAAAAACTGTTTTCTATACATTGGCCTACTTTTTAATATTTCTTCATCATTGAGTTATTTAGTTTTATATAAAAAGTGTCTCAATTATAAAGTAACTTGCATAATTATATGTTAATGAGTTTTTATGCAAAAATTGCATTAAATTCTGTTAAATGACATGTGATTATCAATACATTTTATAATAGGCAATTTGAAAAACTTAAGTACCCGCACATTTTAGCAGAGGCAAAAACTTCAACGACACTTTGGTATGAAAAGAAAATTGTTAATTGGAACACTAAAAGATATTGCATGCAAGAACCTTGAACATAAGTTGTTATACTGTACACCAGTCTGTGGTACATAGTATACCGGTATAATGCCATAAATACTAGACCTACAGCAACCTTACAGTATACCAAACCTCTCAAAATAATATTCTAAGTCGATGTCCGTCCGTCTGCCCATGTATTCTTGTAATAAAACTACAGGTCACACCAAGGACGAACCCCATTAAAAGTGGTTAAAATCAATCCAAGTTTTGACATAATCGCAATGGGAAGATTCTATCTGAAGTGAGCTCTGAAAGGTTTTGAGAAGATCTTAGTTTTCCAGTTTCGATTTATAAAATTTTTATTTATTCCCGTAGGTTGCGCTCATGAAATTGTACGTGATTATTCTGTTGTTGGGAATTATTCCACATTAAAATTTTACCTATTTTTTTACCTCAGATTTTAGTTGATCTGAAGATTGTTACAATGAGTGTTATTTTTGTTCGGATTTTACGATCAAATATGACAAATACCCCATAAAGATAATCTTATGATAGTGCTTGGTAGCACTTGAAAATGCATTAATTGTCAACCATTGGTTCTAGGAAAGTTATTTTCATGAGTTTTTTTCTCTATTAGTTGTAAAATAAATTGTGAATTCTATTTGGAATTTGTCATATTTGATCTTAAAAACCGAACAAAAATAACACTCAATTTTACCTATTTTTTTTCTTTTGATCATATTGATATGAAAAGTTCTAGTTCTGTTGTAAAACAACTGAATCTTTTCATTGGCAACAAATTCGTTTATTAAAAAAAGCTTTTTTGGGTGCTTATAAACTTTACATGAATTTTATCTAACAAGTCTGAAGAATTCCAGGTGTATTCAGAATATTGGAATGTCAAACAGAAAATGTCTTAACAATCTCATGATAAAATCTTCTATGTATATAGGAAAAGTCCTAAAATCGAAGTATGTAATCCAATGAGAAAATTAAAATATTTTCCGGAACGTTAGTGGACACATGTCTATAAATTCTAAGAAAAATAATTCAATAAAAATAACTTTAATTATAGTTAATTCAAATGCAATAGTGTATACTTTTTTGACTGAAAAATTGCAGTTAATTTTATCAACATAAATCTCTAAGTGAAGTTTTCTTCAGGGTAAGAAAAAGCAATCACTGTCAAGTTCTTTTTAGCCAATAGTGTAATTCCAATAAGAATCCAATCAGAACGCATAGAACTACCTAAAAACCAGTTATGTCTACATACATAAGAAACCAATTGCGGCGAAGAAACTTAATACAAAGAAGAAAAAGAAGGAGAAGTTACAAAAATATGTAAGAAAACTCACACCACACACACACTCGCCCATTCAAAGTAAAGTAAACTAAACTCAAACCAATACATAGACCTCAACTAACTTCTACTTTATAAAAATTCTCCGCAATTGTCTCTTTTTTCTTTTCTTTATACTTGAACAAAATAACTTACTAGCACTCAGTGTTGCCAGATATACAGTTTTAACAGTTTTAACTTTTTTTCCAGTTTTTTTTGGGATGTTTAACAGTTTTCCAGTTTTTTTTTCATGCAAGAAACCTTTTTAAACAAATGTTCTTAGTTAATTTAAATGCAATTGCAGTGTAAATATTTTGGACTGCAATTGCAGTTAATTTTACCAATGTAAGTCTCTGAGTGAAGTAAAAAAAACTATCACTGTCATTTACTGTTTAGCCAATAGTGTACTTCCAATAAGAATCCAATCAGAAGGCATAAAACTACCTTAAAACCAGTTTTGTCTACAAAGAAACCAATTGCGGCGAAGAAACCAAATATAAAGAAGAAAAAAAGGAGAATTTACAAAACTATGTAAGAAAACTCACACCACTTTATAAGATATACACACTCTCCCATCTAAAGTAAACTAAATAGTGTTGCCAGAATTTTTCTTTCGAAATATGTTAAATCCTCGAAAAAAATATGCTAAATTTTGCTAAATCGTTACAAATGAAAAATATGCTAAAAGTATGCCAAACAAAAAATTCTAAAAATTATGAAATATTCATTCTGCAGAGTTTTGCTATATTATCACGCAAAAAATATGCTTAAAATCTGCTGCGTATAAAATATTGCAGTCTTTACTCTACTGCCCGCGTTTTTGTTAACTTCTCGTATTATATAAACAGTTTTGACATTTTTTAATTACACGCGTTTAGTCATTTAAAAAAGGTGTGTAAAAAGGGCGGGTCAAATGGTATGGATAAAAATTTTTTGATATTGCGTACTCGATTTTTCGAAAGCTTTTAGCATGGGGGAAAAAAAGTTCCACTACGACATATCAAAAAAATCATTTTCGAGGCTCCCAAATTTAAATTTTTTGCAATTTTCTAATAAATCTAGATTAGCGCCATCTTGAGGTGGCTTTTTGAAACAACTAATAAAGTTGTAAACAATATAACATTACAACCTTTCCAGAAAGGTATTACTTATGAAAATCGGATAAAAAATGTGGCAACTAGAGGTAAAAGTATATAAGTAAAATTATTTTCTCCTTATTGTCATGAACATCATTATCATCATTTCTCATCATTTCATCATCAAGCAGAAAATAATTTTACTTATATACTTTTACCTCTAGTTGCCACATTTTTTATCCGATTTTCATAAGTAATACCTTTCTGGAAAGGTTGTAATGTTATATTGTTTACAACTTTATTAGTTGTTTCAAAAAGCCACCTCAAGATGGCGCTAATCTAGATTTATTAGAAAATTGCAAAAAATTTAAATTTGGCAGCCTCGAAAATGATTTTTTTGATATGTCGTAGAGGAACTTTTTTTCCCCATGCTAAAAGCTTTCGTAAAATCGAGTACGCAATATCGATTGCTAAATCGACCCACCCTAGTAATCATAGTTACAAAAAATAATAGAAACTGAATTTTGTGTTGAAAAAATATTCTAAAAATCTGCTTTTATCAAAGGAAATATACTACAAAGCATTTATAATTTTTTCTAAAAAAATATCCAATTTTGGAACTGAATCTGCTAAATCTAGCAGAAAATATGCTAACATGGCAACACTGAAACTAAACTCAAACCAATACCTCCACAATAGACCTCAACTAAGTTCTACCTTATAAAAATTCGACGCAAATTTCTCTTTTTCTTTTATTTACACTTAAACAAAAGAACTTACTTTCACTCAGTGTTGCCATATAGCTGTTTTAACTGTTTTCCCCAGTTTTTTGGGTTTCTTAACAGTTCTCAAGTTTTTTCACTAAAAAAACAGTTTTTTTTTAATTTATGAACATTTACAGTTTTTCATATTAAAACGGCATATTTGTTTTATTTACTATTTGTTTTAAAAAAATTATAACTGTGGTAAAAACTTATGTACAAATCCAAACATAAATATAATGAGGATATTCACAGTTCATACTATTTTAAGTAGTAGATTAGCATTTATCGTAAATTTGGCAACTTTCTATGGGTTAAACTTCAAAAATCTTGCTATTTTACAACTGAAACTGTGAATTTCCTCAATAAAAATGGTAATATAAAACTAAAAAGAAAATGCTTACTGAAAAAAACAAAACAACTTTCTATACCAAATTTCATCAAAAAAATTATTTAGTTCGGAATAAATGAGTGGCATAAAATGAGTTAAACGATTTCTGATCCATCATACATAGATCCGGCGTATATTTTATATCCAAACTTTGTAGATATAGAAAACAATGCATTAAAAAAAAAATTTTCTTTTTTATATATTTGAAAATTAATTTAAAAAGTCTCATCAAAAAAGGCCAAAATTGCTGTTTTTAAATAATTATTTGGCAATTCTAGATAACAATTTTTTCATTTGCAATCAAGTGCAATAAGGATAATTAAAAAAAAATTAATTTTCGTAATATTTATGACTTCTTAAAATACCGTCAAATATTGCCCGACATGATAATACCACAGACTAAATAGACACACATAAAAAGTATTACTTTACTTTGCCAAGTAATTATGAGCATTTCAACTAATAAAGTTTTTTCGCATATATGTATTATGCGAAAACTAGAATAATTGTACCAAGCTTTTAGCTTTTTCTACTTAAATTTTTAATAAGTTATGCGAAAAAACTATATTAGTTGAAATGCTCCTAATTACTTGGCAACGATTTTTTGTGTGCACGTTACAATCCAGAAAAAAAAAAGGAATTCCAAAAAGTTGTTAAATAAGACATTCAATTCAACCCATTCCGAAGTAATGACCCGTTAACGGAAACATTGATGAATTTTATATAGTGATAACAGTGGTAGTAAGTAGTTAAATTTTAGCATTTCGTTAGTGCATATAAAGTGGTGTTCATAATATCAATATAGATTAGTCTTTAGGATATACTTCTTTCATTACTTCTTGAGGAGTCGAATTTCATTGCATTTTGGTGATTATAAAGTAATTATTACAACACATGAAATAATAGTATTCGGAAGCGATTTAAATGTAATTAAAAACAAATTTTATTGAAAGGATATGCAAAAGTCGATTTTGCTTGAGTAGTATTGTTTTTGTCAAAAATTGCGTTTATACTTGAGATGCGAAATGATTAGATTTTTCTAATCTCAAGTTTTGTAAATTGAGACCCTAGGAATCGATTTTCGTTCCACGATATTTCGCAATCCCGAAATTTCTACAGATTTTATTTTTATATTATAGGTTTCTCTATCAAATACATTTTTTTTAGTTTTTCTAAGAAAATATATGGCAACACTGCTTGCACTACCCCTTACTCTAAATAATAAGATATTTTGAGAATTCTTAAAAAAATACACTCTCTAAGAAACTAAAGAAATTATTTTGGTATACAAAAATGAGGAGTACTTTGACAATTCCACAGAGACTCTAATAAAGACGAGACGACTTATAGTCTACTGTTTAGGAATTTAAGTAAACAGTTGGTTACGAAATGTCTTCAAGTTAGTTACTTTTAAAAATCGTTCGTCTTCCTACCATACTTTAAAAATTGGTGTTTGTAATGATGTTGTTATTGCCGTTGGTTGTTGTTATGGCAACAACCTTAACACCGGAAAAATAATAACAAAATTCTTAGATAAACATTTGTCTTGGTTGTGGTGTTTTGAGTAACGTGTGAACATCTTAAGTGTCTCATTGGGATTAACCAACTGCCATGGATGGTTGTTACTTATTGTTTATGTTGTTTCTTTATTGATGTTGTTCTTGTGGGTAAGTTAAATGTTGCGTTTATAAATTAAATGGTGTTATATTACTTTATTATCTTCTCAACTGATTGTTGTTTTTGCCGGTATTCTGGTGTACATATCTTTCCAGATGGCTGTTTGTTGTCTCTGGCTGTTCGTGTGAATAAATTCTTGTGTCTTATCACTTGTTTTTATTTCTTATAGACAAGTGGGCGTTTGTGTTTAATGTGTTTATAAGTGAGATTATGTTTATAATGATGATGTTATACTTCTGTTGGTTGTGATACAAACAATTGAAGGCGTTTAAGACTAATTATGAAATTAATTATACCATTAGGGGATTTCCTTCTTACAAATTGGAATAGTATTCGTTTTTGAAGAAAAAAGCTTTAAAGGGGAATTCTATATAGTAATTTGAAATATTTGCCTGGAAAGCGATATAGATTTTTCCTAAAGAAAACATAAAATTTACATAGAGAGGCTTTATTGCGCGGTTTTAAGGAAATTTTACTCATTCCAGGAAAACTGTCTAAAATCGGTTGCCAACCGCACCAATTCCGCAACTGTTTCCGCTAAAACCGATTTCATGGAATTAGTTCCGAAACCTATTCCACTATACTTAAATGTAGGATGCAACTGACAGCGAATCAGTTCTTAAACTAGTTCCATAATTGATTCCAGGGGAATCGATACTACTTTGCAGCTATAGAAGCGGTTGCTTTTGGAACAATTTCAAACAAAACTCTTCGGTGTTATAACTGAGAGTAAAAGGGGAGAAAATTTGAGTTGAAACTACTAAAAATTTGTTAAAACTTAACTTGCAGAGAAAACTGCTGAAATTAGTAGATTATTTTTGCTAAATATTATTAAGATAAAAACAGCGAAAATAAAACTGTTGAATATACCGAATTTTAGTTATATATGATTTAAATTTTACTTAATATAAAATAACAGCTTAACCTGCTAAAATCAATGCAAAAGAAGCAAAAAAAGAGGGTTAAAATGTTCCACAGAAATGTTCCTCGTAGTGTTTTACATAAGTTTGCTGAACACATCCTATACCTAAAATGGAAGATTCACAAGGTTTCCTACTAAAATCAAGGTTTGAGGGACATTTGGGCTCCAATTCTGAATAAGTACAAAATTAACCCTTAAACACATTTTAAGTTTTGACTTATTTCTGGCATTAAATTTTAATTTTAAACTTTGATGTCTTCAGAGGGTTATAGTAGAATTTAATCTTCAGTTAAAGTCACTTTTTGACTCCTTTTTAAAAAGGGAGATAAACGACCCGTAAGTTTAAGAGTTAGAGGATTAAATTTCCGCATAAAATATTTATCACTATAATTCTTTGAAGACATCAAAGTTAAAAATTTAGGTTCAATGCCAGATATAAGTCAAAACTTAAAATGTGTTTAAGATTTAATTTCGTGCTGATTTAGAATTGGCGCCCAATAGAATACCCATATGTGCAAAAAGTGTTATTTTTTCACTTTCCCACCCACTTTCCGGTAAATTAGGCGTAAAAATAATATTCCCGCGAAAATGGATCCTCTCACCCGGGGATTTTGGCCCTAAAAATAGACTTAAATTAGTTCAAAGTTTCTTTGCGCTATAACTCTTAAAGTAAAGGCTTTACAGAAAAATACGTACGTGTATCTACATCCAATAAACTAGCTAGCATTTTTCTCATACACACTTTTGATGTATGAATGACCCGTCGTGGTGATTTAAGTGGTTAAAATCAAAGCGGTTAAGTCCCGTCCCGGGATCCCGTCTTTTTAATTTTAAAATCCCGAATTCCGGGATTTAAAAAACCAATCCGGATTGGCATCCCTAGTACTAGCTATATGTGGAATATACTTTCGTGGAAACCTGTTACTTCATTGCAATTCACGTCGTCTGCCTCAATCCACTACTACCCAGTACTGGACATAAGAATTTTCAAATTTTTGTTAATTCTCCTTTGAAAATGGCATTTCGTATCTTCAATACTGGGAAAAAGTAGTTATGGATGGTCAGTGATGGATTGCGTTTGAAACAAGCTTTACAATGAATCAAATATGCAAAATAACTACACCCTCTTTTTTCTCCTTCCCATAACCTCTTTTCCTAATATCAACACAGTAGACTGTATTAGTAGCGGCCATCCCCTGAGTGTTGGTCTAAAGTAAAAAAAATTTAAAAGTTACAAAAAAATTTAGAAGTCTATTCAGATATGATATAATAATTGATTTAATTGTAATTCTTTCTCTGTGTATCAGGTATTCGAATTTCATCGAAATCCTTGGAAGATACAATTTTCAAATTTTAATTCAATCATTTCCTTCCCATTAGTTTCATATCGTTGGTTAAGATTTGAAATCTTTAAGCAGACAATTTTTAACATCTCGAGATAAGGATACCAAATGACTTCTAGGTGTTAAAAGCGAAACCTTTAAGGTAGGTATAATGGTGGAAATACATAGGACTGTAAAGGGTGTAAGTTGGACTATAAATAATTCCTTAAAATAGATTACAAAATATCGACAGAAAAGTGACTTCTATCCACTGACATCCTTCGTTTTAAAATTATATATTTAAACAATTATAACTTTATAAACCATGACCCAAAAAAGAAATAAAAGGAGTTAATTTTGGTTTTATATTTTCAAATATAGGTTAAATGTGTGCTATTAGAAAGAAACATCCTTTTTGTTATACGTTTTTGCAGACAAAATTCTTCTGTATTCTATATTACAGACACCCTTCTTTGCAAAATTTTCAAAATTTTAAACCCATAATATGTATGTGTAACAATTATTTTGAAAAAAGGGATTTTTTCTTTCAGCAATAACAACAACTACACACATTTGTTGTTGTCGTTGTTGCTGTTTGGCATATATAAATTTTCTTGTTATAACAATATCCTGTTTTCTAGCTGTTTAAGGATAACAAAAGGACTCACATCAACATCCACGAAACAAACGAAAAAAAAATACCTCATGTTCAGGGAACATACGAGAAGCAACAACAATAAGAATACAAAAAGAAGAAAGAACGAAAATTGTACGAAAAAACAAAAAAAAAATATTTTCAAAGTCGTTTGGTAGGTTGAATATGAACTGGGTGTTGTAGTAATCGTAGCAGTAGGTACAGGAGGTACTACTGTTAGTTGAGTCAGTAAGTAAGTGAGGTATGATTAAAGGTAAAAAGCCAAAAGAGGCAGCTGCAATTGAATTATTTCATTCGTAATGATGACGACGACGACTGTGATGATGATGATGGCAAAACAATACACTTCTTCTACAAATGCTTGTGGCGAAAAAATACAGAATCGTATTAACATTTGCTTAAAGCAAATGTGATGCTGTTTTTATCACTTATGCAAAGAATGAATTCTTTTTAGATGCTCTAATATACTAAAGAGAGAAGATACAAATTATATATAAATCATTCTTCTATTAGCGATTTAGTGATGTACATGTGCAGATGTAACAATTATTCCCACAATAGGTGGGTGTGTACAGTCTTTTATTAAAAACTAGTGGGCAAAGCCCAAAAATGCAGTCTTAGCGGATGTCTACATTGGAAGAGGAACCTACATACAGAATTTCAGCTTCCATTTTCCAGCAGTTTGGCCAGGCCGTCAAGATGGAGACCTTTCTTGATGCTGACCCTACCTGTAGAATAAAATAGAGGAGGAACGGTCATACCAAATTTCAACTTCCTACATCCTGCAGTTTATGCAATGTCCCCCATTTTTGCAATGCCCCTGTCAAAAATTCCAAAAGATCCCATACTTTTATCGGGGAGGTACTATTTTGAATTTTGGACAGGGACATAAGTTTTACATTTAAGATTTTTAGCAAAAGTGGTTTTGGCAGCCCGTCAAAGGGTAGACTTTTACTCGGGGTGTGCCCCTCCCGGTAGGAATTTCCAAAAATCCCTTCTAAGAGGACATCCAAGCTAGAGGAGAAATCCACACACGAAATTTCAGCTTCCTAATTTCAGCAATTTGGGCAGGCCTTCAAAAGGGACACTTTTATCCCCCTTATTTGCCCTCCCGATATGAATTTCCAAAAATCTCCTCTAAGCAGATGTCTACACAGGAGGATGAACTTACACACCGAATTTCAGCTACCTAGGTCCAACGGTTTCGGGAGGTCATCAAGGGGGAGACATTTCCCTTTTGGCTCCTACCTGCAGGGATTTCCAAAAATTTAGTCTTAGTGGATGCCTATGAGAGAGGAATAGCCTTTATACCAAATTTCAGCTTCCTACCTGCAGCGGTTTGGGCAAGCCGTTGAGTGGGGCACTTTCCAATTTTTAACTCCCATTTTTACAACGTCCCTGTCCAAAATCTTAAAAATGACTTTTCAGATAAGTTAGACCATTCTCCAAAAAACAAATATTTTAATTTTCAGGTTTCTAGCCAAAGGGGTTTTGTCAGGCCGTCTAGGGGGAGACTTTCCCTTTTTGCCCGTTCCCGTAGGCATTTTCAAAGATCCCGTCTAAGCGTACGACTACGCCGAATATCCAGGAAGGTAGGGGGAGGAAAAGATTTTTTTTTTTGAAATTCTATTTTTTGGTAAATGGTACTTTTTTTGGAAAAATATCCTTTTTTTTTTGGGAAATGGAACTTCTTTTTTAGAAAATATATTTGTTTCTGGAAAAAGGTACTTTTTTTGGAAAATGAACTTTTTTGCACTTTTTTTGGTAATAGATACTTTTTTTTTGAAAATGGTACTTTTTTTTGGAGAAAAGTACTTTTTTTGGGAAAAGGTACTTTTTTTTTGAAAAATATACTTTTTCCGAAAAAGATACTTTTTTTTGGAAAAGGGTACTTTTTGGGAAAATGTACTTTTTGTTGTCCCGAAAAAAGTACTTTTTTGGAGAAAGGTACTTTCTTGGAAAAAGCTGCTTTTTGTTGTCCCCTTTTTGCCCCTCCCGGTAGAAATTTCCAAAAATGCCGTCTTAGGGGTCGTCTACGTTGGAGGAGGAATCTACCGAATTTTAGCTTCCTAGTTCCAGTAGTTTGGGGAGGCCGTCAGGGGGGTACCTTTTTGCCCCTCCCTGTAAGAATTTCCAAAAATCCCATCTTAGTGTATGTCTACAACAGAGGAGGAACCTTCATACCAAATTTCAACTTCCTCACTTCAGCGGTTTGGTCAGGGCCCCTTTTCCCCTTTTGAACCCCCAGATTTACAACGTCCTTCTCCAAAATTTCAAAAAGTACTTTCCAGATAAGTTAGCCCATACTCCAAGGAATACATATTTTAAAAAAAATTATGTCACAGAAAAATGTTGTTTCATTCCAACTTCTTTCGCAAATCGAACAAAATTTGTTTTAAAAAGATTTTAAAAATTTCAAATTAATTCCTTTAAACCTCTGACACTCTGTCAGAGAAGTATAAAGTACAAAAAAAAGTACGAAAATTTACTCATACACGTGCAATACTACACTCAAAAAAATAAGTTAGTAGAAAAATTAGTAAAACGTCTTGTATATCAAGTGTACTAGTTTTCAGCAATTTATTTGCTTAAATTCCGTTTTCAGCAAAAATTTTAGTTATTTTTCTTTAGCACTAAACTAATTTGGAACTAATGTTTTATTAATTTATTTTGCTACAAAAATTGTGCTGATAACAGCATTCATAGCTGATAACAGCATCCATAGATGTCGCAGGTTGTCTGGAATCGGAAATGACAAAAAAAGGAAAACAACTCTACACATATTCTATATTTAAATTTTCAGCAAATAAATTAATTAAAGTAAAATTTCGCTACAAGATTTTTGAGTTTTTTTCAGTCTACTAATATTCAGCAAAAAGTTTAGTGATATTAGCAAGGATTTTTTTCATTTGCAGTCGACTAAGTGTTAGCAAAACTTTTGCTGAAGATTACTATTTTTTTGGTAAAAATCAGCCTGCTGATTTTCAGCAAACCTTTTGCTGCAATTACCAACTTTTTTTGCAAGCACGCTCCTGACTAAAAATTTGCTGACACAGCAACATTTTTTGCTGACTTTACTGACTTTTTTTTTTGAGTGTACAATTTAACGATGGTAGACAGGATCAAGGACGAAATTAAGAGACATGCAAAAAAAAAACAAGAAGTGGAATAAAAGAATGTGCAAAGAGAACCCGAAAAAAACATTAAATTAAAAGTAGAGAATAAGCAAAGGTGTTTGTTTTAAATGTACGTACGCTTTGGCGAAAAATGTAGGGGTAGGCTTAAGAAGAATGCAATAAGGATATAGATTTTATATTGTTATACAAAAATGGAATAATAGATAATATTAGATGGTTTTTCAAACTAAAAAGAGGGTTTTATATTCAAAAATAAAAAAGTAGTTTTTTGTTTCAAAAGGATTTTTTAAAGGATTATTTTTGAAAAAAAAAATTTAACCATTAACATTTATTTTAGCCTGGATATGCACAACTGTACACATAAACAACTTTAGGCTAAATATCTATTATTTTTTAGACTCACAAAGAAACTATCTCGAAGGCTTGCCTCAGAATTCGATGAAATGTAGACATGTGATTGGATAGAAAATTCTAAAAACTTTTGGCAATAAACCAGCGGATATTAAGGGATAATGAGTTTCAAGGCTGTTCGAAAAGTATTTGTTAACTTTTTTAGTGCTTCATTGGAGACATCTCCAAAACACCTTTCCTCTGATATATACAGTTATGACTAGAGATGTTATAATTCATAATTCTAATATAAATATCATGATCATATGATCATATCAATTCTATCGAAAATCACGTAAGTTGGCAAACTAAATCGAAATAGCACACCCTGTGCCCCATGAAAGCATTTAAACACCCTGTTAATTGAACTATCTGGTGAACCATACACTGCAGAAAATTGACTGTAAAAAATTTAGTTAAAACTACTAAAAATTAGTTAAAAATGATGTTGCAGAAAAAAAAACTGCTTGATTAGCAGATTATTTTTGCTATATATTAGTAAGATAGGAACAGCAAAAATAAAACTATAAAATATACAGAATTTTAGTTATATTTGAGTTAAATTTTTATTCTGGTAGTTTTTTTTTTTGATTATATATTTAAATGCAAATAAAAATCGGGCCTTATGAAAACAGCAGTTTAAAGTTTTTTTTTAGCAAATATTTCTGTTTAACAGAGTAGACTGCTATTTGCATTCAACTAAATGTAGCTTAAAAATAATAAAAATTTTGTAGATATAACAGTTTGTTTTTGCTACTTTTAGTCGACTAATATTTAGCAAAATTTTCTGCAGATTTTACAGTACAATTTGTCATTTTCAAAGTTAACGTAAATATAATTTTTTCTGCAGCATAATTTTTTATCTAATTTTTAGTTGCTTTTTCTTCTATTTTTACAGATTTATTTCTATGAGTGTAAAGAAAACGACCGCTGGAAAGAGATTTAGCTCCAACGATGAAATTATTGCTTAATCAAATGCGCCTTTTGATGACCACGAGAAATCCTTTTTTAGAAAGAATAACAAAATTGGAGAAACGTTGAAATAAGTGTGTTGAGCTAAAAGGAGACTATGTTAAAAAATTAAAACTTTTTTTTGCTAAAAAGCTGTGTTTCATTCAAAAAGTCATGGACTTATGGATCCACCATCGCATATGTCTAGAAGCTTAGGCATTGATAAATTTTTAGTTTGAGATTCGAGGTACAAATCACCGTCATGGCAAAATATTTTTTTATAGACATATTTTGGCCCGATACTGACAAATAGGCAGTTAGTCAGCGTTAATTAAGAAAAAACTATTGTAATGATGACGAATAGCTAGTTAGTCAGCATTAGTTAAGAATAAATTCTTCTGATGATGAAAAATAGGCAACCCTACACCGCAGTACGATTTGGGTTCTATTTCGGGAAGCAAATAAAATCTACGTTAAAGGAATTTCAATTAGTAAAAATGTGGGTCTAGGTCAAATATTTTTGAGAGTAACAAACATCATAACAAGGTTAGTATACGGCATGGCATACCCAGGTGCGGATCTAGGAAAAGGTTTCGGGAAGGGAACTTAGAATATTTTTATTAATTTCCTATTCTCTTCATATGTATTGAATTCATTTTTTGTGGGGTAGAAAATGCCCCAATTTCCATCCCCCTGGATTCGCGACTGCCCATACCCATAGCGTAGGGTATAATAATATTAAAACGCGTTTCCAAACTTCAAATCTCGACATTTTCAATATCGGAACGGATCAGGGTATGTTAGGCCAGATTTTCAATTTAAATATTTTGTTCGTAAAGACCGCTGCAAATGTAAGTTAAAACAAATGAAATTTCACTTGAAAACACACTGAGAGAATTTTCATCACTTCAGTAATGAATTTGTTCATAGTTTCAATGAAAATTGTCACTGGAACTCGTCCATTGAAACTTTTCATAGAATCTATGAAACAGGTTTCATTAAAGTCAATGTTTATGAAAAGTTCATAAAATTAATGAAACTCTTCATAAAATTAATAGGCTACTCATCCAATGAATAAATCATTCAGCCAATGAATAGCTTTATAAAATTTATGAAGCAATTTTATTTACTATTATTTATTATAATTGGTTGTTGTCGTTGCTAAGCTGGAGTGTATAAATAAAAAATACTTAGCAAATGCAAAAGGCGTAATAAAATCGTAGCATATTTTACGGATGTACAAAATATATCTAAAGGAAGAATTCATTAAATTAAAAAGTTTCATAAAAAAAGTTTCAAAAAAATTAATATGATTTATAAAACAATTTCATAGTCCAAAATTAATAATAAAAAATTAATAAAAAAAAAAATAAAAATTATAAAAGATTATTCTCTCAGGAAATGACGATATTTTATAGAAAATTAAAAAAAAGTAAATACTATTGAACAATTTCATATATATAAAGAACATTTTAATTAAATTTATGCAGATCTAATTTTTGAAATTCAATGAATTTTTTTAATCAAACTATGAAATTTTATGTAAGAAAAGTTATGAAAAATTTCATAATATTAATTAAATATTATATACATAATGAAATTCTTCATTGGTTCTACGAAAAAAATTCTATGAAATTATATCATTAATATTATGAAGGATAATTCTCTCAGTGTAAGATTTAATTAAATTCAACTTACATTTTTTTAAACTGTTAATAAAATGAACCACAAATTAGTCAAAACAACTAACAAAATTTACTTACATACATTTTATTTTTTTTTAAACGAAACGACTGCATAAAATCAATGTTACGAATTTTTAGTATTTTATATTGTCTGTTTTTTTTTTAATGACTTACGAATGTAGTTAAAAATTACATTTCTTCTACAAATGAATGTTATTTACATTAGAAATGACAAAACTGAAAAACTACTTGAATAACTAACAAATTCTGACTGCAGAAATTCCCTGAGTATACACGTACTACAAATACATCCAAATTCGGCTTTCTAGCCGGGTAAGATGCCCAAAAGTTAAGTCTGTTAGTTAGGTCTTGTATTCTACTTTCCGAATTGGTGTGACTCATTCAACAATTTTATATCAAAGAATGAAAAAACCACAAAAAAGCAATACAATTTTCGCTATTTTTCGAACTTTTACTGGGTGTTTTTATAAAAAGAATCAGACGAATTCGTTAACAAATTTGTGTGAAATACACTAATTTAAAAACGTTTTTCTTCCAAAATTTTTGCACAAATTTGTTACGACTTCCATGTCGAACAAATGCGGCTTAAAAATTTTAAAGATAAAACTGTTTAAGTTTGTGTTTTTTACACAAATGTTTTAACGAATTCGTCTGATTCTTTTTATAAAAGCAGGCAGTTAGGCCTTCAATACGATATAAAAAAGAATTTTGTAAAATTTATCAGTTCCCATGTGAAAATCGAAAAATATATGAACATAGTTGACCATACATTGACTTGTATATGATCATGCATGGGCATACATGTTAATATACGTCCACACATAGTACAATGTATGACCATACATCATCTCATATATTTACATATATCTTCGGATCCGAAATTTGAGGTTATATGACCGTACACGTTCATATATGACTATATATGCTCATATATGATTCATGTTTGCTGATATATGATCATATATGGTCATATACCTCCATATACCCTCAAATTTCGGATCCGAATATATATGGAAATATATCAGATGATGTATGGTCATACATTGTACTATGTATGGACGTATATGATCATGTATGCCCATGCATGATCATGTATGCCCATGTATGATCATATACAAGTCAATGTATGGTCATGTATGTTCATATATATTTCGATTTTCACATGGGTTGTGAAAAAAAAAATTGTGAATATTATTTTCAAATATATCAAAATATAAGCAAGAAAAATTTTAAATAAATTTCTTCACCTTTAATAATTTACATGCATTCAAAATATACATCATTCAAATAAAGAGATCTTTTACATTTTCGGCACATGCCGCGCACGCGTATTAAAAATTCCTAAAACTTCTTTCTTTAGAAAATTCGCCACCCCTTTAAAAATACATTAGTTACAGGCAGAAAAGACAGTTACTTTTGTATTCACTCGAACTATAATAAAAAGTAATTTCTAAGCGCCTGAATGATTTCAAAAGGACATCTGTCACATATTACAAGCTTTTCTTTTATACATTTTTTTTTAGATTTGTTTTATTCTACACAATTGATCTTCATGAGGGGTCTACTACAAGCAGTTACAATAATGAAAATTTTCTGCAAGATAAGAACTATTTTGAGTTTTAGAAACTATGAAAAAACATGATGGTTTTTAGTTTTTCAACCCCAGTTGGGTAAGGCGTTTTTTTGTTTTGGCATGTTAAGCACAACCACATTGAGTTGTATATTTTCTGATCCGAAAGTTCTTTTCTTTATAAAAGAAAATACAACAACTCAAATAAACTGTTTCACAGTGACTCGGGAGAAAATTTTACAACCCCTAAAGTTTGAAATTCTTTTGATAATACTTTTATTGTTGACAATGGCACGAGTCCTTTTAAATTTGATCCTTAATAAATGTAGTTGTTGTTATTTACTTTTGATTATGAACATTACCGTATGTATTTTGACGATCGTTGACGATCGTTATGACGAGCGTTTGAAGAATTACAAAAGGTGCATCTTGCTGTTTTATATTTACTTGTAAATTTTATTTCAAGCGTTTGTTGACTTCAAGGAGGAACATCTGCTATAAATTTTTCTGGAATTCAAACACAATTTTCGAATTTTTATTGATTTAACAATGAGGGGTTTGTAATTAAAATAGGAGAAAAAAGAGGGTGGTTCTTTCAATACAGTTGAAAATAATTTGCTATTCGGTTAAACTAAGAAATAATTGTACCCTACACAGAGTGAATTGTTTAGGGAGAAAAATATAACCCAGTGTAGGAACGGTAATAAGTTTTTTTCTTTTTGACTACACTAATAGAAAAAAGTCCGTAAAAAATTTAGTTAAATCTACTAAATATTAGTTAAAAATTATGCTGAAGAAAAAACTGCTAACTCAGCTGATTATTTTTGCTATATATTAGTAAGATTGGAACAGCAAAAATAAAATTATTAAATATATAGAATTTTAGTTATATTCGAGTTAAATTTTTGTTAATAGAAAATAGCTTTTTTTTGCTAAATGCTAGTAAAATAAGAACAGCAAAATTAAAACTGTTAAATTTACAGAATTTTAATTGTATTTAAGTTAACTTTTAGGTAACTGAAAATAGTAAATTGTACTTTAAAATCAGCAAAAAATTTTGCTAAATAATTAGTAGCCTAAAAAATCACCAAAAAATTTCAAATTTTCTAAGTTTTTTTTTTCTATATTTTTTAAATGCAAATAAAAATCGAGCTTTTTGAAAACAGAAGTTTACAATTTTTCAGCAAACATTTCTGCTGATTTTAGCAGAATAGACTGCTATTTGAATTCGACTAAATTTAGTTTAAAAATAGCAAACATTTTGTAGATATAACAGTTCATTTTTGCTATTTTTAGTGTACTATTATTTAGCAAAATTTTCTGCAGATTTTACAGTACAATTTGCTATTTTCAATTAACTAAAAGTTAACTTAAATACAATTAAAATTCTGTAAATTTAACAGTTTTAATTTTGCTGTTCTTATTTTACTAGTATTTAGCAAAAAATCTGCCAATTTTAGCAGCTTTTCTGCGGCATCATTTTTAACTAATTTTTAGTAACTTTTTCAGCTATTTTTACAGATTTATTTCTATGAGTGTAACAGAATTTTAAGGATAAGGGTATATCGATTATTTCGGTAACGGTACGAGTATTTTAAGAATAACAATAGTCAGTTTAAAGGGTTTTGAATCGATAACGGTATTTTAGCGATATTGTCTGCCAACCCTGGGTTGTGCTGATCTTGTGATGACTGGCTCAAACGAACATTATATTATACTGCTCGACTTAACATGACTTTTTGCACTGAGCCGGCGATGCCCGTCCGTCTGTCGGTTCTTCCATTCTCAAAAAAAAAACAACAAAAAAAATTGACCCGATTTTAGAAGCAAGGTCAATCTACCCAGATGCCAAAGCAGTAGAACAAGTACTTCAATTAATGATCTAGATGCACTTCTTTTTTTTTTAACAGAAACACTAATGATTTTAGCACTGACTTGTCATAGGAGAAGAGTACTCCCACTTCAACATTTTTTCAGTACCTGCCTCCAAATTATCCATTAGTATATTTTTACAGCTTTTTTAGAAGTACTTCTGAACAACAACCAAAAAATCATATAAGTGTTGTTTCTAAAACATAATTGCTCTAAAAGTGATCCTAAAAAGTCATTTTGGTATCATTTGGTATTTCCAAACAGATGATTCTTGGAGGGACCAATATTTAAAAAAATTTTTTTTAGTATTTATAATTAATTTGTTTAAATTCAGTATTTTTAAAATTTAAAAATTTTTAAAAATATATAAAATAAAAATAATGAAAAATTGCTTTTCATGCGCCTATGAAAATAGTACTGAAAATAATATTGAAATGCAGTGCAGCTTTTGCATTTGTTTAAAAATTATTTTTATTAAAGAGAATAAAAAACAATATCTGGAAATGACTATCATGGGGTCGCAAGTTAGATATCCGGTGACGCCATTAAAAACAACTTTTGTAAAATAAAAAAAAAAAAATTTTTTTTGCGAAGAATTTTTTTTTAAACTTTTGATTGGTGAAAAACAGCTTCCTTTGCACTCGTTCAGAAAGTACTGAAAAAATATTGAAGTGGGAGTTATTAGTGTTTATGTTAAAAAAGAAGTACATCTAGATCATCAATTTTAGTGCTTTTTCTACTGCTTCGGCATATGATTTTTTAATGAATTTTGAGACACAAGTTTCTGTTGGTCTAAGAATCTCAGTTGAAATTGTTTATACTTGAGTCAGAGGTAGGCCCTCTCCAATTACAAATATTTGTAGTATAAAACCTTAATTTTCAAATCTTGAGTCAGCGAAAAAATTATTTTTGCACCAGTGTATTCGAAATGGAAACAAATGTAATCCATATTTTCTCTCCTGTTCTTAAACATATTGTTAGGCCCCCACTATAGCAACATATTGTTCTTTTCTGCTGTAATCGATAAATCACTTGAAGGTTTTCTTAATTAAAAGTTTTTCTTATATTAGTCTCATGATAGAATGTATAAAAAATAAAAGTTTTTGATTAACACAATAAACCTTTCTAAAAAAAAAACGAGCTGCATGCAAAAAAAAGCAAGAACTATAAACAATAGATTGGAAATATAAGAACATGGACAAGAAAAACTAAAGAAGCTAGAAAAAAACCCCAACAAACTAACGTAACTGATACAAGGATAAGGATAACAAAAAAAAAAAAATTAACTTAAAAACACTATTAAAACATTAAATCAAGCATAAAATTAGATAAAATAGTTTTCAAAACTATTGCAGAAAAAACATTCTAAAAAAATGCATGAGGAAAGTAAGTAAAATTTAAAACAATCCACAAGGATTTCAACTGAAAAACATAAAATATATGCTACAAATACTAACAATGATTTGAATTTATTTTTAAAAATAAATTTAATTAGCTTTTTAAATTCCTTTGCCCTTTGGCTGGTAATTAACGCCTTGAATTTTCAAGATTTCTACTTAATAACGTAATCATTTTCGACCCTTCAATCAAAGCTACAAAAATTTGTATAAGTTATAAAGGGTATATTGCTTGTGTAAAGTCCTTTAGTTTAAGGATTTACAAAGGTCTTTCTTAAAAGAAAAAAAAAACACTCTCACTCCAACATGAAAAAACTTTTGGTTTCTTATTAAAAAGAAATCAGTTTCTCATTACCTTAAATATTTGCCAAGTTATACAAAAACAAATAAAGGTAAAGATTTCTAAGACAAAAAAAAAATTATGAAAGGACTAATGTTTAAATGTCTTTAAAATCAACAATAATGTTTCCTTGTTTATACCGTTCACTTCTTTGCAAAGGAATATATATGTGTTGGTTGTATTGTTTGCAACAAATCAAAACCTGGCTCGGGCAACACTTAGATATTCTGAACTCTTAGGACCGGTTTTTAAGTCATAACTACTCAGTGAAAGAATATAATTTTTAGACCTAGAAAAATAATATGAAGAAATTTCATCAATACCCGCTCAGGAATATCTGATATATTAATATGTATAAAAAAAAAGTTAGAATCTCCTAAACTTTGACCGTTGACCTTACACAGGGGCTAGGGCAATCTCCGGCCTAGCCCAATGAAAAAAGGAATTCCTAAAATTTTTGTTGTTTTTAATCTCTAATTTATTCTTAATAAAACCTTAGAGTTCAATCATCGAAAAACATTTCTTTAAAACATTTAAAATTGTAGATTTGTAAACAGTGTTTAAAAATTCTGACCTTTTTGTCACTAATTTAAAATGAGTTAGCAAAACACAATATAAAAAATACTTCTTATCTGAGTTTCTGAGAGTTTTTTTTAGTGGATTGTTTCATTAAATATAAAAATTTGGACCCGAATTTCTTGATTGGGTGGTCTGCGACTCATCAGTTGCCGGCGGAATTGTAATAAATCGGTTATTAAGTTTTTATTGCTTTATTAGAAATAATTGTTGGTGGACGTATTTTTAGACCCAAAAAAATATTTCCAGTGGGTAGCCCGGGCCAACAACTCAATATTTATTTACCTCCATACAAGCTTGGAGCACCCTAGGTTACATACATACATATATCCTTACTAGAGTTGAAAAATATTGATCTAAAAATAGATTTTCAAAAAATGTTCAAAAAAATCTAGAACATTACTTTATCACCCCTGTTCTGAGTTCCGAAACTTTTTAATTAGGGTGAATTTAAAAATCACACGGAATTAAAAATTTCGAAAATTTGCTGTTTGGAAAAAATTTTTGAATTTAGAAACAAAGTTTAAAACAAATTTTTAAATTAGTAATTAATCAATTAAATTAGTAATTACGTGTAATTATTGAGCAGTCCGTGGAATGGCGTTCCCCTCTGTACTTACTTTTTGTAGACTTTGAACGAGCTTTCGATACCATCTCAAGGGATGCGATATGGTACTCTCTGAAGCATAAAGGTGTACCAGAGAAAATAATTTCCTTGATTCGCGAACTGTATGCAAATACCGAGTGCAATGTTAGATTGAAAGGGAAAAATAGCGAAAAATTTTCTATGAAAAAAGGTGTAAGACAGGGATGCGTCTTGTCCCCACTGTTGTTCATTGTTGTACTGGATAATATCCTCACAAAAACGAACGACGAAGTTCCCGACGGCATACAGTGGCGACCTTTCCAAAGACTCAATGATTTGGACTATGCGGACGACATTTGCTTCTTGTCTCATACATTGACTGGAACGAGAACTAAGCTTGAAATGTTAATTAAAAATGCAGCCCAAGTTGGTCTACGAGTCAATATTAAGAAAACCAAGCTAATGCGGATTGAAACATCTAATCAGACACCGCTTAGTGTTGCAATAAGTGGCGTTCCAACGATAATAGAAGACGTAGAACAATTCTGTTATCTTGGTAGCACAGTTTCCAAAAATGGTGGTGCAAATAACGACGTCATAGCACGTATAAATAAAGCCCGTCACGCATATCACAAGTTAAGGAAAGTATGGTCCAATCGGAATATATCCCAGCGAACAAAATTAAGAATTTTCAACACCAGTGTTAAACCTGTTCTCCTATATGGTTCTGAAACCTGGAAAGTCACAGACTTCATATGCAGAAAACTTCAGGTATTCATCAACAAATGCCTGAGACGAATCTGTAGAATATTTTGGCCTCAAACTATTTCCAACGAAGATTTATTGGGAAGGACAAACACCGAGCCAATAATTATACACTCTAATTAAATTCTGTTGAAATTTACCCAACTTATAGTAGGAAACTGAACTCCTACTATAAATTGGGTAAATTTACTCTATGTGCGTAATTGAAAAAAAATACGCACATTGTGTTTAAGTTGGTGCACAAATAATTTGTAATTTTACATTGAAAGTGCGTAAAAATTGAATGAAATTTTGAAATTAGTGTGTTAATTTACTAAATTTGTGTGTAAAAAAGCACGTTTCACGTGTAAATGTACGCATAAAATGCGTAAAAATCTACAAAAAATGCACAAAAATCCACAGAAAGTGCGTGAAAATCCAATAAAATGCGTACATTTACAACAGTTGTGCTAACTTTAAGCACCACCCAATAATTTTTTTTAAATAAAATAACAAATTAATTTTTAGTACGTATTTTATTAATAATAATATCCGAGTCATTCTCTCATAATCGTTTATGTCCAAATTAGTCGTTTTGGGATCTTAAGGTATTTGTATAAAATTCATATAAAAATTTGTTATAACTATTGAATGGGTGCAATGACTCCTGCTCAACAAAATGCCTTCTTTGAAAGGGAGGCAGTAACCGTCAACAATAACTGGAGCAAATGCCTTAAGAGAGATATGGCCTACGCAGGAATAACTGAGTGCAATGACTCCTGCTCAACAAAATGCTTTCTTTGCAAGTTAGGCAGTACTCAATGAATACTGACTTTGTTGAGCAGGAGTCATTGCACCCAGTTGTTTTGCCTAGGCCGTATCTCTCTTACGGCGTTTTCTCCCGTTATTGCTGACGGTTGTTGGTTGACTGCCTCCCTTGCAAAGAAGGCATTTTGTTGAGCAGGAGTCATTGCACCCAGTTGTTCCTGCGTAGACCGTATCTCTCTTAAGGCACATCTACACGAGAGAGAAAACTTCTAGAGATAGAGCAAAAACACCTCTAATTAGCTCTATTGTGAATGATTTAAGCTATTTAGAGGTGTTTTTTGCTCTATCTCTAGCAATTTTCTCTCTCGTGTAGATGTGCCTTTACGGCGTTTTCTATTTTGAAATGAGGTTTAGACTACCACATGCGTTAACAATAATTACCAAAAACAATTTCATGCTTATGTTGCTATTTCCAGACTCTAATGTGTTTGTGGAAATGTTGTAATTCACAAAAAATAATCCGTTTTCGCTTTTTCTTTTTATTATTTATATTTTTTTTTTTTAATTTTTTCCAATTTGAAATGTCAGAGTATTTATTACTATTATAGGATAGGATATTTACCAACTTTGTGCGTAAAAATTTTATTTAACAAAAAAATAGTAATTTTAGGCATAATGTGTTTATTTTTTAAACACATAATCTCTAAAAATACTTTGTGTGTGTATTATTGTGTATGGAAGTGTGTATGAAAAAAGTTTACGCATTTTTTGTTTATATTTACCGAATTTTCGTAAAATTAAACAAAATTTTACCCATTTTATAGTAGTAATTTACAAACATTTTTTAGAGTGTAGAAATAAAACGCCGAAAGTGGCGGTGGATAGGCCATACGTTGCGCAAATCTGACAACGATATTGCAAAAATGGTCTTTGAATGGAACCCTCAAGGCTCAAGGCGTCCAGGAAGACCTTTTAAAACGTGGGTAAGATCTATTCATGCTGAACATCGATCTAGGGGAACATGGCAGCAGATCAAACTATTGGCGCAAGATAGGCAACGATGGACTGATTTTGTTTCCGCCCTATGCTCCGACTAGGAGCTATAAATGTCTAGCATAAGTATTATATTTAATATTCTTTTTACATATAATTTCAAATGTTAAATATTTATTAAAGGAATAAAAAAAAAAAAAAAAAAAATTAATCAAAAAAAAAAAAAAATCATTCTACTTTCAACAAGCTTCTTCGATGCGAAATAAAGCGATGTGGATTAAAGAACAGCAAAAAAAAATCAGAATGTTTAACCTACACCACTACGTGGTCATTATACCCTACACCACTATGTGTTCAGGGTATTATAAGTTTATGCTGATGTTTGTAACACCAAAAAATATTGGTCCTAGACCCACCTTATAGTATACCGATCGGCTCAGAATTTTTTTTATTTCGATTTAACGATGTCCGTCTGTCCGTCCGTCCCTCCGTCCGTCTGTCTGTCTGTCTGTCCATGCATTTTTGTGCGCACTCTACAGGTCGCAAATATTAAGATATTTTGATGAAGCTTGGTACACCGACTTATGTCGGCCCAAGGACGAAGCCTATATATTTTGGTTAAAATCGGTCCATGTTTAGACCTAGTGCCTATATAAGGGTCCCCCCAAAATTATATTGTTTATACGCTGCAGGTCGCAAATATTAAGATATTTTGATTAAATTTGGTACACCGACCTATGTCAGCCCAAGGACGAAGCCTATTGATTTTGGTTAACACCGGTCCATGTTTAGACCTAGTGACCATATAAGGGTCCCCCCAAAATTGGCTTGGTTACAAACTGCAGGTCGCTGACTCATAGTATAGAAAATTTCGACACAAGTCCCATTTTAACCCATTCGAATTTCGGATCCAAACACTAGTTGGCTTTTAAACAGACTGGAGTAGGGTATTGTATAGTCGGCATGGCCGACTTTAACCCTCTTACTCGTTTTTTCTCAAAATTTGTTAAAAAATTTGTTATTTATTAAAAAATAAAAAAAAACTGGCCTTTATTATTTACAAAAAAATATAAGTAAGTTTTTTTTTCTCTCGGAAGGATTAATTTCTAATTAAAAACCCTCTATTTTGGTAAGTTTTATAAACCGCGCCTGGCGAAGTTGTTGCTGGTTAGATGGATAAACTAAAATTATGATTTACTATCAAGGAAAATATTTTAAACTAATTTTGCATTAATTTAGCATCTTTTCCAGATCCATTTGTGAATTTGAGATTTTTTCTTTGTGAAGTCGCAAATTACCAAACTCTTCAATTTGGCTACTTTATTAAAATCTAATGCAGAGGGAACGCACTTTATCGATAATATTTATTTTTAAGCAGTGTGAATACGATATTGGTACTGCTTGTATTCTTTATATGGGTTCGTATGTATGTTGTTTACTGCATACAAGTTAGTTTGTGTGTATGTTAAAGCTTATAATATAAAGAGATTGAGGGACTCTCTATCACTGCGAAAGCATTTGTTCTATAATGTGGCTTCGAACAAAAATATACTCAAGGCAATATTAATGTACTAATAAAACACAAAAAAATTATATTAAACATCACCCTATTAATCACGGCAATACAAAGAAGATTTCCCGATCATATCGCCAGGATGATTATACAATATCAATTTAGTATTGTGGAAGTTTCCTTCGTCGGTAACAACTGTTACCCGAAAGCAATAGTAAGTAATACGAAAGAAATACCGCAGGAAGATAAATTGGGGATATCGCTAATTTATCATTTATTTTATTTATATAATTTGTATATATAGATTGTTCCTTTTACTCCTGCAAGGAATATAGGGCCGCTGAAGAGTGTATTGCCGACGAGAAATTTTTCGAACCGAATAAACCCGAGTGGAGAAACAAGGTGTTGCCATTTGTGAAATACATTGTATTTAAATTTAGTTATTAAATAAATATAATCTTGTAAACCTTAATAAAGGAAAATCAATTGTGTTTTTAAGGTTTTCGGGTTTTTACGTAGACCCTGGACACTACTGAACTACCTCAGCCGACGACAAAACCCAGTTATAACTGCCATGCCCTGATTAAATGGCTGGATATTTTCAGACCTCATCTGCCCCACCACTGTGCGGGGGGTGGAAGAAGTTAATTTCAAAATTTAAGTTGAGATTATTACTTTATATGTACACTCAGGGAATTATGTAGGTAAAATCAACTGCAAATGACGGTTAAAATAACTGCATTTGCACTTAAAAAGGTGTAGACTACATTTGCAGTTAAATTAACTGCAATATGAAGTAATTTTTAACTGTTAAAAATCAACTGACAAATGTAGTAAAAACAACTACAAATGCAATTGAAACAACATACATGCAAATTATTGTAAAACTGTACAAAGAACTTGCAAATGTAGTTAAAAAAACATAAATAAAAATTTTTTTTTTAAATTATTAATTTAATAAAAAAAACAAATTTATGTAAACACTATTAACTTAATTTTATTCTATAAAAAATTTAAAATTGAGAAATCAAAATTTACACTTAATGTCACTTTTTTTTCACTATTAAGATATTGTTGTACATGTCCGTCTGTGAGGGATGAAATATGCTGTTGTTTGGCTTCCTTTTTTTCTCCAGGTAGAAAGGGATGAGAATATAAAAGAACTGAAAGAAAATAAATACAATCTTTTTTTAACATTCCCCGTAAATAAATTTATATTATAAAACTTACCTTATTATTTTAATAACTTAATAAAAAATATATAAACTTTTCCGTATTACGCGTCCTCACTCTTTGGCGTTGTTTTATGACTAAGACAAGAGAAAACATGTTCTACTCATATTCTTTCACTAGAAATTTCTAAACAAGCGCGTCATACACATGCTCCTGATTGCTTCGTGTGTGTGCACACACACTTGAAAATATAAGTATTTGTAAAAAAATTCAAAATAACTGCATAAAATAAATGTTACTACAATGTGGTAGTTTTTGTAGTTAGTTTGAAAAAATAACTGTCAAAAACATTGAAATATTTTGCTCTAAGTAAATTAACTACAATTGTAGTTAAAATAACTACAACCGCATTACTACACAAATAACTGTCATGTAGTAACTGCAGAACTTTTCTGAGTGTATGTCTCAAAACTTTACATGATATTAAAAGGGTTTTCAGAATAATTCATTACACTAATTTTGAAAATAATATGGGCCCAATTAAAAAAAAAAATAGTTTTAGATTGGATTCTATCAGGGTTGGCAGGCAATACCACTGAAATACCGTTATCCATTCAAAACCCTTTCAACTGGCTACCGTTACCCCTAAAATAACTTTACCGAAATACACGTAATACCGTTATACTTAAAATACCATTGCCGAAATAACTGAAATACCGTTATCCTTAAAATACCGATACCGAAATAAATGAAATATCAATACATTTAAAATACCGTTACCAAATCAATTGAAATATTGTTATCCCTAAAATACCGTTACCGTTATTTTTAATTTTTTGCTTTTGCTAATTTCACGTGGTTATTGAGTATTTTTTGTTCATTAAGTTGATAAATTGATTCCTTTTTTAGGCTCGTTTGTTTTAAAAAAAAATTGCGGGTTGCATCGACATAACTGACTACCGTTACCCTTAAAATACCGTTACCGATATAACTGAAATACCGTTAACCTTAAAATACCGTTACCGAAATAACCCAAATACCGTTATCCTTAAAATACCGATACCGAAATAAATGAAATAGCGTTACCCTAAAAATACCGTTACCGAAATAACATAAAATATCGTTACCCTAACGATAACCGCATTCGTTTCGGTTACCATCCATGGATTCTATATTATTCATTGGCTTCTATTCACTGCACAAAAGTTTTTTGGGCCTAATCTTATGATTCCAAAACTAATATTAAAATTTTTCCAAAAAATTCTTTTTTATTTTATTTTCCTTTACTTTTATTTAATGATTTTTTCAAGCAAACTTAATTATTAATACTTACAATAAAAAATGTCAAAAACATAGATTTCTTTTAGTTTAAATAAACTGAATGTCCCCTGATGAGATGGGTATAAAAAAAATTTAACAGTTTATTTTATATCTCATTTTAAAATCAAATGGACTCATACCATTTTCACAATATCTTTTATACTGCCTTTAAAGTTAACAGCGACCAAAATCAGTCTTGTATATTCGACTATTAAATTGCTTCAAAGGAAACTGAAATACTTAATTAAATTAAATCTTTTTTCTCTAGATTAATAGATCATATATTAATTAATTAAATATTTTTATATTAATAGATATCTATTAATCCTATCTAGTTATGCATTAAGTTTCAGATTTTGCATCGTTCAAGAACCCACACACTATAAAATATTATTGCAAATATTATTGTTATGTAGTATTACCATCATTTTGCCCAACATCTTACAATAAGATGTACAATCATTTCACAAAAATATGGCACAACTATTTTCTGCTATTTTGGAGGGATATAACAATTTTACAATATGCCCTTTACATTACAAAATAATTTTCCCTTTTCATGTGTGCGCAATTAGAATCAAAAGATTTTTTCCAATATATTTGTAAAACTTTTCAGTATGATATTTACACTGGCAATTTTTTGCACAATATTAAAAGTTGCACAAGAATATCGCGTAGAGTATAAGTTACCTTAATGTCTTTCAACATTGTGCAGGGTATTTATAACTTCGTACATTCTCTCTTATTTTATATCCTTTCTTAAACGTTGTACTCAAAGTTTTGAGACTATATAACTCATACTTCCTTGAAAAACTTTTGAAAGAATGTATATTTTGTAAATACTGGTAAAAATAACTTGCTACCAAAACAATAAGGTTTATATGTTGAGGGTTTTTATGGTTGTTTTTTTTTTATTCCTGGTAAGTTTTTTTTTGTGTTGTCCTAGAATTATTGTCATAATTGTGGGTGGCCTCAAGCATTTGCCTAGCCACACTTAAGGCGTTGCAAAAAGACACTTGTCTTGAAATATTTTCTACTTGTTTTATTGAAAGTTGTTGATACACGTACTTGTAGAATATCTTTACTGGTTTTTGATTTTCTTTCCTTATTATTTTTTTTTTTTTTTTGGGAAAAACTTCATGAAATCATTGTTATAATCTTGATTATTACCATTATCATCCCTCAAATTAGTTTGTTTTGTGTTATTTTATTTATTGTTAGTAAAGGTTACAATATGGTCATAAATAAGAAATAAATTTTATGGTTTTTAATATAAACGGGAAGTTAAACAAAAAGTTGTTGTTTTTTGTGTGCATTCCCTTTATTAAGAAAGTTTAAGTTTTTCTGTTTGGCGAACAACTTTTCTAGAATCTTTAGTTTTATAAGATAAACATTATTTGAAAGTTATGGTATAGTAAAATTTTTAAAAAATTTTATATTTCCATAAGAAATTTAATAAAATTAGATTTATGGGGTCAGTATTACAGTGAGCAGTTAATAGAATTTTTTGTTTTAAACTTAACTTAAGTAATTCGGTAATAAAAATCTAGCCTTCTGAAATCAGCAGTTTACTATTTTTTTTTTTCAAGGATAGACTGTTATTTGCATTCAACTAAATTTAACTTAAAATAAATTTTGTCGATATACAGTTTGTTTCTGCTGTTTTTAGTCTACTAATATTTAGAAAAATGCTCTGCAGATTTTACAGTATAATTTTCCATTTTCAACTAACCAAAAATTAAATCAAATTTGACTCAAATTCTGTGAATTTAACAGTTTTAGTTTTACTGTTCTTATATTACTAGTATTTAGCAAAATCATCTGCTAATTTCAGCAGTTTTTCTGCAAGGGATTTCTAACTAATTTTTAGTAGTTTTTCTGCTATTTTTACAGGTTTGTTTAAAATTGTTTTGGTTAAAATTGGTCCATTTTTGACCCACTAGCCATGAAAATGTTCTATATTAGCTTGAATGTATTAAGTTTAAAAAGAATTACCAAACCGAAGCTGTTTTAAACAATTGTTGACACGAGAGCTACATAATTTTATTCATTAGTTCAAGAGTATTCATTCCGGAAAAAAATGTTGTTCCCAAATTTTACTAAGTTCATCCCAGTTTATATTTTTAAATCGTTTTGAAGGTCGAAAAATTCGAAAAATGACTAACATACTATTGCTCTTGCAGATCTAACTGATAGACAAACTTTTGTACGCCGAAACCGACTAGAAAACAAAAATTTTAAAGTGTAAAATTTCAAGATCCCGAAAGGCTCAAAAACCCGAGAAATTCACGATCGCCAATTCGGAAACAAGAATATCTGAATTAATTGACGGCATATAGTCCACTCCACTATTGGAGATAAAAATTAGGAAAGTGTTATTACTCTTTCGTGGATTTTTAATTTTTTGGTTGAATGAATTGTACCAATTAAAAAACTAGATTTCGAAACCTAAACCGTCAAGAAAGCTAAAATTTTCGAGTGTAAATTCTCAAGTTACCTCCAAAAAAATGGAAAACCTCGAAAAATCACGATCCCCATTTGGGTTTCTTTCGAAAATTAAATGCAAATACTGGGCTGGCGGCGTCATCGGGCCGTACTTCTTCAAAAATTAGGTCGGCCGAGCAGTAACCGTGAATGGTGTTCGCTATCGCGGGATGATAACGGGCTTATTGAGGCCAGAAATTGGGGATATGGATCTGGACGATATGTCCTTCCAACAGGATGGTGCCACTTGCCTAACAGCCAACAAAACAATGGCTCATTTGCTCGGAAATTCAATGGCCGTGTTATCTCACATCGTGGCGATGTTAATTGGCCGCCACGATCATGTGATTTGACACCGTTGGAATTCGTTCTTTGGGGATATTTAAAAAAAAAGTGTACATCAATAAGCCAAGAACAATTCAAGAGCTAAAGGATGAGATAATTGGGCACAGTAACTACATTGAACCTCAATTATGTCTCAGAATCATTGAAAATATGGACCATCGGATAGAGGTATGCCACCGAAGCCAATGATAGCATTTGGCCGATATTTTGTTTCGCTCATAATTGTCATAGATCCTTTTATCATAATAAAAAGTATTAATACGGCATTTAGACTGAGGAAAAAACTAGCTAGTTTTTGGCTCTTTTTAGTTTTTAATTGTCAAAAACGCATATATAAAAAACTATCAAAAACTAGTTTTGTACAAAAACTAGGTAGTTTTTGCTCAGTCTAAATTCACTATAAAAAATTCTCTGAAAACTTTTTGTTTTATTTACAATTAACATCGTGCGTTTTGATTGGACCACCCTTTATAACAAGTTGGGAATTTTTTTTAAGAATTTAAAATTATTTGAAAATTTACCTAAGCGTCTTGACTAATTTGTCGATAATTTTATCAAGTCGAAACTTTGTAAACTTTTACTAAAATTTTTCTTTGATTTGAGAATAATTTAAACAGAAAGTGATATTAATTTATGATCTAGAGTCAAACTAAAAGGAACATTCATTTACTTGAAAATAATAGATCAAATAAGAGATTTAAAGTGCCTTTTTTGGTTTTAAGAGTTTATTTTTTGATCATTAGTGCATATTTTTTTTTTTAGTACATATTTCCATTTAAGTGTATATTTTGCATTTTTTACTGCATATTTTAAGCGCATATTTTCAATTTTTAAGTGCATGAAAGTCACTGCCCTGTTTATCACTATGATACACTCAGATAATTATGTCGGTAAAATTAAATCCAATTGAAGTTAAAAAAGTGTACACTGCATTTGCATTTGAATTAACTACAATTGCAGTTATTTTTAATTGCAATTTTAGTTAAAATAACTGCAATATCAGCTAATTTTTAAAGCAACTGTGTGTGCACTTTTTTTTTACCGCAGGAGTCGTTAATTTTACCGACATAATTCTCTTAGTGTAGCACTTTAAGTGTTAATATAATTCAAAAATATTTTGTGGTTAAATCCAGCAAAATTTTTATGAACTGGTTGCCTTTGAATCTGTTCTAGAATTGGTGTTTTTACCACGGGTTCCGTGGAATAGGTTCTAAAACTGATTCCCGGAAGTCAAAATGGAAGACCTTACTGTCGCAGAACCAGTTATATAACTGGTTCTAGAACCGGTTCCAAAGCAACCTGTTCTAGTTTGCAGGAACATAACATGTTGCTTTTGGGACAAACTCAAACAAAAATCACCGATGATAGAACATAAATTAGAACAGGTTCCATGCAAGATCAAGTTGTTCTACAACCGGTTCTTTGCATCCGACAATTTTGCTGGGAAGATTCGAATTTTTTTGTTGAATTTTTTGAATATTAGATTGTTATCAAACATGTGATCAAGTTTATTTATGGTTAAAAAACGTACCAGAATCGTTAAAAAAAAACACTTTATAAATATCCCTTAAATGTGTTGCATATCTAACATTTTACAAAAACAAAGCTTAATGCAAATAAAGGCATACGTTTTACTTATATTTATTTAACACAATCCAACATGTTGCGCTTTTTATATTTGTAAACAAAAATGTGGAAATAAAACTTAAACAAATTACTAAAGTGTGTCTCTTATTATTGCTTTCGAATACAAGTCGATATTACTATCAATAACAAAGGGATTTATTAAATAATCTCTAATGATAACCTAAATTATATATAGTTTATTTTATAAGTATTTCATATTGATTACAATTGTTATCATAAAAAAAATGTTTGATTTATCCCCTTATAACGGAATGACTGCATAAATACCTGTTACACTTGGTAATTGTATATCTGCCACCACCCACCCCTTCTTAATTATTTCATTTCCCATGAATACTCCACCTTATTTGGCTGATTGTTAAACGAATTTATACCCTTTTATAGTTTAGAAAAAAATATTTAACATATTATGTATTTTTATAATAAAATTATACACCCCTCGTTTCCGTTAATTGTCATTTTAAATATTTTGTTTTCGATTGCATTTTATGCTAAACAATTTCCTCCCGCTATATCCGTTGTTAATAATAAAAAAACTGTAGGAAAATTGTTAATAAAGATATACCCTTTTATATAATGTTTGTTGTTTTAAAGGAACATTTAAATTTTAAAATATTATTTTCTTATAGGAACTAGGCGGTTATGTATCGAATCATAAGCAACAATTACTTCCGTTTCCTTGCGTGTGAAATTATTGTAGGAAATTGTTTGCGTTTATAACACTGTACAAAAGAATAAAATTTTTTACAAAATAACAAGGTTCTGACATATGATTCTGGAAGAGGAGACCAAAAAACAAATATACATGTACCGGCGTTTTAAAAGTTTAAGTCTGATCATATGTTTTTTGGGGGGTTAAAGTTCCCCCCTTTTGCAAACTTTTAGTGTGAATCAGAAACCATGTGAATCCTCTGACACTACTACACTCAAAATACTTTGTAGTTTAAAATAACTGAAAATGTAATTTAAAATAAATGAAAAATCACTTGAAAACCGGTCTACTGACTTTTCATTTAAATCAAAAGAACTTTTCATTTATTTTTAAATGTTAATAAATAAACTACAAAATCCTTAAAAAATGATGATTTTTCATTTATTTCGTTTTTTTAAATTTCAAAAAATTAACTACAAAATCCGTAAGAATAAATGATATTTAGTTTATTTAATTTTTTTAACTGACTTAGAATTTGAAAAGGAATTCTTTTTTTTAACAAAACTTTTTAAATGAAAATATTAACTGTAACAGAAAATCCGTATTTATATGTAATTTATTTTTTAAATAAACGACAAAAACAGTTGAAAAATATATTTCTTTGTATTTTAACTGAATAATCATTTAAAAATAAATGTACGGATAACTTTTGAAATAAACTACAGTCAGTTACTGTAATAATATTGTCAGTGTAGGATTATTTTAACCCTCTACCTCTTCAATTAAAGGGACTTTATTGGCCACTTTTTAAAAAAGGACAAAAAAGATCCGTAAGTTGTAGAGTTAGAGGGTAAAAATGTTGCGCAAAAATATTTTTCATGAAATTCTGCTAAAAGTCTCTGAAGACATCAAAGCTGAAAATTTAACTTCAATGTCAGAAATAAGTCAAAACTTAAAATGTGTTTAAAGCAAGGTTGGCAACCGAAACGAATAACGGTATAGGTATCGGTATTGGTGTCGACTTTTTGTTTGTTTCGGTATCGGTAACGGTATTTTAATCATATCGGTATAACCGATACCGAAACATTAATACCGGTATATACCGGTATTATTGAAAAAATTTACAAAAATATAAAAAAACGTTCTTAATTATAAAAAACTCAATTTTATTAAATTTTTATAAAGGATAACTATAGTTTATAGAAATGTTTTTATAATATGAACAAAAAACAATAACGGTGGGTCTCATACTGCAGGTTTAAACTTAGGTTAATAGTTAACCCAAAAATTTGTTGTTGTTTTGTGTACATTTCTTTGACATTTTATTTTGTTTTTAGTTAAGTTAAAGTTAAACCTACAGTATGAGACCCACCGTAAGTTATTAAAAATTTCGAAGTGTTTTATTTTTTAAACACAAACATTTTTTTAAATCTATTAGGAACACAAGTTGATTCACTACAAATATTTTATATTTGTACTGAGATCATATAATAAAATAAAAAAAAAATAATTTTATAAAATTAATAAAAGGATTCTCTACTGTAAATTCAATTAAAGGTAAATTCAATACAAGTTAGAGAATGTTTATGAAGTTAAATAAATTAAAAACAATGTTGTCAATGCAAATTAAAGGTTGATAACCGCACTTTGAATTTGTAACACGATTTTCTATTAACAATGAATAAAAAAGTTTAATTGTTTAACAATTATGGAAATTTTATATTAAAAAATTAGTATTTTTGCTAAAAACGTAAAAAAAACAATTTTTTTAAAACCGATTCCATTCCAGTACGACACCGGTATTAAGGGAAAAGGTTTTTGAATATCGGTATTTTTTGAAATCAAGAATTTCGGTATTGGTATCGGTATCGGTTGTCAATTTGAAAGGGTTTTGAAACGGATAACGGTATTATAACGGTATCGGTTGCCAACCTTGGTTTAAAGGTTAATTTCGTACTTATTCAGAATTGAAGCCCAAATGTTTTGGGGGTAAGTTTGTATAAGAATAATGTTTTACATGAAAAAATTTCGGTTTCTTGAAAATTCATACGTTAGACTTTTGGTTTCCTAGCAGTTGTTCTATTAGTTAGAACGTGAATTCTGGTTTCCTAATCGGTATGATTTATTCAACATTTTTATACCAAAGTATGATTAAACTTCGTAATTTTTTCAAACTTTTCAGCCTTTAACAGTGGGTCTCATACTGCAGGTTTAAACTTTAGTTAATAGTTAAGCCAAAATTTTGTTGTTGTTTTGTGTACATTTTTTTTTACATTTTCTTTTGTTTACAGTTAAGTTAAACTTAAACCTACAGTAAGAGACCCACCGTAAAATGCTATAAAAAAAGTACCGCAAAGAACTGAGCCAAAGTTGGTTCCGTTTGGCCAGAATAAGTACTATCTGAATAATGAATAAACCATTTAATATTGCTTTTGTTCGGTAATACTTAGGGTATTCAATACATCGACTTTTTATTTCAATCGATTCATCGTGTATATAATTAGTTGGGCTTTTTTTCTTCTCCAATTAATCGAATAAAATTTAAAAATTAAACTACTAATCAAACAAAACTTTGTGAAAAATAGTATACATATTTCGCTTTATTTTCAATAATTTTATTTAAAAAAAAAGTATCAAAAATAAGTTCGTTAATTCATGCAAAGTTTATAGAAATAAAAAAATCTATTCATTGAGATCATGTTTTGTCAAAATATGACCACTCTTTCACATATTAAAATTTTTTCCATAGCGAACAGAAGCACTCTGCACACCTTCTTTGTAAATTTTGTATTTCATAAAGTTAAGCCTATATTGTCCAGACTAAAACGTAGCGCTATTTAAAAGGACCGGCTGTTCAAAAAGTGCCGCGAAAGCACTGGGGAAACAAAGTTTTCAACGTTGAAAAACGCTAGCAAAACCAATAAATAGGTGGTCTAGAAATATATTTTACAAAATAAAATTTAAAAAAAGTTCATATGTATTTTTTTTTGTGGTCCTACCGTGATTTGAACCCAGGCCATCAGATTGGCAGACGACAGCTCTATCTTCTGAGCTAACAAGACGTATAATACTTGGTGGCTAAATAAACATAAATTAGTGATAACAGCTGGACAAGTACTGGCTGCGCTAAAATGATAGCATTTGCAAACATTATTTTGGAACTAATATGCCAGCGTTGGGAAAGATGTTGTTAAAAGATCTTTTCCACAAAGAAAAAAGTTGATTTTAGAAACAAAAAAAATTATTTACTGATTAATTAATTAAAAAAATTTTTAACTTAAAAAAAATCAAAAAAAAACTTTTTTTTTTTTAGTAGGTTTGAGATTAAAAATTATTATTGTTTAAATTTTATTGTCAGATTGTCTCTATATGATAATTTTTCAACAACCCGTCGGCTATAGGAATCGAACCTGTGCCAATTGCTACATTAAAAACATAACTATACAAAAGAGCGACAGCTAAGCCATTTCACCCAAGTAAGGCCTTGAATGCTATGTAACTAATTGAAAAAAATTTTTTGCTTGCAACTGGATATGAACTCGGAACCTTCTGACTACAAACCTTTTTTAACGAAGCGTCAGCATTTTTATAAAATCATTGCTCTACCAGTGAATTCACTTTTGTTCCGCTGGCAATTTCTGACTAGGTAGCACTGGATATCCACTGGTTGGGAACGGTAGCTATCACTCTAAGCCAATTCTTTGCCAATGGAGTATTTAAATGGATTTGAATTATATTTTCTTTTATTTTTTAATTATACCCTACACCACTATGTGGTCATTATACCCTATACCACTATGTTGTCAGGGTATTATAAGTTTGTGCTGATGTTTGTAACACCAAAAAATATTGGTCCCAGACCCACCTACTATAAGGTAGGTTGACTCAGAATTTTTTTTTATTTCGATTTAACGATGTTCGTCTGTCCGTCCCTCCGTCCGTCTGTCTGTCTGTCTGCCCATGCATTCTTGTGCGCACTCTACAGGTCGCAAATATTAAGATATTTTGATGAAACTTGGTACACCGACTTATGTCGGCCCAAGGACTCTATGTTTAGACCTAGTGCCCATATAAGGGTCCTACTAAAATTATATGGTTTATACGCTGCAGGTCGCAAATATTAAGATATTTCGATGAAATTTGGTACACAGACCTATGCCAGCCGAAGGACAAAGACTATTGATTTTGGTTAACACCGGTCCATGTTTAGACCTAGTGCCCATATAAGGGTCCCCCCAAAATTGGCTTGGTTACAAACTGCAGGTCGCAAATATTAAGATATTTTAATGAAATTTGGTTCGCTGACTCACATTATAGAAAATTTTGACACACGTCCCATTTTAACCCATTCGAATTTCGGATCCAAACATTAGTTGGCTTTTAACCAGACTGGTGTAGGGTATTGTATAGTCGGCATGCCCGACTTTAACCTTTTTACTCGTTTCAAATATAAGTTTTTGTATGTCACATTTTCAATTGAAAAATTTAATACGATATAAAATAAAAATTTTAAACTCTTAAGCAACAATAATTATAAGTTTTGGGATTTTAGTGACATTTAATTCCATTAAATAATTATTTTGATTTGGATATTTTTAAATTACAACTAAGACACAGTTTTTATAATTGACCTTTTTAATTGATTAATTAATTACTAAATTTCTAATTAATCAATTAAAAACGTCGAAGAAAAACAATTTTTATTTTTTTAAATAAAAATTAAAACCAACATTTCCACAACACTCATAGTACGGAGAAAAAATGTTTTTGCCTCTTCTTGTATTAACAAAGAAGAAGGGAAAAAATAAAATTTGTATTTATTTATACCGACGGTATGAAATAAAAAAACAAAAAACTTTCCTAATATTTCTATTGTTGGTTATGCTTTGCAGAAGACTTCGAAAACATATTTTATTGTTTGCTCCATCACCATTTTGTTGATGCAGCAGACTACATTTAATATGAGATTTTAATGCTTCAAATTGCATTGAACTACTGCCACCACTTTCTAAAGAAAACTCATGAAGGGGACCTGGAAAATCCCTGAAACTATCGTCTTTTCATTCCTGAAAGTGTAGAGGTTTTTGAAAGCAAAAACTCTGTGTAGTATTTGTCAGGAGAGTATCCTGATGAAGAGAAATAGCAGTTTTTGAAAAAAAAAAACTTATTATGTTAATTCACAATAACGAAATTGGCCTCCAACTAAATTAATAAATTTCTAATTAATATTTAATTAATTTTATAAAAAAAACTTGGATTAAGTTGTTTTGGGTATGAGCAAAAGATCCCGTAATTCCGAAAAATTCGAGAAAAATTGCCTTTGTTCCAGGAAATGAAAAAGTCCGGGAAAACAAGAACACGGGGGCTTCATATAAATATTCGACATGTCCGACTTTAATTCTTTTAATTCTTCAAAAGTTATGAGTAAAAATATCATGTCTGGATTATCATAAACTTTTGCTTTTCCCCTTTTTCTCACAAACATGACTAAAGAAAACATGATAAACTTAATAAGTTTACTTACATCTATATAAAACACATATTCTATAGGCAACCAAATAGAAAATAAAATCTACCAACCAATAGAAATGCAACACTTAAACTTAAATATTTAATTTTACACCAACAACAAATTTGTGGCTACGCTGAACACTACAAAAAAATTAAATATAATAGTAGGTTGTTTTTGTTTTTTTACAGAGAAGATAATAAAAGATAAGTGTTGTTTTTTCTGTGGTGGCATGAAAAAACAACAAAAGTAACAACACACATACTACTTACTTACTTGTGTGGTACAATAACGAAATACAATAACAACAACAAAAACATTGCACTCATACTAAAGTAATTACGCTTTGCTAGCTTTGAAAGAAATGCCCTCCCCCTCACCCACCAACACACAATAATTCCCCTACAAAAAAAAAAAAAAAAACTAAATCCAACGCAAACACTTTATAAAAAATATCAAGGCGAATTTGAACTAGTGGAAGCGAATTATGATATTTATAATAAAAACAAAGAAAATTACTACATACAAAAAGTTTATTTTAGAAGTTAAGGTAAAAACTTACTGCTGCTACGTATACTTAATATTATGTGATACATATAACAAAACAACAAAAGCACCACCCAGTTTTATTAGTTTGGAGAGCCTATAGAAATCAAAAAGAAATCTACTACACCCACAAAGTTTTTTTTTGGATGGTTCAGTAGCCGTAAGTTGGTGATTATTTTATTGAATGAACAGAAAAATTACAAGAGCAGAACCAATATATTCATGAACTGATATACAAATGTACACAATTACTTTTTAATGAAAAATTATAAAGAATTTATGTGTAGAAGAATAAGAGTCAATAAATGTTTATTCAATTTAATTCAAAAAACAAAATGTCTTCCATATCCGGTTTTCTGCTAAGGTTGGACAGTATGCCAACACTTGTTTGTAGTCAGTAAAATGTTAATGCTAGCAGATAAAAACTGAATGGAAAAATCCCTGCACACATTTCTAGTAGTTAAATATGAAACTCTTCAGGGAAGAATTTTCAAAATTGGCAGTAACAAATAATCGAATTCAGCACACACGATATGTATATGGGTCATTGCATGCCAAATCACCAAGTTTTTGGCCCGACCCTCTTCGATTTCGCTAATTTTTTTTATATATTTTGGTACGTAGTCAAAGCAACTTCCACGACACAACTTTTCGGCCTTTTATTCCGAATTAGTTTTAGTAAAAATGTTTTAATTTTTTGAGCAAAAAAGTTTCTTAAAAAGTAGGGTATCAAGTTGTTCGCCTTTAAATCTAGTTTTAGAAAAAGAATTTTCGAAGTTATTCTCACTTAGATAATAACATTTAAAACTTAAAATCGACTTTTTCAAAAGCCCGACCCCTTCAATTTCTTCAAAAAAAATTTCAAAAAATTTTACTCATATTACGGAACTTTTAAGCCCTATTTCGAGATGTGTTCGCAATTTTTTCTATTTATTTTGGAATTTTTGAAAAAAAAAATATTTTATGACACTATTTTGTGAGGTTACTAATCCAAAAAAAATTTTAGCTCAATCAAAGAATTTTTGAGCTACCTGGCCCTTAAAAATTTTGAAATACGATTTAAAAGGGGAATATATTTTTTTTTTGCTTTTTTTTTAAATACTGGCTCTGAAATAACTGTATTTCTAGAAAACATTAACAGAATCGTAATCTAGAATAAATAACGTTTCTAGCAAGGCTAAAACCCCAAAATCGGTTTGAAAATATTTAAGCAATTGCAATTCGCCTATACCATTGTAGGGTTAAAATGGGATAAATTATGAAAATAGTGAAAAAATTAAATAGCTTTTTCAAGAACTTACAATGTGAAACTCTAGTTTCATTTCAAAGATCTACAAATATTCAGTAATAAGTGGTTGTCTCTCTTGAATTATGCTAACCAACTCCCAGGTAGGACCAAAGATGGGATTTCTTTTGTAAATTTTCAAAACTCTAATTTTAAATTTCATTTTTAATTTTGTTGAACAAAATATAAAAAAAAAGAAGTCAAAGTAAAGAGTTTTTTTAACTACACCTCAGCGAATAATTTTAAATTTTAAATATACATTAATGATTTTAACTTGGATTCTTCTAAATTGCAATTAAAACACGACTTTGTTAATTTTTTATTATTATTATTTTTATAAAAATTTCTATAATTCAAGTAAATTTATATTGGATTTAATTGTTTTCGTGTGAGCGGGAAATCCTAGGATCCTGGGAAATTGGAGAAAAATCCCGCTGTTCTGGGAAATCAAAATGTCCGGGAAAAGAAAACCCCTAATCTAGTCTAACTTAAGAATTACTGTCTTTATAATTTTTATTAAAATTATATTAATTGAAAAAATGCATATTAATTAAAAATATTAAATGCAACTGTCTGTATGGCGTTAAACAACAATGTATTATGAAATTCGCAGTGTGGTAAAATTGCATCCGTAAATTGCATATACGTAAGCTGCCGAATTTTTAACGGCAGCATTTGAGAAAAAGGAAACACGAAGATTGGAAGATAAGCAAAAATCTAAAAATATAATGTTTGTCTGTGTCTGTGTTGATCACTTTTGGGTCAAAAAATACAAAAACAGAAAGCTGAATAGGAAAGAAAAATACGAATTAGTGACATTGCATTCAAGGCCTTACTTGGGTGAGATAGTTAAATCGGTCGCACCTTAGGATGTTCCAATCCTATAGCCTACATTTGTTGAAAAACTATTGTATAGAAGCAATCTAATATCACTATGCGACAGTCAAAATCGGGATGGGATGAAACCAACGGGAAATGTTATATCGGTCAAAAACAAGTTATACGTGTCCCGGCGTTTCGCTGGGTCACCTCTAGGAATCGAGATATATCATTTTTTTTGACATAACTCGAGAACCACTAGTCCGATTTTGCTCAAACAATTTTAAAAAAATTAAAAACAACAATTCCTTTAATCTGTTCATATAACGTTTTTCTATATACTCAACAGTTTTGCCGGTAAAAATAAATGTTTGTTACCGCTACCATAAAAATCAATAACCTTTTGTTTATTACTTTTTTTTAATATTTTAGGCAAAAAATATTTTTTTCTTCGTACATTTATTTTTACCGGCAAAACTGTTGAGTATATAGAAAAACGTTATATGAACAGTTTAAGGGAATTGTAATTTTTAATTTTTTTAAAATTGTTTGAGCAAAATCGGATTAGTGGTTCTCGAGTTATGTCAAAAAAGAGACATAAGGTCAAATCGATATATCTCGATTCCTAGGGATGACCCAGCGAAACGCCGGGACACGTATAACTTCTTTTTTACCGATATAACTTTCCCCGGTAGTTTGAACCCTTCCCGATCACTGACCCCTACCATTTGTCTCACAGTGTAATCATTTCAATATGTGTTCCAGGTTTATTTGACTGACAAGGTTAGGATGTTGAGAATTTTCTCTTCTTTAGTTTATTATTGGAAATATAAAAGTTGCTATTCGATTTTATCACTCTTAAAATCTTAATTAACTAGACTAGGGTGACCACTTCTTTCGGACTTGAAATCAGTACACATTTTTTAAAATAGAATCACAACAAAAGAAAAGAAAAAAATAATTATGCTGCCAACCAAATTTGTTGTCAACCAAATGTTAAATTGCTGGATCAAAATTTTTCGGTTACTACTACCGAGTTTGTATTCAGGCTAGCGAAACGGCATATTGAAATACCACAACGGCATATTAAAATACCACAACGAACTAATCAATTGACCGTCTCGTTGCTAAATTCTGGCTACTTTTTCCTATATAAACACGTTGGATAAATAAAAATATTTTTTGTAAACTTTTTTCTATCAAATAACCCTCAGATTTCAGGCAATTTTCTTTCCGAAATACCCACATAAAAACATTCATATTTGAAGGACTTTTTCTACGAAAAATCTTCAGCTTATGTTTCCTTTAATAAATGTTGTATCATCAACTGATTTTCTATTGTCGAAACCGAAATACTTTTTTATTTTATTAACACAACGGTAAAAAATTGATCTTAAATCACTAAATGCTAAAAATATTTATCCAATTGACTTAAGGGAAAGATTTTTTTTTAATCACTGAACGGAAAAATATTTTTTAAATCACTGAACGGTTGAGTGAAATGTTTCGTTCACACTGAACGGTTTATAAATTTAGTGAGTTCCTTTTTCGATTTATAAGAAACGGAGGCATTCGTCAGTGAATTTTCATTTGATTTGGTAAAAAGAACTACTACAAATAAATGAATTCTTAAATCATTAATGCAATTGTACGCGTCCAATTGAATGAATTCATTTCATTTGGTTAAAAGATTAATTCGTTCACTTTAGACAAAAATTTCATTCGATTTAACGGGGATTCAATTGTTTTTGAATTTTATTCGGATTTGTCTTATTAGAAAAAATATTGTATTGTTTTAAATGCTAAAAATCAATACAATCAGTAAAAACTTAAAAAAATCAGTACACGGTTTATTTAGCAGTACACTTAACCAAAAATCAGTACATGTACTGATCAAATCAGTACGAATGGTCACCCTAAACTAGACACCATAATGAACAGAAATCAGCTTCAAATTTTAAATTCTGCGGAGTAGATTCGAAAATATTTGAAAATATATATAAAAATTTAGATCTAGATTCGCATGTCTTTGCTCAATACAATTTTTTTTTTTATCAGTTTTTACTTTTGTTTAGTGAATTTATAACGAAAACTGTTGAATTTTATTCACGGTACTAACTAAATTCTATTCGAGCTTGAAGTGCCTCACAGAAGGTAAAACCACGGCCCACTATGCTTCGTCCCATGGACAAAAATAAAAGAAAAAAATTTTACCTTAAATTGTGATTAAAGAAGGATTTTTTTAAACATAAGAAAGTAACTCAAACAAATGTGAAAAAAATATTTGGTGTGATTGCTTTTGCCGCCAAGAGAATTTTATGCAAAAGTGACTTTACAGAAAAATGGGTTTTAATTGTTTCACGAAAATAATTCTCAAAAATACAGTTTTTTAAAAACTTGTTCGAAGATTTTTTTCAATTACCTCAATATATTTCCAGTTAAATTAAAATATGGATTTTAGTATATGTTTACAAAACAATTATTTTTTATTGGTCCGAAAAACACATTTTTTTCTGTTGAAAATCCAAAAATTACTTAATTTTAATGGAGTTTAAAACGAAATTAGTTAAAATTAGATATTTTTTTCTTCTTTTTTTTTGTAAGTTTATACTATTATATAATAGATCATTAAAAAATTAATTACTATTTTTTACCACAAATTAAAAAAAAACTGGATTTTTTGAAATGCCTAAATTCATGATTTTTACACAAATTTCACGCATTTAAGAGTGTTTAGTATTCAAACCATGTGAACCTTCCATTTTAGGTATAGGATGTGTTGAGCGAACTTTTGTAAAACACTACGAGAAACATTTTTGTGGAACATTCCAACCCTCTAACTCTTCAATGAAAGGTAATTTTTTGGGCCCTTTTTAAAAAGGGACAAAAAAGACCCATAAGTTGAAGAGCTAGAGGGTTAAAATGTTCCACAAAAATATTCCTCGTAGTATTTTACATAAGTTTGCTGAACACATCCTATACCTAAAATGGAAGATGTTTTCTTGTTTTCTCCTAAAATCCAGGTTTGGGGGACATTTGAGCGCCAATTCAAAAATAAATACGAAATTTACCCCTTAAACACATTTTAAGTTTTTAATTATTACTGGCCTTTAAGTTAAATTTTCAATGCTGATGTCTTCAGAGACTTATAGTAGAATTTCACGACAAATATTTTTGCGGAACATTTTAACCCTTTAACTCTTCAACTTACGGGTCGGTTTTGTCCCTTTTTAAAAAGGGGCAAAAAAGGCCCTTTAATTGAAGAGATAAAAGGTTAACATGTTCCTCGTAGTGTTCTACATAAGTTCACTGAACATACTGTATACCTAAAATGGAGGATTCACATGGTTTCCTATATTAATCTTATTTAATTTAGAAAAACATTTTAAGCGTTTAAAACCCATTTTTTGTGAAAGACATTTTTTTTATTAATGAATCGATTTTACCCAAATTTGGCACAAATATGGCTTGACCTTATATCAATTCATGTGCTAAATTTCATCGCAATCGGATAGGTTTTATAAAGATTTTAAAATAAAGGATATATGGCAGGACAAGAGTCCTTGCTTCGATTTTGATAAAAATTGTCGCAAAGGTTTCCAGTTTTATGTGCATCTCAGTGGATACTTTTTGTAATTTTGCGTCCATTTATGTAGCTAATATATTATTTTTAAATTCAGGACCTATGGGAGTTAGGCGTGTCCTTGGCCCGATATTTCCAAAAATGAAAAGTTTTCTTAATTAAGGCGTTCTATGTCAGTATACCAAATTTTAAAACTTTGTCTCCACTCCTTCTATTTTTGTCCAATCATTATATGGGGACGAAGCACTTTGCGGCCTCCCCTTAAGTTTGGACACCCAATATTAAAGAGGGTCAAAGAGTGTGGTCTTTTTGAAATGGTTGAACCTAAAATAATATATTTAATTTATTTAATAGTAAATTTAATTGTCTTTGGGGATAAATGTTTATTCAAATGTCTAGAGACATCAGAAATTTGATTAGAAAATATGAAATTTATAAGGATTAAACTAAAAAACGGTCCATCTTTCTTGCATCACCAGTAAAATGTCTTTGAACAGCCAACGTCATCAAATCAAAGGCTAATTTATGGAGATTTATTATCTTTAAATAAACTTGATGATTTTAGAGCAAAAATCTAAAAAATTAATAGTCCACAAAAAATTATATTACAATTCCTAAAAATGCCAGTTTTTAAAATGCCCTTATTTAACTAATCTGTAAGTAAGTGACTCATTCTAATGTAAAAGTACTAGTAGGGCACACATCATAGTATGTACTTAATTAATTTCATATATTGTATATTATAACAACAATAAAAGGTTATGTCTATACAAAATATTGTGGATGCTTTGGTAAATACCATTGCATGTTACTTGTTAGGTGGATGGTTGTTGGTTGGTTGGTTGCTTCACTGAATTGGTGGTTGAGTGAAAAAGCGTTAAATTGTGTTACAATCACTATCAGAACCATCGATGATAATAATGATGGTATGTGCCAGTCTTTAACAAATAAAAAAAAAATATTAAATTTTAAATCTCTTCCCCTTTCAATCAAAATTATAGTTTTCTATATGACAGCGTTCACAGCATAATTCACACAGGTGTTTTATGTTTTGACATAGAGGGGGGCATGTAATATGACTAAAATCTATAATGGTACGTGATACTTTATGTTATATGACAAAGTTATTAAACTTAAATATGGTACGTGGTACTAGTTTCACTTTATTATTATTTTGTAGGTATTTACCGGAAATGCAAGTTATTCTTTGATAGTTTGTTTTTTTTTTAGTTTAGTCCAACAACAAAAAGAGAAGTGACTAAAAGCGGAACTACTGTTGAAAGATTTACTGCTTATGATCTGTTAACAAAAAAACTAAATAAAAGCTATCGGAACTATGCTAAGCAAAGCAAAAAGGCACATGACAAAATAAATGAACAAAAATTGTAAATAATTGGAAATTTACTTGGGGTGGTAATTGACTGAGGAATTGTAAATTTTTAATACAGCACTAATTTTAGAAAAAGAAATTAAATTTTATAGTTTTTTCTAATTAAGCAAACTTTTCTGAAATTATTCTTTATAATTATTATTTGTTCCGGTTACTGCAACATTTTTTGACAGAATCTTACAAAGTTTATCATATGAATTTTAAGTGACTTTTTGTAATTTAATACCCCATTGTAGCTAAACTAAAAATAATAATACTTAATATATAATAAATTTTATTTAGAACGCAAATTCATTGAATTGTATAAAAGAAAATTAACCAGCGAATAGAACCGCTACAACAACAATCATTAAAATATATAACAATAGCAACAAGTTTAAGTGATTATCTACAAAATAGATAGATAGATAGAGATTACTATAACACAACTAGAGAAAACTAAAATGGACTCACAAGCAGAATATAAATAAGTATAACAATCAAGGTAGGGAAGTTGAATTTTTAATACCCTACAGCAATTTAAATGCATTAGTCTGCACAGAGAGAATTTTCTTGTATGGCTGTTAATTTTTTCAGTAAACTAGTGAGTTTTCTTCAAAAAGTGAATGAAATATTTCTTTATAATATTTTAGCGAAAAAACTTCATCAGTTTTATGACGCTTTTCATTGAGAGCAGAACATTTTTAATAAATGAATGAGGAGTATGTCTAGTTGATCTTTTATGTGGTAAATGAATATTTTTTTGTTTGATTTTAGATCATAAATTAATATCACTTTCTGTTTAAACTATTTTCCAATTAAAGAAATATGCTACCATTTTCACAAGTAAATAACAAAGAATAAAAATTTTAAAGAATTCGATAAGGCCAGCAAGACATCATACGTATTTTTGGCTTTCGCTACAAAGCCATCATCAGTGTCATTTGCCTTGATTGGGGTAAACATTGATAATCGTCTACTTATGTGAAAGTTGAAAGCAAAACGAACATGTTAACAAGTCAACTTAGAGTAACATCAACGAAATCTATAATAAATTTTTAATAAATAAAATGAAGTTTTTCATATAAGTTAGTGAAAAACTGCATTAATTGTATGAAAAGTTTCAATGGACGAATCTTAGTGAAAATTCATCTTTTTAATGCAAAAATTTTTAGTGTCATGTAGATAATTCTTTCAGTGTGTGGTCCAAGTAGTCCATTTAAATCTTGTATTGAAAGAATAGGTTTCAAATATGAAGATAACACAGTAAAACACGAAAAAATACGGTGTTCTGACAATGCTTTCTGGTAGAGGAGAAAAAAACAAATATACGTGTGTGGGCATTTTGAAAGATCACATCGGAATTTTATTTTAGTGGTTAGAGTTACAGTTAGCTCCTTTTTTCAAATGTTTATTGTGAATCGGCATAGGAAACCTTGTGAATCTTGCATTTTAGGTAGAGGATGTGTTTAGCGAACTTATGTAAAATGCTACGAGAGATATTTTTATGGAACATTTGAACGCTCTAACTCTTTAATTGAAGGGACTTTTCCTTTAGTTGAAGAGTTAGAGGGTTAAAATGTACCACAAAAATGTTGCTGGTAATGTTTTACATAAGTTCGCTGAGTGCATCGTATACCTAAAATGAAAGATTCACATGGTTTGCCACTAAAATCCAGATTTGTTAGACATTAGAGCGCCAATTCTGAAGAAGTGAGAGATTAACCCTTAAACACATTTCAATTTGTGACTTATTAATGGCACTGAAGTTAAATTTTCAACTTTGATGTCTACAGAGACTTATAGTAGAATTTTATGATAAATATTGTTGAGGAACATTTTAACCCTCTCCAAATAAAGGGACTTTTTTGTCCCCATTTTTAGATATTGACAAAAAAACCCCCCTAAAGTTGAAGAGTTAGAGGGTTAAAATGTTCCGCAAAAATATTTGCCATAAAATTCTACTATAATTCTCTTAAGACATCAAAGCTAAAAATTTAACTTCAATGGCAGAAATTAAAATACACCATACACTCACAATATATTATCGTTAAAAACAACCTAAAACCTAATTAATTTAATATTAATTGAAACCATAACTAAAAAGAGGACTACTGATTTTTCATTATATTCAAATCATTTTGCTATCTATTTTCAAACATTGTTTAAACAATTCATAAAAGGACTAAAAATTATTGAAAAGTCTGTTAAAATTATCTTCGATTTTTAACTGACAAAACGTTAAAAAACCGATTCTGTGATTTTTTTTTTCATATTTGAAAGATTTTTTTTGTTTGATTTTTTTTTAGACTACACACGCACGTGTTCATAATTTTATTGGCGATTCTTGTGTGTATGAGTAAAGAATTTCTTGTAAATTGAATTGAAATAATTTTGTATATAAACAAATTATTTTAACAAAAAAGCAAAAGGAAAATATTTGAATTTTTTGTGTTGAAACAGAAAACAACGAAATTATTTTAATTATTTTTTTTTTTTTTAATAGAAAACTAAAAAGCGAACATTTGACTGAAAATATCAACCCCTACAGACGACACATATTTTTTTGTAGTTTGGATTTTATTGACTGATACAAAAAGTTAAACAATATGTTTCCATGTATTTTAGCTAATTCTTCAATTGAAAACAAACTTTAGCTATTACTTTTCAAATAAACCTCAATCAGTTATGAAAAGTATATTGTGAGTGTACAAACTATAAAATATTTTGAAACACTTTGCTGCACTATTGACCAACAAAATATCTGTTCCTCTGTCATGGGTTAAAAAATGGCCCACAACTCCCAAAGGCGATTTGATGGAACTTTTTTGACTTCAGATTCGGTTTTAGGAGGCCAAAATACTTTAAAAAAGTTTAAAGAGGAAGTGTGCAAAAACCTTGTCGAGTTGTCTTAGTTTCTGTATAATCAACTGAAAATTAAACATTATTTGAGTATTAATACTTAACTCGATTCGCATAATTTTGAAATATCGGGTTACCCCAATAACTATCTTGTTTCAGAGTCCAATATACACAGTATTCTGTTTTAAACGATCCACATACATAGTAAAAAGTAGTGTTTCCAATTCGGTTAATCGATTAACCGATTCCTCGATTAATCGCCTCTATTTCTATTTTTAATATGGAATTTTTCCTTTATTTTTTCCCAAAAATTCATAATTTTGGCTAAAAAATTGCAAGAAAAGCTTAGAAAAACATATACTAACTAAAAATACCACCATATTCCTTAAAAATCGAAAGAAAAAGGTCCTTAAGCCTTTAAATACCTTTTTTGGAGGAACTTCAAGCAAGTCGGCATTGCACCAGCGAGACACGTCATCTGTTTTATAAGACTGATAAACTTTAATAAAATTTGTTTGCAAATATTTTAACAAAATATCAAAGTTTCTATTTGTAAAAAAGAGCTTTAAAAAACATCGCGAAAGGCCCAAATAATACAATACAATAGACAATGCTTCATTTCTGTTTTAATTCTTTTAAAAATTAAAACTAAATTATATTTCCATGTCCCTTAAGACAAGGTTGCATTTGTTTTAAAACTGTGTCACACAATTGACATATTAATTCTGTAAGAACTCTAGCTTTTCTTACTTCTCTCAAGAGAGTGTGTACAATCGGTTCAAAACAGGGATGCGCAAAATTGATTTGCAATTGTATTAGTGAGCAAGAGAGAGATCTGTACTGAAAAAAAAATTGAGCGAATTAAAAAATATGTCTTTACATATTTGTTAATCTCCATATTTTTATACAATCTTAATGACATTTTCTGCAACCTATTTTATAGATTTTAAACAAAATCTTCTATGTTAATACTTTTATGACAATTTTTTTTTCTTTATTTATATTAAAGGTATACTATGAAAGATTAATGTCTTTTAATAACATATTCCCTAGATTCCTGAAAAGTTTAATAACGTAAAAGGCATTGCATGATATCAAAAACATTTTTTATCATATATTTTCTGAATGTCGTAATTATTTTTTTTCAATTCACATGAAAAAAATATCAAAACACCCGTTAAGCATGTGCACTCGTCGCTGTCTCAGTGACGACTAAATTAAAGAGCATAAGAATATGTGTGAGGAGGTAATTTCACAATTGTGCTATGAAACGCGCACCCCTGGTTCAAAATCACATAAATTCTATGACATGTTTCACTAGAATACCATGGAACCCGAACCCGTTTCAATGAAATTAAATTTTAATTCGAATTAAAACAAATAACCAAAAAGCAGAAAATGAAAGTTAAGAAATTGAACTTTATATGCAATTTGACATCTATAACCGCACACTGAGGAAATTGTGTACATGCTATTTATGAATTTTTACACTGATTCAATTAAGTTTCGCTGGAATTCGTCCATTGAAAGTTTTCATTGAACTGATGCAGTTTTTGATAAAATTTTATGAAAAATTTCATATTATTTATTAAAAATTTTATACACCGAAAAAAAGTTTTATTAAAAAGAGCTTCATAAAAAAATGAAGCTTTGTCATTCACTTTGGGAAGAAAACTTCATTAGCTTACTGAAAATTTTCATTAAAACTCATCTGACGAAATGCTATCTGCGTAAGTTCGCTCAAACTTTAGGTTATTTTTCTATTATTAATGGCCCTTAGAAAATTTTTGCAGCGTAAATAAGTATTTACGGTAACTGAAATTCAACTCAACTATTTTTTTTATATCGAGGTCTCGATTTTTATTTTTTCAGGGGAGAAGGAAGAATCTTAATAAAATCTTCAAAACTTTAGATATAACATTTATCGCAGCGTCCTCCTTCGGTGTTCCCATAGCAATTAACCCCACCGAAGTAAAATAATATAACAGGGCTATGAACTAAAAAGCTTCAACAAAGTTCGCCAACTCACCATCAGATGGCGCGCAACAACTGTTCTAAAAAATTTAACATCTCGCGCAATTACAGTGTTGCCATATTTGAAGCCCTTCATCTTTCACCAGATTCACCTCATTTCCAAAACTTTTCAACCTTAGAATATTCAAAGTTGTTTTAAATATAGCGAGTTTATATACCACGTTGATATTTAACAAATACAGGCAGATCTTGGTGTTTTTATTGATAAAAAATTAAGGAAATACATTAATTTTGTATTAAACGATTAATCGATTAATCGCCAATTTTCTCGATTAACCGACGCGAATAACCGGTTAATCAATTTTAGGCATTTTTCGAATAATGCATTAACCGGTTAACCGCCTACGTCGAATAATTGGAAACACTAGTAAAAAGTGAAAAAATCTGTTTTTCTATTGAACCTATTAAGTCTGAAACTTGCAATTTGGTGGCTTGGTAAAGAATTTTGGTAAAAAATTTTAATTAAAGAAATAAAGGGAGTTTCAAAAAATTTTAAAGAAATAATTATTTCTGAAGGTGGCTTAACGTTAACGCCTATATTAGGGTTAAAAATTGGGCTCAATCATTATCCAATTTTTCATGTAATTAATTTGTTTCTTATTATTTCAAAAAAACCAGATAAATTCGGTATCAAATATAAGTTTTTTTTTTGGAGTGCATCTAACGGCATACAAACCATGTCCGAACATGCCAAACTTTTTTGTTATTTAATTATTATTTTTTTCGAACAGCACATTTGTATTGTGTGTACGCTAATAGAAAAGAAACTATAAAAAAATTAGTTAAAACTACTAAAAATTTGCTAAAAATTGCTTTGCAGAAAAAACTCCTGAAATTAGTAGATTATTATACCCTACACCACTACGTGGAGAGGGTATTATAAGTTTGTGCTGATGTTTGTAACACCAAAAAATATTGGTCCTAGACCCACCTTATAGTATACCGATTGACTCAGAATTTATTTCGATTTAACGATGTCCGTCTGTCCGTCCGTCTGTCTGTCTGTCTGTCTGTCTGTCTGTCTGTCTGTCCGTCCATGCATTCTTGTGCGCACTCTACAGGTCGCAAATATTAAGATATTTTGATGAAATTTGGTACAACGACTTACGTCGGCCCAAGAACGATGCCTATTGATTTTGGTTGAAATCTGTCCATGTTTAGACCTAGTGCCAATATAAGGGTCCCCCCAAAATTATATTGTTTATACGCTGCAGGTCGCAAATATTAAGATATTTTGATGAAATTTGGTACACAGACCTATGTTGGCCCAAGGACGAAGCCTGTTGATTTTGGTTAAAGTCGGTCCATGTTTAGACCTAGTACTCATATAAGGGTCCCCCCAAAATTGGCTTGGTTACACGCTGCAGGTCGCAAATACGAAGATATTTCAATGAAATTTGGTTCGCTGACTTACATGGTCCCAAGGAAAAATCCTATTGATTCTAGATAGAATCGGTCCGTATTTGGACCTATCGCCCAAATGGGCTATATTTTCGATTTTCTCTTCTTTTATGATTTCCCATTTTAACCCATTCGAATTTCGGATCCAAACATAAGTTGGCTTTTAACCAGACTGGTGTGGGGTACTGTATAGGCGGCATGGCCGACTTTAACCTTTTTACTCGTTTTTGATATATATTAGTAAGATAAGAACAGCAAAATAAAACTATTAAATATACAAAATTTTAGTTATATTTAAGTTACATATTTGCTTAGACAAGAATAATTTAACCTGTTAAATAATTAGTAGGCTAAAAAATCTCCAAAAATTTTAAATTTGTGAATTTTTTTTGATATATTTTTTTTTTTTTAATGCAAATAAAAATCGATACCTCTGAAATCAGTAGCTTACTATTTTTTAGCAAATATTTCTGCTGATATTAGCAGGATAGACTGCTATTTGCATTCAACTAAATTTAACTTAAAATTTTTACACTCAAAAAAAAAAAGTCAGTAAAGTCAGCAAAAAATGTTGCTGTATCAAAAGGTTTGCTGAAAATCAGCGAGCTGATTTTTACCACAAAAATAGTAATCTTCAGCAAAAGTTTTGCTAACACTTAGTCGACTGCAAATGAAAAAATCCTTGCTAAAATCACTAAACTTTTTGCTGAATATTAGTAGACTGAAAAAAACTCAAAAAACTTGTAGCGAAATTTTACTTTAGTTAATTTATTTGCTGAAAATTTAAATATAGAATATGTGTAGAGTTCTTTTTTCTACATCTAGTCTATCTGGTTGTCGTCCACGCTATGAATACTGTTATCAGCTCAAATTTTGTAGCAAAATAAATTAGTAAAACATTAGTTCAAAATTAGTTTAGTGTAAAAAAATATAACTATAATTTTTGCTAAAAACGGAATTTCAGCAAAAAAAATTGCTGAAAACTAGTACACTTGATATACAAGACGTATTACTAATTTTTCTACTAACTTATTTTTTTTGAGTGTAGATATAACGGTTTGTTTTTGCTGTTTTTAACCTACTAATATTTAGCAAATTTTTCTGCAAATTTTACAGTGTAATTTTTCATTTTCAGTTAACTAAAAGTTAATCCTATTATAACTAAAATTTTGTAAATTTAGCAGTATTATTTTTGCTGTTCTTATTTTAATAAAATTTAGCAAAAAATTCTGCTAATTTCAGCAGTTTTTCTACACTCAGATAAAAAAGTTTGCAAAAAAATTTGTAAACAGTTTCCAATCGCACTCACTTTTTTTATACTGATTATTAGTACAATTTTTATTTTTAGTAATCATTTTTGCTATTCTCTTATTACAAATTACGGATTTTTTTACTAATTTTCGCCGCTGATTTCAGCAAAACATTTTACTAATTTTTCAAAACCGAGTGTTAAATTTAGCAGAAAAATATGCTAATTTAAAAATATTTTTTTTTAATTTTTTACAATTTTTGTTTAGTTTATATTTGTTACTATTGATATATTCTTAGTTTAGAAATAACACCCAGAAAATTTTATCGCATTTCCAATAAAACGGAGAACCGTTTGCAATTTTGACTCCAAATTTCAAGTACGATGAAGTAATTATACGCTTGTTACAATCGAAAGAAAAAACTGTTTTTTTAGATTTTACAGTTTTTTTTATTTTTTAGTACAATTTTTTGCTAATTTCAGCAGATTGATTTTAAATTATAGTTTACAGCAATTTACTGAAATTTAGTAGCTGCAACTAATTATTTATACTAATTTCATTGTACTAAAATTATGATATTTAGTAAGTTTTTTAACTGATTTTAGCAAATCGATTTTGAATTGCATTTTACATAAATTTTACTAAAATTTTGTAGTGGCTACTAATTTTTTCTACTAATTTTATTGTACTACAGATCAGCAGACATGTGTTGCTAAAATTAGCAAAAAATTCCACTGGCCTCAAAACAGTTAAATTTCCCGTAATAACAGCAAAATTTTCAGTAGCCATTACATACTTTTTTGGTTGAGTGTACAGGGTGATTTTTAATAAATTTTTACCAGCTTTTCTGCTATTTTTACAGATTTATTTCTATGAGTGTACTTAATTTGAGCGAGGGGATGTCTGAGCTTTTTCCGGTATTCGTTACCGTTCCGAAAGTGGCAACGCTGGGTCCGCGGCATGGGCAATATCGGTATCAGCATTTTTATTTTTCCTAGTACTTTAACGCTGTGTACAAATAAATCTAAATATGTTTTCATGAAAAAATTGTTTAGTTTTTCTAACGCTCTTTTTAACTTTTAAGCGTGAGATTGGGCTGCTAAAAAATGTGTGGCTCTTATTTCCTTCTCATGTATTATGTATCGAAATTTCATTAAAATCGGAGAGAAGCCATTGGGATAACTTTCTCGCAAGTGTTAGTAAAACGTTTGCCGAAACAAAACGATTTTGCTGACATTAGCAAATTTTCTTCTCGCACACTGCTGTCCAAAAATTTGCCGAGTCAGCAAACGTTTTTGCTGACGTTACTGGTTTTTTTTTTCCAGTGTACTGTATAAAATGTGACCGGTTCTGTGTTAGTTCCATTTAGGTTAGTTGGTTGACATATCACAAAATATACTGACATATTTCTCTTGGTCAATTAGGTGACGTACTCGTTTAGGTTCGTCCTGTAATATGTCAATAGCTGCCTTAACTGTGGCGATTGGTCTTCTCTAATGAAAACGCCATGTTACAGTGAAAGGTTGCTTTCAAATAAAGAGCCGGTCTCCTGCGTGTCACCTGGGACCGGTTATATTCCCTTAAAGATTTTTTAAACAAATGTTACATATAAAATTGCTTATTTAACATATCCATAAATATGTAGGGTATGAAAGACCCAAACCTTACATACTGTTCATTAGAATACACGCTATACTATTGTAAAATTGTAGTGTACCTACTCATATTTATATGTCCAATAAATATATGGTACATGTTTAGAAAGAATAAATAAATATATAGACATTTCCTTAATAACTTTAATATTTGTAAAATTTTTAGCATTCTTAACTTTTTAATATGATAACATTTGATTCTGAATTTTTGCAGGCTGATTACGTATTATGATCTTATTAACATTTCTTGGTCAGAGTTGTTTATTTTAAATAGAAACTTGAACTAAATATTTCTAGATTATTTCAAATTTTTAACAATATTAAAAATAGCAGAGAATTCACCATATACACACATCTGTGAAAAAACTGTCTCACTGGCGATCTCAAAATTTTACGCTTGGTTGAATAATTTTAGAAAAAACGCGAAATATATTGTTACAGTTGTATTTCTGTACAGAATTCTAAACATGTTCGGTCATACGTTGCACGGTATGTATCGTTGTATTCTAACAAATGGTGGAGAAATTAAGTTAGCAAATGACTTGTAGAATAAGCTTTAGATTATATTGTTGTTATTTTACGGAAATAACAAAAAAAAAAAAGAAAAAAACTACAACAACAAGCAACGACAAATGATAATCAAGTATAATTTATTTCAAATTGAGATCGGCCATGTATCCAATAGATAGTCACAGTAGATATGTACGATATTATGGTTCTATATGGTGATTTTCACAAAAGCAAAAAAGTTTTCATTTTTTGTTTGTTTTAGTATACAAGAAATTAAACTTAATTTTGTCGTTGGTGCTATTGTTATATTTTTATAAAGTCATATACCACTCCCCGGCTATGAAAATTACCACCCTCTTGTATTGTATTATGCTAAAAAAAAAATACACTTGTTGTTCGAATTTAGTTTTTTTTTTATTATTACTTATTTGGCTGAGACCGGATGCAGGAAAGTCTGCAGTCTCAGCGCTTTAACATAAACAACAGGTACATAACTACAATACATATGTATTTGGTGATTTGTTTTAGTAGATTTTGTATTATTATTTTAAAACCCTGATTATACAAAATCATTCATGCATTTTCTTGTAAATAATATACTACACAGAAAGAATTTATAAAATTCTAATTAAATTATTTAACAAATTTCTCATACCGGTTTTGTTAATACAAAAAAAAAAAGTTTTAAATAGGCACACTGAGAGAATTATCCTTCATGATATTAATGATATAATTTCATAGAAATTTTTTCGTAGAACCAATGAAAAATTTCATTATGTATATAATATTTAATTAATATTATGAAATTTTTCATAACTTTTCTTTCATAAAATTTCATAATTTCATTAAAAAAATTCATTGAATTTCATAAATTAGATCTAAATAAATTTAATGAAAATGTTCCTTATACATATATATGAAATTGTTCAATAGTATTTACCCTATAAACAATTTCACTGGAATTCAGGTTGAAAACAAGTCCAATTTCAGCCCTGTTTTCCAGTTTCAAGGCTTGAATAAAACTTTAATTACATTTTATTTCAATAGCATACTCCAGAAAAAGGGAAACAAAAATTCAAGTTTGATCTATTTTCTTTAAATATACAAATGCTAGAATTTGAAATATACTTTACTTCAAGCAAAATTTAAAGCACTTGAATTTTTAAAACCTATGTGCTTATTGGGTTACTTTTTTTAATTTATTTTATAAAATATCCTGAGAAAATAATCTTTTATAATTTTTTTTTAAATTAATTATTTATTATTAATTTTGGACTATGCAATTATTTTATAAATCATTAATTTTTTCGAAACTTTTTATACGCTACACCACTATGTGGTCAGGGTATTATAAGTTTGTGCTGATGTTTGCAACACCAAAAAATATTGGTCGTAGACCCACCTTATAGTATACCGATCGGTTTAGAATTTTTTTTTATTTCGATTTAACGATGTCCGTCTGTCCGTCCGTCCGTCTGTCCGTCTGTCTGTCTGTCTGTCTGTCCATGCAATCTTGTGCGCACTCTACAGGTCGCAACTATTAAGATATTTTGATGAAATTTGGTACGCAGAACTATGTTGGCCCAAGGACGAACAAGTTTGATTTTTTTGAACATCGGTCCATGTTTAGACCTAGTGCCCATATAAGGGTCCTACCAAAATTATACTGTTTATATGCTGCAGGTCGTAAATATTAAGATATTTTGATGAAATTTGGTACACAGACCTACATTGGGCCAATAACGCAGCCTATTGATTTTGGTGAACATCGGTCCATGTTTAGACCTAGTGCCCATATAAGGGACCTACCAAAATTATAATGTTTATACGCTGCAGGTCGCAAATATTAAGATATTTTGATGAAATTTGATACACAGACCTATATTGGCCCAATAACGTAGCCTATTGATTTTGGTGAACATCGGTCTATGTTTAGACCTAGTGCCCATATAAGGGTCCTACCAAAATTATACTGTTTATACGCTGCAGGTCGCAAATATTAAGATATTTTGATGAAATTTGGTACATAGGCCTATGTTGGCCCAAGGACGAAGCCTATTGATTTTGGTGAACATCGGTCCATGTTTAGAACTAGTGCCCATATAAGGGTCCCCCCAAAATTATATTGTTTATACGCTGCAGGTCGCAAATATTAAGCTATTTTGATGAAATTTGGTACATAGACCTATGTTGGCCCAAGGACGAAGCCTATTGATTTTGGTGAACATCGGTCTATGTTTAGAACTAGTGTCCATATAAGGGTCCCCCCAAAATTGGCTTGGTTACAAACTGCAGGTCGCAAATATTAAGATATTTTAATGAAATTTGGTGCGCTGACTCACATTATAGAAAATTTTGACATAAGCCCCATTTTAACCCATTCGAATTTCGGATCCAAACAATACACCAGACTGGTGTAGGGTATTGTATAGTCGGCATGCCCGACTTTAACCTTTTTACTCGTTTTATGGAACTTTTAAATTTAATGAATTCTTTCTTTAGATATATTTTGTACATCCGTAAAATATGCTACGATTTTATTGCGAATTTTGCATTTGCTAACATAGGGGTTACACGATCAATTTTTGCCTTTCAAGTTTCAATACACTCACATTTTTATACTAACACACTCACATTTTATAAATTGAACAGCAACTTGATATCAATTTTTGCTTTCAAGTTTTGAGAAAACTTGGCGGTCAAGTTTTAAACAGCTGATCAATTTCTTGCAAATTTGTTTTTCTTTTTACAAATATTGTGCCGCAATAAAACACGATTGATAAAATACGGAATGTGAATATTTCGGTATATCGACGAAATCATTTAAAAATAAAAATAAATAAAAAATCAATTTCTGCTGACATGAAAATGTCTGTGGAATATGTGAAGAAGAAAATAAAGTCTTTTCGAACAGCCTGCAGTGCGGAAACAGCCCACAGAGGCGAGCATTTTTAGTTCTTTCCCTGACAACGACATCTTGAAAGCAAAATTGACTATCAAGTTGCATGCAGCCTACGTCACAGCTTCAAGTTCAACTGAATTTGACAAGCAGTATGTGTTATCAACTTGAAAGCAAAATCTTGATCGTGTAACCTAACTGTAAGTACTTTTTATTTACCCACTCCAGCTTAGCAACTTGGTAATGGTAACTAGTTACTTTTGTTATTACATTTCTTATTACCTTTATATGGCGATGTCGCGAAAAATAATGAGTTATTGTTACACACCAGCGTACGAAAAATCAAAAAATATATCGTTACCTATGTGCTTACCAGTACTGACAAAAATAATGAGTCTAAAAATAGATTTTCAAAAAAATAAATTATATAAAAAAAATATTTTTTATTGTATTTTTTTTTTTTTAATAAAATTTGCTGGTGCGGGAATCGAACCTGGGTCTACAGATTGCCAGTCAATGGCTCTACCATCTGAGCTATATCGACATGTAATATTTGATAGATAAAAACATAATTGACCTGCTGCACACAAGTAAGCATACTCGCCAACATACAAAAAATCAAAAAATATTTGGTTACATATATCCTTACCAGTGTTTAAAAAATATTGAATCTAAAAATAGATTTCAAAAAAATCTAGAAAAATATTTTCTATTTGAAATAATGATAAAAATAAGTCATTATCAGTAACTAATTATTATATGTTTTAAAATAATGCAGAATGTAAGTGGGTGTCATTACTGGTAGTCCAAAAAATAATGATATGTCATTACCGTTTCTACACTGGGAAATGAAATTGCTTTACAGATTTTATGAAGCTCTTCATTGGCTGAATGATTTATTCATTGGATGAGTGGCCTATTAATTTTATAGAGTTTCATTGATTTCATGAACTTTTCATAAACATTGACTTTAATGAAACCTGTTTCATAGATTCTATGAAAAGTTTCAATGGACGAGTTCCACTGACAATTTTCATTGAAACTATGAAGAAATTCGTTACTGAAGTGATGATAATTCTCTCAGTGCACCAACATTGGAATTTGTAAATCCAAAAAAAAGTTTGTTAGTTTTTGTAACTTTGAATTTTTGTTTTTGAACAAATTTATATATTAAAAATATCAATTTTAAACATTTCAAAAAAAAAAAAAAATTGTTGGAAATAAAATTTCAATTAAAAAAAAATATTTGTTTGTTTTACAAATTCCCTTGTTGGAGTAGGGAAATTATATAAAATTCTGAATTTTCTATAGAAAAAACCTGAATTTATTGCAGCTATGCAATATAGTCATGGAATGAAATAAATTTTATAAAATTCATCGATCTCCAATTTTAATTCTTAAAAGGAATTTTTCTAACTTACCTTACCACCTCTTTTTTTATTATCAAAACTCAGTATTAAAACTTAATTAACAACTTTATTAAATTTCCATACAACTTTTTTAAACTTTTCATATAAGTTTCTTTTAAATCCATATAAAAACTTAAGAAAAAAATATATATACATTTCAGCACTTAGTACGCTTCCTTTAACTTATGCGCCCACTCATTTCTTATTATAAAAAAAAAACTCAACAACTTACAAATTAACTGTACAAACTAAATTCAAACTTAAGGCCTCGCATACAACAACATATGAGTACAAGTATTTTCAAAGGATATAAATGTTGTAAGTTATATTAAGAAGAAGAAGTAAAAACTCTGGGTATGTTAATATTTACATGACTATAAGTCAACTTTAATTTGCATTTTTCATAAGTGGCCTTAGGTGCACTTATTTAAGCCAACATTATACAAAAAATATATAAGTATAACATATAAACAAGCACAACAATTTTATTTTGTAGAAACATTTTAAATACTGATATGAGAAAAGTAAAACAGTCAAAGTAGCAACCTAAGTCTAAATGCTAAGGATACGAGGATGGAAATTACAACAAAAAAGGAATAACACAGAAACACATAATCTAAAATGCAAAGAATGAAAACATTTTGAAATAAATAGACACCCCGTCGGTAACAACTTTAACTGAGAGGTGCGATCATTTTCTTGATTATGAATTTGGGACATATGAAAATCATCGATTAAGCCATTTTTGCCCAAAATCTTTTTAAAATTTGAGTGAATGTAAATTTTCAAAGTTATTCGAAAACTATCAGAAGGAGGTATGGAAAAAACACTTAGGAAATAACCTCAGGATAAAAAAAATTAATGGGGTCATTTTATAAAACGAAACTTTGCTTTCGTTTGAACGTTTTTTTGTTTTAAATTTTGTAAAACTAAAAATCAAAATCTTTTTTTTTCAATCTGGCAATATTATAATCGAAGACAAACTCCTTAACAAAACGGTATTTTATAAGAAGTAAGTAAACGTTTGCAAACGAATATTATGCCATATTCAAACGAACAGAAATAGTTGTCGTTTCCTATTAAAAAGTTAAATTTTTTGCATAAAAAGTTAGGTAATTGCAATTTTTGGAATAAAAATTGTATAAATATGGGTTTAAAACTATGAAGTAGTTAAATGTGAAACTCCTATATTTTTTATTCTCAATAAAAAATAATTCTTTTAGGGTCATATGCATAATCACTTTTTAAATTTATAAACGGCTTATAAAACAAATTTTTCACACAAAAATCGTTATAAAAACTCAAATTATTATGCATAAGCACTTAAATTTATATGCAAATTAGTGAAAATTTGGGCAATTTTAAAAATATCTGATTTTAGATGCGCTAAAACACGATTTAAGTTTAAAAAAATTTTTTTTTATATATAAACTTCTACGTTTGAGACCAAATGAAACAAACTGAGCGGTTTTAAAACTAAAAACTGACAATTCGAAACTTAAGGGCCATCTTAACAAACCATACTTTGTACTCCTTCGCTATTCGGTAACGTAAGGTTCTTCTTATTTAGGTTAATTTTCTGTACAATTTAAAATTTTTCATAAATATATTTGTTTCATATTATTAGGAAAAAATGTCCAAAAATATATCATAAAAAAAAACTACTTATAAAAAAAAATTTCCCCACACAGGATTCGATACCTGAACTCTAAAAATAAATATTAGAACTAAAAACAACAACTCATTTACCAATCAGGCTAAACATACTTGGAAAACTCTATGAACAAATTTTTATTTAAACAATTTGTAATTCTATGTCACAAATATTATTTTTTTTTGTCTGGCAATAATAACTCGCAAATGGCAACAAACGGAAACTACTACCCGTTTTATAAAATACCAAATATATTCGTTTACGTTTCAAACGAAAACGAAAAAACGTTTTTCATTCGAGTTACAAAATGACCCCATAAGTGACTTTTTCTAAAATTTGAATTGCAGTATAAAAACCGCCAAAGAATTAATAAATTTTATTTGTGAATATATTGCGATAAATTATTTGTCAGAAAAAAATACGAATGAAAATTAAAAGAGAAACAAAAAAATTGAAAAACTAACAAATAAAAGCAAGGACCGGAAACTTTTTATTTTTTGGTTTTTATCAAATATAATTATCGTAAAAGTATGAAAATAAAAATTCAAACCTACAAAAAAATAAAAAGAAAGAAATATTTAATTAAAAATACTCCTCATGATGAAAAAAAAAACTTTTTCTGTTTTAATTTTCTTTCCAAAAAAAAAAAAATAAATAGATAAAAAAAAGAAATTTTTTTGTGTTGTTAAAAAAAATGGTTTCAACAATTTGAAAAAAATATATATATAAATATGTATATTTTTTTTAATTTTTTTTTGCTGTAAATTTTTTTTAATCGTAGCATTTAAAAAATAAGGCTTTGATATTTGGCCGTTTTGCAAATCTTTTTTCAACGACATTTTTTTGCGATTTGTTTTTTGCAACTAGCCACCGAACTTTGTTCTATGAATTGCGTATTATAGTCTCTAGATTACATATTTAACAAAACCGCACCTAAAAAATTACAAAATATTGGTGGAACGCGAAAAAAGACTTCATGTAAAAAAATTGTATTAAAAAACCTTATCAGCGATTTTCATTCTGCAAACAAATATACTGATGTAAGAATTTTCCTTTTTGCAAATTTTTTCCCGCGACTTTTTTTTTCGCGATTTTCTTTCAATTATCCACCAAACTTTGATGTATGAAATGGGTATTATAGTCTCTAGATTTCATATTTAATAAAACCGCACCTAAAAAACCGGGAAATTTTGGCGGAACGCGAAAAAAGACTTTATGGTACAAAAATTGTATTGAAAAACCTTATCAGCGATTGTCATTCTGCAAACAAATATGCTGATGTAAGAATTTTTCTTTTTGCTAATTTTTTTCCGCGACTTTTTTCGCGATTTCTTTGCACTTAGCCACCAAACTTTGTTCTATGAAATGGGTATTATAGTCTCTAGATTTCATATTTAACAAAACCGCACCTAAAAAAACGCGAAATTTTGGCGGAACGCTAAAAAACAAAAAATTGTATTAAAAAACCTTATCAGCGATTTTCATTCTGCAAACAAATATACTGAATTTATAATTTTCGTTTTTGCAAATTTTTTTCCGGGACTTTTTTCGCGATTTTTTTGCACTTAGCCACCAAACTTTTTTGTATGAAATGAGATTACATATTTAACAAAACCGGATCTAAAAAATTGCAAAATATTGGCGGAACGCGAAAAAAGACTTTATGGTAAAAAAATTATATTTAAAAACCTCATCAGCGATTGCCATTCTGCAAACAAAATTTTCGTTTTTGCAAATTTTTTTTCCGCGACTTTTTTCGCGATTTTTTTGCAATTGGCCACCAAACTTTGTTGTATGAAATGGCTATTATAGTCTCTAGATTACATATTTATCAAAACCGCACCTAAAAAATTGCAAAATATTGGCGGAACGCGAAAAAAGACTTTATGGTTAAAAATTATATTGAAAAACCTCATCAGCGATATTCATTCTGCAAACAAATATAATGATGTAAGAATTTTACTTTTTCCAAAATTTAGTTTTTTGTTGCAAAACAAAAAAAAAAAAACAACACCCATGTAAGAAACAAAATTATCCAAATGTAAAATTTTTGCATCATTAATTTGTTTGAAGATTGTACTGAAGCTAAAATTTTATAAATTGAACAATAAAAACTGTTTTTCTTAATAAAGAAACTTTTTTTTTCTACGAAAAAAACTTTTCTTTTTTTTGTACAAAAACTTTTTTATATTTTTTCTTTTTCTTTTTTTGTTTGGAGATGAAAATAAAAAGAATATCATTTGTATAAAAATATAATTTGTAAATTTTTTTTCTTTTTTTCTAAAGATAAATATATTTTCAATTTTGGAGGAATATAAAAAAAATAATAAAGAAATTTACTTTATTTTGTACAGAATACTTTTTTATTTCTTGATGCAAACTTAAAAATAAAGTTTTTTGTTTGTAAAATCCGGTGCCTGAATAAAAGGTTTTTATTAATTTTTGTTATGAAATATGTTTAGAAAAAAAACTACGCCTCACCAAATACATATTTTTCATCTTGGACATGGAGAAATAGCTGAAATATGAAATGGCAATTTTTCACTCTACTGTAGGTAATTTAATTAAATCCAATTAGTGAATATTAAATATTGCAATGGAATTTTTCAATTGTGTAAAAATATAAATTGAAGTGTTAAAATTGAAAAGGCAGACGGTTTATCACTGTAAAATATAGTCAAAAATTAAAAATTAAAGTAAAATTAAAACTTAAAGTAAAATCCTTCATCATCGAATTCGGTATTAAAAATTAGGATAAAGGAAGTGTCGGACAGAAAATTCTTTTTCAAATAGGGAGAATCTAAACCCCATCTGTTGAGCATTTTTAGAACACTTTTTGGATTTACTAAATCCAAAGAATACATTAATAAAATAATAGAAAATCAGTAATAAAGAACATATGGGTTAGGTCCAAATATGGACCGATCCTATCTAGAATCAATAGGCTTTGTCCTTGGGATCATGTGAGTCAGCGAAACAAATTTCATTGAAATATCTTCGTATTTGCGACCTGCAGCATGTAAACAAGCCAATTTGGGGGGGGGCCCTTTTGGGCACTTGGTCTAAACATGGACCGATTTCAACCAAAATCAATAGTCTTCGTCCTTGGATCGACATAAGTCGGTGTACCAAATTTCATCAAAATATCTTAATATTTGCGACCTGTAGAGTGCGCACAAAAACGGACGGACAGACGGACATCGTTAAATAGAAAAAAGAAGTGATTCTGAGTCGATCGGTATCATGCGCGGTTCCAGCAATTAATATAAGGGGAAAAATCATACGCCACAGTAGACAAATACATTGAATTGGCCACTGAGGCGTATGATTTTTCTCCTTATATTATTGCTGGAACCGCGCATGGTCGGTATACTATAAGGTGGGTATAGGTCCAATATTTTTTGGTGTTACAAACATTAGCACAAACTTATTATACCCTCTCCACGTAGTGGTGTAGGGTATAAAAACTGATATGCAAGTGCTTGTGCAAATTTAAATGTTACTGGCACTTTAGAAAACATTATTTTTCAATGCTAGAGCTGTCAAAACAACAGAGTAGTATATTGGAAGATGACAGAGCAAATTGTGTTAAACAATTTTTTATTGTTGGTTTTGTTTTTTCTTTGATATTTCAAATGTAAAATAACGCTCCTAGACGAGAATAAATAATTCTCATTGAGTTTGTAATTTAACTTAACAAATATTTCTATAAATTCTTCCCCTAACGATTTCCTTTAACAGATTATTTTTCACAATTTGTTAAATAAGTTTTGGGAGTTTAGCACATTTAATCCTTTTAACGCGATATAATAGCGAATTTACATAACGACCGAAATCGAATCTGCTTTTAAGGTTCTGCTAATTTTAGCGGTTTTGCTGCAAAGTACTTTTTAATTGCTTTTTCTGCTTATTTTACAGATTTATTTCTACGAAAGTAGTAAAAAATTTTCAATGATTTAATTTTTCGCGAAATTTTACCATTTCAGTAGTTTTTTGAAAATAATTTTCTCAAGCGATTTTAATTCCACTCATAGAAATAAATCTGTAAAAATAGCAGAAAAAGTTACTAAAAATTAGTTAAAAATGACGCTGCAGAAAAAACTGCTAAAATTAGCAGATTTTTTTTATACTAAGTACTAGTAAAATGAGAACAGCAAAATTAAAACTGTTACATTTACAGAATTTTAGTTATATTTAGGCTAACTTTTAGTTAATTGAAAATAGCAAATTGTACTGTAAAATCTGCAGAAAATTTTGCTAAATATTTGTATACTAAATATAGAAAAAATAAACTGTTAAATCTACAAACGTTTTGCTATTGTTAGGCTAAATTCAGTTGAATGCAAATAGCAGTATATTCTGCTAAAATCAGCAGAAATATTTGCTAAAAAATTATAAACTGCTGTTTTCAAAAGGCTCTATTTTTATTTCCATTTAAAAAAAATCGAAAAAAAACTTCAAAAATTTTAAATTTTTTGGTGATTTTTTGGGCTACTAATTATTTAGCAAAATTTTTTGCTGATTTTAGAAGCTTCATTTGCTTTTCTCCATTTACAAAAATTTAGCTCAAATATAACTAAAATTCTGTATATTTAATAGATTTATTTTTGCTCTTCCTATATTACTAATATATAGCAAAAAATATTCTGCTAATTTAGCAGTTTTTTTCTGCAGCATCATTTTTAACTAATTTTTAGTAGTTTTAACTAAATTTTTTACGGACTTTTTTCTATTAGTATACGTATTATCGGATTATATTTTGCGTATATAAACTAATTTATAATTTCTTAGATACCCATGTGAAAATCGAAATATATATGAAAATACATGATCATACATTGACTAGTATATGATCATGCATAGGCATACATAATCATATACGTCACCACATAGTTCAATGTATGACCATACATGATCTCATATATTTCCATTTATCTTTGGATATATGATCATATATGAGCATACATGAATCATATGTGAGCATATATGGTCATATATGAATATGTACGTTCATATACCCTCAAATTTCGGATCCGAAGATATATGAGATAATATATGGTCATGCATTGAACTATGCATGGACGTATGTGATCGAGTATGCCCATGCATGATCATATACTAGTCCATGTATGATCATGTGCGTTCATATATATTTCGATTTTCACATGGGTAATTTATAATTTCTTAAAAAATTTAAATAAAAAAAAATGTATTATTGGTCTTAACCTGGTTAAGTTTAATATTTTTCGAAAAGTGTTTGTTTTTGAAGTGGTTCAAGTCCATTCAATATTGAAAAAAGGATGATCTTGATATTAATACGAATTTTTTAGAAGTGAATAAATTTAATTTTCCTTGATGATTGCAAAAAGTTAGCATTTACAGATAACAAAATTTTTTATATTCGTCCTTTTAAAGACAACGGGACTTATATCACTTTCAAAATAAACCCTTCAAATACTTCTTAACAGTTTTTAAATATAATATTAATTTAGATTGAATATCCTTAAGAATTAATTCTCTTAATCATCTGGTTTTACAGAATAAATTAGAAAAAAAGAAATTCAAAACAAAAACAAGACTTTCCTTAGAAAACATTGCATATTTTTATGCTTTGCTAAGTTATTTTCCTTTTTATTAAAAAAAATCCACATACTTGTTCATGTAAGTACTACAATATACAAACACATACATACATGCATGTAGAAAAGCGTGGGAAATATTATGAGTAAAAAAAAAAAAATAAAATTCAAACTGAAACTGCTTAAGACTTATTTCCTTGTATTTTGTCATTTAAGCTGAAATTAATTACAACTACTTGTAGTACTGTTATGTTGTTTTATTTTTCTGCTGTTGTTGTTATGTTTCTCTCACATACACTTATAGTCCTACTGCCTACATTCCGACTCCTACAACATTTTCAACTAGTAGAAATTTCCGTTTCCTTTAACATATGAACAAAAATATGTATGAACATGTTCAAAAAAAAAAAAGAAAGAAAAAATTAAACAAAAAGGAGAACAAGAATGCTCTGAATCTGTAGCAGGCTATAAAGTTTTTCGTGTTATTCCTAGATTTGCTTCTCATATGTAAATTTTTTTCTCTACTGTTTATATATAAAATCACATTTTATGTTTATATTGAAGGTATGAGTTCATATATAAGTTTCAAGTTTTATTTTTTTTCCATATTTTCATACTTGGCAAAAGGATTTGCTTAGTATAAGTTTTATTTTTTTAATATCTTAGAATTAGACAAGAAAAGTAGAGGAAGGACAAAGAGGATACAACATTTGTTGGATACAAGAAAGAAACGTCATATTAGTTTTTTTTTGTAGTAGATGCACAAAGCAACTGTAACATATTGCAGAATAGTAGAAAAAAAAAATATTAAAAAAACAAACAAATGGTCATATTAATATTAACCCATTAGGGGACGGTAATTTGTTAATTATTATTAAATAATTATATATTTTAGAATAGATTTTAAAATAGTTAATACAATTGAATACCTGTATAAAAATTTCGAAAGCATACATAAAATTTAATTTGTTGAAAGCTAAAGACATTGCGGGTTTTATATCATGATTTCACGTTTCTCCCGAAACGATCAGTAGAATTTCAATATCATTATTTGTTTAGTAAATGGTGAAATTGAATTGCCATCATAAACACCATTAACTAACAACTGACAGTCATACTTTAACCGCTAGTCTATTGCTGTTATCATTTTAGTGCATATTAATTCAGTTTTCAATTGCCACCGCAATCAAAAGAAGATGAATATTTTACCATTGAAAAATATTCATTTTCAACCCAATATCATTAAGAGTTTCAATAATTTCTAGTTTCTCATTTTCTATCCCTTAAATGGTTAATATGGCTACTTATTCTTGAGAATTCTTTCATATTCATATATGAATAGAATTCAAACAAAGTAATTTAGAACAATATTAAAAAAAAACAGTATAATATTAATACAAAAGCCTAGAAAAAACAGCTAAATTAAAAATGTAAAGAATATTTCTAGAGCATCATAAGATTTTTTAATTAAGCCGACAAATCCTTCAACATTTTAATTTCTGACAAACTTTTTAACATGGTTTCTTGCTAATGAAGACATATAAAGTCTCACACTAAATTAAATATTCTATATATAGAAAACAAAAACTAGTCTAGAAGAAAAAAAAAATAACGAAAATTTTGTTAAAACGACATAAAAAATTCTTTGGTAATTTCTTCGGTCTAACTAGCCTATTTTTGTTATCAGTAAGCAGTAGGTAGTACCAGTATCTTTCGCATCGAGAAAGTTTCCGTCTCTGTTTCACCATTGTTGAAAAAATGTGAGAAGGAGTGTTTATGTAAGCATATAAATGGAAAAGTATTTCATTTAAAATGTCAAAATTACCCACTATTCAAACCGGTGCGAGAATTGGGTATTTTGCTATCAGAAAAAGTAAATATAAAAATTTTAAAATGTGGTTAGGGGGAAAACTTTGCCTCTTAATGGAAATAGATGCAATTTTTTATTAACAAAAAGAACGATTGAATCAAAGGAACTAATATTGATTGATTAACTAATTCCTTTGGTTCAATTGAGTGAATCTTTCAATTGAACTAGGTCGTTCATAAACTAAACAGCTTCAAATTTTACTAAAATTTCGGCACTAACTAAAGCTTCACTGTACATTAGACCGTACCGCAAAAAAAAGTTCGCGCAACACCCTCCAATATAAAGTCTTTTTGCAAGGCAATTTAAAAAAAAAATTTTCCGAATGTAGGGGTCGCCTTTTTTAATTTTTCGCTATAGCTTCGGCATCTAAAGTCAGATTTCAAAGTTTGTTTGCCTCGAGGAGAGCAGTGTTTTGCTATAAAGGTAAAATCCAATGAAAAACAATTTAAAAAGGCGACCGCTACGTTCGGCAACCAGAAAATAAAAAAATTTCTACTGGGTTTACCGAAAAACGTCCTTAGCAAAAGCTTAATGATTTTTTGCGAGCTTTAATTTTTTGCCATTAGGGTTGTACATATGGGTGGTAGCAACTGAGATCTGGTGGGCAACTACTAGAACGGTATACTTGAGGCCCTTATGGCCCTTAGAGCAAAACACGGGTCTTCCCCATGCCTGAGGCTCATTGATATTTGATTAAATCAGTCCATGTTTGGAGCTAGTGACCATATAAAGGTCCCCCCAAAATTGGTTTTTCGCACGCTACAGGTCGCAAGTATAAAATTATTTTATTAAAATTTAGTACGCTCACTCGCATGTGCCCAGGCCAAAGCCTATTTATTCCAAATTTTTACCTATCTCCTATATGGACTACATATATTTCCGATTTTCTCTTAAATACACTTTGCATTAGGTAAAATCAGAGTTTCTTACCAAGATTCTAATTCTTTATCATTTTTTATAAAAAAATTTGACACAAGTCAATTTCAACAGCTTCCAAGCATTAGTTGTCTTTAAGGAGGGTATCGACAATAGAAGAACATTTGTTTCGATTTTTTTATATTTTAATCGGATACAGCATACTCTCCCCTATATGCTCTAAAAATTTCAGTGAAAACTTTGGTTAAATAAAATTTTCACAGGTTTTTTTGTAAAATATGTTTTATAGTGTATTTAGACTGGGCGAAAACTAGTAGTTTTTGGGCATTTTAGTTTTTGAGCCGAAATTTACGAAATGAATTTAGTTTTTTCATACACTTTTCATACAAACTGAAAACCAGGTTTAGCCTGGTTTTTGCCAAAGTAAAAATATCTGAAATGTGCATTTTTGGTATACCGGTATCGTTTATAATTAATTTTCGATACACCCTGTTGCAACGAATATAGCAAGTGTCAAAAAAAAAAAATATTTTTAATTTCACAAATATATTTTAATTTTTTAAAAATATTTCAGTTTTAATTATACCCTACACCACTATGTGGTCAGGGTATTATAAGTTTGTGCTGATGTTTGTAACACCAAACAATATTGGTCCTAGACCCACCTTATAGTATACCGATCGGCTTAGAATTTTTTTTTATTTCGTTTTAACGAAGTCCGTCTGTCCGTCCGTCCGTCCGTCGCTCCGTCCGTCTGTCTGTCTGTCCATGCATTCTTGTGCGCACTCTACAGGTCGCAAATATTAAGATATTTTGATGAAACTTGGTGCACCGACCTATGTCGGCCCAAGGACGAAACCGATTGATTTTGGTGAACATCGGTCCATGTTTAGACCTAGTGCCCATATAAGGGTCCCCCCAAAATTGGCTTGGTTACACACTGCAGGTCGCAAATATGAAGATATTTTAATGAAATTTGGTTCGCTGACTCACATTATAGAAAATTTTGACACAAGTCCCATTTTAACCCTTTCGAATTTCGGATCCAAACATTAGTTGGCTTTTACCCAGACTGGTGTAGGGTATTGTATAGTCGGCATGCCCGACTTTAACCTTTTTACTCGTTTGAAATTGTGTGTTGCTATTCTTTTTTAAATGTATTAATAATTTTTTACATTAATTTAACAATAAAATAAGAAAGAAAAGTGTGTAATAAAAAAGTGTTGTGACAAAGAAAAACTAAATAACCAGTGTAAATGACTTGGCTTTTACAATTTAGTTTTGTACAAAAACCAACTGGCTTTTGCTCAGACTAAATTCAGTATTAGTCTCAAGTAATATTCTAAGCGTTAAATTTTTTTATAAAATTTTTTTGCAGTTTTATTAAATTTTGTTTTATTATTTGATTTTTATTTAATTATAATTATAATAATTTTAATTGCATCTTTGGATGTAGTTTGTATATTGCAAATAATTATTTAATCACATAACAAAAATATACAAACTACATCCAAAGATGCAAGGATTGCACGCAGTCTTTAAAGAAAATCCAATGACGATTCCTCGATGGTGGGCGAAGTTACGTTATATGGGGCAGGTAGTGACGGCTTTTTATAAGCCGCAAAAGTAATCAATGTAAAAAATAAAAAACAAATTCAAAACAAATTAAAAAGTGTACGAAATAAAAGCATTTTAACGGAAATGAAATATTTAATAAATTCCCTAAAATCGTTTTTAAGAATATTTGGGTTAATATATAAAAATACTCTTTAACCGATTATTCCCAAATTTGGTACACATGTAGAAAACTGCGAGATCTAAATTTTGTTCATACACGGTTTACTGAAATTTTGTTCTTTTCTTAGCGTAAAATTAATTTTAAACTTTAAACGCGTTTTCCCACAACCCTGAGTTCAAAATCGGCAGCCACGGCGGGTTAACCGATTTCGTTCGGGGTTTCTCTTTCGTAGGCAACAAAAAACTGTAGTACTTTTCGTGGTCCTTTTTTTGAATTTTGGTCAAATAAATTTTATATTCCCGAGCAAAGGTGTTTTTTCTTGCCTTTTTTTTGGAATTTTTAAGTTTGTGTGGTAACTTTGTTAAAAACAATTTAAAAAAATGAAAATCGGGCCACGATAAGAACTAGAGAATTTATCTGGAATTAAGAATCACTTTAGATTTTTATTTTCCGATAATTAATGAAGGCTGCACAGTGGTAGCCGATTTTGCCTTTTTTTAAAAAGACCAATAAATAAGTGACAATCCTGTAGATTTTGATCGGCAGAATTTAAAACTAATAATTTTCCAAAACACTTTAAAAACATATATTTTAAATAGAAAAATAAAATTATAAAAATATTGTTATATAAATTTTTGACAACCGTTCAAATATGCCATATAAAATGCTGCTGTTACAGTATTTACCACCCTTAAATCAGAGTGGTGTATGGTATTCTTACGAAATTGGATTAGCCTAATATAGAATGTTCTGGAATTTTAGAAGAAAAATAGCCCAAGAGATGGGACTTACAAAAAACGTCATACTGGCAACACTACATTTAAGTATACACGACAGCATATGCAATAATATTAACCCTCTAACCGGCCTAAGCTTTTTTGCAATGAAATTTATACCATGTGTTCCTCACGAAAAATAAACAATCAGTTCTGCTACAAAATTTTTTTTCGTTGCCTACTTTAGGCGATATGGGCCAAAATAGTTTAAGGGTGAGTCTTGAAAACTAGCGCATAAAAATTACTAGGTTTACGCACAAATTATTTCTCTTACCAAGAAATAATTGCAATAAAAAAATTAAATTTTTTGTGCTGTTACTTAAGAGGATGTAGCGATTTTCGTTTTTCGAAAAATGCGAAATTGAGCGAAAACGCACCAAAACTTCAATATATATTATTCAAACTTATAAGCTTTGCTACCTATATAAAATATATTCTTTTTACCAAATTTCAAAAAAATCCGTCCATTCGTTTTGAAGTTAAGGCGATGTCCTTTAAAGGTATCCTTATGAAATCCTGTGCGTCCTTGGACCAAAGTAAGGAACTTTTTGAATAGCTTAAGCTCCAATCTTACTTCATGGTCACTATCAATTGTTTTAGTCAATTTAAATATGGTTTTAAGATTTTTGAAACTTTTGGTTGTTTTAAAATATTTAATTTTTGAAATTTTACGAAATTTTATCTTTGACATTTTCTCGCTTCCAAACCGTGCATTGTATAAAAAAAATTCTTCACAAAAAATTTTATAAATTTTGTTTTCTGTTGAAAAAGCATAATTTCTTATTATAAAATACCTCTTTGGCGAATTTCTGGTCAATTCAATATACCCCGCCTGGAGACGGGCTTGCCGGTTATAGGGTTAAGTAAAATTAGTGTTATAATTATCAGTGTTGCCATTTCAGTGCTTTTCGGGTATTTTTTGGTGCTTTTTTCCTTCTCGTACCCGGTGATTTTTTACAAATACCCGTTTATAAAAAGCGGGTATTTACAGTGCTTTTTCAGATTATTGGCAGTGCTTTTAGTGCTTTTTGTACAGTTTATATTTTTGGTATTTGTTCTCCTTTTTTCAATTTTTCAAAGTTGAAAAAATAATACGAAATATACAAAAAAATACATTTTTTCACAATGTTTGTAGTACAATTTTAAATAACAACTTCGTTATATTTAAACTTCAAAATTTTGAAATATTAATTTGGTGCTTTTTTACCCCTTTTTTGGTCATTTTTTGAACCTTTTTTACACGATTTTAGAAAGCTAAAATGTGTTTTTAAAATCTTGATTTAAATTTTTCAAAAAATTATTATCGTGCTTTTTTACCCCATTTTTGGTAAATTTTTACCCTTTTTACCCGTTTTCAAAATGCTCACGGTGCTTTCCCGCCTTTAAGAGTTGGCAACACTGATAATTATAGAACACTAGAATCTTCCAGCATGTTCAACAATCACGGCTGTAACTACGCTCAGATAAAAAAGTTAGTAAAAAGATTTGTAAACAGTTTCAATCGGACTTTACAATTTTTGTACTGACTTTTAGTACAATTTTTTTAGTAACAATTTCTGCTGTTCTCTTATTACAAATTACGGATTTTTTTTTACTAATTTTGTTGTACTACAAATCAGTAGACATGTGTTGCTAAAATTAGCAAAAATACCGCTGGGCTCAAAACATTTAAATTTCCCGTAATAACAGTAAAATTTTCAGTAGCCATTACAGACTTTTTTGGTTAAGTGTACTTATTGTGAATGAAAATGAGTTAAATGAAAATGCTTCGATTCTGAATTAATAGCTATGGTTGTGCGGCAAGCTATCAACGTTGGCTTATGTCATTTCATTTAATTTCATTTATTCAGTCTACGGCTACAAAATTCCTTACAGACTATGATGTTACAATTTTAGAATAATCTACATATTAATTTATACATTATTTTATTAATTTACAAATTTTAAATCAAAATAGAATATAAATATTGCTTAAAGGCAGATTTTGATGTACAAAACTCTACTTGCGGTTTTAAATGAATTTGTTGATAATGATTAATATCATTCAGTTGAATAAACGTGCGGGTTAAAATGCTCTTAAGACCATAATTGGTACGATGTAGCGGTACATTAAAAAGTTTGTTATACCTAACACTTCTAGGTGGAACATGAAATCTTATAAGACCAAGCAACTCTGAGCAGTCAATACCACCACTAATAATATCAAAAACAAATGAAGCAGATTGCAATAACCTACGAAACTCAAGGGTTTCCAAACCTATTAATAAGCTTTTAGATCTATAGGAGGGAATAGGATCAACAAACGTAAAATATGAGATTGCAAATTTAACAAATTTCCTTTGAATACTCTCAATACGCGAGATATGAGTTCCACAATGTGGAGCCCATTCCAATACAAATTTGACATTAGCAACGTTAAGAGTTAACACTAAATGCTGGATAATGTCAAATTTCTATGGGAATGAGATAAGATAACGCACAAACACAGCTAATATTCCATTTATTGAAAAAATCTTCCTCAGTTTCATTAGAATTCCCACTTAATATAAAAGAAAAAACTATAGATTACCGGGAAAAGTGCCAAGTTGACCACAGTGTTTATTCATAATGATTTTTTAGCATACCGATTAAGAGCAAACCTGTTTATTATTGTGAATGAATTTTTATTTTTAAGTTTAGTGACAGTATATTAGAAGGAATGTAGCAACAATAGTAGAATGAGCTTAACACAGTATTATGAATAAAATTAATGTTAACGCTATGCTAACTTTGGTTACTAAATTATAAATTTGTTATTGTAAAAATCGGCTAAAAAATTTAAATAATTTAAATCGCTAATTGTGAAAAACCTAGAGCCAATTTGAAAATTTGAAAATTATCCTAAAACCACTGCAAAGTTGTGCAACTTATAAATATTTTCATATTTTATAGAGCTGTGTTCTTTAATAAATTTATTTTTTCTTTTCTTATTTCTTAAACTAAGTTGATCACTTACCTAAATTTAAGCGGCTTTCTCATTGGATAACTTCTCGATATGGTGTAACCTAAAAATAGATTTTGTAAAAAAGTAACAAAGAAAATTTTTCATTAGTATCTACTTTTTTTAGTTAAGGTTTTTTTTTTTTTTATTTTAAACTAAAGTCTTCGATATAAAAAAAATTAAAATGATGTAGTATTGTGTTTTTGTGTTATTTTGTCATGTGGTCTGCATATTTGTGTTATGACGCCCCTAATATGAATTTTTCAAACCAACTTTTGTTAGTTTGCTTAAGTCTGGTTTTAAGATTTATTAAAATATCATGAAATAATTAATTGTTAAGAAAGTGTTTGATGAGAAAAAAACGCCTCTTAATGGTGAAAGATAAAACCATGTGTGGCTAAGCTGTAGGAAATTATTCGTCTTCATGGGTCAAAAAAAAAAAAAAAAATAATAATAACTTACTTAAGACAAAAATCGTTTTTAGTTCTGACTATAAAATGGTTTTAGCATTGAGTTGTCATAGGAGCGGAGTACTCCAACTTCGACAGTTTTTCAGTACTTTTTAAAGCTCATTCCAATGTAAAAAAATAGGCAAAAATTTTTTTTAAGGCAGCTGTTGTATCTTATTCTCTTCACTAAAAGCACTTATTAAAAAAGTGCAAAAAGTGCACTTTTTTAAAAGGCAATTTATTATTTTTCTGTTAAACCATTATTTTAAGAGTTATAGCGAAAAGAAACTTTCAACTAATTTTAGTCAATTTTTAGGGATAAAAGCCGCGGTTGACTGGCCTGTTTTAACCCGAGAGGATCAATTTTCGCGCTGATATTATTTTGTATGCCCAATCTACCGGAAAGTGCGTAGGGGGGGGGGGGGTGAAAAAATAACACTTTTGCACATATGGATGAATAAGCAAGAAATTAATTCTTAAACACATTTTAGGTTTTGACTTATTTCTGGCATTGAGCCTAACTGCCTGTTTTTATAAAAAGAATTAGACAAATTCGTTAAAAGATTTCTGTGAAAAACACAAACTTGAAAAGATTTATCTTTAAAATTTTTTAACCGCATTTGTTTTACATAGAAATCCTAACAAATTTGTGTAAAAATTTTTAAAGAATTCAGCGAACTTATGTAAAACACTTCCGGGAACAATATTTTAACCCACTAACTCTTCAACTTATGGGTTATTTGTCCCTTTTTTAAAACGGGGCCACAAAAGTCCTTTTAATTGAAGAGTTAGAGTTCCACAAAAATGTACCTCGTTGTGTTGTACATAAGTTTGCTGAACACATCCTGTACCTAATATGGGAGATTCACAGGGTTTCCTAGAGTCCAAAAGTAAGAAATCTATAACTCAGATTAAGTTTCTGGCCTTTCCGTCATGGAATTGACGTAAACAACAGCTATATAAATTAATCACTAAAAGCTTCAAGTTTAAGAGTTATAGATGGATAAATCCATAAATCTTTTTTAGGGTAATTCTGAGGACATAAATGGTTTACACCGCAGAAACCTATTGCATAGATCTTGTTTTTTACTCTCAACCTATCCGAAAATGTGCGGGGAGCTTGAAAAATATCACTTTTCTACATATGGGTGATCTACTCACTACGTTAAATTGGTACCAAAAACAGTTCGAAAGGAAAAAAAAAAATCTATATAAATCATACTTGGGATTTTTTCAATGACATTGAAATTTCTTTATTATTAGTTGACTAATGCTAATGGCAAAAAAATTTCATTACCATTTAATGCTACTGAAATTTTCTGGCATTAGAATTTCTAATACTAATGCTAATGAAATCGCACTAATGCCTTAAAAACTAATAAAAAAAAAAAACGCATTTGTTTACAAAAAAAAGGGGATGGATAGATTTAGATTTTTTCAATTAATCACCGAACTTTGTTCTATGAATTGGGTATTATAGTCCATAGATTATGATTTTAAAGAACCACACTCAAAAATTACAAAATAATGCCCGAAAGCGAAAAAAGGCTATTGGTACATGTGGCCACATGTACCAATAGCCTTTTTTCGCTTTCGGGCATTATTTTGTAATTTTTGAGTGTGGAAAGGACCTTTTTGAGAAAGAACAAAACTAAGCGAGTTAGAGCAAAACTGTTAAAATTTTTGCCTTTTGGGTGTTAACACACCCATAGAACCCCTTAAGCGAAAACAAATTTTACCTAACTCTTCTAGATTTTAAAATAGCAAATATCTCGTAAACTAGCAATGCTAGAAGGAAAAGGACGTTTATTTGGGTTTTTGCCTATATCGCGAGATAGAGCAAAACGGTAAAAATTTTTGCCCTACGGGTATTAATACACCCATAGAACCCCTTAAGCGAAAACAAATTTTACCTAACTCTTCTAGATTTTAAAATTGCAAATATCTCCTAAACTAGCAATGCTAGAAGGAAAAGGTCGTTTATTTGGGGTTTCGCTTATATCCCGAAAACTAAGCGAGATAGAGCAAAACGGTTAAAATTTTTGCCCGATTGGTGTTAATACACCCATAGAACCCCTTTATCGAAAACAAAGTTCACCAACTCTTCTAGATTTTAAAATTGCAAATATCTCCTAAACTAGCAATGCTAGAAGGAAAAGGACGTTTATTTGGTTTTTCACCTATATCTCGAAAACTAAGTGAGATAGAGCAAAACGGTTAAAATTTTTGCCGTACTGTGTTAATACACCCAAAAACTCCTTTAGTGAAAACAAATTCCACCAAACCCTGTTAGAATTTAAAATTGCAAATATCTCATAAACTACTAACGCTAGAAGGAAAAGGACGTTTATTTGGCTTCTTGCCTATAACTCGAAAACTAAGCGAGAGAGAGTAAAACGGTTAAAATTTATGCCCTTTGGGTGTTAATAAAACCATTTTAAAAGAAGGAAAAGGACGTTTATTAAAATTTTACCTTTTGGAAAAATATTATTTTTGTTATTTTTTGATATTTTTATATACTTTTTTTTGCAAAATGATCACTTTTTATTAAAAATTTTACACTTTTTTGAAAAATTTCAATATTTTTCAAAAATTGTACTTTTTTTTTTGAAAAATTACATTTTTTTCAAAAATTATACTTTTTACATGTGAAATATGCCCTTAGTTGCCAATGCCAATTCTTTCTTATAATTGGGCATTAGTAATCGTAATGAATTTACTATACAATTGGCATTAGTAATGAAATCCATGTATTTCAAAGCATTAGCATTAGTCCAAGTAATAATAATGCCAAAAATTTCATTAGCATTAGTTTCAATTTAATGGTAATGAAATCACCAATTAATTTGTCCAAATAATTAATTAGTCTTATGTATGATATAAATAACTGAAATTTTGATATATTTTCCTAAATGCTTGTTTAATTGAAATATAGTTTTTCTAGAAATTGCAAATTGTGTTTTTTTTTTAATTCCCGAATAAGTGACGTTTTTGAATTTCTTAAATATTTTGAGAAAAAAAAACGGCAATTCTAAAATTGACTAATTTAGAAGAATTTTTTTCAAAAACAAGAAAAATCATTTTTATCGGGTGGTCTTAAATTAAATTAAAAAAAAAAAAAAATTAATATGGCATAAAAAAAATTTCTTACTTTGGACTTTCTACATCCCCAAGGAAAGTCAAGAGGTATGATTCCACATGATCTATGCGACCATTTCACTGGCCCAATACGTTAAATTAACTGCTTACTGAATAGTTCTCGCAATTAATACATGCTTTAACGGCCTGTGTGGTAAGTAGCGCTACCGTTTTTTTTTTTTTTTTTTTTTTTTTAAGAGAAGCAATACTCAGGAAATTCTTCCTATTAATTAACGTGTTGCTGCTTCCTTTGGAAAGGGGATAGTGAAGAAGTGTAAGGTGGTGAAAGAAGAAGGGCTTCAAATATGGCAACAGTTTAGAACAGTTGTTTGCGCGCCATCTGATGGTGAGTTGGTGAACTTTGTTGAAGCTTTCTAGTTCAAAGCCCTGTTATATTATTTTACTTCGGTGGGGTTAAGTGCTATGGGTACACCGAAGGAGGACGCTGCGATATGTATGAGGAATAGAAAAAACTCATTCATATTATTTTTCATAAATTGATGTTGCCTTGGCTGGGGCTCGAACCCGCAACCTCACAGTGCCCACCTTGTTGAAAACAAATGTCATAGAGATAACCGACATATAAAGTAAACTGACTGACAAAATAAGTAAACACTACTATATTTTACAGTTATTTTTTTCATATTATAAAAGTATATTTTGACAGTATGTATTGTTGATCTTTGATGTTAATGTGAGTTTTGTTGTTTATTCGACCTGAGGTCGATTATTTTAAATTAAAAGTCAATAACTAAAAACAACACGAAAGGAGCATTTGGGTTTCCCCAATTCACACATTTAACTTTTGCCAAAATGAGTTATAAATAAATTTTAAAAAATAATTTTAACAAAAATGATGATCAGTAAATGAATGTTATTTTAGTTTGACTCAAGATCATACATTAATATCACTTTCTGTTTAAATTATTTTCAAATAAAAGAAAGATGATACAATTTTTACAAGTAAATTACAAAGAATAAAAATTATTGAAAAAATTCGATAAGACCAGCAAGGCAGAATGCGCATTTTCGGCTTTCGCTACAAAGCCATCATCAGTGCCTTTCGCCTTTGAGTTTAATTTAATTTAAACAGAAAGTGATATTAATTTATGATCTTGAGTCAAACTAAAATAACATTCATTTACTTAAAATAACAGATCAACTAAAAACATTTCCCCCATTCATCTTAAAAATGATGATCTTTCATTCCTGTTTACTTATTTAGAAAAAAATTCATTGGATTTACTTTCCCTAGCTCGTGCTATAATAAATAAATCGAAAAAATATTTCCCATTGAAATCCTAAAACAGCTAAAAACTCGTACATTTTCACTACAAATGTGAAAGTGATTTCTGTGACACTGGAGTTAGCTTAGTCATATTCGTGATATGCACCCTAAAGTCGATTTGAAATAATGAGTCACAACCACTACACTGAGAGAATTATCCTTCATGATATTAATGATATAATTTCATAGAATTTTTTTTCGCAGAACCAATGAAGAATTTCATTATGTATATAATATTTAATTAATATTATGAAATTTTTCATAACTTTTCTTTCATAAAATTTCTTAATTTCATAAAAAAACTTCATTGAATTTCATAAATTAGATCTCCATAAATTTAATGAAAATGTTCTTTATATATATGAAATTGTTCAATAGTATTTACTTTTTTTATTTTTTTATAAAATATCGTCATTTCCTGAGAGAATAGTCTTTTATAATTTTTATTTTTTTTAAATTAATTTTTTATTATTAATTTTGGACTATGAAATTGTTTTATAAATCATATTAATTTTTTCGAAACTTTTTTTTACGAAACTTTAATTTAATGAGTTCTTTCTTTAGATATATTTTGTACATCCGTAAAATATGCTACGATTTTATTACGCCTTTTGTATTTCCTAAGTATTTTTTATTTATCCACTCCAGCTTAGCAACGACAACAACCAACTATAATAAATAATAGTAAATGAAATTGCTTCATAGATTTGATGAAGCTCTTCATTGGCTGAATGATTTATTCATTGGACGAGCGGCCTATTAATTTTATGAAGAGTTTGATTAATTTTATGAACTTTTCATAAACATTGTCTTTAATGAAACCTGTTTCATAGATTCTATGAAAAGTTTCAATGGACGAGTTCCAATGACAATTTTCATTGAAACTATGAAGAAATTCATTACTGAAGTGATGAAAATTCTCTCAGTGTATGCATAAAATTTTTCTTATTTTGTTGTACTGTGTAATCAGTTCCTGAAATATTTATGGTACAATAAAAATTATCAGATTTGGACAGAGTTTCCTACAAATAATGTTAAAAACTTTTGTTATTTTATTCAGACTCATGGAAATTTTGTAATAGAAATATTAAGAATTTTGGATTTTAGGACATTTACAAATTTCAAAAATTTAGAGTATAATTTTAGGATTTGCAATAAATAAATTTAATTGCCTACTTTAAGGGATAAGTTGTATTTTCTAACAATTAAAATTAAATTTGATATAATGTATGAGTTTGTGTTAAAGATTTTTCTTATCTTTTCTTATTTAGGTAAATTTTCTGAAAGTGGTATATGTGATAGCTTAGAAATTCATGAATTTAATTGCCTACTTTAGGGGATATATATTGCTCTTCAGAAATATTAAAGTGTATGTAAAAAGTGAAGTTATGTAAAGGTGTTCTTTAGAAACTTTAATTTTAAAATATTCAGTTTTGCTGTGGTTTTTATATTAAAACAGAAAATAATAAATAAAATTTTAATAATTATTTTGCAAAAATTCTGTTTTTTAATTGTCTTTAAAATTATTTAAAAAAAATTTATATTGTTTTTTAAAAGTTTTTTTTCAGAAATTATATTTTAATAAGTGTCTTTTGCATAATATTCATAATAAAAGTTATCTTTTCTTTTAAACATATTTTTATTTATTTTATATTTTTTTTTTTTTTTTCTTTTGTTCACCAATACCATATTTCGATATTTTACCCTTAAAATTTGGTTTGTTCATTTTTTTTAACAAAAAAACGACTTAAAGCGTCTGTTGCTACTTGAATGTAGTCATCGTTGCCGTCGTAGTAGTAATTGCATATGCGTAAGCATCTACATAGCTCGAGGTAGTTGCTGCTGCTGCGGTTGTTGTTGTAGTAAATGATGTTGAAATGCTGCAGCAGCATTACTGTAACACCAGTTACAATAACATATGCTGTTCATATTCTTTGGCGTAGACAAATAACCAACACTACTACTGCCTACAGTCAGTGCAATACCAAATACCATACCATACAACACCCCACCAACAACATCCAAATAATAATAAAAAAAAAGAAATAAAACAAATATGGAAAACAAAATATTGCATACAATAAAAGTTCATAATATTATATTCTTTCGTTTATATTCACTGGTTATAATATTGCGTAGTCGTAGTTGTTGTAGTATATCGTATAATAGTTGTAGTAGTCGTAGTACAGATATTGTTGGTGTTCTATAGTCGGCTGGGTGGTAATGGTGCTGCTGATAATAGCCTTGTTTAAGGTAGTGTTGTTGGTATATGTGGACCAGCAGCACATGTAAGGTGCATGTTGTTGATAATAATAAGCCGGTTGTAGACACCATGCTTGGATTTTTTTTTTTATTATTTTTTCAGTTTTTATTTTGTAGTGATTTTCGTTTTATTTTGTATTTTTTTTTTGTTATTTCATTTACACGCAAGGGTATTATAGCCAAAAATTTATTTCATATATTTTCGTAAAACATATGATTAACAACACTTTCTTTTTCATGGATATTTTTTCCATTTTTTTTTCTTTTTTTTTTTTTGTTTGGTAAATGATAAGAATTTTTATGTATGTATAATATTTTCTTTCAGAAATGGCGCCAAAATATTATTAAAATAAATTTGTTCACTGTTTGACATTACTTTTCACATTTTGTTTTAATTTTTGCTTTAGTTTCGTTTGGAATGAAAAGAAATTACTATGACGCCTTATTGCATGCTTTGTTTATTATTACACATTTTTTGTTTTCTCATTTTTATTTATTTCAATTAAAATTGCATATTTTAAGGAGCGTTTGTGTAAGTCGTTACATTGATGTTTTTTTTTGCATGAGTTTATTCACATTTCGTTTGTTAATAGAGAAATGAATAAAATTAAAATACAAAAAAAAATAATTATAATAAAATATTATTTCTTACACATTCTGTAATAAAAGAAGATGTATGGTATGTGTTAGTTTAATTACTTTAAGATAATTTAAAACTATATTTGCAGCCAAAAAATTAGGTGACAACACATTACCCCCACGGACATTATCCCCATTTCTATCAGATCAGATCCCTTTGATAGTTAAGTCCGTTATAACCGAAATGTTTTCGCTCAGAATCCTCAAATAGGTAATGGGGATAACGTCCGCGGGGGTTAATTGCTATTTTAGTGAAAAAATTATTTTCCTGTCGTAGTACTTAACAAAGAATAAATTTTTTAATGAAGGTATGTACTAAAAATTTGCTGACACAGCAAAATTTTTGCTGACTTTACTGACTTTTTTTTGAGTGTAGTTGTTTTGTTTGTGAGCTGCAAAGCTTTTGTTATAATTAAAAGTTTCTATTTTTTTTTATTCCAACAGTTTAAGAATAAATGTGGGAATTATGTTTTGAAAAAATATTTACTGAAATAATTAAAAGTCATTTAAAATATTAATTGATTCACCTAAACATTTGTTTAAAAACAAAATTTATTTTTAACACATCTTCAATTAAATATTTAAGGTTAATAATTTGTTTAAAATAATTTAGATAATTATTTTGAAATGCATAAGCTAACAGTTAAAAACCGCCATGGGTTTCCATATATTTCTGAACGAAATATTACAGCAAAAGATCAAGTAATTCAATCCTCTAAATTAGGGCAAAATGGAGATGAAATAAATAGAGCCTGTTTAAGGTCAAAGGTCAAATTTTATGAAATTTTTTTAGACACATTAATGTAATAGATATTTCTTATGTTGCTGAAACTTTCTGATAGTATTTTCCTATGGTATTTTCCTAGATCTGAAAATAATATTTTTAGTTCTCCGAATAAATATTCTTTAATATTTTTAACTCGATTTAGTTTTATACTGTATTGAGACTGGGCAAAAACTAGTAGTTTTTGGCCATTTTAGTTTTTGAGCCGAAATTTACAAAATGAATTTAGTTTTTCAATACAATTTTCATACAAACTGAAAACCACATTCTACCTGGTTTTTGCCAAAAACCAAGTAAAAATATCTGAAATGTGCATTTTTGATACACCAGGTATCATTTATAATTAATTTTCGATACACCCTGTTACAACGATATTGGTCGCGGTGTAAAGCAAGTGTCAAACAAATATTTTTTATATTTTTTAGGAATATTTCTGGTTTAAATTAAAATTCTGTGTTGTTGTGTTCTTTTTTAAATGTGTGAATAATTTGTTTACGTTAATTTAATAATAAAAAAAATTAAGAAAAGTGTGTAATAAAAAAGTGTTGTGACAAAGAAAAACTAAATAACCAGTGTAAAGGACTTGGCTTTCGCAATTTAGTTTTGTACAAAAACCAACTGGTTTTTGCTCAGTCTAAATTCAGTATTAAAATATCAATGTTTTTGAGAAAATGTGCAAAACAGTAATATTTTCCACTTGTAATCTTTTTTCAAACTTCAGGGCCGATGCGGCCGGTCTTCCCGATATCCGATTATCCAATTTTTTTGGCGGACGTATAAATACACTCAAATAAATATTTTGGGGGTAGCCCAGTTAAAAATTCAAAATTTATTTTCCTCTACGCAAGCTTGGAGAACCCTACTCCAGACATATGAGAGGGTATATATCAGATTTCTATTCTCATCGTAATATGTCGGAATAACATGTCTGTCTGTCTGCTCCTTGTCGATCCCGACGCGACGACACAAGTGTGTTTGTTAATTTTACCCTGATTAATGAAGGTCCTCCCGTGCAATTTGGTATTGAAAATGTGAAAAATCGCTCCGGCGCTTAAAAAGTTGTGGGTAAAAATGTGAAGATACCTCCAAAATTTTTATACAAATTGTGTAATTTATAAAAATTTTATATAAGCGTCTGGTGAATAAAATAAAATGTCTTAAATTTTCACCAGTTCCATGAAGGTGAATAACATGGATGGTAACCGAAACGAATGCGGTTATCGTTAGGGTAACGATATTTTAGGTTATTTCGGTAACGGTATTTTAAGGATAACGGTATTTGAGTTATTTCGGTAACGGTATTTTAAAGATAACGATATTTGGGTTATTTCGGTAACGGTATTTTAAGGTTAACGGTATTTCAGTTATATCGGTAACGTTTTTTTGAGGGTAACGGTAGTCAGTTATTTTGATGCATCCATAAATTTTTTTATCAAAAACAAACGCGATTAAAAACAGAACCAATTTATCAACTTAATGTTCAAAAAGTACTCAATAACCACGTGAAATTACCAAAAGCAGAAAATTGAAAATAACGGTAATGGTATTTTAGGGATAGCGGTATTTCATTTGTTTCGGTAACGATATTTTAGGGGTATTGATATTTCATTTATTTCGGTATCGGTATTTGAACGATAACGGTATTTCAGTTATTTCGGTAACGGTATTTTAAGGTTAACGGTATTTCGGGTATTTCGGTAACGTTATTTTAGGGGTAACGGTAGTCAGTTGAAAGGGTTTTGAATCGATAACGGTATTTTAGCGGTATTGCCTGCCAACCCTGGTGAATAATTTTATATTTACCTCTAATTTGTTTTCACCTCAAAAATTGTTTTTCAGCAAAAAGTTTTTTTTTCACCACTAGAATTATTTTCACTACAACTTTCGCTTCTTCTTCAATTTTTTTTACCTCCAAAGTTTATTTTTCACCAGAAAAATTGTTTTCATACCCAAAAACAGTTAGTTGTTCGTTCTAAAATTCTTTGCTCACCTCTGCAATATATCTTTTTTACATTATTTGCAATATAGACAATGTCGAGGTTAAAAAAATCGTTAAAACCAAAAATAATGCTTTTACTTGCTTTTATTTGTTATTGCTAAGATACAGCCTAAAAGTATGCTAACGTTGTTACACACAAAAAAAACCTTGATAATATTTTATGAAACATGTTTATAAAATATTAATATACATTTAAATTAACGGTTGACTGTCCTTCATAAATCTGTGTTTCATAAGTTTGTCGACAGAGTTGAATAGAATCAGCTGCGATAGATTAAGAATTAAAGTTTAGTAATAAGAGAGGTTAAAAATAGCATTGTTAGAATTTCGCTCATTTTAGTCTAATTTAGTTGTTTTTATTTGCTTATTTGTTTCCCATTCAATATAAATAGATCATCATCAATTATTAACCCGTAAAAGCATACGATGCTGAAGATGGGTTTGTAGCGCAACCCTTAATCATGTATTCTATCCTGCTGGCCTTATCGATTTTTTTTTAATTTTTTTTTCTCTGTAATCTGCTTGCACAATTTTTTATCATCTTTCTTTAATTTGAAAACAATTTAAAATAATATTTGATAATTAATATATGATCTCAAATCGATAGTTCATAATTAATATGATTCTAAACATAATATTTAGTAAAATTATCCTAAATTAATTTTTTTTTGAAGTAGAAATTATGAAAAAACTCCTAATTGTTATGAACATTTCTTAATAAATTTTTATTTTTAATTCCCATTTTTTTGCTATAATCCTAAAAGCACTTTACATAAAATATAGATATTTTTTTTTTACCAATTTTAATTACTAAGAAAGAGTTCTTAAGTTTTATGAGCATTCCATAAATCAAAAAAAAAAAAAAAAATTTAATTCAGTTCGTCAAAATCTGTTTATAATTCCCATTTGTTTTTTTCTTTTTTTTTTTGTCCAATTGTTTGCTTATATACATATATGCACTGGAATATGCTAGTTATAGAAATTTCTAACAAAGAAACACAAAGACAAAATATTTAGCAGAGGACTCCTTCGTTCAATGCTACTTGTTGGAAATTTTAAATATATTTCACTTACTATCTTTGTTGTGAATTATTTTCAGGCCCATCTAAGACACTTTATGAACACATTCATAAATATTAAGATTTCGTATATTAGCAAATTGTTTAAAAACTTTTTCTTAACAAGAATTTATTCATAAATAATGAAACTTAGGATTTGGTTCATAAATTAATTAGAAAAAGTTATTAAATTGGCAAATTTTTCATAAAATATTCATAAATATTTTGAATTTTTTTGTTCTACAGCTTTGCATACAGCTATTGAAAAAATCATTATGATTTTAAACAATTTCAAAAATAGCATATATTTGAAATCATGCGCGGTTCCAGCAATTAATATAAGGGGAAAAATCATACGCCTCAGTATCCAAACTCAATGTATTTGTCTACGGTGGCGTATGATTTTTCCCCTTATATTAATTGCTGGAACCGCGCATGTTGAAATACAATTTAAGCAAAAAATTAAGAATTGCTTTAAAGTTTTCGCCATTATTAAAAAGAAATAAAGTTCATAGTTTGATATTGTGACTGAAAAATAAAATTATTCTGGTCAGCTGCATGTTCTAGGCAACTTTTAAAAATGTAGTATTTATATTTATAATAGTTTATATTCGTTAATTTAAACACAATGGATAACCAAAAAGAAGTCTGTGTTGAAGTTGGTCTTATAGAAAAATAGCAAAACAGTATAAAATACACCGTGATACTGTCTCCTTATAGCGGGAATTTTTCTCGACGAGTTTCAGTGAAAATTTTCAGTAAAGTTTTCTTCACAAAGAAAATGAAAAGTTTCTTAAATTCGATGAAAAAGCTTCATATATTTTATGAATGATATGAAATAATAAAATTATTCACATTTTATGAAATATTTAATTAATTCAATAACAAGTATAAACGGACAAGTTCTAGAAACGTCATTGGTTTCATGCAAAAATTCATTAATATAATAAAAAATGGTTATCCAAAAATTCATTAATAAATCTATCAGTGCAAGGTTAGCTAAGCTAACAAAGAGGGCTTAACCATTCATAGAAGATATGGATCGAAAAAAAAATGCGCAGGATATTGTTAAGGCCACAAAAGTTGGGAACCAGTGCGGGTATGAAAACTTTTAAAGTTCAATAAGTTCTAGAAAAGAACGCATCATAGAACTCTGAGGTAAAATCAAGAGACAAAATTGAAAACTCTTTTTTTTTTAAATATAACTACTGCGTAATGGACGACGAGACATCAGTATATGCCGGCTCTTCCAAGCTGCAGGGACAACATTTTTATATTTCTGATGCTAAAGGAAATGTGAAAGAACAATATAAGAACAAAAAGCAAACAAAATTTCAAGTGCATCACAGAACTTTGAGGTAAAAGCTAGAGCAAAAGATTTAAACTTAAATTTTATTACAAAAAAAAATGTACCTGCCCGGCTTTTTGCAGGACAAGATTTTTATCTTGCTGATGCCAGAGGAAATGTAAAAGTACAATATTTTAAGTTGTAAGTTCTGGTTAAATTAAGTCGCAAATATATGTTAAAAAGTGTTTCGAGGACAGACTGCTGCCATTTTTGAAACAGCACAAGGTCTCCACATACTTTGGGCCAAATTTGGCATCATGCCACTATAGTAAAACTGCTCTTCAGTGATATTCAAAACATATACCCAGGGAGGCAAACCCACTAAACTGCATACAGCTCAGGCCTGTGGAGATACACTCACAATATATTTTCCATAACCGATTGAGGTTTATTTAAAAAGAAATAGGTAAAGTTTGTTTTCAATTGAAGAATCTATTAAAATACATTGAAACATATTGTTTAACTTTTTTTTATCAATCAATAAAAAACAAACTAGAAAAAATATGTATCTTCTGTAGGAGTTGTTATTATATTTTTAGATTTCTATGTTTAGAACAAATAATTTAAATAATTTCTTAGTTTTCTGTTTTAAAACAAAAAATTCAAATATTTTCGGTTTTCTTTTTTGTTAAAGTAGTTTGTTCATATACAAAATTATTTCAATTTAAATTACAAGAAATTCTTTACTCATACACACAAACATAGCCAATAAAAATATGAAAGTGTGTGTTGTGTGTGTAGTGTTTCGAAAATTCAACAAAAAAAAAACCTTCAAATATTAAAAAAAAAAAAACACAAAATCGTTTTTTTCTAACTTTTCGTCAGTTGAAAATTGACGATTGTTTTAACACACTTTTCAATTATTTTTATTAATTTTATGGATTGTTTGAAAATAGATAGCAAAATGGTTTGAATATAATGAAAAATCAGTAGTCCTTTTTTTAATTGTGTTTTCAATTAATTGAATATGTTACTTTAGGTTGTTTTTAAGTATAAAATATTGTGAGTGTATATTGAGCTCAAGTAAAACGAAATATGAATGTTACAAAAAAAAAAAAAAAGTATCCAAGGACATAACAGGTTTAAACTCAAGACTGCCTGCTCCAGAAATTGCCACAAGCAATAATAAAATTTTTAATGGAAGGTGTTCCGAAAAAAGTGGATAAATTTGTTACGGGCTAGTGATATTGAAAAAATTTTTATGTGTAAAATTACAATAAATTTTAATTTATTTTTAAAATTTTAAATTAAACGATCGAATTTTTATTTTGCGATTTTTCTTGCATCTCATTGCTATTCCATCTTATTCTTATTCAGAAAAAGCCAAAAATTTCCATTTTCATTTCAGATTTTCTGAAAAAGTTTAGGTAATGGAAAAATTTGTAAAAAAATATTTTAAATTTGAATTTCCTATTTATCAATTAAAAATTAATATCAAGGTTCAAACCGCAGCGAATTTTTCTATTTTTTTAGAGATGCATAATTTTTTAATACACTGAAAGAATTATCTGCATGATATAAATTATTGTTTTTTTCCCCTAAAATTTTATGACATATTTTATTTTGATTAATAAAATTTCATACACACAATGAAGAGTTTTCACTAAAAACAACATTAATAAAAATTATTAAGCTTTTTTCTTATACCACATTTACACTTAACAAAAAACTAGTTATTTTTGTCTAATACTTGTATTTATCTGTCAAATTGCATAAAAAATTTGAATTAAAAAATAAAAGTTTTTGAAAACTACACTAAGAGAATTATCATCACTTCAGTAATGAATTTCTTCATAGTTTCAATGAAAATTGTCACTGGAACTCGTCCATTGTAACTTTTCATAGAATCTATGAAACAGGTTTCATTAAAGTCAATATTTATGAAAAGTTCATAAAATTAATGAAACTCTTTATAAAATTATAAGGCCACTCGTCCAATGAATAAATTATTCAGCCAATGAAGAGCTTCATAAAATCTATGAAGCAATTTCATTTACTGTTATTTATTAAAGTTGGTTGTTGTCGTTGCTAAGCTGGAGTGGATAAATAAAAAATACTTAGCAAATGCAAAAGGCGCAATAAAATCGTAGCATATTTTACGGATGTTCAAAATATATCTACCCAAGTAAAAAAAAAATGATATGGAGCCATATGAAGTTATATTTAATTATATATAATCTTTTATTTAACTAGATATAATTATATCCGAAAAATGAGAACGTCTTATTGTATCATATTGTATCGAATTGTATACAATTGTATTCAATTTGGTACAATTTGATACAATTTTATGCAATTCGATACAATTGTATCCGAATTTTGTCCTCATCCAATTACATCAAATTATATCTTTTTGTATCAAATTATATAAAATGTTATAAAAGTGGACATAGTTTGATACAATTATATCTAAATATTGACCTTATATTTTTTATCATATTATATATGACCATATCTAACAATATAAAAAATTATTTTTTTAAATAAAAAAATATATACAATATCTGGAGATCAGACCTGAGGGATTTCAATTACAATTATTGTAATTTGTAATTGAAAATATTCAATTACAATTACAAATAAATGTAATTGAAATTAAAAAAAAATCAATTACATTTCATGTAACTGTAATTGAAAATTTTCAATTACAAATTACAAGTTATTTGTAATACACATGAGTATATTAAAAATTTACTCATTATCCGAAAATTCTCACGCAAAATAGTAAAAATTACTAAAAACATATGATGCAAAAAATAAACTCACACACGGATCATGCACAGGTTAAATATTCTTACTCACGCTCACGCACGAATTACGTACGAATTATATATTCTCACTCTCAAGCACGAACCACTTGAGTATAGTAATTATTACTCACGATCACGTGTGAATAACGTGACTCACGAACATTTCTAGTCACGCGCCAATCCCTAGTAATTATTAAATCTAAAACTAGTAGTATCCGAACGAACAGTTCGGTCAAAAAGTGACATTTAGTCGATTTTCTGTTATTTGAAAGCATTGTGGAGAAATTTTCATACTGCTAAATTGTTTGTTGAGCGGATTTAATTCGATTTTCAGTGTCAAATTTAAGAAAAACTCCGTAGTTTAGCTGTAGAGCTAACTATTCGGCCACCGAACTTTTATCAATTTGGCCGAACTTTCGGTGGCCGAACAGTGAATTTGTTGCTTAACTTCGGAATTTTCCTTAAGTTTGACCCTCAAAATGCATTCTAATCGGACCAACAAATATTGTTTCATAAGCAAAATTTGTCCATAAGCCTTGAAAATACCAAATACCGACAAAATATATTTTCCAGCTGAACTGTTCAGTCGGACACTAAAAACTAGTTCAAAGTCATTGTTAACATGGAACCACATACAATATAATACGGTTTTATATGGACCTTGTATATTTTTAAATAAAATCACTTTGAAAAAATTACTTATGTGGGATGATATATAATTACAGATGATTTTATAAAGAACGTTATATTGTTATATATTAAAGAAATCATGAAATATTGTATGTATGAAACCATATAAGTTATATATGGGTTCATTTTCGTCAATATATAATCATAACTAACACAAATTATAAAATATTTCTTATATGGCTCCACATATAGTTTTATATTATTATGTATAGCGCCATACTAAATTATATATAAACGCATATGTAATTATATCTTTTATATGTTAATTTATGTACTTATATATAGCACATACAATTATATGTAGGCCAGTATGTAATAATATAAAATAACATATGTCTCCATATTAAAACCTTTGAGGAAAAAATATCTAATATATGACTATATAAAAGTATATATGCTTGAATTTAAAAGCATATGTGGCCATATGTAACTATAAGTTAATATATGCAATTAGATAAAATAATATATGATTATATCAGAACTTTTTTACTCGGGTAAAGAAAGATTTCATTAAATTAAAAAGTTTCATAATAAAAATTTTATAAAAAATTAACATGATTTATAAAAAAAATTTCATAGTCCAAAATTAATAATAATAATAAATTAAGTAAAAAAAAATTAAAAATTATAAAAGAATATTCTCTTAGGAAATGATGATATTAAAAAAAAAAAATAAAAAAAGTAAATACTATTGAACAATTTTTTTATATATAAAGAATATTTTCATTAAATTTATGGAGATCTAGTTTATGAAATTCAATGAATTTTTTTAATGAAATTATGAAATTTTATGAAAGAAAAGTTCTGAAAAATTTCATAATATTAATTAAATATTATATACATAATGAAATTCTTCATTGGTTCTACAAAAAAATTCTATGAAATTATATCTTTAATATCATGAAGGATAATTCTCTCAGTGTATTAGCTTTTGGTTGTAATATAAACTGGGCTTTTCATTTAAGAATTTGTGCATTTAATTTGTGAAGAAAAGTTCATAAAGTTCACTTAAATTCCAAAAAAAAAAAATTCTCTATGTGCACACAATTAAAATTTTTTGAAATTTAAATTGCTTTTATTTTCAAAACTACCAGTTTTTGATTGTGGTATAAATTGGGCTTTGAAGTCAAGAGTGCTTACGCATAATAATTTGAAAACTTCATAACACGTTTATAAAATTAATTTTGTATGAAAATTTTGTTTTATAAGTCACTCATAAATTTTAAAATTAATTATGCATATGACCGAAGAAGTTTTTCATTTAATTTGTAAAGAAAACTTCATTAATTTACTGAAAAATTTCATTAAAACTCATAAAAGTTTTTAAGCATATATAAAATTATTTAAATTTTTTCAAATTTAATTCTTTTTGCAAAAATTGTATTAGGACTTTTGAATTAAGAACACTAAACTGACTTGTTAAATTTTGCATTGTCTCTTTAAGTAAAAAAAAAAAAAATTTCAAAATATTGAAATTTTTGTAAAATTTTAATTTTTTTTAAATACATAAAAACTTATATAAAAACTTATTCTTTGTTAAATAGTCCAAAAAGTATGCTTTATATTTTATAATTATTGTTAAACGATAAATAGACAACACAATTTTTTTTGTTAAAATTCTTAAAATAGGCAACATATTTAAAAGTAAGACATATAAAACAAAAGAGCCATTAACATTTTCAAAGATTAAAAATTTAAATTAAAAAAAAACCAACACTGGCTGCACAGTATTTTTTTTGTGGTAAATTAAATTATTTTTTTATTTAAATTAACTATTCCTTTAAGTAATTTTGTTATTGTATTCATATATTTTTTGGCTTTTTTTTATTTTTTGCTTATAATTTATTATTGTTAAATTTTTTTAAAATATATTTTCAAATCTTTCACTTGTGTCACTGGTAAACAATAAATATTTAGATTTTTTTTAAAATTGTTTTTATTATGATATTTTAGTTAAGGTTAAACAATTATTATATTTGATTTATTATTTTGTTTTTGTAAAATTAATAAAAAATTATAAATTAATTTAAATTAAAAATATTTTTTATTATTAAATATTTATATACCATCAAGATATTATTCCGAAACTAAAGCCGTTCAAAAATTTAAGAAGATTTTTTTTTTTTAAATTAGTGCGTTTTTTTCTTTTAATTAATCGATTTTTAATTAATTGTTTTTTAAATGAGTTTTAAAAATATAAGACGTTTAGTTTTTAAATTTATTGTTGTATTTTTTTTAATCGAAAATTTTAATTTATATATTTTTTTTTATATATATTGAGATTAAAGCGCGTAAACATACGTAACGTTCGCTTGACCTAAGATGAATAACTCTTAAGATGTTTAAGACATGTACTTTTATTTTGAATATATATAAATATTATATATATTATATAAAATATATATTTATATATATACATGCACAGATAAGTATGTAAGTGTACTTTCTTTTTTTTTTTTTTTGTATATATAAAGAAAGAAAATAATATTTTTTTTGTGTTTAAATATATTTGATTTAAATAAAATATATATTTTAAAATACGAGAACTCACGCCAAAAGTAGTCAAAGCTAAACTAAACCTAACTAAATGTCTAATGGTCACAATGAGTCTTCTTCTTCATCATCATCATCATCGTCATCATCATCATTATCATCGAAATGAGTCTTGCATTTGGTCTTGGTCTTTTACTTGGGGTTTTTGTGTGATGATGATGATGATAAAAACAACAACAAACACACCAACATTTAAACACACAAATATTTTTAAACCACACACACATACATAGCATTATTCATACATACATATACACACAACCACACACAATACAAAAAACGTTGGCATATTTACTTGTGCACAAAAATATAATAAGGCAAAAAGGCAAGCAAGCAAGCAAGCAAGGAAAAGCTTAATAGAATCCTCCATAAGATTCCCAAACAAGGGAAGCAGCCAAAGAGAGAGAGAGTGGTGGTAGGGCGTTAAGGCAGCCTTAGATATTTGTTCAGTTTCCCTATAAGAATAAGTATAGAAAAGTGGGTGGGTAAAGATGTTCGTTAAAGATACATTTAGTACAAGTCGTTATGGCTGACTGATAAACTGCTTGTGTTTAGAGTTCGGCAAGAGCAAGTAACATCTCATAAGGTTTTTCTACTTTACTTTATAAAATTTGGTGAGCATAACAGCAAAATCATCATCATCATCATCAGCAGCAGCATCTTTCTCATTTTGAGTTTTTACTATATTATAATATTCTATATTTTCTATAATGTATAAAATTTCACTCGTCTTAATTCACACGAAAACTGTTTTTGCTGCTGCTTGGCAAAAACCTACCAACCATCTTTGATTTGTACAACAGAAAAACCCAACAACAACAACAACATCTCTTATACATATCTAATATGTAGAAAATATAAAGTTATCTATTTATATATATAATATATATATATATATAAAAAGAGATATATAATATATACCATATAATTTTCTATACTCAGGCATGTATAAAAATGTAATTTGTATAAAAGAACAAGAAAAAGGATATAATGCGCAGTAGTATAAAAAACAAGTCGTCCTAAACACAAACACAGAGACTTAAACGAACACACATAAACCGGAAAGGAAATCTTCATTCATTCAAACTAGAAAATCGGCACGAAGACGTTAGAAAATTACGATCTTATACGAAGTGCTAGTTTGGTATTAGTGTTATTATTGTAGTAGTAGTAGTAGTAGTGGTGTTGGTAGTAATAGCTAAAGCATAATAAGCACACACACACACACACACACACACACACATAATATACACAAACTACTTCGAGTTTTTGCTTTTAACATTCTATATCTTGTGTTTATGCATGTGTGTGTGCAAATATATGTGTTTGTATTGGATTGTATTAGTGTAGTAATGGCGTTTTTTCGAATAATTTCTTCTCACAATAAAGGTGTAAAATATAACAGCGTATAGAAAAGGAGCAATTTAGATAAAATGCAGCAAGTATTTAAGGAGGAAATGAAATATATGAAATTATGAAGACTTATTAAGATTTTTATATAATTTTATAGTCGAAGTCAAAATTTATCTACTATTCCCAGCGAAATTTTTTTGATTGCCGGTTAACTCTGAATCTAATCCAGAACAACTTACTGATTTCGGAGAGTCAACATAACTAGTTCTCGAATCGCTTCTAAAGCAAGCTATTTTAGTTTGGAGTAAAATAAACTATTGCTAATAGGTCGAAACATATACACTCAGAGAAATATGTTGGTAAAATTAACTGCATGTGCAGTTAAAAATTACACACTGCAATTGCATTTGAGATTACAAAAATTGCAGTTATATTTAACTACAATATCAGTTAATTTTAAAAGCATTTGCTGGTGTATACTTTTTTAACTGCAATTGCAGTTAATTATAATTCTCTTAGTGTTCAAAAAAAAAAATCCCGGTTATAGAAAATTTACACTCACAAAAGTTCGGCAATTACTACATGATAGTTGTTTCCCAGCAAAATCTTTCATTACCAATTAAGATTCATGGTTTTATCCATCTATAACTCTTAAACTAGAAGCTAAAGTTACATTAGGGTGGGTCGATTTAGCAATCGATATTGTGACATCGATTTTTCGATAGCTTTTGGCATGAGGAAAGAAAAGTTCCACTACGACATATCAAAAAAGTCATTTTCGAGGCGCCCAAATTTAAATTTTTTTTTTACTTTTTCTCAGCTTTTATTTTTAAAGTTTTTTTAGTAGGTAATGAAAAAAATATCGGCTGATTTAATTTTTTTTTTAAATACTACCTTTCCAAGGTGAAATTGTACGCTAAAAACGATGGCGATAGCAAGAAACAAAAATGTTTTTCTTGAGGTTTTGTACAAGTTTTTGTTGAAAAGTCGATCTTTTTAACGCGTTAATTTTTAAGTTTTTTTTTTTAATATTTTTTAATGGCGATATAATTTTTTCCAAATTTTTTTTTTTTTTTTTTTTTGGATTTTTAGATGAGTTTTTGCCGAAATGTGGGCGCCTCGAAAATGATTTCTTTGATATGTCGTAGTGGAACTTTGTTTCCTCATGCCAAAAACTATCGAAAAATCGATGGCACAATATCGACAAATTTTTATCCTTACAAATCGGTACAACCTAGTATATAATCTGTGTCTAATTTCAAAAAAATCTGTCTGCTAGTTTTTGAGTTGGTCTCACTTAATAACTCACGTTATTTGAGTCCTGCGGCAAAAATTGTAACTCATTTTACAAGTAGAGAGCCTAAACTAGCTTTGTTGTTATCGATAATGTATAACAGATCGTAAATACATTTTTGACGACTTTTCAAATATTTTTCGCTTTTAAAAATGAACTTTTTTCAAATTTACGAAATTTTCACGAAAATGTTGTATTTCTCTTGAAAATCGTTACTTATAAAAAAATAAGTTTAAAGCCCAAAAAGTTGGTAATTGTGTTTTCTATCGTTATAATAGAACTTGTTTAATAAAAAATGTTATTTACCCATAAAACTATTTAAGAACTAAAGACCGTTTTTTGAAAACTATTTTCTTTTGCTGCATATCCATACATTTAACTGCGCCTAAAAGCAATTCTTCTTCTTTTTTTTTTGATCTAGGTTCTTTTTTATGATAATGTATCAAACCAAAATTAGAGTATACTTTTTGTCATTTTATGAAAAATTTGCAGCATGTGCTAAGTGCAGAAAAACAATAATAAAGTATTATTTGATATATTTGTATGATTTGCTGTATATGCCAAACAGTGGTGTATGCGGTAAAATATTGCCCACTAAATGTTAAAATTGTGGATATAATGCAAAATCAATTCTAGAACTATGTTTCGGGATAAGAAAGAGAGTATTTATGATATACATAATCCATTACAAACTCAATTTTTTTTTCAAAATGGTCAGTGGGTCAAACCAATTATAAGCTGTCCTTTTCTGTTTGCTTTTATCGAATTTTTGACGAAGCCCTTTTTTTGGCACTTTTTGTAACAATTTGGTAAGCCTGTTATTTATTTATTTCTTGGTTCTTTCTAGGGGCAATATAAATGGACGGACGGACGGACATTGCTTAAGTTATTTTGATTATTTAGATTTCTAGCGAACTCTTTAGTACACTCATAGAAAAAAGTTTGTAGAAAAGTTAGTAAAACTGTTAGTACTTCAACTTAACAAATTTTTAACTAATTTTTAGTTAAAATTTAATTTTTAGTTAATTTTTTTGCTACCTCCACATTACTAACTTACAAATTTGTTTGCTATTTTTTTTTTGCTGAATTTAGTTACTAATTTTTAACAATAAATTTGCTAACTTTACAGTATTTTGCTGAATTTTAGTTACTAATTTTTAACAGATGATTTGCTAATTTTACAAATTTTTTTGTAAACTAAACCACCAATTTTGGAGCGTTTATAAACAGAATGTTAAATGACTCTAAAAATTACTGCATATTTTTAACTCGCCAAAAATAATGCAAAAAGTTTTTAAATAATGCTAAATTGAAACGGTTGAAAATTATTAAAATTTATGAAAAAATTTTCTATTTATCGTAATACATTAATTTTGAAAGATCAAGGTTTATTTTGGACGAACCATTTTCATATGAAAATTGTGATTAAAAGTATCTCTGGGGACAAGTGGAGTTTACGGGGATAACCCTAATTTTTTCCTCCCAATATTGTACTTTTTAAGCTTATTTAAAGAATACGATATTTTTAATCGGCCACACCTTTCCTGTGGGTGGAGCTTTAGAGGTGAAAATGGAAACTCAAATAAATTCGGAAGTATATATCCGATCAGCAAACAATTAAAATCAAAAGTAGGGTCTCTGAAATACATTTTGTTGTATATATATATTTGTTCCTTTTACTCCTGCAAGGAGCATTTGTTGTGGTCAACATATTATTGTCTATAAATATTACCACTTTTACAAAAAAACATTCTTGGGAAATTTTCAACAAATTTCATCACCATTTAATGCCAATGAAATTTTTTTCAATTTGCATTGATAAAAACAATGATAATGAAATGTACACATAATTGAAGAAAAAGCATTGTAATATAAAAAAAATATGAGAAATACGTGAATTTTTAATTTTTTTCTTAATTTATTCTTTTATTAAAACATTAAAACAGATACTTCTTTCATCAATTATAAATGGGCATTTAGGCATTGAACAATGCCAATTGAAAAAATTTCAATTAATTGACGCATTCAATAAACTGGTCCCAAGTATGTTTTTAAATACACATTTATTTTTTATTTATTAATTTTCATTTCATTTGCTCCTTTTTTACCTTTTGCCAGTCCACTAGTAATCTGCAAAAGTTTTGTTGATTTCAGAAAATTTTATCAAAAATTTTGTAGATTTAACAGTTTTTTTTTGCTATTTTCATTCTACTATTATTTAGAAATTTTTTTGCTGATTTCAGCAAGTTAAATTGTTATTTGCAATTAACAAAAAGTTAGCTCAAATATTACTAAAATTCTGTAAATTTAACAGCTATTTTTATTAAACTACTATTCAGCAATTTTTTTTGCTAATTTTAGCAGGTTAAATTGTTATTTGAAATTAACAACAATTTAGCTCAAATATTACTAAAATTCTGTAAATTTAACAGTTTTTTTTTGCTGTTTTCATTTTATTAATATTTAGCAAACTGATTCTGCTAATATTAGCAGTTTTTTCTGCAGCATAATTTTTAACTAATTTTTAGTAACTTTTTAGTAACTGCTTCTGCTAGAATGCCATATGTGTATGTGATATTGACAGCAGAGACACAAAAATATAATAATTAGGAAATAATTATGGTTTAAATTAGCTGAAAAATTTGTAAAGTTAAGAACCATAAATTACTAAAATTTAGCATGTAAAGTTAGTTTAAATACGGATGAAAGTAATTGTAATGCTGAATTAGATTTACAGAAAATATTCGTTCAATCCTAAGTTTTTAGACAAGATAACAGAAAAATTAGTTCAATAGAATCAGAACGCGTTTAACAGACTTTTGTACTATTTTTTTTATGAGTGTAAAATCAAACACTCAAGTGAACTCTTTTGCTAGATTTTACAATTTTAAATTGATTTGAACATTACTGACGATTCAGATATTCATCCTTAGATCCTCCAATTGTTTTTTTTTAAAGTGTATTTAAATTGTTCAATAGACCGTACCTCAAAAAAAAAAGTTCGCCGTACACCCTCTAATATGAAGTATTTTTGGAAGGCGATTTCAAAAAAAATTTTTTTTTTTTGCCGAACGTAGGGGTCGCCTTTTTTAATTTTTTGTTATAGCTTTGGCATTTAAAATCGGATTTTAAAGTGTGATATATCGATTTTTTTGCCTCGAGGAGACCAGTGTTTTGCTATATAGTAAAAATCCAATAAAAAAAAATTAAAAAGGCGACCCCTACGTTCGGCAACCAATATATGAAAAAAAATTCTACAGGGTTTAGCGAAAAACTTCCTTAGCAAAAGTTTAATGATTTTTTGCGAGCTTTAATTTTCTTACATTAAGATTGTACATTAGGGTGGTAGTAACTGAGATCTGATGGGTAACTACTGGAAGGGGATACTTGAGCTCAAAATTCCCTTAGAGCAAAACACTGGTCTTCTCGAGAGAAAAACATCGATGTATCATACTTTAATATCCGGCTGTAAATGCCAAAGATATAACGAAAAATGTAGAATGGCGACCCCTACGTTCGGCAAAAAAAAAAGAAAAAATTTTTTTTTTGAAACCTCCTTGCAAAAATACTTCATATTGGAGGGTGTACGGCGCACTTTTTTTTTTTGCCTGTAAGGTGGTACGCTCTATTGTTCAAGTAATATGCTTAAGTTGCTAAAAACCCTTAAGTGTTCGCTATAAACATATTTAAAAGTTTTTATATGAAGCTAATAATACCTTTGCAAAAAAAAGCAGATGTAATTACAGATAATCCTTGCTTAAATACCGAAGTTGTGTTTAATTTTAAGAAAATGCACAGTATGGACACTATGGCGTATGAGTAACTATATAAATATAGTTTAGAAAAATTATTGCTCATACGCAGTGGTGTATTTTTATTTTCGTTGCGGTGAGTAAAAGACGTGTTTAATATACCGCTACAGCACTTCCAGCTTCAATGCGCCAAAGGTATATAAATGCGTCCCCCTTAAATACATTCCCCGCTTAAATGATTCCCTTAGGCTGAGTTAAATTAGTAAAATAAGAACGAAATTTATCTCTTAAATGCGTTTCTTAAATTAATATTTTTTTTTTCGGATAAAAAACCAATCTATAAAATAAAAAAAATACTTAAATTTATTTTGTTAAACACAAAGTTTTTGTTAAAAACAAAAATTAATTAAAAACAAAAATAGTAATAACAGAGGATAAAAATAGTATTGTTAAAATTTCGTTGATGTTAGTCTAATTGAGTTGTGTTTACGGTTGGTTATTTGTTTCGCATTAAATATAAGTAATTTGTTTCGCATTAAATATAAGTAAGTAACGCACAAGGGCATGGATTCTGAGGATGGGTCTGTACAATTTCTTGTAAACAGAAAGTGTAAAGAATTTTCACTAAAAAAAAATATTTCTTTTAATGCTTATCTTGAACGAATTCGAGCAGAATTGGGCACACTGTGTAATCAATATGTCGGCTACGGTTGGGATAAAGCTGAGGAATACTCGTATACACGTATCATCTTCTGTAGAACTGAAAAATTTAATTTTATTATGGAACCACATTTAATAAAAGGGAGAAGAAACGGCGAAAGGCATTCCTTGCAAACAACAAAATTTATATAAAAAATTATGGAATGATTAATCGGCATTTCAAGTTTGGAAGCAAGTAATTTTTATATCCTCCACTTATATGAGACATGTAACATGTAAAAATATTGGTCTGACACCCCATAAAGTGTATATATTCTTCATCTTTATGAAATTGTAAATCGATCTAGCCACAACTATCTGTCTTTCTGTCTGTCTGTCTCTCCGTCTGTCCACCTGTCCGTCTGTCATCATTCAATCATTTTTATTTTCATCTAGATTAATGGATATGCTCCTAAGCATGTCCACAAGTGAACACTATCGGTGCAGCGGTTAAAAATATTTTTCACCTCAAAATTTTTTAATTGTCATTTAATTTTTTTACATTATTTGGAACAAAAACTCTGCGGAGGCTATTAAAAAAATCAGTAAAACCGAATTTAGTGCTTTTACTCGTATAATTTTGAAAAATATACATTCTTGAAAATTGATGTATCTTAATAAAAGCATTAAATGGTGTTGTTTTTACCAAAACATTCAATTGGCAACAAATTCTGTTATCAGAATAAGTTTGTTTTCTGGGTGTAGGATTTAGTTGGCAAGAAATTTGGTTGCAACAACAAAACTATTTTCTCTATACCACTATGTGGACAGAGTAGAAGTTTTTGGTTGAAAATAGCAAAAACCATTGTACCTATTGTCACCTTTTAGTACATAGATCGACCCAGAATCAATCTTTGATTCGATTTAGCAATGTCCATGTCCAATATCTGTCTGTCCTTTAGATCACCCATATGTGCAAACATATTATTTTTCCAGCTGCCCTCACATTTTCGGATAGATTCAAAGCAACAAATAAGATCTGTAGAAAAATTAGGTTTATGCGGTGTAAACCTGCCATACTGTTTACATTTATGTCCTCAAAATTACCCTAGAAAAGGTTCATGGATTTATCCATCTATAACTCTTAAACTAGAAGATTAAGTGATATAGTTGATGCTTACACAATGCATGGCCGAACGTTTTTACAAACTTTTAACCCTCTTATGATCGTTAGTGGTGTTTTAAGCTGTAAACATCAAACTTTGTGTCGAAACTTAACTTTGAATATCTCTCATTTATTTTGGAGATCTGTAAATACGTACACTAGAGGGCTTCAAGCTTGTATGGAGGAAAATAAATTTTGAGGTTTTGACCGTGCTACCCTCTGGAAATATTTATTTGGGTGTAAAACTACGTCGCCAAAAAATTAGGATAATCGGACATCGGGAAGACGTGCCGCATTGGCCCTGAAGTTTGAAACACAGATTACAAGGGGAAAACATAACTTTTTGTGCATTTTCTCGAAAACATTGCTATTTTAAAACTAACTCGAATTAAAAACACTAAAGAATCGTAATTTAGACTGAATTCTGTTTGCAATAAAGCAATAAAAACTTAAATCGGTTAATTATCAGCCGAGTTATAACAATTTCCCCAGGCAACTGATGTGTCGCAGACCACTTAATCAAGAAATTCGGGTCCAAATTTTAAAACTTATTGAAATAATCTACTACAGCAACATTTTTAATTCTATAAGTTCCACGAACTCAAATAAGAATTATTTTTTTCTATAAGTCAAAAAGTCATATTTTCCCCTTGCAATCCTTGTTCCAAACTTCAGGGCCGATGCGGCACGTCTTCTCGATGTCCGATTATCCTAAATTTTTGAGGGACGTAGTTTTACATCCAAATAAATATTTCCAGGGGGTAGCACGGTGCTCCAAAAATTTTTTTTGGAGCACCCTAATGTACACTCTCCATCATATAAGAGGAAATTTAGCGTAAATTAAAAGCAAAATAGGATTTTTTTAAATATTTCGTCCATTCCATGACAGAAAGGCAAAAAACTTATTCTGAGTTAAAGATTTGTTACATATGCGCACTACACTCAAAAAGTTTGTAAAAAAATTTGTAAACAGTTTCCAATCGCACTATACTATTTTTATACTGATTATTAGTATAATTTTTATTTTTAGTAATCATTTTTGTTATTCTCTTATTACAAATTACGGATTTATTTTACTAATTTTCGCTGCTGATTTCAGAAAAAACATTTTACTAATTTTTCAAAACCGAGTGCTAAATTAAGCAGAAAAATATACCAATTTAAAAATATTTTTTTTTTAATTCTTATAATTCTTGTTTAGTTTATATTTGTTACTATTGATATATTCTTAGTTTAGAAATAACACCCAGAAAATTTTATTGCATCTCCAATGCATAAAACGGCAATAACTGGAGAACCGTTTGCAATTTTGACTCCAAATTTCAAGTACGATGAAGTAATTATACGCTTGTTACAATCGAAAGAAATAAAATTTGTTTTTTAGATTTTACAGTTTTTTTTTATTTTTTAGTACAATTTTTTGCTAATTTCAGCGGATTGATTTTACATTACAATTTACAGCAATTTACTGAAATTTAGTAGCTGCAACTAATTATTTATACTAATTTCATTGTACTAAAATTATGATATTTAGTAAGTTTTTTAACTGATTTTAGCAAATCGATTTTGAATTGCATTTTACATAAATTTTACTAAAATTTAGTAGCGGCTACTAATTTTTTCTACTAATTTTATTGTACTACAGATCAGCAGACATGTGTTGCTAAAATTAGCAAAATATACCGCTGGCCTCAAAACAGTTAAATTTCCCGTAATAACAGCAAAAGTTTCAGTAGCCATTACAGACTTTTTTGGTTGAGTGTAGGAAACTATGTGAATCTTCCATTTTAGGTATAGGATGTGTTCAGTGAACTAATGTAAAACACTACGAGGTACATTTTTGTGGAACTATTTAACCATTAAAGGGACTTTTTTGGCCAAATTTTAAAAAGGGACAAAAAAGACCCATAAGTTTCAGAGTTAGAGGATTAAAATATTCCACAGAAATGTTCCTCGTGGTGTTTTACATAAGTTCGCTGAAGACATCCAATACCTCAAATGGAAGATTCACTTCGAAAATTAAAATTTTTTTTGTGATTTTTTAGGCTACTAAATTTAGGAAAATTTTTTCCTGATTTAGCAGGTTAATTTGTTATTTTCCATTAACAAAAATTTAACTCAAATATAACTAAAATTCTGTATATTTAACAGCTGCAATTTTGCTGTTCCTATTTTACTAATATGTAGTAAAAATAATTTTCAAATTATCAGTTTTTTTCTGCAGCATCATTTTTAGCTAATTTAAAGTAGTTTTTACTAAACCTTTTACAGACTTTTTTTTCTTCTATTAGTGTAGTTTATTTGAAGGAAATGGGAAACAACTTGAATAAACAGGAGATGCGGTAATTTTTACCCCAAATTTAACAATCTGAATCCCCGAGATGGCCGATAATCTCAGACAACTCAACCTTAGAATTCGTTTCTCTGCTACTTATTCGAATTGGCGTCACTGAAGTCACAGATTGTTCGTAGGAAGAGAAACGCGTATTCAAATATGATTCTTGAATAATTTGGACGTTGCAACTAAAATTCAGTTGTATTTACCGAAATCCTATATTTAGTTATGAAATCCTATATTTAGTTATACCAATTTCAGTTGGAAACTGACAACATTATTCTCTGTGTGTACAATTAAAATAATTGTTACTATGTAGAAAGAAAATTCATTTAAGCTTAAACTTGCATGAATGCATTTAAAAGTTTCTGTGAAACACTTTCAATTGAAATTCAGAGAATATCGATTGAAATATAGAAATCATGAATTAGAATATATATTATATTTTCTGAATTTTAATTGATATTTTCTGAATTTCAAATGATGATTTCTGAATTTAAAAATGTGTGTTGAATGTTTCACAGAATGTTTTAAATACATTCATGCTGGCCTTTAATAGACACTTGAGGCCAGTTTTATAATCACAACTAAGAACGAATTTTGTCTAAAATTTTACTTAAAATAATAAAATTTTTAACTTAAGAAACATTTAACGTTCTTAGTTCTGACTATAAAACTAGCCCTTAGAGTAACTTTTTATATTTCTGTATGAAAAATATTAATCATACGCACTAGGGAATCGTATATAACTCCCCTACGGGAAATTTTAACAAACTGTCACCGAACTGGCCCCTTTATATGAAATAGACTGGTCACTTTTACATGGCGTTGTCGTAGAAGGGGGAAATTGACCCCTTGTGACATGTCATAAGACAAATCCCAGGACAGGTCCCTGAACTTTTTTTTTTATGAGAATTCAGTAACCTGTCCTAGGATTTGTCTTGTGACATGTCACAGGGGGTCAATTTCCTCCTCCTGTGACAACGCCATGTAAAAGTGACCAGTCTATTTCATATAAAGGGGCCAGTTCGGTGACAGTTTGTTAAAATTTCCCGTAGGGTCGATTTAGATAAAATTTAGATTCGTACTCATATATTGTAAAGAAAAAATTTAAAGATCATGGATATTTGTGTGGCATCTGTGAGGATTAAAGGATAAAGTTTTTGCAAAATGTCATTTCTACTTGTGAATTTAACAAGAAATAATTTGTATGGTTGTAATTTTTTTTTAAAATTCTCGTTTGCAAAATTGTTTAATGTAAAACTTTTTTGTTGCATTTTAAGCAAAGCACCAAAACAATAACAACAATTTATTCAAGAAAGTTTCCTTTGACGTTTTTTCCGATTTCAATACTGGTAATCGCCTAGACGGCGAACAAAAACCTATAGGTTTCTAAGTATTGATAGGCATCTATTTGCCGAAATTACGGGCTTAAATTTGGCTTGAGATAGCAGAAGTACTTTAAATGATTTTATTTGGCATTTAGTGATAATTCTCCGTCTCCAGGGAATATTTATTACTAGTTTGCAGAATTCAAGGGTGGTCGCTTATCCATCTGCAATGAAATTAGTACAGGTTGAAAAAACAGTTTTTATTCCAGAAAACATCGATACTGCGCGGTGTTTATTTGAGCTAGACATACACACGAATCACAGACAAGTTTACACTGCAAGGTATTTTACAAAAAAATTCAGATGTGAGAGACTCATATGGGTGAAAACATCTCAATTCAATACAAAAAAGTGGCATTTTCGTATTCACCATCTCCGATTTCAATGAAATTTACCACAACTATCGTACATGATACCAGCTCATTAAATCATAAATTTCAGAGCCAAAACTCTTTTGGTTTCCGAAATATGACGTCACGGAAATTGGAAAAAACGGTAAAATTTGACTAAAGTATGATTAGAAAATCGACAATAACTTAAAAACGATTCAAGGTATAACATTCGTTATTAGGTAAGAATGTACCCTAATGGTATGTATATCGATTTTTTCATGACATTGTCAAAAGTTATTTCTTGTGGTCTTGAGTTCATATTCCCATTGCTCAAAATGAGCATTTTTTAAAATTCTTATAAAAATATATGATTATTGTTAAGCTCTCTTCTATATTTGTATGAAAAATTTAAGGTGTCACCAAGTCATGCGTTACAAACGACTTCTTTAGTTGCTTCCAAACCATAAGTTAATGCATTTTTTCTGTTTTTTTTAGATTTAATTGTGAACAACTTCAAAAATTCACTTCTTTCAGTACTTTGAAAGTATTCACTAGTATACTTTTACTGCTTTTTTAGAACTAATTCTGAAAAACTTCCCAAATATAACTTAACTATTATTTCTTAAGCATTGTTGCACTAAAAGTGATCCTGAGAAGTGATTTTGGTATAGTTTATTTCCGAACAGATGACAGCGGGTTTGAATCCTGGCGGCATTAATATTTTTTTATTTATTGTTTTTTCGATATTTATAATTAGTACTAGTTTTAATTTAATATTTTTTATAAAGCTCATTTACAGAAAGAAGAAAACACAAAGGAATCTCCAAACTGCCCCAGTTTCCTCTTAAACAAAAGACTGTTCAGTGGTTAGTTTATGTGTCAATTGATCAAAGTAATTTTAATAGTTAATTTGTCTCTATATGAAAAACTTTTTGCGTATGCCATGATTGGGAATTGAACCGGCAACCCTCTACACTGACTATGACTTATAGCATCGCCTCTTAACGAAATACACCACGGTGAGCACAACGATGAATGTGGCTAATTGAAGTTTTGTCAATCACAGCCTACACAATGTATGTTTGTAATCAGTAGAGCCAGCATTAACTAATACATGAGCAATTTATTTCTCTATTATAATGTTTCCTCTCTTAATCATATTGTTATCTTCTTTTCACAAGTATTTATCATATTATGATGGGCTTTATTTGCATTGATCCAAGAAGTTGTTGCTGGTTTGGGAAATTTAAAAAAAATTTTATTTTTAGTTAAGTGTTTTCTCAATTTTTGGAAATAAAGAAAAATTATCGAAAAATATCTCAATGGTGGAGGTCTAGATTAGATCTTAATGTCTTAAGTTGAAAACCTGGTGGAGGAATTAAAAAATTTTAAAAATTAGAGAAATATTTTTTTTGTTATTTTTTAGTTTTAACTGATCAAATTGAATTTCCTTTTCAGTCGTTAAAAATTCTGAACAATTTTTGAAGTATGCCATAAGCCATAATATTCCATCATAACAACGCTCGGCCACATATTGCAAGAACTAAAAACTATTTAGAAAATGGTGGTTGAGAAGTTTTGCCCATTTATTTCGCAATTTATGCGTACATTTACATGTAAAACATGCTTTTTTACGCACAAGTTTAGTAAATTAACACACTAATTTCAAAATTTCGTTTAATTTTTACGCACTTTCAATGTAAAATTGCACATTATTTGTGCAACAAATTAAACATAATGTGCGTATTTTTTTCAATTACACACATTTACCTAATTTATAACAAGAGTAAAGTTTCCTACTATAAGTTGAGTAAATTTCAACAGTATTTAATAAGAGTGTAGAACATAAAGTAGAACAGGTTGAATGCAGGTACAAGTTGTTCTACAACCTGTTCTTTGCATCCGACAATTTCGCTGGGGGTACATCGTGTCAGTAGTTATTAAATCAATTACCAGTATGTAATTATTTTAATAGAGTATATAAGTACTTCTACAACTTATTTTAAGTAAGTCATTATTTTATATTTGAATGTAATGCAAAGTGTAACGACCCACCGTTACTTGATAATCTATATAGTAATGACCTGTAATTACCATGTTTTTGCTGGGTAAGTATTTATATTTGTCTTTCAAATAAGTACTTATTTCAACACTTCCATGCATATAAACTGCAAATAACCTATTAACGGTAAGATAGGAATACTTGCTTATTTCATTAATGGAATGGTAAGTACTTACTTTCAATGACATGCCTGTGTTAAAATAATGGGGTTTTTTAGCACAAAGATAATAGGAGGTTTTGCTTGGAAGCTTAAATTTTTTATCTTTTCTTACTCAAAACTCTACAAAAAGTTTTAGAAATTTTTAACAATTTTTTGAATGAAATTATCTTTTTTTTAAATTACATTTTTTGTTGAAATTATTATATATTCACTGGGTTAATTGAATTTTATAAAAAAAGTGTTATTTGATACAAACAAACATAATGAAAGCAAAAGATAGCCATATTTGTGCACAATGGTTTTTTAAACATTTTTCATGAACTGATTACTCAGATTTTTTTTTTAGTAATATTTATACTTGGCGAGAAAGCTTTCTTGATTATAATTGTAAAAATTCTGTAAAAGAAAGGTATCTCACGTGACAATCTCCGATATTGTTCAAATTCGGATATGTTGTACACCGATGAAAATTGTTTGTTAATACAATTAAACTTTTAAGGGAAATTGAGCCTACAATTAATTTTGTAAATACAAACAATGTGTTTGTTACTTCATGGTTGAATTTATTTCAATTAAATAGCCAATAAACACATTTGGTGAAATTCCAAGAAATTTTTTACAAACGATTTTTCAAAAAACGAGTTCGTTGAAACAAAAAGTAAAATTTAACAATTAAATTTGTTGATTTCAGTTTATTTTTTAATTAAATTAAAAATACATATTGAAGAAATTCACAGTTTTGATACTAATCATAGCACGTTGTAAAACAGTACGATTTTTGAAGTTTCACCCATAGAAAATTGTCAAATTTACGACAAATGCTGCCCTACTACTTAAAATAGTACGAACTGTGAATTCCGTCATTGTTTTAGAATAAAATCGTATGAATTTAATTTTATTTTAATATATGTATGTTATTTTTAACTAAACACACAAAACATTTTATTTAATAAGTATTTTCTTATTTTTTATTTAATATCTGCATTTTAGTATTTTTGTAGCATCTACGTTGTGTCGTTCATTAACGAACTAGTTCAATTGAACGATTTACTTTTTCGAATGGTATGAACTGATCATCACTATTCGTCTTGCAACAATTGTTTGTATCCCTTTTCAATAAATTCTTTGAAATTTAAATACTACCTCCGTTCCGAAATGAGGTTATATATATATATTTGTTCCTTTTACTCCTGCAAGGAGCATAGGGCCGAGGAGGTTAACATTTCTATATTTTTACTGGGATTATGGAGGTTTTTTAAAAAAAAACTATTTTTTTTTGGATAGTTGTTAGGACATATCATTGATTCAGAATTTATAAATAGCTTTCCAATTTTTTTTAGTTTATTTTTAATTCGATGTCAAAGTTAAAAATTAGAATTTAAATAATTCTTTGATTGTGTGTGAAAAAATTAGCAGAATTCAGATAAATTAGAAAACGCATTTTTGACATTACAAACATGTATGGAGTCCATAATGCTTAACAAAGATGGTAATAATTACAAAATTCGACATATGGATAAAGAAAGTCTTCGGCGAGATGGCCTTTTACTGGTTTCTATTAAATGCAGCGAAGAGACATTAGCAACAGCTCCGCAAGATATTGTTCATTAATTTTATTACAATACAATATTATTTTTTCTACCACAAATATCAATAGAAATGTTAACCTCTTTTTGGAACAGAGGTAGTATTTTTTTTTTTAGGAAATAGTAATATTTTTTTTCAAAATTATAAAAAATTTAATTAAAAAATTAAATAAATTGTAAAAGTCCATGAAAAGAAAAAAATGACCCCCCTTTTTCAAATGTTTATTGTGAATCGGCATAGGAAAACACGTGAATCTTAAGAAATAAGTCAAATCTTAAAATGTTTTTAAGGGTTAATATCGTATTTATTCAAAATTGGCGCTCAAATGTCCTAAAAGCCTAGATTTTAGGAGAAAACCACGTGAATCTTCCATTTTAGGTATAGGATGTGTTCAGCAAACTTATGCAAAACACTACGAGGAACATTTTTATGTAACATTTTAACCCCCTAACTCTTCAGCTTATGGGTCTGTTTAGTCCCTTTTTAAAAAGGGGCCAAAAAATTCCCTTTAACGGAAGAGTTAGAGGATTAAAATGTTCCCCAAAAATATTCCTCGTAGTATTTTATATAAGTTCGCTGAACACTTCCTACACCCAAAATGAAAGATTCAGATGGTTTCCCAAGCCGATTTTCTTAAAATACCGTTACCGAAATAACTGAAATACCGTTATCCTTAAAATACCGATACCGAAATAAATAAAATATCAACATTGGCAGGCAATACCGCTAAAATACCGTTATCGACTAAAACCCCTTTCAACTGACTACCGTTACCGAAATACCCGGAATACCGTTATCCTTAAAATACCGTTACAGAAATAACTGAAATACAGTTATCCTTAAAATACCGATACTGAAATAAATGAGTTATCAATACCCTTAAAATACCGTTACCGACACAAATGAAATATTGTTATCCCTAAAATACCGTTACCGTTATTTTTAATTTTCTGCTTTTGCTAATTTCACGTGGTTATTGAGTATTTTTTGTACATTAAGTTGTTAATTGATTCTGTTTTTAATCTCGTTTGTTTTTTGTAAAAAAATTACGGGATGCATCAAAATAACTCACTACCGTTACCCTTAAAATACCGTTACCGATATAACTGAAATACCGTTAACCTTAAAATACCGTTACCGAAATAACCCAAATACCGTTATCTTTAAAATACCGTTACCGAAATAACTAAACTACCGTTACCGAAATAACCTAAAATATCGTTACCCTAACAATTACCGCATTCGTTTCGGTTACCATCCATGTAAAATATCGACACTTTTAAAATAGCGTTACCGAAATAAATGAAATACCGTTACCCCTAAAATACCGTTACCGTTATTTTCAATTTTCTGCTTTTGGTAATTGCACGTGGGTATTGGATATTTTTCCTACTTTAAGTTGGTAAATTGGTTTTTTTTTTAATCTCGTTTGTTTTTTGTAAAAAAAATTGGGCAAAGCCCGCCCTAGACTGCTTTTTTCCCACCCCAGAATTTAAAAAATTCCACCTATAATTGTAATATGTATCTGTAATTTTGATGGCAAAAATTACCACAATATAATTTTTTTATTATGAATGAATCCTGTGTTTTTTGTTGGAAAAATGTCTACTGGTTTCCTAGAAAGATAATTTGTTGAAATCTAAGGGCCAGTTTTTTGTTTGAAAAATTCTTATTTACGAAATATGAAAATGGCACTAAGAGGTTTTCTTTAAGAAAAATTATTAGAATCACAGTGTTGTTCAATAAGCATCTGAAGGCATTTGATATGAAAATGGAAAAGGATTCTTAATAGAAAAATATTGCAGAATCTTGTTTGGTAAGATAAATATCTTAGATTTAATTGAAGAAGTTATTTCAACCTAAACACTACTATTTTGATGAAATTTCAATATATTGTAGAAACAAAAATTCGAACGTCGGGGAGTCATTTTTAAATTTTTTTTCGTATGAAAAAAATTTTAAGCATAATTTTGAAAGTGTTTTTTTAAGATTAAAGAGTCTGGGAATGGACAAGTAAACAGTCGAACCTTTATGGGTCCCTTACCCACCCCAGAAAAATGGTCTAGGTACGCCATTGAGGGTCTGTTACTGGTACTTTGTTTTTGGTACTTTTTGGTTTTTCTTAAGATGTTCTTGTAAAAAATGTATTAATTTTAAGGTGCTTTATGGGAGCATATATTTAGTATGTCTGGAAAAATCATAACATATATTAATCCATAATAAATTTTACAGGACAAGTACTCTTTCTTTTTTTCAAAAATCGTGCTACTTCGGCTCCTTTCTAATTTTTTCCGTATCACTTTTTTGTTACTTTTTGGAATAAAATTTAGGCATTATACACATCAAACTTCCTTATTTGATGACTAGATTATTTTTATTTAGTTTTAATATCGAAAGTGAAAAGTTTTTGATATACTGCCGAACAAAGAAGTACAAAAAATGGTCGATTTCCTAAGTCCCTGAGATGGCCCAAATAATGAAAAAGATTTTTCTTAGATTTTCAGTCTTTATCACTTATCCGAATTTTATAAAAATCGGGGATTATCATATGAGATAATTTTCTTGTTAGTAAAATCATATAAAAATTTTAGATGCAATTTTTTCATGGAAATATTTGGAAACTCTACACTATATTGTTGAAATATAGGAGTCTTTACAAAGCGTTTATGAATTGAGGGGATAGTGTTTGGTTTTAAACAATTTCAACAATATCGTGTAGAGCTACCAAATATTTCCATGAAAAAATTGCACCAAAGTTTTCATACAAAATTTGTTCAATAAGTCCCCAATAAGCACATAGGTCTTAAAAATTCAAGTGCTTTAAATTTAGCTTGAAGTAAAGTATATTTCAAATTCTAGCATTTGTATATTTAACAAAAATATTTCAAACTTGAATTTTTGTTTCCCTTTTGCTGGAGTATGCTATTGAAATAAAGTGTAATAAAAGTTGTATTCAAGCCTTGAAACTGGAAAACAGGGCTGGAATTGAACTTGATTTCAACTTGAATTCCAGTGAAATTTTTTATAGGGCCTCCTATAACTTTATAAATCGTTTATGAATTTGGGGGTTTGTGTTTATATATAGGGTTTCAATCGCAATAATATCGTGTTTAATTTCTAAGTAATTATTTGTCAACAACACAGTGTTGGCTATGTAAGGCAGTGGGAAAACCAAACACTGAAAAATCTTAAATTTTTCTAGTTGCGGTTATATTTGGTATTTGATTAATATGAATAAATGCACATGTATTAATATTCTTAAGTTAAATTTTATTAATGTAAACAAAATTTAAAACACTTTACAAAAAACAACCGGTTTTTTTTTTATTATTTTAACTTTGTTTTAATATTTATTAGGTATTTTATTTAGATTAAGATTTTTTAAATTATTTTTTCAACAAAAAACTAAAATTTCAAGTCATAGTTACGTAGAATATTTGATTTATGTTAAATAATTTTAATTATTTTTATAAAATTTCTATTATTTATTTACCATAAAGCGCGTGAAATATTTGTTTTTGTTTGTTTTTTGTTTATTTTTTTTTACTAAAATATAATTTACGTAAATTTTTTGTTATTGTACACTTTTCGTTAATTTTTTTTTTTTTTGGTTCAAAAGAAAGAAAAATGATAAAAAAGTAACACACTCTTTAGAGCTGTTTTTGGGGAGATTTTGACGTTATCACAACAGTCTATGTGTGAGACTCAAAACATACTGAATGTTATTTAAGATCAAACAACTGCTTAACAAACATACATTTGGTAAGATGTGGAAAACTGTGAGTAAGTAGTTGGAGATGAAGGAGGTAGATGAGTCTCTAAGAAATATAATATGCTCTTTAGAGAAAATTGTTTTGGAGCAAATGAAATTAAAGAAAATTATAATGTAATGTAATAAGAGAAAATGATTTGGGATAATAAATTTAAATGATAAATTTTAGAATAATTTAGTGAATTTTTTTTTAGATTTTCTTTTATGGTTTTAGAATATTTTTATATTTTCTGATTTTTTTTTCAATTCCTTATTAAATATTTTAATTAAAATTGTTTTTACATTTTGTTATTTTAGTTTCTTATTTTTCGTTTAAAGATTAATTTAAAGATAACTAAAGATGCAAGTGTTTATGAAATAATGGTGGTTAAAAAAACAAATCTCCAAGAAAATTGAGATGAACAAATAAGAGCATCTTAATTATATTGCTAGAGTACAGCTTTATTATAATACTCCTACGCATGTTTAGACTTATATCTTTAATCAACAACTTACACTCAAAATCATTTCCGTTTCCCTTTACAAATTTACACTTACAATTACATCGTGTTTTAATACACACCAACATTAGCACAAAACAATTATTTATTGAGTTGTACTCATATTCTAAGCAAGCATTGTGGTTTGAGATGCTTACATCAAAAGAGAGAAAATTGAGCTTAGTTAACTATATTTTTAAATCTTTGAGACACTAATACTAATACAAAGTCTAGTTAAAGACACTCTCTTTTCTAAGTATTATTTAGGGGGGCAGGGTGTTGGTGTTTATAGAGGGGAACTCAATTAAAATCTACTCGCTAGATATATGTTTTAGGTGAAAATTATAGATAGAGAGGTAAAGATTTAGTTCTTGTTCATAAGAATTCAAAAGAGGTAGTGGGTTTAAGCGGGGAAGGGAGTATACTTTTAGTTATTTATTTTAAGATTTATATTTAAAAAAGCTTACCAGGACTTAAAATATACTCAAAATTTTTTTTGGTTTCGTTAATTGTTACATTTTTTTATTTTTTTTTTTGGTTTGTTTGAGATGCTCTAAGACATTTTCTTACAAAACTTGTAATATCTTCAATTTTGTTGCCATTATCATCATCATTGTCGTCGTCGTTGTTGTGAATGCATTTGTGGTTTTGAAGTCGTTGCAGTTAAGATAAAACATAATTAATTTGCTTTTTTTTCTAACAAAAAACTTAATAAACTTTCTTTATTGGTTTTCTTAATTTTAAAACTCGAACTTTTTCTTTGTTTTTACAAAACTTAACTGTTTCAAAGCAATAAAAAAACTGAGTTAAACTTTTTCAAACAATAATTTTGCAATTTGTTAATAATAATTTTGTTTTGTTTATTTTTTTTTGGAGGTTTTTCTTTTTGCTGTTTTTTGTTTTTCCTTTTTTGTAGTGAAAAAAAATCCGAAAATAAAAATTTTTATGTAACGTCGACGTTGATGTTAAGTTTTGTACTAATCGTCTAGTATATGGCAAAAAAATCATTTAGCAAGAGTAAACGCACCATAGGCCGCGCAAAAACCCCGGTTTTAGTAGCACAAAAACAAAAAAATCGAATAGATTTTTTTCATCCTTTTTCACAAGGAAACGCGAAAAAATTCACGTATGTAGAAGAAAAAAAAAAAAAAAATAACAGGCCTATGCTCTATACTCTATACATTAACCCCCCTTAACAGTCAATCCCTCTAAAAACAAAAAAAAAACTCCTACAGGCATTTCATATAAAACCTTAAAAACAGGATAACATATTTGCCGTTGTTGTAGTATCTGAATTTGTTTAGTTTAAGGTTAGGGTATGGGTGCAATGACTTTTCAACTGTACGCACAACAACATTATCAACAAAACAGCACAAACTCTCATTTTGTATTATGCAGTTTACCGCGCTCAAAATATTAGTGCGCATTTTCAAATGTTCTCACTAATACATAAAGATGAATTTTTATTCCTCAACAAATGCAATTTTTACCTAACTCCCCCCTAGTTGGCCCCCAAATAGAAATTTTTGTTTTTGTTTAAAGCTCTAACATTTCTCTTGACTTTAGTTTATGCTCATTTTTTGTTGGTTAGAAATGTTAAAATTTTGTTTTTTTACTTTCTTACCCTGTCTATCTCTAAATATTCACTCATTTTAGTTGGAGATTTTAGTTTAGAAAGTTTTAGATTTTAGTAGATAAATTTAGTTTCTTTTTATAGTTTCTTAAAAATTCTAAATTTCTCCTTTCATCTTTTGCTATATTTTCATATATTATTATTGTCTAATATAATTTTCTATTTGTATTTTCTTAAGCAGTGACATATATAATATTATCTTTTTTTTTGGGGTTTCCCCTTGAAGTGCAAAAACACGTGTTTATTTTTTAGTGGCTTTAACAAGTGTTGAGGATATACAAATTATCTAAGACATAAGAAAAAATCTAAAATTCTCACTCACAGTAATTTTTTCCTTAAAATCTATCAAATTTGCACATTAAAACGGTTGAAAATAAGTTAAAAAGAATTATTATTATTGATTATTTTTAATTATTAATTAATTACACTTTACACCAATTTCTAACTTTTTCCAAAATTAAGTGGTTCTGACAATGAATTCTGGTGAAGGAGACAAAAGAAAAATACACTTTTGTCGGCGTTTTGAAAGATCACATCGGGAGAGTTAAAATTTCCCCCTTTTTTCAAATGTTTATTGTGAATCGGCATAGGAAACCATGTGAATCTTCCATTTTAGGTATAGGATGTGTTCAGCGAATTTATGTAAAATACTACGAAGAACATTTTTGTGGAATATTTTAATCCTCTAACTCTGCAAATAATGGGACTTTTTTGTCCCCTTTTTAAAAAGGGACAAAAAAGACCCGTAAGTTGAAGAGCTAGAGTGTTAAAATATTCCACAAAAATGTTCCTCTTAGTATTTTACATAAGTTCGCTGAACACATCCTATACATAAAATGAAAGATTCACATGATTTTGCCCTAAAATCCAGGTTTGTTCGACATTTGAGCGCCAATTCTGAATAAGTACGAGATTAACCCTAAAACAGATTTTATGTTTTGACTTATTTCTGGCATTGAAGTTAAATTTTCAATTTTGATATCTTCAGAGACTTATAGTAGAATTTCATGTTAAATATTTTTGCGGAACATTTTGACGCTCTAACTCTAAAATATCTGTAAAACTATACCCACACGCAGAGAAAAGATATGGTTGCAATATGATCACGGCTACCAAAATATGGTCACTACTGCCATACATGGTTTTTCCAATCAAACTATTATTGTATTGATCATATTCTCTCGTCTACAATCATATATTAGCTGGACAATCATATTCCTCTCTTCGATTTACAATCATATTATTATCTGGGTTGAGAAAGATCATATTCACAATCGTTAGTATAGTTTCGACAACCATGAGATGATCAGTGTATTTTTTAAGAGCATCATCTATCAGTTAGCGTCAGTCTTGTTTAAGATTTTGTGATTTTTGATTTTGTAAAAAGCACTCAAATAAATAATATAAAATATATTAAAAAAAAAGACTTAAAAAATAGAAAAAACTTATTGGTATTTATTTTAATAGCCACATTATTTTTGGAAGAAGGAACTCGCTCTACCCAAGAAGTCTAGAAAGAAGTAGATTGTCAAGTAGTGTTGCCACCAGTAAAAGAAAAAATTACACAGCTGTAGGTCTAAATTATCCAAAACCGTATGAAATTACACAAAAATTTTTTCAAAATAAACTGTCCTGAAGTGGGGAAGAATTAAAAAATATTTTGGAAAATTTTTTTTTTATAAACCGATTTTTAAAGACTTAGCATTTTTTCATCTGCAATGTGCAAAAGTTAATTGCATTTTAAAACTAAAATTTTGCATTTTTGCAATAACCTGGTCTGAGTTTTTGCCTTCTGCAAAAGGAAATCCAGGCCAATTTCCCTGAAAAATATAACAAATTATTCTATTAACTGAAGGGAATTTCAGTGCATTATCTTTTTCAGGCTTAAAATGGCGTGCTTTTAAATTTGAATATTAATAATATGGTATTTTATCCATATTAAAAGCTTCTTTCAGAAAAAAGTATTTATGTTTTTTCAGAAAGGGTATTTCATTCAGATGCGTTGCATGCAAAAATATAACCCATTTGCTAATTATTCTCTCCTCTTACCCTTAAAATTTTAACCATAAATACAAAAATATCACAATTTCACAAAAAATAACCGATATTTTTTTCAAAAATTTTATACGATTCTGTTGTAATCTGGAACATGTTGGATTTACCGAATTCTAAAATATTTTGATTCTGCTTTGCTACATTCACAAAATTTTCGTCTGGTCAAAGCCCAGTGTCATGTTAACTACAGCCAAAAAATATTCAGAGATTAGAAAGCAACAATCATAACAAACCTAAATTTTCCCACTCTTTCGCCGAATTTTTATGTGGTTTTGCAAACCTAGAGAATTTTTAAAAGAAGCTTGACAATTATTTTCGCAAAAAATAAACAAAAGACGGAGCTTTAAACAAAACAAAAAAAAAAAAAAAAATACATAGCACCATTTTTGATTTCTTCTAAACTCGGTTTAGCGTTGAAAAAATTTATAAAATCATTCACCAGAAACTGGAGATTTGTGGTAAATGGTTCACAGACAATCTCGTTTTATCTATATCGACTAATTTTTATTAACTTTCAAAAATTTACAGAACTTTTAAAAATTTGCGGAAATTTCTGTAAAAAGTGAAATTACACAAAAACTACACAAAAATGTCATTATTCAAAAATTATCCAACGAATGTGTAAACAGTCCCGTTTTTGAATAATTATTCAAAAAGTGAGGATTGCTTGACATTGTCCTCAAATAAAATTATTGTTTATTGTTCAATAAAGTATTTAGTGTTATAAATTAAGTAAATAGTGATAAAAAAGTAATTCATTTTTCGTTCTCACGTAGCAAAAATATTGCTTAAGAGCGTCTATAATAAGGTGTGACAGATTTTGGTTTTGTACGAAAACAAAATTAAAAAAAAGTACAAAATTGGAAGAAAAAATGTAAGTGCACGGCGACATGATCATAATATTTTCCTACTGATCATATTATGTTCCTGGTGATCATAATATGATGCTTAATGGTCACAAAATTTTCTTCATTATTGTGCTCATTAGGAATATAATATGATCACTGAGAATATGTTATGATCAGTTCGGATGAATTGTGAAATTGTATTTTGAACAATATTTTTCTACGCGATCTCATCAGATGTTTCCATAATTTATTTTAAGTTTAATATAAGTGATAACTTAAATTAAGTTTGTAAATTATTTATTGAATAAATAAATGTATTATTTTGAATAAAACAAATTGTGCACAGCTTTTTCCCTCACCTTCAAGAGAATACTGGGAAAATACTATAGGGATCATAGTATGATATGCAGGACTATAATATGATTATATTGGGGTTAGTTTGGAATCATAATGTAGTAATTTCGGGATCGTGTTATGATAGAAAAAGGTATTTTATAATATGATTGTCGCAATGATAAACCCAAAAATATATGATGCTCTTCGAATATGGTCATCCCAACCGTGTTTTTTCTTTGCGTGCAGTAAAATTTTTTACAATCGGTAGCCAACCACACCCATTCAACAACTGGTTCCACTGCAACCGATTCCATGGAACTGGTTCCGGAACTAGTTCCTGAGACCCTGTATGGAAGGTGTGGGTGACGTAGAATCAATTCCAGAACTAGTTTCAGAACTGATTCTAGAGCAACTGGTTCCACTTTGGAGCTATAGAAGGGGTTGCTTTTGGGACAATTTCAAACAAAAAGAATCGGTGTTAGAATCGACAGCAGAAGGGGTTGTGAATGAAAAGTAGCTATGCTACAACCGATTCTTTGGAACTGAAAATTTTCCTGGGTACTAACGCATACATTGGAAGCAATGAAAGAAGTGATTTTTTGAAGTTATTCAGAATTACTTCTAAAAAATACAATACTTTTGAAGCATTGAAAGAAGTGGCCTATAAAGCATGGCTTCAATTTTTATTTTTTTTTGGGAAATTAACAATTTTAATTTCCATAATTAACAATAATAATTACTCGAATTCCTTACCCAGTGTCTTCAAATGCAATAAATTATATGATATGTAATGTCAAAACCATTGAAGAGAAGCGTCAAAATGATATCAATTGCAAAGTGGTGAAGAAGTCTTGACCGTATCATGCCTAAGAAATATCATAGATTTTCCTTTGAAAATCAAACATTAATTTCTTTCTACAAATAATAAATAATTAAACTCTTTCCCTTTCTGTTTTTTTTTTAATCAAATTTTCTGTTATTTTTTTATTACAAAATTAAAATTAAAACAAGAAGTGACATTTGATATCAGTTATCATTGCAACAATCGCTTTAATTTAAATTAAGTGCCTTTACTTCATATGAAATCATTTTGACAATTTCTTGTTTCATTTTATTACATGTCAAGACACTAGATAATATATCACGATTTCATACAAAATATTTTTCTTTTTCTCTTTAAACTCTGATTTATCTCAAGATATGAACAAAATTACCCAGCATCGCGGTGTAGAAAATCATTACCAGATATGTGGTTTTGTAGCTAGATATAGAGTAATGGTACTAATTACTTTTCTTATTACATTACTTTTTGCTTTTGCATGGCAGTTTCGCATAAAATAATGAGTTATGCTTATTCGAAAAATCAAATAAATATGTCGTTACTTATATGCTTACCAGTACAAATAAAAATAATGAGTCTAAAAATAGGACTTTCAAAAAAAAAATAATAAGGTTTTGCTGCTTATTGTTATTGAGTTCGATTATTTTAAATAAATAAATTAGTGATTAAAACAATTATTTTTTTTTTCTTCTAAATTGTTTTATATTATTATCCGATATTTCGATCAACTTAGTTCAGTCATCATCTGGGAATATTTTTTAAAAATTTATATATGTAAATTAAATATCCTGCACACTAATTCCAACCAATTTTTCCAAGCTGTGGTTTAGTTTATTTAAATTTTTAAAAAATATTCCCTGATGATGACCAAAGGAGTTGTTCGAAATATGGGAGATTAAAATTAAATAAATTAAGGCCTAGTAACTTATTTCCAACATGATCAAGGTTAAACGTTAACCACAGATATTTCTTTATAAATTTGACATTCATAACTATGGTTAAGCACTAAACTCAGTTTATTTCTAGATAAGTTAGCAGAGGTCGAATATTTTAAATTAAAAATCAGTAAATAAATTAATTTAAAATATTGGAACTCAAGACCTTAAAACAACAAAACTCACATTAAAAGTCAACAGCATGACTGTCAAATATAAGTTTCATTAAAAAAATATATCTTTTTATTGCATAATGTGGTTTTTTTAATACAATTTGCTCATGCCGGTTCTTGAACCTGGGACTCCAAATTGCATCTACCATCTCAACTATCTCGAACTGTTGTATGTGATAGGTAAATACATAATTGACCTGCTCGCCTCAAGTATGCAAAAACTCAAAACATACAAAAAATAAAAAATATGTGGTTACTATACCATCAAAAAAATAAGTTAGTAGAAAAATTAGTAAAATTTCTCGTACATCAAGTGTAGGAACTAGTTTTCAGCAATATTTTTTTGCTGAAATTTTGTTTTCAGCTAACTTTTTAGTTATATTTTTTAGTGCTAAACTTATTTTCAACAAATTTTGAAACTGAATTTTGAACGCTTCTGGCTAAAAAATCAGTAATTGAAATAATTAATTTCTATAACTTCTATTTTTAACTGCACAATTTTTTTAAGCTTAAGGTTTGTTTTTTTATTTTCAATATTTCGCTACCCCAATATGTAGTATCTTCAGGAAATAAAAATTAAATTAACAAATTGTTATTTCCTGCAGATGCTACACATGGAAGTAGCGAAATATTGAAAATAAAAAAGTTTTTATATATAAAAAAAAACAAACCTTAAGCTCAAGAAAATTGTGCAGTTAATAATAGAAAAAAAGGTTAAATAAACGACAAGAATTTTATTATTTCTTTTAATTTATTTTAGTTTATTATCCAATATTTGGACCAACTTCTTTCGTCATCTTTTGGGAATATTTTTTAAAATTTAAACTAATAGGCCTTTTTTTAGTCACTGGATTTTTTTGGATTAATTATATTTTGTTAAAAAATCCACATTTCGTTTTTTAATTTTAAAAATTTAATGTTTTTATAAAATTCTAATACTTATTCGGTAATGTAATATGAAAGAAAATCATTAAATTTTGTAAAAAAATGTGAATTGAATTAAGCTAAATCCAAAATGGATCTATTAAAAAAATAAACCCGTTTTGGATTTACCTTAATTCCAGATATTGCATTTTCGCAAAACTTAAATTATTTCTTGTAATTTTGTTCTGTGGACTTGGGACATTTTCTTTTAATCTATTTTTCATTGATTTTTCTATTGATAAGATATATTTATTTTTTATTGTTTTGAAATAAATATTAACTTATACAGTTTTATTTAATTGCTGTTAACAAAAATTAATAATTTAGTTAACACATGTTTGTACTATTAATAAAGTAAAAGAATTATAAATGAAAAAAGAAATCATCGGTGATGTCAAATCATCATAAAATTAATGGTGGTCTTTGGGTAAAGTTATTTTAAAACACTTCATTATATAATCCGCTTTCCATTTTATTCTACAAAAATAGTAAAATTTTTGGTTTTTAAGGTTACAAAAAACAATATTGTGAATTTTATGTCTTGCTATTTTGCAGCCATTAGCACACCTTGAAGATCTAAGGTGAAAACATGTGTTTCTTCATCACAGTCATTGTTCTTTTAATTTCTAGCCTCGTCTCGTCTTTTTCTGTGAAGAGTATATATTATTTCTGAGAAAGGTTTGTGGCTAAAAACCATGAAAATATTTGTAATTGGCCTTTTTTAGGTGCACTTAAAAATGTTTGTCAATAGAATCTACTACAAATAACAGTTAAAACAAAGGTAAAAAGGCGAAAAATGTATTTATCTTTCAAATAACTGAAAATAGAGTTATTTTTAACTGTTGAAAAATAACAACCAAATGCATTAAAAATAACAAACAACACATTAAAAATAACTGCAAATTTTTACTACAAAATTTTGAAAACAATTGACAAAATTCGAAAAACTACTAATTTTACAGTTATTTATATTATAAAAATATATTTTAATATAAACATCAATTTTTCCCCTTCGATTAAAAAAACTATGTAATAACTTTATCCAAATTAAAATCTGAAGTCAAATTACAAATAGTTCTTCAATAATTACGTATTTATAAATTGGAGATACAATACAAATTTCAGATTTTTATTTGGAACCTAAGAGTATACCAATAATAACAAGGGTAAAATAAACAAGATTTTTTTAAAAATTTAACGAAGTTTTTAATATATTAAATGACTAATAAAATGACTACTGCAAACATATTATTTCGGTAGTTGTTTATTATAATATTAAAAATAACTGTTTGAAAACTGTTACGAAATACAATACTGTTTTTTTTTAATAACTGTAACAGTAGTTATTTTAAATTTTTGCATACAAAAACAATTATAATTACAGTTAAAAACAACAACTACTAATTACTAACAATTGTGTAATTGTTAAGGGAGGTAAATACTGTAACAACAGCATTTTAAAGGGCATATTTGAACGTGTGTCAAAAATTTAATTAACAATATTTTTAATATTTTATTTTTTTTATTTAAAAACTATGTTATTGTAGTATTTCCAAAAATATCAGTTTTATATTTCCCCAACCAAAATCGCCAGAGTTGTCACTTCCTTATTGGCCTTTTTTAAAAAAGGCAAAATCGGCTGCGACTGCCTTCATTAATTATCCGAAAATAAAAATATAAAGTGATTCTTAATCCAACATAAATTCTCTAGTTCTTCTCGTGGCCCGATTTTTATTAAAAAAAATTTTTTTTTAACAAAGTTGCCACTCAAACTTAAAAATTCCAAAAAAGGCAAGAAAAAACACATTTGCTCAGGAATATAAAATTTATTTGACCAAAATTAAAAAAAAGGCCACGATAGGGACTAGAGTTTTTTGTTGCCTACGAAAGAAAAAAACCCGAATCGAAATCGGTTAACCCGCCTTGGCTGTACAGTGGCAGCCGATTTTGAACTCAGGGTTGTGAGAAAACGCATTTAAAGTTTAAAATTCATTTTACGCTAAGAAAACAGCAAAATTTCAAAAAACAGTGTATGAGCAAAATTTACATCTCGTAGTTTTCTACATCTGCACCAAATTTGGGAAGAATCGGATAAAGAGTATTTTATATATTAACCCAAATATTCTTAAAAACGATGGTAGAGAATTTGATAGACATTTCCTTTTGGTCAAAATGTTTTTACTGCGTACATTTTTGAATTTGTTTTTTATTTTTTATATACATTAATTACTTTTATGGCTTATAAAAAGCCATCAGTACCTGCCACATATAACGTGCCTTCGCCCACCATCGAGGAATTGGAATATCTTTTCTTTAAAGACTGCATGCAATTCTTGCATCTTTGGATGTAGCTTTTTTTTTCTGCTGTATTATGCGAAATATGATTTATAATAAAGACACTGATAAAAAACGCTCCCAAAAAATTTTGTGTACAAATTTAATACATAGAATATTACTTTGTGGCGAAAATATATTTTACAAAAACACATGTGGAAATTTTATTTCTTCGAATTTTTTATTGATATTTTCTGAGCATATACTGAAGAGTATGCTCTATCCAAATAAAATATAAAAAGAAAATTTGTTTCGGAAATCCTAGAGTCGATACCCCCCTTAAACTTTTTTGATTGTATAAACAAGGTCAGATTTGTGGCATCAATAACAGTTCATCGACCAATGTTCAAATTACTTAAGAAGAAAGTTTTGCACACTTTTGCAATATTTGTATTTTCTGCTCTGAGATATAATTGAAAGTTTCAACATCTTTTAGATTCGTTGTCTACTTTTCATCGCCCAATGTTTCCAGGCCTTAAATTTGGAACAGTTTGGATAAAGTATTTGTTTGTTTTCATTCCTGGTTTTCTTCTAAATTCTGCTTATATTTTTTTCCGTTAGTAATCTGTGCACATTTCAAAATAAAAATCGATTTCAATTTTATTGAAAAAATTGATGTGTTATTTTTAGCTGGACTTAGCACATGTTTTACCCTTTTTTATATTTTTTTTGGACTTGGCACAATTGCATACCACTGTATAACAACAAGAAACGTTTCTCCATTTTTTTTATTCATTCCAAAAAAATAGGATTTATGAAGGTCCTCATTTGTTTGAGCAATAATTTCATCATTGCAGCTCCGAGCCATGTCTTTAGGCTCGGAAAATGTCACTAGGCACTGGTGGATAAATCCGTATCCGGATGAACAACACAAAACACCTCTTTGAAGTTGTTACACGATTGCGTTTATTGAGGTGATTGTGAGCAAACGCGGCACCCATCTTGCGGACAGCCTTTTGACACCCAACTGATCATTTAAAATCAAAACCACGGTGCCATTTGAAATGCCATTTTCGGGTGTATTGACCTCAACTGGCCGTCCAGAATGTTCAGCGTCACTAGTGATTGAGCGACCGCAAAAAAACTCAGTAAATCACTTCTTTACCATTGAAGTTAATGGTGCAGAGTCCCAATAGTATTTAAAAAGCTTTTCCTTGGTTTGAGTGATATTTGATGAGCACTAATATTTAATGAGCACTGTATGCTCTGAACATATGTATATTAACCGCAAAGTTAATGACGGGACTTGCTCAAAATTTGACAGTAGTCTACTAACAGCTGGTACTTGATCGGAGTAGTGTTGCATTTCATGTAACTACGAGGGAAGTTCGAAAAGTCTCGGGCTTATTGATGCGCCCTTGTAGAAATATTGGACCTAGACCAACGTTGCAGTATACCGGTTGACTCAAAATCATATAATTTTATTGCCCCGCTACTAATCGCAAATATTTAGATATTTTGACAAAATTTGGTAAATATGTACTACCAGGATAAAGGCGCATTAAGTTTGATTAAAATGATTCTATACTAAGACTTAAAAGGAAAGTATCGCGATGATCTTAATGAAATTCGGATATGTGATAAAGAAACAAAATAATGCACACGGTTTTTTCAGCGGTCCAACCTCATGTTTAGTGTTTTAAAAGTGATGTCAAAAATTACCCAATTTTTGGCTTGTTAATTTATTTCTTATACCATAACTTTGTCAATTTTCAAACAACTTTAACAAATGAAGGCTCATTTTATCCAGGAAAACACTAACTTTAAGAATATTGTTGGCTTAAAAGAAGATTCGAAAAAAATCATCGTAGAAGTTGAAAAAGTTTAAAGTAAAACTTAACATTTTAATTATTTTTTTTGTTCGATTTTGGAACATATATATTCTTTCTCTTTAAATTCTTTTTCAAATTAAAGAAAGATGATACAATTTTTTACAAGTAAATTATAGAGAATAAAAATTAAAAGAAATCGATAAGGCCAGCAGGACAGAATACGTATTTTCGGTTTTCGCTACAAAGCCATCGTTAGTGTCGTTTGCCTTGATGGGTTAATAATTGATAATGATCTCATTATGCTAAGTGAGAAACAAATAATCATATGATAACACATATTTATGAAGGACAAAGAACCGTTAAATTTAAATGCATACTATAACCAATTTTAAACTACAACATAAATCCTTGTTGAAAGTAAACAGTTAGACACATATATTATATTTTTCATTGTATCTAGTGTGTTAAGATGAATGATGGTTTTGTATAGTTGATCATTTGTTTGGTAAATGAATGTATGTGATCTCAAATAAAAGTTCAACTTTACATACCCTTCATTCAATTTTAATAATTTTCAAAAACATAGTTTTCCCAAATATGGTCTTTTGAATTCAAGACCTCAAAAAATGAGCTTTGATCTTTTAATCCAAAAAAATCGATATGCATATAATTTTAAAGGGAAATCAAAAACAAAAATATCTTTTGGCCAGATCAAAAGTTTTAACCGATTTTGTAAGTTCACTTTAGATAATTTAAAAAATTTTTTTCCAATTTTCATGAAGTCGTATGTGAGAAACAGAAATGGTCTGGGTAAAGAATAGTTTATTCTATCGGGATGAGAATTTTATGGAAGACATAATATTTTTAATTTCTTTAACTTAATATTCCAACCTCTATGGTGTAAGCAGTGGAGCAACTTTGTGGAAAAAAGGTTTGAGAAAAATTCATTTAAATTTTAAGAAACAAATACGGTTTTGAATATAATTTTGGGATAAATATGAAATTCAGTGTGATATTTTGAAGAATATGAACTATTGATTTTTGAAAAAAAAATTAAAATATTAAATGTCGTAACTCATTTAGGATCGGTACCATAAGAAAAAACAAAAATGGCTGTAGTAAGTGTAATATTAAAAAAAAAAATGTTCACATTGGAAGTTTTGCAGGCCTCTAATAATGAATCGGAGATCAGAATTTTACAATTCCAAATGGCGGATGCAAAATAGCGGCCGTTAATTTTAAAAATTTTGTATAATGCATCTAAAAGACACATTTGTAAATGACTTTAGCTGACTGATTACGAACCTGTAACTAGAAATTTAGAATACAACGTCATATAGACAGCTGCAATTAATATTGTAATTAATATGCATTTTATCAATTTTAATTTAGTAGGTTTGAGGTTAAAAAAAAGAATAAACGAATATAAATTATAAACACATTAATTTACAAATAAGACTAGAACTACACTCATAAAAAAAAGTTTGTACAAAAGTCTGTGAAACGCGTTCTGATTCTATTGAACTAATTTTCCTGTTATTTTGTCTTAAAATTTAGGATTGAGCTAATATTTTTTGTAAATCTAATTTAGCATTACAACTACTTTCAGCCGTATTTGAACTAACTTTGCATGCTAATTTTTAGTAATTTGTGTTTCTTAACTTTACACATTTTTCAGCTAATTTAAACCACAATTATTTTCTAATTATTATATTTTTGTGTCTCTGCTATCAATATCACATAGAAATGGCGCTATATATTAATTGTTTTTATTATAAGATCGTAAAATAGTTTGTATCTCGGAAACTAAGCGAGATAGAGCAAAATGGAAAAAATTCGTCACTCTGAACCTATAAACTAACCCTTATCACACACATATACTCCCAATAATAAATATGGGCCCGTCTAGGGTCAGATCCCGGAAGTCGAAATTTTAAGCGACATTTTAACAGAAATTTCCTAGCTAATTTGACTAAAATTGTCCGTATATATAGCAGTATGTAAAATTTAGCTTACCTAAATTTAGTAGTCCATGATTTTTAACTTCATTGAAAATTCTGCTATTTTAGCAGAATTTTGAAGTATTTGTACGGGCTTTTTTTATGAATGTAGTTTCTGCCTTTTTCTATGGACAGACTTCATTAGTAATTTTCCATTAAATTGTATTATTCCTAGTGTAGAAACGGTAATGACATATCATTATTTTTTAGACTACCAGTAATGACACCCACTTACCATCTGCATTATTTTAAAACATATAATAATGAGTTACTGATAATGACTTTTTTTTTATCGTTATTTCAAATAGAAAGTAATTTTATAGATTTTTTAAAAAAATTTTTGAAAATCTATTTTAAGACTCAATATTTTTTCAACACTGCTAAGGATATATGTAACCACATATTTTTTAATTTTTTGTATGTTGGCGAGTAAGCTGACTTGTGTGCAGCATGTCAATTACGTTTTTATCTATCAAACATTACATGTCGATATAGCTCAGATGGTAGAGCTATTGGCTGGCAACCTGGAGTCCCAGATTCGAATCCCGCACTATAAAATTTTATTAAAAAAAAATTTACAATAAAAAATAGTTTTTTTTTATAAAACTTAGTTTTTTGAAAATCTATTTTTAGACTCATTATTTTTGTCAGTAGTGGTAAGCATATAAGTAATGACATATTTTAAAATTTTTCGTATGCTGGTGTGTAAGCATAACTCATTATTTTTCGCGACATCCCCATACAAAGGTAATAAGAAAAGTAACTAGTTACCATTACCAAGTATGTAGTTACATTACCACATATCTGGTAATGATTTTCTACATTCGGTTGTTTATATTTTATTGTCAGATTGTGTCTATATGATAATTTTTCGGCCCTGTGCCTAGTCCTACATTGCAAACATAACTGTACAAAGTTGCGAGAGCTTAGCCATCTTGCCCAAGTAAGGCCCTGAATGAAATTTAACTAATTCATAGTTGTCTTTCCTATTCAGCTTTCTCTTATTGTTTTTTTTTTACTCAGAAGTGATCAAACACAGACATATACAAAACATTCTACTTTTAGATTTTTATCTTCCAATCTCCTCCGTGTCTCCTTTTTCGCAAATGTTGCCAAAGTGACAAATGATTTTTACGTTCAAGATCAGGCAGCTTTAGTATATATCGGAAACGGGTTGCCACGGAACAAAAAAAATTGGATCAGCTATTTTGGATTTTTTAATCCTGATCTCAGAAACATGATTGCCAGCCTCTAAAACATCCTATATAAAATTTATTTGCTTTTGTTTGTTTTTGAAAAATTTTTAATATATTGAATTTATTGTCGTTTATTTAACCTTCTTTTTTTAATTTTTAATTTTACAATTTTCTTGAGCGTAAGTTTTGTTTTTTTTTATATATAAAAAGTTTTTTATTTTCGATATTTCGCTACTCCATTTTGTAGCATTTTCAGGAAATAACAAATTAACAAATTATAAACAATTTTTTAGTTTTATAGTCAGAACTAAGAACGATTTTGTCTTCTTTTTTTTTGGGAAAGGAAAATCAACATTGAGGAAATTCTTAGTATTAATTAACGTGCTGTTTTCTTTGAACAGAGCATAGAGAGTTTAATCACAACTGCAAAAGTCGTCGCGATTAATTTAAATTCAGCGACAATCGACCGTCGACATTTTTTGACGTTTAGAAAAAAAGGAAAACAAAACAAGAATATGGTTGTATTTGTTTCACCATAATTCTTTACCAATTCAATTGGTCTGTCATTAATTCTTGTTGTTTTACATTTTATTGTATTTAATTTTCCTTTCTGGCGGTAAATTATGTATTTTCAATTTCAATTATATTTCTGCTGTCAAAAAATAATAAATGTAAATAAAATACAAATTTTTGCAGCTCTAATACGAATTTCTAACAACTCTGTTCTAATTTCAATCTTTAATTAGTTAAAAATATGGCAACAACAAATAGTGTGTCGTCACGAAAATAGAATAGATTTTATTATGACGACAAATCGCCGGACGACATGGCGACATTTTGCTTCTCATGCAAAATATATGAAAAAGCAATTCTCGTTGTCGACCCAGTTCTGATTAATCTCAGAGAGAGATGAAAAGTGGTGCAACCTGAAGGGCTTCAAATGTGGCAAATATGATCTTAAATATAAATTTAGTACGAAATTTTATTTGAAAATTTTTTACTTAAACAAAATTTTAGAAAAAATAAAAAATCGTTCGTTCTAGTGTGTTTATCTTATACTTTGAAAAAAAATAAATAAATTTTGTATAATTTTTTTTTGTTATCATAAAATTTTTTTTAAAGCCGTTTTTTTTTTTTTTTTTGTAGAATTCGAAAAACGAGTGTTAATTTTTCAGACTTAAAAAAAATTTCAAAATAATTCAAATTTATGGAAAAATTTTCGATTTTAAACGTTCTTTTTTTTTTAGTTATTTCTGAGTAATCAGAGGGCGCTTTTGGATGAAAAATTTTTATGGGCAAAAGTGAAATGGAGTCCATTTCTGGTTTATTAATGATGGTCTTTGTTTGCTGGTTTATTAATTTAAAGTTATATTAATTCGATCCCTCAATTTCTCATTAAATAAAATATTTGAACCCGAGGTCAGTTGTTGTTATTATAAATGTTTTATTTATTTCTCTATATTTCGAACGTCATCGAATATTATCGTCAGGGAAATTATATTTAATATTTACATAAAAACACACAGCTTAAATAGAACCATCGTTATTTGTTGATCATCAATTTGTTATAAGCTGTGTGTTTCTATGTAAACATTAAATATAATTCTCCTGAAGATGACATTCGATGAATGTCGAAATATTGTTTTTTATAATAATAACAATTGGTCTCGAGCTAGAATAGTTTATTTAATTAGAAATTAGGAGGTCGAATAAATGCAGCTTTGAATTAAGAAATATTTTTATACACTAAATTAAAAATAAATTTTATAAAAATTTTGTCTCGGCCCTAGATTTGATGAAAAAGTAAAATGGTGTAAGAAATATTTACGCATTGCCCTCTGAGGATGATATAAGATGAATGTCGAAATATTCAGAAAGAAATTAATTTTTACAACAACTGGCCCCGAGCTAGAATATTTTATTTAATTAGTAATTGAAAGGTCGAATAAACGCAGAATTGCAAAAAATTGCAACAAAAAAAAAAATATATATTAAATGAATGTTAATTTAGTTTGACTCAAGATCATTAATTAATATCACTTTATGTTTAAATTATTTTCAAATCAAAGAAAGATGATATAATTTGCTTTCAACAGCCAACATAAGTAGACGATTATCAAAATATTAACCCACTCAAAGGCGAAAGGCACTGATGATGGCTTTGTAGCGAAAGCCGAAAATGCGCATTCTGCCTTGCTGGTCTTATCGAATTTTTTCAATAATTTTTATTCTTTGTAATTTACTTGTAAAAATTGTATCATCTTTCTTTGATTTGAAAATAATTTAAACCGAAAGTGATATTAATTTATGATCTTGAGTCAAACTAAAATAACATTCATTTATTTAAAATAACAGATCAACTAAAAACATTTCCCCCATTCAAAATATATATTTTTATAAATTTTTTGGATGTTATAGTTCGGCCCTAGATTATATTTATATCATTGTTAGTTTTTATGTATAATTCGGTACCTGAGAATGACATTCGATGAATATCGAAATAATGAGAAATAAATTAATTGTTATAACTCCAGCCAGTTGCTTTGAATTAACAAACAAATATTTTTATGCACTGCCTTAAAAATCAGTTTTATAAAAATTAAATTTGCATAAATTTTTTGGGTCAGGGATGTTTTTGGTGGGCCTTAGATTGCAAAAGTAAAATATGTTATCACTATTAGATTTTATGTATTTAAAAATTGAAAAGACTTCGACGAATGCCGTAATTCGGTACCTGAGATAGACCTTCGATGAATAGCGAAATATTGGGAAATAATTTAATATTTTTAATAACAACAACTGACCTCGAGTTAGAAATATTTTTTATTTAATTAGAAATTGAAAGGTTGAATAAATACAGTTTTCAACTAACAAACAAATATTTGTATACACTGCCCTAAAAATCAATTTTATAAAAATTAAATTTGCATACATTTTTTTCGGCCAGGGATGTTGAAATTGTTGCTTGTAAAAGTAAAATATGCTGTTATCATTTTTAGTTTTTATGTTTTTACACTTTGAAAATTTGGCCCCTGATAATGACATTCAATGAATGTTGAAATATTGGAAAATAATTTAATATTTGTAATTACAGCAACCGACCTCAAGCTAGAATTTTTTTTATTTAATTAGAAGCTGAAAGTTCGAATAAATACAGCTTTCAATTAATAAACAAATATTTGTATACACTGCCTTAAAAATCAGTTTTTTTAAAAATTAAATTTGCATAAACTTTTTGGGCAAGGAATGTTGTCGATCGGCTCTAGATTGGTTGTAAAAGTAAACTATGGCATTTTCATTGTAAATTTTAATGTTTTTACACATTGAAAAGAAATTAAAATGCGATAATTAGGCCCCTGATGATGACATTCGATAAATGTCGAAATATTGGGAAATATATTAATAATATTTATAATAAAAACAATTGTACACAAGCTGGATTATTTGTTTATATTTGTTTGTGTTAAAAATAAAAAATATAAATAAGAAATTTATTATTTAAAAAATTACCACCTACAGGACAATTTACTGATGTTATTTATCCATTTTATTTATATTATTTTTATGTTGTTTAACTAACAACGTCGTTGATGCAGCAGCATTATAAACAGCCGAAGATGACGTTAAAGAAAATTTTATAGCTAATGCAAAAGTAGATTTTGATTGTAATGAACAAAATTTACAGGCGGTCGAAGCGATAATGATATGACGATTTTTTAAATTAATTAATGTAGAATTATAGTAATGTAAGTTATTACTAAACATTATTACACGTAAGCTTAGGGCGCAACAAATTATAGAACGATAACAATTTACATTAAGTTTGAAATTTATACACGATATTAAGCGAAAAAGCCCTAATAAAAAGGGGCCGTCGTCGCTGGGATTTGTTTTTTTTTTTTTAAGGAAATTAAAGAAATTGTTTGTTAGTTAAAATAATTTCACTTTATTAACATTTTTTAAGGTTTTAATTTAAAGTTTTTATGTGTTTTGTGTGTGAAGAATGCATTTTGCTAACAGCGACGACGCCCGTTTGATAAAATTTTCAAATAAATTTTAAAATTTGAAAGAACTATGAAAATATTTCTTTTTAAAGTAAAAGTTTGATTTTTCTTTAATTTTAGTTAAATAAGATTTTAGAGTTTTTCGAAAAATTATAATTTTGAATTTGTTTTTGAAAATGTGTATTTTTTTCTAAATTTAATTTTTTTTTCTAAGAAATTAATTTTTAAGTTTTTTTTTTTATTTTTACAAAAGTTGTTTTTAATTTTTATAAGAATCGAAGCACATGTTATTATTTGTTTATGTATATTTTTTTTATTAATTTTTTATATTTATTATTGTTATTATTATATTTAATGATAACGAAAGTGGGTTTGATGAGGTTGTCATATTAATTCATTCATTTTTGTTGGTAATTTTTATTATACATATGTTTGTGTATTAGTTTTCTTTATATGTATATAATTATTATATATATAATATATATAATACACTCACACTTTGTTATATATTTATATATTCACTCATCATATATAAATAAAATTTCATTTTATTTTCAATTCATTTTAACTCAAACGTTTGCATATTTCTTTTTTTTTTTGTTACCGCTTTATATTTTAGAATATGATGATGTTTTATAAGGAAAACGAGTAATATTTTTTTTTTTTTTTTGGACAATATATATAATATATATGTATATATATTTTATATATATTATATATATGTATATATTATAATATATTTAGAGTTTTTCTTTTTTTAGATGAAGTAATATTTTAGTTGAGTTTTTTGTTTGAGTCCCGTTTAGACACCGTTTTGGTTGTTTTTTTTTTTTATATGTATTTTTAAAAGATTTTGCGGTATGTGGTACGTTACTTTTTAACCGAGAATATAAAAAAGCAATGTTGTACTCAAAAGACGTCCAAAAGCCGTATGCCAACAAATTCCGGGACATTGAATGCGTTCGGCGTTTTTCATGGTTTTTCGTTTGTGATGATGGAAAACTTCACTACAAATATACAACACTTTAGTGTTGCTGTAGATGTTACACATACAACATAAAAATTCAACCTCCTCTTGCATATATACTGCTGTTTTTCATTTAACTTCATTTACATATCAACAACAAACAGCAAACGGGTATCAGGCATCGTGCAACATCATCATCATCATCATCAACGTCGCGTTTTAAAAAAATACACAACAGAAAAAAATGTTCACCAATTTTTTTTTGCATTTACAATACGCGCGCGAAAAAATATGGAAAAGTTTGCCTCCCTACTCTAGTAAATAAAAAAAAAAAAAAATCTATGAATGTTCATATATAAATCTTGAGATTGGTATATAAACACCGAAGCCTATGTAAAGAGGCCTTTGCATTGATTTTGTGGAAACAACAACACTTTAAATTAGAATGTATATAAAAGTCCCCCCTTGGCTTGTGCTCGCACACATCTTTCATGAAAACGCATCTATTTTCTGCATATAACATATCTTTGCCTAATGGAAATACACTCAAAAATTGTTTACATATTCTATTATATACGCATACGATTGCAGTATGCAAAATGCAACTTCCTTTCAACAAACCCCAAACACAACTGCCTCTTATATTAACACACAAGGCAGCACAAGAAAAGTAGAAAACAAACCATAACTCTAATGGCGCAAAACATCAACAGCTTCCTATAAGCAAACTTTTAAAAATCTCCCGAAAAAATTCATCATTAACAGACTCCTCTCCTTTATTACAAAACTTAATTTGGAAAAAAAAATCTCTCTGAAAAAACCCTTTGTATACGTTGCATTTTTTTCAAAATCCTTTAACTTATACTCTACAATTACCACCCCTCCAGCCCCAGCCCTAAAAGTAGGCAATAATTTGTATGAAAAACTTTTAAAAAACTCCTAAAAATAGACAACACTTAATGCAATTTTTAAAAGCCCACATAAATTAACACACACACGCACCCGTATTCATATGCCACATTAATGCATTTGATTCACTCTCTTTCTGTACTCCGGTACATAGGCCTAACAAATCGCTCTCCTACCTTCTTTTAGGCTTTTTATCCTTAAAAGCAAAACTTTGTTTCTAACCTTTAAGTTAAAAAGAGACAAAATATCTTGGTTTTTGTTAAAAAAAAGTCTATTGCAAACTGCAACAAAAATTGCATTTCATACAAAAAACTATATATAAAATGCAGCATCATCTATCTTCAAAAGCAATAACAAAAAAAGCCGGTTTAAAAAAATGCTCTTTTTCCTATACGCTCTCTTTCTATCTCTGCCTCAAATTGAAATTGCTCCCAAAAAGACCCACTTGTATGCATCCAAATTTTTTGCAGTGTTTATAGTTTTTGTGTTCCAAAACCTGCTCGCTTGCTCTCCATATTATCTTTATATAAATTTTTATGCAAAAGGGGCATTTTTGCATTACCATGCGCATGCCTTTCTTTGTCTTTTTGCATTTTCTAGGTATATAGCTAGAAAAACATAAAAAAAGAACTCATACATCTAAATAAAAACAAACCAATACTTATGCAATTTTATTCATGGGCTGTGTATGTGTAGGGATTTATGCGTTTCTGTGTCTGTGTTGTTGTTGGTTTTTTGCGAGTAATTGCATTTTAGTATTGGTTGCATGTTGCATGTGGCATGTAACGCATGATGAGAAGGGAACTTATCTGTTCTTTTTATATATTTTTTTTAACTGGTCGAGTAAATGTTAGCATAAGATCTTTAGATCAGGAAAACGATTTGAAAAGTTTTTCTTCCGAGTTTATGTTTTCTGGTAGGGGTAATGATAACTATTTTTTATTAGAAACTGACTTTAAGCTAACTAGAGTAGACTGCAAATATCGCATGTAAATTAAGAGAGGTGACCTAATGTAATCACAAGCAGGGGAAATTTCCCTAACCCAATGTAAATAATACGGGGTTTAAGGAAGGGGTAAAACTAATACTGGTTTTGTATGAGCACTAGGTTGCTATATTAAACCGTACCGCAAAAAAACGTTCGCCGTACACCTTACAATTTGAAGTATTTTTGCAAGGCAATTTCAAAAAAAAATTATTTTTTGCCGAACGTAGGGGTGTCTTTTTTAATTTTTCGCTATAGCTTCGGCATTTAAAGTCAGATTTTAAATTGTGATATATCAATTTTTTTTTGCCTCGAGGAGACCAGTGTTTTACTATAAAGGAAAATCCAAATAAAAAAATTTATAAATGCGACCCCTACATTCGGCAACAAAAAAAAAAAAAAAAATAAAAAAATTTCTGCTGGATTTATCGAAAAAACTTCCTTAGCCAAAGTTTAATGATTTTTTGCGAGCTTTAATTTTCTGACATTAGGATTGTACATTAGGGTGGTAGCAACTGAGATCTGGTGGGTAACTACTAGAACGGGATACTTGAGGTTAATGGCCTTTAGACAGAAAAACATCGATGTATCATGCTCTAAGATCTGACTGTAAATGCCAAATATATAACGAAAAATGTAAAATGGCGACCCCTACGTTCGGCAAAACATTTTTTTTTTAAATTGCCTTGCAAAAATACTTCATATTGGAGGGTGTACGGCGTACGGTCTAGTGCTACATGTTTGTTTTGAGGAAAATAAAATTTGAGTTATTAACCGGGTTACCCTCAGAAAATATTTATTTGTGTGTAAAACTACAATCATAATATATTTTCTATAACCGATTGAGGTTTATTTAAAAAGTAATAGATAAAGTTTGTTTTCAATTGAAGAATCAATTAAAATACATGGAATCATATTGTTTAACTTTTTGTATAAGTCAATAAAAAACAAATTACAACAAAATACGTATCGTTTGTAGGAGTTGATATTTTCTGTCAAATGTTCTATTTTTAGTTTTCTATTTTTAGAAAAAAGAATTTAAATAATTTTGTTGTTTTCTATTTTAAAACAAAAAATTCAAATATTTTCGGTTTTCTTGGTTTATATGCAAAAATATTTCAATTCAAATTACAAGAAGTTCTTTACTCATACACACAAACATATCCGATAAAAATATAAACGTGTGTGTTGTGTGTGTAGTGTTTTGAAAATTCAAACAAAACAAAAAACTTTCAAATATGAAAAAAGAAACCACAAAATTGAAAATTGTTTTAACAGAATTTTAAATTATTTTTATATCTTTTATGGATTGTTTAAACAATGTTTGAAAATAGATAGCAGAATGATTTGAATATAATGAAAAATCAGTAGTCATTTTTTTAATTGTGTTTTCAGTTAATTTAAAATGTATTTTAGGCTGTTTTTAACGATAAAATATTGCGAGTGTATATCCCCCCAAAAGAATTACGATATTCGGATTTCGGCAAGACGAAAATTTCCTGATATTATTTGTCAAAAAATAATATTTTTAATTTAATTGATTGATTGGGCTGCAACACATTAGTTGCCTGGGGAAATTGTAATAATTGGCTGGTTGCTAACCGATTTAAATTGTTATTGCTTTCTTACAGACACAATTCTCTCCGGATCACGATTATTAAATGTTTTTAATTCAAATTAGTTTTAAAATATCAATGTTTTTGAGAAAATATAAAAATTATCATATTTTTCCTTTATAATTGGTTTTTCTAATTTCAGCGAAAGTGCGGTATCCGATTATCTTAATTTTTTGGGCGTACAATATTATTGATAATTTTTTTTTAAATTCAACCAATCAGAACATTTTATTTTTAAATACTTTTTTCTGATTGGTTGATTTTAAAAACATTGATCAATAATATTGCACATGTATGTTTGCCTTTATGAGCACATATCGGAAATAATGAATTTTTTGACACAATGTTAAAGTACACTCATAGAAATAAACCTGTAAAAATAGCAGAAGAAGCTTTTAGAAGCTAGCTCAAGATGATCTTGCAGAAGAAACTATTAAAATTAGCTGATTTTTGTGCTAAGATAAGATCAGCGTAGATAAACCCGTTTAAACACAATTTTAGTTATATTTGAGTTAAATTTTAGTTAATTGAAAACGACAAACCAATAGTAGATTTAAAATAGTTAAAATAAACCGTTATATCTACAAAATTTTTCTCATTTTTAAACTAAATTTTGTTAAATACAAATAGCAGTTTATCCTCCTAAAATCAACAGAAATATTTGCTAAAAAATTGTAAACTGATCTTTTTAAAAGGCTAAATATTTTAAAAGTCTTATTTGTATTAAAAAAATAAAGAAAAAAAAAATATGAAAATTATTTTGTTTTTATGAATTTTTGGTCTACTAATTATTTACCAAAATGAATTTAGCCATCTGTCATCTTGGAAATTGAAAGTGGTTATTGAGTATTCTATGAGGGCAGTACGAAATGTTCTTAGCCTGACATCTATGTCAGGCCATCTCTAGATGGCGATATAAATAGCAAAAAGCTTTGTATAATGGAAACTTCCATCCGTCATATGAACACATGTTAAATTTCATTTCGATCTGTCAACTCATTCGTATAGTAACAGGTGTTGAAAAAAGGCGCTTCAGTGATTTTTTTATAATGGAAAAATAAGAAACTCCTGGTGTGGTTAAATCATAGCTGTTAAGTAATGATTACTAATCATAATAATTAGTAATTAGATTACTTTTTTTTTAAGGTGAAGTAATGATTAAACTACGATTATATTCAGTTTCGAACGATTACTAATTGATTATGATTCCAAATAATCTAGAAGTAATCAGAATTATTTTTAATTACGACAAAATATAATCAAAAAGAATCATAAATAAAAAATAAAAAAACCAAAGTAATTTCTATATTTTTACCATCAAAACTTATCCAAAATGTTTTTTCAAATTTCAAATGACATTTCAGAACATTTCAATCACGCAAAAATTCTACTACGGCACTGTAACTCATGCCGAATATTTTTGAAAATAATCAAAAACAATCAAAAGTAATCTTTGAAAGTAGTCGAATTATTTTTTGATTACTTTTGATTCTTTTTGATTATTTTATGGTAATCTCAAGTAATCTTGATTACTTTTAGATTATTTGTAATCATAATCAATTAGTAATCAGAAATTGTTTAATAGAGAATTATATAATCAATACAATTCTTTTAAAAATGTAATCTAATTGATTAGTAATCGTAATCGAAATTTAACAGCTATGGATTAAATATTTACATTAGAAAGGTTTATTGGGACAAGAAATTCATAATGACATGCTGAATGTGTTAGATAAAAGTGCAACAGTAAGAAATTGGGTTGCTTATTTAAATGTGGTCGTAGAAGCCTTGAAGATGAACCACGAAGTGGACGTCCAAAAACTGCAACAATGCCAGAAATCATAGCTAAAGTCCATTATATGGTATTAGATGATCGGCGAGTGAAAGTGCGTGAAATAGGTAATGCCATAGGCATTTCAAATAATCGAGTACATTTTATTTTGCATCAAGAATTACAGATGAAAAAGCTTTCTGCAAGATGGGTGCCGTATTTGTTAACAGTTGAAAAACCCATTCGAATGAACATTTCTCATCATGATCTGGGATAGAATTGCTAGAAAAACGTTGCACTAACTGTATTAAAGTTTTAGGAGATTATATTGAAAAATAATATTCATTTTAAAAATCTAGTTCTTGTTTTTCATTGTTAGGCTAAGAACATTTCGAACTGCCCTCGTACATAAAGTAAGTTGATTAATTTGTTTTTTTTTTATTTTAGTTTGTTTTTCAAAAAAAAAAAAATAAATTGCAATATGCATCGATATAACTGACTACCATTGCCGACATTGTTGAAATACTGTTAACCTAATACCATTACCGAAATAACCGAAATTCCGTTATCCTAAAAATACCGTTACCTAAGTAACGGAAATACCGTCATTCTTAAAATACCGATGTGGAAATTAATGAAAAAGTGTTAACTTAAAAATACCGTTACCTAAATCAGAGACTATTAATTATAGAGATAGGAAATCAAAACTTACACTACGCAGCGGTAAGGGGCGCTGAAATTTAGTATCACCTGAGCAACTCTTTACTATCGCTTTAGTATTAGCTGAGCCTATATTTAAAAACTCAAAAATTGCTGAAACCTGCGCAAAATAATAAAAAATCAAGCGCAAAATATGTTTCAATAATAAAATTTGAGAATTCCTTTTTTTTATTTGCTTTTTTGTTTGTTATTATTTCAATTTAAATAAAAAAAGAAAATTGTCAATTTTTTGAACAAAGTGCCATCTAGTGATAACGATGTCAATAAACGTAAATAAATGAAATAGAAAGTAAATTCTCAAAATAATGAATTTTGGCAATTTTTAATAAAAATGAAAATTTTCCCAATAAATAAAAATCGACAAATCGAAATTTAAATAAGTTAAAAAAATATGGGACAATCTTTTTCCGCCGACCTTTTTACCCCAAGGTCCAGTTAAAACTTAGCCGACAGTAAAATTCAAATTTTATATGAAAAACAATAACAAATGTGTCAGTTAAATCCCCAGTTAGTAGCTAATTGAAGATTCAGTAATCAGGCCTTAGCAAAAGAAAGAAAAATTAATGGTCTCCGCTATCACAATATATAAATGGAGAATTTGCTTGTATTGCCGTTATCTTTATTTTCAGAATTGGGATTATTTTTTCGTTAGTTTAGTTAGTTAGGAACTTCTTTTCCACAGAAGGCTTTTTAGTGACGCCGAGGTTGTAACTGCCCCAGAGCAGAAAACACCTAAGCCCATTAAATACACTTAAAATATTTGATATGTAAATACCACTGCAAATGTAATTATAAACAAATGAAATCTCGTTTAAAAGAAGAACCACTCACATTTCATTAAATTCAATTTACATTTTCGTTTGTTTTGGACTGTTAATAAAATGTACCACAAATTAGTCAAAAGAACTAACAAAAATTGCTTACATTTTTTTGGTGTATATATTAAAAAAAAAAACAAAATGATTGAATAAAATGCATGTTACGACTTCTAACTGTGGGTCTCATACTTCAGGTTTAAACTTTAGTTAACAGTTAACCCAAAAATTTGTTGTTGTTTTGTGTACATTTTTTTGACATTTTCTTTTGTTTATAGTTAAGTTAAAGTTAAACCTACAGTATGAGACCCACCGTAAGTATTTTCTATTGTTTATTTTTTTTAATGACTTACGAATGTAATTAAAATTTACATTTCTTATACAAATGAATGTTATTTTTTTCACTTAAAATAACCAAGCTGAAATACCACTTAAACAACTAACAAATTCTGACTTCAGGAGTTGCCTGAGTGAAAGGATTTGTTGACTTTAAGTGCACCGGTCATGTGTAGCTTATTGGGAAAGAACTACGTCTTAAGGAAACCCTCAAAGAAATCTTCTAGCGGGTTCTAAACACAAATTGTGATTACAGAAGGATTTTTTTAAAAATAAGAAAGTAAATGAAACAAATGTGAAAAAAAATGTTTGGTGTGATTGCTTTTGCCGCCAAGAGAGGGCGCTAAGCTCAGAGAATTTTATGCAAAAATGACTTAACAGAAAAATTGGTTTTAATTGTTTCACGAAAATTATTCTCTTTTTTAATTACTTCAGTATATTTGTAGTTAAATTAAAATATGGATTTTAGTATATGTTAACAAAACAATTATTTTTTATTGCTCCGAAAAATACATTTTTTTTTTGTTAAAAATCCAAAAATTACTTAAGCTTGATGGGGTATAAAAAATTATATAAAATTATATATTATTTTTTTCCTTTTTTGGAAATTTATGCTGTTTTATAATAGATCATTAAAAAATTAGTCACTATTTTTACCACAATTTAAAAAAATGGATTTTTTGAAATGCCTAAATTCATGATTTTTACACAAATTTCACGCATTTAAGAGTGTTTAGTATTAAAACCATGTTAATCTTCTATCTTAGGTATAGGATGTGTTGAGCAGACTTTTGTAAAACACTACGAGGAACATTTTTGTGGAACATTCTAACCCTCTAACTCTTCAATGAAAGGGAATTTTTTGGCCCCTTCTTAAAAAAGGACAAAAACGACCCGTAAGTTGAAGAGTTAGAGGGTTAAAATGTTCCACAAAAATGTTACTCGTAGTGTTTTACATAAGTTCGCTAAACATATCCTATACCTAAAATGGAAGATTCCCATGGTTTCTCTATAAAATCCAGATTAGTGGGACATTTAAGCACCAATTCTGAGTAAGTACGAAATTAACCCTTAAACAAATTTTAAGTTTTTACTTATTACTGGCACTTAAGTTAAATTTTCAATGCTGATGTCTTCAAAGACTTATAGTAGAATTTCATGACAAATATTTTTGCGGAACATTTTAACCCTCTAACTTTTCAACTTACGGGTCGTTTTTGTCCGTTTTAAAAAGGGGCCAAAAAAGGCCCTTTAATTGAAGAGTAAGAAGGTTAAAATGTTCCACAAAAATATTCCCCATAGTGTTTTACATAAGTTCGCTAAACATACCCTATACCGAAAATGGAGGATTCACATGATTTCCTGTTTTAATCTTATTTAATATGTTTTAGAACATCATTTTAACCCTACGGGGAAAGGGACCGGTCCCAGATGACACGCAGGATACGTCCCAAGGGGGCAGAGACAGGTCGTTGATCGGTCTTTTTCTTTGAAAGAGACATATCACTTTAACATGGCGTTGTCATTGTAAATGACGTATTGCCACAGATTACACACCTTTCGACATGTCGCAGGTCTAGCCCCAAAGGACATGTTGCCTATCTGACTTAAAGAGACATGTCACCGAAGGAACCCAAAAGGTTCCGCCAAAGAATGAGTCACACTTTGTATATTTTGTGACATGTCACCCAACTAACCTAAAAGGAACTGATACAGAACCAGTCGCATTACAAAACTGACAAAAACAGTGACAAAACTGATGTGAATGGAAATTGTTATGGTTTTGGTATTATAAGTAAAATTTTCACAGCAAAATCTTGACAAAATTGTTATTTAATAAAAGGCACAAATATTTTCATTTGTCAATAAATTAAAATATAAAAATTTGTTTTTTTTTTTTGAAGAATTTTGGTATGTTTTTTCACAGAAATAAAATATGAAATACATATTCCTTTTTTAAGATGTTCTTTTAAGATATAAGATATATATATGCGTCGAACCTTTTACCGATTCTAAAATTCCTGTAAAATCCTCCAAAAGATTAGAACTGAAGTTGTTAGCAATAAGCTCAGGGTTCTTGATGCTAAAATATAAAGAAAACTCCAAGTGCTTAGATCTAGAACTAAAATTCTTCATTGAACTTACGAAAAAAATTCTATGAAATTGTTCATCATGAAGGATATTTCTATCAGTGTACTAAGAAACCAACCAATTGTGGGCGCTGTGGTGTAATGGTTAGCGCGTTGGAGTGTTACACGTGAGATTGCGGGTCCGATCCCCAACCAAGGCAACATCAATTTATGAATAATATAAATATGTATGCGTTTTTCTATCCCTCATACATATCGCAGCGTCCTCCTTCGGTGTTCCCAGGGCTATGAACTAAAAAGCTTCAACAAAGTTCGCCAAATCACCATCAGATGGAGCGCAACAACTGTTCTAAAATTCAACATCTCGCGCAATTACAGTGTTGCCATATTTGAAGCCCTTTCTTTCACCACCTTTCACTTCTTCTCTATCCCCATTCCAAAGGAAGCAACACGTTATTTAATAGGAAGAATTTCCTGAGTGTTGCTTCTCTTTAAAAAAAAATAAAGTCTTACTTGTGGTTTTTTTATAACACATTTATCCAGTTAAGTGATATGTCCTTTTTGCACCAGTCTTGGGGCCAGTCCTTTAAGTATAATTGACAGCACTTCACCCAGAGAAATAATAAATTATACCAGTCCTGCGACAAGACCATCTTTAACCACTCACGGGATATGTACTTTGAGAACAATTCAGTGGTATGTCATCATTTCACCAGTCGCGAGACCAGTCCTTTAAGTATAATTGACACTGTTTAACCCACAGCAATAGTAAATTATACCAGCCCTGCTGCAAGTCCTTCATTAACCAGTCACGGGATACGTACTTTGAGGGCAATTTAGTGGTATGTCCTCTTTTTACCAGTCACGGGATAGGTACTTTGAGGACGATTAAGTGGTATGCCACCGTTTCACCAGTCATGGGACTAGTCCTTTAAGTATAATTGTCACTGCTTAACCCACAGCAATGGTAAATTATACCAATCCTGTGACAAGTCTTGATTTAACCACTCACAGGATAGGTACTTTCAGGGCAATTGACCTATCATTCCCCGTAGGGAAGCGTTTAAAACCCATTTTTTGTGAAAGGCATTTTTTTTTATTAATGGATCGATTTTAACCAAATTTAGGACAAACATGGACTAACCTTATATCAATTTACGTGCTAAATTTGATCGCAATCGGATAATTTTTGCAGGTTTTATAATGATTTTAAAATAAAGGATATATGGCAAGGCTAAGAGTCCTTGCTTCGATTTTGATAAAAATTGACACAAACGTTTCCAGTTTTATGTGCATCTCAATAGATACTTTTTGTAATTTTACTTTATGTAGCTAATATAATATTTTTAATTTTCAGGACCTATGGGAGGTGGGCGTGTGCACTGTGCGTCGCCTCTGCGTAAGATAACAATGCCCTCAAATGGCAAGTAGAGAATGTCCAATGTGGCATCAGCTGTTTGGCACGTAACACTGTTGTGTTGGAACCGCATGTCGTTCACATTAATATCATCCAATTTTGGCCAAAACAAGTTGGTTATCTAAAGCTTATTTACAGAAAGAAGATGAAAAGTTTAAATTTTAACAGATACAAGGGAATCACCAAACTGGCGCAGTTTCGTCTCACCCAATTACTCGTCAGTGATTAGTTAATGTATTAATTGATCGAGTTAATTTTTAATTTGTCCCTATATGAAAAATCTTTTGTGATTGCCATAATCGCGAATCGAACCGGTAACCCTATAATAGGTTATGACGCGTATCATCATTTCTTAACGATATACATCAAGGTTGGCCCAGCAATACGTGTGGTTAAATGAAGTTTTGTCAATCATAGCCTAGGCAATGTATGTTTGTAATCATAAGAGCCAGAATTAACAAATACATGAGCAATTAGAATGTTTTATTTCTTAATCCTATTGTTATCTCCTTTTCACAAGTAATGGTTATCATCGATCGGTAGCGCTCTCCCTTGACGGTAGTATCAATGCCATTATTGGTTTGGAAGAAGTACGGTTGATATCACAATCCATACCAACAGTGACGTTCTGCCGACGCATTATCACTTAGTGGACCTCGTATGGATTAGTACTGTCCCAAATCTGGCAATTTTGCTTGTGAAGATGACTACTTTGCTGAAATCGGAACATTCATTTTAATAATAAAATTTTATTATTTTGTTTGTCTAAAATATAAAAAAAATAAAAAATTAAGAAAATTTAAAACAGCATAGTCACCATAATCTGTAAAAATCTACCCATCCCTCTTAGAAAATCCCTTTTTGTTTAACAAGGCATTTCATATGTCTCACTGTGATTTTAATAAAATTTCAATATGTAGTAAAAAAAAACTTGTTTTTAGCCATCCAATCATCCAAACAATATGTTAAAGCACTTATTTGTCTTACCATTATATGTGTAACCGTGTTAGCAAAACATACATTATTTTATTTTTTTAATTTTATTTTATCGGGATATACATTAATTGCATCAAAAGAATTAAATATGCTAAAAATCCCAAACGTATTTAACAAACTGTGAAAAATAATCCGCTGCAGGCATGTCCCTATCCGGATTTCATTCTTGCCTAAGGAAATCGTCAGGGGACAACGTTTTTAGAATTTCTGGAAATATTTGTTAAGTTATATTACAAACTCAATGAGAATTTTTTGTTCTCGTCTAGGAGCGTTATTAAACATTTAAAATATCAAAGAAAAAACAAAAAACCAACAGAAAATTTTTCAGTTTTTAGCGAGTTGGGCTGCCACACATTAAATTGTGAGTTTGATCGCCACCGACGGCAACATCAATTTACGAAAAATAATATGTATTAATTTTTTATATATATCCCTGCGTCATCCTTCAGTGTTCCAATAGCACTTAAACCCACCGAAGCAAGATAACATAACAGAGCTATGAATTAAAAAGCTTAAACAAAGTTCGCCAACTCTCCATCAGAAAGCGTGCAACAACTGCTCTAAGATTCAACAATTCGCGCAATTATAGTGTTGCCATACTTAAAGCCCTTTATCTTTTATTACCTTTCATGTCTTATACATTTAGGGGAAATGGGTCTTTCTACAAAGGTGCACTTAGTGCAAAAAGTTTTCTGACTGTCACTCACTTGGGAGTGACCAGAAACGATTCCTCTGTTTGAATGTCCAAGCAGCTCACTACTTCCGGTCTTAGACCAAGTATTTCCCGGGCAATGGCTTTTCAGATACCTCTGATAGCTAGCTAGTGTGAGAAGGCGCTCGGTCATGTAGCCTGAATGGTTAAATTACATCTTAACGTCTCAGGTAAGTAGGTAAATGGACATGAATATTTACTGAAGCATGACCGCATCGTGGATGTGGTAATTAATCCCGAATCCACTGTCTGCCTGGAGGCGTTGCTGGCAGCCCCAGCTCCAGGATCGGATGCTTTAGCCCAATCAGCTACTCATCTTAAATTTTTAAGATTACAGAAACCACAAGTGGCCCTATGTTCCGTATAGGAACTACGGGAACTTATATATATATATATGTCTTATACATTCCCTTTCCAAAGAAAGCAATAGAATAATTAAGAGGAAGAATTCCTAAAGTGCTACTTTCTAATAACAAATTGGAATATTTCTCATATGATAATCTCCGATGCTGATAAAATTTGGATATGTTGTAGAGAAAATAATTCTTAGGTTGGGACGTCTGAGATTATGCCGGTACCTTTTTTGTACTCTTTTCGTTTTTTGTTAAGAAGTTATTATAAAATATAAATTTATTTTAGGTGACATACATATGTATTAGTAAGACCTCAAAATCTCATATATTAATCCTTATTAAGTTTCAGCGGATATGTTTTGTTTTCTTTTTTCGATATTCGTGTTGGTACAGCTCTTATCCAATTTCTGTAGAAGCTCGTTTTTGGTATTTTTGTAATAACTTGGTAACTCTGTGAAAAATTTAGGCATTAATGGCGGATTATGGGACCGCAAACGTAAATGTAATGTAACTGTAGCGTGCCGTAGCTAAAAAGTACACTTATAGAATACCGTAACCGACATTACTATTTAGCATGTAATTCATGTGGTTTTTTATTTTATTCTAAATTTTTCCATTTATTTGTTAATTTTTATTTCTTATTTGTTGTTTGAACCTTTTTTTTCTTTATTCGTTTCATATTTTTTCCTACTAAAAACATTCAGCTGTTTCGATGACGGATAGAAAATTCTGATTTCAACAGAATGATCCGGCAAGTACGTAACCATTTATATATGGGTTTTCCAATAAGGACTTGACAACTGTTTTTTTTTAAATAACGTACGTCGCGTCAAATGGTCCATCGGCTTCAATTCTTGAGTCAGCTTGATCTTGTATGGGTGTAAACCAAGATCTTTACGCAAAATTCGCCATAAAGTGGTCTTGGCGATGCCCAGTTCTTGAGAACGCCGCGGAATCGATTGATTTGGATCGTTTGCTACGGACGCCTGAACGGCAGCGATATTTTCGTCACTTCGACCAACCCGTTGTCTCACTGGCACGGCAGCATCACACAATGAATATGTAGACTCAAATTTTTGCACTAAACTTGTTATTGCTTGTCTACTAGGGCGAGAATAACGACCGAAAATTGGAGTTAACGCCCTGAAAGTTGCGGTCACCGACTCCGAATTTCGGTAGTACATTTTCGCATCCGTTGTTCGTTCATGTACTTTACCATGATGAAAATGTTGAGTTTAATGAAAAAAAGGAAAGTACCAGTTAGATGATCAGTGAAATAGTGCGTTCACAAATTAAATTCAAAGTTGTCAAGTAGCTATTGGAAAACCCTTTATATATACAGTGGTGGCCACAAATTTAAGACCATTCAAGTTTTTTTTAAAATTTTATTGTTGTTTTTAAAGATCAAACTAGTGGCTAAATTAGCCACGAAAGGCAAGGAGATAGCTCAGAAAATTGTACAGAATTTTAACATAATGTTTGTTTTTTCATTTTGTTACTTGTTTTAAGTGGGCGTGGCTTTTAGCGAAAAATTAGCGATATCAACCTTTTATCAAATTACATGGTAAAATTTAGGCAGTACTGATCGGTTTTGTAAACACTGTATATTTTTAAAAATCCTATAAAATTTCCTTAAGTCTTGCATTATTTTTATCTACAAATAGTCGCCAAACTTAAAATTGCAGCACTTTAAACATGACCAAATTTTTCTTTGTTTTTAGCGATGTTCTAAAACGCGAACAATCGCGAATTTCAAAAAAAAGTCTTCAACACGTGTTCATTTAAATCGACTATAGATTATGATATGTAAATTTGACATTTCAATCACAAACTTCTCCGACCAAAAGAGTAAAAAATTTGCTTTTCTATAGAATGTCCTTAAAAATAGGACATGGCTGGATATGCTTGAACATGTTATATATACCGATGGATGCGCCTCAAGAAAACCTTTAATATGATACCCATATTGAGTATGTTGTCTCAAGTTCAGTTAAAATGCAAAATTCTTACAAAAACTAAAAAATACCTTTTTTAAAATTGGTCCAACTCGTGAGATCTTATTGCCAGACCCGAAATATCTTGGTGATTCCCAAGATATTTCGGGTTTATTTTGAGTGGGGCACATTTTTTACTTTTTTTTTTCTCTCGATATAAGGTGAGTCGCTCTAATGTATATATTACCGTCGTTACTATAAGGAGGATAGGGCCTCAGTTATAGTTGGTACAATTTCCAAAAAATTTTGTCTCCATAATCAATCCAATAATACACATTGTTTGAGTGCTATGACGTACCGAAAATTTAAAACTTTCAGCATTAGGGACAATCTATTATATATATTAAAAATTATTTATGTTGAAAATATCCTCTTTTGGATTCCGAAACCCGTTTCTGAAAATTTTTTATTTTTAAATGGATTATAAGCATATGTTTGATATTTTAATATGTATATGAATTTTGTTGTTTGGCACTTTGTAAAAGCCTATTAAATGATTTTTATTACATTTGTATTGCCCAATATTTCGATCAAAATCTTTAATCACCTTCAACGGGTATTTAAAATATTTAGTAACGATTACAAGGTATTTTAATAGGTTTTTACAAAGTGTCAAACAACAAAATTCATGTAAATATTAAAACATCAAATATATGCTTATAATCCCTTTAAAAATAAAAAGTTTTCAGAAACGGATTTTCAGAGGATATTTTCAATATAAATAATTATAATATAATATAAATAATTATAATATAAGAAAATAAAAATCATTTATTTGAGCCAAAAAACAAAGTTAGGATTTTTATTTTTGTTCAAAATGTACGCTGCCATTAACGGAGAAAGTAAAAAAATATTTTTCTTGTAAATTTTAAGACAAATCAACTTAAACCTCCTTTATCGTTTTTCTCGATGCCGATTTTTTGGCATATGGTTCAAACTGAAAATAAATAAAAAATTTTCTGAAAAAATTAAAAAAAAATATTGTATATAAAAAAATTATAGCAGTAGGAAACCAAAATTAACTGCTAAAGAGCCGAAATGGATCGGTGTAACCGTTGTCCTGTGGCACATTTTCAGAGAAGGCGGTAGAAAATCTATAACTTTTGAAGAGTTATTATTAAGCTTTCATTTAAGTTATCGGTCATAAAAATCGAGCGACAACAAGAATATATATAAAAGCGCTTACGTATTATAACACTATGCGACAGTCAAAATCGGGATGGGATGAAACCAACGGGAAATGTTATATCGGTCAGAAACAAGTTATACGTGTCCCGGCGTTTCGCTGGGTCACGTCTAGGAATCGAGATATATCTTTTTTTTTGACATAACTCGAGAACTACTAGTCCGATTTTGTTCAAACAATTTTAAAAAAATCAAAAATTCCTTTAATCTGTTCATATAACGTTTTTCTATATACTCAAAAGTTTTGCCGGTAAAAATAAATGTTTGTTACCGCTACCATAAAAATCAATAACCTTTTGTTTATTACTTTTTTTTTAATATTTTAGGTAAAAAATATTTTTTTCTTCATACATTTATTTTTACCGGCAAAACTGTTGAGTATATAGAAAAACGTTATATGAACATATTAAAGGAATTGTAATTTTTAATTTTTTTAAAATTGTTTGAGCAAAATCGGACTAGTGGTTCTCGAGTTATGTCAAAAAAAAAAGACCACCAAATGTCAAATCGATATATATTTTGATTCCTAGGGTTGACCCAGCGAAACGCCGGGACTCGTATAACTTCTTTTTTACCGATATAACTTTCCCCGGTAGTTTGAACCCTTCCCGATCACTGACCCCTACCATTTTGTCTTACAGTGTAATTTGAAAGCCTTATAATACGTCTGTAAAATTAATTTTATATGAAAAAAATGTTTTATAAGCCATTTATAAGTTGTGTTTTTGTTAAATATCAGCATAAAACTGTAAAGTTGTGTTAATTTTGACCATTATGTTCAGCTGCAATCGCTTTTTGTATGTAGTGCAGGTGAGTAAAAAAAATTACTCCCAAATTTACCAGTTATAAAATTATTTGAAAACAAAGAAATATTTTCTTTCTTTTCTTTACTTAAAGTTTCACAATTTATATTTTCTGTAATTTCAGCATAAACAAAAAAGGCATTTTGAATTACCCTGTTCGCTGTTAATAATTTAAGGTGTGCATTTTTGGTTTCTGAGATTCTTAAGTAACCTCTTTCAAATGAAATAGTTTATAAATCTGAGCTACTGAAAAAATGGACTTTTGGCCGCCTTCTCTAAATATGTGCCCTTTTAAAAAAACTAACGAGGTACAACATGCAATCATATCTTTTTCTGATGTTGGCCAAAACAAAATTTGTTCCGAAAAATGCTGGATCATGCTGTATTCATTTATATGCACCGTATATCTAATATGATGAAATACGATCCGAATTGGATGTGACATAATGATAATCAAAAACTAATTTCAATAGAATAGACGATTTAATGCAATATGAGCGAACTTTGAATGAAGTATTTTTGTCTAATGGTATCAAATAAAATGTAACTTTATTGTACTAAATCTAATTATATATAATAAGATAAACTCATTTTTCGGGTCGTATTTCATCATATTAGATCCAAGGTGTATCTAAATTAATACAGTACGATCCACCACTTTTCGGATCAAATTGTAGTTTAGGCTATACCAAAAAAAGATGCGTTTGTATTTTATAACATCTAAATTTTTTTACTTGGGTTGTGAGAATAATGGTTACATTTAAGGTTACGTTTTAAAAAAATAACGGTTACGTTATTTGATTCGGTTACGGTATTCAATTTGAATCGGTATTTTAGCGGTTACGGTTTCCAGCCGTGATATATATAGAAATAAACTTATATTCATCATACGCTCCGTGGTACATAAAAAGAAATGCCCAAAAGTATGCTACATTATTTGCAGATAATTTACAAAATCAAGTACCACAGTCAGTGGTGCCAGATTTTTTTCACAAAAATGCAAATATAAATCATTCAAAATCATAAAGAAAAAAAAAAATCGTCAACAAATTGTCATCGAAAAAAATGGAATGAATTCTCTGACCAAACTTAAGGAATTCAATGAATTCTTTAATTCATTATGTTTTCATTCGTTCATAAAACATAATGCATTCATTATAGTTAATTCTAGTGAATTCAACTTTTTGTCAAGGAATTAATTTTCTAGTGAATGAATTCCCTGGGTATTCATTCAATTGCACACTTAATTCTATAAAGGAATTAATTTTTCATCAACTTCTCTTAGGAGTTAACTTGATCCTTTAATTAATTTTCATTTTATTCCTTGAGAGAATCAACATTTTCTTAACTTATTAGTTAATTCGCTTAATGCCAAGAATATAAAAATATATCGATTGTGGCAAATATGAAAAAAATTCGTTAACAAATATGGCTTTTTGACAGCTAAGCGCCTTATTAATATATTTAAAATAATATATTACATTAGTTTTTTATCAATAAGGTTTGTTTTTCGTTTTTTGGGTCAGCGAATTCCTTTGCTAAATTAAAATTTTTTAGAAAAGTGTTGTTTTTTCAAACGAGTGATATAGACCAACTGCAATTAATATTGTAATTAATATGCATTTTTATTAATATTAATTTAGTAGGTTTGAGCTTCTTTGTATTTATGCACAGGAATTAATTCCTGGTTTTTTCTTATTGATGAATTCAATAAACTTTCAATGTAAATTGTTTTTGTAACAAAAACAATTTCTATAGAAACAACGCAACACTTCACCAAAGTGATTTAGAAAATAACCCCCCAAAGTTTTTGGAATTCATACCAGTTAATTTTTTTAAAGTTCTGCACAAGTTTTAATTATACTTTAGCCACAATTGGCTTACTGTTTGTTAAGTTTGACCAAAAACTGAATTAACTCGATTTGAATAAATTCGTTAGTGAATGAATTCTTTCATTTAATGCTTAATGTTTTGGTAAAGGAATTCGTTTGCTAAATTTAGATTCTTTGAATTAATGCACAGGGATTAATTCCTTGTTTTTTTTCTAATTAATGAATTCATGTCTTGAATTAAAAAATTAAGGGGAATTCATCCCAAAAACTAATTAATTCATTAAAGAGCTGCACAAGTTTTACTTATGCTGTAGCCACAAGTTTGTTAAGTTTGTTCGAAATTTAGCTAAATATTTCTCCAAATTAAAGAGCGCCTATATTTGACTTACTGAAATTTTAAAACTTACACCAGATTTGAGCATTTATATTTTGTTTTTTTTTTATTAGTTATTTTTTAATTCCTTTTATTTGCTTGAAATATTTTTAATTCGATTAAGTTGGGTATGACGAGCTTCGATTATAAATTAATCAAATTAGTAGAGATAGTACTTTTTAAAAGTGGACTTACTCTAAATATGGTTAGTTCAGTACATGCAATCGCTTTGCTGCTTAATTCGACTTGGCTTACTATAGTCCCGCCTTTAGTTTTAAATCAAAATTGTTTCATAATTTTAAATGCTTGCCAATATTATCGCTCGTAAGGTCTTTTAGAAGTTTTATAATTTTAACAAGCGCATTTCTGTATTTTTACCAGTGATTTTTTGAAGAAGAAGATTAAGAAATTTGAAAACAGACTAAGAACAAAGAGTCTAAAATTTCTATAAAATTTTTGTATTAAAGTTGACACCGTCAAAAAAATATTTTCGTCATCTTTGTAATTACAAATAATTGAATTAATGCTTAAATTTTTTTTGTTAATCATTTTTCAATACAAACCTATTTTTCCCCTTTAAGCGTTTTGCGGACAATAGAAACAAAAAAAGCGGTTATAAACGAACAATTTTAATTTTTAAAATTCTTTCTTTTTAAGTTTTACTTAAAATTTGTTTAAAAAATCTGTATTTTGCAGAAATCGTCAAAACTTATTGTATTCTTAACAAAAAATCGTCAATAATCATTTGGCAGTTTTTCACTAAACAAATCGTCAAAATGCAATAAAATCGTTGCGTCTGGCACAACTGAAGACAATGCGTATACGTTATATTAATCTAAATATCACTCATACAACATGTAGTACTCCGTTTACAGTAAATAAAATTCAATAACATTTGAATGATATAGAACATTAAAATTTTATTAAAAATTTAATAAATTAATGTAATTTTTAATATCACTTAAAATAATTTTATTAATTTCCTGTACTTACCCTCCAAAATGTACTCATATAAAATCTTATGATCATTAGAATATCACAATAATGTTGCAGTTCTTGTTGTAATAACTTAATATTTCTTAACATTATGGGGAGGGAGGATTGAGTGTTTTTTCTTGTTCGTTTTCTAGTTACTATATAGTTACGCGTTTCTTTTTTTTTATAAATTTAGTTGTACTAAATAGAATTAATTTTGATAACAAAAATACGTTTTTTTTTCTTTTTGATTCAGGTAATTTTGTAGTTTGATTTTTGTTTAATTTTCTTTTAGAATGTTTAAGATCGAAAGTTTTTAAATGAGTTTTTGAACAAAACAATATGAAAATTTGCCAAAGACAATTTTTTTGAAGGGAAAAATTTTTGTTTTTATACGTCTGAATTAATTGAATTTTGTATAATGATGACGAAGCCAAAATTCAATAGCCAGTTTGTGCAATAAAGCCGAAATATTTTTCTTAAATCTTGTTTAGTGAACATAAAACATAAAAATGGCCGGTTTAAGAGGAAAAATTGAAAAATTATTGTGTATAAAAAATTCAGACGTTATGGAGGTAAAAGAAAAAAGTTGTTGTTGCTTTTTCTTTAAAAGTTATTTGTTGGTATTTAACGGTAGTAACTATTTTTGTTGTTTTAGTGGAGTTTTTATTTTGGTTGAAAACGTTTTAAAAATAAATTTTTTCGTTTTTTTTATTAAGGTGTTTAAAAATTTTGAGTTCTATTGTTTTTGTAAATAGAGATGGCCAACGGTTATTATGTAAAAAAATTTTGAAATTTCACATTTTTTTCAAAGTTTGTTTTTTTTTTTTTGGGTTATTAAAGTCACATTGTCTTTGTTAGTTCTTTGCGTTTAAGTTTCATTACTTTTCATGGTTTAGCATTTCACTCAAGATGGTGTGGCAGCACTTAAATAATATGGCGGTTGAAAATTATAGGGAAAATTATAAAAAGACACACTTAATACGATGATGGCAAACATGATGAGATTTGTTAGAAATTATAGCAAAAATAAATTAAATTTTATTTTAAACTAAATTTAATAAAATTTGTTCGCCAAAATTGTCGCTAGTTCCAAAAAGTTTCTATTCAAAAATTTGTTTCCATTTTTTTCAAGGTCTTTAAATTTCTAGTCTTTTTAAAGATTTCTTCACTTTTCCGTTTAAGGTTTTCACTTTTTCTTTCTTTTCATAAGCAAAAAGAAGGTCAAACTTAAAATCGAATGGATTTTGGTTGTTCAAGTCGAAAAATTGTGTAAAAAATTTTTAAAGTTTTTGGTGGAATTTTTTTTCTTTTTTTTTTTTTTGTAAATTTTTTTTTTCCCAAAAGTAGTAACAGTTGTTAACTAAACAAAGAATAAATGATGTGTGTATAGTATTGTATTTAGTTTTATTAATTTATTTTAAATATATTATAAAAATTTGTTGTGTTGTTTAGTCTGCCTGCTGCCGTACACTAAAAAAATGCCGCGTTTAAACATTCGCGTTTAGTAAATTTCTATGTGTGGCCGTGCAACATAAAAATGTTGTTGATAACAACTACAAGAACAACAACAACAACAACAAAAACAGCAGCGACATGAACTAGCAGTAATAATGGAGAACTTTAAACAACTATACATACAATAATATAACAACTACAACAACACCAACTAGAATAACAACAAAAAACACTTTAACAGCAACAATAAACAGCGACAATATACGGCGGCTGTAGCCAATACACACACACACACACGCTTACACTTGCCATTATACATTTTTACACACATATAGAGAATTATAACACAAACATACATAGCTTTAGTTTTTAAACGTCACCGTCATCGTTTTTGGTTGTTGTTAATGATGATTATGATGTTGCTGATGTTTTTGCTATTCATATGTATGTTTGTGTATATGTATGTATGTATGTATGTATGTTGCATATCCTAGTAGTGCTACTTTCATGTCCTGTGCTACAAATGTTGATTTTTTTCAATTCATCCTCCAAATGTGTATATTTTCTATTTTTCGCCATTTATGGTTTCAATTTCATTGCATGTATTTTAACCCATCATCATCATTATCATCATCATCATCATCATCTTCTAACTTATGTTTAATACTCGTTGGTATTCCACCATTGATGTTTTGTTAAAATGTTCATACTTTTTTTCCAATAGTGATGGTCATGGCCCTGCTGCCTCATCATTTGCCATAATGTCGTTCATTTAGCTATTGTTGTTGTTGATTTTTTTTTCGCTATCTTTTTCGCCATTAGCTGTTAACAATAAATTCCAATATATACTGCTTTATACTTTGGAGTATTGAGTTTTTCTCATTTCCTTTTTTTTCTTGTAGTTGGTGTTTTCTATAATTTCAAAAAATGCTCATTCAGTTTTAAAACAATTTCTGTTAATGGCTTATAACACACATAATACATTTGCCATGTTGCTATTATAATAAAATGCATAGTGCATATAACAATATATTGAAATATTATGGGGATTTCAATAAAGTTGTAAGTTAGCGATAAGTTTCCCAGAGTTACATATTTTTATAATAAACTGAAAAAAATAAGAAGAAATAATTTAAATCTCAATTTAAAGGTTTTTTCTTTGCGATTAGAGTATTCAAAATCGTAAGCCGTTAAAATTTTTTTTATTTTTAAAAAACCGACCGGTTTTGGCAACGGAGGAAAACAATAAAAAAAACTACACATGTGTCGCCGTTTTGAAAAATCACATCAGAATTTTATTTTAGTGGGGGTTAAAGTTTCTCCCCTTTTGTCAAATGTTTATTGTGAATCGGCATAGGCAACCATGTAAATCTTCCATTTTCGAACTTATTTAAAACTCTACGGGAAATATTTTTCTGGAACTATTTAACCCTCTAACTCTTCAATTAAAGGGACTTTTTTGGCACCTTTTTAAAAAGGGACAAAAAAGACCCGTACGTTGAAAAGCTAGAGGTTTAGAATGTTCCACAAAAATATTCCCCGTAATGTTCTGCATAAGTTCGCTGAACACATCCCATACTTAAATGGAAGATTCACATGGCTTTCACCTAAAATCGAGCTTTGTTGGACATTTAAGCGCCAATATTGAATAAGTACGAGATTAACCCTTAAGCACATTTTAAATTTTGTTTTATTTCTGGCATTAATGTTAAATTTTCAACTCTGATGTCTTCAAAGTCTTATTGTAGAATTTCTGATGACATCATAGTTGAAAATTTGACTTCAATGAATTCTGAATAAGCACAAAAATAACTCTTTAACACATTTTAAGTTTTGATTTATTTCTGCCATTGAACAAAAATTTTAAACTTCGATGTCTTCACAGACTTATAGCAGAATTTCATGACAAATATGTTTGCGGAATATTTTAACCCCCTAACTCTGCAATATCGTTTATGTACCTTTTTAAACAGGGGCCAAAAGGTTCCTTTAAATGAAGAGTTAAAGGGTTAATGGGTTCCACAATTCTACTGTAATTCTCAAATTTGCAAATTTAATTTCAGTGCCAGAAATAAGGCAAAAATTAAAATGTGTTTAAGGGTTAATTTCGTAATTAATCAGAATTGTCGCTCAACTGCCCCACAAATCTGGATTTAAGGAGCAAACCATGTGAATCTTGTATTTAAGGTATAGGATGCGTGCAGCGAACTTATGTAAAACACTACAAAGAATATTTTTGTGGAACATTTTAACCCTCTAACTCTGCAACTTACGGGTCTTTTTCTTTCTTTTTTCTTTTCCTTTAATTGAAGAGTTAGAAACTTAAATAGTTCCACAAAAATGTACCTAGTAGTGTTTTACATAAGTTCGGTGAACACATTATATACCTAAAATGGTAGAATCACATGGTTTCTTAGTGCACATACATGTGTAATAAATCTAAAACTCAGAATCAGGTTTTTGCCTTTCGATAATTAAATGGACGAAATATTTAAAAAAGCTTATTATACCCTACACCACTATGTGGTCAGGGTATTATAAGTTTGTGCTGATGTTTGTAACACCAAAAAATATTGGTCGTAGACCCACCTTATAGTATACCGATTGGTTCAGAATTTTTTTTTATTTCGATTTAACGATGTCCGTCTGTCCGTCCGTCCGTCTGTCTGCCTGTCTGTCTGTCTGTCCATGCAATCTTGTGCGCACTCTACAGGTCGCAAATATTAAGATATTTTGATGAAATTTGGTACGCAGACCTATGTTGGCCCAACGACGAACAAGTTTGATTTTGGTGAACATCGGTCCATGTTTAGACCTAGTGCCCATATAAGGGTCCTACCAAAATTATATTGTTTATACGCTGGAGGTCGTAAATATTAAGATATTTTGATGAACTTTGGTACACAGACCTACATTGGCCCAGTAACGCAATCTGTTGATTTTGGTGAACATCGGTCCATGTTTAGACCTAGTGCCCATATAAGGGTCCTACCAAAATTATACTGTTTATACGCTGCAGATCGTATATATTAAGATATTTTGATGAAATTTGGTACACAGACCTACATTGGCCCAGTAACGCAGTCTGTTGATTTTGGTGAACATCGGTCCATGTTTAGACCTAGTGCCCATATAAGGGTCCTACCAAAATTATACTCTTTATACGCTGCAGGTCGTATATATTAAGATATTTTGATGAAATTTGGTAGACAGACCTACATTGGCCCAGTAACGCAGTCTGTTGATTTTGGTGAACATCGGTCCATGTTTAGACCTAGTGCCCATATAAGGGTCCTACCAAAATTATACTCTTTATACGCTGCAGGTCGTATATATTAAGATATTTTGATGAAATTTGGTAGACAGACCTACATTGGCCCAGTAACGCAGTCTGTTGATTTTGGTGAACATCGGTCCATGTTTAGACCTAGTGCCCATATAAGGGTCCTACCAAAATTATACTGTTTATACGCTGCAGGTCGTAAATATTAAGATATTTTGACGAAATTTGGTACACAGACCTATGTTAGCCCAATAACGCAGCCCATTGATTTTGGTGAATATCGGTCCATGTTTAGACCTAGTGCCCATATAAGGGTCCCCCCAAAATTGGCTTGGTTACAAACTGCAGGTCGCAAATATTAAGATATTTTAATGAAATTTGGTGCGCTGACTCACATTATAGAAACTTTTGACACAAGCCCCATTTTAACCCATTCGAATTTCGGATCCAAACAATACACCAGACTGGTGTAGGGTATTGTATAGTCGGCATGCCCGAATTTAACCTTTTTACTCGTTTTTCTTTTAATTTACGCTAATTTTTAAACGGTGGAGAGTGTACATTAGACCTTGCAGGCAAAAAAAAAAGAAATGCGCCGTACACCCTCCAATATGAAGTATTTTTGCAAGGAGGTTTCAAAAAAAAAATTTTTTTTTGCCGAACGTACGAGTCGCCATTTTATAATTTTCGTTATATCTTTGGCATTTACAGTCGGATCTTAAAGTATGATACATCGATGTTTTTCTCTCGAGGAGACCAGTGTTTTGCTCTAAGGGCCATTGACCTCAAGTATCCCGTTCTAGTAGTTACCCACCAGATCTCAGTTGCTACCACCCTAATGTCAGAAAATGAAAGCTTGAAAAAAATTATTAAACTTTTGCTAAGGAAGTTTTTCGATGAACCCAGTATTCATTTTTTTATATATTGGTTGCCGAACGTAGGGGTCGCATTTAAATTTTTTTTGTTGTATTTTTCCTTTATAAAAAAACACTGGTCCCGTCGTTACGGTCTAGTGTACATACCCTACGGAAATTTTAACAAACTGTCACCGAACTGGCCCCTTTGCATGAAATAAACTGGTCACTTTTACATGGCGTTGTCATAGGAGGGGGAAATTGACCCCTTGTGACATGTCACAAGACAAATCCCAGGACAGGTTACTGAACTCAAAACCAAGTTCAGGGACCTGTCCTGGGATTTGTCTTGTGACATGTCACAAGGGGTCAATTTCCCCCTCCTATGACAACGCCATGTAAAAGTGACCAGTCTATTTCATGCAAAGGGGCCAATTCGGTGACAGTTTGTTAAAATTTCCGTAGGGTATTTACAGATCTCCAACATTAAATAAGAGACATTCAAAATTTAGTTTTGATAAAAATTTTGATGCTTACGCCTTAACGGTCATGAGAGGGTTAAAAGTGCGTATAAGGAAAATGTTTACCTTTTCATTGTGTAAACAATAGTTTAATCACCAGAAGCTTCTGGTTTAATAGTTATAGATGGATAAATCTATGAACCTCTTTTAGGGTAATTTTTAAGACACAAATATAAACGGCCTGGCCGGAAATCTTATTTTTGCACAGATCTTATTTTTTACTCTGAAACTATCCGAAAATGTACGAGGAACTGGAAAAATAACACTTATGCACATATTGGTGCTCTAGTGGACAGGGTATATTGAGTTTGTACTGATGTTTATTGTACCAAAAAGTATTAGACCAAGGCCCATCTTTTAGTATTCCGATCCACTCAGAATCACTTGTTGATTCTATTTAGCGATGTACGTCAGTTCCTGAAAAAAATGTAAGTAAAAAAAAAAATGAGTTCTCCAATAAGATCCACGTGCCCTAAAATATGAAAGTTCAAAAATGGGTGAAATCGTGTAATTTTTTGATGTAGTCGCCACAGAAAAGTTCTATTTAAGCCTGAATGTATTGAGCTTAAATTGTATTACCAGATCAAAGCGATTTTAAGCGATTTCATAAATAAATTCATTAATTAGATTTAGCTGATTGTGAGAAAAAGACCCGGGTAAAAAAATCATATTCGGTAAGCAGAAAGATAAAAATATGCCCAGCCAAATAAAGTCGATCAATCAAACTGAGCCCAATTAATTAAATTTAAATACAACCAAGATATCATGGAATCTCCTATACTGGCCACAAAACATGTGAACTCATGCTTAGAAATATATTTTATATAATATTATGTACTTACATAAAAAAATCCGCGAAAAGTTTTAGTAAATAAGCCTAAAAATTACCGCTACGAAAAAACGCATCAAAACTAAAATAAAAACAAACTGTACGCATTTTTAGATTTGGATTGGCCGGCTTTTACATGAAAAAAAAAAAAATTAAACGCATATAGACTAAAACTGCAACAGCACGCATACTAATATAAAAGGATGAAATATTCTCCAATACCAAAACAATGGCACTTCAATTGTGTATGTGTAGGAAAAAAATCATTGAATATAGAAACACATAGAGTTTTGACTAAAACTTTGTTAGTATGACCGACCACCTTGAACCTCTTTCAATAATTCTCATATAATATTTGAACATCATAACGATGAACTAATGTTTATTTTGCTTTAATATACATGTGTGTGTGCGTGCAATCAATATGTGCATGTTTATGTTTGAGTAGGGTTATAGATTCGCGATTTTTTCCGCGTTTCCATTTATTTGTTTGCTATATTTTTCTCTCCTGTTTTATGTATGCAATATTGCATTAAATATAAAAAAATACAATAATTTCTCCTTTTTTTTTGCTTTTTAAAAAGCTGCATCTATGATGACGGTGACCATGTTTTTGTTGTATACTAACTATGTACTCCTATATACACATGTATTTTAACTTCAATACCTTCACCTTTATTTAGGATAATACTTATGTATATTTTCTGAATGATATTTGTTTCATTTCTAGAAAATGCATTTAAATTTTTTTGACATCTACTCAAACTTATTGCTGCATTGCTTGATTATAAAAATCATTTTTTTTTAGTTTTTAAATATCTTAAGCCATATCCGCCAAAAAGACATAAGCGTCATCGATAGTGACTATAATCGATAGTTTTTGACCATTTGTAATGTCTGGCAAAATTTTATAATTGTTGAAGGTAGTACGACAAATTTAAGAAAATACAATCTGAAGTAGGTAAGTCTCACTTATTTATTCATATATTCAGACTACACTTGGATCTAGTTGCTTTAGCGTAAACTTAAAAAAGAAAATGTGGTAGCCCTTGAGAAATTTTCAATAACGAATTTTAATTTGTTTGCAAATGAAAATATTAAAGAAAAAAGATGAATTAGAGGGCAATTTTATAAAACGCAATGCCTTGCGTTGTTTTCCCTTAAAGTTTTTTTGTAACAATAAAAATATATACAAAAATCAATGCAAGGAGTTGCGTTTTAGAAAATATGCCACTTTATTAAAAAAAAAACCTTCTTCTGTAAAATTTTGTTTTTACCGCTTATGTCTTTTTGGTGGTTATTACTCGATGGGTGGGTTAATTTGAAATTAGTCTTGTATAATAAGATTAATGAATGTTTTAATACTTAGTATATTAAAGCAATAAGAAAATTTACAAGCCAAAAGAAAATCGAAGAAAGGAGCGTCATGTTATGATAGTTTAAGAGTATCATAAGTGATGATAAAATCGTTCTCAGTATTCATAGCATGATCAATTAGAATCATGTTAATGATCATTGGGATCATAATATGAACATTTTCTGTCCCCATTCATGTTCAACCACTTATTTTCTCGGTCTTAGTGTGCCTTAAAGTTAATATGTAATTTACGTTAGATAAGAAATGACTACTTATTGAAACTAAAACAAAGTATTTGCTGTTGGTGTAAAATAAAAATTGTGAAAACACAATTATAACACTAAAGTATGAACAATTTTTTTAGTCTCTCCATATTTTCCATAAAATATCATTTGGATTACCATTATGCAATATATCCTTTTCCATAAAGACTGCGTTTGACAAAATTATCCATCAAATAATTTGAAAAATCTGCTGAACCAGTCATTCAATTCTAGAAATAAAAATATTTTATAACCCAGTTTTTACCAGAATTATTATAAAATTACCCACAAATTTTTATTATTTTTATTTTAATTTTTCTGGTGCCCCTGTTTCTGTAGTAGATTATTTCAATGAATTTTAAAATTTGGACCCGAATTTCTTGATTAAGTTGTCTGCGACACATCAGTTGCCTGGGGAAATTTTTTAACCGATTTTATTGTTTTATTACAAACAGAATTCACTCCAAATTACGATTCAATAATGCTTTTAATTCGATTTAGTTTTAAAATATCAATGTTTTAGAGAAAATGCATAAAAAGTTATATTTTCCCCTTATAATCCGTGTTCCAAACTTCAAGGCCGATGCGTCACGTCTTCCCGATGTCCGATTATCCTAATTTTTTGGGTGACGTAGTTTTAGTTTTTTTTTTAAATAAATACTTCCAGGGGGCACGTTGAAAAACTCTTACAAAAATTTTTTGGAGCCCTAATGTCTACTGGGGGTGGTTTTGAAAAGTTTTCACAATGGTTTTTTTCACACTTCTAATTCGCTTGCCGTTATTTATCGAATAAAAGCTTCTAGCACAAAAATTTAAAATATAAAATTTTTTTACTTTCACATCAAAGGCTACTAAAAAAAATTCAATTTGACTGATTTAAAAAAAAAAAGTTATTGCCTAAGATGTGATGGTAAATTTTTTCAAACACAGTCTTTAGGAAAAGCCTGCATTCTGTGAATCTAAACTGTATAATTTTAAGGACTGCCTTATGCTTTATTTATTGTCATGGAAAATGGTAAACTTATTGGGATCTTTATCCATTTGAATTGAACTGCGGAGTCAAAGAGGATAATTGATATCTCCTAAACTTGCCAACAATACCCAGCAAAAAACGAGATGCCGACTCCGTAGAAAAAGCACTACAATTGATGATCCAGATGTATTTCTTCTTTAACATAAACACTAATGACTATAACATTGAATTGTCATAGGAGAGGTGTACTCCCACTTCAACAGTTTTGCAGTACTTTTTTAACGAGTGCAAAGGAATCTCTTTTTCACCAATTAAAAGTTAAAAAAAAAAATTCTTCACAAAAACAATGATATTTTTTTTATTTTACAAAAGTTTTTTTATTGCCGCCACCGGGTATCGAACTTGCGACCTCACGATTTCTAGTCTAGCGCTCTACCGCTGAGCTATTCTTTGATCTGAAAGTTGATTGGCATAAAAACAGCACTTTGTTACTGCGAGATATTGTTTCTTATTCTCTGCAATAAAATCACTAATTAAACAAGTGTAAAAGGTGCACTCCAATTCAATTTTGTTTTCAGTACTATTTTTACAAGTGCATGAAAGGTAATTTCTCATCATTTTTTTTATATATATGTAGCATACATGGAACTAATTAATTAGGTGGACTAATAAATTGATGATTTCATTACCATTGCATTGATATCAATTGTAATGAAATTATTTTCATTACCATTTTTTTAATTAATGGTAATGTTTCTAAAATTTAATTTCATTGATTAATGACAATGATTTTAAATTTCATTACCATTGATAATGAATAAATTAAAAAAAAATAATTGTCATTGACAGAAAAACGTAAAAATGGAGTAAAACTCGCTGAAATCGAAGATGGAATATGCTAATTCTGGCTCATGCTCATTTGAAATTAAATATTACTTTCTATTCCATTGTTATTTGTATCCAGGTAAAGCTTAACGGAATGGAATGGATCCTCCTTAAAAAATTATGTTTTATAACTTCCCCAGCCAAACCCGTTGTTCGTTTTCATTTGTCTGAATTTTTTTGTAAACAAATGGTTTTTAATCAATTGTAATTAGTTTTTTTATACATGTACTAATTGCAATATTTTCATAATGATCGTAATATTTTCCAGTGATTATATTATGGTCATTTATAAAATTTGATGATTTTTTAAGTTCATATTACGATCATTAGGTGTATATTATGATCATTTCGTGGACTTTATAAATTTTTTTAAATTTTGAGCAAAAGGTATTTCCATATATTTTTTTCTTTTTTGTTTATTTTTTTAAAACGCAAAATGACAGAATAAAACGAGTAAAAAGGTTAAAGTCGGGCATGACGACTATACAATACCCTACACCAGTCTGTTTAAAAGCCAACTAATGTTTGGATCCGAAATTCGAATAGGTTAAAATGGGGCTTGTGTCAAAATTTTCTATAATGTGAGTCAGCGCACCAAATTTCATTAAAATATCTTAATATTTGCGATCTGCAGTTTGTAACCAAGCCGATTTTGGGGGGCGACCCTTATATGGGTACTACGTCTAAACATGGACCGATGTTCACCAAAATCAATAGGCTTCGTCCTTGGACTGACATAAGTCGGTGTACCAAATTTCATCAAAATATCTTAATATTTGCGACCTGCAGCGTATAAACAGTATAATTTTGGTAGGACCCTTATATGGGAACTAGGTCTAAACATGGACCGATTTTAACCAAAATCAATAGGCGTCGTCCTTTGGCTGATATAAATAGGTGTACCAAGTTTCATCAAAATATCTTAATATTTGCGACCTGTAGAGTGCGCACAAGAATGCATGGACAGACAGACGGACGGACGGACAGACAGACGGACATCGTTAAATCGAAATAAAAAAAATTATGTTATGTTATGAATTCTCATTATTTTATGTTTTTTATTTTTTATAATGAATTACGAATGTAGTTATTATATGTTTTCTATAAATGTTATTATATGTATTTCTTCTATAAATGAATGTTATTTTCATTTGAAACAATAAAACCAAGGTTGGTTACCGAAACGAATAACGGTAAGGGTAACGGTAACGGTATCAGATTTCGTTTGTTTAAGTATCGGTAAAGGTAACGGTATTTAATACCGTTATCGAAAAAACAAGTAAAAACATGGCATATTTTAATTTTAAGTACTGAAAATACAGATTTTAAGCTATAAATTCAATACTGGTAGTTTTAATAAGTAAAATTATTATCTATAAATTTTTTGTAAAAAAAAAACACTCAAGATTATAAAATAACAAATAAAAAAATTGTAATTTTTATATAAAATAATAAATACCGGTAAAATACCGGTAACTACCCATAAAAATAACGGTAACAGTAACGATAACGGTATTTAGAAATTTTTTAGAGGTATCGATAACGGTAACGGTATTCAATTTGAAACGGTATTTTAGCGATAACGGTATTATAACGATAACGGTAACCAACCTTGAATAAAACATAAATACTATTTTAACAACTAAAAAATTCTGACTGAAGAAGTTCCTCGAGTATATAAATACTTCTATAACTATTTATCATTAAGTCATTATTGTGTATTTTAATGTAATGCAACATGTAATGACCTATCATTACTTGGTAATCTATATAGTAGTAGCCTGTCATTACCATGATTTTGATAGATAAGAACGATGTTTGTCGGTTGATCTTTTTTTCTAGAGTGTAGCTGTAGGTAAATATTAATGGTCATAACTTGACAATTCACTACTGACGATTTAATAACAACTTCAGATTATGATGCCATATGACTTCTGTATACGACTGAAGTCGTTTGGCACGTTTAACTAAAGTTGCTAAATCAGTTTCACTTACTAGATGTTAACCTATGACCTTTTGATATGTTTATAACAACATTGTAAATTGCGTAGGTTTGCACATAAAATGCACTATGCACTAAAACCGACTAAATCAACCAAAATGGACATAAAAAGCAGATGGGGAAAAATAAAATAAAGCGAAATTTAGATACATTTAACACTAAAGACCAGCTATGTATTGTCCAGTATGATAGACAAGAGTGAGAGTTCCGACTTGTTTTTTTTTTTTTTTAATAACAAAAAATTGCTGAGTTGGAGAGCAGTTGAATGTATGCACCATGCATTTACTAACTGCATTGAATATATGGCATAAAGGTCTTTTTGCAGTTAGATTTTAGTTAATTGCAATCTATGGATGGAAGTTATTTTATGTATCTATACAAATGTATATGATACTCGTACTTGTTTATAGGGATATTGAGTTTTTGCTCCCCTTTTTGGTTTACAATACTGCAAGCATTTGCAATGAACATTTTATGTTTTTAATTTTCCAGTTATTTTTTTTTCTAAATCTAACGTGTGAGTCCTGACACCATCATAGTCTGCTATTCTTTGTCGTTGGTCTGTATCGTGTTTTGTAGTTTGGGTTCGTTTTTATTTTGTTGCAATTTGGTTAAAACTACTATTAAAGTTAGAAAGAGAAAGGTTTTGATAAAATTTGTTGATCCACATACATAAGTTTTTCTATTTATTATCAAAGCATCCTCGATTTTTTGTTGTTGTTGTTATTGAAGTTTGAAATTGTAATCTTTGATATTTAAAGCTTTTTTTTCGAAATCATTTGATTAATATCAAAGTTTTAAAATTTTCGACCTTTGACAGTAAACAAGTGCCTGATAGCTATTTTCACTTAATCTTCACCTTTAGATGAAGGTGGACATTGTATTTCTATTAAATTCTCAAGTAGGTTATTGTTAACTAAATTCAACAGATATTTCAAAATAATTAACATGTTCGTTGCTTTTAACTGAGTTATTATTTTAATTTCTTCGAAAAAAATATTAGTTATTTTCAACTAATTTTTATAACTTGGCTTCAGTCGGGTGTATTTCGCAGTTTAAAATTTAGTAGTTAGTAACTAAGAAATTTTTTCAGCGTATTATTAAAATTATATCAAGAGGTTGTCTTTCAATTTTTGATACACAGCCGGCAAAATACTTTTTCTATGAGTCAAAACTTACTTAAATAAAACACATTTTTTTGAAATTTGCAAATTTTTTGTCAAAATTTTTCATATTTTGGACGAAAATACGAGCATTCCAAAATGAATCATAAAAGAAACAACTCAGAAATGATTCAGAAATGTAAAAAAATTTGAATATTTTGTGAACAATTCAAAAAACGCTAAAAAATTATTAATTTTTGAGCCTTTTGCGTTTTTTTTAAATCTTTTTTTTTGAGTTAGTTTTGAAGCAAAAATTTGAATTTTTAATAATATTTTTTGAGTTTATTTTTTGACTCATTTTTGGGCTTGTTTGGTGGCTGGACATCTTTTTGTTTAATATTAGTTTTTTTAACTGCTTCTTCCAACATCTTTTCACAAAATTTCCAATATTAATGACGCTAAATGATTGATGATGCTCATAAAACTTTATACTGATCATCTTGCAGTTGGAAAAAATATACCAATGATTGTGAACGTGATCTTCCTCAATTGAAATAATAATATATCATATTATTATTTCATAATAATTGAAGCCCTTTATCTTTCACCACCTTTCACTTCTTCGCTATCCCCTTTCAAAAGAAAGCAACACTTTCATTAATAAGAAGAATTTTCTGAGTGCTGCTTACAAGACCGTACCACCTTACAGGCAAAAAAAAAATTGAGCGGTACACCCTCAAATACAAAGTATTTTTGCAAGGCAATTCCAAAAAAAATTCTTTTTTGCCGAACGTAGGCGTCGCCTTTTTCAATTTCGGCATTTAAAGTCGGATGTTAAAGTGTGATATGTCGAATTTTTTGTCTGGATTAGACGAGTGTTTTGCTATAAAGGAAAATCTAATGAAAAAAAATTAAAAAGGCGACCCCTACGTTCGGCAACCAAAAAAAAAAAATTCTACTGGGTTTAGCTAAAAAGTTCTTTAGCAAAAGTTAAATGATTTTTTGCGAGCTTTAATTTTCTGACATTAGGGTGTTACATTTGGGTGGTAGCAACTGAGATGTGCTGGGTAAATACTAGAACGGGATACTTGAGGTCAATAGTCCTTACAGCAAAACATTTGTCGCCTCGAGACCAAAACGTCGATGTATCATACTTTAAGATCCGACTGTAAACACCAAAGATATAACGACAAATGTAAAATTGCGACACCTACGTTCAGCAAAAAAAATAAAACAATTTTTTGAAACCTCCTTGCAAAAATAATTAATGGGCCACCACTAGACCGTACCATAAATATTAGGGATACCAAACGGGAAATCCCGAATCCCGAGATCCCGGAATTTTTCTCAAAATTATTTCTCAAAAATCCCGGGATTTTCTTATTTTTTAATATTAATATAGGGATGTTCAACAGGGACGCTACCAAAGTAGAAAGACAGGGACAGCAAACGACGCCATATTTCTTGCCGCTCTTTTGAATTTCTCTTCAGGAAGGTTTGCCATTTCATAATGGAAAGATATACGAGCCAACAACGAGTCGAAATTATTAAAATTTACTACCGACATTCGGAGTCAGTGGCCTCAACGTTAAGAGCGCTACGTCCAATTTATGGTCGTCATAATCGTCCTAGCAGATCAACAATTGAGCGTGGGGCTACGTCAAATCTATGGTCTATGCCAACAAGCCAGCGACGGTTGATGAACTTCGTACGAATATCGAACGTGAAATTGCAGCAGTATCGGCCGATTTATGCTTGAAAACCGTCGAAAATTGGGTTCAGCGTCTGGACTTCTGCAAGCGTGCCCGTGGTGGCCATGCAAAAGAGATCGATTTCCATACATAATGGCATCGAACGTACTTTCACAGTGAAACCCTTTGTGGTATACTTACTCCTTTAATTACTTGGTAATGTCTGTTTTTGCTGGGAATAAATAAAAAAAAAATTAATATAAAATCTAAAGTGTTTTTTTATATAAATCACAAGGCGTTTTTAATTAGTTGTCACCATCTGTATATACGAGCCCAGACATTCAGAAGTAGATTCTGCATAAAAACCTCGCGATTGGGTAGTAATTAATGCCATTCGGTATTAGAATTCATTCCTAGATAGATAAGTTTGTAAATTTACTTCATAGTTATCAAATAGAATACAAATAATTTAAATATTAATATACCCTTTAGAAAAACGTGTAAGTCCACACAATGTAATCGATTTCGTGTACTTCACATTGTGTGTACTTACGATATAGGATACTTGTGTATAACAATGGTATATGAAACTAAAAAGATTTAAAATTTTTCAAAAATGTTGTCTAACTTACATGCCAATATACTTGTGTGTACTTACGAAGTATATTGGCTTGTGGGCCATTACAATGCGGCCATACCCTGGGTAAAGTAAGCCAGCTTGTGTGTAGGGTTTGAACGTATTCGGAGATACTTGTGTGTACTTACTAGAAACCCCGAGTTCTTTCAAACTCTACACACAAGTTGGCTTACTTTACCCAGGGTATGGCCGCATTGTAATGGCCCACAGACCAATATACTTCGTAGTACATACAAGTATAGTGGCATGTAAGTTAGACAAAATTTTTGAAAAATTTAAAATATTTTTAGTTTCATATACCATTGTTATACACAAGTATCCCATATCGTAAGTACACACAATGTGAAGTACACGAAATCGATTACGTTGTGTGGACTTACACGTTTTTCTAAAGGGTACTTATAATTACCTCCCTTTTCAAAATCCTAACAATTGTTTCTGACAAGAGACACAAAACACTAAATTATTTCAATATTTTTGTACATAAAGAAAATTTGCGATAAGAGTTTTTGAAAGATAAAATCCCATTTTGAACATAAAAAATGCGATATATCACCTCATACACACTAACACAACAACTACGAAAAAGAAACCAAGTGCGCGCGAAAAACAAACAACAACAAAAAATTGGAAAAAAGTAGAATAAAATTCTAAAAATGCAATGCAGTGAAATGCAAGACAATGCTAAAACAGGCTGCATAGAGAATACGGCTGACTATCGCGAGCCAATGCAGTTGCACAACGAATAAACGCAACAAAACATGATATTTTTCAACTACAAGAAATAAAACCTAAGGTAAGGAGTATATGGGGAGACCCACCAACCAACCTAAACTAATAGTTCGTGAGTATGTGCAAGAATATTTGAATAAAAGGAAGAGTATGAAGAATGCCTGCATATGTAGTACAAGGAATAAACAACACACATGCATGTGTAATGCTTGCACACACACACACACACACACACTTCTCATACCCATGTTTTGCTTTCCTTCCTGCCTTCTAGCCACTCAGTCAGCCATCCTGCATAACAGTTTGTGCAATATGTACTTTTCTATTTGGGCCTAAAAACAACAACATGAAAAAACTGCAGTTTTTTCCGCGAAAAAAACACACACACTATACTTTCAAAGTACTTGCAGCAGTTTTTTCCGTTGTCGTTGTTGTTGTTGTTGTTATTTGGTTTTGGTTGGTTTTTATTTCGGGAGGAAAAAATACAACAAATGCCTAAAGTTTGAGGCATGTGACGCATTGCGACGAGTACAGAATTGTGTATGCAAACAAATGCTACAACATGTGCCATAAGGTACATTTAAAGCTCCAACTCCAAATGATAGCACGTAACATGCTAAAAACAAAAAATAAAACGCGTGAATCTCAAATGGGAAAACATTGGAAACAAAATAACAAACGCGCGGAAATCTTCCTTTTGTTTATGAGATCGCACTAACGATATGGGCCAATATACAAGTCAAAGACGTCAAACGATCATTTCGGAGCCATTGGTTTAGAAGCATGGATGGTAAGCGAAACGATGCGCTGGTAAGGGTAACGATATTTCGGATTACTTTGGTAGCGGTATTTTAAGGTTAACTGCGCTTCAGTTATTTCGGTAATGGTATTTTAAGAGTAACGGTAGTCAGTTGAAAGTGGTTTCAATCGATAGCGGTATTTTAGCGGTATTGCCCACCAGCCCTGTTTAGAACGTATCGTTTTCGTGCACGATTTATAATGATTGGGAATTTTTATAGCAAATTTTGTGGAGACAGAGATTAATGCATTACGAGTATACATATTTCAGTGTTTCCAAGAAACAGCATTTTTTAAAGACTGGTTGCAATAACCGGTTAAAAGGGTTAACAGACTTTGGCTCTAACGCATAAGCTTTTCTTAATTTTGTGTTAAGGCATACAATTGCTAAAGTATTCTTTTTCCTTATTAAGAGTTTCATTCATAATCGTTAAATAACAGTTTGTTAATTTCTCGGTTTATTCTGGCAATACCCTTATAAAATGTGTCTCCACTATCAAATAAATTGTTAGTGATTCATAAAGTTCCCAGCAAAATCTTTCATTACCTAATAAGTGGTTATATAATGAAACTAAAATTTTTTACAATCTATAATTCGGCGTCTGTACTAGTTATTTATGTTAGGCGAAGCCGTTTTTCTTACGCGCGACTGCTTATTTATTTATAAAAATAATGTGAATTTGGTAACTACTTAATTTTTAACCACTAGTAAGTATATAAGTAAGTGTGTTATTTAACAACTTGTAACCAGTTATTTTTTAACTGCGTATAAGCACACGAATAACTACTTATTTTAGTAACTACTTCTTTTATATACTTTTGTAATGCAACGGGTAAGCGGGTGCACAAATTTTGTGCATTTTTCATGCAGCGTATATGGACAACTACTTACAAAAGTAGACACCGAATTATAAGCAGTAGACCCTAATTCTACTGCTTATTATTTAGATATTAGTAATGAGCACCCATTACTGAGATTTTGCTGGGTTAATAAACGATTGGCTCGTTAATCGTAGGCGGATAATATTGTTTTGAAGATTATAACAATAAAAATAATTTATAATAAATCAAAACATGATAAAAACAATTTTTATATATATCTTGGCAATTAAAAAAAAAAGTTTTTGCCGAACGTAGGGGTCACCTTTTTTAATTTTTCGTTATATCTTCGGCATTTAAAGTCAGATTTTGAAGTGTGATATATCAATGTTTTTTTGGCTCGAGGAGACAAGCGTTTTGCTTTAAAGATAAAATCCAATAAAAAAAAAATTAAAAAGGAGACCCCTATACTCAAAAAAATAAGTTAGTAAAAAAATTAGTAAAACGTCTTGTATATCAAGTGTACTAGTTTTCAGCAATTTTTTTGCTGAAATTCCGTTTTCAGCAAAATTTTTGGTTATATTTTTTTTAGCACTAAACTAATTTTGAACTAATGTTTTACTAATTTATTTTGCTACAAAAATTGTGCTGACAACCGCATTCATAGCGTGGACGACAACCAGATAGACAAGATGTAGATGTCGCAGCTTGTCTGGAAACGGAAATGACAAAAAAAGAAAAACAACTTGCACGTATTCTATATTTAAATTTTCAGCAAATAAATTAACTAAAGTAAAATTTCGCTACAAGTTTTTTGAGTTTTTTTCAGTCTACTAATATTCAGCAAAAAGTTTAGTGATTTTAGCAAGAATTTTTTTCATTTGCAGTCGACTAAGTGTTAGCAAAACTTTTGCTGAAGATTGCTATTTTTTTGGTAAATATCAGCTCGCTGATTTTCAGCAAACCTTTTGCTGAAATTACCAACTTTTTTGCAAGCACGCTCCTGACTAAAAATTTGCTGACACAGTAACATTTTTTGCTGACTTTACTGACTTTTTTTTTGAGTGTACGTTCAGTAACCAAAAAAATAAAAAAAAATTCTACTGGGTTTATCGAAAAACTTCCTTAGCAAAAGTCTAATGATTTTTTGCCAGCTTTAATTTTCTGACATTAGGGTTGTACATTAGGGGGTAGCAACTGAGATCTGGTGGGTAACTACTAGCACTGGATACTTGAGGTCAATTGCCCTTAGAGCAAAACACAGGTCTCCTCGAGAGAAAAACATCGATGTATCATACTTTAAGATCCGACTGTAAATGCCAAAGATATAACGAAAAATGGAAAATGGCAACCCCTACGTTCGGTCATTTTTTTTTAATTTGCCTTGCAAAAATACTTCATATTGGAGGGTGCATGGTGGTGGTACGGTCTAGGGTACACTAGAACGTAGGGGTCGCTATTTTACATTTTTCGTTATATCTTTGGGAAATCCCGGGAACAGTTTGACAGGAATTCCCGGGAAAATAATATATTTTTCCCGGGAAAATGGGAAATTTCAAAAATACTAAATTTTTTAAATTGTTTTTGTTCGAAATAAGATTTTTTAATTTTAGTCATAAAAAACATTTTAAATACCAAAACAAAAATGTCATTGTTAACATCTTTTAAAAGGGAATCAATTTCTTTGACACGCAAAAAAAAATCTTTGCCAAGTAATTAGGAGCATTCAACTAATAAAAATTTTTCCCATAACTTATTCAAAATTTAAGTAGGGAAACCTAAAAACTTGGTAAAATGTTTAGAAGAAATATAAGTTTTGTTTCTTACAAATAGTCGCCCTTATTATCTCAATTTTTCAATTGGGTGGCAGTATACCTTGACGTGGTTTATTTTTAGAGCATTCTGATTGGTTAATTTATTTTCAACCTATCAAAATGTTTGAAAATATAAATATTTTTGTAAGGTTTTCATACACAAAAAGAACAAAACCGTATGGTTAAAAATAAAGTCGACTTTAAATTTAAAATACTCCTTTATATTAAGGGCCAATAATTTTATAAGTAAAGTTTTCATTAATAAATGTGATATTTTCAAGTAAGTTTACTTTATTTTAATACACCTGCTTTCAAACTAATATATTCTTTTATATTAAAGAATAAAATGTCAGGAGTATGGAAATACTTCACAAAAAAGGACAATGCAGCTAGGCTTGCCAGACGTACTGTTTTCAGCAGTCAGCGTACTTTTTTTACTAATTGTACTGCTTCCTGCATAACTCCTAAAGAAGTACGCAAAAGTACTTTTTTTTAGCTTCTGTACTTCTTTTTGTACTTTTTTTTGTTAACAACATTAAATAAGAGAAAACTTTTTCTTATTTGATAACACTATCAGATTATTGACGCTAAAACAAAAATTGCAACAAAAAAATAATCGGTAGGGCAGTTTTTGAGATTTTTCAACTTTTAGATTTCATTAAAAGCACTGTTTTCCAGAAGTTTTGGCTCAATTTTTATATTTTTTAACGGTGGGTCTCATACTGCAGGTTTAAACTTAGGTTAATAGTTTACCCAAAAATTTGTTGTTGTTTTGTGTACATTTTTTTGACATTTTATTTTGTTTTTAGTTAAGTTAAAGTTAAACCTACAGTATGAGACCCACCGTAAATCAACAGAAGTTAAGCTTTCATTTAAAGATGTATCAAGAAAAAAAAATTAAATTTTGATTGAAATTTCGATTTCTTTTTCAATTATTTTACGATATATCCAATGTATTTCGACACAAGATTAAAAACGTTATAATACCCAAATGGAAGCTTTACTACATAGATTTCAAAACCATACAATTTTTTTAAAGATTTGAATGCAATTCCACGAAATTGAAAAATCTTTAAAGCTGCGATTTTATGTTTATTGGACTCTTAACAACGAAGTTAAATATTTTTAATCTGCCATTACTGTCTTGAAGAAAAGGGAATTTTGTGGTATTTATAACAACTCCAAACAAATAGTTTTTGGCTATTCGAATGTTTTAGGGGTAAAAAGGACGCTAAGAAATTTCGGTCACACGTTGTTCTATGTGACCGACAAAACACTTTTTTCAAATATATTTAATTTAAGGCTGTTTTGTAAAAGACTGAAAGTCGATAAAATTACTGAAAATAAAGTTATTGCATCCCAGTGTAGAAAATCATTACCAGATATGTGGTTATGTAACTACATACTTGGTAATGGTAACTAGTTGCTTTTGTTATTACATTTCTTATATGGCGATGTCGCGAAAAATAATGAGTTGTCGTTACACACCAGCATACGAAAAATTAAAAAATATATCATTACCTATGTGCTTACCAGTACTGACAAAAATAATGAGTCTAAAAATAGATTTTCAAAAAAATAAATTATATAAAAAAAAATATTTTTTATTGTATTTTTTTTTTTTTTTAATAAAATTTGCTGGTGCGGGAATCGAACCTGGGTCTACAGATTGCCAGTCAACAGCTCTACCATCTGAGCTATATCGACATATAATATTTAATAGATAAAAACATGATTGACCTGCTGCACACAAGTAATCTTACTCTCCAACATACACAAAATCAAAAAATATGTGGTTACTTATATCCTTACCAGTGTTTAAAAAATATTGAGTCTAAAAATAGATTTCAAAAAAATGTAGAAAATTATTTTCTATTTGAAATAATGATAAAAATAAGTCATTATCAGTAACTCATTATTATATGTTTTAAAATAATGTAGAAGGTAAGTGGGTGTCATTACTGGTAGTCCAAAAAATAATGATATGTTATTACCGTTTCTACACTGGGATGGTATAATTTTTCTCATTATATCTTTAAGTTTAAAATTTTTTTTATCTATATAGGTTGTGTTAGGAAAAACTATGAAGAAAGAGGTTTTCAAAACTTCGGTCTGTGAGACCGCGCGCTGGTATAGGTGTTACAAAACTTAGCGCGAGTATAGGAAGGTTAATTTGAGGGCACTTAAAAAGATTCTGAAGTTAAAATATAAATATATTTACAACTGAAAAATTGGCAGCGAAAAGGGTGATTGGCATATTTTGTTATCACCCTGCGGGAAATGAAGGGTCGATTGATCCAAAATGATAAATCTATGATAGGTGAATAGGGGACATGTTACAAAACTTATGCAAACCGGTGTATAAAAAAGTGGTAATTGCAGCAAAATATTCAACCTCGTGACTATTGAAATGGAGGCAAAACATTAACTGCTTCATTTTGTATATATCATATAACTGGAGAAAAAGTATCATAACATCAAATTGACAAAAGTAACTAGTACTGTTACAGTCCCGTGACTGTTACAAAGTTCACATAATACTTAACTTTGTGACCACAAAAATGATGACATACTTAATACTAAACTATGAGTATTTCAAAATTACTGATTACGGAAATGTTCTGTACGAGAAACTAGAGAAACTTAAATCACTAATTAACCCCTTAGTGATTCGACCAAAATAGGTATATCACATTTGTATTTGCAAAAATTAATTAAGAGAAGATTAAATTGATGTATTTTTTTAATATATTAATGGAATAGTTTTTTTTTTTTTAATATGCTATTATCAATTTTATAAAAATAACTAAAAACTACCTCAAAAAGCCAGGTTAGTGCTGAATACAGGAATGGGCTTTGTAAATTTCATACATATTTTTTTATATGTCAACTTAAGAGGGTTTTACTTAAAACCTGTGCCCAGATTCTATAACACGATGGACGATTATTGTACACTTTTTTGAGTTTAATAACTACACTCAAAAAAATGAGTTAGTAGAAAAATTAGTAAAACGTCTTGTATATCAAGTGTACTAATTTTTAGCAATTTTTTTGCTGAAATTCCCTTTTCAGTAAAAATTTTAGTTATATTTTTTTAGCACTAAACTAATTTTGAACTAATGTTTTACTAATTTATTTTGCTACAAAAATTGTGCTGACAACCGCATTCATAGCGTGTATGACAACCAGATAGACTAGATGTAGATGTCGCAGCTTGTCTGGAAACGGAAATGACAAAAAAAGAAAAACAACTCTACACATATTCTATATTTAAATTTTCAGCAAATAAATTAACTAAAGTAAAATTTCGCTACAAGTTTTTTGAGTTTTTTTCAGTCTACTAATAATCAGCAAAAATTTTAGTGATTTTAGCAAGGACTTTTTTCATTTGCAGTCGACTAAGTGTTAGCAAAACTTTTGCTGAAGATTACTATTTTTTTGGTAAAAATCAGCTCGCTGATTTTCAGCAAACCTTTTGCTGAAATTACCAACTTTTTTGCAAGCACGCTCCTGACTAAAAATTTGCTGACACAGCAACATTTTTTGCTGACTTTACTGACTTTTTTTTTTAAGTGTAGCATATTACATACAATTTTTAAAATATTATGAAAAATTTTGCAAAAGACGGCAATTTTGCATCACATATTTCAACATTTTTGTAATGTCTTTAAAATGTTAGAAATTTAACATCGAAAAGCTGAAGATAATCGTCAGTTTTTTATAGAATGTTTGCAAAAACGGTCACGTCAGTTAAGGAAAAAAACTACTCAACCCATTTCCAAGTGTTGTTTTTTTTTTGAAATTGCCTTGCAGTTTTTGCCTTGAAGTGTTATTTCGTATTGGAGGGTGTACGGCGAACTTTTTTTTTTTTTTTTTTTTTTTTTTTTTTTAAGGGGAGCAACACTCAGGAAATTCTTCCTATTAATTAACGTGTTGCTTCCTTTGGAAAGGGGATAGAGAAGAAGTTAAAGGTGGTGAAAGATGAAGGGCTTCAAATATGGCAATACATACTGTAATTGCGCGAGATGTTGAATTTTAGAACAGTTGTTGCGCGCCATCTGATGGTGAGTTGGCGAACTTTGTTGAAGCTTTTTAGTTCATAGCCCTGTTATATTATTTTACTTCGGTGGGGTTAAGTGCTAAGGGAACACCGAAGGAGGACGCTGCGATATGTATGAGGGATATAATATTACCATATATGTTTCCGGTATCTGTTTAAGGTTTCTTTGCCGAATGATATTTACCACAGATATGTTTTTGGTTTTGAGGTTCGCGGTTTAAACCGCTGTCGCGACAAAAATATATACTACTATTTTTTTATTATTGATTTGTTAAGACGCGATTCTGACAAATAGGCAGTAAATCAGCTCAAATTAAGAAAAAAATATTGCGATGATGACAAATAGCTAGCACGAGTTAAGAATAAATTCTAGTGATGAGTAAAAAATTGCAGACATGTCTTTAAGACGTCTTTAGTAAATGTCTGTGCGTCTTGACTTGTCACTCAAACGGTGTTGATGACATTGTCTTTAAGATACATTTTCCAGCTGGGTAGCTTTAAAAGAAATTTTAGGACAGTATCTCTTTTCTTCTCGACCTCATTACCAGGCAATCATGAGACTGGGCCAAAAAGGAAAAATACGAGTGGAATAGATTTGTTCACACTATCACATATCCAAATATCAGCTTAATCGAAAATCTCCCCTGGGTGAGTTCCTGTATTAGATGCAAGGCCCTTTTGTTCTGACTACTACGTTCCTGTTGGCCACTATTCTTTAGTTTCATACACTCTAGTTGTATTGTCAGTCACAGTCACAAACAGAACATTTTTTTGCTAACCCGCATTTGAATTACAAACAGGTTTATATGTATATGCATACATATATGCATGCATGCATGCAAAAACCCATATTTGAGCATAAAAAATACGAACGTTTTTTTTTTGAACGAATTTTGTTGCTATAGAAATTGCATTGAAATATGCTGCATTTTTTTATAATAATATTCTCCATTTGTTTTTGGTTTGCATCCTATGCAACTCTATACAACAACATCAATGACTAGAATGAGAAGATATGAATATATATGGGCATTTGGGTGTGTGTATGTAAGTGTATAGAATACACTGTGTGTAGTTTTTTCACTGTTTTGGTCCTTTTTTTGTATGTGTGGTAGTTGTTGGTTATTAAAAATGCGCGCTTGCGTTTGAAAAAAAGAAATATACAAAAAATACAAAAATGCTCCGCCTCCAAAATGTTGGGTAAGTAAGATGCGTGCGGTGGTTTTTGTTCACCCATATGGCCGCATGACGTTAAATGCAATGCAATTGCATTGCAACGCGTATTGTTTTTTTTTTTTTTTTATATACAACAACATAAAATTACAGTGAATTTGCAATATATTTTGCCCAACTATTTCTCTATTACCAATGTAAGTTTTTTTTTTTTTTGATCCTAGGATGCCTCAAACTTTGCAGGCGAATGTACATCAAAGCCTAAAGCTTTGTTAAATGAAATTTAAAACAAAATATATATAGAATTTCCATGGAAATGCAGATGTAAAAAAACTTTTGTCAATGTTCATTACAATGTTGTAGTTGTTGTGTTACATCATTATCTATGATTGACCATCAGCATCCTACCATCATCTACTTGAATTTCCTGGGTTTTGAAAATACAAACAGCAACAAAAAAAATAAAAAAATTAATCCTTTCATTAACTTTACTGCGCTTTGTTGCTTTTGATTTTTTTTTTTTGTTTTATTGAAATTTATATGTATTTAATGTTTATGTGTAAAATGAAATTTTATCATTGCCCATCAACCATTCAACATGATGTTAAAATTTACACGCAAAACTAATCATACAGATTTAATTACAGAACTTAGATATTTAGCTTGAATCCAGAAGGTTCTGGGTTTGAATTCGAAATCAAGAACTGGATCGTTAAAATTTTATTGCTATAATTCTCTCTTCTATGAATGATGGGGGTCTTTTGGTATATCCTCATAACATGCGGTTGTTATAATCCATTTTAGATTCAGTTGTCCCAACCACGTAACTTGATTGCCTCATCTGAATTCAGTTGTGATAATGGAATATACATTGTTGTGAGAAATCTTTCGATCTATTATAAGAACGTATTAAAATGATCTGTTTAAACCACTCGCCGTTGGACTAGTATCCAATTTAACTTATTTTGTCATAGTTATCTTTTAGTTGGCTCTATTCGATATCATTTGCATGTGTAGTAGTAGTGTTGGTATGAATATTTTGTTCATGTCATTTATTAATTTGTGCATGTGCAATTCTGTTTGTGCATATTAGTGTTTTCTGCATTAATTTCGTAATAAAAAATGTTGCAGGTTTTTTTGTTTGTTTATGGTTTTTGAATTTTAAAGGCACTTAAAAAATGATTTTAATTTAGATGTAAAGTTGATGTTTGATTTATGTCAGAGTCCAGTGCATTCACATATTATTAAAGTGCTAATAAAAGTAAATTGAGTTGGAAGATTTTTGTTTGACAAGATTTATTTTCAACCGAATGTACCCAGATAGAAAATTACGAAGGGGCCAGCACTGGCAAAACACCGAAATGAATGGTATGAATACTTGCTAACAGTATTTTAACAATGCCAAAATAATAACATCGTTCCACGGTGGTGGGAAAGCAGCCTGACACATAGATACAAATCAAGTGCTTTCTCAACGTCCGAATAAAACATTAAAGTGCTTTCACAAATATGTATCACAGACCCAAAATTAAGAATCCTCACAATGCAAATTGAGGATTTTTGAAGCCATCGTATTTTGGAGTCTAAATTTTTTTTAATAAAAAACTTTTTTATATTAAAAAGTTTTTTCGGAAAGCACTCCTTTTTGAAACTTTTTAAAAACAAAATAACCTGAGTAGAAAAAATTTATATACGCATGTGAAAATCGAAATATATATGACCAAAAATGATCATACATTTGCTGATATGTGATCAGGCATGGGCATACATAGTCGTATACCTCCATGCATAGTTGAATGTATGACCATACATGATCTCATATATTTCCATATAGCTTTGGATCCGAAATTTGAGAGTATAGAGAGGTATATTTCCATATATGATCATATATGAGCATTTATGAATCATATATGAGCATATATAATCATATGTGAGCATATATGGTCATATATGAACATCTACGGTCAATACCCTCAAATTTTGGATCCGAGGATATATGGAAAAATATGAGATCATATATGGTCATACATCGTTCTAGACATGGACGTTTATGTATGTATGATGATTATGTATGCCCATGCATGATCATATACAAGTCAATGTATGATCATTTGTGTTCATATATATTTCGATTTTCAGATGGGTATAGTCATATCTTGTTTTTTCTTATAATATGAGAATATATATGTATGTTGTCATAAATAGCCATATATACATAATTATATGTTTCTTATATGGTACTTTATATAACCATATATTTTTATATATTCTCATGTGAAAATCGAAATGTATATGAACCTACATGATCATACATTGACTAGTATATGATCATGCATGGGCAAACATGATCATATACGTCCATGCATAGTTCAATGCATGACCATACATTGTCTCATATATTTCCATATATTTTCGGATCCGCAATTTGAGGGTACATGACCGTACATGTTCATATATGACCATATATGCTCACATATGATTCGTATATGCTCATATATGATCATATATGGTCATATACCTCCATATACCCTCAAATTTCGGATCCGAAGATATATGGAAATATATGAGATCATGTATGGTCATAGATTGAACTATGTATTGACGTATATGATCATGTATGTCTATGTATGATCATATACTAGTCAATGTATGATCATGTATGTTCATATATATTTCGATTTTCACATGGGTGAAAATGCATAATGAAATATGACAGATATATTGTCATATATAAATATAAATGATTATATGTGACCTTTTCCGAGAAAAGGGACGTAGTGTGTCAAAAAACGGGTTTCGATAAAAATGAGAAAAAAATTAAAATTTTATTTTTAATTTAACTTTAAATGCGTTCTTCTCAAAACTTCATTTTCACACACTAGGTCCCTTTTCTCGGAGAAGGTCACATTTTGTATTCGTATAGGAATATATCAAAATTTTTAAAATTCAACGAAATTTTTGATTTTTTATATAACTGGAAAAAACAACTGCTTACAGTAAAAATACTGTTTTGATAGTTGTTTATTATGATATTAAAAATAACTGCTTTAAACAACTGTTACGAAATTACAGTACTTTTCCTTGGTTGCTTTCCTAAATAACTGTCCTAAAAGTTGTTTTGGATTTTTTCATAGAAAAACAACTGTAACTACGGTTAAAACCAACATCTACTGATTATTACAAAAACAACTGTCATGTAGTAACTGTCAAACTTCTTTGAGTGTATAATAATATGTAACGCAATAACAGGAACCATGTCGTCCCTGTGGCTGAGTGAGTTAAGTGTCCAACTACAAATCTAGCAACCTGGGTTCGAATTCTACCGCCGGTTTTTTTTAATAAATAAATATTTTTTAGTAAAGAGATATTTTCATATATTTAGTTACCGCTAAATTCATAAACGCTTTGTAAAATTATAGGAGGTTTATTGAACAAATTTTGTGTGAAAATGACGTTTTGTAAACCTGCTATAACTTTACAAAGCATTTATGAATTTAGGGGTTAGAATATTGTTCTACCTCAAGTCCAAATTCTAATATCATATTGTAATATTCGATTTTATTTGTTGTTTCAAAAAGGTTGATCATTTTCATGTTAGACAATATAATTGTTTCATGGTCGTCCCCCAACTCATTAGTTGTCCGTAATAAAAAAATGATGACTGGAACATAAAAATCGAGACAAAGTCCGAAAGACAATTTTTGTATATTTTAATGCAAAAAATAAAATAATTGTGAAACAAAGCGTACCACGGCTAATTCTCACCATAAATATTTATTTTGTTTGGGATAAATCTCGTTGTTTTAACAAATGCTATTGACAACGAACTCACAAAGATACACTCATAGAAATAAATCTGAAAAATAGCAGAAAAAGCAACTAAAAATTAGTTAAAAGTGATGGTGCAGAAAAATTGTCAAATATTCTATTTTTATTTTTTTTAATTTTATTTTATCGTGATATATGTACATTAATTGCATTAAAGGAATTAAATATGCTAAAATCCCAAACGTATTTAACAAATTGTGAAAAATAATCCGTTCTAGGCATGTTCCTATCCGGATTTCATTCTTGCCTAAGTAAATCGTCAGGGGACGACGTTTTTAGAATTTCTGGAAATATATGTTGAGTTAAATTACAAACTCAATGAGAATTTCCTGTTCTCGTCTTGGCGTTATTAAACATTTAAAATATCAAAGAAAAAACAAAAACAACAACAAAAAATTTTCTACAATTTGCTTTGTCATCTTCCAATGTACTAGTCTGTTGTTTTGACAGAACTTTAGACAAATTTTTAGTTTTCTATTTTTAGAGCAAAATAATTTAAATAATTTCGTTGCTTTCTGTTTTAAAACAAAAAATACAAATATTTTCGGTTTTCTTTTTTGTTAAAATAGTTTCTTTATATACAAAATTTCAAAAATTCAAATAACAAGAAATTCTTTACTCATACACACAAACATAGCCAATAAAAATATGAACGTGTGCGTTGTGTGGTAGTGTTTTGAAAATTCAAACAAAAAAAAATTTTTCAAATATGAAAAAAACAAACCACAAAATCGTTTTGTTAAAAATTAATGATTGTTTTAACACACTTTTCAATTATTTTTATTTATTTTATGGATTGTTTAAACAATGTTTGAAAATAAATAGCAAAATGGTTTGAATATAATGAAAAATCAGTAGTAATTTTTTTAATTGTGTTTTCAATTAATTTAATATGTATTTGAGGTTGTTTTTAACGATAAAATATTGTGAGTGTATTTAAGTTAACTTTCAGTTAATTGAAAATAGCAAATTGTTAAATCTGCATAAAATTTTGCTAAATATAAGTAGACTAAAAATAGCAAAAACAAACTGTTATTTATACAAAATATTTGTTATTTTTAAGCTAAATTTACATGAATGCAATTAGTAATCTATACTGTTAAAATCAGCAGAAATATTTGCTAAAAAAAGTAGTAAACTGCTGTTTTGAAAAGGCTCGATTTTTATTTGCAAAAAAAACTTTGAAAATTTTGTAATTCTTTTGTAATTTTTTTAGGCTACTAATTATTTAGCAAAATTTTTTGCTGAGTTTAGCAGGTTAATTTGTTATTTTCTATTAACAAAAATTTAGCTCAAATATAACTAAAATATTCGGGTACCGCTATATGCGGTGAAAATACCCAGTCAGAAATCGCCAGTGGTACAAAAAATTAAGCACTGGCATACCACTGGGTAACCACGGTGTTAAAATAAATGACTGGGAGAAAACTTATTTGGGACGCTTTGCCAGCGTTTGCAAAAAGCGTTTTGCCAGTATTAGTTTTACAAAAATTTCGGTGGTTTATAAAAAAAAAACACTGCCAAAGAATTGGCTTAGAGTGATATGCCAAGGTTTACAACCAGTGGTTATCTAGTGCTACCTAGCCAATGCTACCAGTGGTACAAAAATCAATTCACTGGTAGACTAATGATTTTATAAAAATGCTGACGCTTCGTTAAAAAAGGTTTGTAGTCAGAAAGTTCCGAGTTCAAATCCGGTTGCAAGCAAAAAATTTTTTTTAATTAAAATTTTTTTTTGTTTTATAAAATCAATTTTTTTTGTTTGTGGGAAAGCTCCTTCAAGACCAACTTTTTTTTCTCTCCCAACGCTGACATATTAGTTACAAAAAATTGTTTGCCAGTACTAGCGTTTTAGCACAGCCAGTAGTTGTCCAGCTGTTATCACTCGTGGGTAGAGCAATCGTCTGCCAATCTGTCGGCCTGGGTTCAAATCACGGCAGGACCAAAAAAAATACATCTGACACACTTTTTGACACACTAGGTTTTTTGACACACTAGGTCCCTTTTCTCGGAGAAGGTCACATATGAACTTTTTTCAAATTTTATTTTGGAAAATATATTTCCACACCACCTATTTATTGGTTTTGCCAACATTCAAAAATTTTGTTCCTCTAGTGCTTTTCCGGCGCTTTTAGAACAGCCGGTTCTTTTGTCTAATGATGTTATCATTTGGGGAATGGGAAAGAAGTTTTTGCCAGTACTTGTAGCACCTGTTAAAGTGCTTTGTCACTGCTTGGCGTTTGTAATTTTCTGACTGGGTATTATTAAAAATGCCTAATTGTTTACTATCAACATGGATTTATGTTGTAGGTATAAAACTAATTAGAATATGCATTTAAAATTAACGGTTCGTTGCCGTTCAATAAATCTGTGATTCAGAATTGAATAGAACCAGCTGCAATACTTTAAGAATTAAAGTTCAAAGCAAAAATATTAATAACAGAGGATAAAAAAATTTTATAAAAAGGTCTCGATTGAAAATTTTTTTACCACAAAATTATTTTAAGACATCTCAAATTTATAATCCAAAAAAAAATTTATGGTGATCTCATCTTAAACGAGGCGTGATCTTTCTAAGAAACTATATACTAGATAATAAGTACAGGGTCCGCCAAATAACCTTTTTTTTGAAAATGCTATAAAAAAAACTACTGAATATTTTCTCAAATTTCTTGTTTTATTTGAAAGTACAATCCTTCCGGTTAATAATGGAAAATAATTTCATTCATATGGCTGCCTCGGCTGGCCATGCAGTAGCCTACACGATCGGCCCAATTTTTAAGCACATTATCGATTGTGTGCAGCTGTATTTCACCAATGGCTTCACGAATATTGCCCTTTAAAGCGTCAATTGTCTCTGGCTTGTCGGCGTAACACTTATCTTTGACGGCACCCCACAAATAATAGTCCAACGGTGTCAAATCGCAGCTCCGAGGTGGCCAAACGACATCAGCTCTGCGGCTGATAATGCGATCTTCAAAAACAGGGCGCAAAACATCGAGTGTAGCTTCGGCTGTGTGGCACGTAGCGCTGTCCTGTTGAAACCAAATGTTGCCAATATCCTCCTCTTCAATTTTTGTGAACAAAAATTCGTTCAACATGGCCCGCTAACGATCGCCATTGACTGTAACGGCCACTCCTTGCTCATTTTCGAAGAAAAATGGCCCAATTATGCCTCTGGACCAACCACACACAACCATATTCGTTCAGAGCAAGGATAAAACTAATTATCTGTCAAATCAGACATAAGCTAAGTGTTACCATTCACGAAATAAGCACTAGTTGAAAAAAAAACGTTAGATGGCGGACCCTTTAGCATTGGTATCATTATCCAAAACACCAACCAGCAAAGACTATGTCGTTATAGGTACAACAAGTCATTAGTAAAAAAGTAGCACAGTATTTCCAGGAACCTTAGCCGAGTAACTTTAGTCGAAACATTCTTAACCAAATATTCTCCCCTTTTTTTCTATTGACCTACTCAAACTCTAAAAATTTAAGTCCAAATCCCCTCACGTCATCAAGAAAATCAATTCCACAAAATAAGCTACCAATTAAGTTTCGGTTCAAATTCTTTTTCATTTTTCAGTACACACATATCATCATCAATAAAAAAAAAATCCATTAAATTGCATAATTGCCATAAGGGGGTGTACTCTAGAACAAACAAAAAAAAAAGGAATATGCTAAACAAACCTTGGTAACAAATGAAAAATGCAATTTAAACGAGTTATCAAAAAATAAACAAAACACCAAGTAAAGGAACCAACTACCAAAAAATGCATTACCACCTTTATTGCATACAAAAAGCAGCCTTAATAAGAATTTGAAATGAAAAAAAATAAAAATTGAACATAACACATGCACAACAATTATAAGAAATAGACAAAATTTTGTGAATTGCTAAAAATTTGCGAAAGAACCAAAAAAGTGCATGCACAAGTAGAACATAAGGCATAAGGGCTAAAACGAAGAAGAACCCTTGTTATATTTTTTGGCCGAAATAGGCTTAAGTGAGAGTTAATTGCGTTTGTCTGTCTATACTTGTATGTTTACATAGATGGACGGACAGTTAGATGGATAGATTGTTAAATGAATGAATAGATAGATTTATAAAATAGTGGTGGTAGTACATGGAGAAAATAAATTAAAAATTGGTCACATTCTTCGAATTGGACCAGCAAGATTTATTTGAGATCAGAAAGGTCCGCCGACCAGTTAAAATTGTATAAGCTTACATTTTCAGCTCGTGCAAATTAAAGGGGTTTTCGGAAGATCCCGACATACATATTATTTCAATCATGAAGTTAGTTTAAGTGAATGATTATAGTGGTATAAATCCAATGTTTTACGGAAATCTCTAGGCGATTTGAAAAGATTTACCTGTTATTCCTAATTTTATATACACTCCAACACTTTTTCTCTCAGTATTGTAAATGCATGTTCAAAAAAATTGTTTTTTTTTTGTAAGACTTTAAGCAATAGACATAAACAAGACAAAACAAGGACGGGTGCTAGACGTCGATAATGATAAAATTGAAGCCTCAATAGAAAAAAAAACCTACACCAACTAAGCTTAAGAAGTATGGGAAAACTTTATACCATAACTAGACGCAATTGAAATTGCATATTACTGCAATTTGTACAGCATATTTTAAGGTATGTATGTAAATATATAATGAAAGGTATGTGAAAAACTTATACATACATACGTGTATGTGTGTTATGCATGCATTTTAGGGTGTCCTGAACTTGTGACGGCAGAGCACTCAAACGACGAATAGTGCGGGTTGTTTTGCTGAATAAATAAGATATTTAGCTTTGATTTCACATATGGATCGTAAAAGTCAAGTAATAAGAAGAATATAACGGGTTTATATTTCATACCTCTTGTTTTTGCTTGATTTCAGCACAAAACTGTAATGTTGTGACGAGGTTGACTGTTATATTTAGTTTTAATCGCTTTTTGGATATAGTGCACATTAAAAATTTGGTCAGATAAAGAAAACATATTTTTTTGAGCAAAAAACTTTTTTTTGTACTTTAAATTTTTTTTTTTTCAATAATGTTAAGTACACCCGGAAAATATATTCAGTGTTGACTACCGCATTTTTAGCCAATCGAATATTTCGGCTGTGATAGCCGAATTTTTCAATTGTGACAACAGAAAACCAATTCAGACAGAACTACACTCTCAGAACAATTTCGTTGTGGCAACGGAATTTTTTGGCAACCGAATTGATTCGGTTGCTGCAACCTCGTACTTCGGCTCTATTTGGCGCCAATTATGAATAAGCACGAAATTAACTCTTAAACACAATTTTGACTTATTTCTGGCATTGAAAATTGTGATGTCTCCGGAGACTTATAGCCCTCTAACTCTGCAACTTACGGGTCGTTTATGTTCCTATTTAAACAGGGGCCAAAAAGTCCCTCTAGTTGAAGAGCTAGAGGGTTAAAATTTTCTACAAAAATATTTACCATAAAATTATACTATAAGTCTCTGAAGACATCAAATTTGAGAATTTAAGTTGAATGCCCGAAAGAAGTCAAAACTTTATTTATATTATTTTAAGGATCCTTCAACTTTTAAAATTTTATATACTTCTTTTGTCAGAAGCCAATTGGAGTATTGTTCTCTAATTTGGAATCCTTACTCGGAAGTCCATTCCAACCGAATTGAAAGAATTCAGAAATTGTTTACCAAATTTGTTTTTAAGAGGATTAATTGGCCTGTAGAAGTATTTTCATATGATAGTAGACAATCCCTAAGGGATCGTAGGTCATCATTTTCTTTAATTTTTATTTATAACATTTTGTGTAATGAAATAGATTGCGAAGCTTTATCAAATCTAGTAAATTTATATAATCCTCCATGTAAATTACGCCAAGTGCCTTTATTTTATGAGGAATTTCATAGAACTAGTTATGGTTGTCATGAACCAATTACTAGATATTTGAATCTTTGTAACAGTTTCTCCCCATTATTAAATTTTAATGTCAATAAATCTAAATTTAAATTAAATTTATTTGTTCTTTTTAATTAATTAATTAATTAATTATATGAAATAAACAAATTTGTTAATTATAATAGTCTATAAGATAATTACCAGTAGACTCAGTAAATAAATCAATAAGCTTAAAATGTGTTTAACGGTTAATTTCGTACTTGTTCAGAATTGGCGCTCAAAAGTTCCACAAACCTGGATTTTAGAGGAAAACCATGTGAGTCTTTCATTTTAGGTATTGAAAATGTTCAGCGAACTTATGTTAAACACCAAGAGGAACATTTCTGCGCAGCACCTTAACCCTCTACCCCTTCAACTTATTGGTTTTTTGTCCCTTTTTAAAACGGGGCCAAAAAAGTCCCTTGAATTAAAGAGTTAGAGGCTTAAATAGTTCCACAAAAATCTACCTTGTAGTGTTTTACATAAGTTCGCTGAACACATCCTGTACCTAAAATGGAAGATTCACATGGTTTCCTATGGCACATATGTATTAGACCGACTCACGAACAAAGTAATAAACCTTGGTTTGTTTTATGATGATTCCCAAAATATGTCAGGTCTAGCAATGAGATCTCATGAGCTGGACCATTTTAAAAAAAGGTATTATCAATCGTCGCTGGCTTGTTGGCATAGACCATACATTTGACGTAGCCCCACAGGAAATAGTCCAACGGCGTCAAATTGCACGACCGAGGCGGCCAATCGACTGGAGCATTTCGTGAGATAACATGTTCTCCAAACTTGGTTTGCAATAAATTGATTGTGACATTCGCTGTGTGGCTTGTGGCGCCGTCCTGTTGGAACCACATGTCCTCCAAGTCCATATCATCCAATTGGGGCCAAAAATATTCGGTTATCACTGAACGGTAGTGATTCCCATTCACAGTAACGTGCCGGTCTTGATCATCACGGAAGAAGTACGGCCGAATGACGCCGCCGGCCCATAAACTGCACCAAACCGTAATTTTTTCGGGATGCAATGATGACTCATGGAGTACGTGTGGATTACTGTCTGACCAATAACGCATATTTTGTTTATTGACGAAGCCATTCAGCCAGAAATGAGCCTCATCGCTGAAGATGATTTTTCGATGAAAATCCGAATCATTTTCAAGTTGTTGCTCAGCCCAATTCACGAACATACGACGCCTCTGGTAGTCAAACGGCATCAGTTCTTGCGTCAATTTGATCTTGTAAGGATGTAGGCCAAGATCTTTTCGCAAAATTCGCCACAACGACGTCACAGAGATGCCCAACGCTTGAAAACGACGTGTGAGAGACACATTTGGGCTTTCTTCACCTGAAGCCTCAGCGGCAGCAATATTCTCGACACTACGGGCACTTCTTTGTCTCACTGGCACGGGAACATTTTGTATTGTGCCTGTGGATTCAAATTTTTCCACTAGACGCTCAATTGTTGATCTGCTAGGACGATTATGACGACCATAAATTGGACGTAGAGCCCTTAACGATGAGGCCACTGACTCAGAATTTCGGTAGTAAATTTTAATAATTTCGACTCGTTGTTGGCTCGTATATCTTTCCATCACGAAATGGCAAACCTTAATGAAGAGAAATGTCAAAAGAGCGGCAAGAAATATGGCGTCGTTTGCTGTCCCTGTCTTTCTACTTTTGTAGCGTCCCTGTTGAAAAACCCTTTATATGGTTTAAATATTATTGTAATCAGAAGAAAGAGCATTAGAGGGTTAAAACACCACTAACCGTCATGAGTGGGTTAGAATTTTGCATAAAGAAAATATTTAACCTCTCATTATGCAAAAAAGAGCTGTGGAAAGTAATCACCAGAAACTTCTAGTTTAAGAGTTATAAATGGATAAAGCTATGAACCTTTTTTAGGATAATTTTGAGGACATAAATTTAAACGTCCTGGCCGGTTTACACCGCAGAAACCTAATTTTTTCACAGATTTTATTTTTTACTCTCAAGCTATCCGAAAATGTGCGAGGAGCTGGAAACATAACATTTTTGCACATCTGCGTGCTCTAGTGGTCACTCTTTATTCAGACATATCACGCAAATCCACGAAAAATTCCTCTCACATTCTGATCTCTACATGCGCGGTTCCAGCAATTAATATAAGGGGAAAAATCATACGCCACCGTAGACAAATACATTGAGTTGGCCACGGAGGCGTATGATTTTTCCCCTTATATTAGTTGCTGGAACCGCGCATGGATCTCTAGTGTTAAGTATAAAATTCAGCTTTTAATCTCTTAAATTATGTGCTGACAAGAAACTATCACATTTTTCATACAAGTTTTCGGATATTGGAGAAGAAGATTTGTTCTAGCTCCCATGGTCGGGCCTTGTCGCACCCACTAGGGGGTATATATAATAAAAGCAAAATGTCCTGCCTATGTAACCAGATAATTTTTTTAAGACTTTTGAAGCGACCTATAGCCTGTGAAAAAGCCAATTTTCGGATTAGATTTTATGTTCGCAAGAATCGATTGTACAACAACCTCTTCAATTGTAGGTTCCACAGCGATGATTGTACCCTACACTATTTGACCCTTCTTTAAATTGATTCCCCTAGAATCAATTCTAAAACTAGTTGCAGATTCTCCATCTGTTAGATTTTATATTTCAGTTCCGTGGAACGTGTTCCCCAACTAGTTGTATGAAATTCATTCTAATGGAACCGTGTGAAGTAACTTTATCGATATGGTGTTCTTCCGTTGGGAAATTCCCAAGTTCAAAAAGCTAGGGACACCGTAATGCACATGTTTGCTTACATACACACAATAAAAAGTGCTTTTATATTTTTTGGTTGTTTTGACTGGAGTTTCCTCAAACTCTTTGCAAATGCGTTACAAATTAAAAAGTTTTATTTCTGCCGAAATTGGCAAGTTTGTTGCATTTCTATAACCATGAACTGTATGTAATTTAGGGGTATTATAAATTAAGTCATTGATTTGTAAACTTTTAGTATCTGTCTTTTCACGAAACATAAAGTGTTGGCTTATTATAAATCTGTTATTCTGTATTAGTATGTGTTTCAAGCGCGGTTTCAAGCCATTGTTTTAAAAAAAAATCTCAATTTTATTATCCGAATTTCTTTAATTATCCAAAAATCTTATACGGCACGTATTTGATGGGAATATGTGAAGTCTGTGCTCACTGTACCATCTTAAATAATAATCAAGGTTCTTAAACAAAGAGTAGATACTTAATATCAACCCTCTTCTTCGCAATCGATTACATCGTGCTGTTAAATATAAAGAATTTTGGTTCTATTCGATTTAAGTTTTATTTAATAAAAAACAACAACTTAACCTGCTAAAATCAGCAAACAATTTTACTAAATAATTAGCATAATAAATTTTAAATTTTCAAAGTTTTCTTTCGACTTTTTTTAATGTAAATTAAAAGCTAGCCTTCTGAAATCGGCAGTTTACGACAAATATTTCTGTTGATTTTAGCAGGGTAGACCGCTGTTTGCATTGAACTAAATTTAAATTAAACATACTAAAAATGTTGTGAAAATAACAGTTTGTTTCTGCTATTGTTTAGAACAATTTTCTACAGATTTTACTGTATAATTTGTCATTTTCAATTACCCAAATGTTAACTTAAATCTAACTAAATTTCTGTAAATTTTACTATTATTTTACTAGTATTTAACAAGAAAGTTACCCAATTTTAGCAATTTTTTCTGCAAGATCATTTTTAACTAATTTTAGTAGATTTTTCTGCTATTATAACAGCTTTATTTCTATAAGCGTAGTGTACGTTATAGCCTTTCAATAGCTTTCACAATTTCATTCTTGTTATTTTGTTAAAGTTGTTGTGGAAAAACTTTGAAAACTCATAACCAAAATATAGTACACTACAATAAACTTTAGTAAGTTTGTGTAGTTTTCTATAGAATATTGGTGTGAATACTGGCATATTGTATGCAATGTGTAAAGGAAAATGCAATATTTGCTTCTATCGTTCTTTGTATATCCTTCCATTTGAGTGCTTGTTTCACAGTTTGGTTAGTTTTATTTTTTTTTTTTTTTTTCTACTGGAAATTATAGTTCAGGTAAGTTTTGTTTTGTTGATGAAATATTTGATTAAAGTTTTTCACATACATACAACTTTCTTATTATTTTATTTTGAATGTAGTTGGTGTTGAAATTGTTATTTGGTTGCCAAAAACATTTCTCTATATTGTGTATAAGTTTTAAGGTTACAAATTGATGGCGATATTAAGGTAGTAAATTATGGTAGAGCTAGAATTGTTTCTTAAAAATATTTCACCATGAAATTTGTTTTTAACAACATATACACATTTAATGCACACTAGAGTGGGTCCGCCCTTGTGAATGGTATATCACACCTTGTCATTTTTATGACGATGTATGATATATTATTTGCTTATGGTTAAGCACAGCTGAGTGCTACCGGACGAGTCACAGGTTGCGGATAGTGATTCCGCAGAAATGTGGAGTAGCTGCCAATGGCAGCCGCGGACAGTCAGCGGTTACAAGGGGAGAGTCTCGGAGGGTCTTTCGAGCTCCCACTAAGTCCCGAGTTTGCCTATGATCCTTGTAACGTCGTGGCGAGCAATTGGCGCCAACCAAAAAACCAATATCCCAACCGACCCTGGGCGGTATAACCCTATTGGCGCTTGGATTAAATCCCTGCGCAACCACTGCAGGCCTGGAGGCAATGTTGGCAGCCCCAACACCAGGATCGGATGCTTTGGCCCAATCAGCCATTCATCTTAAACCAAACATGATTACCGAAACCGTGCGGCCCTATGCTCCTTGCAGGAGTAAAAGGAACAAATATATATAGAGTGGGTCGATTTAAAAATCGCCCAAGTTATAAGGAAAATCGTATTCTAGGTATCAAAATAAGAAACTTTGCCCGAGGAACCATACCTCTAAAACGAATTCTGAAACACCGACTTTTTATGTCCCAAATTTTGAAAAATCCCACTTTGACCCATTTAGAGCGCCCCAATCGAGGCCAAATATATGACCGACCCCCACTACCTTTGGAAGGCCGACCCACCCATGCCAATGGCACACCCCTCTGGGGGGTTCCCATACAAACATTTTTTCATGTAAAGTGCCAAAAATGGTGATTTTTTGAAATCTTTGTATGGGGAACCCCCCAGAGGGTTCCAGAGGGTGTGCCACTGACATAGCTGCGTCGGCCCTTCAAAGTTAGTGGGGGTCGGTCATACATTTGGACTCGATTCGGGCACTCTAAATGGGTCAAAGTGGGATTTTTCAAAATTTCACCCTACGGTTCAAAAGTCGGGGATTCAGAATTTGTTTCAGAGGTATGGTTCCTCGGGCAAAGTTTCTTGTTTTGATCCCTAGAATATGATTTTCCTTGTCACTTAAGCGTTCTGTTTTTGCCTCCCTACAAATCGACCCGCCCTAATGCACACTCATAGTTTTCTGCTGAAAAATGGTTAAATTTACAATGCTATCGAATCTTTTCTGTGGCACGCTAATGTTAAATTCATTGATGAAAATGTACACTATTTTTTATCAAAACAAGCTTTGTATTGAAAATAAAGGCCTGCATGAATGTATGTAAAACGGGCTGCGAAGTATTCACCAGTGTTGTGAATGGGGATGCCAACTTAGTGCCCTTCAGGCTAAATTTGGTGTTTTTTGAGTTGCAAAAACGGGAAAATTTTCATCAAACGCGTAACTGAGAAAAGCGCTAAAATGTTAATTTTTCTAAAATTTATTTGGCGTATTTTGCGCTTTTAACGCCTGTTTGTATTTTCTTTTTATAGAACTATTAAGAAATCTTGTTTTGCGAGATTTAGCGCTTTTCTCAGTTACTCGTATTCTTTTTTCCTTCAATAACGATTAAAGTATTCAATTAATTGACTTTTTATTTTAATCAATTAATCGTGCAAATAATTATTCGGGTTTTTTTCTTAACCGATTAATCGAATAAAATTTTAAAATTAATCGATTATTCGAAAAAATCTTATGTAAATTTATATAAATACGTTTGTTCTATTTTTTATAATTTTATTTATAAAAAGGAACAAAAATAATTTCAGTAACTCTTGTAAAAATCATAAAAATAAAAAAATATAATAATTGAGATCATATTTTGTCAAAATCAAAATTATTTTAATTTTTGCTAATATTTAGTGAGAATATTATCTACTTCAAATCAAACTTCTAATATGATATTGTCATATTAGATTTTATTTGTTGTTTCAAAAAGGTTTGACAATTTTCATGATAGAAAATACAATTGTTTAGTGGGCATCACCCCATTCATCAGTTGTCTGCAATAAGAAAATGATGATTGCAACACCCAACCAAGATATTACATACCGTACAGAAATTCAACGGGACGAGAATTTTGTGCTTTTGTGTATGAGCTGTCTGATTTGGTAAAATACAGTCATAAATCAATATCTTTTTAAAAGCAATAATTTACATAAACTCACCCTTTGAGTACTATTATATGTATGTTTGTGTGTTCATTATCAATAACATTTGTATAGAAACAACGATAATCCCAACAAAATAGTATTTGCATGAGACATTTAAAAAATCGTAAAAAAAATTTGGCTATGCTTAAATAGATACCACTACATTGCTAGATCTGTGAAAACGACAGAGTAGTACTTTGGAAAATGGCAAAGCAAACAGTGATATTTTTTTTTTCTTTTTTGATACTTAATGTGTTTTTAACACTGCTAGATGAAAACAAGCAATTCTCATTGAGTTCGAGCTAACAAATATTTCTATAAATTCAAAAAAGGCATCCCTTGATGATTTCTTTAGGCGAGAATTAAATCGTGGCAGGTATAAGCCTATAACAGTAAATTATTTTTCACAATTTGTTAAACAAGTTTTGGGATTTTAGCATATTTACTGTAATAAAATATATATAAACATTTTTGTAATTTTTTATCAATTTCGGTTAATCGAATAATCGTATTAAATTATTCGAATTATTCGTTATTCGAAATTTGGACATTTTAAATTATTCGAACAATTTTTTGAAAAAATTGTTCGGTTAATCCAATAACGATTAATCGACTGAATAACGATACATTAAAATGTGAAAGAAAAGTTGTGATTTTTTTATTTGATTATAAGAAACAGGAATGCCAATTTGGTTCTTTTTCGAAACCGAATCATTTCCCAAAAAATTTTATTATAATAATTTTTAAATTTATTTTGGCTCTATATTAGAATTTTAGTAGTTTTTTTAATCAAAATATGTGAAACACCACACTTTTTTATAAATTCCTTAAAAATTGTTTGGTGCTTTTTACTCCTTTACGAGGGGTAAAAAAGCTTTTTACTATGACAAAGTTGGCATCTCTGGTTGTGAATACTGTCAAGTGTTGTGGATATGCTTCGCAAAATGAATTGAAACAAAAGCAAAAGCAATGAGCTGAAATTTAGAACTTCTTAAAAAATTTAGGAATTATTATTTAGAAATTTTTAAAAAATATATATTTCTTTCGAAATTTTGGAGAAAAAAACGTCACAACTGAAAAAACTCGGAAAAATTAAAATAAAATTCGTCACATTCAAGAAAAACCATAAAGTTAGAAAAAAAATCAATAAATAAAAAATAAATTAGATTTAAAAAACTCGGAAAACTTCAAAAATTCAAAAATCGTTAAAATTAAAAACAATCAATAAAATATAAAAAAAAATTACAAAATTCCAAAAACAACAAAATTATAAATAAATCGATAAAATTAAAAACAATCTCTAAAATTAAAATATCGACAAAATTGAAAATAATTTCCAAAATTTAAAAGAATCGCTAAATTGGAAAAATTACCAAAAAATTTAAAAAATTGCTAAAATTAGAAACAAATAAAACAATTGCAAATAACAAACGTCACAATTAAAAAAACTTTAAAATTACAATAATATCGCTAAATTAAAAAAAATCTGAAATTTCCAAAATTGAAGAAGGAAAAAATTAGAAATAAACTTAAAATTAAAAGAAATAAAAACAATCGCCGTAATTGATAAAATAGCCAAAATTAAAAAAAAACTAAAATTAGAAAAAAACGAATAAAAAGGTTAAAGTCGGGCATGCCGACTATACAATACCCTACACCAGTCTGGTTAAAAGCCAACTAATGTTTGGATCCGAAATTCGAATGGGTTAAATGGGGCTTGTGTCAAAATTTTATATAATGTGATTCAGCGCACCAAATTTCATTAAAATATCTTAATATTTGCGACCTGCAGTTTGTAACCAAACCAATTTTGGGGAGACCCTTATATGGGCACTAGGTTTAAACATGGACCGATGTTCACCAAAATCAATAGGCTTCGTCCTTGGGCCAACATAGGTCTGTGTACCAAATTTCATCAAAATATCTTAATATTTGCGACCTGCAGCGTATAAACAATATAATTTTGGGGGGACCCTTATATGGGCACTAGGTCTAAACATGGACCGCTGATAACTAAAATCAATAGGCTTCGACCTTGGGCTAATATAGGTCGGTGTACCAAATTTCATCAAAATATCTTAATATTTGCGACCTGCAGCGTATAAACAATATAATTTTGAGGGGACCCTTATATGGGCACTAGGTCTAAACATGGACCGCTGATAACTAAAATCAATAGGCTTCGACCTTGGGCTAATATAGGTCGGTGTACCAAATTTCATCAAAATATCTTAATATTTGCGACCTGCAGCGTATAAACAATATAATTTTGAGGGGACCCTTATATGGGCACTAGGTCTAAACATGGACCGATGTTCACCAAAATCAATAGGCTTCGTCCCTGGGCCAACGTAGGTCTGTGTACCAAATTTCATCAAAATATCTTAATATTTGCGACCTGTAGAGTAAGCACAAAAATGCATGGACAGACAGACGGACAGACGGACAGACGGACGGACGGACAGACGGACATCGTTATATCGAAATAAAAAAAAATTCTGAGCCGATCGGTATACTATAAGGTGGGTCTAGGACCAATATTTTTTGGTGTTACAAACATCAGCACAAACTTATAATACCCTGACCACATAGTGGTGTAGGTTATAATGACCACATAGTGGTTGAAAAAAAAACGCCGAAATTAAAAATAAATCGATGAAATGAAAAACAAACCTCTAAAATTAAAAAATCGTCAAAACTGAAAAAAAATTCCAATAATTAAAAAAAATGCCAAAATTAAATAAAATACAATGATTTTTAAAAGCCAAATTTTAAAAAATCGCCCAAATTGAAATAGAATTCAAACAATCCCCCAAAATTATAAAAATCGACAAATTAAAAATTTTAAAATTTCCAAATTAAAAACAAAATGCTAAAATTAAAAAAAACGTTAAAATTAAAAACAATTGCCCTAATTGCAGAATTAAAAAAAATTTCCAAATTGAAATAATAGGTGGAATTAGAAAAATTGCCGGAATTGAGAAATTCATATAAATTGAAAAAATTGGTAAAATAAAAGAAATATTTTTAATTGAAAACAATCTCTAAAATATAAAAACCGCCAAAATTGGAAAAGAACCAAAATTAAAAATTAATCGATAAAATAAAAAAAGCTCTTAAATTGAAAAAAGAAAAATTACGAAAATTTATAAGGCAAAATCACGAAAATTAAAAAAAATTACAAAAATTAAAAAAAGTCAAAATTAAAAAAAAATCGCTCATAATAAAGACACATGAAGAAGAAACTCCAAAATTTACAAAATCGGCAAAAAAGAAAACAATCGGTAGAATACAAAAAAAATTTTGAAATAAAAAAATAAAAACTCAAAATCTACAAAAAATAAGCAAAATTTAAAAATAGGAAAAATTTAAAAAAATCTCCAAAATTAAAAACAAAAAAAAAAACCTTAATTTAAAATATAAAGCGCCACAATTAAAAACAATCTCCAAATTCTAAAATTGAAAAAAAATTTGCCAAAAACAACAAAAACCGCCAAAATTAAAAACAATAAAAAAAAAAAATTGGCAGACTTGAAGAAATTTTTAAAAACTGAAAAATACTCCAAAAAGAAAATTCTTAAAATTAACAAAAAATCCAAATTAAAAAAAAACTGAAATTAGACTAAAGTGCCAACATTGAATAATAACTAAAAACAATCGTCAATAATAAAAAAATTATACAAACTAGAAAAAACTTAAAAAATTTTAAAATGTCGCTAAAGTTGCAAATGAACACCAAAATTTAAAAAAGTCGCTAGAATTTGAAAAGACGCCTATATTAAAAATGAAATCGCTAGAATTGAAAAAGTCGCCAAAATTAGAAAAAATCGCTAGAAATTGAAAACAAACTAGATTTCTTATTCATAATAATTTTTAAACCTTACAACACTTTTATAAAGTGAATTTTGTATGAAAATTTGTTTCGTAAGTCATTTATAAATTTTAAAAGTGATTATGCATATGCCCCTAAAATTATAAAAATCATCTAACTGAAATAGTTGCCAAAATTAAAAACAATTGGCTAAACTTTTGTCCGTTTTAATTTCTCTCATTTAGATTTCTGAAGATATGGGGATATTTCAAATATTTTCTCTCTGCGATGCCTAGTTTTCGAGATAAACGCGATCAAAATATCGAGCCTATAAGGTCGAAAATTGGGACCGGTATTGGTATACTGGTAGTGGGTTTTGAAATCTAGGTTACAAATTTTTTGTATTGAATAGTTTTCACTTATTCTAAAGATGTAATGGTTGCACTTAAGTGTAACATTTTATATGGCCAATTTCGAGGTGTTCCAACATTTCCACTCACAAATTTTTATCCACAAAACCGATATTGATAATATGCAATATATAGCTGCTGGGGGGAATAAAAATCAATATGTGATAATTTCTGAAGCAGATAAAAATTTCAAGAAGTAAGAAAACAAAAGCCTTTGCTAACTTTGCAAAATCTTAAAGGCGATTTTTTGGTGCAATGTTCTACTTTTATTGCGTCTTGGAACCACCAAAAATATTTTCATTATATGTATGTCATCATACGTTATTTAATTTAAATTTTCTTAAACTAATATAAGGCATATATCGATTTATTATACGTACTTTCTACTAATCTAATGAAATGTCATAATTTAACATTTTCTTTTCTTAAACTAAACCATCATCAACAAGTTCAAATTGACCACACTCACAAATAATAATAATAATAATAATAATGACTTAATAACATGTCATATACCTATAGAATTTGCGTATAATTTTGACTTTAACATGCATTATTAAATAAAGCAATAATTCTACCCCGCAATTCATAAACGCTTTGTAAAGTTATAGGAGGTTTACAAAACAAAATGTTCGTACAAAATTTGTTCAATAAGCCTCCTACAATTATGAATTTAGGGGTTAGTGTTTAAGTTTAATAATAGAAACACGTAAGTAAAAGAATATGAAAAAATCCATATAAAGAAGTTTGTACGAGTAAACTTAAGATATAAACCATATGTCCTGGCTGGTTTGTTTATTATCCCTCCATATCCTTGTTAACACGGTAAACTTAATTTCAATTAAACATTTGCTTGCGTGACATAAAATTGTGATATTCACAAAGACACACAATTAGGTATTTTTAGTTAATGTAAATATTAAGGAAAATAATTTTTTATAATACTAACTTAAACATACTGATGTACCTTAATATACACCTTAAACTAAAACAATAGAATTTTTTATATATGATTGCACTATGGGCTAGAATTCAATATATTAAATTGTAGAATAATACCGATACAAATTCTGTTCAAACAAGGTCGAAATAAAATAAAAAAAATTAAAAAAAAAAAGCTTAATCCATAAATGTAGATTGGGTTGAAATGTAGATTAGAATGAAAAAAATTTAAAAGAATTGCTGCAGTTGACTGCACTAGAAAAAGTTTCTCGGCAGAATCTGCTGCAAATGAGAATTAAAACAATTATTTTAACCCTCTTACTCTTCAATTAAAAGGACTTTTTTGAAACCTTTTTAGATAGGGACAAAAAATACCCGTAAGTTGAAGAGTTAGAGTGTTCAAATGGTCCGCAGAAATATTTGTCATGAAATTCTACTATAAGTCTCTGAAGACATCAAAGTTTAAAATTTAACTTCAGTGCCAGAAATAAGTCAAAATTTAAAATTTTTTTAAGGGTTAACCTCGTACTTGTTCAGAACCCAGCAAAAAAAATTGGAACAACTTCAAAAAATCACTTCTTTTATTGCTTCCGTTAGTATATTTTTACAGCTTTTTTCGAGTTACTTCTGAACAACATCTAAAAAATCACTTAATATTACTTCTAAAGAGCAATTGCTCTAAAAGTGATCCTAAATAGTGATGTTGGTATCATTTGGCATTTCCAAGCAGAGGGTCGCTGGTTCGATTATCGGCGGGAGCAATATTTTTTTATTTTTTTTTTAATTTATAATTAAGTTGTTTAAATTCAATATTTTTTTAATTTTTAAAAACATGTATATTAGACTGTCTCTCAAAATAGCGATTTGTCGATTTTATTTCATTACACCCCCCCACTTTTATTGGAAATGCTCCCAAATGGAAGAAATCGATTTTTTTTTTTTTGGAAAACTTTAACCCGTGCCGAAAGTTGGACGAAAATGGCCCCTTTTGGAAGAAAAGTGTATTACTATTAAAAATTCCCAAAATTCGAAATTTCGAAAAAAATAATTTTTTAATCCATTAATTCATTTAATATAGTCATAATGATTCATACATGGAATTTTCACTTCATCAAATATCATTAACCCACTTTAGCCTGGAATCCAAAATGACCCACGAACTTGATAAAAATGCAAAAACGTATTTTTTTAAAATTAATTTTAAAGATTTTTTAAAATGCCTAATATGGAGATGTCCATTGCTATTTGTACCACATAATAGTTGATATTAAAGAAAAAAAATAAATTGGAAAAATGATAATTCGAGTTTGTGTTTGGAGCGACTGTTTTTCAGGACATTTTACAAAAATTGCTCATTTTGTCAAAAATTTTAATGTTTTTATCAAAACAGCACTCATATTTGGTTAGATTATAATTATCTTTTCATTTCTTTAAAAAAAATTTAACCCTTAGTGGCCTGGGTTCAGAAAAGACCCATGGAACTTAATATTAATTAAGACTACGAGCTTGTAAAGTCATTAAATTTATAAAAAAAATCTCAACTGGATAAAAATAATTATATTGTGTAACGTGATCCATATGGGGTTAATTTTTATACTTTTGGCCACTAGGAAATTTACAGAATAACACCTTTCAAAAAAAAGACCCACTAGGAAATTTACAGAATAACATTTATCAGATTTTTATTAAATTGGGATATGCGAAAGGTGTTATTCTGTGAATTTCCTAGTGGGCGTTTTTGGCCAAAAGTAAAAAAATTAACCCCATATGGATCACGTTACACAAAATATTTATTTTTATCCAGTTGAGATTTTTTTTTATAATATTTAATGGCTTTACAATCTCGTAGTCATAATTAATATTAAGTTCCATGGGTCTTTCCTGACCCCAGGCCACTAAGGTTTAAATTGTTTTTTAAAGAAATGAAAAGATAATTGTAATCTAACCCAATTTGAGTGCTGTTTTTCCGAAAACCGTGTAAAATTTAATGAAAACATTGAAATTTTTTAAATTTTTGACAAAATGAGCAAATTTTGTAAAATGTCCTGAAAAGTAGTCGCTCCAAACACAAACTCGAATTATCATTTTTCCAATTTATTTTCTTTTTTTAATATCAACTATTATGTGGTACAAATAGCAATCTATATCTCCAAATTAGGCATTTTAAAAAATCTTTAAAATTAATTAAAACAAAAAACAGGGCCCACAAATTTTTATCAAATTTGTGGGCCATTTTGGATTCCAGGCTAAAGTGGGTTAATGATATCCGATGAAGTCAAAATTCCATGTATGAATCATTTTAACTATATTAAATGAATAAATGGAATAAAAAATAATTTTTTTCGAAATTTAGAATTTTGGGAATTTTTATTAGTAATACACTTTTTTCCAAAAGGGGCAATTTTCGTCCAACTTTCGGCACGGGTTAACGTTTTCCAGAAAAAAAAAATCCATTTCTTCCAATAAAACTGGGGATGTAATGACAAATCTATTTTTAAGGGACACTCTAATGTATATACAGTGACGGACAATACAATATAATCAATTAAAGTTTTTTTTTTCTAATTTGATCCCCATTGCTTTTATTTTTAAAGATCAAAATAATAATTAAATTATGGTCCAGAAATTATATAAATTTTTAGTGTAGCATTTGTTTTTTAACTTTACTACCCGTTCTAAGTAAGCGGGGCTTTTAATGAAAAATAAGCGATATCGACCTTTTATCAAATTACATATTGAAATTTAGCGAGTAGTGTTTGGATCTATACAAACTGAATATTGGTGGAAATTCTATAAAAATTTCTTAAATCTTGCATTATTTTCGTATGAAAATTTAGGTGTTGTTAACTTTTTTAAAAATCGCTAAAGACAACTTTTCTCATATTTAAGGCGCTATCGTGTTAAATGTGTGTGAATAAAAATAATGCAAGATTTAAGGAAATTTTATAGAGTTTCCAACAATATTCAGCTTGTATAGATCTCATCAGAACTCCCTAAATTTTACTATGTAATTTAATAAAAGGTCGATATCGCTGATTTTTTATTAAAAGCCACTCCTACTTAGAACGGGTAGCAAAGTTAAAAAACAAATGCTACACTAAAAATTTCTGTAGTTTTCTGTACCATCTTCCAATTCTTCGGGGAGAATTTAAAAATTAAAACAACGCACAGTGGGTGAAACGCTCAATCTAGCGGATTTTAATTAATATATCGGCTGTTTCTTATCCGATCAGCACCAAACTTTCAGGAATAACTTTTTATAAATCCCCAAATATATGTGCCGAGTATCCGAAAAATCGGTCCACTATAATCCGAAATTTCGACGTTTTCATACGATTTAAATTAAAGTAGTTTATACTCATATTTGAATATTTTTAGTTTTTTTATTTGTATTTTTATTTTAAAACTTTTTTATTTAAATTTAGTAAATAAAAATATAAACTGTTAATAGAAATTATTCAGAACCTGAGCTATCAATGTATGAACATGGATCCTGCAGTTCAGCACAAGAAAGAAGATTTTTAACTTCTTTGTCTAATACAATATTTTTTTTAGAAGACCTGGAAGCAGATTTAGACAATGATGATATAAACGGATCTGAGGAAAACAGGAGTGCATGCAGTAGGTCCTCCATTGTATGCTGTCGAGAAGCTTTACGTGTGTGATGCAGCGGAAATTTTGGACGTCTTTATTTCTAGCCTCAATTGCTTCTTCCAACATCATGCCAATTGGTAGAACAACATTATTTATAATTTCTGCTCCGTGAATTAAAATTTTGTGAATAGAACTAGGCATGTAAAACCATGGATATTTATTAACAAATAGTTGAGCTGTTGCAAATGCGTTTTGCCGAAAAGCATCTGGATTAACATCGTGTCCACAAGCCATAGCACGCAAAATTACGCTTAATCTTATAATAATATCTTCACTAACGCCTATTATTTGGGCAGCCAAATTGGGTTGATGAAAGAACCTTCTAGCTGCGTTGCCATTATTTGTATTGCAACAACCAGCCATTGGTATATCCACAAGTAACGCCATTTTCTTTCTTAGCTCGGTTTGTATGTCTACTTTCCTTTTTTCAACTATAGCTTAATCGGCACCACAAGGCTGCCACCTTTTAATGGGAAGCCTGTATGAAATATGAATGACACTCTCAAAACAACGAATCCACGCGTGAAGAGTGGATAAACCATACTGGAAAAAATTTTAATTTACTGGTAGATTTTGGATCACATTCAGATCGTTCATCATTTTCGGTGTAGCTTTACAAATTCCGCACGTTTGTGATGATGTTTCCACAATAGTATTAAATACTTCTCCATCTATCATTGTCATGTAGAACTGATGATGAACTTGGAATGTGCTTCCACTTGTTGGTCTAATATTTGACATTTAAGTTTCAACACTCTGAATCTTGGTATTGACCACGTTGGATGTTTCCTTCTGACAACTAATACTGATTGGACTGCAGAAGCGAGTTGAAGAAGGCCGCGAATTTTTCCAAATAATGTTGGATTCGAATTGCACTTGCAATGGTACAATGCAAACCATAAACATATGGTCATCGATCATATTCTTTTCAGGATCACTATATCATTGCCGGTAGGTAGAATGTCCACTATTGCCATCACATCTCCATTTATAACTTGCAACTAATTTTACATTTCCATTGGTACTGAATTTTTGAAATAAATCAGGGTGTGCTGCAATTATCCTAGCAACAGTGTGGTCCACCAAGCCAAGACGAATCTGTCACCAATAATCCACTAGGATAGCACCTATGATTAGCTAGTCTCAAAACATCATAGCTTGGGTAAATGTTGGCACTTCGAGCTTTGGCACCAGCCTGCATTAATTTTTACGAGTGTTTCGTATAACCACCATCAATATAAAGAGCCAAAGCCTATTCTGGATTATATTTAACAGTTAGTAGGCTCTCAGATTCAATACTTTTTTATTTTTGCAGCCACGACATTATTTGAATCCAACAAATTACCTTCGATGCAGTTCTTTTTCTAGAAGACTAGATCTAGTTGCCGCATTTAGCTCGCTGCACGAAGATTCATTTATTAATGAAGGTAATTTATAGACTTGACTTTTTACACTACAAGCTGAAAACTCCTTTACCGATCGTCCAACTTGTGCAGAAGTTGTTGGAGCAATTAACTCACGGTCTCCTTCTAACAATTCCTTGTTTCTTTTTTCAAAATATGGTAATCTCCTATTGCAATCTTTCAATTTTTCCACTAACTTGACAATAAATCTTAATCTTCTACCCATTTCACGGCACTGTTCTTTGTTATGATTATTTTTTATCAATTATGTTACTGCATATGTGGTTTTATACTGCCAAAATTTTTTTTGACGGAACAGCTTCTTATACTATATTAAAAAAAGTTATCTTTTTGAAACTGACATCGTATCTACAATATGGAATAAAAATGAGAGTCGCAAAAAGTGGCAAAAGATGTTGGCCATTTTACATTCACAAGAAACAGTAGAAACAAAATAAATAAGATTTGGAGCGGACACTTTTAGACAACAAAAGATCTGCTCTTCAGAATTTTAATAAATGACATTCAACGGAGGACACATCGAAGGCTATTTTCTACTGAGATTTGTAAAAAAAATATATAAAACACAACCCACAAACACTTTTTTTTTAAATAAATACATACCACAAACTTATAAAAAATTCACTGTACTTGGCAAATATGAAAATAATTTTTTTGTTTACAAAGCTCGTTTTGCATTATGTGAAATGGCGGGAAAACTTATTGCAGCACCTGTTGAAACATATGTTTTGTTTGAAAGCTCACAGCTTTCCGAATATATAAGTTACAAGAAAACAAAAGTTATCGATAAACTCAGTGCGATATTGGTTATCAAAAATACAAAAAAAAAAAAATCTCAACTGCACATTTAAAATTTGAATTAAACGACGCTAGATTGACCGTTTCACCCACTGTGCAACGGGGACAAAATTAGAAAAGACTTTAATAGATTCTATTGTATTGTCCGTCACTGTTTACAAAATTAATGAGAAATTTCTTTCTTTGCACCTGTAAAAATAGTACTGAAAACAATATTGAATTGGAGTTTACCTTTTACACTTATTTTTAGTCCTCTTTGTAGATATTCTTAATAATTCGGCAAAACTGTATTATAACTCCAGCTACGACGCTTAAAGAACACAACGCTTGTGTCCGACATTTAGCGAGGATGGGAATTGTCAATGACCCATTGTATTGGTCATGTCTTGAGGATAAGAAAATGACAGAATGTTTTGTCTTTTACTGTCCAGTTTTATCTGGGACCAGAGAGCGTATTTTGGGCAGTCACATCTTGTTTGTGGATTCTGTTCGTAAACTATCAAGAAACTAATTTTGTTAACATTGCATTTTTAATACTGTTTTTTGTACGACTTTTATTAAGCATTTTTGTGTTAATTTAGTAAGAAAGTCATATATTTCCTTGCACACAATTGACCATAACTTTGGCATACATCCATGGATTTTCGTAATAGTCGTAAATACATATTTTTATTTTTTGTTGTAAGGTGACCTCTGTGCTTAAAATAAAAAAAATCAATATAATTAATTTAAAAAAAACTTATATGGCCCATAGTATATTATTTAGATTAGGACGAAAAAAAAAATAATGTTAAAGAAATGCAAATAATATAGCACGAGAATAAAGGCAAAAAGGCATACTAAACTATTGTATAAGTAGTAGAAGTCTAACATAAGGAGTGTCCTTTATTACAAGAATTTTTCTCAAGAGACTTTAGACAAAACAAAAAACTAAAAAAAAAAGCAATGACAACATACGACAACAACTCACAAGAAAATAATTTCAACACCGTAAACACACATACAAATACAGGCATTTACAAAATATACACACACTCAAATACATATGGACGTATAATACACGTAATACAATTAAAGTAATTAAGCTTAAAGTACGATTATTTACAAACCATGTGTAAAAGAGAACATTAAGAAATAGCTATGAGTATGTAGGTTTGAATGTGTAAGGACACTATTGTCCTTGGATATATGTGACAATTTATATTATTTTTTCTGTGTACTCGCCTTGTTGTTTATAAATTTACTTTGATGATGACGCCAAGTCTCTGTGGCGTCTTATTTTATTCTTATTGCTGTTAGTGCTGTTGTTGTCGCTTTTGTTTTTCTCTCACTTTACTTTAGCCATGATACGATAAGGATAATGAAATCCTTGAGGTAAATGACTTGAAATATTTTATCTATGACTTTGTGTAATAAACAATAAAGTAAATAATACATATCTAGGTATGATACGTTTACTACAACACATTGTCTTTACTTGCATGTTTAAGTAAGTTACAAGTACAAAAATGTGAGCAAAGGTGTGGTTTTGTCACATGAGAAAACTTGGCTTTCAATGAAAAGATTAAGGTAGTGTGTATAAAAATTCTTTTGGGTTATTTATTTTTTTTTCTTTGTAATGCAGTAATTTGGTCAAGAGTTTTTAAAGTATTTAATTATTTAAGTTTTGCTAAAATCTCTGTTTGGAGGATATGTAGTCGAGATTATCTAAGTAGTAATGATTTTTATCTACATAGCTTATATCCAATATACATATGTATATCAGTGCGTATTTGTAATAACAAAACATATTGGACAGAAATCATTTTGCAGTATACCGGTTAACTCAGAATCATTTTGTTGTTTTGATTTGACGATGTCCGTCTGTCCGTCCGCACGTTCGCCTGTCTGTCCGTCCGCCTGTCTGTCCGTCCGCCTGTCTGTCCATATATACTTGTGCGCAAATTAGAGGTCGCATATATTAAGATATTTCGATGAAATTCGATACACCGATTTTATGTCGGTCGTTTGATTTTTCTTAAAATCGGTAAATATTTGGAACTAGTGTCCATGTTCGCACGCTACACGTCGCAAATATACATGGGCTCATGGAGAACGCCTATTGATTTTGGTTACAATTGGCCCCTGTTTAGTCCTAGTACCCGCATAAAGGTCCCTAAAAATGTGCGTGGTGGCCACATTGTTATAGGGTATTATACAATCGGCATGCTTCACTTCAACTTTTTACAAATTTTTTTTAGAATCGCCATAAAGAGATAGGAAATCAAAACCGGTACGGGGCGCTGAAATTTACACTCAAAATAGTTTGTAGTTTACATTAACTGAAAATGTAATTTAAAATAAATGAAAAATCACTTGAAACCCAGTCTACTGACTTTTCATTTAAATCAAAAGAACTTTTCATGTATTTTTAAATGTTAACAAAGAAACCACAAAATCCTTAAAAAATAATGATTTTTCATTTACTTCGTTTTTTTAAATTTCAAAAAATTAACTACAAAACCGTAAAAATAAATGATATTTAGTTTATTTCATTTTTTTAACTGACCTAGAAATCGAAAAGGAATTCTTTTTTTAACAAAACATTTTAAATGAAAATATTAACTGTAACAGAAAATCCGTATTTATATGTAGATTATTTTTTAAATAAACGACAAAAACAGTTAAAAACGAGTAAAAAGGTTAAAGTCGGGCATGCCGACTATACAATATCTTACACCAGTCTGGGTAAAAGCCAACTAATGTTTGGATCCGAAATTCGAATGGGTTAAAATGGGACTTGTGTCAAAATTTTCTATAATGTGAGTCAGCGAACCAAATTTCATTAAAATATCTTAATATTTGCGACCTGCAGTTTGTAACCAAGCTAATTTTGGGGGGACCCTATGTGGTCACTAGGTCTAAACATGGACCGATATTCACCAAAATCAATAGGCTTCGTTTTTGGGCCAACATAGGTCTGTGTACCAAATTTCATCATAATATCTTAATATTTGCGGCCTGCAGCGTATAAACAATATAATTTTGGGGGACCCTTATATGGGCACTAGGTCTAAACATGGACCGATGTTCACCAAAATCAATAGACTTCGTTCTTGGGCCAACATAGGACTGTGTACCAAATTTTATCACAATATCTTAATATTTGCGACCTGCAGCGTATAAACAATATAATTTTGGGAGGACCCTTATATGGGCACTAGGTCTAAACATGGACCGATTTTAACCAAAATCAATAGGCGTCGTCCTTGGGCCGACATAAGTCGGTGTACCAAGTTTAATCAAAATATTTTCGACCTGTAGAGTGCGCACAAGAATGCATGGACAGACGGTGGGTCTAGGACCAATATTTTTTGGTGTTACAAATATCAGCACAAACTTATAATACCCTGACCACATAGTGGTGTAGGGTATAATAAAACTGTTAAATGTACAAAATTTTAGTTACATTTGAGTTAACTTTTAATTAATTAAAAATAACAAATTAACCTTTTAAAATATGCAAAAAATTTGTTGCATCGACAAAAAATAGTTTTTTCTACAAGCTAATTTTTAATGAATTTTTAGTAGTTCTAACTAAAATTTTTACAGACTGCATCGTTTTGTATTAATAAATAATTTAAGAATTTGATCAAATTTGATCAAAATTGATTTTTTAAATAACAATTTTATTAAAAACTAACAAAATGTTGAATATTTACCTATTTGGAATTGTAATAAAAAATATTTTAAAAATAATACTTTTATTTGAAATTTTGATAATTTTATAAAATTTCATATAAATTAATACGAAATTAAAAAAAATATATTTTTTAATTTTTTTACAGTAAAAACAAGAAAAAAACTTCCTCGCCTATGCCAAGACTTGATTGCTCTGATTGCTCTGCCCGCACGAAATCATACATCCACCACACAAAATATTAACTTCTTATCATTTATGAAAAATAACTTCTGAGTAGCATATATTCATTGCAGCTTTGGATGTTGTTAAGGAGAACTTCTTGGTGGTGTAGTGAAAGAAGTGATTCCATGTAGAAGTTGTTCCATATATTTTTGCTGTTTACTTAATAAATTTTTACATTGCATTTCTTACAAACCACTTTTATTTGAATTTTTTTTATTGATGAATATATTTAACAATTATTTAAATATTCCTTAATATTCGCCTTTATTTGAAATCATTAGGAAACTGCAATCGTTTAATAAAGCGGTTTGATTAAGCTAAAAATCGCCCTTTTTGTAATTCTAATCGCGAATTTCGTAATTTTTTTAAGTGATGAAAAAACAAGTTGAAACTGGATTTTGAATCAGGGCACTAAAGACTAAATAAATCATCGATCAAAATTCAAACCGCATAATGCTTGTTGAGATATTTACTTCAACAAGCCAATTGAAAAAATATAATTTTTAAAAAATTACTCAATGAATATGTAAATACAATCCTGTTTATATTGTTTACAAGCCTCAGTAAGTGGTAAAATATATTATCATTTAAAAAAGGTGTTCAAAATAAATACCGGCAGCGCAACAACAATAATAAAAATCTGCGAAAAACATGAGAGCAAACAGTGAAAAGTATTTAAATTTTAATTGCCATAAATTAACGAAAAATAAAAAACTAAAAAACAAACAACAACACATACAATGAGAAAACCACGAAATGAAAATGAAAAAAAAAAAAAATAAATACAAATAACACCCGAAATATTTAAATACTTAAATGGGATTCAAATGAGCAACAGTAACAGCAGAATCCATAGCAGGAGCAACATCAGTAGCAGCAATGAGAAACAAACAGACACAGGACGATGACAACACAAACACACAAACATTGCACTATCCGAGTACCGAGTGTAATGCAAATAAGAACGGATTTTAATGTGAATGAATGCCGTCGTAGTAGTGTATGAAATAATTTTTTTTTTTGTTTTTTTTTTCGGTTAGCAATGGCCTTCAGATGACCAACAAATAAAAAAAAATAATAAAAATAAAAAAATCACAAAAAACGAGCTCATCATATTTCGCGAAATATACATTTTTTTGTGTTTTATTTTTTGGCAACTTTTATTTGTGTGAGTGTATGTATATATTTTTGGTTTCAGTTGTAAGGGAGACTTTGTGTGTCATTATAGGTATGTATGTATTAGTAGGGCATTTATTAACACATTTTTTGAGTGGCCAAATAAGGTTTTAGTTCTTCTAAAGGGATTGTGTGCAAATTATAGTTTTAAAGGGCAACCAGAGCTTGCAAAATATAATTCTTTTTTGAATAAACTCGCATTGAAATTGATTCACTTTAAATCAATGATTTGATATTGAATAAAATGAGAATGCGATTTATCCAAATTTCAATTGATTAAATATTAATTCGATTGAATTATATGTTTAATGATTTGATTCACGAACAATAAATCAATGCGACCATTTTTTTTTAAATTGATTTGTTAAAATTGAATCAACAAAAATTAAATTGATTCTTTGAATAAGATATTGATTGAATAAAGTAGGCAATAATTCAATCAATAAAATGAGTTTTGCGAATCGATTCGTACAAAATTGAATCAGATTTAAAAATCGAATTAAGGAATTATCCTTTTAAAGTTCTGAGTGCAACTAATAAAACATCGAATGCAAATATATTCTTTTTTTTTTGTATTCTGGCCTGCTCAACATAAAGTTCAGATCACATTTTTCATGGTTTATGTTTTTAATTTTTTAAGGTTTTACGATTTGCGTTGGAGGCTAATTGACTATTTCGATTTTTTCTCGAACCAAGGGCAAGCAAGTCTTAAAAACAGAAGTCATGCAAAAAAGAAATCAAGGTAAACAAACATTGAGGCATTGTTTCTACACAAGAATGCTAATGTTCCAGCATTGACATTTATATGAAAAGAGTTTGCCTCGAGTGTAGGGTATTTAATCGATTAATCGTTGTTCGATTAATTAATTAATTAATTGTTCAAAAATATTAAAATGTCTAAAATTTCGAATAACGAATAATAATTTAATTCGAGTAATCGAAATTTATAAAAAAAGTACTCAAATGTTAAAAAAAAAACATATTTTTTTTTTATTATTCGAGTTATTCGTTATTCGAAATTTGGACATTTTGTATGAAATCCCAAAGCTTATTTAAAAATTGTGAAAAATAATTTGATGCAGGGTTATACTTATCCGGATTTCATTCTTGCCTAAGAAAATCTTCAGGCGACGACTTTCTAGAGTTTTTAGAAATATTTGTTAGGTTAAACTACAAACTCAATGAGAATTGTTTTGTTTTCGTCTAGGGGTGTTATTAACTGCCTTTAATATAAAAGAAATCACAAAAACAATAAAAAAAATTATCACAATTTGCTTTGTCATCTTCAAAAACACTACTCTGTACAGACAGATATTTATTTATTTAACAGATATACATTTTTTAGTTATTTTTCTAAGATTTCATAAATTTTGATATTAAACGAGAGCATAAATTAACAATTCATGCTCAGTGGTATTAAATAAGTTTGTTTAGTGAGTATATGATTCAACTTTATAGCGAATTTAAAGAGATATAAGTTTTTAACAAGATTATAGTCAAAGTTAATATTTAGTGAGATCTAAATAATTTTAAATAAGGACTAAATAACTTGTCATACACACGAGCTTTTCGGAAGCCAACTGAGCCAAAACCCTTTTAAACAATTTTGACAAATTTTATCACAAAGTTTTTTTTAATTCGCTTCGAAATACTTACTAAAATCATATAAAGGAGGGATGGGGGAGGCGTCAATGTTGAGAAAAAATATATACACGACAACTAGAGATGATACTTTTGCGATAAAAATTAGTGCCAACAATATTAGAGACGACAAATTTATCTCAAACTCTTTAAGATTTCTATCCCGTGTAGATATGCCTTTAGAAAAGTTACTGAAATTATTTTTGTTCTCTTAAAAAAAAAGTATTAAAACTACAACAAAATTTTGTAAATTATTTTACATAAAATTAAGTTCGATTAATCGATTAATTTAAAAATTTTATTTAATTAATCGGATAAGAAGAAAAAACGCCAATAATTATTTGCATGTTTAATCGATTAAAATAAAAAGTCGATTAATTAAGTACCCTACTCCACTGTTACTGACCAAGAGTGGTACAACTATTTGGGCTATAACTTATTTTATTTTTAAATGTTGACCTAATACCATGTGATGGTTAATATATAATAAAAAAATTAGTAAAAAAGTTAACGACGGGCCCGCCGACTATATGGTACCCTACACCACCAGTCTGGTTGAAAATCAGCTAATGTTTGCATCCGAAATTTAAATTTAAATTGTGCCGAAACTTGTCTATAATTTGGTTAACAATTAGTCAAGTGAAATTTTGATTTAGCCTAATGTTAGGTTTATTTAAGACTAACAAGGAAGGTATCCCAATGGGTTCCCTTCGATTTTAATAAAAGTCGAATATGTGAAACACTAACAGAAGTGTGTCGGTAAAATTAACTGTAACTGCAGTTAAAAAAGTGTACGCGGAAATTGCATTTCAAATTAATTGATATTGCAGTTATTTGAATTACAATTGCAGTTACTTTTAACTGCAATTGTAGTAAATACAAATGCAATTGCAGTGTACCATTTTTTAGCTGCAATTGCAGTTAGTTTTACCGGCATAATTCTTTTAGTGATGAATTATCCTTCATGATATTAATGACACAATTTCATAGAATTCTTTTCGTAGATTCAGTGAAGAATTTTAGTATGTATGTATAATTATACCCTACACCACTATGTGGTCAGGGTATTATAAGTTTGTACTGATGTTTGTAACACAAAAAAATATTGGTCCCAGACGACTCAGAATTTTTTTTTATTTCGATTTAACGATGTCCGTCCGTCCGTCTGTCCATGCATTCTTGTGCGCACTCTACAGGTCGCAAATATTAAGATATTTTTATGAAACTCGGTACACCGACTTACGTCGGCCCAAGGACGAAGCCTATTGATTTTGGTTAAAATCGGTCCATGTTTAGACCTAGTGCCCATATAAGGGTCCTACCAAAATTATATTGTTTATACGCTGCAGGTCGCAAATATTAAGATATTTGGATGACATTAGGTACACAGGCCTATGTTGGCCCGAGGACGAAGCCTATTGATTTTGGTGAACATCGGTCCATGTTTAGACCTAGTGCCCATATATGGGTCCCCCAAAATGATATTGTTTATACGCTGCAGGTCGCAAATATTAAGATATTTTGATGAAATATGGTATACCGACCTATATCAGCCCAAGGACGAAGCCTATTGATTTTGGTTAACACCGGTCCATGTTTAGACCTAGTGCCCATATAAGGGTCCCCCCAAAATTGGCTTGGTTACAAACAAATTTGGTTCGCTGACTCACATTATAGAAAATTTTGATACAAGTCCCATTTTAACCCATTCGAATTTCGGATCCAAACTTTAGTTGGCTTTTAACCAGACTGGTGTAGGGTATTGTATAGTCGGCATGCCCGACTTTAACTTTTTTACTCGTTTTATATAAAATTTAAACATTGGACCCACTATTTACAATACCGATCAACTTTTTGATTTGATTTAGCGATGTCCGCCTGACCGCTAGTTCGTACGTCTGTCTGTGTGTCTGTCTGTCAAGTGGAATAATATCGGCTCAAAGACCAAGTCTATTGATGTTGGTTAAGATCGGCCCATGTTTAGACCGTATAAGAGTCGAGATACAAAAATGCGGCTGTGGCTGCGTTTCTGTTCTTTTATATGGAAAAAATTAAAAATGTTTATATACCAAAACAAAAACTGTATTTCCCATCCTCGGTGGTGTCTCTATAACACAGGACAACACAAAAAAAAATTAAGGTGTTCTGACAATAGATTCTGGTAGAGGAGACAAAAAAAAAATACGTGCTTCGGTGTTTTGAAAGATCACATCGGAATTTTATTTTAGGGGGGGTTAAAATTTCCCCCTTTTTCAAATGTTTATTGGGAATCGGCATAGGAAACCATATGAATCTTCCATTGTAGGTATAGGATGTGTTCAGCAAACGTATGTAAAACACTACGGGGAACATTTTTGTGAAAATGTCTAACCCTCTAACTCTTCAATTAAAGGGAATTTTTTGGCCCTTTTTAAAAAGGTACAAAAAAGACCCGTAAGTTAAAGAGTTAGAGGGTTAAAATGTTCCTCAAAAATTTTATTTTACATAAGTTTGCTGAACACATTATATACCTAATATGGGAGATTCACATGGTTTCCCCCTAAAATCCAGGTTTGTTGGACATTTAAGCTCCAATTCTGAATAAGTACGAAATTAATCCTTAAACACAATTTAAGTTTTGAATTATTTCTAGTATTGAACTTAAATTTCCAACTTTATGTCTTCAGATACTTATAGTAGAATTTCATGGCAAATATTTTTGTGGAACATTTTAGCCCTCTAACTCTAACTATAGCGGACTAAAACGTTCCAAAATAATATTTGCAATGAAATTCTACTATAAGTATCTGAAGACATCAAAGTTGAAAATTTAAGTTCAATGCCAGAAATAAGTCAAAACTTAAAATTTGTTTAAGGTCTAATCTCGTACTTATTCAGAATTGGCGCTCGAATGTCTCAAAGGCTTGGATTTTAGCAGGAAACATGTGAATCTTCCATTTTAGGAATAGGACGTGCTCAACGAACTTATGTAGAACACTAAGAGGAATATTTCTGTGAAACATGTTAACCCTCTGTCATGCTTTAAAAACCACTTTTTTCACTGATTCAAAAATATCCGTTAGTGTATTTGCACTACTTTTTTTAGAAGCAATTCTGAACAACTTTGAAAAAATCACTTCTTTCCTTGCTTCCAACGTATCCGTTAGTATATTTTTACAGCTTTTTAGAAGTAATTCTGGACAATTTCCAAAAAATCACTTAAATATATCTTCTAAAACATTATTGCTCTAAAAGTGATCGTAAAATGTGATTTTGATACAGTTTATTTTCAAACTGATGATCGCGGGTTCGATTTCTGGAATGAACAATGTTTTTCAATTTTTTTAAAAATATATTTGTTTTAATTTAAAAGTTTTTAAAAACAAAGAAAATAAAAGTTATAAAAATTTCTTTTTATGCACCTGTGAAAATAGTGAAGTGAGGAAATGAAAATATCTTACCGTGACCCAGTGGTATTTTTATGACAGTTAATTTTCATATCAAAGGATAGCTCAGCAGTAGAGAGCTAGGCCAGCAATCATGACAACTTCCCTCCTATGACAACTCAATGTTGAAATCATTAGTGTTTCTGTTAAAAAAGTCGTACAACTAGATCATTAACTGTAGTGCTTTTTCTACTGCTTTGGCACTGTAGTGCCTTTTCCACTGCTTTCTTTGCTGGGTAGTCGATATGCCCGACTTTAATTTTCTTCACTTAATTGATAACATATTTGTTATCGCTGATGTATTTTTATTTGTTTGGAATTTTCATTTCAATTTTTAAGTGGGATGAAGTAATAATTTATAATTGTAGGCGACAGAAAAAAAGTGTTTTTTAATTATTAAGTGCTTACCCGAGTAAAAAAAATTATATATAATCATATGTGGCATATATTACAATATATAATTAGACATGTGGTTATGTATATCCATATATAATTATATATGACGTTTTTTCCGAAAAATTTTCCTTATATTATGCCATATATAATTTCATCTAATTAGATATCGGCCTTCATAATATTAAGATATGGCATATATAATTATATATTACATAACATGGTTGATCTTATTGCATATATAGTTATATATAGAACTATATCTTAATATATATGGTGGCATTTTAGCAATATATAATTATATATGGTATCATTTAAACATTATATAATTATATATGGTGACATTTAAACTAGATATTATCATATATGGTGCCATTCAAACCATATATTATCATATATGGTGCCATTCAAACCATATATTATCATATATGGTACCATTTAAACCATATATTATCATATATGGTGCAATTTCAACAATATATGCCCATATATGGTACCTCATGAACAATATTTTTAATACAGTTCCACATATGATAATATATGCTACCATATATAGTGCCATATATATTTACATATGGTGTTATTTAAGCAATATATTACCATATATGGTGCCATTTAAACCATATATTGTCATATATGGTGCCATTTCAACAATATATGCTCATATATGGTACCTGATGAACGACATTTTTAATACAGATGCAGATATGATAATATATGCTACCATATATATTGATATATGGTGTCATTTTTTTTTTTTTTTTTATTACCTTCCTTTATTTATTGAATCTTCACTTATATAATGTGAACTAACAATAAGTATTCAAATCTTAAACTAAAATTAAGAATTAAGTCCAGCCAGTGCCAGACAAAAATTTCATTTGTTCATACATATATTAAAAAATATGATAAAAATATATTAAATAATAATAATCGATTTATGTTTTTAGTTAACCAGGTCCGCCGTGGCTCTCCTTCTAAGTCACTGATGGCCGCGATTGTCTAGCAGGTTACGCGCCAAATTATTGGGATGTACTTCCAGTCTTCTTAAATAGCTTTGAGTGTGCTTTGCGATTTCATCTTTGACAAAATTTACATTCAGATCGGAGTGTATATTGGAATTTCTCATATACCATGGTGCGCCGGTTATCATCCTTAAAATATTATTCTGCTTTCTTTGAATTTTCTCTACATTGGAAGCAGAGGCAGTGCCCCAGAGTTGAGCTCCATAGGACCATATTGGCTTTATAATTGAATTATATAACAATAGCTTACTATCTAGGCTAAGTCTAGAGTTTCTCCCAATTAACCAATTGAGTTCAATAGTCTTCAATTTCATCTGGGTTACCTTCGCATCTATATGGTTTTTCCACGTGAGACGACGGTCAAGATGTATTCCGAGATACTTAACGTTTTCTTGTTGGGGTACGTTATGATTATTTATTTGAATTAATGGACACGTTTCTCTTCTTAGCGTGAAAGTAACATGTATGCATTTTTTCTCATTCACCTTAATCTTCCACTTTTTTAACCAGGTCTCTAATTCATTGATATGATTGTGCAATATTCTGGATGCATCATGTGGGTTGTTATGAATGCTTAATATTGCTGTGTCATCAGCAAATGTTGATGTATGTGTATTGATATTAGTTGGCATATCTGATGTGAATAAGATATACAAAAGAGGCCCCAGGATGCTACCTTGAGGTACTCCAGCTTTTATAGTTTGCAGTGTGCTTATAAAATCATTTTCTTTAATTTTAAATTTTCGATTTGTAATATAGCTCTCAAGCAACTTGTGTGTATTGGCGGGTAACATAGTTTTAATCTTAAAGAGTAAACCTTCATGCCAAACTTTATCGAAGGCTTGTGACACATCAATAAAAAGTGCAGAACAATACTTCTTCTCTTCGTAGGCCCTTTGAATTTCACTTGCCAGTCTGTGAACTTGTTCAATAGTGCCATGTTTTTTTCTAAATCCAAATTGATGAGCTGGAATAGTGTTGCTTAGTGTTACAGCTATGTTTAATTTATGTAGGAGTAATTTTTCGAAAAGTTTTGACAAATTGGATAACAGGCTGATAGGCCTATACGATTCGACTTTCGTGTGATCTTTTCCTGGCTTAGGTATCATTTTAACAAGAGAAACTTTCCATTCTGGGGGATAATATTCCAGGCGTAATATAGCATTGAAAATAAAAAGAATAATTCTTAATTCTACACGGGGTAACTCTAAAAGCATTTTGTTACTGATTTTATCAATTCCAAATGCTTTTTTAGGGTTTAGTTCATAAATTGCCTTTTCGACCTCACGAATCTCAAACCGAATGGGTACTGCTGTGCAATGTGGTAATAAAGGTGGCAATTCAATTCTAACACTTGGGTCGTTTGGAGTGAAAACATTTTTCAGGTGTTCGACAAACAGCTCTCCTTTTTCAGTATCGTTTCTTGCCCAACCTCCGTTTGGTTTTCGTAAAGGGGGCTTACATACAACAGGTCTTTTTAAATTCTTGGTTGCACGCCATAGAGAGTAATCTGTTTTTGCAGAGGGTTCAAGATTTTCTAAAAATCTGTTTAATGAGTTTGTTCTCTGTTCTTTGAGTAATCTTCGTAAATTATTTGTGCATTCTTTCAATCGAGCCTTGAGATGTGGAGATCTGTGCTGTTGCCACTCTCTACGAGTTCTTCGTTTTTCATTGAGGAGTCGTTCAACGTCCACAGAAAAAACGGGATTATTTCTGGACTGTCGGGTGGGTTTAGTAGCAAGTTGAGCAGCTAGTTTGAGATTAGATTCAAAGTTTTTGAGTGAGAGGTTAATATCATCTGGCGTTCTTAACGATATGTTTTCTGAGCAATGTGTACTGATAAACTTCTTATACTTCAACCAATCAGTTCCCTTGCCTGTAAGTGCTAAGTTACCAGTCTGGGCTAAAATTTCCCGAGGGGTAAAAAGGGTAACAATAGTAGGTGTGTGATCAGATGATAGCTCCAGGGAGGATTCGACACGTACAATATTTCTTGCAATATTTTTTGTCACTCCAAAATCAATAAGATCTGGTATTTTAGTACGATCTGATGGCCAATATGTCGGTTCTCCGCTTGATATCACATCCATATTCATTTTAGCAATTGTATCATACAAAACACGGCCTCTTGGGGTGATAAGGCGTGACCCCCAGAATGTGTGCTTAGCATTATAATCGCCAGCTGCCAGGAAACGCATACCTAGTGATTCAAAGTAGGTTCTGAATTGATTGTTTGTAATTGTAAATCTTGGGGGAGCATAAATTGATGAAATCACTAGATTAGTATCAAACTCTTCTACACAAATTGTACTGGCTCTCCTCACAGAGACCACTCATAAGATGATGTTTTATCCGAGTTCTAATAAGAATGCCTGAGCCTCCGCATGATCTGCCTCTAGGATCCTTCGTATCATATAATGTGTATCCACGGATTGAAAAAGAGCTGCGAGAGGTTAAATGGGTTTCCGAAACAAGCATGATATCAATTTGCTTGTTTCTGAGAAAGTATTCGAGTTCGTTTTTATGTTGGCGTATGCCGTTAGCGTTCCAGAAACATATTTTCAGACTGTTCATGGCTTAGATAATACAGCTTGCAATAATGTGGACTGCATTCGGATCATTTCTTGCATCATATTATTCATTGAGTTAGTAAAGTTATTTATCGTTTGTACTAGGGTATCAATTGTTGCCTCGAGTCTACTAAAATTTTGTACTGGGGGTATATTCTCTGTTTGTTTACCATACAAATTGGGATTTGATGCTGGTAATTTTTCGTTGTGAGTACCATTGGGTTTGTTACCAGATTTTAGCATACCAGAGTAGGAGGGCATGTTATTAAAATGAGAGTTTGGAGCCAGATTTGGGGTTTGAATATTCCGTGGATATACGGGGGGAACGGCAGCTTTATTTTGGGTTGTTCGCTTTACGAATGAATGGTGTCATTTAAACAATATTAATATATAGACATATATGGTATCATTTAAACAATATATTGTCATATATGGCACAATTTAAACAATATATGGTCAAATTTGGTACCACATCAACATTTTGAATACAATTCCATATATGGTTTAATTTGAATAATGTATGTTACTTCATTAACAATATTTATAATACAGTGTCATATATTGTAATATATGTATATCATTTAATATATATTGATGTATGGTAATGGTACAATAATTCCAATATCAGTTGAGATACAATTTGTGGGTCCATATCAACAATTTGTTCACGTACATTTAACATATATATATGTACATTTAAGTTATAATTTATAAACACTTTATAAAGTTAAATAGTTCCTCGTCTAACTGTATAGAATGTTTATGAATATACGATTTAATATAAATTAATTACAACTACAAATTGGTGCCATTATCTAAAATTTAATTTAATGTTAACTTATAATAAAATAAAAATGTATTTCCTAAAAATAAAAATATAGTGTTAATTAATGTTGATATACAATAGGTTTAAGTTTAACATCCCAGACAGAAAAATATAATCGGCACAATGCTGGCAAACCGTTGGCGATGGTCGGTTATGCGTTGGCAGAACGTTGCATTAACTATCTTGGCAAAAAAATAGATTTCAAAAAACATTTTTGAAAAAATTGAGAAAACTTTTTTTAATATTTGCTTTTAAAAACATGAAAATTAACCCAGTCCACCAGATTGTCAGCCAAGACCTCTACACTCTAATCTAACGAGACTTGTTATAGATGTGTGATAGCTACAAATTAAATGAATGATAAAAGCATTTCGAGCTAACTAACTAAGCATCGAAAAAAGGTATTCCAGAAATTATTAAATGTATTTTAGAAAATTTTAATTGTATATCACAAAATATTATTTGCACTTCAGAAACTACAATATTACGCAAATTTAATTATTTATTTATTTAGTTGTGTCCAGAAATAATGAAATCTATTTCAGAATTTCATAGCTAATAGAGAAAAATTTCTCAAATACATTTCATAATTTCGGAAATACGATTGATAATTTCTGAAATACAGTTTGATAATTTCTGAAATACAGTTGTGAATTTCGGAAATACAATTAATAATTTCTGAAACACAATTGATAAAACTGAACTTCAATTGACTAGTTCTGAAATACAATTCATAAATGTGAAAAATAATTGATGAGTTCTGAAACACAATTGATAAAACTTAAATTCAATTGATTATTTCTGAAATACAATTGATAAATCATAAAACAATTAATACAATTGGAAATGGTGTAGAGCGTCAAAAAGATGTAAATAAAATTATTTTATTCAAAGATTTCAATTTAATATAAAAATAAATATATAATTTTATAAAAAAAATTATAGAAAAAAAAATTTAAATTTTATAAAAAGAAATTCATTTTGTAAAAGAAATGCATATTTAACTCGTTACCTTCTGAGTTTAAACCTTATTTTAACAAAATATTGTAATTTTTATACAATCAGTGCTCTGCCAGTCTATTATTTTTTGAACAGTTGGCAATATATGTCTAGGATCTTATTTAATCCCAAATAAATGGAGATCTTACGTAGTACCCAAATATAATGCGGCATCTAATTTTATCTGTCATTTTTATGGATACTTTTAGATGTCAATCCCCAAATATATTGCTGTTTCTAATTCGATCTGCCATTTTAATACCGAAATAAATTGCTGGATCTAATTCGATCTGCCATTTTTCTGATAAATTTAGATCCAAGTTTATCCACATAAATTTAGATCTAATTTAATCCACAAATATATTGCTGGATCTAATTTGATCTGCCATTTTTCAGATTAATTTATATCTAAGTTTATCCACAAATATATTGCTGGATCTAATTCGATTTGCCATTTTTCGGATCAAATTAGATCTAAGTTTATCCCCAAATATATAGCTAGATCTAATTCGATCTGCCACTTTTTCGGATCAAATTAGATATACGTTTATCCACAAATATATTGCGGGATTTAATTTGATCTGCCAAAACTGAGATCAAATTAGATCTAAGTTTATCCCCAAATATATAGCTGGATCTAATTGGATCCGCCATTTTTCGGATCAAATTAGATCTAAAAATATCCGAAAATATATAGCTGGATCCGCCAATTTTCGGATCAAAATAGATCTAGGTTTATCCCCAAAGATATCACTGGACCTCCCAATTTTGAGATATAACTTGATCTTAGTTTATCCCCATATATACAATGGGATCTAATACGATATGATTGGATACACCCAATTTTGAGATCTAATTGGATCAGCTAGATATTACAGCAGATCTTACACAATATCAAATTGGATATAATTAGATATTGCGCGAGATCAATTTTTTTTACTCGGGTATGTATAATAATTTTAAAACCTTATAACAAGTTTATAAAATAAATTTTGTATGGAAAATTTGTTTATAAATTTTTAAAGTGATTATGCATATGACCCTTATAATATATCTTTATAATAAAAAATTAACGGTAAAAGGCAGTAGTTTTTACCAATTTTGTCAGTTGTTTTAAAAATATTTGTATTAAAAATTTATCAGTTATTTTTATGACATTATTAATTTTTTTTTATGCATTTTTTAGTTATTTTTCAAAGCTTAAAAATAACTAAGTTTTCATTTATACCTTTGTCGCCTTTTTATTTGAGTATACGTTTATAATTTTCAGTAGCTTATACAGATAAACTTTTCTGAGTACACATACATTGAGCTAATATTATTTCAGTCTTAACTTCAAATTCTCTTTTCTTAAAAATAAGTTATACCCTAATAGCTTTTATGCTTGCAACACTTGCATTTGAGTTTTTTTTATATAATTTTTTTTATTTTTTTGTTAAAATATTTTTCACTTTTATTTTTTACCATTATATTGTTTTATTTTTTGATTTTTTGTTCTTGTTGTAATTGCTGCTATTATTGTTGTTGATGTTTTTATTAATTTTGTGGCCCATTTATATTGAAATCAGTTTCAATGATGATTCATTTCATATTATATTATTTTTCGTCACTATTTATAATTTGAAATGTATGCCATTGATATTTAATTATATGACATTTTAACAGCATATGTTTTTTTTTGTTTTCATCATTACTATTTTCCAGTAAATACAGTGATTTTGGAGGGTGAGTTTTTGTTTTGGTCATATCCTACATATGGGCAATATTTCTTCGGTTATAAATTAGCACGCTCCAAAAATATTAAACCAATAATGAAAGCTAAAGAATTAGTTAAATTAATATAAAAATTTTTAACAATGCAATTTTTAATAAAATAAATTTTCAAAAAAATAAGTTTTATAAAAAAAATTTTTTTTTTTAAACTTATTTTTTTGTTGAAAAATTGTCAATACTGGTCATTATTTTTGTCAATACTGGTAAGCATGTAGGTAACGACATATTTTTTGATGTTTCGTATGCTGAAGTGTAAGCATAACTCATTATTTTGCGCGACATTGCCATACGAAAGTAATAAGAAATGTAATAATAAAAGTAATTACCCAGCCAGAAATCGCCAGTGGTACAAAAAATCAAGCTCTGGCATACCACTGGGTAACAACGGTGTTAAATATAAATGACTGGGAGAACACTCATTTGGGACGCTTTGCCAGTATTAGTTTTATAAAAATTTCGGTGGTTTATAAAAAAGACCACTGGCAAAGAATGGGATTAAAGCGATATCCCATGCGAAAATCGAAATATATATGAATATACATGAACATACATTGACTAGTATATGATCATGCATGGGCATACATGATCATATGCATGGGCATACATGATCATATACGTCAATGCATAGTTCAATGTATGACCATACATCATCTCATGTATTTTCATATATCTTCGGATCCGAAATTTGAGGGTATATGACCGTATGTGTCCATATATGAACATATATGCTCACATATGATTCATGTTTGCTCATATATGATCATATATGGCCATATACTCTCAAATTTCCGATCCGAAGATATATGGAAATATATGAGGTGATGTATGGTAATATGTATGCACAGCGCTTGGTACGGGGACAGTTTTTGGATCAAGTGTTTAGTATGGAGACATTTGGTTAGTTTGGGGACTGTCCTCAAACTCTTCCTAGGTCTAGCGCATAGTATCAAGACATTTGTGACTCATATACAGCATAGTTTGGGCACATTTTTGGTCATGTCTCCGAACTATGCGCACCACATACATATATACATTGATCTATGTATGGACGTATATGATCATGTATGCCCAAGCATGATCATATACAAGGCAATGTATCACATGGGATGCCAAGGTTTGCAACCAGTGGTTATCCAGTGCTACCTAATCAGAAATTGCCAGCGGTACAAAAATCAATTCTCTGGAAGTGCAATGATTTTATAAAAATGCTGACGCTTCGTTAAAAAAGGTTTGTAGTCAGAAAGTTCCGAGTTCAAATTCGGTTGCAAGCAAAAAATTTTTTTTTGATTTTTTTAATTTAAAATTTTTTTTATTTTATAAAATCAATTTTTTTGTTTGTGGGAAAGCACCTTTTTGCTCTCCCATCGCTGGCATATTAGTCTCAAAACATTGTTTGCCATTTCTAGAATTTTAGTACAGCCAGTAGTTGTCCAGCTGTTATTACTAAGACTATCAGGCTGTATCCCTACGCCCTGCACCACAGACACTTACTTTTAATTTCTGTTGTTGACATAATTTTATTCATATACAAAATATTCAGATTTCCAACCAGAAAATATTCAAATTTGACTAAAAAAAGTTTAAATCGAGTTTAGCCTAGAGGAAAACAATCGGCTGACAAACGCAAGATCGCTGGTTTTATCCCAGTACGCGACATAAAATAATTTTAAATTTTTAAATAGATTTTGTGGATTGTGAGCTATTTATAGAACTTATATACAATAAATAAATAAACAATAAATCAATCAATTAATACAACTAGCTATTCTTTGATGTGAAAATTGACTGAAATAGTTTTGCAGACGTGATCATCTTGGCATCGTAACTTTTCTCTCCTTTTAATAAACGTATGTTTATTAAACAACCAGCTTGGTAGGTGACAACAGCGCCGTTTAGGTGACAAGTCAGCAGATGCAGATATTTACCAAATACGTCATAAAAGCATGTCTATCACATCTTAATAAATCTATAATAAAAAAAAATGTTTTTACCGTGACTGCGACTTGAACCGTGAACAACAACAACTAAAGTTTTTAATATAAAAAAAATTAACTAAACTGAAAAAAGTATACTTTATGATATTAATGATAAAATTTCAAAGGTTTAAATTGAGAATTTAATTGTAAATATAAGTGCCTATGCATAATAATTTAAAAACCTTATAACACATTTATAAAATGCATTTTGTATGGAAAATTTGTTTTATAAGTCACTTATAAATTATAAAAGTGACTATGCATATGACCCATAATACTTAATTAATAATATGAAATTTTTCATAACTTTTCTTTTATAAGATTTCATAATTTCATTGAATTTCGTAAATTGCATGTAAAATTGTCCAATAGTATTTATTATTTTTTTTATTACATTAATTTTCATAAATTTTCATATATTTTCAACTTTGTTTTTAAGATTTAATTCTCAGACAGTTTAAAGTAACCATAAGGTCGAGTTTTAGTGATGTGCATTAATTTCTATGAAAGTGCTTAGAAAAATGCAAAAATAAATTTTAGTGGTTTTTAAATATTTAGGTGGTGGATGACAAATTACTGACCCCTGCTGGAAATGTCAGTGATGCCTTTCTAAATTTATTTATTGACTTCTTAAAGAAATTTATTTTTTTCATCACATTGAGTTCCTGCTGAATTGTCATAAAGACATTCTTATGAAAATGTATTAGGTATTTTTGACAAGTGAATAATAAAAGAATTTTTCATTATTTTTATTTTATTGGTTTTTAAAAATTTTAAATTAAAAAATATTGAATTTTAACAAATTAATTATTACTGTTATAAAAAAAAATAAATAAAAAAAACAAAAAATGTTGGTCCCGCCATGATTCGAACCCGTGATCCTCTGTTTGGAAATAAACTTAATCCAAATGACATCTTAACAGCAATTTTTCCTTAGAACCAATAATTAAGTGATTTTTGGATGTTGATCAGAATTAATTCTAAAAACGCTTTAAAAATATTTTAATAAATACTTTGGAAGCAATGAAAAAGTGATTGTTTTTATACAGAACCAATTCTAAAAAAGCGGCAAAATAGAGCAATTCAAGAAGTGGTTTGTAAAGCATGACTTCCATTTTTTTGCTGGTTTATTGATTTTGAGCTAAAAAATATGCTTAAAATTGTATTGTAAACAAAATATTTGTTTATGTTGTTTTTGGTTTTTAAAAATGCTCCTAAAACAAGGAATTGTCACTGATTTTTTAATTCAACCTAAAAAATCTTTCTAGGAACTATAAAAATGTTGTCAGATGACGATTTCTTAAGGCAAAAATAAAATCTCGATAGCGACATCCAACAGATTATTTTTCAGAATTTGTTAGATAAATTTCCTTTATTTCTATTGAGGTTTATTCCGATAAAGGTAAATTAAAATAAATCAGTTAGTAAAGTGTTAATTAAAAAGAAATAAAAAACATTTTTAAAGTATTTGAAACCACTGTATAACACTTATGATATTAATGTCACATTAGTTGTATTTGCGCTCATGCCTATCAACGTTAAAGTAGTTAAAGCAAATCTACGTTAAACCGATTGTAGTACGAAAAAATGTTAAACAAGTCATGTTTATAAAAGTTTCGGTATAATCGAACGTATGTCGGCGAAACTTTTTAGGAAGTAAAGCGAAGAAATTATGTTAGAGGTGAAAATGTATAAACGTTTTCAACGTTGATAATTATGCACGTTGAAAGTTAACGTGCATACGAAAAGTAATGTGTTAGTTTTTACCTTAAACGCATTTTTATGCACTTTGAGTTTTTCATAAGTTAACGGATAGAGTTAAGTCGAAAACACAGCTATTTTTAAAATTTGTGTATGAGTATTATTTATTACTATTAGCATTTTACAAAAATCATAATTTTTATTGAAAATCAGCCGATTTTTAACAAAAAAGAAAAAAAAGTAAATATATATTTATATATAGTAAATACATATATTGTATATATTTATTAATTTTTTCGGTCTCCCAGCAAACAAAGATGATCATTAATGACTCAGAAATGAGCTCCAAAAACATAAACATTTTTCCACTTTTTCCTATGAAAGTGGTCCGTCCAAAAGAGCCTCCTGTGTACTCAGAAATGACTCAGAAAAAAGAACGTATAAAATCGAAAATTTCTTCATAAATTTAAATAATTTTGGAATCTTCTTTGAGTCCGAAAAATGAACCCTCGTTTTGAGACAGCTTTTTAGATTGTAGAGACAACTTTTTGGATTGTTTTTTGAGGGTTCATATTTTCTACCAAAAAAAGAGTGTTTTCAAAAAAACAATAATCATTTCTATGAGCCATTTAAAAATCTTATTTATGAGGGCTCCGAAATTGCTGGCTGGGCTATTATAAACATTAACCAAATTAAAAATCAAATGGGGTCAAGTCATATATATTTATATATTAAAAAAATAAAACAGTAAATGAGATGAGGTGTGCGAAATTTGTATGTGTTTTTTAACAAATAAATAATTTTCATTATCGGCAATTACAGTTTGACCTTGAAATATGACATTGGCACCCATAAAGCCGGCAACAGTTTTTTTTCGAATTTTTTTTATAATTTTAATACATACACACTTTTAAACATACATCCGTATTGTGCAACATATTAAAACAAATGAGTTAAAAATACTATGAACAATTTTATTTTTTTAATATTTTTCAACTGAACTGTTTGTTCTCCACCATGGGGTGTTAATAAACTCCGTTGTTTAACATTTTTGCAGATGGGAGTGTGTGTATGTGTGTGTTTATATGTGCATAAGTATGTGTATGCATAAATGGCTTATTATTGTTGTTGTTATATTAATGTTTATCGTCACTTGGGCCTCCTGTCGTAATAACGGGTTTTTTTAAAAAACTTGTCTACCACTCAGTCTCATTCTCTCTCTCTTCTGTTTCGTGTTATTATTATTATGTTCAGCACTTGGTTTTATGTTCCATTGGAATGGGGTCATTGCCACATTTGTTTGTCTGTCTTTCTGTCTATCTTTTGTTTTTGTTATTGTGTACTTTTACTCCAAAAACCGAAATGCTACTATTTATTATAGAATGTCCAAGAAAAGCTTAAAATTGCAACTATAAAAATAGAAATAATGCTGGCAAAAGAAAAGCTTGTATCAAGATATTGAACAACATTTTTTAAATCAATATTAGAAAGATATCTGTTAGGATATTTGAAATTTGTTAAATTTAATAAATGCTTCTTTTCTTTATATAAAGAAGGCTCACTATACTCACAATACAAAAGATACATTCAAGGAACTTCTACAGTCAGAATTTGTTAGTTATTCAAGAGTGTTTCAGTTTTGTTATTTTAAATGAAAATAACATTCACTCGCAGAAGAAATATAAATTTTAACTACAGTCGCTAAGTCATTACTGAAAATTCTTAATATTTATTTTATGCAGTCGTTTTGTTTTTTTTTTTTTTTTTTTAAATAAACCAAATTAAATGTATGTAAGTAAATACGTCAGTGTGACAACATTTGCGAAAAAGGTAACAAGGAGGAGATAAGAAGATAAAAAAAATCTATAGTAGAATATTTGCATGTGTCTGTTTGATAACTTCTGATCATAAAAAACAATAACAGAAAGCTGAATAGGAAAGGAAACTATGAATTAACTACACTACATTCAAGGCCTTAATTGGTTTAGATGGCTAAGCTGTCGAGCTTTAGTATAGTTACGTTTGTAATGTAGGAATGCACGGGTTCGATTCCTACAGCCGACGGATTGTTGATAATAAAATATAAACAATAATACAATTTAATGGAATAGCACTGATGAAGCCGGTCCATAGAAAAAGGCAGAAACTGGATCTAGTCTGATTTGCAAATTAATGTGTTTATAACTTTTAGAGAAAAAGGTTTATTTTTCGTCTTAACTGAAATTGTCTTTTTGAAAGCAACATTTACATAAAAGTACCCCAGTGTAGAAAATCATTACCAGATATGAGATTATGTAACTACATACTTGGTAATGGTAACTAGTTACTTTTGTTATTACATTTCTTATTACCTTTATATGGCGATGTCGCGAAAAATAATGAGTTATGGTTACACACCAGCATACGAAAAATCAAAAAAAAAAATATCGTTACCTATGTGCTTACCAATACTGACAAAAATAATGAGTCTAAAAATAGATTTTCAAAAAAATAAATTATATAAATAAATTATTGTATTTTTTTTTTTTTAATAAAATTTGCTCGTGCGGGAATCGAACCTTGGTCTACAGATTGCCAGTCAATAGCTCTACTATCTCAGCTATGATCGACATGTAATATTTAATAGATTAAAACATAATTGACCTGCTGCACACAAGTAAGCTTACTCGCCAACATACAAAAAATTAAAAAATATGTGGTTACATAATCCTTACCAGTGTTTAAAAAATACTGAGTCTAAAAATATATTTCAAAAATTAAAAAAAAAATATCTAGAAAATTATATTTTTTATTTGAAATAATGATAAAAATAAGTCATTATCAGTGACTCATTATTATATGTATGTTTTAAAATAATGCAGAAGGTAAGTGTGTGCCATTACTGGTAGTCCAAAAAAATAATGATATGTCATTACCGTTTCTACACTGGGACCCTTTGGGTAATATTTATATGAATGTTTGTGTGTTCGTTGTCAATAATATTTGTAAAAACAACGAGACTTATCTCAAACAAAATAAATATTTTGCATGAGACTTAGCCGTGGTATGCTTTTGTTCAACAATTATTTAAATTTTGCATTATGGTTCATTTTGCATTAAAGTGTTTAACGCTATGAATAAAATAAAAAGTGATTAAATTTTTTAATTTATTGTACTCATGTAAAAAAAACATTAATCAAGAGCGTCTATAATAAGGGATGTGGCAAATTTGATCATAATATTTTCCTTATAATCATAATATGATTTTAATGATGACAACATTTTATCCATTACCATAATACAGGCTGACCAAATCTTAACTTTTAAAAATTAATAGACTTCTGACCATCAACTCTATATATTTCGGACATGCTTATTACAATGGCGTGCTTTATTTTTCGATCTAAGAGGGCAGATTTTCAGCGAAATGCCTTTAAAGTTTAGAGGTTTTTCCAATCAGTTTGCTGAATTAGTAGAAAAAGCACTGCAATTGATGATCTAGAAGTACTTCTTTTTTAACATAAACACTAATGATTTTAACATTGAGTTGTCATAGGAGAGGAGTACTCCCACTTCAACGAGTGCAAAGGAAGCTCTTTTTTACCAATTAAAAGATAAACAAAAATTCTTCGCAAAAAAAATTATATTCATATATTTAGTTAGAATATTCTTCCACCTCAAGTCCAAATTCTAATATGATATTGTCATATTAGATTTTTATTTGTTGTTTCAAAAAGGGTTGATCATTTTCATGATAGACAATACAATTGTTTCGTAGACATCACTCTACTCTTCAGTTGTCCGCAAGAAGAAAATGATAACTTTCATACTCAAACCGAGACATTACATAAGGTACAAAAAACCAACGGGATGAGAATTTTGTACTTTCGTATATGAACTGTCTGATTTGGTAAAACCAGTTATAAATCAACTCCTTTTTGAAAGCAACAATTACATAAAAGTACGTCTGTTGTCAATACATTTTGTAAAAACAACTAATTTTAAACTCAAAACAAAATAAATATTTGAATGAGATTTTAGCCGTGGTGTGCTTATTTTCAACAATTATTTTAATTTTTGCATTAAAAAATACAAAAATTGTTTTTTCGGACTTTCTATATTTTCATATATTTAGTTAGAATATTCTTCCACCTCAAGTCCAAATTCTAATATGATATTGTCATATTAGATTTTTATTTGTTGTTTCAAAAAGGGTTGATCATTTTCATGAAAGACAATACAATTGTTTCGTAGACATCACTCTACTCTTCAGTTGTCCGCAAGAAGAAAATGATAACTTTCATACTCAAACCGAGACATTACATAAGGTATATATATTTTTTATTTTACAAAAGTTTTTTATTGCCGCCACCGGATATCGAGCTTGCGACCTTATGATTGCTAGTCTAGCTCTCTACCGCTGAGCTATTCTTTGATATGAAAGTTGACCTTGACCCTTTTTTTTATTTCGATTTAACGATGTCCGTCTGTCCGTCCGTCCGTCTGTCTGTCCATGCATTCTTGTGCGCACTCTACAGGTCGCAAATATTAAGATATTTTGATGAAATTTGGTACTCCGACTTATGTCGGCCCAAGGACAAAGCCTATTGATTTTCGTTAAAAGCGGTCCATCTTTAGACCTAGTGCCTATATAAAGGTCCCCCCAAAATTATATTGTTTATACGCAGCAGGTCGCAAACATTAAGATATTTTGATGACATTTGGTACACCGACCTATATCAGCCCAAAGACGAAACCTATTGATTTTGGTTAACACCGGTCCATGTTTAGACCTAGTGCCCATATAAGGGTCTCCCCAAAATTGGCTTGGTTACAAACTGCAGGTCGCAAATATTAAGATATTTTAATGAAATTTGGTTCGCTGACTCACATTATAGAAAATTTTGACACAAGTCCCATTTTAACCCATTCGAATTTCGGATCCAAACATTAGTTGGCTTTTAACCAGACTGGTGTAGGGTATTGTATAGTCGGCATGCCCGACTTTAACCTTTTTACTCGTTTTTTTATATTTTTAAAAATTGAAAAATTAAAAAATATTGAATTTAAACAAATTAATTATAAATATTAAAACAAATAAAAAAAAATATTAAAAAAAATATATTGGTCCTAGAAATACCAAGTGATACCAAAATTACTTTTTAGGTTCACTTTTAGAGCAATTATGCTTTAGAAGCAATACTTAAGGGATTTTTTGGATGTTGTTCAGAAGTAATTGTAAAAAAACTCTAAAATTAAAAAAACGGATACTTTGGAAGCAAAATAATTTTTTGAAGTAATTGAGAATTGCTTCTAAAAAAGCTGTTAAAATACACTAAGGGATACTTGTGAAGCAGTTTGTAAAGCATTACTTCCAATGGTTTTTGCTGGGATGCTTATTTTTTATGTCCCTATTTCAGATATCGAAATTTCATCCAAATCGCAGTAATTCACCACTCGTATTATCTAATTTTTGTAGAAATTTTAAGCCAAAAATAATAAAATAAAACGAGTAAAAAGGTTAAAGTCGGGCATGCCGACTATACAATACCCTACACCAGTCTGGTTAAAAGCCAACTAATGTTTGGATCCGAAATTCGAATGGGTTAAAATGAGGCTTGTGTCAAAATTTTCTATAATGTGAGTCAGCGCACCAAATTTCATTAAAATATCTTAATATTTGCGACCTGTAGAGTGCGCACAGGACTGCATGGACAGACAGACGGACGGACGGACAGACGGACATCGTTAAATCGAAATAAAAAAAATTCTGAACCGATCGGTATACTATAAGGTGGGTCTACGACCAATATTTTTTGGTGTTAGAAACATCAGCACAAACTTATAATACCCTGACCACATAGTGGTGTAGGGTATAAAAACCGGTTACGCAGTGGGAAATAAACTGGGTTTTCGGTTAGCGGAGATCTAAGAATTTTGGTTAACCGGTTTGCAAAAGAAAAATAACGAAATATGAGAAAAAACTGGTTTTCGGTTAACCGGTTTTGAAATCTGTATAAATCATATTAATTGTAAATTTCATTCATATTGTTTTTTGTTAAAAATATTTAAGAAAATACTTAAATCAACTCGTGTATTTTTAAATTTTTGGAATAAGCGTGTCATATTTGTCTTTTTCGTGCCAGGTATTAGTGGTTTCATATTCAAAATTTTCAGCAAAACCTCTTAATGCAAAGAAAGTTTCCAATAATTGTTTTTTTTGTTTTTTTGTTCAAACTATTTCATGCACCTCCTGTATTACTGTGCCTTATTTGTTGGGACTATGTTATTCATAGTACGCAATATTTTCCGGTTCATACACTATTCTTCTTTTCAGCCACATTCACGTTATTGTTCAACGTTACGTACCTCTTGTTTTTTTTTTTGAGTTTTTTAATGTGGTCCCCAGTTAAAAAAAAAAAAAGAAGTGCAAAAAAATTAAGTTCACTTTTATTGTTGGTGTTTATTAATACACGCGTTTTATATGTACTACTTTACTCCACATTGCGTGGCCTCTGCTGGTTGTTGCACATTTTTTGGTGTTTGTATATTCCATAATATACCACTACTATCGTCCTTATTTCCTTATGTCAATGTGCCTTTTTTCAAGTTGTGCGTAAAATTTCATTTAATTGTTCATTTATTGCTTTTGGGGTTACTTTTTTTTCGTTCTTTTCTTTTTTGGGAGAGTGTTAAAAATGAATATTAATCAACGATTTTTATTCATTTTTTTTTATTTTTTTTTTTTTTGGTTAATTTAAATTTTTACACTACTTTTACTTTCGATACTTATTTGGCCTGTAAACACTTGTTGAATATATTTTTATTTCGTTTATAAATTACACAGTACAACAGAGTAAGAAAATTTTTATGCATGGGGGTGGCAACCCATCATTTCTAATAGACTTTGGTACGCAAATCACGAATATGACATTAGAATTTTAAAATAAAATCTAGGACTTTCTTATGAGGTTCTGAGAACTTTTTCCAGTAAAAAGTCACTCTAATTTAGAGTACTTTTTCCAATTGAAATACCCTTAGATTTTGAGAATTCTTATAAAAAAAACCCCAGATTTCTAAAAAAAAATTCATATAAAAAATTCTTGGATTCCGAGGATTTCTTCCCATAAAAAAATCCCTCAACTTTAAAAGAAAAATTTAATTTTTAAAGGAATTCAATGTGCTAAAATCCCAAACGTATTTTAAAAATTATGAAAAATAATCTGTTGGAGGCATGTCCCTATCCGGATTTCATTCTTACCTAAGGAAATCGTCAGGGGACGATGTTTTTAGAATTTCTGGAAATATTTGTTAAGCTAAATTACAAACTCAATGAGAATTTCTTGTTCTCGTCTAGGAGCATTATTAAACATTCAAAATATCAAAGAAAAAATAAAAACAACAACAAATAATTTACCACAATTTGCTTTGTCATCTTCCAATACCCTGTTGTTTTGACAGATCTAGCAATGTAGTGACATCGCCAACGTACAAAAAATAAAAAAATGTGTGGTTACATACAATGACGGACAATACAATAGAATCAATTAAAGTTTTTTCTAATTTTATCCCCATTGCTTTTATTTTTAAATATCAAAATAATGATTAAATTGTCCCCGAAATACAAGAAGATAGTCCAGAAAATTATAGAAAATTTTAGTGTAGCGTTTGTTTTTTACTTTCGCTACCCATTCTAAGTAGGCGTGGCTTTTAATGAAAAATCATCGATATAGACCTTTCATCAAATTATAAAGTAAAATTTAGCGAGTACTGATCGGATCTGCATAAACTGAATATTGTTGAAAATTATATAAAATTTGCTTAAATCTTGCATTATTCTTATTCACAAATGGTGGCCAGATTTAAAATGACAGCGATTTAAATATGAGTAAATTTTTCTTTGTTTTTAGCGATTTTAAAATAAAGTTCACAACAACATTAGCAGTGTTGAAAATTTTGAGTCTAAAAATAGATTTCAAAAACATTTACAAAAAATCTACAAAAACATTCTATGTTTGAAATAATGATCAAAATAAGTCATTATTGGTAACGCATTATTTTTTATTTTGAAATAATGGAACAAGTAACGAGTTACTAGTAACTCATTATTATATGTTTTAAAATAGTGCAGAAAGTAAGTCGGTGTCATTACTAGTAGTCGAAAAAATAGTGATGTGTCATTACCATTTTTACACTGAGCAGCAAATAAAATTTGAAGTCATGCTTTACAAACCACTTCTTTTAGTGCTTCAAAAGTATCCGTTACGGTTGTTTTACTGCTGTTTTAGAAGTAATTCTGAACAATTTCAAAAAAAAAATCATTTCTTTTATTGCTTCAATAAATTAAAAAGTATCCATTAGTATATTTTTACAGCTTTTTTAGAAGTTATTGTAAATAACATCAAAAAATTCACGGGTTCGACTCCTGACGGGAGCAATATTTTTGATATCCTTTTTCTAATTTTAATATTTATAATTATTTTATTTAAATTCAAAATCATCTCAATTTTTTAATTTTTAAAAATATACAAAATAAAAAAAAATAAATAATAAACTATTACGGAGAATTTTTTTTGATGTACCTGTAAAAATAGTACTCCCTAAAATACTGAATTGCTATGAACCTTTTGCACTTATTTAATAAGAACTTTTATTGAGGAGAATACGACACATATCTCGCAATGCCAAACAGTGTTCGATTTATGCCAGTCAATTTTCATATCAAAGAATAGCTCGAAGGTAGAGAGTTAGACTAGCAATCTTTAGGTCGCAAGTTCGATACCCGGTGGCAGCAATGAAGAAAAAGAGTACTGAAGAAATGTCGAAGTGGAAGTACTAACTCCTTTCCTATGATAAATCAATGTTAAAATCATTAGTGCTTTTGTTAAAAAAAAGTGCATCTAGATTATTAAATATAAAGATTTTTCTACTTCTTTGGCATCTCTTTTTTCGCTTGGAACTGAAAATAAAACAATAAGAGTTTTGGTTTTTTTACAGCTTTCCATTTTCAGCATAATGCATAAAATTTTCTTTACCCGATTTTTAGAAAAATTATCAAATTTAAACTCACTGAAACAAATCTGTGAAAATAGCAGAAAAACAACTACAAATTAGTTAAAAATGACCTGGCAGAATTACCTAGTTTTTGCTAAATATTAGTAAAATAAGCAGGGCAAGAATAGAACTGTTAAATTTATAGAAGTTAAGTTACATCTGAGTTAACTTCTAGTTGATTAAAAATAACAAATTATACTGTAAAATGTGCAGAATATTTTGTTAATATTTGTGGACTAAAAATAGCAACAAAAAAAAACGGTTGTATCTACAAATTTTTTTTATTTATACCCTACACCACTATGTGGTCAGGGTATTATAAGTATGTGCTGATGTTTGTAACACCAAAAAATATTGGTCGTAGACCCACCTTATAGTATACCGATCGGTTCAGAATTTTTTTTTATTTCGATTTAACGATGTCCGTCTGTCCGTCCGTCCGTCTGTCTGTCTGTCTGTCTGTCCATGCAATCTTGTGCGCACTCTACAGGTCGGAACTATTAAGATATTTTGATGAAATTTGGTACGCAGACCTATGTTGGCCCAAGGACGAACAAGTTTGATTTTTTTGCACATCGGTCCATGTTTAGACCTAGTGCCCATATAAGGGTCCTACCAAAATTATACTGTTTATATGCTGCAGGTCGTAAATATTAAGATATTTTGATGAAATTTGGTACACAGACCTATATTGGCCCACTAATGCAGCCTATTGATTTTGGTGAACATCGGTCCATGTTTAGACCTAGTGCCCATATAAGGGTCCTACCAAAATTATACTGTTTATACGCTGCAGGTCGTAAATATTAAGATATTTTGACGAAATTTGGTACGCAGACCTATATTGGCCCAGTAACGCAGTCTATTGATTTTGGTGAACATCGGTCCATGTTTAGACCTAGTGCCCATATAAGGGTCCTACCAAAATTATACTGTTTATATGCTGCAGGTCGTAAATATTAAGATATTTTGATGAAATTTGGTAAACAGACCTATATTGGCCCAATAATGCAGCCTATTGATTTTGGTGAAAATCGGTCCATGTTTAGACCTAGTGCCCATATAAGGGTCCTATCAAAATTATACTGTTTATACGCTGCAGGTCGTAAATATTAAGATATTTTGATGAAATTTGGTACACAGACCTACATTGGGCCAATAACGCAGCCTATTGATTTTGGTGAACATCGGTCCATGTTTAGACCTAGTGCCCATATAAGGGTCCTACCAAAATTATAATGTTTATACGCTGCAGGTCGCAAATATTAAGATATTTTGATGAAATTTGATACACAGACCTATATTGGCCCAATAACGCAGCCTATTGATTTTGGTGAACATCGGTCTATGTTTAGACCTAGTGCCCATATAAGGGTCCTACCAAAATTATACTGTTTATACGCTGCAGGTCGTAAATATTAAGATATTTTGATGAAATTTGGTACATAGACCTATGTTGGCTCAAGGACGAAGCCTATTGATTTTGGTGAACATCGCTCCATGTTTAGAACTAGTGCCCATATAAGGGTCCCCCCAAAATTATATTGTTTATACGCTGCAGGTCGCAAATATTAAGCTATTTTGATGAAATTTGGTACATAGACCTATGTTGGCCCAAGAACGAAGCCTATTGATTTTGGTGAACATCGGTCCATGTTTAGAACTAGTGCCCATATAAGGGTCCCCCCAAAATTGGCTTGGTTACAAACTGCAGGTCGCAAATATTAAGATATTTTAATGAAATTTGGTGCGCTGACTCACATTATAGAAAATTTTGACATAAGCCCCATTTTAACCCATTCGAATTTTTTTAAATTAAATTTGTTTGCATGGAAGTAGTTGCTAAAAAAATAGTAAACTGCTGATTTTAGAATGCAAAATTTTTATCTGCACAAGAAAAAAATTGAAAAAGCGTTGAAAATTTAAAATTTTTTTAATTATAGTAACCTAAATACTAATTATTTAGCAAAGTTTTTTTATTTTTTTTATTTTAGCAGGTTAAATTGTTGTTTTCTATTAACTAAAATGTAACACAAATATAAATAAAATTCTGTATATTTAACAGTTTTATTTTTGCTGTTCCTATATTGATTATATTTAGCAAAAATAATCTGCTAATTTCAGCAGTTTTTGCTGCATCGTAATTTTTAACAAATTTTTGGAAATTTTAATTAAATTATTTACAGACTTTTTTCTAGTAGTGTAAAATTTTATATAAAGGTTAATTGGTCATGAATTTTGTCTTCTAAAGGGTTTTAGTTTTACCGAATTTAAATAAACTTTTCTATTAAAAAAAACATCTGCGAAGTTTGACTGCTTTCCCAGCCAGCAAAATTCGGATACTCTTTTTATGCTATGAGTCAAAATTCTTCAAATTTTTTGTCAAAAAAAAATTTTTTTTTTAGTAATTTTTGAATCAAAAAAGGATGCTCTTTTGGCTGAACCACTTTTATACAAAAATTTTATAATTTAACTTTTAATTGGTTTTCCGTTTGAAGGGCGCCATTAAAATCAAGTTAAATAGCACTGGAAAATGAATATTAAACAATAAGATTTTTATATTTATAAATCAACTTTTAAAAATTTGAAAAAAAACAAACAAAAATGTTCTATTCTAAAAAATACTTAAAAACTTCCTTAAAAAAGTTTTCTTAATGTAAAAAGAGGGTGAGTGATTGTGAAACGACAGGTTTTTTTAACGTATTGTCTTTAAAATTTTGTCATACTTCCGGTTTAAACAATTTCAAATGACTACAAGGACCTGAGTAAAAACAAAACAACACGCACAAGAAAGTTTTTTTTCTTTTTTTTTCCAAACCACTACCACTGCCACTATCTCTTTGTCAAACCAAACAGAAGAAAAAATGACACAAAAAGCCTAAAATGCTGAACTATTGAAAAGTGTTTATGAATCTAATGTAAGATAATTACCACCATGTGACCAAAATGAACTACTAAAAATGAAAACCAGTTGTGTGTGTTGTCGTTACACACATCCTTTCTATATCCTTGATAGTTATTGTGGTGGTTGTCGCAGTAGTAGTGTCTTGATTACTTCAATAACTTGTGTTAAATGTGTTCATGTTTTTTAAGGACAATCGTAGAGGATAGAACGACTCTAATGAGTATTAAAGGAAAACGCATATTAAGTTGTTATCTTATTGGCATCTTTACTTTGTAACAAACAATAACCAACGTATATTCCATTCAATCCATTGTTATTGCACAATCACTATTAAACAAGATCAATTTGATACTGTTACACACGATATGTGAAAATGTTACAAGAAGAAAACGTAACTGAATACGTAGGTTGACAGATAAATAATTTTAATTTTTCTTAAAATATAGAAATCTATAAAATCTGAATATCTATCAGAGAAATAAAATCAAAAACAGAATATAAAAGAATTTTCGCTATTGTGTTAAAAGAAACGCCATCAGTGGAATGCTTATTGGTATTGGTTAAAGCTAGTAATCTGTTATTTTTCTTAATTATAAATCGACCCTCGTGAAAACCATAAAAAGAGCACATCAATGTATCAGTGTTTATATTTACGTGTTTACCAAAATACAAAACTTTTCATACTTATAACGGCCAAAACAATAAAAAAAGACAATTTTCGTAAAAGGACCCTTTATACTCGTTTTCTCTCTCATTGTTTAGCACAATCAGTCTCTGTTGATTTTTGAATTTATTATAAATTTCTTAAGGCACAAAAACTGTTAGTTTTTAGTTCTTTTGTCATCATCATTATCATGTTGATAATTATCTTTATGAAGTCAGTTTCAAAAGATGTTTGTCTATAAATGTACGTGACAGCAGCAACCTTAAGTTTAAAACTATAAATTTGGGTTAAATCTGTATAATAAAACTATGGCAATTAAAGTAGATTTGTTGTAGTTCTTAAAGGTACACATGTCGTTATTATTGTAATTTTTACTATAAATCCTTTTAAAGCCTTAAGTCATTTATAGTTTTTTTTTTTGTATTGTTCTTATAATCTACATTTTACTGGTCGAGTTTAAAACATTATGAGAGACAATATATTTTCAGTTATACACACCTTTTCTTATGGTCAAGATTGGTAGAAAAATCAATTAACCAAGTGACCACAAGTCACTGTTCGTTTAAAATAAAAAGTCACAATAGCTTTCATAAGTAGGTTGATATTTATTTTATAGCCATGTTATATGAAGTTTTTTTTTGGGTTCTTTACAAATAAAGTTAAGTAAAAGATAATAAAAACATTCAAAATAATTATGAGATTTTGAAATAATCCCTTATTAAGAAAATTTTCCAATTTGATGAAAAACAATATTTTTTTACTTCATTAAAAGAATTGAATGTACTAAAATCCCAAAACTTATTTAACAGATTGTGAAAAATAATCTGTTGTAGGCATGTCCCTATACGGATTTCATTCTTGCCTAAGGAAATCGTCAGGGGACGATATTTTTAGAATTTCTACACTAACAGTTAAAACTACTAAAAATTAGTTAAAATAATGCTGACAAAAAAAAAATTCAAAATTAGCAGATTATATTTGCTATATATTAATAATATAGGAACAGCAAACATAAAACTGTTAAATGTACAGAATTTCAGTTATATTTGAGTTAAATTTTTGTAAATGCAAAATAGCAAATTAACCTGTTAAAATCAGCAAAAAATTTTGCTAAATAATTAGTGGCCTAAAAAATAAAAAAAAATTTAAATTTTTCGAAGTTTTTTTTCGATGTTTTTTAAATGCTAATAAAAATCGAGGCTTTTGAAAACAGGAGTTTAGAATTTTTTTTAGCAAATATTTCTGTTGATTTTAGCAGTATAGACTGCTATTTGCATTCAACTGAATTTAGCTTAAAAATAGAAAAAAATTTTAAGATATAACAGTTTGGAAAAATGTTGGTTTTTAATTTTTATTTAAAAATAAATTTATTTTAGCTTGTTTAGTTTTGCTATTTTTAGTCTACTAATATTTAGCAAAATTTTCTGGAGATTTTACAGTACAATTTGTTATTTTCAATTAACTAAAAGTTAGCTTAAATATAACTAAAATTCTGTAAATTTAACAGTTTTAATTTTGCTGTTCTTAGTTTTTTCCGCAGCATCATTTTTAACTAATTTTTAGAAACTTTTTCTGCTATTTTTACAGATTTATTTCTATGAGTCTAGGAATATTTTTTGAGTTAAATTTCCAACTCAATGAGAATTTCTTGTTCTCGCCTAGAAGCATTATTAAACATTTAAAATGCCAAAGAAAAAACAACAACAAAAAGTTACACAATTTGCTTTGTCATCTACCAATATACTCGTAGTACTCTGTTGTTTAAAGAAGAAGACACTAAACTTGAATATGAGAAAAACTTTGTAATTTTCTGCTGCTCAAAATTGTTTGTCGGTAGAATCTATTGAAAATGACAGTTAAAACTAAGGCATAGTGATCAAAAGGGCGACAAAGTTATTTACCTTAAAAACCACTAAAAATTAAGTTATTTTTAAATTAAAATTAAAAACCAACATTTTGACAACACTCATAGTACGGAAAAAAAATGTTTTTGCCTCTTCTTGTATTGACAAAGAAGTAAGGTAATAATAAAATTTGTATTTATTTATACCGACGGTATGAAATAAAAAAACAAAAACTTTCCTAATATTTCTATTGTTTGTTATGCTTTGCAGAAGACTTCGAAAACATATTCCATTCCCATTTTGTTAATGTAGCAGACTACATTTAATATGAGATTTTAATGCTTTAAATTGCATTGCACTACTGGCACCACTTTCTAAAGAAAACTGATGAAGGGGACCTGGAAAATCTCCGAAACGGTCGTCTTTTCAAAGTGTAGAGGTTTTTGAAATCAAAAACTCTGTGAAGTATTTGTCAGGAGAGTATCCTGATAAAGAAAAATAACAGTTTTTGAAAAACAAAGTACTTATTATGTTAATTCATAATAAGGAAATTGGCCTGGAACTAAATTAATAAATTTCTAGTTACTTTTAACCGTTAAAAAAATTAACAAATGCATTAATACATGTAACTAACAATGCCATAAAATTTACTGACAAATTTTACTAAAATAACTGTTTCGTCAGTAAAAACCACTATTTGTTACAGTTAACTTTCTTTTTCTTTTGATTAAAATTCCTAACGGTTCTAAAGTTATTACCTTTTTAGATTAAGTAAAAGATAAAATATGCACTCAGAATATTTATACCCTACACCACTATGTGGTCAGGGTATTATAAGTTTGTGCTGATGTTTGTCACCAAAAAATATTGGTCCTAGACCCACCTTATAGTATACCGATCGGGTCAGAATTTTTTTTATTTCGATTTAACGATGTCCGTCTGTCCGTCCGTCTGTCTGTCCATGCATTCTTGTGCGCACTCTACAGGTCGCAAATATTAAGATATTTTGATGAAATTTGGTACACCGACTTATGTCGGCCCAAGGAAGAAGCTTATTGATTTTGGTTAAAATCGGTCCATGTTTAGACCTATTGCCCATATAAGGGTCCTCCCAAAATTATATTGTTTATACGCTGCAGGTCGCAAATATTAAGATATTTTGATGAAATTTGGTACACAGACCTATGTTGGCCCAAGGACGAATCCTATTGATTTTGGTGAATATCGCTCCATGTTTAGACCTAGTGCCCATATAAGGGTCCTCCCAAAATTATATTGTTTATTCGCTGCAGGTCACAAATATTAAGATATTTTGATGAAATTTGGTACACAGACCTATGTTGGCCCAAGGACGAAGCCGATTGATTTTGGTTAACACCGGTCCATGTTTAGACCTAGTGCCCATATAAGGGTCCCCCCAAAATTGGCTTGGTTACAAACTGCAGGTCGCAAATATTAAGATATTTTAATGAAATTTGGTTCGCTGACTCACATTATAGAACATTTTGACACAAGTCCCATTTTAACCCATTCGAATTTCGGATCCAAACATTAGTTGGCTTTTAACCAGACTGGTGTAGGGTATTGTATAGTCGGCATGGCCGACTTTAACCTTTTCACTCGTTTTTTTACTTATTAATATATTCTCAAGATTAAAAACTTTTGAGATGTAGTTCAAATTTTATCACTTCAAACACCGAAGATATTAGAAGTCAAACCTAATTTTTTCGCAGATGGTACAAAAGATACAACTTTGACTCTAACCAACAATTATACTGAATTAACTTATCGGGAGTTGAACATATTTTGGGAGTAAACACATTTTAAACCTATTGTCGGTATTGAGATTTTTCATTTGTCAAAAGTTAGCCATACTTTGAAAGAAAAAAACTCTCACGATTTTGACCTCTAATATCTTCGTTGTTTGATGTGATAGAAACTTGATCTATATATCAAATGAAAGCTTTTCGTCTTGATAACATACTTATAAGCACAATTTTTGTTCTTATATAAGTTTTCTATGGAATAAAAACATTAAAAAACAAAAAATTTAAATTCCTACGCCGAATCATAATGGGTCAACAAAAAAATGCTATCCTAAAGATATTTTTATTACTTTTCCAATGGTGTACATATTGTTCCAACCTTTCATAAATGAAGAAAATATAGTTAAGTTAATTTTTAAACTTTAAACCGAAATAACTCCCCATACAGGTTTTTCGGTGAAAAAAGATTTCTTTGGGCCCCCAAAAGAGTGCCTCTAAAGCCAACATACGTCCAAATTATTCAATCGAATCAAAATTGAATCAATACAAATAGGAACAAATCTTATCTCACTTTATTCAATGTTCAATCATTGATGTAAAGGCATTATGAATTATTCAGTAATTTATAAAATGAATTCAATTTTATGCATATAAATTCAAAAAAAGAATTATCTCTTTCAAGGTCTGGGTGTGTATGTATGTATTTTTTTCTTATTCAGTAACAACAACAACACACAGTTAATATATTTTTTCATGTTAATATGGAAAATTCTAGAGGTGCTTTTACATTTTCATTCATAACTTTTAAACGTCTGGACCAAATATGCCCATTTCCAATACCAAACTGCTTAAGAAATTGGACAAAAATTTTGACTAAAAATTAACATAAAATTGATAACGATCGAGAATATAAATTTTTTTATGTCCCAGATTTTTTTTCGATGAGTTACAAACGGAATGACAAACTGATATATACCCTCCTGCACAGTGGGATGGAGGGTATAAAAAACTTGATATTAATTCTGACTATAAAATTGGCCCTATATTTTTAAATTGGGAATTACTTCATGCTTGTTGGGACTTATTTTATTGTTAGTTGTTTAATTCATTTTCGAATTATTATTTCATTACGAAGTAACTCTTAAATATTGGGACTTATTTTCTTTTTTGCGAGTTATTTCCCTTTTTAATGTCAGGAGTAACTTTATATTTGTTGGAGCTTATTTCATTGGGAGTAATTTCATTGGACTTATTTCATTTTGAAGTTATTTTAAAAATATATCAGATTAATTTTTATATTAAGACTTTTTGGAAGTTTGTCTTACTTCTTGACAAAAATAAAATAATCAACCTTTAATAATGTTATCTTAATTAGTTTGTTTTCATTAAATAGTAATTAGGCAATATCACAATACCTTATTTTTATTGTCAAATTAAAAGTCAATCTTTTTAATCCTTATTTTAAATATACATCTCTTGAATGTCCTGCATAAAATACAAACAAAAGACTAAACCAAAAACCTTTATTTATAAAACGCGTGAGTTGTTTTTTGTCTAGTAAAACTCCTTGTTCGTATAACAAAAAATGTTAATTTAAATATATAACATATATGTCCAGTGTGACGAAAGAATTAAAATGCTTAATGCTTAGCAACCCTTTGGTTAATATTTTAGTCCTGCTTTTAAAATCTTAACATTGATTTGCATGCTGTTTTGTTTCATTTTGTCAAGAAAAATACAAACTCTATAAACGAGCCTTAAATGAGCAACCCCCCAGGAAGATTGACCATACATATATTTTTTTAGAAAATATATGGAATATTTTAATTTTTATTTTAATCCTTTAATTTCTTTTTATATTCTCCCGACAATATTTGTAAGTCTTTTTTGAAAGTATAGAATTTAAGCGGAAACTAAGTAAATATACAGAAGTCTGCTGCATGCATGCGTTCTTTTTTGTGCTGTAGTTATTTTATTTCCATACATTGGCTACGGAAATATAAATGTGTATGGCTGGACATTTATTTCTCATTTTTCGTTTACGTTTTATAAACTGGACATTTGAATGACCAGTTAGTAAGTTTTTTTTTTGTTATTTTTCCAACCAATATTACTTTTATTTGAAAGCAAAAAAAAAATCAACCCTTATACAAAGATGCTTTCGACTTACTACAAGATTTATTCGATTGATCGGAGTAACGAAATATATTTATATGAACTTTTCGTACATACATATGTATGTATACAGTGGACAAAATCTGGCGATTATATTTTTATTTAGGAACAGCATAAAGATTTTTATTAATCCCATCAAATTTTTTTCAGAAGAAAATAATTAACATGTCATTTATCTTAGCACAAAAATACTCAGAAATCAGTTCTTAGTATACTTAAGGAGTTATGTAGGCCAAAATGACTAAAAATGCCAGTTAAAATAACTACAAATGTAAGTGAAAAGGGACGACTGTATTTTTCATAAAAATGACTAATATTGCAGTAAATTTTAAGTACTATTAAAAACAACTAAAATGAAGTAAAACTAACGGCAAAATAACGGTAAAAATAACCAAGATACAATTAATAGCTGAACTTTAAATATAGATAAAAATGTAGTCAAAATGACAAACTGAAAATCATGAACAAACCTATAGAAATAACAAAAATTTATTTTATTTATTAAAACGGTCGAAAAAAATAATTTTTAATTTTTAAATAAAAATTAAAAACCAAAATTTTTATTTATTACTTAAGTATAGAAAAAGATGAAACCATGAAAAGGAAAAAGGAAATTGTTGCAATATATGTATGTATATCCTCATTAAATTATAATTTCATATTTATGAAATTACCACTAACCATTTTCGGTTTTTATACCCCAACTATAATACCTTATCTAATAAAGTCTTGTTTTTTCAAACGCATCATATAGACCAAATGCAATTAATATTGTAATTAATATTCATTATACCCTACACCACTACGTGGTCATTATACTCTACACCACTACGTGGTCACGGTATTATAAGTTTGTGCTGATGTTTGTAACACCAAAAAATATTGGTCCTAGACTCACCTTATACTATACCGATCGGCTCAGAATTTTTTTTCGATTTAACGGTGTCCGTCCGTCCGTCTGTCTGTCCATGCATTCTTGTGCGTACTCTACAGGTCGCAAATATTAAGATATTTTGATGAAACTTGGTACACCGACTTATGCCGGCCCAAAGACAATTGGGCATTTTGGTTAAAATAGGTCCATGTTTAGACCTAGTGCCCATATAATGGTCCCCCCAAAATTATATTGTTTATACGTTGCAGGTCGCAAATATTAAGATACACAGACCTATGTTGGCCCAAGGACGAAGCCTATTGATTTTGGTGAACATCGGTCTATGTTTAGACCTAGTGCCCATATAAGGGTCCCCCCAAAATTATATTGTTTATGCGCTGCAGGTCGCAAATATTTAGATATTTTGATGAAATTTGGTACACCGACCTATGTCAGCCCAAGGACAAAGCCTATTGATTTTGGTTAACACCGGTCCATGTTTAGACCTAGTGCCCATATAAGGGTCCCCCAAAATTGGCTTGGTTACAAACTGCAGGTCGCAAATATTAAGATATTTTAATGAAATTTGGTTCGCTGACTCACATTATAGAAAATTTTGACACAAGTCCCATTTTAACCCATTCGAATTTCGGATCCAAACATTAGTTGGCTTTTAACCAGACTGGTGTAGGGCATTGTATAGTCGGCATGCCCGACTTTAACCTTTTTACTCGTTTTTATTAATTTTAATTAAGTAGGTTTCAGGTTAAGAAGAAGAATAAACAATATTTCAAAGTTATAAACACACTAGCGGGCGCAGCCCGCTACGTTGTTAGCGTGCCTTAAAGGTTAAGGGGGGGGGGGCTGCGCCCTCCACAATTTTTATTAAATTCGTTTTTTTATTTAAAGTTTTTTTATTTAAAGCCTTCACCCAGCCACCACAAATAAATAATTCTGCACAACAATGGGTTTAAAATAAATAAATATTTGATCACTTTTTCTCATGAAAGTGGATTGTTAGTAATGAATCCATAATAAATTGCAATATACGTGTGTATGTTAAGATAATTTGGTAAAGTGCGAACTTAGGTAGATAGACCCGTAAGTAGTTTTGTTCATTTGTGTTTTGAATGAAAATAAATAACGTAAAGCAGGGTTGGAAAGCATTTTATAATATTAAAAATAGCGGGCAAAGCTACGTTGTTAGCGTGTCTTAAAGTTTTTTTTTTAATTCCAGTTTATGTAAAGGTAGACCTGGCAATTCAAGTAAATTCACAAATTCAGTTGGAAAATTTACTGCGGCGGTTTCTTCCACCGGTGCTTCGTTACATGAAGTTTAAATATCGGAATATATAAGTTCCATTCCTTTTCTAAGGTTTTTTCTCTTTCAGAAAATTTGTTTAACTTTTTGGGGAGTATGTTTCAATGCTACATAAGTTTCATATTCCGTTGATAGTGTTTGAACAGGTAATTCCCTCTTCCAATCCATTTGCATTGTCTATAATTTCAATTCCGCTCGTTCAACGTTTATATCCATTTCATTCCACTTGTGTAGTGTTTCAATCCCACTCGTTTTCTATTTAGTTTCTTAATTTTAGTGTTTCATATACACTTGTTCTTTAAGTTTTAGGTTTCTAGCTAAAGACGTAGACGTTAAGAGGGGGGGGGGCAATTTTCCCCTTTTGAACCACCATTTTTACCACGTTCCTGTCCAAAGTCCTAGAAATGCCTTGTCGATAAGTTAGCCCATACTCCAAGGAAAACATATTATATATTACAGGTTTCTAGCCGAAGGGTTCGGTTAGGCCATCAAGGGGGAGAATTATTCCGTTTTTACCCCTCCCGGTAGGAATTTCCAAAAATTCCGTCTTAGAGGACGTCTGCGTTGGAGGAGGAACCTACTACATACATCATTTTAGGTCTCTATATCCAGCAGTTTGGCCAGGCCGTCAAGGGGGAAGTTTTTTCCCTTTTTACCCCTCCCGGTATGAATTTCCAAAAATACCATCTTAGGGGACGTCAACGTTGGAGAAGGAACCCAATTTAAGATCCCTTGTTCCAGCAGTTTGGCCAGGCCGTTAAGGGGGAGACTTTTCCTGTTTTTGACCCTACCTGTAGAAATTTCCAAAAATCTCATCTTAGCGGATGTCTACAATAGAGGAGGAACTTTAATACCAAATTTCAACTTCCTACCTCCAGCGGTTTGGACAGGCCTTTAAGCGGCACTTTTCGCTTCATTAATCCCCATTTTTGCAATGTCCCTGTCCAAAAAGCACCTCCTCGGTAAGTGAGCACATACTCCAAGTAACATATGTTTTACATTTCAGGTTTCTAGTCAACTTTTACTATTTGTGCCCCTCTCGGTAGGAATTTCCGAAAATCCATCGACAGGGAATTCCAGCTTCCTAGTTCCAGCAGTTTGAGTAGGCTGAGAGGAACTTAAGTACCGAATTTCAGCTTCCTAGTTCCAGCAGTTTGGACAGGTCGTTAAGGGGCAACTTTCCCTTTTTGAGCCCCCATTTTATAACGACCCTGTCCAAAATTCAAAAAAGTATCTTTCTAATAAGTTAGCCCTCACTCCAGGGACCCACATTTTAAGCTTCAGGTTTCTAGCCGAAGGGGTTTTTACCGGCCCCCAAGGTGAGGCTTTTTTTTTTTTTTTGCCCCTCCCTATAGGAATTTACAAAAATTCCACCTTCGCGGCTATCTGCGATGGATGAGGAACATTCATACCAAATTTCAACTGCATTGCCTAAGCGGTTTGGGCAGGCCGTTAGTGGGGACATTTTTCCCTTTCAACCACCATTTTTACTATGTTCCTGTTCCAAAATAGAAAAATTACGTTGCCGGTGAATTAGTCCTACTCCAAGGAATACATATTTAAAATTTTAGGTTGGCCAAAAGGGATTGGGCAAGCCGGCAGGAGGAGACTTTTACCTTATTTCCCCTCCCGATAGGAATTTCAAAAATTCCGTCTAAGCCGACGCCTACACAGAAGCAGGAACTCACATACCGAGTTTCCTTTTGGGATAACCTGTAGGGAATTCCAAAAATACAAACTTAGTCGATGTCTACTACAGTGGAGGAACCTTTATACCAAATTTCAACTTCTTACCTCCAGTGGTTTGGGCAGGCACTTTTCCAATTTGTGAGACTGTTTATGGTGAGACTTTTCCACTTTTTGCCCGTTCCGGTAGGAATTTCCAAAAATCCCGTCTTAGCGCACGTCTATGCCGAATATCAAGAAACCTTGTTTTAGTGGAGATATCCGTGGGGGGAGGAAAAAAAGTAGTTTTTTTGAAATTATATATTATTTTAAATGGTACTTTTTGGAAAAACGAAATTTTTTGGAAAAAGATACTTTGTTTTTACAAAGTACTTTATTTGTACTTTTTTTGCAAAAGGTATTTTTTTTTAAAAAGTTGTTTTTTTTTGGAAAAATGTATGTTTTTTGGAAAAAGGTACTTTTTTTGGAAAAGGTACTTCTTTTGGAAAAGGAAAATTTTTTTAGAAAAAGGTACTTTTTTTTGGGAAAAGGTACTTTTTTTTGGAAAAGGTACTTTTTTTGAAAAAGGTATTTTTTTGAAAAAATGTATATTTTTTGGGAAAAGGAAAATTTTTTTAGAAAAAGGTACTTTTTTTGGGAAAAGGTTCTCTTTTTTGGAAAATGTACTTTTTTTGAATAAGTTATTTTTTTGGAAAAATGTATGTTTTTTGGGAAAAGGTACTTTTTTTTTGGAAAAGGTACATTTTTTTAGAAAAAGGTACATTTTTTGGAAAAAGGTACTTTTTTTAAAAAAGGTACTTTTTTTGGAAAAAGGTACTTTTTTTGGAAAAAGGAATTTTTTTTGGAAAAAGGTCCTTTTTTTGGAAAAAGGTACTTTTTTTGGAAAAAGGTACTTTTTTCGGGAAAAGGTACTTTTTTTTGGAAAAAGGTACTTTTTTTGGAAAAAGGTACTTCTTTTGAAAAAAGGTACTTTTTTTGGAAAAAGGTACTTTTTTTGGAAAAAGGTACTTTTTTTGGAAAAAGGTACTTTTTTTGGAAAAAGGTACTTTTTTTGGAAAAAGGTACTTTTTTTGGAAAAAGGTACTTTTTTTGGAAAAAGGTACTTTTTTTTGGAAAAGGGTACTTTTTTTGGAAAAAGGTACTTTTTTTGGAAAAAGGTACTTTTTTTGGAAAAAGGTACTTTTTTTGGAAAAAGGTACTTTTTTCCAAAAAAAGGTACTTTTTTTTGGAAAAAGGTACTTTTTTTGGAAAAAGGTACTTTTTTTGGAAAAAGGTACTTTTTTTGGAAAAAGGTACTTTTTTTGGAAAAAGGTACTTTTTTTGGAAAAAGGTACTTTTTTTGGAAAAAGGTACTTTTTTTGGAAAAAGGTACTTTTTTTGGAAAAAGGTACTTTTTTTGGGAAAAGGTACTTTTCTTGGGAAAAGGTACTTTTTTTGGGAAAAGGTACTTTTTTGGAAAAAGGTACCTTTTTTGTCCCCTTTTTGCCCCTCCCGATAAGAATTTCCAAAAATGCCGTCTCAACGGACGTCTACACCGGTCGAGGAACCTACATACCAAATTTCAACTTCATAGCTCCAGCAGTTTGAGCAGGCCGTCAAGGGCCTCCCTCCCGTTTTGCCCGTCCCTGTAAAAATTTCCAAAACTCCCGTCTTGGTGGATGTCTACGATAGTGGAGGAACCTTTATACCAAATTTCAACTTCTTAACTCCAGCGGTTTGGGCAGGCCGTCAAGGGGGGCCTTTTTCCCCTTTTTAACCCCCATTTTTGCAACGTCCCTGTCCAAAATTCTAGAAAGTACTTTCCAGAAAAGTTAGCCCCTACTCCAAGGAACACATATCTTAAATTTCAGCTTTCTAGCCAAAGGGGTTTTGGCAGGCCGTCAAGGGGGACACTTTCCCCCTTTTTGCCCGTTCCGGTAGGAATTTCCAAAAATCCCGTCTTAGTGGACGTCTACTCCGAAAGAGGAACCTACATAACAAATTTCAACTTCCTAGCTTCAGCGGTTTGGGCTGGGCGATGTTGAGTGAGTCAGTCAGTCAGTCAGTCACGTTATTCTTTTATATATAGAGATTATTAATTTGCAAATCAGACTAGATCTAGGTTCTGCCTTTTTTTATGGACAGGCTTCATCAGTGATTTTTTAATAAATTGTTTGTTGTTTATATTTTATTGTCAGATTGTCTCTATATGATAATTTTTTCAACAACCTGTTGCATAGTGCTTTGTCTCAATAAACGAAAAAAAAAAATTTGTGTCTCCGATTTCAACGAAAATATTTTTTTTTATATACCTACACTAAAATTGTTTAATCTTGTAAATATTATCCTTTCTGGTATAATTCATTCTGTCTACACTAGAGGTCGCTAAATATTTGGCATAGAATGCAATGAAAAAAGAGGAATTTTTTGGATCTTACTAAAAAAATTGTAAAAATTCTTTTTTAGAGGTATCTTTAAAATTTTTCTATTTTTAAATATTTAAATATATTCGAATTAACAAAAGATAATAAAATCTGCGATTAACATATCACAATAATCTTTGAAGTTTTACAATATTTTTCCTGGTAGACTAAAAATATCAAAAGTTAAATGGAACTTTAAAAAAAATTATGTTAATTGATTTTAAAATTTTAAAATTTTTTGTAATGATCTTATAATTTTATATAAAAAAAAAAAATAAAGAAAAGAACCAATGTCTTAATTTAACTAGGAAAAAAAAATTTCCCAAGTGTCAAAAAATGAATTTTTGTAATTTCGTCTTTTATGGGTTAGGAAAAAGTTTCCAACTTTCTTAGATTTTAATAAAATTATATAATTTTTTTCCGAAAAATTAAAATAATATTATTAAAAACAAAAGAATAAACTTTGGCAAAAACACATTATCTATTTCATTAATAAATACCCAGTGTAGAAAATCATTACCATGTATGTGGTTATGAAACTACATATTTGGTAATGGTAACTATTTACTTTTGTTATTACATTTCTTATTACCTTTATATGGCGATGTCGCGAAAAATAATACGTTATGGTTACACACCAGCATACGAAAAATCAAAAAATATATCGTTACCTATGTGCTTACAAGTACTAAAAAAAATAATGAGTCTAAAACCAGATTTACAAAGAAATAAATTATATAAAAAAAAAATAGTTTTTATTGTATTTTTTTTTTTTTAAATAAAATTTCATGGTGCGGGAATCGAACCTGGGTCTACAGATTGCCAGTCAATAGCTCTACCATCTGAGCTATATCGACATGTAATATTTAATAGATAAAAACATAATTGACCTGCTGCACACAAGTAAGCTTACTCGCCAGCATACAAAAAATCAAACAATATGTGATTACATATATCCTTACCAATGTTTAAAAAATATTGAGTCTAAAATAGATTAAAAAAAATAAAAAAAAAATCTAGAAAATTATTTTCTATTTGAAATAATGATAAAAATAAGTCATTATCAGTAACTCGTTATTATATGTTTTAAAATAATGCAGAAGGTAAGTGGGTGTCATTACTGGTAGTCCAAAAAAATAATGATATGTCATTGCCGTTTCTACACTGGGTGCTTAAATATACCTAATTTTTGGTTAAAATCCATAAAATTACCAAAGTTTGATAATATATTAAAAAAAATTATTTCCATATTATTATTTTTTTTGTTAGTAATAGACCTTTAGTTATTATATTTAAAAAAATATCTACCAATTTTTTTCTTGAAATCAAAATAAATGTATTTTTTTAAAGATTTTTTTTATATCTTATTCACATAATAAAAGCTACATTATTTAATTAAATTACCAGCTGATAAAAAAAATCTATCTTTGAACTTTGGGAGCAACTTCACTAAAGTATCACCGCTAAAAACACTACGAGGAACATTTTTGTGGAAAATTCTAACCCTCTAACTCTTCAATAAAAGGGAGTTTTTTGGCCCCTTTTTATAAAGGGACAAAAGAGACCCGGAAGTTGAAGAGTTAGAGGGTTAAAATGTTCCACAAGCAGTGTTTTACATAAGTTCGCTGAACACATCCTATACCTAAAATGGAAGATTCCCATGGTTTCTCCCTAAAATTCAGTTTTGTGGAACATTTCAGCGACAATTCTGAATAAATACGAAATTAACCCTTAAACACATTTTAAGTTTTTACTTATTACTGCCGCTGAAGTTAAATTTTCAATGATGATGTCTTCAAAGACATACGGTAGAATTTAATGACAAATATTTTTGCCGAACATTTCAACCCTCTAACTCTTCAACTCACGGGTCATGTTTGTGCGTTTTAAAATGGAGCCAAAAAAGTCCCTTTAATTAAAGAAGGTTAAAATATTCCACAAAAATATTCCTCGTAGTGTTTTACATAAGTTAGCTGAACATACCCTTTACCTAAAATGGAGGATTCATAAGGTTTCCTATTTTAATTTAATTTAATTTAATTTTAATTTCTTTATTTATTACAATAACCTAGCCTATAGGCCATAATCGGTTACAAATTTCTACTAAAATCTTATTTATTTTTTTTTTTTTGTTTTAGAAAAATCGTTTTAAGCGTTTAAAGCGCATTTTTTTTTGAGAGGCATTTTTTTATTAATGAAGTGATTTTACCCAAATTGGCACAAATATGGTTTAACCTTATATTAATTCACGTGCTAAATTTCATGGCAATCGGATAACTTTTGCAGGTTTTATAAAGATGTGCGGAAATAATAATGATTCAGAAACCAAATAAACCACAACATTTGGTAACTTCATTCAGGCCAATAAGTCTCCTCGTAATTTTTTCCAAAATATTTGAAAAAATATTTCTGCGAAGGCTATTACCAATTTTAGAAAATTAAAATGTCATCCCAGAGCACCAACTTGGATTTAGACATAAGCATGGGACCCCAGAACAGATTCATCGAATTGTCAATGTCATAACCGAGGCTCTAGAGGAGAAAAAATATTGTTCCGCCGCTTTTCTCGATATTCAGCAAGCTTTTGATAGAGTTTGGCACTTGGTTCTATTTTATAAGATGAAAAAGCTTTTGCCCGCACCTTTTTATCTGTTTTTGAGAAGCTATTTATCTAATAGACATTTTTATGTTAAAGTCAATGAAAACAGATCAGAATTGTATGAAATTAATGCTGGAATTCCACAGGGTAGTGTATTAGGTCCCATTTTATACACGATATACACAGCAGATATGCCTACAAGGCACAATGTATTGGTGGCTACATATGCCGATGATACAGCAATTATCGCTTCAAGTAAATCCCCTGCTGAGGCATCTCTACTTGTATAATCTGAACTCGACGATATTGACCATTGGCTTAAGAAATGGAACATTAAGGTAAATTCCGAGAAATCCATTCACACAACTTTTGCTCTCAGAACTGGTGATTGTCCCGATGTAACCATAAATCGTAACGTAATCCCAAAACAACAAACTGTAAAATATCTAGGAATGGTTCTTGATAGACGACTTACTTAGAAGGCTCATATCAAGAGCAAACAGGAACAATTAAAAATTAAAATAAAACGGCTTTACTGGCTTATAGGGCCAAAATCTAAAATAAACTTAAATAACAAATTACGAATCTACAAAATAATTCTGAAACCTGTTTGGACATATGGTATCCAACTATGGGGTACTGCTAGCAACTCAAATATTGAAATTCTTGAAAGATACCAATCAAAAACTTTAAGACTAATTCTCGATGCACCGTGGTACGTAAGAAATGCTGTTATTAAACAAGATCTATCAATTTTGTCTGTACGAGATGAAGCTAGAAACATAAGTAAAAGGTATCTGCAGAGGCTAAGTGACCATGTTAATCCTGTGGCAATATCTTTGCTAGACAGTACGAATGAAACCAGAAGACTTAAACGAAATCATATTTTAGATATCCCTTTTCGTAGCTAAAATTCAATTATAATTTGTATATATTTCATTTAACAAAGTAATTTGTCTCATAAGTATGAATTAATTAATTTCATTCTTATGTTATGTATCCCATTGGAGTTACATAACCCCTGTGATGTATTGTATTAAATTTAACTAATTTGCTTATTGTCCTCGGACAGATTGTAAAAAAAGAATAAATTTATAAAAAAAAAAATATAAAGATTTTAAGATAAAGGATATATGGCAGGACTAAGCATCCTTGCGTCGATTTTGATATAAATTGACACAAATGTGTCCAGTTTTATGTGTATCTCAATGGATACTTTTTGTAATTTGACGTCCATTTATGTAGTTAATATAATATTTTAAAATTACACGACCTATGGGAGGTGGGCGTGTCCTTGGCCCGATATTTCCAAAAATTAAAATTTTTCTTAACTAAGGGCTTCTATGTCAGTGAACCAAATTTCAAAACTCTGTATCCACTCCTTCTATTTTTGTCCAATCGTTATATGGAATCAAAGCACGGTGTCGGCTGTGGGAATCGAACCCACGCACTCCCACATTACAAACGTAACTATACTAGAGTTCGACAGCCATCTAAGGCCTTGCTCATAGTATGGCTAATTCATAGTTTTCTTTACTATTCAGCTTTCTGTTATTGTTTTTACTCTCAGAAGTGATGAAACAGACACACAAACATTCTACTTTAGATTTTTTGTTTATCTTCTTATCTCCTCCTTGTCACCTTTTTCGCAAATGTGATAATGCCACTTACAAAAATACAGAAATTTCATTAAAAATGCTTATTCTTGAAAGAAGAATAATCAAATTTTATTAGTTAATTAAAACGTAAATGATTTTCAATAATTTGTTTTAATAACTTAAAATCTTAACTTTACTTAGTTTTTTCTCCCTGAGTTTTTTCCGCATGTATTTTCTTCAAATCATACAGGGACGCTTTCTTTGGTGGTGTTACCATTTAGCGTTTTATAGCTCATTTAACGTTTTGTACCAGTGTTGCTTGCATTCCAGCGTTTTGAAAATGCATAAATTGTCACAAATTTTTATTTATAAATTCATCGTAATATGAATAATTGTTTAATAACACTGTGAGACAAATGGTAGGGGTCAGTGATCGGGAAGGGTTCAAACTACCGGGGAAAGTTATATCGGTAAAAAAGAAGTTGTACGTGTCCCGGCGTTTCGCTGGGTCACCCCTAGGAATCGAGATATATCGATTTGACCTTTGGTGGTCTTTTTTTTTGACATAACTCGAGAACCACTAGTCCGATTTTGCTCAAACAATTTTAAAAAAATTAAAAATTACAATTCCTTTAATCTGTTTATATAACGTTTTTCTATATACTCAACAATTTTGCCGGTAAAAATAAATGTATGAAGAAAAAATATTTTTTGCCTAAAATATTAAAAAAAAGTAATAAACAAAAGGTTATTGATTTTTATGGTAGCGGTAACAAACATTTATTTTTACCGGCAAAACTGTTGAGTATATAGAAAAATGTTATATGAACAGATTAAAGGAATTGTAATTTTTAATTTTTTTAAAATTGTTTGAGCAAAATCGGACTAGTGGTTCTCGAGTTATGTCAAAAAAAAGATATATCTCGATTCCTAGGGTTGACCCAGCGAAACGCCGGGACACGTATAACTTGTTTTTGACCGATATAACATTTCCCGTTTGTTTCATCCCATCCCGATTTTGACTGTCGCATAGTGTAATAAGAATACGAGTACAAAATATTTATATTCTCATGCACTAAACACATAGACGACTGCGGCTACATGACTACAAATGCTGCTGGCTGCAATTGTAGTCCTATAGTCAGCTGCTTAATTTTTTTGAAAACGACAGCAACATAGTAAACACCTGATCCTAAAAATTTGACGTTTTGATAAATATTAATCTTTTTTGGTTTGTGCTTCTAAAATAATGATAGAGGAATATTTTGTTAATTTTGTAGGATCCATTTTTTTTACAAAATATCACAATAAAATTATTTCCAAATATAAATTAGTGAAACCTTCAAACAATTGTAAAATATAAACAGCTGTTTCTTCAGTGTTCCCATAACTGTGATTTTCTAGCCAGAACTAGTGATTTTATTTCGCCTCTAGCGGGAAAAATTGTCCTGTTACATATTTTGTTATATTGTCAACACTATTTTTGTTTTGTAGCCAACAAAAATAGAAATTATCCTAAGTTGACTACAGCGGCAAAAGTAGTCGTGTAGCCGTGTAGCTGTGTTGGTGTCAAAATAATCGTTTTCATATAAACGTATGTATTTTATTTTTGACAGGCTGTAGTCGTGTAGCTGCAGTCGTCTATGTGTTTAATGAATTATGCATAAAAAATACATTTGGCATTGAGTAAAATAGATTTTAACTTATAGTCTTGACTAGCCATGGATTTGTGCGAACATGAAACAAATCACACGTGAAACAACAACAAATTTTATTTGTTGTTTTTGATTTGCATGTAATTCGTTTCATGTTCGCACAAATCCATGGCTAGTCAAGACTATAGGTAAGTGAGTATTCTTTTATAATATACGGTAAGGAATCAGAAATTTTTCCTACAAAAGCATATTTTCTTAAATTAGATTTCAATATTTTTGGCATAGTACACTGTATGACATATTTTTTCAAGTTTAAGTTAAAAAAATTTAAATTTATAATAAACCATTTAGAAAAACCTATTGTTTGTTTTTTTAAGAATTATAAAGAAAGAAGGTAGCATTTTATACATATACGCAAACAGTTACATTAATTCTTAATTCAATAACTTATAACTATAAATTTTAGAAATAATTTAATTAAGAATTACTTCTTAAAACTCTCGCTGGGTGTACTTTAAGTATTAAAAGTATTTGTAGAGAAAAACTATATAAATGTATTTGTTGAAAACAAACATACAAAGTTTGTTGTATGTGCAAATGAAGGTTTTTTTATTTTTAAAAGGAACTATGAAATGCATTTTATAAGTTTTTCAAATGAAATTAATTGACAGAAAAACTTTTGAATTTTATACATGTGTATGAAATCAGAGTAGTACGCGATGCTTCTATAAACGTCCTTTAACTGTATGAAATGCATTTAGTTCAACTTCTTCTCAAAAACAGAATTAACAAAAAAAAAAAACATTATGGCATAGAAATTTTGTGTATAATTATGTAAATAATTTGTTTTTTTTTTTTTTTTAGTTTATATGTATTTTTTTCGTGCTTTCTTTTGACATGTCAAATTAAAGGACATTTTAATCGCATGTGTATTTGAAAGTTCATATATCGCATATATGTATGTGAGTTCTATGGTCTGCTTATTTAATAAAAACTTAAGTCAATTTAGACAAACAAAAATTTAATTGCTTTAAATTTGCATAATTTAATGTCAATCGGCAATGATTTATAAGTATATTATACGTATGTATATGCAGAGTATAAATCTATTATTGTGTTGATTTGGAATATTGAACTCAAGATAATAAAAATTCTAATAAATACGAGTATCCTGCTGATTATGTTTGTTTTAATTACAAAGAGATTACAAATACTTATTAAAATGTCTATTGGACATTCCCAACAAACACCAGTTCAAGCCTTAGAGAAAATTTGAGATTCACATTTGATATCAAGCGTATATTTCAAATCTGGCTCAATAAATAAAATTGAGTCCATAATTTTATATTGATTAATATTTGAAATCGATTTGAGAAATATACTTGTAAAAGCTTTGAAATTTCTATATAAACTTCTCTATTTTCCTCTAGTGTTTTTCTATTTAAAAGCATAGGTTTGAGATTTATCATTTATATCAAATCATTTTCAAACTGAAAATAAATTTTTTTTTAATTTTTTAGAAAAATTATCTTCACATTAGAAAAAGATATATATTTCAAGTATTTGTGGAGTATTTTTCTATATTCGATAATGATTTGAGATAATTTTGTATGTATAACGTATCTCAAATAACAAAACAAAAATGTCAATAAATAAAATATATATTGGAAAATTTTAGGAATAACGCGTAAATACGCCTTGAAATATCTTATTTTACAGAAAGAGGCAACGCGTTTTTTATATGTTAAAAGGAGCTAAGAAGGTAAGTAATAAAATATGATAACAGTGAATATAAAAAATTAACTTATTTCATCAACATTTTACAGATCGTCCTTTTTACAGCGAATGTTGCCATCAAGGTTGTGCTTTGCATTTTTCAGGTAAGATATGATTTAAACTAAGCATTTTAAGCGCTCCTTTTTCCAATAAAAAAATCTTATACTACATTTATCCCTGATCAGAAACTACCTGGTTTTTGGCTCTTCTAGTTTTTAGCTTGACAAAACGCATACAAAAAAACAAGCAAAAACTAGTTTTGTACAAAAACTAGGTGATTTTTGCTCAAGTATAAATGTAGTGTTATGGACATATTAATAAAAAAACAGCCTGTATGCAGTTCTAAAGTTACATCTACACGAGAGAAAAAACTTCTAGAGATAGAGCAAAAAACACCTCTAATTAGCTCTATTGTGAATGATTTAAGCTATTTAGAGGTGTTTTTGCTCTATCTCTAGCAGCTTTCCCTCTCGTGTAGATGTGCCTTAATGAATATGTTACATGGGCCAGTTTTGTAGTCAGAACTATAGAAGATTTTTGTCCTAAATATTTCTCAAATTAGAAATTTTGTTTGAAAATTTCTGGCTTAAGCAAAATTTTAGAAAAAAATCGTTCTCAGTTCTGACTATAAAACTGGCCCTGTCAATAAGATTGTTTTAATTGTCTTTTAACATTTAAATAAACACAGCTAAACTTAAAATTTATTAACACTAAAAAGCCAGTTTTATAGTCACAACTAAGAACTAATTTTTGTCTTTAATACTACTCAAGTTACAAAAAAAAAATCTCAACATTTTTTAATTAAGCAAAATTTTAGAAAAAAATCGTTTTTATTTTTGACTATTAAACTGACCCTTAATCATTTTTGTATTTTAAGGTATCCAAATTTGAAGATAACTTTTTACCACCCGGGAGTTTAATTTTTAAGTGGCTTTTAAATATTTTATACTTTACTTTTTTAAATGTTTTTATCTTGTAACCATTCAATACAATTTTTTATTTTTTTAAGTGTAAAAAATAAATGGTAGTAAAATTTGAAAAGAGTTCATTATTTTCATTGGAGGCAGATTTGATATATAACATATTTCTCAAGTCTTTATAGACAGTATTTTTCTACTATATAATTAATATTGATAAAAATTTAATATTCAGGTTAAATGTTGATTTGAGAAACATTTGAATTTTTGTTACTTTCAAGTCTATATCTCGACTCTAAAAATATTTGAGAAATATGCTTGAGCTCTAACTGCCGTTTTTATAGAGAACGGCATGATTCTCAAATTGAGAATAAAAATTCTCAATGCTATTCTCAAAGGTAATGTTTGAGAATTAAACTTGTTATCAAATCTATATTTACTCTGTTTCAATAGTGATTGTTTGTTGGGTTGCTTTAAAAATGTTTACTTCACAAATTTATTTAAAATATTTGTATAAATATTTAAAATCTTTAATAGAACTTTATTACTTGTAAGAAAAAAACTGCCATATTAATATTATTAGCACTTGAATGACCTCCTTAGTTGATTATTAATTATGAAATTATGACACGTGTTGTATGCTACTGTAAGTATGTGTTTTGTTTTTTCAACAAGCTACAGTGGGATAAGGAAAGAAAAAAGCATTCAGTTATGTCAACGAAAAAAAGTAGAATCTGTTCTAATGCGTTGGAGGCTTAAAAAGCGGGGTTAATGTCTAATTTAAAGCTTTTTTTAATGTATTTCTTATAACTAAGAAAAAACCTACAGACAGATTGAGTATTAAAACAAAAAACATGTCCGAATATGCCCAAATTAATTTGTTATTTTCTATTGCAATTTTTTAACTACACTGAGAGAATTTTCATCATTTCAGTAAAGAATTTCTTCATAGTTTCAATGAAAATTGTCACTGGAACTCGTCCATTGAAACTTTTCATAGAATCTATGAAACAGGTTTCATTAAAGTCAATGTTTATGAAAAGTTCATAAAATTAATGAAACTCTTCATAAAATTAATAGGCCACTCGTCCACAAGCGATGTGACAACCTACTTCATTGAATGCTTGTATGCGACTGATTATTTTTTTGTTTTATGTGTGAGCTTATGTAGGTGTGAGAGAGCGCCCATGGCCATAGGTGTTGCCGACGTCTGATCTAAAGAAAGAATTCATTAAAATAAAAAGTTTCATAAAAAAAGTTTCGAAAAAATTAATATGATTTATAAAAAAATTTCATAGTTCAAAATTAATAATAAAAAATTAATTTAAAAAAACAAAAAATTATAAAAAATTATTCTCTCAGGAAATGACGATATTTTATAAAAAAAATATGAAAAAGTAAATATTATTGAACAATTTCATATATATAAAGAACATTTTCATTAAATTTATGGAGATCTAATTTACGAAATTCAATGAATTTTTTTTAATGAAATTATGAAATTTTATGTTATGAAAAATTTCATAATATTAATTATATACATAATGAAATTCTTCATTGGTTCTACGAAAAAAATTTTATGAAACTATATCATTAATATCATGAAGGATAATTCTCTTTTTTCTCTAAAAGTTATAAACACATTAATTTGCAAATCAGACTAGATCTAGTTTCTGTTTTTTTTTTAATTGTCTCTATATAATAATTTTTTTAACAACCCGTCGGCTGTGTGAATCGCACTCGTGCGTATTCCTAGATTACAAAAGTAACTATACTAAACAGCTTAGCCATCTAACCCAAATAAGGCCTTTAATGTAGTGTACCTAATTTTATTTCCTATTCAGCTTTATGTTATTGTTTTTTACTTTCAGTAGTGATCAAACAGACACATACAAACATTTTTTGTTTATCTTCTAATCTCCTCCGTGTCTCATTTTTCGCAAATATTGCCACACTGACGTATGGTTTTTATAATGAATTTTAGGACAGTGCTGTTTTAACGTCTTATAGACCAGCTGCAATTAATACTCATATTGTAATTAATATACATTTTATGAAAAATTTTTGCTGGAATTATCGAAAAACTTCCTTAGCAAAAGTTAAATGATTTTTTGCGAGCTTTAGATGGTACGAACTGAGATCTGGTGGATATATATACTAGAACGGGATACTTGAGGTCAATGACCCTTAGGGAAAATCATTAGTCTTCTCGAGACAAAAACATCGATGTATCAAACTTTAAGATCGGACTGTAAATGCCAAAGATATAACGAAAAATTTTAAAAAGAGACCCCTACGTTCGGAAAAAATTTTTTTTTCCGAACGTAAGGGTACTTATTGAGATTTGATGGTGTACGGGGGTTTGTAGTACGGTCTAGTAAGTAGTCTTAAACTAAGTGGATGATAAATCATCTTAAACATATAGTGACTTTCCATTAAGTGAAAAAGGAACACTTTCACGTCAAAAGTAGCGAGCAGGTAGTCTCGTAGGTGTAAAATGTTTTAGTCTTCTAAGCATCGTAGATTTTTGTTATAACATTATTATTTTTTTAAATAGCACATTTATATAAGAAATTGTTGTTGGTTTAGTTTAAATTTAAAATCAAGAGAGGGTGTGTCTTAGATTTTTCTGTTATTTGCCATCGTTTGCCTTTAAGGCGAATTGATTCCTGCAACTGAATCCATTCGTCTGAAAAAAATGTTTGTCACAGCAGAATTATTATGAGTAGAAATTTAAATAGAAATCTGTATAAAAAAATCAGATTTGTATACAGCAGTGAAATTATTTACCCAGCTAAAAATCGACATATATGAATACATACATGTTAAATGTATGTTCATGCATGCTCATAAACAGGCATTCATGTCCATACATGGATACATAAATCTTCATACATGCATCATATACATATGTATGTCCACACATGTGCATTAACGAAATTTGAGGTAATATCTACATGTATGACCATGTATGTTCATGCGTGTTCATGCGTGTTCATACATTTAACCTGTATGTATTCATATATGTCGATTTTTAGCAGGGTAGCCAAAAATATTTTTTGCGAAATTTTTTTTTTCAAAATCCCCACTGTCTTTGTTTATTTTTTATACTATATCTTGTGATTCCTTTGCAAGACATATTACTTTATATATTTACATATATTTTTTTTTACTCTTTTATGTTTATTAATTTCTATGAAAGATGCGTAATTATTGATTTTTTTAATTATTAAACGGTTACCTTTTCTAATGTCCTCACGCACAATTTCTTTTTTACACATATGCATGTGATGAACACATAAATATATACATATGTATTATAATAAGGGAAAGAATGCTACAACAAATATGAAAGAAAATTTAATAATCAGGGTTATTTTTAAAATTTACAATCTGGATTAAATATTGCGAACTAATAAGTCGAAATAAACTAATTGTCAAAAATCTATGTTGAGATGAAAAAACCTTTTTCAGGGACCTAAGTGTAGTTCTGGGTACTAAAAATTTATTTAAAAAATCGACTCTGAACTCTAAACTCCTAGTAAAAATTTGGTAATGGGTGCGATATACTCACGCATTACCTTGTACTAATAATTTGTTAACCTCAACATTATTTCAAAACAAAAAGTAATCACTTGAGCAGTACATATTGATTACATATTGCATGAGTTTAGTGCTTAACCATAGTTATGAATGTCAAATTTATATGGAAATATCTATGGTTAACGTTTAACCATGCTTATGTTGGAAAAAAAATGACTTGCCCTTATAAACGTAAAGTAATGATTAACACATTTTTTAAAATCTATTTTTAGACGCATTACTTTGTGTTTCTTCGTAGGCATGGGGGTAAGGTGGCACAACAATTTATTTAATTTTTAAGCAATCAAATGTTATATGTAGGGCAAGGAATTTCATGCAAATGCATGTTTTTTCTCGATAGTCCAAAACTAATATGGACTAAATATTTATCCGAATCATCAAATTTAGAACAAAATGGCATCGATTTGTAGTTGCATATTTTTGCATATTTTGTCATAAATGCATGTTTTTGCATATTTTGACTTTAAATGCATATTTGGTGCCTTTTTAATGCATATTTTGTGCTTTTTTTCATTTTTAGGAGCATTTTTTGTTTTGTAAAAAAATATAAAAAATTGATACGTTTTCATATTTTGATTCAATCAAAATAAACCAGGGTTGGGAGGCAATACCGCTAAAATACCGTTATCGATTCAAAACTCTTACCGAAATAACCGAAATACCGCTATCTTTAAAATACCGTTACCAAAATAACTAAAATACCGTTACCTTTAAAATACCGATACCGAAATAAATTAAATATCGATCCCCTTAAAATACCCTTACCGATATAAATGAAATACCGTTACCGATATTTTTAATTTTCTGTTTTTGGCAATTGCACTGGATTATTGACAATGGGTATTTTTCATACATTAAGTTGGTAAATTGGTTCTGTTTTTAATCTCGTTTGTTTTTCGTAAAAAAAATTGAGGATGCATCGAAAAAACTGACTACCGATATCCTTAAAATGCCGTTACCGAAATAACCGAAATACCGCTAACCTTAAAATACCGATACCGAAATAAATGAAATAGCGTTACCCTTAAAATACCGTTACCGAAATAATCTAAAATAGCGTTACCCTTACCGATAACCGCATCGTTTCGGTTACCATCCATGAAATAAACATTGTTAAAACCTCATTGACCTATGGGAAATCTTCGAGTTCTGTGTCTGTTTGCGAAATAACTAACTTAAATACATTTTTAAGTTTTAGAGTGCATTATTTTTGCAAAAATAATAGTTTTTAGTGCATATTTCTTATATTTTTAATGCATATTTTTCTTTTTTAACCGCATATTTTAAGCGCATATTTTCCATTTTTAAGTGCATGAAATTCCTTGCCCTAGTTATATGTATCATGTGCAGAGAACACAAAATTGCTATTTTTGCTTTTAATGCTCTTTATTGCTTGTTTCACTCATATTTTCTTCTTTTTTGCTTTTTGGATTTTCCGTTATTTAGCTTTAAAATAGCATTTTCTTAAGATTTTTGAGCTTTGCATTGCTTTTTTAAGACTTTTTGCCCAAAAATACTTTTTTTGCTTACAAAAATTTATTTTTTCTCTTAAATTTGATTTTTTTAACTGTTCTTTTTCAAAGTTTTTTTATTTTTGCTTTTTTCTTGCTTTTTTAACAATATTTTGTTGCTTTAAACACATTGGATTTTGCTTATTTCTGTCTTCTCTGATCATGTGTATATAGTTCGAGCCTAACAAGCAAGGATCCTAGGTTCGAATACCAGCGTGACCACTAGACCATACCACCTTACAGGCAAAAAAAAAGTCCGTGGTACACCTTCAAATATAAAGTATTTTTGCAAGGCAATTTGAAAAAAAAAATTTTTTTTGCCGAACCTAGGGGTCGCCTTTTTTAATTTTTCGTTATAGCTTCGGCATTTACAGTCGGATTTTAAAGTGTGATATATAGATTTTTTTGCCTCAAAGAGACCAGTGTTTCGCTGTAACAAAAAAATCCATGGATGGTAACCGAAACGATGCGGTTATCGGTAAGGGTAACGCTATTTTAGATTATTTCGGTAACGGTATTTTAAGGGTAACGCTATTTCATTTATTTCGGTATCGGTATTTTAAGGATAACGGTTTTTTAGTTATTTCGGTAACGGTATTTTAAGGATAACGGTATTTTGATTATTTCGGTAAGGTTATTTTAAGGTTAGCGATATTTCAGTTATTTCGGTAACGATATTTTAAGGTTGTTTCGATGAATGCCGCAATTTTTTTTTACAAAAAACAAACGAGACTAAAAACAAAACCAATTTATCAACTTAAAGTACGAAAAATACTCAATACCCACGGTCAATTACCAAAAGCAAAAAATTAAAAATAACGGTAAAGGTATTTTAGGGGTAATGGTATTTCAATTATTTCGGTAACGGTATTTTAAGGGTATCGATATTTCATTTATTTCGGTATCGGTATTTTAAGGATAACGGTATTTCGGTTATTTCGGTAATGGTATTTTAAGGATAACGGTATTTCGGTTATTTAGGTAACGGTATTTTAGGGGTAACGGTAGTCAGTTAAAAGGGTTTTGAATCGATAACGGTATTTTAGCGGTATTGCCTGCCAACCCTGAAAACATCCAATGAAAAAAAAATTAAAAAGGCGTTTGGAAACAAAAAAGTAAAAAAAATTTCTGCTGGATTTATCGAAAAACATTCTTAGCAAAATTTTAATGATTTTTGGCCAGCTTTAATTATACCCTACACCACTACGTGGTCAGGGTATTATAAGTTTGTGCTGATGTTTGTAACACCAAAAAATATTGGTCGTAGACCCACCTTATAGTATACCGATTGGCTCACAATTTTTTTTTATTTCGATTTAACGATGTCCGTCCGTCTGTCCGTCCGTCCGTCTGTCTGTCTGTCTGTCCATGCAATCTTGTGCGCACTCTACAGGTCGCAAATATTAAGATATTTTGATGAAATTTGGTACGCAGACCTACGTTGGCCCAAGGACGAATAAGTTGGATTTTGGTGAACATCGGTCCATGTTTAGACCTAGTGCCCATATAAGGGTCCTACCAAAATTATATTGTTTATACGCTGCAGGTCGTACATATTAAGATATTTTGACGAAATTTGGTACACAGACCTATGTTAGCCCAATAACGCAGCCTGTTGATTTTGGTGAACATCGGTCCATGTTTAGACCTAGTTCCCATATAAGGGTCCCACCAAAATTATATTGTTTATACGCTGCAGGTCGCAAATATTAAGATATTTTGATGAAATTACATAGACATAGTACAAGTACATAGACCTATGTTGGCCCAAGGACGAAGCCTATTGATTTTGGTGAATATCGGTCCATGTTTAGAACTAGTGCCCATATAAGGGTCCCCCCAAAATTGGCTTGGTTACAAACTGCAGGTCGCAAATATTAAGATATTTTAATGAAATTTTGACACAAGCCTCATTTTAACCCATTCGAATTTCGGATCCAAACATTAGTTGGCTTTTAACCAGACTGGTGTAGGGTATTGTATAGTCGGCATGCCCGACTTTAACCTTTTTACTCGTTTTCTGATATTAGGGTGGTATATTTGGGTAGTAGCAACTGAGATCTGGTGGGTAAATAATAGAACGGGATACTTAAGGTTAATGGTCCTTAGAGCAAAACATCCCCTCGTCCCCTCGCGAGAAAAACACCTACGGTGACACCTACGTTGGCCAAAAAAAAAACCAAAATTGTTTTGAAACCTCCTTGCAAAAATAATTTCGATTGGATGGTGTACGGCGAACGTTTTTTTTTTGAGGTACGGTCTAGTGACCACGTCTATATATTTAATAAAAAAATGTTCGTAATAATTTTTTTTTATGAAAATCTGTTTTTAGACATATTACCTTTCCCATTCTCATAACCACATAAATAACCACTTACTCTAACACCTCCTCCCCATACATTACCTTAAGGCTCATCGCCTATAAAATTCATCAGTGAAGTAAGTTGTAAAGTAATGTTTGGGCCATATATTAACACATTACTACACGCACAATATTTTATCCTTAAAAACAACCTAAAATACATATTAAATTAATTGAAAACACAATTAAAAAAGGACTACTAATTTTTCATTATATTCAAACCATTTTGCTATTTATTTTCAAACATTGTTTAAACAATCCATAAAAGAAATAAAAATAATTGAAAAGTCTATTAAAACAATCATCAATTTTTAACTGACAAAATATAAAAAAAACTATTTTGTGGTTTATTTTTTCATATTTGAAAGTTTTTTTTTTGTTTAATTTTCAAAAGACTACACCATACATAACACATACGTTTATATTTTTACTGGCTATGTTTGTGTGTATGAGTAAAGAATTTCATGTAATTGGAATTTAAATAATTTTGTATATAAACCAACTATTTTACAAAAAAAAAAACCGAAAATATTTTTATTTTTTTGTTTTAAAACAGAAAACAACGAAATTATTTAAATTATTTTTTATAAAAATAGAAACCTAAAAATAGAATATTTGACTGAAATTAACAACTCCTACAGACGATACATATTTTTTTCTAGTTTGGTTTTTATTGATTGATAAAAAAGTTAAACAATATGTTTCTATGTATTTTAATTGATTCTTCAATTGAAAACAAACTTTACCTATTATTTTTAAAATAAACCTTAATCGGTTATGGAAAATATATTGTGAGTGTATAACTAGGGTAGGTCGATTTAGCAATCGATATTGTGACATCGATTTTTCTATAGCTTTTGGCATGAGGAAAAAAAAGTTCCACTGCGACATATCAAAAAAATCGTTTTCGAGGCGCCCAAATTTCAATTTTTTGCAATTTTCTAATAAATGCTAGATTAGCGCCATCTTGGGGTGGCTTCGTGAAACAACTTATGAAGTTGTAAACAATACAACATTTCAACCTTTCCAGAAAGGTATTATTGATGAAAATCGGATAAAAAATGTGGCAACTAGAGGTAAAAGTATATAAGTAGAATTATTTTCTGCTTGATGATGATAATGATGATGAAATGATGATGATGATGTTGATGAAAACAAGCAGAAAATAATTTTACTTATATACTTTTACCTCTAGTTGCCACATTTTTTATCCGATTTTCATAAGTAATACCTTTCTGGAAAGGTTGTAATATTTTATTGTTTACAACTTCATTAGTTGCTTCAAAAAGCCACCGCAAGATGGCGCTTATCTAGCATTTATTAGAAAATTGCAAAAATTGAAATTTGGACTCCTCGAAAATGACTTTTTTGATATGTCGCAGTGGAACTTTTTTTCCTCTGCCAAAAGCTATCGAAAAATCGATGGCACAATATCAAAAAGTTTTTGTCCATACAAATCGGCCCACTCTAGTGTATACACATTATTTGATAATCTGTGGTTTTGCTGGGTTCTGTGATGTTTTTAAATGTGTTTCAAATCACAGTTTCTTTAAAACTTGCCTTGATTTTTTTTTTTTTTTTTGGGCATACTTCCCCAGAAATTATAGTGTGTATGGCATAAATCTTTATTGACATGTGAAAACATCTTTGTATAATTATAAAGTGTTATTAATATATTTTATGCCTGAACACTTTCAAATACTCGAGCATATTAATAGATGATTAAATTATGCGTGCAAAGACATGGTTGTTAAGTTATATGATGTAAAATATTAACAGGAGCCATAATTTAAAATAAAGAAGAAAATTTTAAACTCTTTTTCAGTTTACTTGGCATTTTTTATGAGGTTACACAATTTCAAATGGATTCAAAATGACTTTGGTTTTTTGAAAAACATTCATTTTTGAAACCTTCAAAAATTAACAATCGTTTTAGTGGGTATTGACCCTGTTTATCTAAACAAGTTAAGGGATTAAGGTGTAGCCTTTATCCAAAATTTTATTTAAGTCTTCCTATAATCAAATTCAAATTATATAATTTTTTTTTAATGATTTTTTTTTGTAATTCAAATTAAGTACAAACAAGTATTAACTCGATTATGGTGTAAATGCCTAGACCTTCAGATATTGATATGTTTTGAGGTTTGCGGTTCAAATTGCTATCACGGTAAAAATATTTTTTTTATTATTTTTTTTATACATTTATTAAGACGCGATACTGAAAATACGCAGTTAATCAGCTCGAATTAAGAAAAAATTATTATTATGGCGACAAAAAGGTAGTTAGTCAGCACAAGTTAAGAACTAATGCCTGTGATAATGACAAATGGTTTTTGGGGTCATTTTATGCAGTCATGCCTTTAAGACGTCTTTGGTAAATGTCTGTACCTTCTGACTTGCCACTTAAACGGCGCTCCTGATACACATTTTCCTAACAGCAAGTTTATATTTTTGCGGTTCTGTTCAAATATTAAAGAGACAAAAAAACAATACAGACACTACAAGAAAATTTAAGAAAAATAAAAAAACACTATCTTTGTACCAATGCAGTGATATGTTCCAGGTTAAACGGTCATGGAATAGTTATTTTGAATTAAATTAATTCATTATGCCCCGTGATTCTTTCATTAAAAATGATTTTTTTTTTGTAGTTAATCAATTTAATTAAAATTTTTTGTTGTTAATTAAAGGATTTGTTTCGTTATTGCAAAAATATAAACAAACTTATTTACAAAAGTCTCTAATTAATATTTATAGAATAGATTTGGAGGTACTTAACCATCAATTTAAATGGCTGGCCACTTAAATACAAAAAAAAACAGACTACGTAAACGCACTTGATGGCCAGGCCAAAGGACTCCTCTCTAACGAACAACAAACCGTATACAATTTATTTATGAAAAAAATCAACGTAAAACGCAAAGTGTTTCTAACGTTAGCGAAACAAAGTGAAAAAGTTAAAAAAAAATTAAGAATAGAGGATGAGCTTAAAATGCCAATTGCACTTAAAGTGCAGTAGTATCGTGTGTTTATATTTTTACACAACAAAAAAAAAATAAATACAAACTCGGAAACTCACGAAAAACAAAACAAAATCAACTTAAATCACAAAACAAATATGATGCTGCTTCAAATGATGATGATGATGATGTACATCACTCGTATAATCAAAAAGAAACCTAAGGCAAAAGCGTATATTATACGCATATCGAAGACCCCAATGGGAACATGGTAAAATTCTTTTAAGAGATGATTAGTTATAGCTCTAAAATCTGAAATACGGTGTGAACATATTAATAAATGGATCTAATATTTATTTATACATCGAATTTCTGATGGGTGTTGTTAAGACCACTGTGTTTTTTTAAACGAAAATAGATGTTAAACATTAAACACTTACTAAAGCCCTGCTTGAGTTTATCATGTACACACCACAAGGAATGTATACTGATGGGTTCTCTTCGATTTGAATAAAAATAACATACATTTATTTTTTAATCCATTTTTCTATGAAAACATGTCTGAAATGAAGGAATTTTCCATTTATTTGTACACAGCATTAAAGTACACAATGTATACAGTGTTGCTTATATTTGTAATATTCGGAATATTAGCTCTATGGGAGAACTCAACTTTAAGCCGAACAATATTGAATATCGAAAAAAGCTCAGACACCCCCTCTATTAAACTAAATAGATATTAGGCCTTTTTTAAACACTGGATTTATTTTATTTTGTTAAAAGATCCATATTTTGTTTTTTAATTTTCAAAATTTATAATTTTTATCAAAAACTCTTACTTATTTGCCAATATAATATGCAAGAAAATCATTAAATTTTGTAAAAATGTGAACACAGGAATTGAAATAAGCTAAATCCAAAATAGATTTATGAAATAAATAAATCCGTTTTGGATTTAGCTTAAGTTTGTTCCAGAAATTGCATTTTCGCAAAATTTAAATTTTTGCTTTCACATTATATTAGGGAATAAGTCTTAGATTTGGATAAAAATAAAGAATTTTGAAAATTAAAAAACACAATGTAGATTTTTTAATAAAATAAAATAAATCCAGTGATTAAAATAAGGCCCATTTATTTTATGTACGATGATGCATTAATAAGCGCATTTTTTAATAACCTGGATTTAGAATTTTTCATACAAAAACTGGTTTTATTAAATCCAAAAAAAAAGTTGGATTTATTTATCTGGGTTTACACATACCAATAAAAAGAGAAATATATGAAATATTCTGTTAATTTAATGTTAGAAAAAAATACGAATTAACTTTCATTCGTATTTGTTTCTAACATTAAATTAACAGAATCTTTCATATATTTCTGTTTTTATTAGTATGTGGAAACCCAGATAAATAAAACAAAACAATTTAAAAACCAGCAAACAAAAGCTTTTTCTTTCATTTTTTTTGTATTAAATATGTTTAGAAAAAAAACTACACTTCACCAAATATTTATTTTCCACCTAGGACATGGAGAAATAGCTGAAATAGAAATGGCAATTTTTCACTCTACTGTAAGTAATTTAATTAAATCCAATTGGTGAATATCAAATATTGCAGTGGAATATTTTAATTGTATAGAATTATAAATTGAAGTGATGAAACTCAAAAGAATGAATGTTTCTTGCTGTTTCATATAAAATACAACAAAGAATTCAAAGTTTTAATAAAATCCTACATCATTGTATTTATTACCCAAAAATTAGGGTGAAGGAAGGTCGGAGAGAAAAATTCTGTTAAAATAGGTGGAAGTTAACTCCATCTACTGAGCACTTTGGGAACTACTTTTTGGATCTATTAAATTCAAGTGATTAAAAAAGCGGTTAATAAACCCTTGAGTTTTTAAATTAAAGGCAGTTTTTTTTATTTACCCTCAAATTTCGGGTCCGAAGACATATGGTCCTATATGATATCATGTATGGGCGCATATTGAATTATGCATGGACGTTAGGGTGTCCCTTAAAAATATGTTTGTCATTACACCCCCGTGTAAAAAAGTTTAGATCGGATCAGATCTTTTTGGATCTAAATAGATATGATTGAATCTAATTAGATCCTGTACCAGATCTCATAAAATATGAACAGATATGGCATATGTGATAATACCTTATGGCAAGATCTGATCAGATCTAGTGCCAAATCTGTTCAAATCAAAAGTGATCTGGACAATTGCGCCAGATATGCCCAGATCTGATCAGATCTAATTACATGTCAAATTTGTCCCCAATTTTGAGATCTAAAAAGATCTGGTAAGATCTACTAAGATCTGGCCAGATATGCCTAGATCTGATAAGATCTAATTAGATCTCAAATTTGTCCCCAATTTTGAGATCTAATGAGATCTGGTCAGATCTGATCTTTTTTACACGGGCCCCCAGTTTTTTTTGGAAATGGTTCCAAATGGAAGAAATCGACTTTTTTTAGAAAATGGCACATTTTGGAAAAAGTGTATTAATTACTATTAAAAATTCCCAAAATTCGAAATTCCGAAAATATTTGTTTTTATTTCATTCTTTCATTTAATATATTTAAAATGATTCAGATATGGAATTGTGACTTCATCAGATATCATTAACCCACTTTAGCCTGGAATCCAAAATTATCCACGAATTTGATAAAAAGCCAAAAATGTTTTTTTCTTAAATTAATTTTAAAGATTTTTTAAGGTGCCTAATTTGGCATTTGTACTACATAATAGTTGATATTAAAGAAAAAAAAAATAAATTGGAAAAATTATAATTCGAGTTTATGTTTGGCGATATGCTCGAAAAACCAACAAGCCCTGGATATCCGATAATACATGGCAAATAATAGAATCTAGAAAGCAAGCAAAAACTAAGGTTAATGATGCTAAAACTCCACAATCCAAGCAAGACGAACAACGTAAATATCAAGAGGAGAACCGGAAAGTTAAACGTAGTGCAAGGGAGGATAAGCGAAAGTGGGCTGATAATTTAGCCAAAGATGCACAAATAGCCAGTGAAACAGGTCGATCCAAGGACCTGTACCGTATCACGAAGGAGATTTCCGGTCATAGCCACCACAATATTAAACCCCTGAGGAATGATCAGGGCGAATTGATCTATGCCAAAGATCAACAGTTGGAGTTGTGGGAGAATTATTACACTGAACTGTTGTCGGTCAATCCGACTGAATCTACTACAACAATATGTGATTGCGAGCCAATGCATCATATAAATAACGTACGAAACGATATAAACATCGCAACACCCTCATCCGAGGAAATAACGGCTGCAATTAAACGTCTGAAGTCCGGTAAATCTGCAGGCCCTGATGGAATACCTCCCGAGATTCTGAAAATAGACAGCAACCAAACAGCGACGTTACTGGAACCCTTAATTTCAAATTTTTGGTTAAACGAGAAAATTCCTGATGATTTTAAGGAAGGCCTTATAATTAAACTTCCAAAAAAAGGAAACTTGCAAGATTGCTCCAACTGGAGGGGTATTACTCTTTTAAATATCGTGAACAAAATCATAGCCCACATCCAGCACAATCGCATTTCATCCATTATCGAACCACAGCTTAGACGAAAACAAGCAGGCTTTAGACCAAACAGGTCATGCATTGATCACATCAACAGCTTGAGGATAATTGTGGAACAGTCGGTTGAATGGCGCTCACCCCTTTACTTAGTGTTCGTTGACTTCAAACGTGCATTTGACACATTACAACACAATGCGATATGGGAAGCTCTAAGATGCAAGGGAGTTCCCGGGAAGATAATTAATCTCATTAAGGAGCTATACAACAACGCATTTTGTTCCATACTCCATGAGGGTTCAGCAAGCAAACCCATCAGAGTAAACGTAGGTGTTCGTCAAGGCTGTGTTTTGTCTCCACTACTGTTTAATATAGTACTTGACGTAGTTATGAACCACTGTATGGATATGCATCATGGTATTTCGTGGGGCCTTCATGATAGGTTAGATGATATTGATTATGCAGATGACGTCTGTCTTCTATCCCACCGCTTCTCTAGCATGCAAACCAAGATTCAAGCCTTTGCTACACGTGCGGCCAAAGCGGGCTTACAAATTAACATCAACAAAACTAAATGCGCATGAATTCTTCATGCGACACGAACTTCCAGCTTTCGGGCCAACCCATTGATGATGTTGAAATCTTCTGTTATCTGGGGAGTATAATTTCTAAAAGAGGGGGCAGCAAAGAAGATATATAGAATAGACTGTGCAAGGCAAAGCAAGCATACGGCATGCTGAATAAATTCTGGAGATCGCAAAATGTCTCCAATCACACCAAGATCAAGGTTTTTGATAGCAACGTGAAATCTGTGCTTCTGTATGGCTGTGAAACCTGGAATATTTCGAGTCGTGAAATGAGTTGTATGCAAGCTTTTGTAAACCGCTGCCTCAGGCGTATACATAGGATATTCTGGCCTGCCACGATATCAAATCGGGATTTGTGGAACTTAACCAATAAAAATCCTTTAAGTATGAATATCCGATTACGTAAATTTAGTTGGCTAGGGCACACAATGAGAAAGCCAGCGGATGATTTAACTCGACAGTCCGTTGAATATAACCCCCAAGGATCCAGGAGACCTGGCAGACCTGCGAACACTTGGAGACGCCAAATAGAGAACGAGTTGCATGCGCATGGTGTGTCCTGGAGTGAGATGAAAATGATGTCTACCGATAGAATACAATGCAGAACATTTGTTGCGGCCCTATGTTCCACTGGGAATTAAAGGATTAAATATATATATATGTTTGGCGCAATTGCTTTCCAGGACATTTTCCATAAATTGCTTATTTTGTATGTTTTCATCAAAGTTTGCATAATTTTCGAAGAAATATCACTCAAATTTGTTTAGACTAGAATTATGTTTAATTTTATTTAAAAAATATTTAACCCTTAGTGTCCAGTGGACAAAAAAGATCCGTGAAACGTAATATTAATTATGACTACAAGAATGTAAAGCTTTTAAATTGAAAAAAAATTTCCACTTGATAAAAATAGTTCTCTTATGTAACATGATCCATATAGGGTTAATTTTTATACTTGTGGCCAGAAACGACCCACTAGGTAAATTACAGAATAACAACGTTCATAATTTTCAAAAAAAAAAAATTTTTTTCCACTTGATAAAAAATATTATTTTGTGTAACTTGATGCATATAGGGTTAATCTTTTCACTTTCCACCAAAAAAAAACCCCACAAGGAAATTTACAGAATAACATCTCTTAGATTCTTATTAAATTGGGTTATATGATAGAGCATACAATACTAACGATCAAGCGCAATTTTTTATAGTCGCAATCTTTTTTCAAGGATTCAAAAGGTTAGTCAAAAGTTTCCGTATGTTAATACCGATTTTAGTTGTGTAAACGTATTATATTTTTTCTTAAAAGATTTATTTTTTATGCATTTACTATTTTCTATTTGGAATGACATTATTCTGTAAATTTCCTAGAGGGTGGTCTTTGCTTAAAAATGAAAACATTAACCCTATATGAATCAAGTTACAAAAAATAACAATTTTTATCATGTCGAAAAAAAAAATTTGTTTTGAAGTGATATTTTTCCGAAAATTATGAGAGGTGTTATTTTCTATATTTTCTAGTGGGTCGTTTTTGGCCAAAAGTATAAAAATTAATTTCATATGGATCATGTTGTATAAAATAATTATTTCTATCAAGTGGAAATTTTTTTTTTATCAATTTAAAAGCTTTACAGTTTTGTAGTCATAATTAATATTAAGTTTCACTGATCTTTTTTGTCCCCAGACCACCAAGGGTTAAAGTTTTTTTTGAAATATAAGTAAAGATAATTCTAGTCTAATCAAATTTGAGTGATATTTCTTCGAAACTTATGCAAACTTCGAGGAAAATATTAAAATTTTGTTCAATTTTGGCAAAATAAGCAGTTTTCGTAAAATGTCCTGGAAAGCAGTCGATCCAAACACAAACTCGAATTATCATTTTGCCAATTTATTTTTTTCTTTTTATATCAACTATTATGTGGTACAAATAGCAATCGACATCTCCAAATTAGGCATTTTAAAAAATCTTTAAAATTAATTTAAAAAAAACACGTTTTTGCATTATATCAAATTCGTGGGACATTTTGGATTCCAGGCGAAAGTGGGTTAATGATAACACATTTGAATCATTTTGAATATATTAAATTAAATAAATGAAACAAAATCTAATTTTTTTCGAAATTTCAAAACATTTGCAAGTTTTAACTAGATTAAAAATAAAAAAAAAAAAGCTTTAAATATTCAATATTTTGCTGCATATCCATGATTTTTTTATTACTTCAGAATGAAAGTTCATCACCTTTCGGAATACTTTATTGCCGATATTGCATTTTGCAATCATCATTATATCCTCAATCGGGTTGATCAGGTATGGGATCGTTATCGTGCTGTTATGTCCATGAAAGGGCATTTCCCATTCAGAATGCGGCAGCATAACTGATTTAAGAAGATCTCTATAGATTGTGGCCAGTAGTGCCAGACGTGACAAATTTACATCATTTTGACGAATTTTTTTTTTGACAAAAAATACAAACGGGAAATCGATGGCAAGGCAATTTAGCAGGTGGTATAAGTGCTTGCGAAAAATGCTTTCCCATTCCCAAACGATAAAATTATTAGACTAAAGGTCAGGCCATTCAAAAACCAACGGAAAAGCACTATGACTTAACTCGGGTTATCAGATTTAAATATTATTTATTATTTAATAAACTTCCTATTGGGCATTTATACACAGCGAAACCTCGTATTTGCTTACACAAACATTATATTGCATTCATAGAAAAAAGACTTGCATAATAGTTATACGTGAAGTCTATTTCCAGAGAAACCATATAGTCCAAAATGCACTTGTTTTTCTATACACACAAGAGTTAACATATATGTGACCTTCTCCGAGAAAAGGGACCTAGTGTGTCAAAAAACGGGAACTTGGGAAAATCGATAAAAATGAGAAGAACATTAAAATTTGAAACTTTAAATGCGTTCTTCTCAAAACTTCTTTTTCACACACTAGGTCCCTTTTCTCGGAGAAGGTGACATATATGCAGATGGTTACAGCTGGGCTAAAGGGATCAATAAGGATACACGCGGGTACGTTTTTTTCCTGCGAAAGTATTACAAAAAAAAAAAACTCACCAAGCGAACTCATCAACAGTAAAAGACAAAGAATACGAGTTGTTATGAAAGTAAAGTGGGAAGGAGTCAAAGAGTAAAGAGTTTTGTATGACCATAGTGCATTCTAGTATGTAGTAACATTCAGTACACACATACATACATACTTATACATATGAATGTGTTGAGTAACATAAGCAGGCCAAAGCTAAAAAAGTATTCAAATAAAATCTACAAAACACAAAGTATTTTTTTTTATTTTTGAAAAGTCCAAAGTATTCACATTGCAATTTTTTGCATAAAACACGAAATATACAAAAAACAAAAAAAAACTTACGTCCATTATGGGTCTGAGTTCTCCTCAGAATGATTGAATGTTACTCCTACTACAAACCAACGTGCTCAACGTAAATAACGTAAAATATAACAAGAATATTGAGATGAGTTGTACGAGTAGTGTGTAGTTGCAAACTGTATGTGATGCGTTTGAAATTTATACAAAATGTAGAAGAAAAAAAAAAAACGCGAATTGCATATAAATTGCAGCAAACGAAGGCCCATGACTCTGCTATACTATATTGTTCAATTTCAACTAACCAACCAAATGCTGATGCATCCTGGTTTTGGAGTTTTTGTTGTTGTTTTAATTTGTTTTTCAAAAAAAAGTTAAACCCTTCTCACATTTTTTTTTTTTTTTTGGTGACTGTATGTTGACTGTTGGCTAAAACAAAACAACAAAAAATTGCATAAGTTTTGTATGCACTTTATTTTTTAAGATTTGGTATGAGACTTATTGGTGGCACTAGTGGTAGTATGAGGCGGTTTGGAAACATAAGGCAAGTTAAAAACTTAGTCTACTGTCGAATGAAAAACTAAAAAAAAAATGTATATATTAAACAAATGCAATTTTTTTGTTAGCCTTCTTCACATGCAACTGACAATTTTTACACACTAAAAATCCATCAAAGTACCCACAAGTGACATAAAACAGAGACGTTTCACACAAAAAGATTTAGTACTAACTAGGTAAACTTTAATTTTTTTAAGACACATGCTTGGATCCAAACTTAACGATTCAACATTTAAAGTGGGATTAAAAGAATCTACGATTTCACATCAGATTATACTCATATAATATTTAGTATAAAAGTTTCTGCTCTGTCGCAGGCATTCGATAACAAGTGATTTGTGGAAATACCTATTTTGATGGTCAAAAAGGGGATATGTCCTCCTTGAAGACTTGAAAAAATGCTGGAATTAGGAAGTTGAAATTCGGTATGTACGTTCCTTCTCCGGCGTAGACATTCACTATCCAGCAAAAAAAAATTGAGGTAACGCTTTACAAACTACTTTTTTCACTGCTTCACAAGTATCCGTTAGTGTATTTTTAGTGCTTTCTTAGAAGTAATTCTGAACAACTACAAAAATTCGCTTCTTTCATTGCTGCCAAAGCCCCGTTCACATTATCACACAAGTGCTTATACTTTTCTTCACACAAGTATGACAAAAAGTATGCTAAAATTGTATGGTTTACAAAAAAGTATAAAATAAAATCTTTTCAATGTTCCGACTGTTATCGACACACACACAACAAATAAAACAGTTATTTTTTCCCCATCACTACTCTTTTCACTACACTTTTTACTATTATTTCTTTTCACCATTAGTTGTTTTTAATCTTTGTTTACATTTATTTGTGAATAACACAACACTTGTGTTGAGACAAGTGTTAACTTTATGAAATATTTCAAAAAATAAATCTTGTCAGAAAAGTGTGATCGTTTTTTAAAATATGTGCACCCATTTTGATGTGTGTAACGAACTGGGTTCACTAGAGCGTACCACCTTACAGGCAAAGAAAAAAAGTGCGCCGTACACTCTCCAATATGAAATATTTTTGCAATGAAGTTAAACAAAAAAATTTTTTTTGTCGAACGTAGGGGTCGGCATTTTACATTTTTCGTCTTATCTTTGGCAATAACAGTCGGATCTTAAAGTGTGATACATCGATGTTTTTCTCTCGAGGAGACCAGTATTTTGCTCTAAGGGCCATTTACCTCAAGTGTCACGTTCTAGTAGTTACCCACGAGATCTCAGTTGCTATCACCCTAATGTACCACCCTAATATCAGAAAATTAAAGCTCGCAAAAAATCATTAAACTTTTGCTAAGAAAGTTTTTCGATAAACCCAGTAGAAATTTTTTTATATATTGATTGCCGAACGTAGGGGTAGCCTTCTTAAATTTTTTTATTTGATTTTTCCTTTATAGGAAAACACTCGGCAAAAAAAATCGATATATCACACTTTAAAATCCAACTTTAAATGCCGAAGCTATAACGAAAAATTGAAAAAGGCAACCAACAGTGCTTTGTCCCATAAACAAAAATCAAAAAAAAAAAAAAATGTGTGCCTCCGATTTCGACGAAAATATTTTTTTTGTATATATACTAAAATTACTTAATATTGTAAATATTATCCTTTCTGGTATAACTCATTCTGTCTACACTAGAGGTCCCTAAAGTCACTAAATTTTTAACATAGAATATAATGAAAAAATATGAATTTTTTGGATCTTACAAATAAAATTGTTAAAAATTAATTTTTAGAGGTATCTTTAAAAAATGTTTTTTTTTAATATTTGAATATATTCGAACCAATAAAAAATAATAAAATTGTAAAACAATCTACAATTAACATATCAAATTAATCTTTGAATTTTTACAATACTTTTGCTGGGAGCCTAAAATTATCAAAAGTTAAATGGAAATTAAAAAAAAAAAATTAAGTTAATTGATTTTAAAATTTTTTCTTATGCCCTTATAATTATACCCTACACCACTATGTGGTCAGGGTATTATAAGTTTGTGCAGATGTTTGTAACACCAAAAAATATTGGTCCTAGACCCACCTTATAGTATACCGTCCGTCTGTCTGTCTGTCCATGCATTCTTGTGCGCACTCTACAGCTCGCAAATATTAAGATATTTTGATGAAATATGGTACACCGACACCGGCCCAAGGACGAAGCCTATTGATTTTGGTGAAGATCGGTCCATGTTTAGACCTAGTGCCCATATAAGGGTCCTACTAAAATTATATGGTTTATACGCTGCAGGTCGCAAATATTAAGATATTTTGATGAAATTTCGTACATAGACCTACGTTGGCCCAAGGACAAAGCCTATTGATTTTGGTGAACACCGGTTCATGTTTAGACCTAGTGCCCATATAAGGGTTCCCCCAAAATTGGCTTGGTTACAAAGTGCAGGTCGCAAATATTAAGATATTTTAATGAAATTTGGTTCGCTGGCTCACGTTATAGAAAATTTTGACACAAGTCCCATTTTAACCCATTCGAATTTCGGATCCAAACATTAGTTGGCTTTTAACCAGACTGGTGTAGGGTATTGTATAGTCGGCATGCCCGACTTTAACCTTTTTACTCGTTTTATATAAGGAAAAAAAAAGAAAAAAACCAATTTCTGAATTTAATTATAAAAAAATTTTTTTTCCAAGTGTCAAAAAAATAATTTTGTAATTTCATCTTTTATGGGTTAAGCAAGTTGTTTGAATTTCATGTGAAAAAACTGTTATACTCCATATAAAAAAATCTAATTTTCCACGATAATTAGTTTTACGTGAAAATTATGTAGACTTTGTTTTCAAGCAAATTTAATATACAAGACTATTATTTTTCTTGTGAATTTACAATCACAATTTGTATTTATTGTGATTGTTGCTTGCTAATTGCATTAAAAAATTTCATTTTCTGAATTTAAATTATTATTTAGGGCCTTTAAAGTTTGAGTGAAAAATTTTCACGTGAAAAACAACTTACGGTGCTTTACGAAAAAGTTTCCAACTTTCATAAAATTTCTTTTCATAATATGTTATAATTTTTTTTTTTTTGAAAATTGAGGTAATATAAGTTTTTTTAAAAAAAGTATAAAATTTGGCAAAAACACCTCATCTATTTCATTAATAAATCCTTAAATATACCTAATTTTTGGTTAAAATCCTAAAAATTACCAAAGTTTGATAATTTATTAAAAAAAAATTATGTTAACTGATTTTCGTATTATATTTTTTGTTGTTGTTAGGAATAGATCTTTACTTATTATATTTATTTTATTTAAAAGAAATATCTACCAATTTTTTTATAGAAGCAAAAAAAAATTTTTTTAAAGACTCATTTTTATATCTCATTCACGTAATAAAACTGAATATATTTAATACCCTACACCACTATGTGGTCAGGGTATTATAAGTTTGTGCTGATGTTTGTAACACCAAAAAATATTGGTCCTAGACCCACCTTATAGTATACCGATCGGCTCAGAATTTTTTTTATTTCGATTTAACGATGTCCATCTGTCCGTCCGTCCGTCCGTCTGTCTGTCCATGCATTCTTGTGCGCACTCTACTGGTCGCAAATATTAAGATATTTTGATGAAACTTGGTACACAGACTTATGTCCCAAGGACGACGCCTATTGATTTTGGTTAAAATCGGTCCACGTTTAGACCTAGTGCCCATATAATGGTCCCCCAAAATTATATTGTTTATACGCTGCAGATCGAAAATATTAAGATATTTTGATGAAATTTGGTACACAGAGCTAAGTTGGCCCAAGGACGAAGCCTATTGATTTTGGTGAACATCGGTCTATGTTTAGACCTAGTGCCCATATAATGGTCCCCCAAAAGTATATTGTTTATACGCTGTAGGTCGCAAATATTAAGATATTTTGATGAAATTTGGTACACTGACCTATGTTAGCCCAAGGACGAAGACTATTGATTTTGGTTAACACCGGTCCATGTTTAGACCTAGTGCCCATATAAGGGTCCCCCAAAATTATATTGTTTATAAGCTGCAGGTCGCAAATATTAAGATATTTTGATGAAATTTTGTATACAGACCTATGTTGGCCCAAGGACGAAGCCTATTGATTTTGTTGAACATCGGTCCATGTTTAGACCTAGTGCCCATATAAGGATCCCCCAAAATGATATTGTTTATACGCTGCAGGTCGCAAATATTAAGATATTTTGATTAAATTTGGTACACCGACCTATATCAGCCCAAGGACGAAGTCTATTGATTTTGGTTTACACCGGTCCATGTTTAGACTTAGTGCCCATATAAGGGTCCCCCAAAATTGGCTTGGTTACAAACTGCAGGTCGCAAATATTAAGATATTTTAATGAAATTTGGTTCGCTGACTCACGTTTTGACACAAGTCCCATTTTAACCCATTCGAATTTCGGATCCAAACATTAGTTGGCTTTTAAACAGACTGGTGTAGGGTATTGTATAGTCGGCATGCCCGACTTTAACCTTTTTACTCGTTTTTTAATTAAACTACAAACTGATAAAAAAAAAATCTATTTTTAAACTTTGGGAGCAAATTTACTAAAGTATTACCGTTAAAAACCCTACCATGAACATTTTGGTGGAACATTCTTGCCCTCTAACTCTTCAATGAAAAGGAATTTGTTGGCTCCTTTTTAAAAAGGGACAAAAACGACCGTAAGTTAAAGAGCTAGAGGGTTAAAATGTTCCACAAAAATGTTCCCCGTAGTATTCTACATAAGTTCGCTGAGCACGTCATATACCTAAAATGGAAGATTCCCATAGTTTCTCCTTAAAATCTAGGTTTGTGGGACATTTGAGCGCCAATTCTAAATAAGTACGAAATTAACCCTTAAATACATTTTAAGTTTTTCTTATTACTGGCACTAAAGTTAAATTTTCAATACTGATGTCTTAAAAGACTTATAGTAGAATTTCATGACAAATATTTTTGAGGAACATTTTAACCCTCTAACTCTTCAACTTACGGGTCGTTTTTGTCCATTTTTAAAAGGGGGCCAAAAAAAGTCCCTTTAATTGAAGAGCTAGAAGGTTAAAATGTTCCACAAAAATATTCTTCTTAGTGTTTTACATAAGTTCGCTGAACATACCCTATACATCAAATGGAGGATTCACATGGTTTCCTATTTTAATCCTACTTAATTTTTTTTGTTTTTGTTTTAGAAAAATCATTTTAAGCGTTTAAAACGCATTTTTTATGAATCGATTTTACCTAAATTTGGCACAAATATGGCTTGCCATTATATTAATTTACGTGCTTAATTTCATGGCAATCGGATAACTTTTGCAGGTTTTATAAAGATTTTAAGATAAAGGATATATGGCAGGACTAAGAGTCCTTGCTTCGATTTTGATAAAAAATTACACAATCGTTTCCAGTTTTATGTGTATATCAATGGATATTTTGTGTAATTTTACGTCCATTTATGTATCTAATATAATATTTTTAATTTCCAGGACCTTTGGGAGGTGGGCCCGATATATCTAAAAAATAATTTTTTTTTTAACTAGGGGGTTCTATGTCAGTGTATTAAATTTCAAAACTCTGTTTCCACTCCTTCTATTTTTGTCCAATCGTTATATGAAATGAAAGCACTGTGCGACGCCTACGTTCGGCAAAAAAGTTTTTTTTTTGAAATTGCCTTGCAAAAATACTTCATATTGGAGGGTGCACGAGGAACTTTTTTTTGCGGCACGGTCTAGTGTTCACACTATAATACATTTTCTTTATACAACACATTTCTGACATGTAAAAATAATCACTTAAGTATTGTGATACCAAACTCTGATTTTGGTATAATTTGATATTTCGAAACAGATGATCGCCGGTTCTATTCTTAGAGGGGCCAATTTAAAAAACAAAATTTTAATTTTTTTTATTTTTCAATTTTTTTTATTTTTTTTTTATTTTTTTTTTTTATTTTTTTTTAATTTTTAAAAATATGTAAAATAGAAATGATGAAAAATTGCTTTTATAAAAATATTACTGAAAACAATACTGAATTGCAGTGCACCTTTTGCACTTGTATAAAAAGTTCCTTTATTGAAGAAAATAAATCACAATATTTCGCAACGAGAAAGTGCTGTTTTTATGCCAGTCAACTTTCATATCAAGGAATAGCTAAGCGGTAGAGAGCTAGGCTAGCAATCAGTAGGTCGCAAGTTCAAGTTCGCAATAAAAAAAAACTTTTGTAAAATAAAAAAATATATAATTTTTTTTGCGTTCAAAAAGTACTGAAAGTACTACTCCTCTCCTATGACAACTTAATGTGAAAATCATTAGTGTTTATGTTAAAAAAAAGAAGTACATCTAGATCATCAATTGTAGTGCTTTTTCTACTGCTTCGGCATCTCTTTCTTTGCTGTGTCATTTTGACATTTTTAAAATTGCTGTCTTAATCTTAAAAGAAAACTATTTTAGGATCCAATTTAAAAACTGCAGTTACCATAAAAAAATATATATCACAACTACGCTCTTTTTATACAAACACACACTCATCTTTCTCAGCTTACAAAACAAGGCTGTAACAAAATATAAAAAAAAAAATAATATAAACAAAAACTTAGTCCCTTACATAGTAAAACTGAATTACGCAAAATGAAACTGGTGCTGGTTTTTTTGTTTTCTGCAGCTATTGAATAAAAAAGTAATCAACAATGTCTATATCGAAAAAAACGCGCTTTTATTTTATTTGTTTTTGTCTTTACTATACAGTATTTGAACACATACGATTTGATTTTCTATAAAAACGACAAAAAAAAAAACCAAATTAAACTGAAAAAAATAAAAACACAAAGTTTTAACGACTTGTCCCATCTGGTCAATGCATGAAATGCAATGCACCATTATTTGTAATGGTATAGACAAACAAATTGCATTTTCTATAGGCAATTTTAGTCGTACCCAAACAACAAATACGAACAGATAATAGGCATCCTCTTGCTCATGCTTCCTGAACTCCCCTTCCCCCTCCCTCCCCTCATCAGTTTTCATCTAATGGTTTTGGTGCATGTGTGTGTTGGTTGGTGTCTATAGGAATATCGATTTTTATTTTAATGCGTTTCTACATAAACTTTATGTAGAAAATAACATGTTTTTATTTCGGTTAAGGAGTTTGGGTAATGTTAGGGATTTATTTTTAGGAATATGCACTAACTAATACATACATGGTCGAATAAGAATTTAAGAGGATGCGTTCGTTTTTGTAATTAAACAGCATTTTTTTTTTTTTTTGTTAATAATATCTGATGCAGATTGGATTGGAGATTTTTTTTTTGTAAATTAAATGCATTTTTCTGTTCAAATGTTATTGTTATGTCTAAAACTTTTCAGGAATTCAGAATATTTACCGTGTTTAGACACCCATATCAGCTAAATACAAAATATCGAGAGCTGAAATTTTTATTTATTGTAAATTAGTCTTAATGATTGTATGGAATTGAATATATTTAGGTGAAATTGGTATAGTATTTGCGAAAATAAATTATATTTCCTATCGACTCAGAATCACTTTTTGATTGAATTAAGCGATATCCGTCTGTCTTCCTGTCCATGTGCGCACGCCATAAGTCGTAAATATAAAAGATAAGGTTGGCAACCGATACCTTTTTTATTACCGTTATCCGTTTCAAAACCCTTTCAAATTGATAACCGATAACAATACAGAAACTATTAATCTTAGAATATACCGGTATCCAAAAACCTTTTCACTTAATACCGGTATCGTACCGGTATTGAATCGGTTTCTAACAAAATGATTTATTTTTACGTTTTTCACCAAAAAAATATAAATTGGTTTATAGAAAATATGCAAAATTTAAAATTAATTGAATGTTCGCCGTACACCGTCGAATCTAAATTATTTTTGCATGAAGGTTTTGAAAAAAAAAAATCGTTATATCTTTGGCATTTACAGTCGGATCTTAAAGTATGATACATCGATGTTTTTGTCTAAAGGGGAACAATGTTTTGTTTTAAGGGCAATTGACCTCAAGTATCCCTTTCTAGTATTTACCACCAAATCTCAGTTCCTACAACCCTAATATACCACCCTAATGTAAAGAAATCAAAGCTCGCAAAAAATCATTAAACTTTGGCTAAGAAAGTTTTTCGATAATTCCAGAAGAAATTTTTTTATTTTTTTTTTTTGTTGCTGTAATTGGGGTCGCCATTTAAATTTTTCTTCATTGGATTTTTCCTTTATAGTAAAACATTGGTCTCTTCGAGACAAAAAGAAATCGATATATCGCACTTTAAGATCCGACTGTAAATGCCGGAGATATAATGAAAAATTAAAAAAGGCAAATCCCTACGTTTGGTAATTTTTTTTTGAAATAGCCTTGCAAAAATATTTTATATTTGAAGGTGAACCGCAAACTTCTTTTTGCCTGTAAGGTGGTACGGTCTAATGGACATGAAGTTTTTAAATAAGTTGCCTTACAGGCAAAAAAAAGTGCGCCGTATAGCTTCGGCATTTATAGTCCGATTTTAAAGTATTTGTTTGCCTCGAGAAGACCAGTGTTTTGCTATAAAAGAAAAATCCAATAAAAAAAAATGTATAAAAGCGAACCCTACGTTCTGTTGGTTTAATCGAAAAACTTCCTTAGCAAAAGTTTAATGATTTTTTGCGAGCTTTAATTTTCTGACATTAAGGTGGTAGCAACTGGGATCTGGTGGGTAAATACTAGAACGGGATACTTGAGGTCAATGGTCCTTAGAGCAACACATTGGTCTCCTCGAGAAAAAAACATCGATGTATCACACTTAAGATCCGACTATAAATGCCGAAGATATAACGAAAAATGTAAAATGGCGATCCCTACGTTCGGCAAAAAACAAAAAAAAATTTTTAAACTTTCTTGCTAAAATAATTTAGCTTGGACGGTGTACGGCGAACTTTTTTTGGAGTGTACACTAGACCGTACCACCTTACAGGCAAAAAAAAAAATATGCGGTACAACTTCAAATATAAGGTGGCCCTTAGAGGATGGATGTATCATACTATAAGATCCGACTGTAAATGCCAAAGATATAACGAAAAATTTAAAAAGTCGACCACTACGTTCTGGAAAATTTTTTTTTTATTTTTTTTAAACCTCCTTTCAAAAATAAATTATATTCAACGATGTACGGCGAACTTCTTTTTTGTAGTACGGTCTAATGTATAGCAAGCGATAGCACATGGGGTATAGCGTCTGCTTGAAATGCCAACAAGAGTGGGTTCAAACTCCACACGCGGCATGATGATTATTTTTTAAAATTAATTTAAAAAAAAAATAACTGAAAAAAAAACTTCTTTATCATTTGCTCAAATATACATCAGTTGTTTTGGAAAATAACAGAATCCAGTGTTAAATTCATCGGCAAAAACCCCAAATTAGAACAACTTCTTATGCAATAGCTTCTGGGCTTTAGTTATTTATTTTTCCTCACTTTTTTTCCTCCGATACTTCTTATCAGGGTATCTTGGAAGTAATAGAATACATGGATGTTTTTGTAGTAGACTATTTCAATAAATTTCAAAAGTTTGGCTTAAAATTCTTGATTATGTGGTCCGAGACACATCAGTTGTTTTTTAACCGATCTTGTTTTTGTTGCCTTTTCAGAAAGATACAATAATTTACTGCTAATCAGGATGTTTTAAACTTTTTTATGCAAATGCGATTTACAATATAAAATTTTTTTTATAAATTTAACAAAAACTCATATTTTCCCCTTTTAATCCGTTTTTTAATTTCAGGGCCCATGCGGTTCGCCTTCCCGATATCCGATTATCATAATTTTTTGGGAGACATATTTCACTTCTAAATAAATATTTAGGGCGGGCGACCTGGTCAGTAACTGACAATTTTTTATTCTTCATACATTGTTGGGGAACGCCAGTGTACACAGATAAAACGGATTCATTGTGACAACCGAATTTCTAGCCAACTGAATGTTTTGGTTGCTGTAATCAAATGTGTTCCTGGCACAATTCAAATATATAGTTAAACCGAAACTCTATTGCATTCACCGTATTTCTGGTGCCACCACCAAATCCAACCCAAGCAATCGGTTGACAAAAAATTTGGTTGCCACAATTAATCTGTTTTCTCTGTGTAGTGACTTGTGCTAAAGTTATACTGAAAATATTTGACCACGTAATTTTCATAATACGTGTTTGTATGTTTCACTAAATTAAGTGCACCATTAATTGAAATTCCTTTTCTGGAATTTGATCCACTTCTAGAAATATGACCACAATCGTTTTGTGGTGTAGAGTATCATGTAGTTGGCATGCTGGACTTTTTTTTTCTTTATTTGTTAAAACAAAATATTTTAGTATAGTCTATTCTGTAAATCTGTAGGTAAACATTTACCTTCCACCATACCTACTTCAAATTGTGATCAAATCAACAAAATAAAAAAAATTAATACAAATTGACAATTAATATAAACCACAAATCATCACTGACCAGGACAACAAAATCCATCAAACAAAATACCACCACCTATATATAGAACATGACAGAAAAAGTTTACCAAAATTTATTATTAATAAAATATATACAACAACCCCCAAACGCATGTGTTTTGATTTTTTCAGACAATATTTCTTTTTTCTGTAAGTGTCCAAAATAAATATATTATTGTCTATCTGTACTTAACAACCAAAAAACTTGTTAACGCATAACAAAATTACAGCTTTAATAGACAAAAAAAAAAAAAAATAATATTTTTATAGATCATTAAAAACAAACAAGACAAATCTTTGAATTACACCTCAATTTAAGTATCGTTTCTTATTTTTTATTTTGATTGTTAGTAAATTATAAATTGGTCATATTTTTAAAATAGAATTACATTGTTGTTAATGCTTTATATGTAGGGAGTTTTAAGAGCAATGTAGCATTTGTTAAATGCATTAAAAGTGACAAAGCATTTTCTTCCATTTTTATATGATTCTTGACCATAAATTTTTAATGTTTTTTTTTTTATTTTGGAAAACAAATTCATAAAAGTAATTTTTTATGCTCCACAAATTGGCCAATTTAACTTTCTTATAACGATTTTTAATATGAAAGAACATGATATCGTGTTATAATTTCTTTTACTGCAGATATTTAATAGACCCAAGTATTGTCATAAATATGCGAAAAAGAAAATTTCATCAAAATTTTAATTGTAAATATACAACTGTCTCTTTAACGTGCTACTAAAGACGATAAAAATGTGTTTATAAGAGATGGCAATACGTGTCGTGGATATTGTAAAAAGAAATATTACAATTAAGTATATTTTAAGGATGCTAACGACTATGTGATAAATTTTTAACTTACAAGAAACTTTGATCGTGTAAAAAACTCTGATATTGATAAAAAAAAACTAGGATATAATATAGAGAAAAGAATTTTAAGGTTGGGATGTCTGTCACCGACCATCTTGGTGATTTAGGTGGTTAAAAGTGGGGTTAAAAATTACCCCAATTTCTGTTTTTTTGGCAACCGAATTTTCTGTCAACCGAATTGAACTAAACAACGAAATAACTAAATTCGGTTGGGGCAACCGAATTATGTGGTTGCGGCCACAGATTTTTCGGTTGGAAGACAAATTTTATAATATCGAAGTGTATCAATTTGTTTTATTACCCAGCAAAAAATGAGATGCCGAAGCGGTATCATCAAAAAATTGATGATATAAATGTACTTCTTTTTTAACATAAACACTAATGATTTTAACATTGAGTTGTCATAGGAGAGGAGTACTCCCAAAACAACATTTTTTCAGTACTTTTTGAACGAGTGCAAAGGAAGCTCTTTTTCACCAATTATAAGTTAAAAAAAAAATTCTTTACAAAAAAAATTATATTTTTTTTATTTTACAAAAGTTTTTTTATTGCCGCCACCTGGTATCGAACTTGCGATCTCACGATTGCTAGTCTAGCGCTCTACCGCTGAAATATTCTTTGATATGAAAGTTGACTGGCATAAAAACACCACTTTGTTAATGCGAGATATCGTTCCTTATTCTCTTCAGTAAAAGTACTTCTCAAACAAGTGTAAAAGGTGCACTCCAATTCAATATTGTTTTCAGTACTATTTTTATAGGTGCACAAAATGCAATTTCTCACCATTTTTTTATATATGCATATTTTTAAAAAAAATTAAATTAAAAATATATTGAATTTAAATGAATTAATTATAAATACCCAGCTAAAAATCGAAATATATGAATACATACAGGTTAAATGTATGTTCATGCATGCTCATAAACATGCATTCATGTCCATACATGGATACATAAATCTCCATACATGCATCATATATGTCCACACATGTGCATTAACAAAATTTGAGGTAATATCTACATGCATGATCATGCGTGTTCATACATGTAGATATTACCTCAAATTTCCAGGACATTTTACAAAATTGCTTATTTTGTTAAAAATTTAACAAAATTTTAATGTTTTCATTAACTTTTACATAGTTTTTGGAAAAATATCACTAAAATTTTGTTAGACTATAATTATATTTACATTTGTTTAAAAAATATTAAACCCTTAGTGGCCTGGGGTCAGAAAAGACCCATGAAACTTAATATTAATTATTACTACGAGATTGTAAAGCCATTAAATTGATAAAAAAAAATCTCAACTGCATAAAAATAATTATATTATGTAACATGATCCATGCAGGGTTAGTTTTTGTACCTCTGGACAAAAACGACCCACTAGGAAATTTACAGAATGACACCTTTCATAATTTTCGGAAAAATATAATTTTAAATGAATAGGAAAAAAATATTTCCACTTGATAAAAATTATTATTTTGAGTAACTTGATCCATATGGGGTTAATGCTTTCACTTTTCAAAAAAAAAGACCCACTAGAAAATTTAGAGAATAACATTTATCAGATTTTTATTAAATTGAGACATGCGATAGAGGGTATTCTCTATAGTCTCAATCTAATTTTTAAGGGTTAAGGGTCTTTGTTTATTATGTATTTATTGTTTTCTATTTGGAAACACGTTATACTGAAAATTTCCAAGTGGGTATTTTTTGACGAAAAGGTGTTATTCTGTAAAGTTCCTAGTGGGTATTTTTTTTTGGCTAAATGTGTAAGAATTAACCCTATATGGATCATGTTACATAAAATGATTAATTTTATTCATATCACATCATTCAGAGCTTTAAAGAATTAATTCCTTTTTGGAATGAATTCCCAAAAATTCAATTCAATTCTTTAATTCAAGTAATGAATTTATTAATAAAACATAAGCAGGAATTAATTCCTGTGAATGAATTCAAAGAATTCAAATTAATAGAATGAATTCCCTGACCAAAACACTAAGAATTCGATTTAAAGAATTCATTCACTAAAGAATTCATTCACTAAAGAATTCATTCACTAAAGAATTCATTCACTAAAGAATTCATTCAACACTAGTTAATTCAATTTGAAGTCAAGGAATTCATTCAATTGTAGTTAATTCAACTTTTGGCTAAGGAATTTATTCAACTGTGCACTTAATTCAACTTTTGATCAAGGAATTCATTCAATTCTAGTTAATTCAACTTTTGGTCAAGCAATTCACTCAAGTTCAACTTTTGGTCAAGGAATTCATTCAATTCTAGTTAATTCAACTTTTAGTCACGGAATTCATTCAATTCTAGTTAATTCAACTTTTAGTCAAGGAATTAAATTTTTACGTTTAATTCCCTAGGAATTAAATTTTTTTTGTTTAATTCCCTAGGAATTGAAAACTTAATTCAGGGAATTAAACGAAATAAATTTAATTCCTTGACTAAAAGTTGAAGTAAAAGTTTAGTCAAGGAATTAAATTTTTTTCGTTTAATTCCCTAGGAATTAAATTTTTTTTGTTTAATTCCCTAGGAATTGAAAACTTAATTCAGGGAATTAAACGAAATAAATTTAATTCCTTGACTAAAAGTTGAACTAACTAGGATTGAATGAATTCCTTGACTAAAAGTTGAATTAACTAAAATTGAATGAATTCCTTGACCAAAAAATAAATTAACTTGAATGAATTCCTTGACCAAAAGTTGAATTAACTAGAATTGAATGAATTCCTTGACCAAAAGTTGAATTAATTAGCATTGAATGAATTCCTTGTTGAATGAATTCATTAAATTTTATGAAGGCATTAAAAAAAAATTAATGAATTCCTTTAAGATAAATCGAATGAAAAAAAAAGGAATTCATTCAATTCCTTAAGTTTGGTCAGGGAATTCATTCCCAAATTATAAATTCAGTTCAAAAAAGGGAATTAGGGAATTAATTCTTCTAAGCTCTGATATCATTTATAACTACAAAACTGTTAAGCTTTTGAGTTGATTAAAAAAATCCCTTTGATAAAAATAATTATTTTATGTAACATGATCCATATAGAGTTAATTTTTACACATTTGGCCAAAACCTACCCACTAGGGAATTTACAGAAAAACAACTTTTATAATTTTCGAAAAATGTCACTTCAAATGGATCAAAAAAATCTTTTTTCCACTTGATAAAAATTAATATTTTGTGTAACTTGATCCATAACGGGTTAATGTTTTCACTTTTCGTCAAAAAACACCCATTTGGAAATTTACAGAATAACGTCTTTCCAAATAGAAGACAATAAATGCATAATAAACAAAACTTTTAATTAGAATCTAATACGATTTCAAAACTAAAATTGCTATTAACATACGGATACTTTTGACCCCAACTTTTTAACCCTTAATATTAAGATTGGGGCTATAGATAATTGCACTTATTCGTGAGTTTCGTATCCTCATCGCATGCCCCAATTTAATGAAAGTCTTACAATGTTATTCTGTAAATTTCCTAGTAGGTCTTTTTTTGTGAAAAGTGAGAACATTAACCCTATATGGATCAAGTTACTCAAAATAATAATTTTTATCAAGTGGAAAGATATTTTTTTTTTATTCATTTAAAATGTTATTTTTCCGAAAATTATAAAAGGTGTTCTTTTGTAAATTTCCTAGTGGGTCGTTTTTGGCCGAAAGTATAAAAATTAACCCCATGTGGACCATGTTATATAAAATAATTATTGTCATCCAGTTAAGTTTTTTTTTTATCAATTTAATGGCTTTACAATCTCGTATTCATAATTAATATTAAGTATCATGGGACTTTTCTGACTCCAAGCCCCTAAGAGTTAAAGATTTTTAAACAAATGTTAAGATAATTATAGCGTAAATAAATTTAACTGATATTTTTCAAAAAACTATGTAAAATTTGATGAAAACATTCAAATTTTGTTAAATTTTTGACAAAATAAGCAATTTTTGTAAATTGTCCTGGAAAGCAGTCGCTCCAAACACAAACTCGAATTATCATTTTTCCAATGTATTTTTCTTTTTTCTTAAATATCAACTATAATGTGGTAAAAATAGCAATCGGTATATCCAAGTTAGGCATTTTAAAAAATCTCTAAAATTAATTTAAAAAAAACACGTTTTTGCATTTGTAACAAATTCGTGGGTCATTTTGGTTTCCAGGCTAAAGTGGGTTAATGCTATCCGATGAAGTCAAAATTCCATATCTGAATCATTTTGACTATACTTAATAAATAAATGAAATAAAAAAGTTTTTTCGAATTTTGGGAATTTTTAATGATAATACACAAAAAAATCGATTTCTTCCATTTGGGACCATTTCCAATAAAACTAGGGTGTGTAAATCTATTTTTAAGGGACACCCTAATAAATACATTCAAGCTAAGAGTGGAACTTTAAATGACAACTAAGTCAAAACATGGACTTATTTTAACGATTTTGAAAACGGTTTGTGCTTGGTGTAATATACAAACTTATGTATAAAACTTCGTCCAATTATCTTCAGAATTACTAACTGCACACTCAAAATAAGAAGTCTGTTGGCTGAACAGAAGAATTTGTTACTTCAACAAAATTTATTCCTGTTTTTTGGCTTAAAATTAAATTTGTTGATTTAAAAATTTTTTTTTTTTGTTAATTTAAACAAATTTATATTTCAGTAAAAAATTAGTAAAACTACAGTTTTATTTGTAATTATCCTGAGTCGCAAAATTTATTGAAATGTTCCATTTAAACAAAAACGGGAGGGAAAGAAATAACGCCATCTTTAAAGCTTCGGATACACTGGTGACGCCATCTGCCGGGTAATAACACAAACATGAAAATACTTAGGTTGTTCACAAAAAACAGAGTTGTTAAAATTTTTATTTGAGTTTGACAACGATTTTCTATTCCGTTTTTTATCTGTTAGCACACTCAAACATAGGACACTAAACATACGTAAAAATGATGTATCGTGCTATTCTCAAATGTCGTATTTTTTCAATTTAATTTTTAACAACTCTGTTTTTTGTTAGGACGATACAACGATACAACAAATAGCACACCCCTTGTGAAAAACCTTACTATATTTTAACAATAAATTTAAAATTTAACGAACGGGTTCTTAAAATTAGTTGTAAATAATTTTGAAAATTGACACTCAAAAGTTGTTAAAGTACTGATACTAAACAGTGTTTTAACTAAAAATTTGTTAAAAATCGATTTGAAACCCGTTTGAAAGATTTTTCTACTGATGTATTATTTTAAGTGTTGTTGATTATAATGGTCGGATGGACTTTCTCTAAATCGACTGATCAATTGATGCTGAATCGATCGGTAAATTATAAGGTTGGTCTACCCCCATTATTGCAAACATCAGCACAAACTCAATATACTCCGTACCACAAACTGAAGCAATAAAAAATTTAGCATTGTAGGGTTGATATTAAATCTAATTAGAAAATTTAGTTTACAAAATATAAAAATAGAAATTGGAATTTTAGCAATAGTCCTATTGGAATATAAATTGTTACATACTAACGTCATCTAGTGGTAAATAGCATACCTAAACCATATAAAATTCTAATTGGACTTAAGTCGATAATATAGCTTTTGTAAAACGGATAAAAAAGGGGGCTGTTTAAAAACTCATACAAAATTTAAGAGTACACATATAAAATATTAAATACTCTTAAATTCGGCAATTATTTAAAGCCGGTTTCCTTTAAATAATCATAAAGGAATAGAATCAGGGGTGAAACATAAAATCAACCACCAAAACTAAACAATAGACTATTAAATCATAGGGTTGCCAACTACTCTTGCTAAATCCAACCTAACAATAAGGTAGTGTGGTGGCATGCGAGCCATTGTTGCAACACGTCTAAACAGTATGGTATCCACTAGCAAAATGGTAGTATATTATGATTCTTTGAAGGCATAAACACCTACTACTGCTTCCTCTAAATACATACACATACTGTTCGTGCTGCTGCTGTAGCTACATAAAATATGCAAACTAAAAACAATATGGTTTTGTGGCAAGGGATCTACAACAACTATATGCGCATGTCAATATAATTTTTTCTTTTTTTTTCTATAAATTATAATCCTAGATAAAAGAATGCAATGCACTATTCAATTTTTTCACAATATGGCTTATAGGCATACATAGTATCTATTAGATGCATACAAAAAATGCATTTATATACATATTTGATGCATATAATATATGAATGCATATATTCATGTATATTTTCATAGGTTTGGGTGCTATATAGGGTGGTCTTCGCCAGCCTAATCTCTGGGATCCCGATTTTCATATTTTTAGTTGATTTGTAGTTTCCCCCCCTAAATAGACTTTTATTTATTAGAAATTAAGCATTTGTATATAGGGATTTTATACTGGATTTGATAGACTTTTATTGAATAGAGAATGTCATATGAATCATTAATCATATTTCTAAAAGATTATTAATGGTTTTTTGTGGTAACTCTATCGTATGGAAACAGCCCAACTGATGATAGAAAAATATTTTTTTAATAAAAACCCCAAGAATAATTTGTTTTATTTTTCCTTTTTAATTGCAAAATCACTATAAATTTATTTTGAATTAAAATTTTATCATTTAAATTGATTTTATAATTGTTGGAGTGATATTTCCGGCGGATATGATAAATAAATATTCATTATTGAAAAAAAAACTTCATAACTTGTAAAAAGAAGGTTAGGCAAGGAAGTAAATTAAACAAGAATTTTAAATTTAAAACGATAAAAAAGATTTTTGCATATCATAATGATACAAGAGGTTCTAAGTAATTTAGACCTATAAAAAAGCTCATATAGGCATTTCCACTGAAAAACTAACCGGGACCGAAAATTAATAATAAAAAATATCCAAATTTTTGTAATATCTCACTTCCTAGTATGAGAAAATTTTCCTGAAAAATTGTTTTGCGGCACTATAGAAAGTTTTAAAATAGTAATTTATTTGCTACACTCGTAGAAATATATCTGTAAAAATATTAGCAAAAGCAACTAACAATTAGTTCAAAATCATTCTGCAGAAACACCTGTTAAATTGGCAATATTTTTTTTTTGTTAAATACTAGTAAAATAAGAATAACAAACCTTTTAGTTAATTGAAAATGAAAATTTGTACTGTAAAATCTGCAGAAAATGTTGCTAAATATTTTAGTAGACTAAAAGTAGCAAAAACCAACTGTTACATCTACAAATTTTTTGTTATTTTTAAACTAAATATAATTGAATACAAATTGGAGTCTATCCTGTTAAATTAACAGAAATATTTGCTAAAAAGCTTTAAACTGCTGTTTTCAAAAGGCTCGATTTTTATTTGCATTTAAAAAGAAATCGAAAAGAAACTTCGAAAACTTAAAATTTGTTTGTGATTTTTTTAGCCTACTAATTATTTAGAAAAATTCTTTGCTGATTCAACAGGTTAATTTGTTATTTTCTATTAACAAAAATTTAACTTCAATATAAGTAGAATTTCCAAAACTGCAGTTTATGGGGTTTATGTAAAAATAAAAATATGACCCCCTCTGGAATTAAAAAAGAAAAAAACCGAAATTAATTTTGGAAGGGGCTCGGATCCGGGAGGCCGTGAGGGTCAAAAAACGAGGAACATAGTAACATGTACACACAGAAAATAATTTGGTTGGAATTCTATCGGAACCAACGAAGTGTTTTTCGTTATTCAGTAATTTGAATTGCAGTTACTTATAATTCATCATCAGCAAAGTTATATTGTTCTAAACAGAAAATATATACACTCATAGAAATAAATCCGTAAAAATAGCAGAAAAAGTTACTACAAATTAGTTAAAAATGATGCTGCAGAAAACACTGCTAAAATTAGCAGATTTTTTTACTAAATACTAGTAAAATGAGAACGGCAATATTAAAACTGTTAAATTTACAGAATTTTAGTTATATTTAGGCTAACTTTTAGTTAATTGAAAATAGCAAATTGTACTGTAAAATCTGCAGAAAATTTTGCTAAATATTTGTAGACTAAAAATAGCAAAAATAAACAGTTAAATCTACAAAATTTTTGCTATTTTGAAGCTAAATTTAGTTGAATGCAAATAGCAGTCTATTCTGCTAAAATCAGCAGAAATATTTGCTAAAAATTTGTAAACTGCTGTTTTCAAAATGCTCGATTTTTATTTACATTAAAAAAAATCGAAAAGAAAACTTCGAAAATTTTTAATTTTTTGGTGATTTTTTAGGCTACTAATTATTTAGCAGGTGCTATTCTCTATTTACAAAAATTTAGCTCAAATATAACTAAAATTCTGTATATTTAACAGTTTTATTTTTGCTGTTCCTATATTACTTATATTTAATAAAAATAATCTGCTAATTTAGCAGTTTTTTTCTGCAGCATAATTTTTAACTAATTGTTAGTAGTTTTAACTAAATTTTTTACGGACTTTTTTCTATTAGTGTAAGTTCGCTGAATACGTCCTATACCTAAAATGGAAATTCTGATGGTTTCCTATGGCGATTTACAATAAACATTTACAAGGGACATTTTAACACCCAAAAAACATAGGGCCAGACGAAAACTTTAAAAACGCCGATACATGTACACTAGGGCGGGTCGATTTAATAATCGCCCATGCCTCAGTGAAAATCGTATTCTAGGGATCAAAATAAGAAACTTTGCCGAAGGAACCATACCTCTAAAACGAATTCTACTACCCCCAACTGTTGACTTTTGTCCCGTAGGGTCAAGTTTTGAAAAATCCCACTTTGACCCATTTAGAGTGCCCCAATCGAGTCCAAATGTATGACCGACCCCCACTAACTTTGGAGGGCCGATCCACCCATGCCAGTGGCACACCCCCTGGAACTCCCCTGGGGGGTTCCCCATACAAACATTTTAAAAAATCACCATTTTTGTAACTTTATTTTATTATTTTTTATTTATTTTATTTATTTTTATTATTTTATTTATTTTTTCTCTTTAGAAATTTATTTAGTCAGAACATATGTAAATGAAAAAATTAATTTAACTTAGTAATAGAAAAGAAAAAATGCCCAGACTTGAAAGCAAAAAAGACTTCAAACAGTAATTTTTTTTATTTTCTTTTCTATTACTAAGTTAAATTAATTTTTTCATTTACATATGTTCTGACTAAATAAATTTCTAAAGAGAAAAAATAAATAAAATAATAAAAATAAATAAAATAAATAAAAAATAATAAAATAAAGTGCCAAAAATGGTGATTTTTTAAAATGTTTGTATGGGGAACCCCCCAGGGGAGTTCCAGGGGGTGTACCACTGGCATGGGTGGATCGGCCCTCCAAAGTTAGTGGGGGTCGGTCATACATTTGGACTCGATTGGGGCACTCTAAATGGGTCAAAATGGGATTTTTCAAAACTTGACCCTACGGGACAAAAGTCAACAGTTGGGGGTAGTAGAATTCGTTTTAGAGGTATGGTTCCTTCGGCAAAGTTTCTTATTTTGATCCCTAGAATACGATTTTTACTGAGGCATGGGCGATTTTTTTGCCTCCCCACAAATCGACCCAGCCTAATGTACACTCATAAAAGTTTGTCGGTAGAATCTACTGAAAATGATAGTTAAAACAAAGTTACCCAATGTAGAAAATCATTACCAGATATGTGGTTATGTAACTATATACTTGTTAATGGTAACTACTTACTTTTGTTATTACATTTCTTATTACCTTTATATGGCGATGTCGCGAAAAAGACTGAGTTATGGTTACACAGCAGCATACGAAAAATCAAAAATTTATCGTTACCGATGTGCTTACCAGTTCTGACAAAAATAATGAGTCTAAAAATAGATTTAAAAAAAAATAAATTATATAAAAAAAATATTTTTTATTGTATCTTTTTTAAATAAAATTTGCTGGTGCGGGAATCGAACCTGGGTCTACAGATTGCCAGTCAATAGCTCTACCATCTGAGCTATATCGACATGCAATATTTAATAGAGAAAAACATAATTCACCTGCTGCACACAAGTAAGCCTACTCGCCAACATACAAAAAATAAAAAAAATATCTGATTACATATATCCTTATCAGTGTTTAAAAAATATTGAGTCTAAAAATAGATTTCAAAAAATAACAAAAAAAATCTATAAAATTATTTTATATTTGAAACAATGATCAAAATAAGTCATTATCAGTAACTCATTATTATATGTTTTAAAATAATGCAGAAGGTAAGTGGGTGTCATTACTGGTAGTCCACAAAATAATGATATGTCATTACCGTTTCTACACTGGGTATATGGGTATTTGTAACAGTTGAAAATAACTAACAAACGCACTAAAAATAACTACACTCATATTATATTTTCCATAACCGATTGAGGTTTATTTGAAAAGTAATAGGTAAAATTTGTTTTTAATTGAAGAATCAATTAAAATACATAAAAAACATATTGTTTAACTGTTTTTATAAGTCAATAAAAAATAAACTACAAAAAATACGTATCGGGTGTAGGAGTTGATATTTTCAGTCAAACGTTCTATTTTTAGAAAAAATAATTTATATAATTTCGTCGTTTTCTGTTTTAAAACAGAAAATTCAAATATTTTCAGTTTTCTTTTTTGTTAAATTAGTTTAGTTATTATTTCAATTCAAATTACAAGAAATTCTTTACTCATACACACAAACATAACCAATAAAAATATGAAAGTGTGTGTTGTGTGTGTAGTGTTTTGAAAATTCAAACAAAAAAATTTCAAATATGAAAAAAAAAACACAAAATCGTTTTTTTCTAACTTTTCGTCAGTTAAAAATTGACGATTGTTCTAACATACTTTTCAATTATTTTTATTTATTTTATGGATTGTTTGAAAATAGATAGCAAAATGGTTTGAATATAATGCAAAATCAGTAGTCCTTGTTTAATTGTGTTTTAAATTAATTTAGTATATATTTTATGTTGTTTTTTATGAGTGTAACAATGTCGTAAAATTAACTGACAAATTTTTATTACAAAAATATTAAAACAACTGACAAGTGGGTAAAATCTACTGTTTTTTACCGTTAATTCTTTTGATATTATAAATTACACTATGCGACAGTCAAAATCGGGATGGGATGAAACCAACGGGAAATGTTATATCGGTCAAAAACAAGTTATACGTGTCCCGGCGTTTCGCTGGGTCACCCCTAGGAATCGAGATATATCTTTATTTTGACATAACTCGAGAACCACTAGTCCGATTTTGCTCAAGCAATTTTAAAAAAATTAAAAATTACAATTCCTTTAATCTGTTCATATAACGTTTTTCTATATACTCAACAGTTTTGCCGGTAAAAATAAATGTCTGTTACCGCTACCATAAAAATCAATTACCTTTTGTTTATTACCTTTTTTTTAATATTTTAAGCAAAAAATATTTTTTTCTTCATACATTTATTTTTATCGGCAAAGCTGTTGAGTATATAGAAAAACGTTATATGAACAGATTAAAGGAATTGTAATTTTTAATTTTTTTAAAATTGTTTGAGCAAAATCGGACTAGTGGTTCTCGAGTTATGTCAAAAAAAAGATATATCTCGATTCCTAGGGTTGACCCAGCGAAACGCCGGGACGCGTATAACTTCTTTTTTACCGATATAACTTTCCCCGGTAGTTTGAACCCTTCCCGATCACTGTCCCCTACCATTTGTCTCACAGTGTTATATTTTAATAAAAAAAATTTTTGTTTTTCTTTCGATTACAAAAATATGTGTTATTACTTCAGCCTACTTAAAATTCTTAGTAAAAATTCCAAACCGTTTTCCAGTTATTATGCTTTTTTTTGCATTGGTGATACAATACAAGTTTTTGGTTTTTATTTTCAAACTGGGAATATGTCAATAAAAACAAATATAAACTAATCAAGAACTTTCAAAATTCAACTAAATTTTTTACTTTTTGAATAACTAACAAAAACAACTGTTTACTGTTAAAATACTGTTTTGGTAGTTGTTTATTATGATATTAAACATAACTGATTTAAACAACTGTTACGAAATTATAGTAATTTTCGTTAGTTGTTGTCTTAAATAACCCTCCTAACAGTTGTTTTGCATTTTTTTCGTAGAAAAACGACTGTAATTACCGTTAAAAACAACAACTGTTTAGTGTAATAATTCTCATTAAAGCCGGAGTGGCAATCCTTGCTCAGATAAATCCGAAAACTTGAATAAATCCAAATCGTCGTGGTAAAGCGTGATTTTTGACTCACGATCACGAAGAATAAAAATTAATGACGCACGTCTTACACATGATAAATTTTTTAATCAGACTCATGCACGTAATCTCACAATCACAAAATTCTCACGAAAAACAGCAAATTTACTGAAATTTTATGATGAGAAAACTAAACTCACACACACGCATCACATGAGTATAGCTTTTATTACTCATGCTTATGTACAAACTACGCGAGTTTAGTAATTATTATTCGCGATCAAGTGTGATTCATGCTTCAATATTTCGTGTCACATGCCCATTTCTACGTCCAGACACTTAGTCCGATAGATGTGAGAACCGGGTTTACCACCCATACTCGATCGTCAGACCCTCGTACTGGTTTACAGGGGACACCATGCCCAATATGTTCTGTGGGTATCATTTACAAATGATTGTGCTTGGTGATGCATTCGCTTTAATTTCCCTCGACCCCCAAAGGAAAGAAAAATAAGAAAGAGTTCAGACCAAAAAAGTCTCGGGACGACTATTTTCCTATGAATCCAAATGCCACCTTCCATTAGTTTTTCATTGCTTTGTATTTTATACTGTTTTGTCTTCATATTATGTCATAAAAACATTTATAGAAATATTATAACCCAACCATAAGGACAACATTAAATAGAAAACTTACTTACTACTGTCTGACTGCAGTACAGACACATTCCAAAGTTTATCTATAGAAAAAAGTCATTTGATTCTTCCACACAGTTTGGTTCAATACCTACAAAATCTCATCACAATGATCCAAAACACAGTAGCAACCAAAAAACCCCCAAGCAGTGTTGCCATTTCAGTGCTTTTCGGGTATTTTTTGGTGCTTTTTTACTTTCCGTACCCGTTGATTTCTTATAAATACCCGTTTAAAAAAAGCGGTGCTTTTTCAGATTTCTGGCAATGCTTTTAGTGCTTTCTGTATAGTTTATATTTTTTATATTTGTTCTAGTTTTTTTAAATTTTTCTTGAATTTTCTGCCAAAGTTGAAAAAATAATACGAACTATACAAAAAATACATTTTTTTACAACGCTTGTAGTACAATTTTAAATAGAAACTTCGTTATATTTAAACCTCAAAATTTGGAAATATTAGTTTGGTGCTTTTTTACCACTTTATTTTGTTATTTTTGAGCTTTTTTTACACGATTTTACAAAGCTGAAATGTGTTTTTAAATTCTTGACTTAAATTTTTCAAAAATTAATATCGTCCTTTTTTACCCCATATTTTGTATATTTTTACCCTTTTTACCCGTTTTTACAATGCTTACGGGCTTTCCTGCCTTCAAGAGTTGGTAACACTGCCCCCAAGTAAATATTATAGACATAAATAGAGAACAAAAAAAAAAGAATAAAATCATAAACTGCTACAAGGACTCTAAAGACCAAGTAAAGCCAAAAGTAAAAAATCCAACAAATAAAACTATATTAAATCCACAAAACAGAACTCATAAAAAAACAAAACAAAAACTTGAATTCAATTAAAAAACAAAAGTTTCAACAAACTAACTACTCGTATATATTTTGAAATTGAAATCCCTTTCGTTAAAAAACAAACAAAACGAAGGAACGTAAAGGAATAAACTAAGACAGACTATTGAAGGGTTGAGCTCTCTACAAATAAACGGTCCCTAGGAGTGTTGTGTTTGCTGTGCTAAAGGAAAATATTTCAAATCATGTTTTTTTTTAGTTTTCTTGTTCTATTTTTCTCAAAACAACTAAGCTTCTCATACCATTACCTAAAGGCTCACAATCTCCAGACAGTTGTAAACACCACCAAATCTTATAGCAAATACTTTGCTGTCATATGACATCTCCTGCCAAAGCCAGAAGCGCCTTTTAAGTATAAGGATGTGTATAGAAACCACTTAACTATCAACTTTTTAGATACTCGTATCGTATCTAGTTTCTAGTCTATAGAAAATTTTTGTTTTTTTTTGTAGTCCTTTTTTCTTTTGTTTGGTTAGAAATCTTTAGGCTAAAGGGTGAGAAAATTGTTTATTTGCGTGTCTATCGAGTTTTTTAATCCTTTTCTTTCTTTTCTTGAGGTATTTCATGAAAAAATGTGGTGTTTGTGTTGATATTTTATAGTTGTGTTAAAATTTAAAAGACTTTTTTCATGTTTGGCATTTCTTTATGGTTAAGAAGGGGAAAAATAATATCTTTAAATTAGTAGGGTCCCATTTGGGTATAACTAATGTTAACTTATGACACGTGCCATTTGTTAATTCAATTTAAAGATAAAAGTGTGACAAAGGTTAGAGAAAATCATTTTTCTAATTGAAAAATATTAACGCATTAACGGCCGACCTTTAATTCTTTTGTCCGATTTTGACGTAACTCTACATTAAACACTGACATAAAATTATTCCTCCAAGTTTTCTTTAGTATAGTTTTTAAACACATTTTTATATGAATGATTTTCGGTCAATTTGAGACCATATTAAGAAGTGATCCGTTAAAAAGTTCAACACACATTTTTCTTAATAACTTTTTTCACCTTTAATTAAAATAATTTTTCTTGATCACATATGTATATTTGAAAACTAAATCACATTCGAGTCGTTTATTAGTTTATAATGGAAAATTAAATACAAGTACACAAAAGAATTTGTTGAAACTATTCAAAATAATCCATTGTGGACTTATAAAAAATTACAACAGAAGTACGCGTGACCAGGCAATGCGTTTCTAGAGTGGTCAATAGTACAACAAGAACCTAATAATTGAAAGAAAGCCTACAGCAGGTAACGAAAAAGGCCCCAGAATTGTCTACACTTATAATAAAAAACCATACAAATAATTGAAAATTCTACTTAAAGAACACAAAATAGTACTGTATTTGCGCCAGCAGAAATCATGTTTTGCTAAATTTAGGTGAGCTAAATTTTAACTAAAACTTTTAGTTCGAATACAATAATTTGGAAGAAATGTTGTTTAATGAAAATGAAAATTACTCAGTTGAAATCAGCAAATTTTGCTGCTAAATGTTACTCGATTAAAAACAGGTAAACAATTCAGTTAACGTTCAAAAATTTAGAAGAATGTTCGTTTAATAGAAATAAAAGTGGTTCTGTTGAAATCTGCAAAAATGCTGCTGAAATTACAATTATTGTTATTAATTGAATAAAACCAAATTACTGTAAATATAGTTAATTTTGTTTTCGAATAAATTACGCAATCAAAAAACACTAGTTGTAATAAATATCACTTTTATTTTCTTGCCAGCGGAAGTTGTATTATTTGGTTCCTTATTATCGTCTACCTGAAGGTAGAATTTAGATAAAAATGTTAAAGGGCTGAAATAAAAGAAATAACTAAATAAATATAGTTTATATTATAAAACAAACCTCATTATTTTATTTCTTGCATAAAATTTTTAACTGCGAAACGTTAATGTACGAGTGTTCCTTTGTTGACTAAAGAAACAAGAGAAATTATATTATTATCATATTATTTTATTTACCAGAAATTTCCTAACAAGCGCCATATTATTTTTATTTGAATTAGTAGATAAATACACACAGATAAACCCTCTAACCCTTCCACTCAAGGGACTTTTTTTGGCTCCTTTTTAAAAAGGATCAAAAAAGACCAGTAAGTTAAAGAGTTAGAGGGTTAAAATGGAACTGCCGAAAGTAAAATGTTTTCATGGTCCGGGTGTACCACCTCAGAGATGGTTTGTCGACGCCCACCTTCATTTTCTAAAAAATATTGACCGAAAACTCCATCGGCCATAATTCTATACTAAACAGTGCGAACAGGTATAGATTCGTGGCACATCACATACTTCACCGTGCTTTTCACATATTGCTGCACTGATTATTACCCAGAAAAAAAAGAGATGCCGAAGCAGTAGAAGAAGCAGTACAAGTGATTATCTAGATGTACTTCTTTTTTTAACATAAACACAATGATTTTAATATTGAGTTGTCATAGGAGTACTCCCACTGCAACATTTTTTCAGTACTTTTTGAACGAGTGCAAAGGAAACTCTTTTTTCACCAATTAAAAATTAAAAAAAAATTCTTCGCAAAAAAAATTATATTTTTTTTTATTTTATGAAAGTTTTTTATTGCCGCCACCGGGTACCGAACTTGCGACCTCATGATTGCTAATCTAGCTTTCTACCGCTGAGCTATTCTTTTATATCAAAGTTAACTGGCATAAAAACACCACAAGAGTTGTCAGGTATTCGACCTATTTGAAAAACCGGTTTACGAATACTTCTAAAAACCGCCCTTTTGAAAAACCGGTTTTCGGTTTTTTCATTCAAAACCGGTTCGAATAACCGGTTTTTCCGGTTTTTTGTAAATAATTATTTTGTATTGCTATATATGCAAATTTTCTTATGAAACTTGCAAAAAATTGCTAAAAATCTTGAAACATTTTATTTTTTCCTTTCTTGAAAGCAATGCGCAGCGTAAATTATTTCATTAGTGGGAATCCACCTTTTTAACTAAAAGTTATTATTTCTAAAGGCACTGTTTCTTTTTTCTAAATAAAAACACTTTCGGACAGTTCTAAAAGCGCAGTATTTTGTTTGTAATTTTTGCAAAAAAAAGTTATTAATCTCCATAAAAAACAGAAATGATTTTTCACTTGCTCTAGAATTGTTACAAAATTACGGTGGAAGTTTTTCCTGCATTAACTTAATAGACAACACTATTTGAAAATGTCGCAAAAAATAACTTTGGCCCTATGAAGATTGTAGTCTTCCAATTAATGTGAAACAATTTGTGACATTTAAAATTTTTATTACAATTTTACCGTTTTAAATTGCAAAATGTTTTATCACGGGGGGAGAAAAGCTAAAAAACAAAAAAAAACTCCTTTTATTTATTGAGGAAATGGAAAACATGAGCTTATATGCATTTTAGGACAAATTTGTAGATCTTTCCTACTAAACTTTTTGTCAAAAAATTATCACTTTTTTAAGATAGAGAGAAAATGTAGAAATATGCAAAAAAAAACAGTCTCTTGAAAGATTTTCAGCATTTTTGTTTGGAAAAAATTATTTTTTTAAATAATAGTCCACTAATGTACGTCATAACAACGACAAAGTCCTACCTAAAGGAGGGAATCAAACATCAAACATCACTTTGAAAATTTTTAAGTGACTTCTAAATTTTCCATACAAAATTTGTTTTATAAACGTGTTATAAGGTTTTCAAATTATTATGCATTGGTACTTAAATATTTTGCATAATTATTAAACAAATGAAGAAAATTTATTAGAAATTTTCACCTTATCAATATTCGAAAATGTCGAATTATTCGAAACGAAAAAACCGGTTTCTCGAATAATTCGAAAACCACCCTTTTTTAAAACCCGTTTTAAAAAACCCGGAAATATAGGAAAAAACCGGTTTATCGAATAATTCAGAAACCGGTTTTTACAACTCTAAACACCACTTTGTCATTGCAAGATATTGTGCTTTATTCTCTTCAATAAAAGTACTTTTTAAACAAGTGCAAAAGGTGCACTGCAATTCAGTATTGTTTTCAGCTCTATTTTCATAAGCACATAAATAGAAATTTTTCAGCATTTTTATTTTATAAATTTTTAACAATAAAAATACTGAATTTAAACAAATTAATTATAAATATTAAAAAAATATGAAAAAAAAATTAAAAAAAAAAATAAAAAATATTGTTTCCTCCAGTAATCGAACCCGCGATCTTCTATTTAGAAATACTAAATGACACCAAGATCACTTTTTAGGATCACTTTTAGAATAATTATGATTTTTTGGATATTGTTCAGAAGTAAATCTAAAAAAGCTGTAAAAATTTACTAATGGATACTTTGGAAGCAGTGAAAGAAGTGGTTTTCTGAAGTTGTTCAGAATTACTTCTAAAAAAGCAGTAAAAATACACTAACAGATACTTGTGAAGCAGTGAAAGGAGTGGTTTATAAAGCAGTACATCCAATTTATTTTGCTGGGTAAATTTGAAAAAAGTCTTTACACAGAAAAAAGTATCACAAAATTTTAAGTAATTAAAAAAAATTGTTGGCTTTTTACTTAGATATCTAACAATTTTTTTATTAAATGTTTGTAAATTGTATCAAAAATATCAAAAAAATAGCCTTAGAATTTTTTGAAACAAAAAAAAAACAAATCATTTATTTTTTGTTTTCAATTGCTCAAATGTTTGTAAATTGTAACAAAAATTTCAAAAAAGTATTTTTTTTTTGTCAATACGACAACATAAAGCGAATAATTGTTTTAATATAACAAACTCGTTGTTGAATTTTATTTTTTTATTTTTAACAAATACAAACAAGTTACAAAAAAAAATTATTGTATTTACAAAACACATTGTTAAAAAAAAATTGATTTTATTTTTAACAAATTACAAAAAAGTTACAAAAAGGGATTTGTATATACAAATTCCATTGTTGGTGCCTTTTTAAAAAATTTTTTGTTTGTTTATGCAAAAAAGGTGTTTAACATTACAAACAGAATTTTGTAAATTTTTTCTGTGTATAATCTGCAAAAGACATAAATACAAAAATTTTAAAAATACGTAAGTTACTGTATGCATTTTAAATCACTAATTCCAAGTTGGCTCCCTCTGTATTAAGATTTGTTAAATTTAACAAAAAATGCTTTAAAATCAGAGAATCTAATTTTAAGCCAAATAAAAAGAGAGAAACATTTAATAATATGAAAAAATTTTTCTATTGAGTCAACAGACCTTTTATTTTGTGTGTACATTTTCAATAATTGCAGTGTAAAATACGGCACTTTTATTCAAATATTTTTTTTTTTTTTGAAAGACCAGCTGTTGATAAAATATATTACTGAGATCGGATTACTACATTTCATAGCCGCTTCGACTTCCCTCCATGTGAGTACAATTTCTATTTTTTTTTTTTTATTTGATGCCAAAATATTAAATTATTTGCTTTCAGTTAAGTTCATAATGTACAAAAACATATTTAATTATGTTCATTGTGATTTATTTATAAACGTTTATATAAAAACTTGTAATTATTTTACTTTACAAACGACAAAGTTGCCAAACCAAACAAAAATTACTAAAAACAAAAAAAAAACTTTCATAAACCTTACTAATTATAATGATGATAAACAAAGGAGTACAAACAAAACAGTATGATGAATGTAAATTTGCATAAGAGTAGAAAATAAAAAAAAAAAATATTAAATAGAAAAACTTTTTTTTTATACAATTTACCAAACAAAAGCAACACAGAAAATTTAAATGTGCGAAAATTCCAAAATTTATTTAACAATTTGTGAGGAGTAAGTTGTTGTGGGCTTTCCTTATGCGGATTCCAGTCTTGACGAAGGAAATTATTAGGTGACAATATTTTTAAAATTTCTACACACAAGAAAGTTAGTTGATAGAATCTACTGCAAATGACAGTTAAAACAAAATTATATGCAGTTAAAAAGCCGTCAAAGGAATCTGCCTTTAAAACAACTAAAGTTGTTATTTTTAACTATTGAAAATTAACTAACAAATTAAAAATGCCCAACAACGACGTTAATTTAAATGAAAAATGTTTATTATAAGTTTTAAGACAACCCAGTCAGAAAAATACAAACGGAAAAGCGATGGCAAAGCACTTTAACAGATGGTACAAGTACTGGCAGAAAGTGCTTTCCCATTCCCAAAATGATACCATCACTAGCAAAAAGGAGCGGCTGTTCAAAAAGTGCCGGATAACTACTGGGGAAATAAAATTTTCAACGTTGGCAAAATGCTGGCAAAACCAATAAATAGGTGGTCTGGAACCAGTGTTGCCAACTCTTGAAGGCAGGATAGCACCGTGAGCATTGTGAAAACGGGTAAAAATTTACCAAAAATGGGTTAAACAAGTTCGATATAAATATTTTTAAAAATTTAAGTCAAGAAATATTTTGCTTTGAAAAATCGTGTAATAAAGGTTCAAAAAATTACCAAAAAAGGGGTAAAAAAGCACCAAACAAATATTTCAAAATTTTGAAGATTGAATATAATGAATTTGCTATTTAAAATTGTACTACCAACATTGTGACAAAATGTATTTTTTGTATAGTTCCTATTAGTTTTTGAATTTTGACAGAAAATCATAGAAAAATTTAATAAATGAGAACAAATACCAAAAACATAAACTATAGAAAAAGCACTGCCAGAAATCACAAAAAGCGCTGTAAATATCCGCTTTTTTTAAACGGGTATTTGTAAAAAATCACCGGGTATGGGAAGGCAAAAAGCACCAAAAAGTACCCGAAAAGCACTGAAATGGCAACACTGTCTGGAACTATATTTTCCAAAATAAAAATTAAAAAAGTTCATGTATATTTTTCTTGGTTCTGCCATGATTTGAACCCAGGCCGTCACATTGGCAGACGACAGTTCTACCCACTCAGCTAATGAGATATATAATACATAAAAAAAAATAATTAACCTAAAATAGCAAATTGTACTGTAAAATCTGCAGAAAATTTTGCTAAATATTAGTAGACTAAAAATAGCAAAAATAAACTGATAGATCTACAAAATTTTTGCTATTTTTAAGCTAAATTTAGTTGAATGAAAATAGCAGTCTACGCTGCTAAAAGCAGCAGAAATATTTGCTAAAAAATTGTAAACTGCTGTTTTCAAACGGCTTGATTTTTCTTTGCATTTAAAAAAAAGTCAAAAAAAAACTTCGAAAATTTAAAATTTTTTGGTGATTTTTTAGGCTACTAATTATTTAGCAAAATTTTTGCTGATTTTAGCAGGTTAATTTGCTATTTTCCATTAACAAAAATTTAGCTCAACTATAACTAAAATTTTGTACATTTAACAGTTTTATTTTTGCTGTGCCTTTATTACAAATATATAGCAAAAATAATCTCCTAATTTAGCAATTTTTTTCTGCAGCATCATTTTTAACTAATTTTTAGTAGTTTTAACTAAATCTATTAGTGTAGTACTGGATAAACATTCTTTGGCAATGGTTTTTTTTTATAATCAAACGATATTTTTGTAAAAGAAATACTGGCAAAAAGGTTTTTGCAAATGCTGGCAAAGCATCCCAAATGTATGTTTTTCCAGTCATTTATTTTTAACACCGCGGAGAACTTACGAAATAGTTAAAAACTATTGTTTTTCCCAATTACAGTTGGTATTATAAAAGTATATTTTAATAAAAAAACAAAAAATTTTTTTTTTTCAATTATGAAAAAATATGTAATTACTTAATCGTAGTTGAAATTTGAAGTAAAAATTCGAAACGGTTCTCCAGTTAGTACTGTTTTATGCATTGGGAATACAATAAAATTTTCTGATTTTTATTTGCAAACTAAGAATATAGAAATAATAAAAAATATAAACCAAACAATTATAAAAAATCAACGAATTTTTTATTTTTTAAATAACTAGCAAAAATAATTTTTACTGTAAAAATATTGTTTTGGTAGTTATTTATTATGGGCTTAAAAATTACTGCTCTAAGCAACTGTTGCAGTTACAGTATGTTGTTTAGTTGTTTTATGAAATAACTATCATATTAGTTGTTATGTATTTTCTCACAGAAAATCAACTGTAACGCTCCTAGACCAGAACAAGAAATTCACAATGAGTTTGTAATTTAACTTAAAAAATATTTGTAGAAATTCTAAATCCTGATGATTTCCGTAGGCAAGAATGAAATCCGAATAGGGACATGCCTTCAACAGATTATTTTTCACAATTTGTTAAATAAGTTATGGGATTTTAGCACATTTATCGCTTTAATGCAACTGTAATTACCGTTGAAAACAACACTGACCACTGACTGCTACACAAACAACTGCCATAAAGTAACTGTCAAATTTTATTGAGTGTGTGGCAATACTTTTGAGGTTAAAGTGCAAACTCAATGAGAATTTCTTGTTGTCGTCTTGTAATCGTCCAACTAATATTTCAAATATCAAGAAAATTAAAACAACAACAATTTGCTTTGTCATCTTCCAAATTAGTGTTTAAATTAAATAAATTATTTAATATCGTTTTTTTTTATTTTAAAATTTTTCTTCATAAATTTCCTATTGGATTTAGGAATATTAACTTATGAACTCAAAAACTTTTTATATTAAAACTTTTTGCACATAAATTAAAATAAAAAGTTCGAAGGATAATTAAAGAAAATTTGTAAATTAATTACAACTTCTAACCTACCCTTTATAAATCAATTAGAATTTTATTATACTCATTTCTACCATTTTTTAGGTTTTTTGTTCTATGTGATCCTAAAGTTACCACCCAACCACCATTTGGGATATTTGCTTGCAAACTAAAGAATAAAGTTTAAATGCCAACCACCAACATGGAAAACTCACACCCTAATTTGTACATGTTTAGAAGTCGTTCTGTTGCAGGACACTTATGCGAACAACAACACAAACTATTCACAATGAGAAGGGTATTTTTCATTCTACAGAAGACGACGCCATATTTATAAATGACCATATACTCACACCTTTGCAAATTTTATAGATATTTACTTATGCATACATATAAATATATCCTTTAACAGGACCTTAAGTTAAAATTTCATTTTATTTCTTTTTTTGTTAAATTGCCATTTGCAAAACATTTCTATTACAATTGTTTAGTTTGCTAAACAAAAGCCCAAAGAGGTGGAGCAGGTGATGTTTACTTTGCTATAGTTTCTCCATATACATAAATTTAACCAGGGTTAGATGGTGGCCAAAGGAATAGTTATATTCTTCAAACGTGCATCTATGCTAAGGTATTCATACAAATGTTTGTAAATTGTGTAAGTTTATTTGTCTAAATCCACATGTATTTAGAAATAGTTACAAAACGTAGAAAAAAAAACAAAAAAAGTAAACCCAGCCAGCAATTTCGGGGCGCTCATAAATAAGTTTCTTACATGGCTCATAGAAATGATTTTTGTTTTTAGAAAGCGCTCTTTTTTTGGTAGAAAATATGAATCCTCAGAAAACAATCCAAAAAGTTGTCTCTACAATCTAAAAAGCTGTCTCAAAATGAGGGTTAATTTTTCGGACTCAAAGAAGATTCCAAAATTATTTAAAGTTATAAAGAAAATTTCGATTTGATACGTTCTTTTTTCTGGATCATTTCTGAGTACACAGCGAGCTCTTTTGGACGGACCACTTTCATATAAAAAAATGGAAAAATGTTTATATTTTTGGAGCTCATTTTTGAGTCACTAATGATCATCTTTGTTTGCTGGGAAGTTATAAAATGTTAGTTTCATTTGGATAAGGATAAAAAGGATATAGTTTATGCATTTGACTGCGGTATAGTAATATTGGTATGTTTTATTTATTCTTGTTTGCAAAGGGTTGCGTAAAGCTTAAGGGTTGTGAGTTTGTATGTAGAAAGACATAAAGAAATTACTTGAGTGGAAATTAAAATGACATTTGCATGTGTTCGTTTTGTGCTTCAATAACTTTGAAAATATTTTATTTTCAAATATGAAATTATTTAACTATTACTTTAAAATTAATTAGTTTCTTAACGCAGGGTTTTATATCAAAGATTTTTTCAAAGGGACTTTTTCGCCCGTTTTTAAAAAGGGACAAAAATACCCTTAAATTGAAGAGAGAGTTAAAATGTTCCACAAAAATGTTCCCCGTAGTGGTTAACATAAATTCACTGAACACATCCTATACTTAAAATTCAAGATTCACATGGTTTCCTCCTAAAATCCAGGTTTTCATGACATTTGAGCGCGAATTCTGTGTAAGTACAATATTAACCCCTATTAAACCCATTTTAAATTTTGACTAATTTCTGACACTAAACCTAAATTTTAAACTTTGATGTCTTAAGAGACTTATAGTATAATTTCATGACAAATATTTTTACGGAATATTTTAACCCTCTAACTTTAACTTACGGGTCATCTATGTATCCTTTAAAAAGGGACCAAACAGTCCCTTTAATATAAGAGTTAGAGGATTAAAATGTTCCGCAGAAATATTTGCTATGGAATTCTACTATATGTATCTAAAGATCTCAAACAAAAAAATTTAAGTTAAGTGCCAGAAATAAACCAAAACTTAAAATGTATTTAAAGTTAAATTTCGTACTTATTCAGAATTGGAGCTCAAATGTCCCAAAAACCTGGATTTTAAGAGGAAACCATGTGAATCTTTCATTTTAGGTAAAGGATGTGTTCAGAAAACTTATGTAAAACACTACGAGGAACAAATTTGTGGAACATTTTAACCTCTACCTTTTCAACTTATGGGTCTTTATTGTCCCTTTTTAAAAATGAGCCGAAAAAGTTACGATAACTTAAGAGTGTGAGGATTAAAATGTTCCACAAAAATGTTCCTTCCCAGTGTAGAAACGGTAATGACATATCATTATTTTTTGGACTACCAGTAATGACACCCACTTACCTTCTGCATTATTTTAAAACATAAAATAATGAGTTACTGATAATGACTTATTTTTATCATTATTTCAAATAGAAAATAATTTTCTAGATTTTTTTTGAAAATTTTTTTAAATCTATTTTTAGACTCAATATTTTTTAAACACTGGTAAGGATATATGTAACCACATATTTTTTGATTTTTTGTATGTTGGCGAGTAAGCTGACTTGTGTGCAGCTGGTCAATTATGTTTCTATCTATTAAATATTACATGTCGATATAGCTCAGATGGTAGAGATATTGACTGGCAATCTGTTGACCCAGGTTCGATTCCCGCACCAGCAAATTTTATTTAAAAAAAATATAATTTATTTTTTTGAAAATCTATTTTTAGACTCATTATTTTTGTCAGTACTGGTAAGCACATAGGTAACGATATATTTTTTGATTTTTCGTATGCTGGTGTGTAACCATAACTCATTATTTTTCGCGACATCGCCATATAAAGGTAATAGGAAATGTAATAACAAAAGTAACTAATTACCATTACCAAGTATGTAGTTACGTAACCACATATCTGGTAATGATTTTCTACACTGGGTTGTAGTGTTTTACATAAGTTCGCCGAACACATTCTATACCTAAGAAGATTCACATGGTTTCCTAGTGTACATGTGTACACTCTTAGAAATAAATCTGTAAAAATAGCAGAAAAAGTTACTAAAAATTAGTTAAAAATGATGCTGCAGAAAAAACTGCTAAAATTAGCAGATTTTTTTTAATAAATACTAGTAAAATGAGAACAGCAAAATTAAAAATGTTAAATTTACAGAATTTAAGTTATATTTAAGCTTACTTTTAGTTAATTGAAAATATCAAATTGTACTGTAAAATCTGTAGAAAATTTTGCTAAATATTTGTAGACTAAAAAAATAGCAAAAATAAACTTTTAAATCTACAAAATTTTTGCTATTTTTAAGCTAAATTCAGTTGAATGCAAATAGCAGTCTAATCTGCTTAAATCAGCATAAATATTTGCTAAAAAATAGTAAACTGTTGTTTTCAAAAGGATCGATTTTTATTTGCATTTAAAAAAAATCAAAAAAAAAATTCGAAAATTTTTAATTTTTTGGTGATTTTTTAGGCTACTAATTATTTAGCAAAATTTTTTGCTGATTTTAGCAGGCTAATTTGCTGTTTTCCATTTACAAAGATTTAGCTCAAATATACATAACTAAAATTCTGTATTTTTAACAGTTTTCTTTTTGCTGTTCCTATATTACTAATATATATCAAAAATAATCTGCTAATTTAGCAGTTTTTTCTGCAGCATCATTTTTAACTAATTTTTCGTAGTTTTAACTAAATTTTTTTCGGACTTTTTTCTATTAGTGTAATAAATGTTATAATTCAGAATCAGTTTTTGGGCTTTTTGTCATGGAATCGATGAAATATTTAAAAAATCTTATTTTTTTATACCCTGCACCACTACGTGGAGAAGGTATAATAAGTTTGTGCTGATGTTTGTAACACCAAAAATATTGGACCTAGACCCACCTTATAGTATATCGATCGACTCCGAATCACTTTTTATTTCGATTTATGCATTCTTGTGCGCACTCTATGTCGGTCCAAGGACGAACCTCTTGATTTTGGTTAAAATCGGTTTATGTTTAGACCTAGTGCCCACATAAGGGTCCCCCCAAAATTGGCTTGGTTACACGCTCCAGGTCGCAAATACTAAGATATTTAATTAAAATTTGTTTCGCTGACTCTCGTGGTCTCAAAGACAAAGCCTATTAATCGCCCATATGGGCTATATTTCCGATTTTCTCTTCTTTTATTATTTTATAGAAAATTTTGACACAAGTCCCATTTAAATCCATTCGAATTTCGGATCCAAACATTAGTTGGCTTTTAGTCAGACTGGTGTAGGGTATTATATAGTCGGCATGCCCGACTTTCACTTTTTTACTCGTTTTTATTTTATATGTTTTTAAAAATTTTAAAATTAAAAAACATCGAATTTAAGCAAATTAATTATAAGTATTAAAAAAAATATTGGTCGCGTCGGAAATCGAACCTGCAATCATCTGTTTGAAAATAAACTGTATAAAAACCACTTTTTGGGATCACTTTTAGATCAATAATGCATAGCAGTACTTAAATGATTTTTTGGATGTTGTTCAGAAGTTCTTTTAAAAAAGCTGTAAAAATATACATACTAACGGATATTTTGGAAGCAATGAAAAAAGGAATTTTTTTGAAGTAGTTCAGAATTACTATTAACTAAGCATTAAAAATACACTAACATATATTTTTGTAAAACACGACTTCCAATTTATTTTCTGGGTAAATAAATCATTGATAAATATAAAAGATCACCGAAAAAGTCTGTAATGGCTACTGAAAATTTTGCTGTTATTACGGGAAATTTAACTGTTTTGAGGCCAGCGGTATTTTTTTGCTAATTTTAGCAACACATGCCTGCTGATCTGCAGTACAATAAAATTAGTAGAAAAAATTAGTAGCCGCAATTAAATTTTAGTAAAATTTATGTAAACTGCAATTCAAAATCGATTTGCTAAATTCAGTTAAAAAACTTACTAAATATCATAATTTTAGTACAATGAAATTAGTATAAATAATTAGTTGCAGCTACTAAATTTCAGCAAATTTTTGTAAACTGTAATTTAAAATCAATCTGCTGAAATTAGCAAAAAATTGTACTAAAAAATAAATAAACTGTAAAAAATCTAAAAAAAAAAATTTAAAAAAAACTTTTTTTCTTTTGATTTTAACAAGCGTATAATTACTTCATCGTACTTGAAATTTGGAGTCAAAATTGCAAACGGTTCTCCAGTTATGACCTTTTTATGCATTGCAGATGCAATAAAATTTTCTGGGTGTTATTTCCAAACTAAGAATATATCAATAGTAAGAAATATAAACTAAACAAGAATTGTAAAAAATAAAAAAAAATAAAATATTTTTAAATTAGTATATTTTTCTGCACTCGGTTTTGAAAAATTAGTAAAATGTTTTTCTGAATTCAGTACCGAAAATTAGTAAAAAAATCCGTAATTTTTAATAACAGAATAACAAAAATGATTACTAAAAATAAAAATTGTACTAAAAATCAGTATAAAAATAGTATAGTGCGATTGGAAACTGTTTACAAATTTTTTTTACTAACTTTTTTATCTGAGTGTACTATTGACAATATTAGCCGCATTTTCTAATCACTCCAAGATGGATAATATGTATTTGGTGAGGTGTAGTTTTTTTTTAACATACATATTTCATACAAAAAAAAATTAGACAAACCCAGAGACTATTACTTATAGAGATAGGAAATCAAAACTAACACTATCCACCGCTAGAGGCCGCTGTAATTTAGTATTACCTGAGCAACTATTTAGTATCAGTTTAGTATCAGCTGAGCCTATATTTAAAAATTCAAAAACTGCTGAAAACTGCTCAAAATAAGGAAAACACAAGAGCGGAATATATTCAAATAATAAAATACCCGTTTGATTTTTTTTTTTGCTTTTTTGTTTGTTATTATTTAAATTTTAATAAAAAATGAAAATTGTTAATTTTTTTTAACGAAGTGCCATCTAGTGATAATTATATTTTTATAACTTGTTTTTTTGGTGTTGCCATACCCCTGGACAAACCTTTTATTTGTTAGTTTTGCAATTGTTTTGTTTCTCTTTTAATTTTTATTCGTATTTTTTCTGAAATTAAATTAATAGAGTGTTTCACATATTTGTGCTTTTATTGTCATATGTAAACCCAGAGAAATAAATCCAGTTTTTTTTTTGGATTTCATAAATCCACGTTTTGTATGAAAAATTCTAAATCCAGGTGATTAAAAAGAAAACACTTATTAAAAAAAAAACAAAATCGCTTAATATGCTTTGCGTAAAATCATAATATTTTGTGTTATTCTTTATTTTGACTTTTATTGCAGATATAAACATTAGAAAAGTGTGTCAAAATTCGCTCAAAAACATAAGAAAATTAATAAATATGTATATGGCAAAATTATTTTTAATACTACGAATTTCAATAAGAGAGTCACAACTTAATTTATGTCAATTAAATTATATCAATTAATTCTTTAAGTGAAAATTTTGATGATTTTTTTTATTAAATTTTTAATCGAAAATTTTGACGATTTTTGATAAAATTTTTAATTGACATAACGATTTTCTTAATTGGTCTGAATTCAATTTAGTTTTTAATTGTATTTACAAATATTTTAATTGAAACTCGATTTTAGTTTTTTTCTGTGTATGTCTAAATATTTAGCGTGTTTTTTAATCACCTGGATTTAGAATTTTTCATACAAAAAATGGATTTATTAAATCCAAAAAAAAGCTGGATTTAATAAATCCACAATAAAAGCACAAATATATGAAACAGCCTATTAATTTAATGTCAGAAAAAAATACGAATAAAAATTAAAAGATAAACAAAAAAAATTAAAAACTAACAAATAAAAGGTTTTTATTAAACTTTTTTTTATGAAATATGTTTAGAAAAAAAAACTACACCACACCAAATACATATTTTTCATCTTGGACATGGATAAATAGCTCAAATAGAAATGGCAATTTTTCACTCTACAGTAAGTAATTTAATTAAATCCAATTAGTGAATATTAAATATTGCAATGGAATTTTTCAATTGTGTAAAACTATAAATTGAAGTGATAAAACTGAAAAGTCAGACTGTTTATCGCTGTTTTATGTAAAATATAATTACACTGTGAGACAAATGGTAGGGGTCAGTGATCGGGAAGGGTTCAAACTACCGAGGAAAGTTATATCGGTAAAAAAGAAGTTATACGTGTCCCGGCGTTTCGTTGGGTCAACCCAGGGAATCGAGATATATCGATTTGACCTTTGGTGGTCTTTTTTTTGACATAACTCGATAACCACTAGTCCGATTTTGCTCAAACAATTTTAAAAAAATTAAAAATTACAATTCCTTTAATCTGTTCGTATAACATTTTTCTATATACTCAACAGTTTTGCCGGTAAAAATCGTTTGAGCAAAATCGGACTAGTGGTTATCGAGTTATGTCAAAAAAAAGATATATCTCGATTCCTAGGGGTGACCCAGCGAAACGCCGGGACACGTATAACTTGTTTTTGACCGATATAACATTTCCAGTTGGTTTCATCCCATCCCGATTTTGACTGTCGCATAGTGTTATAAATTAAAAGTTAAAGTAAAAACCTTCATCATCGAATTCGGTATTAAAAATTAGGGTGAAAGAAGTGTCGGACAGAAAAATTTTTTAAAATAGGAAGAATCTAACCCCATCTGTTGAGCACTTTTAGAAATACTTTTTGGATTTATTAAATCCAAGTGATTAGAAAAAACGGCTTTTAACTGATTTTCACAAAATGTGGCATGTTTTTTTAGTAAAATATTCAAAATCTGAAGAATTGTTTGTATAGAAAATTCTCAAGAAAAAAAGCTAACAAAAGATTTGGCCACAAATAAAGTGAAATTTAAAAATTCCTCTAACAAAATTTAAATTTACCGAAAAAGTAACAAGAATTAAAATTTCTCAAACTTATGTCATATTTTTCAAACACGTACATATAACTGGAGACTTGACAATTAAGTAAAATAAATGAGTTGTAGTGACAGGCATGAAAACAACGTGTACGGTACCACCACCCAACATAACAGCAACGACAGTCAAAAGATGTTGTACTCGTAAGTTAAAATCCTAAACATTAAAATGTGATGGCAAAGTGTGAGATTGAGCTTTCACTTGATATATACATACAAACAAACATACGCCAACAACGTGGTTACATACAGCATATACAAATTTATGTTTGGATGGCCATTGCCGAACAGAAGAACTTCTGGTTATTTGCTTTAAAACGACAACAACTGAAAGTAGAAGTATAAACACCCACTATAAATGTTCTTATACCCTTACAACATTGTATGGTTGTTAAAAAAAAAAAAAATACAAGTAAAAGACCTCATTCGCATAATCTCTCCAGCTCCTTTAAAGCTTTTTCGTTGTATAGATGTTGTTTTTCTGAATACACTGCCCTTTTTTCAAAAATGCTTGGCTGTTGTTGAGGTCACTAATGTCGTAAGATGAATACACAACGAAATACGAAACAAAAACCTTGAGCAATAAAAGGATTTAAACTACCGCATCAAACCTGTGACAAAAGTATAACATAGAAACACGTTCCTATAGTCGAAATCCTTTGAAAAACAAGTGCTGTCCAGAGTATGAAAGAGTTTTGCATTTCATTTGTAACCCACCACCACCTATACCAACACTTCACAATATCCTTGGTCGTTATCATTTAGTCTTATACATTATTTTTTCATATGTAAATAACAAATGGTGATGAAGAAATTGTGTTTAGCTAAAAAAAGGATATGGAGTGGTAATAACAAGAAAATAATGAATACAGCAACCATCATTTTTATATTCTCCAACACTTCACTGAGATACAGGATATTATGTATTCGGGATGATGTTTGTTGTAGCCAGGCATTTTAAGTTTAGATCAACGAACCTTTGTGCGACCGGGTTCTATATCAATTCCTCGGTATATTTACTTTTCAATGTTTTCAAACTATTAGCTCTCGTGATTTATATGGACTACACTTAGATAAAAATTGAGTAAAAAAATTTGTAAATAGTTTTCAATCACACTATACAATTTTTTACTGATTTTTAGTACAATTTTTTTTTTTTTTTGGTAATATTGTAATTTTTGCTATTCTCGTATTACAAATTACAGAATTCCTTTTTACTAATTTTCGTTGCTGATTTCAGCAAAGCATTTTACTAGTTTTTCAAAACCGAGTGCTAAACTTAACAAAAAAAAATATACTAATTTAACAAAAAGTCGATACTTAAGGAATTTTTATTTACAAAAATTCGTTTATTTTTTTAGGATTCTTGTTTAGTTTATATTTGTTATTATTGATATATTCTTAGTTTGCAAATAAAACTCAGAAAATGTTTATGTATCTCCAATGCATAAAAAGGTGATAACTGGAGAACCATTTGCAATTTCTACTCCAAATTTAAATTAGGATTTTATTTTTTTCTTTATCATAGATTTTTATGTAAATACAAAAACTTCAATCTACATTATAACCTAGAACAGGGCTGGCAAAACTATGACACGCGTGTCAGTAGTGGAACGCGAGTGGATTTTAGGTGGCACGCAACGCTTTGTTGGATATTTTCAAAAAATTTAAACTTTAGAAGGCCGGCAAAAAATTCAGTTAAATGTTAAATTTCGTTACAAAAATGTGTGATTTAACTACATAATGCTGAAATTTTTCCTAGAGCTTGTAAATTGTCTTTAGAATGTATTGCCACCATATTTTGTTTAAAGAAATATTTATTTATTTTATTTCCTTTTTTGTTTAATAAAGAACTCGCAAATTCGATTATCAGGAATTTCTGGGAAAATTTCTCGATTGAAAGAAGTTTAAATGTTTCGATGAGAAAATTCTCATAATTGGAGAAATAAAAAGTACCAGAAAATTGCACAAAAATGGTAAACATTTTGTAATAAAACTGTATCTAAAAAATTAAGTTTTTTAAAGGGAAAATAGGTGCTACGAAATAACCCTCAATGAAATAAAGGCTGAAAATAAGTTTCATAATGAAATAACCCCCTTTGTTGGAATTTGAAATTGGGTTTTGATCGTGTTTCGCAGAGCCATTTCATCTGAAATAGAAGTTTCTCTGTTCAAATTCATAATATTCGCTTTTTATTCATTATTATGATGATAAAAATCGCGCGATTTATTTTAACAAAATCAAATTTAAATACTTGATGGCGCCTAATAATTTAACTTCTTTTTTAACAGAAATAAATAATTTTAACAGAATTAAATAACCACCAAAAATGGAATAACCCCCCAAAAAAATGAAAAGGCAATAATGTTCAAACTGTTTTAATTTTATTTCATTAGGGATCTTTTTCATAATGCAATAATTTCAATATTTAAAGATTAAAAAAACCCCCAAAAATTAAATTACAGTCAAACATTTTTACGTCATTTCTGGGATGTTATTTAATATTTCCCTTTGGGGTTATTAAATGGGGGCTATACGTAGCGCTGATAAATATGTACATCTTCGATGATGTTTTTAAGAGAAATTTTCCAAATTTTAAAAATTTTTAAAAAAGGAAAATTAAAGTTGCACGCAAGAAATTTTTACAAAAAAATTTCTCCGTTTCTGGCACGCAGCGAAAAAAGTCTTGCTACCCCTGACCTAGAGGGAACCCCACAAAGACATTATGATGATAGTGTTTGGTTGTACTTAAAAATGCATTAATTTTAAATTTTTATTCTCTATTTGTTGTAAAATAAATCGTGAATTCTATATGGGATTTGTCATATACTCGAAAAAAAAAGTTAGTACAAAAGTCTGCTAAACGCGTTCTAATTCAGTTGAACTAATTTTCCCTGTTATTTTAGTTTAAATCCGTTGTGTAGCTAAAGTTGTTAGTTATACAATTTTACCACAAAAACATATTTCTGCTGTACTTGAACTAACTCTCCTCCTGATATCACTGTGAGACAAATGGTAGGGGTCAGTGATCGGGAAGGGTTCAAACTACCGGGGAAAGTTATATCGGTAAAAAAGAAGTTATACGTGTCCCGGCGTTTCGCTGGGTCACCCCTAGGAATCGAGATATATCGATTTGACCTTTGGTGAAACGCCGGGACACATATAACTAGCTTTTGACCGATATAACATTTCCCGTTGGTTTCATCCCATCCCGATTTTGACTGTCGCATAGTGTATTTAGTTACTTTTTAATGATTTTGACAATGTATTAGTTAATCTAGATAAATTTGTTGGCAACTTTTTTAATGTTTGTGTTTTCAAAAGAAAATGATAGGGGCATTAGTCTATTTTAATGTATGTGAGCTTTTTTATAATTAAACGATTGAAAGCGCTTGTTATTTTTAAGAGTATGTTGGTATGTATGTTTGTCTACCAATGCAAATAAAAATAATATGGCGCTTGTTAAGAAATTTCTGGTAAATAAAATATTATGATAAGAATATGGTTTCTCTTGTTTCTTTAGTCATCAAAGGGACACTAAAGAAATGGAGGTATACTCGTACATTAACATTCCGCAGCTAAAAATGTTATTCAAGAAATAAAATAATGAGGTTTCTTTTATAATATAAACTATATTTATTTACGTGAATACTATTAAATATTGTTTTTTTTTTTTATTTCAGCTGTTGAACAATTTCACCTAAAAGAATAATACAAAAAAATTCTGCTGGAATTATCGAAAAACTTAATTAGAAAAAGTTTTGTGATTTTTTGCGAGCTTTAATTTTCTGACATTAGGGTTGTATATTAGAGTTATAGGAACTTGCGTTCAGTCTAAAGATACTATAACGAAAAATTTAAAAAGACGAAAAAAAAATTTTTTTTTGAAACTTCCTTGCAAAAATAATTTAGATTCGTCGGTGTACGGTGAACTTTTGCACGGGCTTTTTTTATGAGTGTATTTGATCTTAAAGCGCCGTAAGTTGTTTTTCATGTGGAACAATTTCACTTTAAAGGCTTCAAACTGCAATTTAAATTATAAAAATTTACAATTTTTAATTTTATAACAAAGATACGATCTATATAAACACAAAACGTCACTTCAACAGAAAGATAATAAATAGTCTTGTACATTAAATTTGCATGAAAACAAACTCTACACACTTTTCACGCGAAACTCATTATCGTGAAAAATATTTTTTTTATATAGAGTATAACAGTTTTTTCACGTGAAATCGAAAAAACTTACGGTGCTTAAAACCGAACAAAAATAACACTCCCCGGGTAAAAATCTTAATATGGTGTCATACATAATTAAATCTTTTTTGATAAATTCCCATATACAACGACATACAACTTGATCCGAAAAATGGGTCATCTACATGTGTCTAATTATATCAAATTAGATATAATTTGATACAGTTTTATCCGAGATTTGTCCATATCCAGGACATCAAATTATATCTAATTCGATATAAAAATATCTGATTTTATAAAATTTTCTCTGATAGTAGGCACACTTTTTATGCATACCAGCTATTAATTTGACATTGAAATGTCTATTGTTTCAACAATTTTGAAGACTCAAATTTTAAAACATAAAATAAAAATTTATTTGAATACTTTTGTCTTCTAAATCGTACGCATCATTTTTTAATATGATAATTACATGCAAAAACATCACGTGAAATATATTTGGCTATGGAGTAATTAACTCTGAATTTGCAGATAACTAAATTTGATGTTGAACTATATATTAATTTGTATGGGATTATATAGAAAGTTATATAAAATTAAAATATATTTTTAGTACGACGACCATACAGTGTTATAAAACTTAGTATCAAATCATATATAATCATATCGGTCACTACATATAATTTCATTAGTTTTATAAGGCTTATGTAGTTATATATAGAGTCAGATTTGGGGATAAGTAATAATATAAATTACCATACAAAAATTTCGTTGAAAAAATATCAGATGTAGTTGTATATTATAATATGTGTCTTAATGTGACTCCATTCATTGTCAGATATAGCCCAATCACATTATATATGACAATATATAACTATTTTTACTCGGGTCATTCGATTTTATTTAAATTTTTTTAGATCTTACAATTTGTTTATTTTTTAGTATACAAGTAATACTGTCACTTAAAATTGTTTCAATCATGATGTTAGGGTTTAAATCCCATCACAACCCTAACAGCAACGCAAAAAAAGTTTTAATACATAAATTGTTAAAAAATAAATTTAGGCAAAATACTATTATGGATGTAATAGATTCCAAAAATCACGAAAATTAAAATACATAAGTATTTGTTAATATGTATTTTAATTTTCTTACTTATATCAATTTTTGTAGGGCGCAACATTGTCGTTTAAAATAAATAAAAGTGCTATTCCTTATTCTATTCCTACACGTAATTATAGTCGAGGGGGGTTCTTGAATAATTATGTTTGGTTGTGTTTGTACATGTAACAACCTTGTGAGTTCGAGTCATTATTATCGTTGGTATTGTCGTCAACAGTCTGTTTCTAAAGTCATCATACAACCATCGTTATATTTCATTTTATGGTGTAAATGCCCAATCAGAAATCGCCAGTGGTACAAAAAATCAAGCACTGGCATACCACTGGGTAACCACGGTGTTGAAAATAAATGACTGGCAGAGCACTCATTTGGGACGCTTTGCCAGCGTTTGCAAAAAACGTTTTTCCAGTATTTAATTTACAAAAATTTCGATGATTTATAAAAAAAAAAAAACACTGGCAAAGAATTGGCTTAGAGTGATGTACCAAGGTTTGCAATCAGTGGTTATCCAGTGCCAATGATACCAGTGGTACAAAAACCAATTCACTGGTAGAGCAATGATTTTATAAAAATTCTGTCGCTTCGTTAAAAAAGGTTTGTAGTCAGAAGGTTCCGAGTTCATATCCGGGTACAAGCAAAAATTTTGTGTTTCATTTTTTTTAATTTAAAAATTTTTTTGTTCTATGAAATCAATTTTTAGATCAACTTTTTTTTTGCCCTCCCAAACTGTTTGGCAGTACTAGCATTTTAGCACAGCCAGTAGTTGTCCAGCTGTTAGCACTCATTTATGTGTTTAGCCATAAATTATTACATGTCTCGTTAGCTCAGTGGGTAGAGCAATCATCTGCCAATCTGACGGCCTGGGCTCAAATCACGGCAGAAAAAAAGTAAATATGAACTTTTTTAAATTTTATTTTGGAAAATATATTTCCAGACCACCTATTTATTTGTTTTGCCAACCTTCAAAAATTAAGTTTCTCCAGTGCTTTTCCGAGGCTTTTTGAACAGCCAGTCCTTTTGTTTAATGATGTTATCGTTTTGGGAATGGGAAAGCACTGTTCGCCAGTACTTGTACTACCCCTTAAAGTGCTTTGCCAACGCTTTCCCGTTTGTATTTTTCTGACTGGGTGCGAGTTTGTGTGTTTATTCTTACATATTCTATATCTAATAAGAAAGGTATTCCAAGTAAAACTCATGGGTTTTGATGAAATTTTGTGGATAAAAATTAAAAAAGGCAAAAGATATTTCGATGATAAAAATATTTACAAAACTATTGTAATGTAGAAACTATTAAAAGATGAAAGTGCCAAATTGAGATTTCCATGAAAATCTTATGTAAAATCCCCATATTCTTCATATAAATGGAAGCCAGCCAATTCACAAAATGTGGAGACTTTTATAGAATGCAATATTTTGTTCGCTTATTTTGTAGACTTTTTTATGTAAAAATGGCAAGGCTGGTACACAATTGTCCAAAACACTAAAGCACCGTAAGATGTTTTTCACGTGGAAAAATTTCACTCGAACTTAAAAGGCCTCAAAAGATAATTTAAATTCTAAAAATTAACAATTTTTTTAATTTATTGGAAAGACACAATCACAAGAAACACAAACTTTCACTTTTTCACAAGAATAATAATAGTCTTGCATATTAAATTTGCTTGGAAACAAAGACTGCACAATTTTCACATGAAACTCATTATTGTGAAAAATCATTTTCTTATATGGAGTATAACAGTTTTTTTCACGTGAAATCGAAACAACTTACATTGCCTAATGCACCGTATTGAGGAATATTAGTGAAAGGAATATTGAAGAAGGCAGGTAAACTGGTAAAAGATATTGCAGAATTCAAAACCAAGTGGTTAACGGCGTCGCGAAAAGTCGATGATGCACTCGTGCAAAAGATGATGACGCGTGTGCGACGAAAAGTCCCATCAGTTGCATATGGAACAACCAATAACTAATATTTTTATTACCTCTAAACTTCAAAGTATTCGAATAAAAAAAAATTTAGTTCAAAGCCATCTAGTTTTTTTCTGGTATTAGTTTCTAAGTGTAGCAGTTTTGGTGTGTTCACCCTTTACATAATTAAATTTCTTAAAAATCGAAAAGTTTAGCCATGGGAACTTTCCTTATAAGTTAATTTTATGTTTTTGGGTTATGTTTTATCCTTAACTCCTTATTTTTCTGAAATTATAATCAATGGTATACATTTATTCACATTGTATGCTGCCATTGTTTTTTTTTTATAACAACAACAGCATAACTTTTCTCATTTATATCCTGTCGTCATAATAGAAAATTAGAATTTTCTATCCAGCATTCTGTTTTTATATTTATTAAGGAAACCAAAAAAAGGACATATTTGCAAAAAAAAGCTTTAAACTTTTTAAAACCAACTCAAAAGTTTTGTTTTTATTTTTCTAGATCTTAATAAATATTTACAATATATTGCTACATTTTTACCTTTTAAAAACGTTGGTTTATTTCCTTTAAACAAACCGGGTTCTTTTATATTGCAAGCAAAATAACCAAGATCTCATAGCTGGCACCAATTGTTACGTTTACCTTCTAAAACGTATGTTTATCCCCTTTAGATAAACTTGGTTGGTGCTCTTGGTAAATAAAAATTACACACACTTTCTTTGGTTTGATACTGAGATATCCTCCAAGAAGATAATAAAGCGACATATTTTACTGTTCATTTGAATGAAAATAATCAAGTAGTATTTTGAAATTGTCTTCCTTTTACCAGGAAGATATTTTGGAGATATTTGGAAAAAAACAATTAAAAAATTGTGTTTTTTGTCATAATTTTTATACCCTACACCACTATGTGGTCAGGGTATTATAAGTTTGTGCTGATGTTTGTAACACCAAAAAATATTGGTCGTAGACCCACCTTATAGTATACCGATCGGTTCAAAATTTTTTTTTATTTCGATTTAACGATATCCGTCTGTCCGTCCGTCTGTCTGTCTGTCCATGCAATTTTGTGCGCACTCTACAAGTCGCAAATATTAAGATATTTTTATGAAACTTCGTACACCAACTTATGTCGGCCCAAGGACGAATCCTGTTGATTTTGGTGAACATCGGTCCATGTTTAGACCTAGTGCCCATATAAGGGTCCTACCAAAATTATATTGTTTATACGCTGCAGGTCGTAAATATTAAGATATTGTGATGAAATTTGGTACACAGACCTATGTTGGCCCAGGGACGAAGCCTATTGATTTTGGTGAACATCGGTCCATGTTTAGACCTAGTGCCCATATAAGGGTCCCCCCAAAATTGGCTTGGTTACAAACTGCAGGTCGCAAATATTAAGATATTTTAATGAAATTTGGTGCGCTGACTCATATTATAGATAATTTTGACACAAGCCTCATTTTAACCCATTCGAATTTCGGATCCAAACATTAGTTGGCTTTTAATCAGACTGGTGTAGGGTTTTGTATTGTCGGCATGCCCGACTTTAACCTTTTTACTCGTTTTTATTTAAAGTTAGTTTATTTTATTCAATTTTAATTTTTTATTTTTCTTGTTGTGTCTTCTTCTGCTTCAGACTTGTCATTCAACAACAATTGATATCAAACTTATCGTGTTTAACAACGAGTTTAGAAATTAAACATGATAATTTAGCGTATTTAAAGGGCAGAAAAATGTACTGTAAAACATCTCACTTAAACTTATTTAAAGTTTAAACACGTATAATCGAGTTAAACACGTATGTGTGAGCGCCGCATAACTCTTCAATTTAAGGGACTTTTTTGGCGCTTTTTTAAGTTGTAAGTTGTAGAGTTATGAAGAGTTGGAGGGTTAAAATATTCCACAAAAAGGTTCCTCGTAGTGTTTTATATAAGTCACCTGAACACATACCATACCACAAATGGAAGATTCACATGGTTTGTTGTTGATTTGAGCGCCAATTCTGTATAAGTACGAGATTAACAGTTAAAAACATTTTAAGTTTTGACTTGTAGTAGAATTTCATGACAAATATTTCTGCGGAACATTTCAACCCTCTAACTCTTCAACTTACGGGGCCTTTATGTCCCTTTTTAAAAAGGGGTCAAAAAGTTCCTTTAATTGAAGTATCACAAATATTTACAATGAAATACTCCTAATTACTTGGCAAAGATTTTATTGTGTGTGTATTAGAAAAAAATTTAGTATCAATTTCTAATATATTAAATATTTAAGCAAAGTGTTGAATATGGGCGGGGTAGCACATTGAGCTTGGCAAGTTCTATAAAAAAAGCGAAATAAATTAAAGCCCGAATATATGGAACCCTAGTTCCAGGAAGGGAATTTGTAGTTAAATAATTTTCAAAAATAACATTTTTATTTGGCAGAAAATCTATGGCAGAAAATCCGAACTACGCAGAAAAACTTCTCACGATCAATATAACATATTGTTATGAATTCGGGTTAGCCTATTATGGAAGGTTCTGGAATTTTCGGAAGAAAAATATGTTAAAAGACGGGATTTACTAAACCGTTCAAATTGACATAATGTTAACCCTCTAATGCTCTTTCTTCTGATTGCGATAATATTTAAACTTTATATTTGGCGTTGAAAATCTACTACGAAACAAATATTAAAATTTTAATTTATCGCTTTATTTAGGCGATATAGCACAACAAATGTTGAAAACGTATCTAGAAATCCAATAGTCAAATAATTTCGGTTTTTGCTATAAATAACACTATCAGTAATATAGAATTACGTACCGAAAATTGTTGATCAATTGTTGTTATTTCACAAGTTATGGTGATTTTCGCTTTATGAAAATTACGAAATTTGGCACTAAACATCAATAGATTTTGACTAAATTAGTTCTGCTTACTACTACCTCTGAGTATATGCTCTGTGTTTAATTTCAAAAAATCTGTTGGCTAATTTTTAATTTAGAGAGATATTTGTAAGACGTATCCTGGCGTTATCCTGTTAGTCCTGGAGAAACATTTTAAACTTATTTTACAAGTACAGACTCTAAACTAGCTTTGTTATTATCGATAATATACGCCAGATCGTAAATGTGTTTTTGGCGATTTTTAAAATATTTTTTTTCTGTTTTAAAAAGTTAATTTTTTCAAATCTCGCTTGAAAACCGATCCTTATACAAAAAAAGTTTTAAGGCAAAAAAGTAGGTAGTTAAGTTTTCTATAGAGGTAATACAAACTTGTTTAATAAAATATTGTTATTTCGCCAAAAACCATTTAAAATCTGAAGGCCGATTTTTGGTGGCCTTGGGCATTAGAGGGTTAAGTAATTGAGCGCTCTGTTATGAATAACATAAGAGTTATAATTTTAGAAGCACTGGAATTTTCTACTATATTCTACATTCACGGCCGTTAAATTGTAAAGACCGAACGTTACAAAGGAAGTTGAAGTTGCGCATTAACATTTGTAAAGTGAAATTGTACTTTAACATTTGTTAAGTTGCGTATTAAAGTTGGTATAGTTAATTTCGTTTTATACTGTGTATAGTGAGTTGCGCATGGCGTTTGTGTGTGTGTTATACTGTTGTATTTAAAGTAATACAGTGTTAAATAAACAAGTCTATAAGCTCAAAATTTATCCAAAGAGGGGGTGTTATTTTTATTTACAACGAGCACCAACCCGGTTTATCTAAAGGAGATAAGCGTAAGTGAATCTATTCCAGATTATCTTTTAGTTCCAATCTGTCTATATACAGTGCCTATACACACCACCACAAAACTAATACTATTCATGTTCTTTCCAGGGAGGATAAGGGCTACTTATTCTGTAATACTCATTAACGTAACTTTTTTTTTAAAAAACAACCTTGTTTCTTAAATTCTCCACTCCTTTCTACAGCAAAAAGAAGAGCATGTCACAATAAATCTTCATCTTTTACGGTCGTCATGTTTTGTAAACAGTTTTTTCTACACTTTTATACGCACATGACTTAGCATTAGTCAAAGTACTTTATACTTAAACAACACACTAATCCATTACTAAATTAAACAAAGCTAAAAATGTAAAATTGCACCCAAATAAATAAAGAAAAGCATTTTACAATGGAAAAACAGGACCCCACGATCTCCCCCTCCATCCTGTACGAAAATAATGAGTTGAGAAAAGGAAATACTCCCCAAAAATAAGTAACAACCAGGGCAAGGAAGTTCTTACTTTAAAAATAAATTTTTTGAGTATATAAAATACTGTTACGAAATTTGATTAACATAATAAGGAAGGTTCTGGTATTTTTTAAGAATAATATCTCAAGAAACGGGATGTAAAAAACCTGTAATCAGGTAACACTACATTTTAGTATACACCACGGCAGATGCTATAATTTTAAATGCTATAAATAAAATAACCATAGCTGTAAGGCAATAAAAGGCCGAACGTTACAAAGGAAGGGGAAGTCGTATATTGCCATATGTGGCGTTAAGTTGCGCTAAGTTAGTTGTATACTCTAGAGTTTGTATGGTTGTGTGTACTATACTGTTGTATGTAAAGTAATAAAGTGTTAAATAAGTAAGTGTATAAGCTCAAAATCAAACTAAAGAGTGTGTGTTATTTTAATTACAAAAAGCACCAACCCCGTTTATCTAAAGGAGATAAACGTACGTTTTTGAAGGTAAAACGAAACAATTGGCTACAGCAGTGGAATTTGTTATTTTGATTGCAATAGAAAAGAACCCGGTTTATTTGAAAGAAATACCCCAACAACAAAAAATACAAGAATTGTTTTTTCGGACTTTCTATGAACACACAAACAACGAACACACAAACAAACATATAAATAGTACCCAAACGGTACTTTTATGTAATTGTTGCTTTCAAAAAGGAGTTAATTTATAGCTGGTTTTACCGAATCAGACAGTTCATATACGAAAGTACATGAACAGGAAACCCCACGGTGTTACTTATATAAGAAGAAGAATAAACCTTTTTTTCTCTAAAAATTATAAACACATTAATTTGCAAAACAGACTAAATCTTTTTGCCTTTTTTGTATAGACAGGCTTCATCAGTGATTTTTCATTAAATTGTATTATTGTTTATACTTATTTTATTGTCAGATTGTCTCTATATGATAATTTTTTCAATTTAATTTTTGCCTATTCCTACATCACAAACGTGACTATACTAAGGTGCGCCCGCTTAGCCATCTCACCCAAGTAAATCTTTGAGTTTAATGCAGCTAAGTCATAATTTTCTTTCCTATTCAGCTTTCTGTTATTGTTTTTTAAATCAGAATGATCCAACACAGACATATACAAACATTCTGCTTTTTGATTTTTGTTTATATTTCAATCTACTCTGTGTCGCCTTTTTTGCAATTGCTGCCACAAATACGTATGGTTTTTACGTTCAAGAGCAGGCAATTTGTATTTGATAATGTATTTTAGTACAGTATTGTTTTAATGTCATATCGACCAAGCTGCAATTAATATTGTTATTAATATGCATTTTATCAATTTTAATAAAAAAAATTATTTTTTTTAGTAGTTTTGAGGCTAAGAAGAAGAATAAACCTCTTTCTCTAAAAATTATAAACACAGAATAATTTGCAAATCAGACGCTGTGGGCGCTGTGGTGTAATGGTTAGCGCATTGGACTGTTATACATGAGGTTGCGAGATCGAGCCCCAACCTAGGCAACATCAATTTATAAAAAATAATAATATGTATGAGTTTTTCTATCCCTCATACATATCGCAGCGTCCTCCTTCGGTGTTCCCATAGCACTTAACCCCACCGAAGTAAAATAATATTATATTACTGGGCTATGAACTAAAAAGCTTCAACAAAGTTCAGATGGCGCGCAACAACTGTTCTAAAATTCAACATCTTGCGCAATTACAGTGTTGCCATATTTGAAGCCCTTCATCCTTCACCACCTTTTACTTCTTCTCTATCCCTTTTCCAAAGGAATCAACACGTTAATTAATAGGAAGAATTTCCTGAGTGTTGCTTCTCTTTAAAAAGAAAAAAAAGAGACTAGATCTACTTTCAACCTTTTTCTATGGACAGTAGGGTTATGATTTTTTGATTTTTTTGCAAATATCAAATTTTACATGCGAAAAAGGCCATAAAAAATATAAAGAAATGCAATTTTACTTTCTCGCTGCTGTCAAAAAAGTTCCCGCAGCAAAAGGGTTGAAATTTGGTCTATATGGTTTTAGTTTAATTAAAATATTTCTCCGAAGTTTTAAACAAATGAGACTCAAACAATGCTTATTAAAAGCTATTTACGGTAAAAATAAGGAAACCTTTTGGATACATTTTTTGTCGTTTACAATGAGATTTGTAATAATTCGTTATGAAAATTAAACTAATTCCCCGAGCAAAAATTATTTTTAGAGATTGCATTTGCTGCGATTTTAATTATTAATTTATTATTGCCTATCACGTGGTGATAGGTAAAATTTTTGTTAAAAATGCGTCATAACCCTAATGGACAGCCTTCATCAGCGATTTTCCATTAAATTGTATTATTTTATATATTTTATTGTCAGATTGTCTTTATATGATAATTTTTCAACAACCTGTCGGCTGTTAGAATCAAAATTCACTGAGAAGAAAAACACAAAGAATTTGAAGAAATTTAACAGCGAACGAGAGAAAATGAAGGACGTCACGAAAACAATAAATTTAATAAAAACGTGTTTACAAGCAAAAAAAATCATTAAAAACAATAAAAAAAATAATTAAAATTGATTATTTATTATTTATTTCACTCTTAAAGTTGTTTTTGGTACCGCTTTAATCAATAATCATAAGAAACAATAAAAACAGTGCCCTGTTAACTTTTTCGGTTTTCCTCTTGTTTCTCTTATTCTTCAAAGGAATTTACAGGAACCCAATCCATATAAATTTTAAGGGAACCAAAGAGTACACTTTTTTCCTATGGGAACTCTTTAGCCTATATCCTCGTTGACTATACTAAAGTTCGACAGCTTAACCATCTAACCGAAGTAAGGCCTTGAATGCAGTGTAGCTAATTCATAGTTTTCTTTCCCATTCAGCTTTCTGTTATTATTTTTTACTTTCAGAAGTGATCAAACAGACACATACAAACATTCTACTTTTAGATTTTTGTGTATCTTCCAATCTTTCTCCGTGTCCCCTTTTTCATTTTCATATTTTTATTGAAAATAAAAAAAAATCCAAAAATAAAAAGGAAATTTGTAAACAAATGTGAAAAAAACAATAAAAACAAAATAAATAAACATAAAATAAAAACGAGTAAAAAGGTTAAAGTCGGGCATGCCGACTATACAATACCCTACACCAGTCTGGTTAAAAGCCAACTAATGTTTGGATCCGAAATTCGAATGGTTTAAAATGAGGCTTGTGTCAAAATTTTCTATAATGTGAGTCAGCGCACCAAATTTCATTAAAATATCTTAATATTTGCGACCTGCAGTTTGTAACCAAGCCAATTTTGGAGGAATATTTATATGGGCACTAGGTCTAAACATGGACCAATGTTCACCAAAATCAATAGGCTGCGTTATTGGGCCAATATAGGTCTGTGTACCAAATTTCATCAAAATATCTTAATATTTACGACCTGCAGCGTATAAACAGTATAATTTTGGTAGGACCCTTATATGGGCACTAGGTCTAAACATGGACCGATGTTCACCAAAATCAATAGGCTGCGTTACTGGGCCAATATAGGTCTATGTACCAAATTTCGTCAAAATATCTTAATATTTACGACCTGCAGCGTATAAACAATATAATTTTGGTAGGACCCTTATATGGGCACTAGGTCTAAACATGGAGCGAGGTTCACCAAAATCAAACTTGTTCGTCCTTGGGCCAACATAGGTCTGCGTACCAAATTTCATCAAAATATCTTAATATTTGCGACCTGTAGAGTGCGCACAAGATTGCATGGACAGACAGACAGACGGACGGGCGGACATCGTTAAATCGAAATAAAAAAAAATTCTGAGCCGATCGTTATACTACGAGGTGGGTCTACGACCAATATTTTTTGGTGTTACAAACATCAGCACAAACTTATAATACCCTGACCACATAGTGGTGTAGGGTATAACAAATGAAAACTTCAAATTTAAAACAGAATTTTAAGGCATATTTTAAATATTTTGTATGGTACGAAAATTAAAATAATAATCGGCTTTTGTGATTTAAAATCGACTTCTTCTTTTTTATAGTTAAGGTGAATATTTTTAAATACTCCTTACCTGTAAGTGCAGAATAACATATTACTAGGTAAGGAGTTACCTCGATGGACATGCCCTTGTTAAAATAAAAGCTTTGATAATAGAAAAGTAAGAGGTTACCTACCCTTATTTCTTCTTACCAGAGTCATTACCGTGTAATAGAAAGTTTTGCTCGGTATGTCCAGCTTTCTTTTGTATGTTAACTTATAGTGAAATTTAATGTAAAACATTTTTCTCATACAAACTAACCCCTTAAAATCTAGGTTTGTGGGACATTTGAGCACTAATTCTGAAAAAGAACGAAATTAACCCTTTAATACATTTTAAGTTTTGACTTATTTCTGGTACTGAAGTTAAACTTTCAACATTGATGTGTTCAGAGATTTATAGTAGAATATCATGACAAATATTTCTGCGGAATATTTTAACCCTCTAACTCTTCAACTTACGGGTCTTTTTTGTGCCTTTTTCAAAAGGGGCCCAAAAAACTCCCTTTAGTTGAAGAGCTAAAAAGTTAAAATGTTCCACAAAAATGTTCCTCGTTGTGTTTTACATAAGTTCGCTGAACACATCCTATACCTAAAATGGAAGATTTACATGGTGTCCCATGCCGATTCACAATAAACATTTGCATAAGGGGAGAAACTTTAACCCCCCAAAAAACATAGGGTCAGACGTAAATTTTTAAAAAGCCGATACACGTACATTTTTTTATCTCCTTTGCCAGATTAGTTGTCAGAACCTTGTTATTTTTTTTATGTGTTGTACAGTGTAATCTTTTTAGCTGCAAACGATGGTTCGAAAGACGAAACATGCATATATTTTTTTCTCAGCAACAACACCAAGAGTGTTTGATATTTCACAGTCTTAGTGTGAAATATCAAAAACATGCAGTTCAATAAAAATATGCATTAATATATGCATTTATATCAAATTATACAAAATTATGCATTTAAAGCAAAATATGTAAAAAAAAATGCATTAAAACAAGTATGGCATTTAGTTCCTTATTTGTTGATCAACTCTTTAAAAGCTAGCAACAACAAACTTGTACTCGTATTTACATGAACTTCCTAGCCCTGAGAATAACTAACAGTAGTTGCAATTGTAATAGGTGGTTGTAATTTTAAAAGCCCATAGTCCTAAGGAACATTTATACAATTTACCTTTTTATGTTTATTTCTGATTCTAACAAAACAATAAATCATTAAGAAGACAGTTTAGTTTTTGAAATGGCAGTAAAATCTTGACCATTTTTACCACTTTGCAAGGAAACAAAAACCTTTAATTACTTTTGTTAGTCTCGTTGTTGTGTTTTGGCTGCCTTAACACTTAGACTTTAGTCCTTAATAGGAACATTAATATAAAATTTCTTCCTTCCTGTTTTGCTTGTCTGTTTCCCAAAATTCTAATACTTATTTTTCATCATTATATATATACCTCTCTCTTACTCTCTTCTTATTTTCTCTAATTTAATGGCGTCACAATTAAAATCCTTTTTGTTTTTTTTTTCTTCCAAACAAAATTCAGTTTCATTTAATTTTTTTGACCTTAAATTTAACCCCAAGAATTTTTGAATTTTCGAATTTTGTAATTCCTTGATGACCTGCCATTTATTGTGTTGTATTGTTATTTTAAGTAATTTTTTTGTTTTTAATAGTGTAAATCTAAATAATTAATGATATCGTGCTAAACAATACCCAAAGTCATTGTTTGTCTTATTTATATTTTGCCATCAAAATCTCTCAAGTCTCTTTCCACTTGTAAAACCCTTTTTCGTAGTTTTGTCCATTTAAATTCTCAGATTTTTTTTTTTTTGGGGAGTGTTGCATTTTGAAAAAATTTTTGGTATGATATTATATTTCTATGTAAATTTTTGTTTAGTTTAAACATGTATAGAAGGTATAATATTTCTTATTAATGACATTTGTTTAGGTCTGTCGAAAATTGTTGTTAACTCTTTCTTATAATTAAATTTTCTGAGAAAAAACAAAAGGATATTATTTTAGTTGATTAAGAGTGACTGTACTTTTATGCTGGAATTTGATACTGGTAATCTAAGAGCAAAATGTATTTCGTAAATTGTGTCTTTCTTGAAGAAACTAGCTCAATTGAACTAGTCACTAAATTTAACGAAAAATCTATTTCACTAGTAATCGCTCTTTTTTGTTCAATCGCTTATTTTATTAACTTTGGTCGGGGATAGCTTTATCTCATTTATTTTAAAATTCTTAATTTTAACTAAATAAATGAACAATAGCAATAGATATCTAACAAAATGACCAAGCAAACGATTAAGAAAGTTGTTATATCAATGATTGATCAAATAGTGATTGAACCACAAGTGCGAACTAGTTCTGTATAACAAATTGAACTAGAAAGAGCGGCCACCATTGCAATTGCAGAACTCATACCATAAGTTATTTAAAATATATTATTAATTTTTATTCTACTCAAATAAGGTTTATCTTCATACATACAATCTTTTGCGGTTTTTCTTATGGTTTGTAAAATTTTTTTAACTAAAACAAAAATTTATGAAAAATATTTATATTCATAAATTTTGTTTTGAGCATCTGTATGCAATAAGCATAAAAGATAATATTTTATGATAAACTTTAATCTCAGTTACATATATGCTAACATTAACTATTAAACAGAATATAAGGTTTTTGCAAAATCATGTGAGTAAGGAAATTAATGTTTAACATACACCGACTGTAATTTTACTACACATAAACAAATTATCGAAATTATCTTTTAGTTTAGGTTTCTATGACAGTATTTTGGCCCGTGATTGAAGAATACTATTTATAAAAATTTAATTTAATTGAATTAAAAAACATTTGAAATTTAATTAAAATAAACTAATTTTATTTAGGTGTAAGTTATTATTCGTTCACTTACTACAATTAACTACTTTCACTACAGCTGTAAAAATTCAGTACAAAAAATAAAACTTTCCAAATATAGTAAAAGTAGTAAGATTTGCGAGTAAATGCACACACTGAGTGTAAGAAATTTTATCAAAAAATATTTTTGAAAACTAAATACAAAAACTTATACACGAACATAAAGATATGTAAAAATTCAAGCATACAGTGGTAGTGAACTAAAAATTGCGGTCGGTAACATTGGCAACCACTAACAAGGAAAGTCAGTGTATGGGTTCCCTCAGATGAAATTTGCATAAGTGATAGAGGAAAAAATTTCGGTTCTAAATATATCGGCCCAAATTGATATTTATTATATAAAAATAAGTTTCAAAGTTATGCAAAACTTTTTTTTTTTTATTTGTTTAATATTTTTAGTTCACCATTTAATAGACATTAAAAATAACTTTCCTTCATGATATTAATGATTGAGTTCGTAGAATCAACGAAGAATTTAATATTTAATTAATATTATGAAATTTTTCATAACATTTCTTTCATAAAATTTAATAATTTCGTTAAAAACTTCATTAAATTTCATAAATTAGATCTTCATAAATTTAATGAAAATGTTCTTTATATATATTACATACATGGGCAAATGCGGCCCGTCAACCAATTTCGTGCGGCCCTTCACTAATTTTAAAGCAATTAAATTTCTTTTTTTAAATTTTAAACAAAATTAAAAAAAAATTAAATTAAATAAAAAAAAAAGTAAAATCAGAATTTAAAAAAAAAATACAGAATATAGAAAACAGCGATAACAAAATAAACATTAAATGGAGCTTTAAAAAAATTTCACAAGTCAAACAAATATCGACTTTTTTGCGCAGACTTCCTCTAAAACTTTTTAAAGTATTTTCGCCTCCTACGTACGAATTTTTAGTGAAAAATTCCTTCTTCTTTATTCAAACCTTAAGCCTGGGAAAAATATTTTATGGCTCAATATAAAGAAGAACTTAGGAATCTCTTAGTTTTTTATAGGTTTGAATTCAAAAATATACCTTTCATTTAAGGAAATTTTTAAGGCAGTTCTACGGACTCCGCAAGGATCGCTAAAATTTACTTTTGGGAATTGCTCTTGAAGCACTTAAAATTGGTAAAACAGTTAGACACAATAAAATTTTATTCATAAATTTATAGAAATAAACCTGTGAAAATAACAAAACAATTAGTAGTTTTTCTGCTACTTTTACAGGTTTATTATTTAGACTTTGCAGAAAATTTTTTGCCGATTTTCGCTAAATATTAGTAAAATTAGAAGAGCAAAAAAAACTGTTAAATATAATATAGTAATCCTGCTAAAATCAACAGAAATGTATGACGAAAAATAGTAGACTGCTGATTTCATAAAAATAGATTTTTATTCTCTCAAAACAATTAAAAATTAGAAATTTATTAATTTAGTTCGAGGCCAATTTCCTTATTATGAATTAACATAATAAGTACTTTTTTCAAAAACTGCTATTTTTCTTCTTCAGGATACTCTCCTGACAAATACTTCACAGAGTTTTTGCTTTCAGGAATGAAAAGACGATCGTTTCGGGGATTTTCCAGGCCCCCTACATGAGGTTTCTTTAGAAAGTGGTGGCGGTAGTGCAATGCAATTTGAAGCATCAAAATCTCATACTAAATGTAGTCTGCTACGTCAATTTTTTAAAAAATTAAAACCCAACATTTTAACAATTAAAAGTTTTCTTTGAGTTTGATAATTATACAAATATACAGCAAAATTTGTTGATGATTCTAGCAGAGTAATTTTTTTATTTTAATTAACTAAAATTTAGCTGAAATATAACTAAAATTCTGTATATTAAACACCTTTATTTTTGCTATTTATATCTCATTAATATTTAGCAAAGAAAATCTTCTTCTTTCTGCAGTTTTTTATGCTAGATAATTTTAAGCAGCTTTAGCAAAACTTTTTACAGGCTTTTTTCTATTAGTGCACTTACTTGATCAACCAATCCACTTTTGACGGGATTATACCGCTTTCTAAAGTCTTGCAGGCGGCAAGACTTAAAGCAAACAAATCCGCCTTATACCAATTTTTTAATATGTTATTCAACTTTTGAATATAGTTTTCATAATTTATTTTTTCTAGAGTTCCCAGCCAGCAAACGAGTCCAAAAAGGAATTAGAAAAGTGCTCAAAATATATTATTAAACTTTCACTTGTATGAAAGTGCTGCATTAAGAAGGGCTTTTTTTATTAAAAAATTACTCAAAGAAATATTTAAAAATTCTTTAGGCTAAAAAATTATTTTTTTTGAGTCGTTTTTGAATTGCTCACAAAATGTTCAAATTAATTTATATTGTTGAGTCGTTTCTGAATCACCTTTGGATTTAAAAATTTCCCTCAAATGTTTGTGCCTTTTATGATTCATTTTACTAAGGCTGACTAACGAGCAATGTTTCACAAACAAGTTTAAAATTTAAAAAATATGTGCGTTTTTGAATAATTTTTGATTTACAGAATAAGAACCATAAAAGTATCCAAATTTTTAGGCTAGGTTATGAGTCTTGTGATTGAAATTTTAAAATTTAAGAATTAGCCCTGGTTTATGTATCATGAAAATGGTCTAAACGAAAGCAAAATAACGAAAATTTGTTTTTGTTTCCCATGTAATTTTGTCAAAAGTAACTGTCAATTTCTATCGTTTAGACCTAGACAATGCCTTAATTTAATGCAATCAGAGCCTGGGAGGTTTGATATTTGTTATACATTTTCGATACGAAAATGTTGTTGACCTATGAGTTTTAAATATCATTTACATTCACATTTTCGATAAAAATTATATTTTTCCACGTTTTGTATCAAAATTATGTTCGCCACTTAATTCTTGTTACACATTCCAATAAATAAAACTAGGGATCAAAATCCATTAAGTAAATTTAAAAATATTTAAAAATTTAAAACTATATTTTCGGAGATTAATTCGACAAAGTTTTTTGACTTCAGAGGGGTTACCTCGTAACTCGATTCGAATAAAAATTGTCGAATTCGTAAATTTTCTACCTTTCGTAAAAAAAAAAGTTTAAGCAAAAATCTTACTTTTTGAATTTTTATGTGTAGTGTAAAAGTTTTAGGATAAAAATAAATTAAAAAGTAGAATTTTTATACAAAATTATATTTTTAACAATATTTGCAAGATTTACGAATTCGAAAATTTTTTCGAATCGAGTTATGCGGTTACCCCCCAGATTCGTATTAAGAAATGCAATATATATGGATCCAAAATCATAAAAATATAAAAGATTTTGATGTACTTCTCCGCAATATTGACTCATAAAGTATTTACCTGGGTGAGGGAATAAAAAAGAAGGACCCACAACTCGAAGGCTATTCAGTGGACCTTTTTTGACTTTAGATCCGGGCTTAGGAAACCAAAATACTCAAAAAAGGTTTTAGCAGAAGGCTGTACAAAAAAATAATTTTTGTCGAGTAATGTATTAATTGGTGCGGCCCTCAGTAAGTTTGTGAAATCCCAAATTTGGCCCTTCAAGCCATTTATGTGCCCATACCTGATATATGACATTGTTCAATAGTATTTACTTTTTTTATAAAATATCATTTCATTAATTTTCGAAAATTTTCATACAATTAGAATTTTATATTAAGCATTTAAATCTCAGTAAATGAATGTTATCTTAGTGTGACTCAAGATCATAAATTAATATCACTTTCTGTTTAAATTATTTTCAAATCAAAGAAAGATGATACAATTTTTACAAGTAAATTACAAAGAATAAAAATTATTGAAAAAATTCGATAAGATACAAAGCCATCATCAGTGCCTTTCGCCTTTGAGTGGATTAATATTTTGATAATCGTCTACTTATGTGGCTGTTGAAAGCAAATCGGGTTTGTTATCAACAATTCAACTTAGATTTAATTCTCAAATACAATAGTTTCCATACTGACAGAATTATCTTTTATAATTTTTATTTATTGATTAATTTTATATTATTAATTTTAGACTATGAATTTTTTATAAATCATATTAATTTTTTCGAAACATTAATAAGGAATTTCATTAATTGAATTAAGCTTAATATAACATTTTATGAAACTTTTTAATTTAATGAATTCTTTCATTAGATATATTTTGTACATCCATAAAATATGCTACAATTACAATTACGCTTTTGCATTTGCTAAATACTTTTGACTTATCCACTCCCATAGGCGTACCTAGACCCCACTTATGTTTGGCTGTTTATTTGCCCATTCTCAAACCCTTAATCTTAAAAATCACTATTATGCTTGCAATTTTTTCATACAAAAAAAGTCTTTTAAGTTTTTTATAGAAAACTCTGGAAAATTCATCCCTTTTACTGAAGAAAACCTCGTGCAGGGAATGCTATATGCTCAGAATAGTATAAAATTTTGATATTTGATGGAGAAAAGAAATCTAAGATTAACTTGTCTCACATTTTCTTCCACCTCTGACTAACCTATTCTTACCCCATATTTTAACCACTTAAATTACTGAGATGATCAAAAACTGACATTTTCTTTGTAGAATTTTTGCTTCTACTACATATTGAAATTTCCTCAAATAGTACACTCACAGAAAACGTAACTAAAAATTAGTTAAAACTATGCTGCGGAAGAAATTGTTAAATTAGCAGTTTTTTTTTGCTAAATACAAGTAAAATAAGAACAGCAAAATTAAACCTGGTAAATTTACATTTTTTTTAGTAAATATTTATGCTAATTTAACATTATAGACTGTTATTTGCATTCAACTAAATTTAGCTTAGAAAAAATAACAAATTATAGATATAACAGTCTGTTTTTGCTATTTTTAGTCTACTAATATTTAGCAAAATTTTCTGTAGATTTTGAAATACAAATTGTCGTTTTCAACTAACTAAAAGTTAACTTAAATATAACTAAAATTCTGCAAATTTAACAGTTTTATTTTACTAGTATTTAGCGAAAAAAAAACAGTTCTTTCTGGAGCATTTTTAACTAATTTTTACTTGCTTTTTCTGCTATTTTTACAGATTTATTTCTACGAGGGTAATATTAACTAATTATTCCTTTAAAAAACTATTAAATCCATGAAATTTTTGTCTTATAGCCAGAACTAACATCGATTTGTTACTTAAATATTTCTTAAGTAAGAATTTTTAAACAACATTTCTTATTTAAGAAATATTCAAGACAAAAATCAATATTAGTTCTGGCTGTAAAACTGACCCTTAGATTCCAACAAATTATCTTCCAAGGAAACTAGAATACATTTTTCCAATCAAAAACACAGGATTAACTGATATTTAAAAAAAATCGTGAAACAAGAATTATAGACAGATTTTTTAAAATTCTGGGGTGGGCAAAAAGCAGTCTAGGATGGGCTTTGCCCACCCCAGACCGGCCTAAGTCCGCCAATGTCCACTCCAGCTTAGCAGTGACAACAACCAACTATAATAAATAATAGTAAATAAAGTTGCTTCATAGATTTTAGGAAACTCTTCACTGGCTGAATGATTAATTCATTGGAGAAGTGACCTATTCATTTTATCAAGAGTTTCATTAATTCTATAAACTTTTCATAAACATTGTCTTAAATGAAACCTGTTTCATATATTCTATGAAAAGTTTCAATGGACGAGTTCCAGTGACAATTTTCATTGAAACTATGAATCAATTCATTACTGAAGTGAGGATAATTCTCTCAGTGTACCCAATTTGTATATACATATGTCCTTGGAATAGCCATGAAAAAATATCAAAAACCGAAAAACATCTTTACTTTTTAACTCTCAAACATGATATTGGGCCTCTATAAAGTTGCACATGCTTAATTTTTCTATATTCTCTATCACCATACATATACAAAATTTCATCCAAATCTGAGTGAACCACACACATAGACCTTGCTTGTAAGTATAGAATATGTATATCACCTAGTGTCTACAAATAAAATGAAATGTGCAATGAAATTTGAAAATAACACACAAAGCAGCAACAACGAAAATAATTTCGTTATTGCTTTGTGTGTAATTTGCAAATTTTAAGGCATTTTTTATTCCATTTGAAGTCACTAGGTAACTTTCATTACACATTTATTACTATTCCTATTCACTACTTTTCTCTATCAGTGTTTAGTTTTTGGCCGAATATACGAGAAAAAAAACTGACTTCATTAAAGTACTGTTTTTGTGGCAAAGGCAGCAAATGTGGTTGTTAGTTCTATATGGTTTTAGTTATTTTTTTTTTTTTTCAATTTTTAGATAATTTTTTTTTTTATAAACGCATATGTGGTTAGTTGCATGGGAAACTGGAGTTTGTATCACACCCAGCAATACTTTGGTAATAGGTGTGATATATTCCTGCATTACATTGTAATGATATTTCGTTACCTTCTGCATTACGTTAAAATAAAAAAGAGTAAAAAAGTTAAAGTGAGCCCTACTATAGCCCTGGTTGAAAGTCAACTTATGACTGGATCTGAAATTTTAATTGGTTGAACTGGACTTATATTATAAGTATTTTATTGGAAATAGAGTTAATATGGGCGCTAGGTTCAATAATGGACTGTTTCTATCATAAATCAATAGGATTTGTCCTTGAGCCGATATGAATCCGTATAACAAATTTCATTAAAATATCTTTATACCTGCGATATGTACTCTCTAAAAAATACTTGTAAATTAACTACTATAAAATGGTAAAATTTTGTTTAATTTTACGAAAATTCGGTAAATATAAACAACAAAAAGGGTAAACTTTTATCGTACACACTTCCATGCACAATAATACACACAGAATATATATTTTCAGACATTATGTGTTTACAGATGATATCAAAAAGGCTAATCTCTATAATTCTCTATCTCTGACTGACTCAACATCGTCCAGCCCAAACCGCTGATGCTAGGAAGTTGAAATTTGGTATATAGGTTCCTCTTTCGGCGTAGACGTCCGCTGAGACGGGATTTTTGGAAATTCCTACCGGAACGGGCAAAAAGGGGGAAAGTCTCCCCCTTGATGCCTGCCAAAACCCCTTTGGCTATAAAGCTGAAATTTAAGATATGTGTTCCTTGGAGTAGGGGCTAACTTTTCTGGAAAGTACTTTCTAGAATTTTGGACAGGGACGTTGTAAAAATGGGGGTTAAAAAGGGGAAAAGAGCCCCCCTTGACGGCCTGCCCAAACCGCTGGAGGTAGGAAGTTGAAATTAGAAAGCCACCAAGACGGAATTTTGGAAATTTTTACAGGGAGGGGCAAAAAGGGGAAAACGTCTCCCCCTTGACGGCCTGCTTAAACTGCTGGAGCTATGAAGTTGAAATTTGGTATGTAGGTTCCTCGACCGGTGTAGACGTCCGTTGAGACGGCATTTTTAGAAATTCTTATCGGGAGGGGCAAAAAGGTGTTAAAAAAAGTACCTATTTCTAAAAAAATACCTTTTTCCAAAAAAAGTACCTTTTTCCAAAAAAAGTACCTTTTCCAAATAAAGTACCTTTTTCCAAAAAAAATGTCCTTTTTTCAAAAAAGTACCTTTTTCCAAAAAAGGTACCGTTTTCCAACAAAAAAAGTACCTTTTTCAGAAAAAAGTACCTTTTTCCAAAAAAAAAGTACCTTTTTCCAAAAAAAGTACCTTTTTCCAAAAAAAAGTACCTTTTTCCAAAACAAGTACCTTTTTCCAAAAAAAGTACCTTTTTCCAAAAAAAAGTACCTTTTCCAAAAAAAGTACCTTTTTCCAAAAAAAAGTACCTTTTTCCAAAAAAAGTACCTTTTTCCAAAAAAAGTACCTTTTTCCAAAAAAAGGACCTTTTTCCAAAAGAAGTACTTTTTTCAAAAAACTACCGATTTCAAACAAAGGTACCGTTTTCCAAAAAAAATACATTTTTAAAAAAAGTACAAATAAAGTACTTTGTAAAACCAAAGTATTTTTTTCCAAAAAATTTCGCTTTTTCCAAAAAGTACCATTTAAAAAAATACCATTTAAAAAAATATAATTTCAAAAAAAGGACTCTTTTTCCTCCCCCCATGGATATCTCCACTAAAACAAGGTTTCTTGATATTCGGCATAGATATTCGGCTAAGACGGGATTTTTGGAAATTCCTACCGGAACGGGCAAAAAGGGGAAAAGCCTCACCATAAACAGTCTCACAAATTGGAAAAGTGCCTGCCCAAACCACTGGATGTAAGAAGTTGAAATTTGGTATAAACCACTATAGTAGACATCGACTAAGTTTGTATTTTTGGAATTTCCTATAGGATATCCCAAAAGCCAATTCGGTATGTGAGTTCCTCCTTCTGTGTAGGCATCCGCTTAGACGGAATTTTTGAAATTCCTATCGGGAGGGGAAATAAGGCGAAAAGTCTCCTCCTTGACGGCCTGCCCAATCCCATATTTAAAATTTTAGGTTGGCCAAAATTTTAAATATGTATTCCTTGGAGTAGGACTAACTCACCGGTAACGTAATTTTTCTATTTTGGAACAGGAACATAGTAAAAATGGTGGTTGAAAGGGAAAAATGTCCCCACTAACGGCCTGCCCAAACCGCTTAGGCAATGCAGTTGAAATTTGGTATGAATGTTCCTCATCCATCGCAACCCTTCACTTTTGACCTTGTTAAAGAAAGAGTTAACGTTATCAGAGTTTCACAAAATTTTCGGAAAACAATTTCTTGTATCAGAATTAAAAGAAATCGGAAGTGATTTTGTTACAGCTAGCTAAAAACACAAAAATGAGTACCATTATCTAATTTATTGGCCAAAATCACACTTTTCTCCAAAATTTTCAAATTTACAACACAGTCACTGTTGAGTTAACGGAGGGATATGTATAATTTTCAGTAGAATTATTCTTTAAGATGTATTTAATAATCCTCTATGCGCTGACCACTTTTTTATATTTTGTTTAACAAAATTTTAAAAAACTCAAAACTAGAGTTTTGCAAATTTATAAAAAAACGAATCCTATCTTTGGCCATACCTGTGACTAGGTTATCATAACCCAAGAGAAACAAAAATGTATATCTAAATATTTGTGGATCTTAGAAATGAAACTAGAGTATAATTATGTAAATTTTTGAAAAAAAATACTTTATTTCTTACGATTTTCATAACTTCTTTAATTTTAACCCTATAATGGTGCTTCGTCCCATGAATAAAAATCAAAAAAAAATGTTGTCCCAAATTGAGATTAAAGAAGGATTTCTTTAAAGATAACAAAGTAACTCAAACAAATGTGAAAAAAAAATATTTGGTGTAATTGCTTTTGCCGCCAAGAGAGGGAGCTAAACTTTGAGAATTTTATGCGAAAATGACTTAACAGAAAAATGGGTTTTAATTGTTTCACGAAAATAATTCTCAAAAATACATTTTTTTTTAAATTTGTTCGAAGATTTGTTTTTTAATTACTTCAATATATTTGTAGTTAAATTAAAATATGGATTTTAGTATATGTTTACAAAATAATTATTTTTATTGCACCGAAAGAACACATTTTTTGGTTGAAAATCGACAAATTACTTAAGTTTGATGGAGTATAAAAAAAATTATTTATTTTTTTTAAATTTTTTATAAGCTTATGCTGTTATACAATAGATCATTTAAAAATTAATTACTATTTTTTACCACAAATTAAAAAAATTGATTTTTTGAAATGCCTTAATTCATGATTTTTACACAAATTTCACTCATTTAAGGGTGTTTAGTATTCCAACCATGTGAACCTTCCATTTTAGGTATAGGATGTGTTTAGCGGACTTTTGTAAAACACTACGAGGAACATTTTTGTGGAACATTCTAACCCTCTAACTCTTCAATAAAAGGGAACTTTTTGGCCCCTTTTTAAAAAGGGACAAAAAAGACCCATAAGTTGAAGAGTTAGTGGGTTAAAATGTTCCACAAAAATGTTCCTCATGGTGTTTTACATAAGTTCGCTGAACATATCCTATACCTAAAATGGAAGATTCCCATGGTTTCTTCCTAAAATCCATTTTTGTGGGACATTTGAGCACCAATTCTGAATAAAGACGTAATTAACCCTTAAACAAAGTTTAAGTTTTTACTTATTATGGGCACTTAAGTTAAATTTTCAACGCTGATATCTTTAAAGACTTATAGTAGAATTTCATGGCAAATATTTTTGCGGAACATTTTAATCTTCTAAATCTTCAACTTACGGGTCGTTTTTGTCCGTTTTAAAAAGGGGCCGGGCAGGTTTTATAAAGATTTTAAAATAAAGGACATATGGCAGGACTAAGAGTCCTTGCTTCGATTTTGATAAAAATTGACACAAACGTTTCCAGTTTTATGTGCATCTCAGTGGATACTTTTTGTAATTTTAAGTCCACTTATGTGGCTAATATAATATTTTTAAATTTCAGGACCTATGGGAGGTGGGCGTGTCCTTGGCCCGATATTTCCAAAAATTAACATTTTTCTTAACTAAGGGGTTCTATGTCAGTATACCAAATTTCAAAACTCTGTCTTTTTTATTTTTATTTTTCAGGACCTATGCGAGGTGGGCGTGTCCTTGGCCCGATATTTCCAAAAATTAACATTTTTCTGTCTCCACTCCATCTATTTTTGTCTAATCGTTGTATGGGATCAAAGCACTGTGGGGCGAGCTTAAATCGCAAGTTGAAAAATAAGGTCTACCCTAATGTTCATATATACTGTGCATATATGATACTGTATGGGCATACATAATATATATGATCGCATATGGAACTATATATGGACATATATGATCCGATATACCCATATATGATTATATTCTAGCCCATATATGATCATATGCGAGCCCATATATTATCATGTGTTGCTACTTTTTATGTTTTGCTACTGGAATGGTTAAAAGTGACACCGAAATAGGTTTCTCCTTATTTTCTATTTACTATCAAAATTTTACAATTACACTATGGAGACCACTTTGCATAAGACTAAAAAATAAGTATCGTATGCTTGCAAAAAAGTACACCTTTTCATACATATAAACAAATATAATATCCTGTACTTGAAGAGCCCCTAAGGTGAACATCTATTGTTTTACTTTAGAATAAACATGAGCTTATGATGCTGCTGCTGCATTAAACAAATTTAGGTTCCCTATTTTCTAGTGTAGCAAAAAAAAAGTTCCTTTTTAGTTTATATAACATGTTTTGAGGTTTTAATTGTGCGTTACAGTGTAAAAAATTTTGTTAAATTAAAATAAAATTTTTACTGCAGCTTTTCAGGGGTAAGAAGTTAGAAGAGAAAACAACTTTTTTGTAACATAAAACCATCGCTAGTTTGTTTCTAAAACAAAGCTGCAGTATGTCTGTTCCACGTACATATGTAGTGGTTAGAACCACAGTTTTTTGGAAATCTAAGACAAATCCCTTTGATGCTATATAGTTGGTTGGAAAGTGCTAGAGAAAATGTATGTGGTTGAATATATGAATGTATGTAAGTTTGGCATGTTACATATCCATTCATACTTGAATTCCAAAAATTCTAACATGAAAACTAAAACTTTTAGTTTTTTGTTGGTTATTATTAGATTTTTTGTTTTTGGGTGGGTGTGTTCTGCTGCGGAAACAACTTAAAATAAATAATAATTATTTTAATTTTTAGTAAATTTTGCAACTAAATTGGGAAAAATAATTTCATGCATACTAAATTGTTGTTATTAAAATCAAAAATTTAAACATACATTCTGTAGCCTCAAGTTAGAAAACCTTATATAAAATCATGTTATCCTTTGTATGATGTAGAGCTTAAGAGTAAACACATATACGCCACATACACTTGTATGTGTATATGAAGTATATCCTTACGCACACTCTTACACTTTGTAGTAGAGTTTCATATTAGTGAGGAGTATTTAATTTTCATTTAGTTATGCATTCAATTCTAATATTTACTTTTTATCACTCCACACGAACAACAGATGTGAAACATATACACACACCCTCTTTCAATGGATCCTTTTTATAACATGTTAGGATCCTTACTATGTTTTAACAAATACTTTGAAAATGTTTCCATTTATATTTGTATGTGTGAGTGTGTGTGTGTGTGCTTATATAATTATCCTTAGCTTTTACTCGTTTGTATATATTGAATGTCTGTCTATTTTATATTTAGTTAATTTACGAGCAAATTTACTACCAATTAGTGCAGTTTTATATTATAATTTAGCTAACGGGGTTATATTGTATAAATTTTAACTAAGAACTTCATTAGTTTTAACAATTAAATTTTTATTAAAATTTAATATTATGTTTTTATTAAAATTTAATATTATATTTTTATTAACTTAACGAGTTTTTGAGCATTTTGCAAAATATGTTAGAAAGAATAATTTGAATTGATGTGAACAATTCATAAGGAGCTTTAAATTTATTTAGAAGAACACTGTGATGTACTAGCTGTAAAACAATTTCCATTAGAAGTTAGTTATTAAAAAGGAAGGTGTCCCATAGAATATTTTTAGATCTTATTTAAATTTGTACAGATGTTAAAAATAACTAACAAGGAAGGTACCCCCAATGGGTTCTCTCCGATTTTAATGAACGTGATAGAGGAGAAAATAACACTGTACAACAATTTCTTACGAAGGCTTTTTTTGTTCCTATCTAGAAAGGGGTCAAAAAAGTCCTTTTAATTCAAGAATGAGAGGGTTAAAATGTTCCGCAAAAATATTTGTGATGAAATTCTACTATAAGTCTCTAAAGACATCAAAGTTTAAAATGCCAGAAATAAATCCAAACTCAAAACGTGTTTAAGGGTTTATCTAGTACTTATTCAGAATTTGCGCTCATATATCCAACAAACCTATATTTTAGGGGGACATCATGTGTATCTTCCATTTTAGGTATAGGATGTGTTTAGCAACTTATGAAAAATACTACAAAAAACATTTTTGTAGAACATTTTAATTTATTTATACTTTTTGGCCTCCTGTACCAGAATCCATTGTTAGAACACCCTAATTTTTGCGTGTTGGACTGTGTAATAAAAGACAAGTATTATTTTTAGTGGCCCAATCTCACGTTTATGATTTAAAAAGTGGAATCGAAAACTAACCAATTTTTCTATACAAACATGTCTGAAATTTACGAAATTCAAATTTATTTGTGCACAGCTTTAGATTGTCCAAAACCGTAACAAAACCCGGTTAACAGGGTTTTTAATTTCAAAAAACCGACCTGTTTCGAATAATTTCTAAATTCGAATAAACCGGTTATTATTTATCGGTTAATTTGGTTTTTTGAAACACGATTTGATCAAAACTATTTTTTAGCTAATCATTCGAAAATTCTGTATTTCGACTGCATTTTAGTTCTAAAATAGTTCTCAGTTTTATTCTATTTTATATAAAAAATAATATCTTGACAGTATATGTGACCTTCTCCGAGACAAGAGACCTAGTGTGTGAAAATGAAGTTTTGAGAAGAACGCATTTAAAGTTAAATTAAAAATAAAATGTTAATGTTTTTCTCATTTTTATCGAAACCCGTCTTTTGACACACTAGGTCCCTTTTCTCAGAGAAGGTCACATATATTGTGGACCTTTGATTTTGATGTGAGTTTTGTTGTTTGTTCGGCTTGAGGTCGATTATTTCAAATTAAAAATCAATAAATAAAACAATTAATTTTTATTATTTCTTTTAATTTTTTTTACTTTCCGATATTTCGACCAACTTCCTTGGTCATCATCCGGAAAAAAAATATCTTTTTAAATTGTTTTCAAATTAATGTTATACGAAAGCCCTTTGTAAAGGCTTCATTAGTCTAATCGTAAAGTAAAAAAAACGTATCCGTAATCAATTCAATGTGTTAAAATAATATAGAAATATATTTTTATCTTTTTTCTATGCATTGAAACTGTTGTCAAGTAAAATCGTAAAAAAGTTCTGTTGAAAATAGGAATTTTTTATTTTATTACTTGACATTTAATTCTATGCACAAGAAAAGGATAAAAAATACAATAATTTTATTTTTTATACTCTTTTTATTCATTATGAGAATGATACGTTACTTTTTTTACGATACTTCCAAACTAATTTGGGCTTAATCGTTTTAAATATTTTTTTTAAATACAGGGTGACTAATCAGTTCCATCTTTATTTTATTTTGCCGATTGGTCTTTCAGTTTAGGAAAAACGTGCGATTGGGATGATGATACAACAACTGTTAAATCTACAAAAATTTTAGTTATATTTAAACAAATTTTAGTTGAATCTCAGAAGAGTAGATTGTTTTCATATTAAAACGAGAAAAAAAATCGGGCATGCTGACTATATAATACCCTACACCAGTCTGGTATAAAGCCAACTAATGTTTGAATCCGAAATTCGAATGGGTTAAAATGGGATATGTGTCAAAATTTTCTATAAAATAATAAAAGGAGAGAAAATCGGAAATATAGCCCATATGGGCAATAGGTCCAAATATGGACCGTTCCTAACTAGAATCAATAGGCTTTGTCCTTGGGACCATGTGAGTTAGCGAACCAAATTTCACTGAAATATCTTCGTATTTGCGAACTGCAGTGTGTAACCAAGCCAATTTTGGGGGGACCCTTATATGGGCACTAGGTCGAAACATGGACCGATTTTAACAAAAATCAATAGACTTGGTCCTTGAGTTGTACCAAATTTCATCAAAATATCTTAATATTTGTGACCTGCAGCGTGTAACCAAGCCAATTTTGGGGGGGACCCATATATGGGCACTAGGTATAAACATGGACCGATGTTAACCAAAATAAACAGGCTTTGTCCTTGGGCCGACATAAGTTGGTGTACCAAATTTCAGCAAAATATCTTGATATTTGCGACCTGTAGAGTGCGAATGCTTGGACAGACAGACGGACGGACAGACAGACATCGTTAAATCGAAATAAGAAGTAATTCTGAGTCTTATCGGTATACTATAAGGTGGATTTAAGTCCAATACAAACTTATTATAGCCTCTCAACGTAGTGGTGTAGAGTATAAAAATTTTTAAATAAATTTTTGCAAATGTAATTCTTGTGATGTGTTTAACTTCCCATGTGAAAATTTAAATATATATGAACATACATGATCATACATTGATTTATATATGATCATGCATGGACATAAGTGATCATATATGACAATGCATAGTTCAATGTATGACCATACATGATCTCATATATTTCCATATATCTTTGGATCCGAAATTTGAGGGTATATGACAATACATGTTCATATATGACCATATATGCTCACATATGATTCATGTATGCTCATATATGATCATATATGGCCATATACCTCCATATACCCTCAAATTTCGGATCCGAAGATATATGGAAATATATGAGATCATGTATGGTCATACATTGAACTATGCATTGACGTATATGATCATGTATGTCTATGCATGATCATATACTAGTCAATGTATGATCATGTATGTCCATATATATTTCGATTTTCACATGGGTTATTAAAATTCAGTAATTTTTCTGCTGATTCCAACAGTGTAAAATGTATATTTATCATTCAGTGCTTGTTAGCGATTTTTTGGGACCTGACCGCGAGTTTTGTTCTAAAAAGTGCAACGAAGTGGAGTGGAACGGAGAACGAGTGGAATTGAAAAACCAAACAATGGGAACGAAATGGAATAGAACGAAGTAAAATGGAAAGGGGAACGAATTGAATTGCAACACTTACATTGGAAGAAGAAATGGAATGGCGAATGGGTGGAACTGAAACAATAGTCGGGTGGAAAAAAATGGAATTGAACTGGGAAAGATTGATATTGAAACACTGAAAAAAGGGTAACGAAATAGAATGGAACAGAAGAGGGAACGAGTGGCATTTGAACACGAAAATTGGGAAATGAAATGGGATAGAACGGAGTACGACTGCAATTGAAACACTAGACAATGCGTACGAAATGTACTGGAACAGGGACGAAATTAAATGCAACTGCGAAAGTGTGAAATTGAAACACCTAAATGGGGAAACGAAATTCGGAAGATTGAATAAGTTCAATTGAAATAATGCGTAAGTGGAACAAAATGGAATGAAACGGGAAACGAAATGGAATTAAAACACTCAAATTAGGGAACGATATGGAATGGAGCGAGACTGGAGTTTAGTGATACTTAAGGATCGCGACATATTTTTTTTTTTGTAGCAATGAAATCAAATCCATAGGTCGTTGTCATTAATTTAAAAAATGATAGTGAAAATAATTTCATTACAATTGATACGAATGCAATGGTGATGAAATCAATAACTTTTCTTAAATTTCCATCTACATATATTCCGATACTTAAAACTACACACACAGAAAGAATTTATCTAGACGAGTTTTAAAGAAAATTTTCAGTAAACTAATGAAGTTTTCTTCAAAAAATAAATTAATAATTTATTATTGTAAATTTGAGGAAATATCGACATATATTTTTTTTTAAATCAATTTTAACCAAACTTTTTCATTGATTGTATGAAATCTTTAATAAATAAAATGAAATTTTTCACAACATTTTATGAAAATTTACATTAATTCAATGAAAAGTTTTAATGGATGAGTTCCAGCGTAACTTCATTGGTTTTATGCAAAAATTATGTAACATAATATCATGCAGATAATTTTCTCACTGTATCAGTAACGAAGTAAAGGATTTGTTTTATATAACTTACATAGCTTCTTCATATACGTACTGGAAACATAGTATTTGCTGGTAATATTGATATATTTGAAAAAAACTGTAAAAATATATTTGTTGTATTTCTAATATATGTAGTATGTTTGCTTGCTAATATAAAATGTTCGGCTGTAAACATATATATGTTTGCATCATATGAAATTCACAAATATAATAGTGATAAAATAAAATTGCAAATATATCTTTTTTCAGGTGGGATAATACGATAAAAATAAAATAATGGGAAGCATACTTCAAACATGTATATAGTGGTTTGTGAACAAATATATAATTGCCTGAAAACACATCCAATAATATATTTTTTCTGTGTGTATAAAAGAGTAAAATGGCTCATCGATTAACTGAAGGATGATGCGTAATTTTTCCTGAAGTTTGGTCTAACTCACTAATAATGTACTTTGAAATTTTTGTTAGAAACGTAATGAAAATGGGGTATCAATAATTTACAGAAGAGGATTTGGTAAGTAATTCAAATAGGAACGTTGTAAAAACCGGATTCAAAAGGGAGCATTTTTTAATTTGCGCCGTAGCTTCTACTTTTAAAAAGAAAAATCCGAATATATTCCCATACATAAAAACTACCGTTAGCAAATTAAAGGAATTAAATATGCTAAAAAACCCAAACGTATTTAACAAATTGTGAAAAATAATCCGCTGCAGGCATGTCCCTATCCGGATTTCATTCTTGCCTAAGGAAATCGTCAGGGGACGACGTTTTTAGAATTTCTGGAAATATTTGTTAAGTTAAATTACAAACTCAATGAGAATTTTTTGTTCTCGTCTAGGAGCGTTATTAAACATTTAAAATATCAAAGAAAAAACAAAAACAAAAACAACAACAGAAAATTTTCCACAATTTGCTTTGTCATCTTACAATGTACTACTCTGTTGTTTTGACAGATCTAGCAATGTAGTGACATCCATTCATGTAGAAACAACAATAGAGAACAATGTTTTCTAAAGTGTCAGTAACATTTAAATTTGCACAAGCACTTGCATTAGTTTTCTTAATTTTATTTTATCGGGATATACATTAATTGCATCAAAGGAATTAAATATGCTAAAAATCCCAAACGTATTTAACAAATTGTGAAAAATAATCCGCTGCAGGCATGTCCCTATCCGGATTTCATTCTTGCCTAAGGAAATCGTCAGGGGACGACGTTTTTAGAATTTCTGGAAATATTTGTTAAGTTAAATTACAAACTCAATGAGAATTTTTTGTTCTCGTCTAGGAGCGTTATTAAACATTTAAAATATCAAAGAAAAAACAAAAACAACAACAGAAAATTTTCCACAATTTGCTTTGTCATCTTACAATGTACTACTCTGTTGTTTTGACAGATCTAGCAATGTAGTGACATCCATTCATGTAGAAACAACAATAGAGAACAATGTTTTATAAAGTGTCAGTAACATTTAAATTTGCACAAGCACTTGCATTAGTTTTCTTAATTTTATTTTATCGGGATATACATTAATTGCATCAAAGGAATTAAATATGCTAAAAATCCCAAACGTATTTAACAAATTGTGAAAAATAATCCGCTGCAGGCAAAGTTTCGGGCTTTTAAACTACCCAGTCAGAAAAATAGAAACGGGAATTCGATGGTAAGGCACTTTAGCAGGTAGTAAAGATACTGGCTAAAAGTGCTTGAGAAACACTGCGGAAACAAAATTTTCAGTATTGCCAAAACACAGGCAAAACCAATAAATAGATGGTCTGGAAATATATTTTCCAAAATAAAATTTTAAAAAATTTCAATTGCAATTTTTTTTGTCCTGCCGTGATTTGAACCCAGGACGTCAGAGACAACAGCTTTACCCACTGAGCTAATACTTGGTTTCTAAAAATATAAATTAATCATAACAGCTGGACAACTACTGGTTGCACTAAACTGCTAGCACTGGCCAAAAGTTTTTTGGAACTAATATACCAGCGTTGAGAAAATAAAAAAAGTTGGTCTTAAAGGAGCTTTTCCGTAACGAAAATATTGATTTTATAAAACAAAAAAAATTGGGGGGAATGTTTGCGTTGATCTCTTATTTAAGTAAATGAATGTTCTTTAGTTTGACTCTAGATCATAAATTAATATCACTTTCTGTTTAAATTATTTTCAAATCAAAGAAAGATGATACAATTTTTAAAAGTAAATTACAAAGAATAAAAATTTTTGAAAGAATTCGATAAGACCAGCAAGACAGAAGACGCATTTTCGGCTTTCGCTACAAAGCCATCATCAGTGTCTTTCGCCTTGAGCGGGTTAATATTTGATAATCGTCTACTTATGTGACAGTTGAAAGCAAATCGAATTTGTTATCAACAACTCAACTTAGACTAACATCAACGAAATTAAACAATTCTATTTTTATCCTTTGTTATTATTACTCTTTTTTGCTTTGAACCTTAATTCTTAAGATATCTCAGCTGATTCTATTCAACTCTGTGTATGATAAACACAGATTTTGATGGTGGCTTTGTAGCGAAAGCTTTGTCAAACTAAGGAACATTCATTTACTTAAAAAAAAATTTTAATTAAAAAAAAAAAACCAAAAAATTTTTTTTACTCCAACGGGATTCCAACTTGGAACCTTCTGACTACAAAGTAGTTTTTATATACCAGTATTGCCAGTAGTTTTTTTTAAACCTCCGAAATTTTGGTACTGGCAAAACGCTTTTTACAAACACTGGCAAAGTGTCCCCCAGTCATTTATTTTTAACACCACAGTTACCCAGTGGCATACCAGTGCTTGACAATTTCTGACAGGTCACAGTGTAGAAAATCATTACCAGATATGTGGTTATGTAACTACATACTTGGTAATGGTAACTAGTTACTTTTGTTATTACATTTCTTATTACCTTTATATGGCGATGTCGCGAAAAATAATGAGTTGTCCTTACACACCAGCATACGAAAAATCAAAAAATATATCGTTACCTATGTGCTTACCAGTACTTACAAAAATAATGAGTCTAAAAATAGATTTTAAAAAAAATAAATTATATAAAAAAAATATATTTTATTGTATTTTTTTTTTTTTTAATAAAATTTGCTGGTGTGGGAATCGGACCTGGGTCTACAGATTGCCATCTGAGCTATATCGACATGTAATATTGATTAGATAAAAACACAATTGACCTGCTGCACACAAGTAAGCTTACTCGCCAACATACAAAAAATCATAAAATATGTGGTTACATATATCCTTACCAGTGTTTAAAAAATATTGAGTCTAAAAATAGATTTCAAAAAATTTTCAAAAAAACCTAAAAAATTATTTTCTATTTGAAATAATGATAAAAATAAGTAATTATCAGTAACTCATTATTATATGTTTTAAAATAATACATAAGGTAAGTGGGTGTCATTACTGGTAGTCCAAAAAATAATGATATGTCATTACCGTTTCTACACTGGGGTTAGTTTATGAATAAAACCATAGACAAGCCATGCAAGAAATGGCCTTGATATGGTAATATAATTTTAGCTCTATACATTCAAGTTCAGATAGGATCTTTCACTGGCAGCTAGTTCAAAACATTGGCCGATTTTAATTATTTTCTATAAAGTTCGTTATTGAAAGAATACAAACTTCTGTATCAAATTTCTTCAAACTATCTTCATACCTGTAGTTTGGTAATATAGACAGGCTGTGGGATGGACATCGCTTAATCAACTCGCTTGACTCGTTGGTTGTTAGTAGTTGCAAACAAATAAAATATCACTTGATGCATTAATGACATAAAGAAGGTAAATGTGTTATAAAACTCCTAAACCCTTATTAATTTAATATAAATTAAAAAGAATTTGTCTCTTTTAAATTTTTTCTGATCTGTGCAACCCTTATTTATATTTCTTCTATCCCATTTAGGGATTTTTTCCCAAACAACTCGTGTCATACACACTTTGGTGTGAAATTATGGCAAACCACTTGACTGCCAACCCATTTACAGACAATAAGGATCATAATATTTGTTGAAAGGTGATAAAATAAAAAAGAAACCCCTTATTCTTAAGTCAGATAACCCGTTTGAAGAAGCCTGATAATAAATATTTGAACACAAATTCACTTTTAGTTAGAAACAATTGAAATGAGGTTTAACTTAATAAGGTCAAAGATTATTTTATTAGGAAATCGAGACAAAATTAAAATTATATACTAAATAGTTATAATTTGGACTTATTTAAAATGTTTCATTTCTAATTATTTTCCATGTTATATTCCGGCATAAGAAATTTATATATTTCGAGCAGCTGCATGTTGAAACTTGTAACATTTCTGTGCCACTGTATTTAATAGAAAAAATTTTATTTTTAAACTAGTTTAACATCTTTTTATTCCCAAGAAACTTCTTTTTTTTCTACAAAACTATTAATACCAGAAAATGTTTTTGAGCTTAAAGAAATTTTCTAAGATTTTGAAACTAAAATCATTAATTTCTAACAATTTACCCCTTTTTTTTTGTATACATACAAAATTTTATGGATTAATCTGAATTCACTTTCTTAGGGGTGAAAAAGGTGAGGCTGTGATCATCATAATGACAAACATAATGATCATGATTTTAGAGATCATCAAAACAATAGATACCAGTTTTGAAAACAAAAGGTTAAGATTTCATATACAAATTTTTCAATGAAAATTTAGAAAAATGTTAGATAAAATAGATATGCAAATTAAAAACTGGTTAGAATATACAATAGAGAATATTAGAAATAGAAAAAAAAATCAAAAACAAAATTTTTGCACGATCATTTAGTTTCAATAAAAACGCGTTAGTGTAAGCATAAAAAACGGTAGCGGGAATAATTCTTAAAACGAAAATTGTGTAAAAAACACAAAATATTAACGGAAAAAAATCAATAAATATAGTAAACGTATTTTAAAATGTGAGTTAAAAAGAATATTGGTTTGAAAATAGAACTTACATGAAAAGGTCCAATTTAGACAGACAAATTAATTTTGTAAAGTGAGATTAACTGCTTCATGAAGCACTAAAGAATTCGATTAATCAGTTAATCCAACTTTTATCTGATTACTATTTCTAAACGACTTTGTATTTATAATACTAATTGTAGCAATGCTGGTTTTTTGTTGTTATGACCAGAGCTTTGAAGAATTAATTCCTTAATTCAATTTTTCAATTCTGAATTAAAAATTCGATGAATTAATTCACTAAGCAATATATATTGAATGGAATTAATTCATATTTGCTTTCGTTCGATTTATTTTGTTACGAATTAATTCAATTGCAATAGTTCTTTTTATTAAATCAAATGAATTAATTCACTGGTGAATTAATTCCTTACTGAATTAATTCACTACTGAATTCGTTCAATTTCATTTTCGTTCAGTGAATTAAAAAAAATAAAATTACGTTCAGTGAATTAAAAAAAAATAAAATTACGTTCAGTGAATTAAAAAAAAAAATAATAAGTTCACTGAATTGAAAAAAAAATAAAATAAGTTCACTGAATTGAAAAAAAATAAAATAAGTTCACTGAATTCAAAGCCTGTTTTCTGCCGTTCAGTAGAAGAAAACAATGATCTACAAATAAATTTTTTAAATAAGCAATTTTACAGCGTGTGCTAGTAAAAATAAACAAAATAGAAACCGGATGCTGTTTATCAATGATTCAAAAATAAAGCCTTTTACTATTAAAAATAAAAACTTTACAGATATAGATAAATTTGGAAAAAAATATAACTATTAATTTTTCAAACTAGTTATATAGTTATATTTTTTTTCCAAATTTATCTACATCTGTAAAGTTTTTATTTTTAATAGTAAAAGGCTTTATTTTTGAATCATGTAGGTTGATAAACAGCATCCGGTTTCTATTTTGTTTATTTTTACTAGCACACGCTGTAAAATTGCTTATTTAATAAATTTATTTGTAGATTATTGTTTCCTTCTACTGAACGGCAGAAAACAGTTCAAAATTCAGTGAACTTATTTTATTTTTTTTTCAATTCAGTGAACGTATTTTATTTTTTTTCAATTCAGTGAACTTATTATTTTTTTTTTTTAATTCACTGAACGTAATTTTATTTTTTTTAATTCACTGAACGAAAATGAAATTGAACGAATTCAGTAGTGAATTAATTCAGTAAGGAATTAATTCAGTAAGTGAATTAATTCAGTAAGGAATTAATTCACTTTTTCCCGTTCGATTTATAAAATTGAACGCGTTCACCGGTGAATTAATTCATTTGATTTAATAAAAAGAACTATTGCAATTGAATTAATTCTTTGAATTTGTTGTTTCATGAACGCATTCAGTTGAACGAATTCAGTGAATTACTTAAGAAAAGGAATTCATTCAATTGTAGAGAAAATTGAATTCGATTGGTAGTGAATTAATTCAAAAAGGAATTAATTCTTCAAAGCTCTGGTTATGACCATTGGCAACACCAAAATACATACACACAAAGCCAGATAAAAATTAAAGTTAAGAAGTTGCCGCTAAAATATATTGGCACTGTCGACAAATATGTTGCTAACTCTGACATTTTCCATGTTAATCATACACAGGATAGCTATCGGCGACACCTTGTATTTTAAACTGACAGAGTTAAACTTTTAAGTGTCAAGTTAATCTTTTAATGAATGAAGGGTATGTCTAGTTGATATTTTATTTGGTAGATGAATGTGAGATCATATATATTATATCTCTTTCTTTTTAAATTATTTTCAAATTAAAGAAAGGCGATAAAATTTTTACAAGTAAATTACAGAGAACAAAAAAAAAAATTAAAGAATTCGATAAGGCCAGCATGAAATAATTCGATAAGGCCACTTAACATAAGTAGATCATTATCAATGATTAACCCATCAAAGCAAACGACACTGACGATGGCTTTGCAGCAAAAGCCGAAAATACATTTTCTGGGAAAACGCTGTCAAATCATACTGTCGATTTCTGACTGGGTACTCATATAGTGTAGTAATAGCCCCAAAGCGTCTGGTGCTGGTAGCAGTGTTGCCACTTTCTGAATAATTACCCAGTCAGAAATCGCCAGTGGTACCAAAAATCAAGCAGTGGCATACCACTGGTAACCACGGTGCTAAAAATAAACGAGTAAAAATGTTAAAGTCGGGCATGCCGACTATACAACACCCTACACCAGTCTGGGTAAAAGCCAACTAATGTTTGGATCCGAAATTCGAATGGGTTAAAATGGGGCTTGTGTCAAAACTTTCTATAATGTGAGTCACCGCACCAAATTTCATTAAAATATCTTAATATTTGCGATCTGCAGTTTGTAACCAAGCCAATTTGGGGGGGACTCTTATATGGGCACTAGGTCTAAACATGGACCGGTGTTAACCAAAATCAATAGGCTTCGTCCTTGGGCTGCCATAGGTCGGTGTACCAAATTTCATCAAAATATCTTAATATTTGCGACCTGCAGGGTCTAGTTCTAAACACGAACCGATGTTCACCAAAATCAACAGGCTTCGTCGTTGGGCCGACATAAGTCGGTGTATGGACCGACATAAGTCAGTGCATGGACAGACAGACAGACAGACAGACAGACAGACGGACGGACGGACGGACATCGTTAAAACGAAATAAAAAAAAATCTAAGCAGATCGGTATACTATAAGGTGGGTCTAGTACCAATATTTTTTGGTGTTACAAACATCAGCACAAACTTATAATACCCTGACCACATAGTGGTGTAGGGTATAATGACCACATAGTGGTGTAGGGTATAATGACTGGCAGATCACTCATTTGAGATGCTTTGCCAGCGTTTGCAAAAGGCGATTTCCAAGTATTTGTTTTACAAAAATTTCGGTGGTTTATAAAAAAAGCCACTGGCAAAAATGGGCTTAGAGTGATAAGCCAATGTTCGCAACCAGTGGTTATCCAGTGCTACCTAGTCAGAAATTGCCAGCGGTACAAAAGTAAATTCACTGGTAGACATGCGCGGTTCCAGCAATTAATATAAGGGGAAAAATCATACGCCTCAGTGTCCAACTCAATGTATTTGTCTACGGTGGCGTATGATTTTTCCCTTATATTAATTGCTGGAACCGCGCATGCTGGTAGAGCAATGACTTTATGAAAATGCTGACGCTTCGTTCAAAAAGGTTTATAGTCAGAAGAATCCGAGTTCAAATCCGGTTGCAAGGAAATTTTTTTTTGGATTTTTTTTTTATTTAAAAGTTTGTTTGTTTTATAAAATCAATTTTTTCGTTTGTGGAAAAGCTGCTTTAAGACCAACTTATTTTTTCCTTTCTCAACGCTGGCATATTAGTTCCAAAAAATTGTTTGCCAGTATTAGCATTCTAGTACAGCCAGTAGTTGTCCAGCTGTTATCACAAATTTATGTGTTTAGCCACCAATTGTAGGACCAAAAAAAATACATATGAACTTTTTTTAGATTTTATCTTGAAAAATATATTTCCAGACCACTGATTTTGCCAAAGTTTTGCCAACGTTAAAACTTTTGCATTTAAGGAATTAAATTTGCTAAAAACCCAAACGTATTTTACAAATTGTGAAAAATAATCTGTCTGAGGCATGTCCCTATCCGGATTTAATTCTTGCCTAAGGAAATCGTCAGGGGACGATGTATTTAGAATTTCTGGAAATATTTGTTAAGTTAAATTGCAAACTCAATGAGAATTTCCTGTTTTCGTCTAGGAGCGTTATTAAGCATTCAAAATATCAAACAAAAACAACAACAAAGAATTTACCACAATTTGCTTTGTCATCTTCCAATATACTACTCTGTTGTTTTGACTTTTGTTTCTCCAGTGCTTTTCCGGCGCTTTTGTCTAATGATGTTATCATTTTGGGAATGAGAAAGCACTTTTTGCCAGTACTTGTACCGCCTGTTAAAGTGCCTTGCCATAGCTTTCCCGTTTGTATTTTTTTGACCGGGTATTCAGCAACGGGACTGGTTATAAATTCTTTGGCTAATTTTTGAATAATAACATTTTTTGTGGTATTATTCAAAGTTGAAGAGATAGAGAGGTAAAGTGTTCCGCAAAAATATTTGTCATAAAATTTTACTACAAGTCTCTGAAGACATCAAAGTTGAAAATTCAACTTCAAATTCAACTCAGTGTCAAAAATAAGTCTTAACTTAAAATGTGTTTAAGGGTTTAAGGGAAATTAGTACTAATTCGGAATTTTTGTTCAAATGTCTGACAAATTTGAATTTTGGCGACAAGTTTTAAATTTTGACTTATTTCTGGCATTGAAGTTAAATTTTCAACTTTGATGTCTTCTGAGACTTATAGCAGAATTTCATGACAAATATTTTTACACAAACCTTTTTTTATATGAAATGTTTTACCTACTTATTTCTACATTAGATCATATAAAGTTTTTTGTAAGCTCTCTAGACGAAAACTCCTATTTTTAATTAATTTATAACTGTTCGTAAAATAAAATAAATGTAAATAATATGTTACAATAGCTGTGTTTTCGACTTAACAATATCCGTTAACTCAGAAAAAAACTTTAAGTACACCGAAACGGGTTTGAGACAAAAACTAACACATTACTTTTCATATGCACATTAACTTTCAACGCGGATAATTATCAACGTTGAAATCTCAACGTTTATAAATTTTCACATCTAAATTAACTCCTTCGCGTTAATTCTTTTAAATTATACCGAGAATAATATAAATATTAGCCTTGTTTTCTAATCACTTGGATTTAATAAATCCAAAAAGTAGTTCTAAAAGCGCTCAACATATGGGATTTGATTCTCCCTATTTTAAAAAGAATTTTCTGTCCGACACTTCTTTCACCCTAATTTTTAATACCGAATTCGATGATGAAGGATTTTACTTTAACTTTTAATTATATTTTATATAAAACAGCGATAGACAGTCTGCCTTTTCAGTTTTATCACTTCAATTTATATTTTTAAACAATTGAAAAATTCCATTGCAATATTTAATATTCACTAATTGGATTTAATTAAATTACTTACAGTAGTATGAAAAATTGCCATTTCTATTTCAGCTATTTCTCCATGTCCAAGATGGAAAATATGTATTTGGTGAGGTGTAGTTTTTTTTTTCAAACATCCCAGGATGTTTCGGTTGCCAATCAGACCAATTCTGCAACTGGTTCCACTGCAACTGATTCCATGGAACTTGTTCCGGAACCAGTTTCAGGGATCTCATATGGAATGTATGTCGGTCGTAGAATGAATTTTAGAACTAGTTCCAGAACTGATTCTAGGGCAACCGGTTCCACTTTGGAGCTATAGAAGTGGTTGCTTTTGGGACAATTTCAAACAAAAATAATCGGTGTTAGAATTGACAGTAGAAGGGGTTGTAGAGAAAAAGCAGCTATTGTGCAACAGATTCTTTAGAACAGAAAATTTTCCTTGGATATTTCATAAAAAAAATTTAATAAAAACCTTTTATTTGTTAGTTTTTCAATTTTTTTGTTTCTCTTTTAATTTTTATTCGTATTGTTTTCTGACATTAAATTAATAGGCTGTTTCATATATTTGTGCTTTTATTGTGGATTTATTAAATCCAGCTTTTTTTTGGATTTAATAAATCCCCTTTTTGTATGAAAAATTCTAAATCCAGGTGATTAAAAAAACGGTAATTATTTGTTTAAATTTTTTTTATTATTGATTTAACTATGGTTTGTTCTCTCTGTGTACATATGATTTATATTAAATGTCAAATCAATTTTTAAACGTGTCCCATTTGAACACAACAAATAAAACTCACGATAACTTGCAGTAAACCATAAAAAAAACAATTGAGAAAAGGTTACAAGGTTAAACTTTTAAACGTCCTTCGCTGATTTTTTATTCTAATTTTTTATTATTTTTTTTTGTGTTTACAAACAAATATTTTATATCTTAGTATTACAAAAATTGTAGAATAGTAGATTACAAACCAACGAAAAAAAAATTGTTCAAATCGCACAAAAAAATATATTCTTCGTCTATAAATTTTTTTCTGCGCTTACCATATCCTTATCATGTTTTGTTTTGTCTGGGTTAACAATTTTTTTGTGAATATTTTTTCAGTATTTTCTCTACACATACGTTCATATTTATGTACATTTTGCTTAGACACCCAAAACAACAACATGCTGGGTGTAGAAAGTTGAAAAAAATACACAGTTGTTCTAACGAGCTAATATAAATTTTATAATAAAAAATTTATAAACAAAAACATTAAAGCAAATAAAAATTTTAAATCTATTTATTCCATGTAAGTTTATTTGACCTTTTTTCTGTTCTAAATACTTAGGGTCATATGCATAATCAATTGTAAAATTTATAAGTGATTTATAAAACAAATTTTTCAAACAAAATTTAATTTATAAAGGTGTTATAAGGTCTAAAAATTACTATGCATAAGTACTTTATTCTTCAGTATTGGTTATAATATCCCTACGGGAAATTTTAACAAACTGTCACCGAACTGGCCCCTTTATATGGAATAGACTGGTCACTTTTACATGGCGTTGTCATAGGAGGGGGAAATTGACCCCTTGTGACATGTCACAAGACAAATCCCAGGACAGGTCCCTGAACTTTGTTTTTTATGAGAGTTCAGTAACCTGTCCTAGGATTTGTTAAAAATTACTTAAAAATTATGCTGCAGAAAAAACTGCTAAACTGCAGATTTTTTTACAAGAGAACAGCAAAATTAAAACTGAACTGAATTTACAGAATTTTAGTTATATTTAGGCTAACTTTTAGTTAATTGAAAATAGCAAATTGCACTGTTTTTCTCATGAAAACCTCGGGCTCTCGTTGGATACCCCATAACTTATCAATCGCTCAAAAAAAGGCTCGCGTCGATTTGTGTAAGGGAATGATTAAGAAGTTCGACCGTGGTGCTTCAAAATCGTGACAGGTGACGAATCATGAATATATACGTATCAGCCGGAAACAAAACAGCAATCGACCGTGTGGGTATTCCAAGATGAGCGGAATCCAACAAAAGTTGTTCGTGGAAGAAGCACAGCGAAGCAAATGGTCGCCTATTTCTTCGGCCGAATAGGTCACGTGGCCACTGTTGCGCTTGAGCAACGTCGGACGGTCAATTCTGAGTGGTACACGACCATTAGTTTGCCGGAAGTCTTCGGAGAAATTCGTAAAACTAACCCCCAAAGACGAATGATTCTCAATCATGACAATGCGTGCTTTAACACATCTCGTCATACAGGTGAATTTTTGAGCAGTCAAAACATCGAATTGATGAGTCATCCTCCGTACAATCCTGACCTGGCACCCAATGACTTCTTTATGTTCCCGAATATCAAAAGTAAACTGCGTGGTCAACGATTTACGAGCCCCGAAGAAGCAGTTGAAGCGTTCAAAAACCATGTTTTGGAGGTTTCTCAAGAGGAATGGAAAAACTGCTATGACAAATGGTTTGAACGAATGCAAAAGTGTATTGATTATCAAGGGGAATATTTTGAAAAACAATAAAGCCATTTTTATTTGAAAATGTTTGCTATTATATGCTATTCCCGAAGTTTCCGAGGTTTCCAAAAAAAATTTTTTTCCGAAAGTAGGGGTCGCCATTTTACATTTTTCGTTATATCTTTGTCATTTACAGTCGGATGTTAAAGTATGACACATCGATGTTTTTCTCTCGAGGAGACCAGTGTTTTGCTCTAGGGCCATTGACCTCAAGTATCCCGTTCTAGTAGTTACCCATCAGATCTCAGTTGCTACCACCCTAATGTACTACCCTAATGCCAGAAAATTAAAGCTCGCAAAAAATCATTAAACTTTTGCTACGGAAGTTTTTCGATAAATCCAGTAGAAATTTTTTTGCCGAACGTAGGGGCGCCTTTTTAAATTTTTTTTCATTGGATTTTTCCTTCATAGCGAAACATTGGTCTCCTCGATGCAGAAAAAAATCGATATATCACACTTTAAAATACAACTTTAAATGCCGAAGCTATAACGAAAAATTAAAAAAGGCGACCTCTACGTTCGACAAAAATTTTTTTTTTAAATTGCCTTGTAAAAATACTTCATATTGGAGGGTGTATGGCGAACTTTTTTTTATAAGTTCGGTCTAATATACATATTTATAAAAATATAGAAATTAAAAATATTGAATTTAAGTAAATTATTTATAAATACAATATTAAAAAAAATTAATATAATAAAAAAATTTTTTTTTAAATAAAAAAATATTGGTCCCGCCGGGAACCGAACCCGCGACCCTCTAGTTGGAAATGCGAAATGATACCAAAATCACTTTTTACGATCAATTTTAGAGCAATTACTCTTTAGAAGCAATTCTTAAGTGATTTTTTGGATGTTGTTCAGAAGTATTTCTAAAAAAGCTGTAAAAATATACTAACAGATACTGATTTTTTCAAGTCGTTCAGAATTACTTCTAAAAAAGCAGTAAAAATACACTAACGGATACTTGTGAAGCAGTGGAAGAAGTAGTTTTTAAAGCAGTGCTTCCAATTTTTTTTTGCTGGCAATCAAATTAAATTTGGATTATTTAAAAGCAATTTTTTTTTACTGATAAGTAATTTTTAATATAACTTCATTGTTTTAGTAATTTGAAAACTTAATTTAAGTTCATACATTTTTTTGAGTGCAGTATAGGATTTTTAAGCTTTTTCGTTTTAGCGCTGAAGTAAGTTACTGCCATAAACACTTCACAGAGATCCTACTCTATTTTCAGTTAAACGTATAATAGTTTTAGTAATTAATACTATCATTTGTGTAATAGGTGCAAAATTAAAAAAAAAATTAAATTAAAAACCTAATTGATATCATCAATTTCAATTCTAGCCAGTGCCATAACTATTTGAAAAGGGAATATTACGAAGAATTTATTTTATTTATCAATTTTCAATAATATAAATATAATTACGTATTTACAAAACAAAATCCTCAATAAAAGTTTTCTTATTAAAAATAATATTATACATATTTTAAAATATTAATATCTACAAAAAACAGAACATGAAAAGTTCTCTGTTCTGATCCTTTAAAATCCCTTCATTTATCAATGGCTTAACAACAACACTCCCCCACCTCAAACTGCTAGAAAACTTAAAATTCACAGTAGAGAAAAAAGGCAAAAATTAAAACTACGTTTTCTATTGGCTTAAGAATAGGAGGTAAAATTAAAAAAACAAAAAAAAAATTGTGCATATAAATGCAATTTTTCAACACTTGGAGTAGATCCAAAAAATAAAATTCACATTTTTCAAAACAGAAAAAACAAAAAAGAACTAACAGCAACAAAAAGAACCATAACTAACGATTACGAAAAAACTAGGAACCCACGCACTAAAAGAGTTATATATAATGTTTAAAGCAGAGATGGCCAAATGTTGAATTTAGTATAAATATTTGTTGTACAGTTGGCTGTATATATATAAATTAAAAAACCAGAAATGCTAATAACTTTAAATTTGGCTATGTCGTCAGATTGTTGTTTGCTTTAGAGATTTTTGTTTGCCACAAATAATTTTTTATAACAATTAACAAATTTCAATTGAAACAAGGGAATTGGAAATTAAACAAGTGGAAGCTTTATAGGCGGCAGTGCTGACATTTTTATACCCTTCATAATGTCATTTAAAAACAATTTGCTGTTTTCCGTAGCAATTTTAAGAAAAAAAAGTTAGTGAAAAAATTTGCGGAAAAATATTCGGTCAAAAAAACAATTTTTATTTTTTAAATAAAAATTAAAAACCAACATTTTGACTCTTCTTGTATTGACTAAGAAGTAGGGTAAAAATAAAATTTGTATTTTACTTATACCGACGGTATGAAATACAAAAACAAAAAACTTTCATAATATTTCTATTGTTGGTTATGTCTTTGCAAAAGACTTCGAAAACATATTTTATTGTTTGCTCCATTATCATTTTGTTGATGCAGCAGATTACATTTAATATGAGATTTTGATGCTTCAAATTGCATTGCACTATTGCCACCACTTTCTAAAGAAAACTGAAGAAGGGGATCTGGAAAATCCCCGAAACGATCGTCTTTGCATTCCTGAAAGTGTAGAGGTTTTTGAAAGCACAACCTCTGTGAAGTATTTGTTAGGAGAATATCCTAATGAAGAAAATTAACAGTTTTTGAAAAAAAGTACTTATTATCCCAGTGTAGAAACGGTAATGACATGTCATTACTTTTTGGAGTACCAGTAATGACACCCACTTACCTTCTGCATTATTTTAAAACATATAATAATGAGTTACGGATAATGACTTATTTTTATCATTATTTCAAATACAAAATAATTTTTTAGATTTTTTTTTAAATTTTTTGAAATCTATTTTTAAACTCAATATTTTTTAAACACTGATAAGGATATATGTAACCACATATTTTTTGTATGTTGGCGAGTAAGCTTACTTGTGTGCAGCAGGTCAATTATATTTTTATCTATTAAATATTACATGTCGATATAGCTCAGATGGTAGAGCTGTTGACTGACAATCTGTAGACCCAGGTTCGATTCCCGCACCAGCAAATTTTATAAAAAAAAAAAAAATACAATAAAAAATATTTTTTTTTATATAATTTATTTTTTTGAAAATCTATTTTTAGAATCATTATTTTTGTCAGTACTGGTAAGCACATAGGTAACGATATATTTTTTGATTTTTCGTATGCTGGTGTGTAACGACAACTCATTATTTTTCGCGACATCCCCATATAAAGGTAATAAGAAATGTAATAACAAAAGTAAGTAGTTACCATTACCAAGTATGTAGTTACATAACCACATATCTGGTAATGATTTTCTACACTGGGATGTTAATTTATAATAAGGAAATTTGCCTCGAACTGAATTAATAATTTTCTAATTAATTGAAAAATCTTCAGGTTATGATAATTGCTGCCTGTAAAACTATCTTATTCTAAAGACGTTTTCCAATAGAAAGCCGTTACATTCTGGAGATTTTTCATATGGAAAATTCCTTTGACACCGAAAACTTTTTTCCTATGGAAAACCTCCCTGAATCTAAGAACTTTTATTTATAAAAACAAACCCTCCAATTCTGAACACTTTATCTTATAGAAAGCCCCTTACATTCTGAGGACTTCCTATAGAGAAAGCCCCCGTTTTCTAAAGCCTTTTCCTATATATTTATATACATTCGAGCACCCTTATGTGCAAAAGTATTATTTTTCCAACTCCACCCACATTTTAACCTTCTCATGACGGTTAGTGGTGTTTTAAGCGGTAAACATCAAAGTTTGTGTCAAAACTAAATTTTGAATGTCTCATTTAATTTTGAAGATCTGTAAGTACATATGCTCTTCTTCATATAATAGGAAATTTAGCATAGATTAAAAGCAAAATAAGTTTTCTTTTAATATTTCATCCACTCCATGACAGAAAAGCCAAAAACTGATTATGAGTTATAGATTTATTATATATGTGCAATAGAAAACCATGTGAATCTTCCATTTTAGGTATAGGATGCGTTCAGCAAACTTTTGTAAAACACTACGAGGTACATTTTTGTGGAACATTTTAACCCTCTAACTCTTCAATTAAAGGTATTTTTGGCCGCGTTTTGAGGGTTAAATAAGTTACATAAGTTCGCTGAACACATTCTATACCTAAAATGGAGAATTCACATGGTTTGCTCCTAAAATCCAGATTTCTGGGACTTTTGAGCGCCAATTCTGAATAAGTACGAAATTATACCTTGTACACATTTTAAGGTTATACTTATTTCTAGCATTGAACTTAGATTTGCCATTGTGATGTCTTCAGAGACCTATAGTAGAATTTCATGATAAATATTTTTGTGGAACATTTTAACCATCTAACTCTTTAATTAGAATGACTTTTTGGCGCCTTTTTAAAGAGGGGTATAGACGACCCGTAAGTTAAAGAGTTAGAGGGTTAATATGTTGCGCAAAAATATTTGTCATGAAATTCTACTATACACGCAGAAAAAAGAGATTGTTGGATATATTTACAGGCAATTATATATATGTTTATAAACTACTATACTTATGTTTGAGGTGTGTTTCCAATTATTTTATTTTTATCGTTATAATACGTATATCTCCAGGCAAACACTGTAATGTTTGAGTGTTAGTCATATTTTCCCACTTAATCAAAAATATATTTGCATTTTTATTTTATCATTATTATGTTTGTGGAGTGCAAATATAATAATGATAAATATATATATATTTGCCTGCAAACATTTATATATTTGCGAGTAGATATATTTCATATGATTCAAACATACAGATGTTTACAGGCAAAAATATTATATTTGCTGGCAAACATATTATATTAAAAACACGTCAAATATATTTTGACAGTTCTTCCAAACATATATATATCACCAGCAAATATGTTTCCTGTAGGGCGATTTTTTTCAGCGTGTAGGTCTCTGAAGACATCAAAGTTTAAAATTTACAACAAAGCCCCCATATGGGCCAAAGTGTTATTTTTTCACCTCTCCACTCATTTTCCGTTAGATTGGGCGTAAAAAATAATATCACCATGAAAATTGATTCTTTGGGATTAAAACAGGCCAGTCACCCACCGCTTTTAGCCCTAAAAATGGACTTAAATTAGTTCAAAGCATCTTTGCGCTATAACTGTTAAAGTAAAGGTTTTACAGAAAAATACTAAATGGGCATTTTTACAGGTAATAATGTGGGTAGCGTTTATCTCATACACACTTTTGACGCACAAAGTGATTTAAGTAGTAAAACACAAATTTTGACTTTAACTACTTAAATCACCGTGACGCGTCATTGATACGCACTGAGGTAAATTAACCATACTTATAGTAGGATTTCAGTTTCCTACTATACTAAACACTAATCTACCAAATTGAAACACTATCCTACTAAATTTAAACAAAATTTAATTAGAGTGTACACTAGAGTGATCCAAGCTTGTATGGAGTAAAATAAATTTTGGCTTTTTGACCGAGCTACCCCCTGGAAATTTTTATTTGGGTGTAAAACTACGTCCCCAAAAAAATTAGGATAATCGGACATCGGGAAGACGTGCCGCATCGACCCTGAAGCTTGGAACACAGATTACAAGGGAAAATATGACTTTTTGTGCATTTTCTCGAAAACATTGATATTTTAAATCCAATTCGAATTAAAAGCACTAAAGAATCGTGATTTGGCGTGAATTCTCATTGTAATAAAGCAATAAAAACTGAAATCGGTTAAAAATCAGCCGAGTTAAAGCAATTTCCCGAGGCAACTTATGTGTCGCAGGCCACTTTATCAAGAAATTCGAGTCCAAATTTTAAAATTTATTGGAATAATCTACTAAAGAAACATTTTTTTATTCTATAAGTTCCAAAAACTCAAATAAGAATTATTTTTTTATATTGCGTTTTGCTAACTCATTTTCAATTAGTGCCAAAAAGGTCGGAATTCTTAAACACTGTTTTCAAATCTACAATTATAAAATTTTTTAAAGAAGTTTTAAAAATTCAATGATTGGACTTTAAGGTTTTATTAAGAAAATATTAGAGATTAAAAACTAAAAAAATTGTAAGAATTCCTTTTTTCGTTTGCCTGCGGCAGAGATTTTCTTTGAGCGGGTTTCAAGAAAACAGCGATTTTTAGCATTTATTTAGCTTTTAGGCAAGTTTTTCTTATTTATTCTTTTAATTCCACATGATTTTTGCCGGAATATAACAATATAAGATTAAATACTTCAATCTTGAAAATTAGGGCTAAATATAAATAAATTAAATTGCCCATGTGTATGCTCAGAAGTCAAATTTGAGGAGATTTCAATTTTTTTAAACATATTAATTTAACAGATATTGCTGATTGCAATTCATTTTTAATTCATTTGAACTAATTCAAAATCAATTCAATTTATTTTAATGTGAAATGAAATGAATTTGCATAATGAATTGCAATTAATTTCCAATTCAAATGAATTTGCCAAAATAAATTGCAATTTATTACCCATTCAAATGAATTGAATTGATTTTGAATTAATTCAAATGAATTAAAAATGAATTGCAATCAATCAAAGTAAACATGGTGTTTGGAGTTTATTTCTTTAAATATTACTTATTTTGGTTTTGAAATACGCTGAACGACAAAAACACATTCAATATTCAAGAAGCAATTAATAATTTCATTGCAATTAATTTTTAATTTTTCTAATTAATTTGAATTAATTCAAAATCAATTCAAATGAATTAGAAATGAATTGCAATTCATTTTGCCAAATCATTTGAATTGGAAATAAATTGTAATTCATTTTGCCAAATTCATATGAATTGATTCAAATTTCATTCAATTCGTAATTTTTGTGCAAAGCATTAATTCAAAATTTTGTCAATTCAACGCATGAATGATTCGCGAATTTATTCAAAAATGACTGATTCATTTACAGCCCTGGTAGGAGGGTATAAAAACCTATAAATATTTGAACCAAATTGGGCTAGTTTTATAGTCAAACTTAAGAAGGTTTATGTCTTAAATATTTCTTAAGTTACAGATTTTGTTTGGAAATTTCGAACTTAAGAAATATTTAAGACAAAAATCGTTCTTAATTCTGACTATAAAACTGGCCCTAAGTTATAAAAATTAAAATTAAAGAAAGTACTTCTAACTAAATATCTTCTGTCTTATCTAAAAGTTTGTTCCTACCTGTTTCTAATATAAAAATGCAATTTTTGGGTGTGGCACACAACTACCATTCGCACGCTCACACATCCATGTGCATGTGCATTAGTTTTTGTTAGTTTGTTATGTAGTATATGAATGTGTGTGTGTCTGTACACAGCCATATGTATAACTGTGTGCTTCTGAGAGTGTGTCTACCATTTCTGTTGAATAGATACATAGAGATATAAAGATGTATAACAGATAGACAGTTAGTTATATGAACATTTAGCATGAATTGCTCCTAGCTAGATGGATAACTGGCTGTATATCAAGGTTGGCAACCGATACTGTTATAATACCGTTATCCGTTTCAAAACCCTTTCAAATTGACAACCGATACCGATACCAATACCGAAATTCTTGATTTAAAAAAATACCGGTATTCAAAAACCTTTTCCCTTAATACCGGTATCGTACCGGTATGGAAACGGTTTTAAAAAATTGTTTTTTTTCACGTTTTTAGCAAAAATACAAATTTTTTTAATATAAAATTGTTAAACAATTAAACTTTATTATCCATTGTTAATAGAAAATCGTGTTATAAATTCAAAGTGCGGTTATCAGCCTTTAGTTTGCATTGGCAACATTGTTTTTAATTTATTTAACTTCATAAATATTCTCTAACTTGTGACAAATTTAGTAAATATAATTTAATATATAAACTGGTTTCTTAAACCTTTGATTGAATTTACAGTTTCTTTTAGAGAATCCTTTTATTAATTTTATAAACTTTTTTTTTTTTATTTCATTATATGATCTCAATACAAATATAAAAAATTTGTAGTGAATCAACTTGTGTTCCGAAAATCAAAAACAAAAAAACACTCTAATATAGGGCCTATATTCTGCAAAATAACCATTGCTACTTTTTTGTAAGAGAGCATAACTTAAATGCCTTCATTCCCTTATTTTATTTAACGACGGTTATATATATATATCATTTTATACATCACTGGAAAGCTTATAAAAAAATAAATGATCTAATATGGAAATAAGTATGACATTTTATATAAAAAAGACGGAGTATGTAAAAAACGCATGTTTTTTAAACTTTTTGTATGGGAGCACATTTCAAATTTACGAAATTAAAAAAGAGTATATCACAGGATTAATATATCCATCAAAATATGAAGTTTGATGTACATATTTCCTATGTTTAGCACAGAAAGAGGCCTAAATTCTTTAAAAATGTACCAAAAAAGGTGTTTCGGGGAAAATTTTGGCAAACCTGATGTAGTGCGAATATCGAAAAACGCAAAAACACGTGTCCGCTTAAATTTAATAAGGAGTAATATATATGAATTCAGCAGACATAGCAATATAGTTCTCCATATAAAGTACCCAAAATTTTTGAAAATTTTAAAACAGCAAATTCGAAAGAGCAAAAAAGTACCAAAAAAAAGCTACCAGTGAAAAGCCCTCAAAAATTTCTTTCCAACAATACCACACTTGCACATGGTTTCTTTCGTCGAAATATCTTAAAAAGCAAAAAAACCTAAAAAGGACCCATTTTTGAACCCCTTTTTGGACCCTTAAAATTCCGAGGTGGCCGATAAGCTGAGACTGGTCGATCTTAGATTTTTTTTTCAATCACATATCCAAATTTCATCAAAATCGGAGTGTTTAGGCTGAAGTACTTCCGTTGTTAGAAATTTTTAATAACTTAAATACTTATCCTTTATAAAAATTTAATAAAATTGAGTTTTTTATAATTACCCGAGTAAAAATAGTTATATATTGTCATATATAATGTGATTGGGTTATATCTGACAATGAATGGAGTAACATTAAGACACATATCATTATATACAACTGCATCTGATATTATTTTTTCAATGAATTTTTTGTATGGTAAATGATGTTATTACATATCCCCAAGTCTGACTCCATATATAACTACATAAGCCATATAAAACTAATCAAAATATATGTAGTGACCGATATGATTATATATTGTTCGATACTAGGTTATATAACACTGTATGTGTCGTCACACTAAAAATATATTCTTGTAATTTTATATAACTTTCTATATAAATAATCCCATAGAAATTAATATTTAGTAGTCTGCAAATTAAGTACCTAATTTCGTAAAACACTTGGGTGAAGTGAAGGGAACTTTAATGTAAATTGTTTTTGTAACAAAAACAATTTCTATAGAAATAACGCAACACTTCACTGAGGTGTTTTACAAAATTACCCCCTAAGAGTTAATTACTCCATAGCCAAATAATTTCCACGTGATTTTTTTGCATGTAAAATCATGTTAAAAATCATTCAACTAAATTTTTATTTTATGTTGTAAAATTTGGGCCTTTAAAATTGTTCAAACTATGCAAATTTCAATGTCAATTTAAATGTTTGCATAAAAAGTATACCTACTATCAGACAAAATTATATAAAAATCAAATATTTTTATATCGAATTAGATATAATATGATGTCCTGGATATGGACAAATCTCGGATCAAACTGTATCAAATTATATCTAATTTTTTATAATTAGACACATGTAGATGACCCATTTTTCGGATCAAGCTGTATGTGGTTGTATATGGGGACTTATCAAATAAGATATAATTATATATGATACCATATTAAGATTTTTACACGGGTAAGAACGTTTTTTTTATATTTTTGTAAATTTTTTCAATAATACCGGTATATACCGGTATTAATGTTTCGGTATCGGTTATACCGATACCGAAATGATTAAAATACCGTTACCGATACCGATACCGAAACAAATAAAAAATCGATACCAATACCGATACCTATACCGTTATTCGTTTCGGTTGCCAACCTTGCTGTATATACAGTTAGATGCATGCATCATGTGCATCAACTTTGTGTATACAAAAAAAAAAAAAAACTAGACAGACAGACAAATAGCAACATAGATGCAATTGATAGTTCGAGTCCTGTCCTAAAAACTGCCATTGAGTTTGAGTAAGAAAAACAAACCAGAGTAAATCCAGGGGAAATCTGATTATTTTTAATATTTTTTAGACACCACTATGCAAGAACCCATCCCGACAACACATATTACTACTCAGTTGTGTAGTTTACTATGTATTAGTGCGTTTTATGTTCTATCATGATGATGTTGATGTTGTAGTAGTTAGGTAACCTCTTCCTTTTTTCGTCATCCTTACAAAACAAAAATGCACTATAGATAAAAGCGGAGTTTCAAAAGAATGAACTCCATAAATTTTGCTTAGATTTTTTGAAACAGCTTGTTACCTCTTAAGAAAGTTCTCACACCCAGAAAAGAGATTAAGTGTTGATAATCGAATTTATTGTACGAAGGTATCTATAGTTGATCTTTTAATTGGTAAATGAATATTTTCTGTTAGATTTGAGATCATGCAAGTAAACTACAGACAATAAAAATTAAAAAAAAAATCGATAAAGCCAGCAGGATAGAATACGTATTTTTGGGAACCGCTACAGATCCATCTTCAGTATCCATGCCTTTGTGGCCCAGCAAAATCTTTCATTACCAAATAAGTGGTTATATAATGAAACTAAAATTTTTTACTGCTTATAATTCGGCGTCAGTACTAGTTATTTTTGTTAGACGAAGGCGTATTTATAAGCAGTCTAGCTTACGCGCGACTACTTATTTCATTTCAAATATAATTTGATATTGGTATCTACTTATTTTTTAACCACTAATAAGTAGATGAGTAAGCCTTATTTTTTAACAACTCGTAACCACTTATTTGTTAACTGCTTATTAGCACCCGAATAACTAATTATTTTGGTAACTACTTATTTTATATATTTTTATAATGCAGCGGGTAAGGGGGTGCACAAATTTTGTATGTTTTTCGCGCAGCGAATATGGACAACTACTTACAAAAACTACCTTGTCGAACAAAACTAATGAGTTTTGACACCTAATTATATGTAGTAGACCCTAATTCTACTGCTTATTATTTGGATATTAGTAATGAGCACCCATTACTGAGATTTTGCTGGGTGGGTTAATAATAAGCTACCGCAAATACAACGCAATTAGACTAATATCAACGAAATTTTAACAGTTTTATTTTGTTAGTACTATTTTTGGTTTGAACTTTAATTCTTAAAGTATTCTATTCAACTCTGAATCACAGATTCATTGAAGGATAACGAACCGTTAATTTTAAATTTTAACCTACAACATAAATCCATGGTGCTAGTAAACAATTAGGCATATTAAATTTAATTTTCACTGTACCTAGTGTGTTGGGATGTATGAAGGTATGTATAGTTGATCTTTGAATGGGTAAATGATTTGAGATCATACAAGTAAACTAAAGAGAATAAAAATTAAAAAACTTCGATAAGAATACGTATTCTATCATGCTAGTCATATCGAATTTTTTAAAATTTCTATTCTAAATAGTTACACTGTGAGACAAATGGTAGGGGTCAGTGATGGGGAAGGGTTCAAACTACCGGAGAAAGTTATATCGGTAAAAAAGAAGTTATACGTGTCCCGGCGTTTCGCTGAGTCACCCCTAGGAATCGAGATATATCGATTTGACCTTTGGTGGTCTTTTTTTTGAAATAACTCGAGAACCACTAGTCCGATTTTGCTCAAACAATTTTAAAAAAATTAAAAATTACAATTCCTTTAATCTGTTCATATAACGTTTTGCCGGTAAAAATAAATGTATGAAGAAAAAATATTTTTTGCCTAAAATATTAAAAAAAAGTAATAAACAAAAGGTTATTGATTTTTATGGTAGCGGTAACAAACATTTATTTTTACCGGCAAAACTGTTGAGTATATAGAAAAACGTTATATGAACAGATTAAAGGAATTGTAATTTTTAATTTTTTTAAAAATATTTGAGCAAAATCGGACTATTGGTTCTCGAGTTATGTCAAAAAAAGATATATCTCGATTCCTAGGGGTGACCCAGCGAAACGCCGGGACACGTATAACTTGTTTTTGACCGATATAACATTTCCCGTTGGTTTCATCCCATCCCGATTTTGACTGTCGCATAGTGTTATTTAAAAAATAAAAAAATGTACTTGAGTTTTTAAAATTCTTGTTTAGTTTATATTTGTTTTTAGTAATATACTCTTAATTTGCAAATAAAAATCAGAAAATTGTATTGTATCTCCAATACACAAAATTATAATTATTGGAGGAACGTTTGGAATATTTACTTTAAATTTCAAGAATATTGAAGTTATTACACATTTTTGTTTTATAATCGAAAAATATTTACATATATCTTCGGAAACGAAATTTGAGGGTATATGGCCATATATGATCATATATGAGCATACGTGAATCATATGTAAGCATACATGGTCATATATGAACATGTACGGTCATATACCCTCAAATTTCGGTCATATACCCTCAAATTTCGGATCCGAAGATATATGGAAATATATGAGATGATTGAACTATGCATTGACGCATATGATCATGTATGCCCATGTATGATCATATACTAGTCAATGTGTGGACATGTATGTTTATATATATTTCGATTTTCACATCGGTATAAATATTTTTTTTACAGATCTTAAAAAGATTAAACCATTTTGTGTCAACAGCATCATCAAATTATGTTTTCAATTAATAGTATTTTAAATATATAATTAGATATCGTAATATATAATAATTTCCTTGAAGTTCTGAATTTGAGTTCCTCCAGAGCGAAAATGATTTTGTTTTTTTTTTTTTTTTGGAAATATTCCACATAAATTTTTGGCAATATTCTTATTTTTTTACTCCTACTTTTAATACCAACAAAACAACTTTTGAAAGAGTGTTGAATAAAGTATTTTTTTTCCAAAGGATTGCTAGGTGTATACATGTCATACCTTATTTAAAAGACATTTGTACTACCTTTTCAACAACATGTATATTTAAAGTGTTTTTTAATCACCTGGATTTAGAATTTTTCATACAAAAAATGGATTTATTAAATCCAAAAAAAAAAGTTGAATTTAATAAATCCACAATAAAAGCACAAATATATGAAACAGCCTACTAATTTAATGTCAGAAAAAAATACGAATGAAAATTAAAAGAGAAACAAAAAAATTTAAAAACTAACAAATAAAAGGTTTTTCTTAAATTTTTTTTATGAAATATGTTTAAAAAAAAAACTACACCTCACCAAATACATATTTCCCATCTTGGACATGGAGAAATAGCTCAAATAGAAATGGCAATTTTTCACTCTACAGTAAGTAATTTAATTAAATCCAATTAGTGAATATTAAATATTGCAATGGAATTTTTCAATTGTGTAAAAATATAAATTGAAGTGATAAAACTGAAAAGGCAGAATGTCTATCGCTGTTTTATGTAAAATATAATTATAAATTAAAAGTTAAAGTAGAATCCTTCATCATCGAATTCGGTATTAAAAATTAGGGTGAAAGAAGTGTCGGACAGAAAATTTTTTTAAAATAGGAAAAGTCTAACTCCATCTGTTGAGCACTTTTAGAAATACTTTTTGGATTTATTAAATCCAAGTGATTAGAAAAAACGGCTATTGTTCTTATCCCATTATTAATTTCGCAAATACACACTGTTGATATTTCGACTTTTGAGCCATATAAATCGGGGCCTAGACCCTCCAGCACACATTTTTTGATCTTCTTTCTTTTTTTTTTTTTTTTTTTTGAAATGAAATAAATATTTTTTTGTTCATTTTTTTTAAATTTTATTAAAATTTTAATTCCAAATATATCATAGGATAAATTTTGATCTCAAATTATCCAATTCGACCTACCAAAATTAGCTTATCCGTTTTTATCTAATTGGATCTTAATTATTACCATGGAATATTTTGGGATCTATCAGGGTCTTAATTTGATATTATTCGATCTCCCAATTTTGAGATCTAATTTAATCCTGTAATATATTTGAGGCATCTTTTTGGATATTACTGGATACCTCAATTTTGAGATGAACTTGAATAAGATGAAATGTCGATGTATATAAAATGAGATATGACTACATATGATAGATATAATGTTTTTTTTGATCGGTCATAGAAAATTTGTACACTTGTTGAACCGCCCGCAGATGTTTTTCCAAATACTTAAAATTTAGAGAAATTCAAGTCAAACTTTCACAATTACTACTTTGTCATAGGAGAGCGAATTTACCAGCAGACAAGTGCTGGTAAATTCGGTTACTTTTCAATACTCGATACTACTCGATATTTTTAATTTGGATACTCGATACTACCCGATACTTTTAACGGTTTTCAAATTTGGAATTTTTAAAAATTTTTTAATAAAATTCTTCGAAAATGTTTACGTGGATTCAATATTTAAATTTAGAAACATATTTTTAAACTTTTTCACCAACTATTCATTGCGTTTTTTAAAGTTTTCAACATATACTTTTAAATATTTTACTTCTATTTTTTTTTGCAGAGTTGTAGTTTTGTGATAAATATTTTAGCGGAGTCAAATTTGTAAGTATTTTGTCCATCCAAAATGCAACTCTAAAAATATCGAGTAATAGTTTTAAGTTTCGAGTACCAAAAAAAAAAACAAATACTCGCTACTCGATACCCACTACTCATATTTTTACCAGCACTACTAAAGAGGCAGCTATACAATTCAATATTTGTTCAATAGTTTTTTTTACAAGTGCATAAAAAGCAATTTGTCATCATTTTTATTTTATTTATTTTTAAAAATTTTAAAATTAAATCGAACTTGCAGCCCTCTACACAGGCTATGACTCGTAGCATCACCTCTTAACTAGATGCACCACGATCGGCACAGCGTAGAGTGTGTCTAATTGAAGTTTTGTCAATCACAGCCTACACAATGTATGTCTGTAATCAGAAGACATACATCTCTTAATTATAATGTTTTTCTCCTTGTCACAAGTAATTATCACATTATGATGCCGTTTATTCACATGCAATAGTTGGATACCAAGTGTTGATCGGAGAGGTTGTGGTGTATCTGGTAAAAAGGTGATGCTACGAGTCATAGCTTGTGTAGAGGGCTGCCGATACATTTCCCGGTCATGGCATACACAAAAAGATTTTCATATAGAGACAAGTAAACTAACCATTGATGAATCTTGGGGTGAGAAAAAAACTGCGGCAGTCTAGTGATTCCCTTGTGTCTGTTAAATTTTTCAATAAAAATAATTTATTCTTCTTTTTACTGTAAATGAGCTTTAGAAAAAATTCTTTATTAATTAATTCTAATATTAATTACGGTTGTTCTACACTGATAGAATCTTCGATCATACTATTAATGAATCGATTTCATTAATCTGAATTCATTGATTTAATGAAAAATGTTCATTGAATTAATAAAAAATTCATTAATTTAATGAATTTTTTCATTATATATTTTCAATTAACCCGTAAAATATGATATAACTTGTATAATTGCTTTGAATTTGCTAATTACTAAAATAGATATATGTTGCAGTTATGAACGCTAGGGTTGCAAACTGAAATTATTTAAATATAAAAGTCCAAATAATGACATCATTTTGTTTTGGCTATTTAGATCAATCGGTAACGCGGTATTGTTTACATTCTGGTGATTGCAGGTTCAAGTCCAGTTTAGGGAGATGTCAAAAACGTTATAAAAACAAAAAAGAAATGTATGTACAAATAAAAATTAATAAAATAATAATAAATAATAAATAAAAAAAGTTACGCAAAAAAAAAAAAATTTTTTTTCAATTAGTTTTCATTTAATGAATACGTTTCATTGATTTAATGAACGCATTCTTTGGGGACTTTTCAATGAAAAAATCATTGGATTAATGAACAAGTTCATTAATACTATGCACAAAATTCTATCAGTGTATGCGACGGTTACAAACACTTAACGTAAGGAATAAATAAATGTTCAGAATTGCTGCCAAACAAGCTATAAAAATATATTAACGGATACTGTGGAAGCAATGAAGGATGTGATTTTTCTCAAGCTGTTTAGAACTACTTCCAAAAAGGAAGTAAAAATACACCAACGGATACTTTGTAAGCAATGAAAGAAGTGATTTGTAAAGCACGATTTAAAATTGTTTTTGCTGGGATATTACTGATGTAAACATAATGCATTACCGTACGATAGTAAACTCATAGAAACAAATCAGTAAAAATAGAAGAAAAAGCAACTAAAAATTAGTTAAAAATTACCTGGCAGAAAAAACTGCTGAAATTAGTAGATTTTATTCTAAATACTACACCTTTTGCAACTGTAATTCAGAAAATATCAATTGAAATTCAGAATTTCCATTTGAAATTCAGAAAATATCAATTGAAATTCAGAATTTCCATTTGAAATTCAGAAGACATCAATTGAAATTCAGAATTTCCATTTGAAATTCAGAAAACATCAATTGAAATTCAGATTTTCCATTTGAAATTCAGAAAATATCAATTGAAATTCAGAAAATATCATTTGAAATTCAGAAAATGTCATTTGAAATTCAGAAAATATCAATTGAAATTCAGAAACCGTCATTTGAAATTCAGAAAATATCAATTGAAATTCTGAAAATGTCATTTGAAATTCAGAAAATGTCAATTGAAATTCAGAAAATATCATTTGAAATTCAGAAAATATCATTTGAAATTCAGAAAATGTCATCTGAAATTCAGAAAATATCAATTGAAATTCAGAAAATGTCATTTGAAATTCATAAAATGTCAATTTAAATTCAGAAAATATCATTTGAAATTCAGAAAATATCATTTGAAATTCAGAAAATGTCAATTGAAATTCAGAAAATATCAATTGATATTCAGAAAACATCAATTGAAATTCAGAAAATATCAATTGAAATTCAGAAAATATCAATTGAAATTCTATTGATATTTTCTGAATTTCAAATGACGATTTCTGAATTTCAATTGATATTTTCTGAATTTCAATTAATGTTTTCTGAATTTCAATTGATATTTTCTGAATTTCAAATGATATTTTCTGAATTTCAAATGATATTTTCTGAATTTCAATTGACATTTTCTGAATTTCAAATGATATTTTATGAATTTCAATTGATATTTTCTGAATTTCAAATGACGGTTTCTGAATTTCAATTGATATTTTCTGAATTTCAAATGACGATTTCTGAATTTCAATTGATATTTTCTGAATTTCAATTGATATTTTCTGAATTTCAATTGATGTTTTCTGAATAATAATTGATATTTTCTGAATTTTAAATGATATTTTCTGAATTTCAAATGATATTTTCTGAATTTCAATTGATATTTTCTGAATTTCAAATGATATTTTCTGAATTTCAATTGATATTTTCTGAATTTCAAATGGAAAATCTGAATTTCAATTGATGTTTTCTGAATTTCAAATGGAAATTCTGAATTTCAATTGATATTTTCTGAATTTCAATTGATATTTTCTGAATTACAATTGCAAAAGGTGTAGTAAAATAAAAACAGCAAAAAGAAGACTGTTAAATTTACAAAATTTTAGTTATATTTAAGTTAACTAAAAATGACAAATTTTACTGTAAAATCTGCACAAAATTTTGCCAAATATTAGTAGACTAAAGATAGAAAAAATAAACTGTTATATCTATAAAATCTTTGTTATTTCTAACATAAATTTAGTCGAATGCAAATAGCGGTCTGACCTGCTAAAATCAGCAGAAATATTTTGTAAATTTCTGTTTCCCAAAGGCTTGATTTTAACTTGCATTTAAAGAAAAATAGATAAAAAAAAAGCTTTGAAAATTTTAATTTATTTTTGTGAGTTTTTAGGCTACTAATTATTTAGCAAAATTGTTTGCTGATTTTAGCAGGTTAATTTGTTATTTTCTATTAAGAAAAATTAAGCTCAAATAAAACTAAAATTCTGTATATTTAACAGTTTTATTTTTGCTGTTCTTATCTTACTAATATATAACAAAAATAACCTCCTAATTTCAGCGGTTTTTTCTGCAAGGTCATTTTGAAGTAATTTTTAGTAGTTTTACAAAAATTTTTTATTATTTTATTGTCTCGTTGGAGCATCGTCGGAATGTGGGCTGTGTAACACTGTTCCATCGTTACAGCCATGAAAACTTATCGACAAAAATATAAATTTTATCATTCTAAACCAAAGTTTGACCAAAAAGGATTATTCAGAATTTCTTGTTGCGTCTCTAAGAAATTCTATACAGAAAGTCTTCATTCCTTAAATCTCTGTATGCAACGATGAAAATTTCTTTGCAACAACTACACTAGCAACAACAGCAACAAAAGATTTCTACTATACATATTCAGTTAGTGTGTTTTATAACAACAACATTCTATAACACACGCCCAAAGTACTAACAACTACAGTAGTGAAGTTTTTTTTTTTCTTGTTTAACAACAAAAATTTATAAAATTTTCTGTACTGTACCATATTTGAATGTTGTTGCTGGAACTTGCAAGTAGTATGCCTGCATGTTGCTCCGTATTTTGAGTTGATTTCTTGTTGTTTTTGTCTAGTACGTAGTAGAAGTATATATGCCATGATTTTAAAAAGGACATTCACACACACACACACACACACATTTACATACACTCACACTCTTACACAGATGTATTGAGTTTTTGTTGCTGTTTGCAAAAATTCAAAAAACAACCAAAACAAAACGAGATGCAAAATAACAACTAACTAAAAAAAACTAATGCGCTAGAAAGAGAGAAATTATTAGAATTTCGTTATAACTTATATACTACAACAACAAAAGCGCCAACAACATGCTTTTAAAACAAAATTGTTTTACACAATTTTCTCTGAATATTCTCCTTGTCCTGGAACATTATGCGCCTTTTTCTACTACTATGAGTTTGTGTGTGTGTGTGCGTGTGTAGTTTTATGTAAAAATGTGTGTAAAAATATTCGTATATTTTGAGTAAAATTTCATATTGAGCATTGTAAGCACACACAAGTTCTGTGTGTTGCACGTATAAACAACATCGATTGTATTAGGGTGTTTGTTCTTATTATTTGTTGTGTACAAAAGATGTTCATTCTACTAAATCATACCCCAAGATTTTATACATAAGACTTTTATTTTGGGGGAGAAAATATTTCGGAAAAAGAAGAAGAAATTTAAAAAAAAGGAGTGCAAAATATAAGTGAGAAAATGTGAAGTAAGTGAAAAAAAATATATAAAAGAAAGTGTTAAATAACGAGATAAATATGAGATAAATTCAAACTTATAAGATAGTAGCTTAAGATCGCATAATAGCTCAAAGGATCTTTTAAATCATCCAGCAAGAAAAAAGTGGAAGGAATGCTTTGCAAATCACATCTTTAATTGTTGCAAAAGTATCCGTTAGTGTATTTTTAATATTTTTTTAAGTAATTCTGAGCAATTTCTAAAAAATCACTTCTTTCATTGCTTCCAAATTATCCTTTAGTATATTTTTACTCCTTTTTAGAAGTAATTCTGAATAACATCCAAAAAAATCACTTAATTATTGCTTCTAAAGTATTATTACTCTAAAAGCAATCCTAATATACCGTTTATTCCCAAACAGCTCACGGGTTCGAATTCTGGCGAGACCATTATTTTTTTTTTTTTTTTTAATGTTTATAATTAATTTGTGTATATTAAAATTTTATGTGTAAATTCACAAATTCTTAATAAAGTTATAGGACGCTTACAAAACAAATTTTTCATACAAAATTTATTTTATTAGCCTTCTATAATTTCACAAAGCATTTATGAATTTACACATTTAAATATAAATATACTAAAAATGTGGAAAAATTGCTTCTTATGTACTTGTGAAAAAGTACTGAAAAAATATTAAATTGCAGAGCACCTTTTGCAGTTCTTTAATAATTTCTTTTATTCAGTCATAGAAATAAACCTGTAAATATAGCAGAAAAAGCTACAAAAAGTTATTTAATAATTACATTGCAGAAAACACTGCCGAAACAACAGATTTCTTTTTTAAAGCAAGATAAGAGCAATAAAAATCTTATATTTACAGAATTTCAGTTATATTTGAGTTAATTGAAAATAACAAATTATACTGTAAAATCTGCAGAAAATTTCGCTAAATATTAGTAAATTAAAAACAACAAAAACAAGCTGTTATATCTATAAAATTTTTGTTATTTTTAAGCTAAATTAAGTTGATTGCAAATATCAGTCTATCCTACTTAAATCAACAAAAATATTTGCTAAAAACTAGTAATATTTTTAAGGAAATTACAACAGATGTTTTCAATAAGTTTGATTTGTTTTTAAACAATTTAACCAACATATTTCTTAGCGCTCAAAAATTACGACTCATAAAAATTCTAAAATATAATAATTTCCAGAGTGCTAAAATTTTAAATCCATAATTTGGACATACATTTGTCATAAAAGTGCACCCAGAAAGACGCTTCATCGGCTTTACTTAATCTTAATGTACGCTGGCAATTCATAATGTCACTTCCTGCAGACTCCTGGAACGAAATTTGTAGATTTAGAAAATCGTTAATTAAAATCAATTTGATTATAAGAAACAAACAGTGAATGTTCAATTATTATTTTAAGTGTACACTTGTTGTGACGGCAAATTATTAATCAGGAGTTTTGCGGATATTCGTAGATAAAGGGCTAATCACAACTAGAATGGTAAAGATCGCTACAATTTCTATACCCATGTGAAAATCGAAATATATATAAATATACATGATCATACATTGACTTGTATATGATCATGCATGGGCATACATGATCATATACGTCCATACATAGTTCAATGTATGACCATACATCATCTCATATATTTCCATATATCTTCGGATCCGGAATTTGAGGGTATATGGAGGTATATACTATATATGTGATCATATAAGCGCATACATGAATCATATATGAGCATATATGGTCATATATGAACATGTGCGGTCATATACCCTCAAATTTCGGATCCGAAGATATATGGAAATATATGAGATGATGTACATATGGTCATACATTGAACTATATGATCATATATGCCCATGCATGATCATATACTAGTTAATGTATGATCATGTATGTTCATATATATTTCGATTTTCAAATGGGTATATATATTTTTTTTTATTTTTAATTCCACAATTTTCTTGAGCTTAAGGTTTGTTTTTTTATATATAAAAAGTTCTTTATTTCCGATATTTCGCTACTCCATTGTGTAGCATCTTCAGGAAATAACAATTAAATTAATAAATTAACAAATTATAAACAATTTGAAAGCTTGAAAAAATTTGAAAAGCAAAATAAATTTTTTCAAACTTTCAAATTGTTTATAATTTGTTAATTTATTAATTTAATTGTTATTTCCTGAAGATGCTACACAATGGAGTAGCGAAATATCGAAAGTAAAGAACTTTTTATATATAAAAAAACAAACCTTACGCTCAAGAAAATTGTGGAGTTAAAAATTAAAGAAGAAGGTTAAATAAACGACAAGAATTCATTTATTTTTTTTTTATATAAAATGACGCCATGCCATCCGGCAATTTCTCCTCGTAATAGAATCTATTCTATTTTCATCGCGACGCACTAACGAAACTCAAAATATTTGTCAAATTGTTGCCATATTTTTACCTAAATAAGGATTACCTATCAGAACAGAGTTGCAAAAATTCATATCAGAGTTGCAAAAAATCGTTCTTTGTTTACATGAAACCAATATTTTTGACAGAAAAAAGATAATTGAAAATAAATATATGTACACCCAGAAAACATATTCGGAGCTGACAATCCCATTTGTTGCCAATCGAATGGTTCAGTTGTATCAAATGAATTTTTGGGTCTTGGCTACCGAATTATTCTTGATACAACTGAAATTCTGTTGCCATAGTCAAATTAGTCCTGTCTAAATCGGTTTTCTGTTGCCACAACTGAAAAATTCGGCTACCACTACCACAACCGAACCACGCGATAGGCTACAAATGCGGTTATCAGAACTGAGTCTGTTTTCTGGGTGTAATTTTCCACAAAAAAGTAAAATTGAAAAGAATAAAATGAAGAACAACAAGAATTAATGCAAAACTAATTGAATTCGTGAAAATTATGACAAAACAAATACAATAAATTTTTCGTTTTTCCTTCCTTTTTTCTAAAAATGTTGACTATCGATTATCGCTTAATTCAAATTCATTCCGACGACTTTTGTTGTCGTTAGTCGACAGCCGACCCTGTTGTGATGAATAAAGGTCTACATGAATGCGTTTAAAATGGGCTGTGAAATAGTGTTGGTAAATTCGGGTACTTTTGAATACTCGATACTACTCTATATTTTTAGTTTTTTTTTTTTTGTTAAAGAAAAGCAACTCTCAGGAAATTCTTCCTATTAATTAACGTGTTGCTTCCTTTGGAAAGGGGATAGAGGAGAAGTGCAAAGTGGTGAAAGATGAAGGGCTTCAAATATGACAACACTGCAATTGCGCGAGATGTTGAATCTTAGAACAGTTGTTGCGCGCCATCTGATGAAGAGTTGGCGGACTTTGTTGAAGCTTTTTAGTTCATAGCCCTGTTATATTATTTTACTTCGGTGGGGTTAAGTGCTATGGGAACACCGAAGGAGGACGCTGCGATATGTATGAGGGATAGAAAAAACGCACGCATATTATTATTTTTCATAAATTGATGTTGCCTTGGTTGGGGCTCGAACCCGCAACCTTACTTGTAACAGTCCAACGCGCTAACCATTACACCACAGCGCCCCCATTTTTAGTTTGGATACTCGATACTACTCGATACTTTTAACGGTTTTCAAATATGAAATTGTTTTAAATTTCTTAATAAAATTCTCTAAAAATATTTGCGTTGATTCAATATTTACATTCATAAACATAGTTCTAAACTTTTTTTCATAGCTTTTTAACATATAAATAAATATTTTAATTTAGATTTTTTTTTTAGCAGAGTTGTAGTTTTGTGTTAAATATTTTAGCAGAGTCGCATTTTTGTCTTTAATATTTTAGCGGAGTCACAATTTTATATCTTTTTTGCGTCCAAAATGCAACTCTGAAAATATCGAGTAGTAGTTTTAAGTATCGAGTACCCAAAAAAAAAGACAAATACTCGAGACCCACTACTCATATTTTTACCAGCACTACTGTGAAACATTCACTACACTTTTTGCAATTCAGAAATCTTTAACTAAAATTCAAAGAATATCAATTTAAATATTTAAATCATTAATTAAGATAGATGTTAGGTTTTCTGAATTTTAATTGATATTTTCTGAATTTCAATTAATGATTTCTGAATTGCAAAAAGTTTAGTAAATGTTTCACAGCCTGTTTTAAATGCATTCATGCAGGCCTTTGGTAATTAATTTCTAAGTTACCCACTATTAGTTGTGAAAAATTTGAGTTTTGCACTTAAATTTAACAAAATCAGATTGTACACTCAAAAATTAAGTTAATAGAAAAATTAGTAAAACATCTAGTATATCAAGTATACTAGTATTCATTTATAGCGCGGACCACAACCAGATAGACAAAATGTAGATATCACAGCTTATATGAATGTAGTACAGACAACGGAAATGATAATTGAAAAAGAAAAACAACTGTACATAATTTCTGGATTTAAATTTTCAGTAAATAAATTTGCTAAAGCAATAATAAATAATAATAAATTTTTTGTTTTAGCTAAAACAATAATAAATAATATCGACAAATTGTTAGTAAAACTTTTGCTGAAATTACCAACTTTTCTGCAAGCACGCTTTTGAATAAAAATTTGCAGACACAGCAATATTTCTTGCTGACTCTACTGACTGTTTTTTTTTAAGTATGTATATATAAGTTTTACCCTTAATTTAAAAATGCTGTTATTACTCGATTTTTATTATTGGCATCTTAAATTATAGCTAAGAGCTTTGGCTTTTAAACAATAATACCAGCATTTCAATACGTCAACTTCTTTGAAAGTTATAGATTTTTAACCGCCTTTTATGAAAATGTACCACCGCCTGCATAGTTATGATTATAATTGTGCCGATTCTAAAGTTTTCAAAATGTCTGTATTCTCAGCAAAAAAAATCGCAAGTACTGCTTTACAAACTACTTCTTTCAATGCTTCACAAGTTCCCGTTAGTGTATTTTTACTGCTTTTTTAGAAGTTATTCTGAACAACTTCAAAATTTCACTTCTTTCATTGCTTTCAAGGTATCCGTTAATACATTTTTACAGCTTTTTTAGAATTATTTCGGAATCACATCGAAAAAATCATTTAAGTACTACTACTACTAATACTATTTTTGCTTCATCATTGGACTCTTCACACACATTACTTTTCCAAAAGAAAATTCATAAATTTTTCGTCAAATTATCGTTGTATGATTCTAGTGATCATAATATTATTACTGGAAATATATTAATGTCTTATTTCAATCATAACATGATGCTTTTTTCTTTCCTATAACAAAATTCATAAATTTTTCGTCAATGCATAATTCCGCTTGAAAGTTAAAAAAAACGTCATATTTTTAACAATATTCCCAGGCTACAGTCATACCACTGACTCTAGTGTAATTTTTATTAATTTTACAACTGATAGAATTATCTTCACTTCAGTAATCAATTTCCTCATAGTTGGAATGAAAATTGTAACTGGAACTCATCCATTGAAACTTTTCGTAGAATCTATGAAACAGGTTACATTAAAGTCAATGTTTAAGAAAAGTTTATAAAATTAATGAAACTTTTTATAACATGGAGAGATCATTCCGCCAATGAATAAATCATTCAGCCAATGAAGAGCTTCATTCAATCTATGAAGCAATTTCATTTATTTATTATTTATTATAGTTGGTTGTTGTCGCTGCTAAGCTGAAGTAGACAAATAAAAGGTATTTAGGAAATGTAAAAAGCCCAATAAAGTTGTAGCATATTCTACGGATGTACAAAATATATCTAATAAAAGTTTTTATTAAATTAAAAACTTTTATAAAATTTTATAATAAGCTTAACTAAATTAATAAAATTCCTTATTAATTAGTTGATCTTTAAATTAATTAATTAGTTGATCTTTAAATTGGTAATTGAATGGTTTTTGTTAGATTTCAGACCATTTAAGTAAATTACAGACAAAATTAAAAAAATTCCATAAGGCCAGCCAGATAGAATACGTATTTTCGGTTTCCGATACATACCCATCTTTAGTATCCATGCCTTTATGTTTTAATAATTGATAATGATCTAGTTATATTGACTGCGAAACAAATAAACACTCACAATATATTTACCATAACCGATTGAGGTTTATATGAAAAGTAATAGGTAAAGTCTGTTTTCAATTGAAGAATCAATTAAAATATATGTAAAAATATTGGGTAACTTTTTTTATAAGTCAATAAAAAACAAACTACAAAAAATACGTATCGTCCGTAGGAGTTGATATTTTCAGTCAAATGTTCTATTTTTAGTTTTCTGTTTTTGGTAAAAATAATTTAATAATTTCGTTGTTTTCTGTTTTAAAACAAAAAATTTAAATATTTTCGGTTTTCTTTTTTGCTAAAATAGTTTGTTTATATACAAAATTATTTCGGTTTTTCACTCATAAAAATATTACAAGAAATTCTTCACTCATACACACAAACATAGCCAATAATATGAAAAAATATGAACGTGTGTGTTGTGTTTGTAGCGTTTTGAAAATTCAAACAAAAAAAAGACTTTCAAATATGAAAAAACAAACCACAAAATCGTTTTTTTCTAACTTTTTGCCAGTTAAAAATTGAGGATTGTTTAAACAAAGTTTGAAAATAGATAAAAAAAAAAACTGTTTTGAATATAATGAAAAATCAGTAGTCCTTTTTTTAATTGTGCTTCAAATTAATTTAATATGTATTTTAGGTTGTTTTTAACGATAAAATATTGTGAGTGAACAAATGTTAAAATTTCACTGATATTAGTCTAATTGAGTTATGTTTACATTTGTTTATTTGTTGCGCAGTCAATATAAGTAGATCATTATCAATTATTAAATATATATAAGAAATATTTTCATTAAATTTTTGAAGAGTTTATTTGAAAAATTCTATGAATTTTTTTGAAAGAAATTATGAAATTTTACGAAAGAAAAGTTATGAAAAATTTCATAATATTAATTAAATATTATATGCATAATGAAATTCATCAGTCAACCTAAAAAAAAATTATATGAAATTGTATCATTAAAATCATGAAATGTAATTTTTTCAGTGTTTACTAATACATGTGTTGTTTTTAAATCTGCGAAGAAAATTATTAGAAAATGCTAATTTTCTTTAGTAATTTTAATAAGAAAAAAAAAAATAAAAAACCAAAAGCTCTAAACACTTTGCATGCACAATATAAAATTATACATTTTGCTCTGTTAATATTCAATGATAAATTATATAAATAGAAACTGTACCAGAAAATTTTAAAATTTTGTTGTAAAAAGTAACTGCTTACTTAATATCCTTTTTCCTTGTCAACATAATATCTTACGTACAATTAATTTCTTTATCTGACCATACATTTATTTGTCTTGTACTCTTTTATCCCTCAATTTCAAATTAAATCTCACATATACATTCTCAAAACCAAGAGCTGCCATATTTATTTATTTTTTTTTTACAATAAAAGTTATCTCTATCAAATTTAGTAAAAAAAAAGTAAAGAGTACAATAACAAAATAAGGATAACTAATATAAAGCCCCACGCAACCATACACCACCCATTCCCCATAACAATGACCTTTGTTTTGTTATACAAAAATTTGCTAGTGCGATAGTATTGGTGAAATAATTTCTCACATATACTACTGCAATTGAGAGTGTAATTTAACTTGTTCTCTTGACAATTGCAAAAAAAACAACACTTTTATTCCTTTTTCTATGAATTTTATACTGGTTTTGTTGTAAAGTAGTGTTATGATTATGTGTGATGATGATGAAGGTGGTAATATGCAGGTTATATGGTTTGTTTCTTTGGTAAGATTTTGCGTAAGAATTATATGAAGTTATTGTGTTGTTATATTAAACGTTTATTTTTTTGTTAAAGAACTGCTTGTTTAAATTCATAAAAAAAAAATTATTTATTATGTTTTTATTAAAATGTATAATTTGTAAATAATTGACGAGTTAAATTGCCCAAAGTGCAATACCCTAAGGTTACAAACGAGTATTGTAAGTAATTAAAAGAAAAAAAAAACATTTTTTTGTCTACAATCATGTTGTTATGCACATTTGATGCAATGGTGTTTGTAAAAAGTTGTACGCAACTATTTTTCTTTTAATTGCAGCAGTTTTCAGAATTTAATTGATTTTTAAATATTCCTAGTATTAAACACAAATTTATTAATTAATGCTTACACCCATAATACAAATATCGGTTGTTTCTCTTTACTATTCTTAATATACGACAGTAAAACTCGCTTAAGACGCACTCCGAGGGACTAGTTAAATTAGTTAGTTGTAAGCGAGGTTCGTATTAACCGAGGTAAAATTTATTTAAAATGTTTAAATTATCTAAAAAATATTTAAATTTCCTTGAAACAACTTTGAAAATTTTACAATTTTTTCATTTGGTTTCGTAAATACAGTGGTGGCAAATTTAATAGGAACGATTCAAGTTTTTTCAAATTTTTTTTTCGTTGCCTTTATTTTTAAAAATTCAAAATAGTGGCTACATTCGCCCCGGGAGGCAAATATGTAGTTTAGAATATTGTGCAGAATTTTAACATAATGTCTGTTTTTTTATTTTGTCACTTGTTTTAAGTGGTTGTGGCTTTCAATGAAAAATTAGCGATATCGACCTGTTATCAAATTACAGAGTAAAATTTAGCCAGTACTGATCGGATCTATACAAACTGTATATTTTTGGAAATCCTGCAAAATTTTCTAAACTTCTGCGTTATTTTTATCTAGAAACAGTCGCCAGACTTGAAATGACTGTGCCTTAAACATAAAAAAGATTTTCTTCGTTTCTAGCGATTTTATAATAAAGTTAACTACACTGAAATTTTAATAGGAAATGCTTTATACTTAACATAGAAAAAAACTTGAGTTTTTTGTAATATCGTAGCAAGTATAGCATAAAACTCTTCGCTTTAAAATTTCAGTGTTGTTAACTAAAAAAAAGAAATTTTATTTCATGTTTAAGACACTGTCATTTTAAGTCTGGCGAACAAAAAATTAGTGAACACATGTTTTAGCGTTCCAATCAATTACCGCATTTTTTAACCACTTTGATTTAATAAATCCAAAAAGTAGTTCAAAAAGTGCTCAACAGATGGGGTTAGATTCTTCACTTCTTTCACTCTAATTTTTAATACCGAATTCAACGATGAAAGATGTTACTTTAACTTTTAATTTTTAGTTATATTTTAAATAAAACAGCGATAAACAGTCTGCCTTTTCATTTTTATCATTTCAGTTTACATTTTTACACAACTAAAATATTTCACTGCAATATTTAATACTCAGTAATTGGATTAAATTAAATTACCTACAGTAGAGTGAAGAATTACCATTTCTATTTCAGCTTTTTCTTCATGTCCTGGATAGAAAATAGAAGTTGAAAAAGTGCAGTTTTTTTCTAAACATATTTCATACAAAACATTTTACCCCCCGTTGCCACATGCAATTAAATTGATGCAAGTTGAGAATACGTATTATCAGCGAAAATTACCGAAAAAACATGAATATTTTACATGTCTCTACACTACTTCATATTGTTCATTTTTAAATATTGATATTTTAAATTACAAATACAATAATTTGCAAATACAAAATCAGTTGCATTACAACTCTTACTTTACCAAATACTAGTAAATTAATAAAAAACGTTACTTGCCGCAAGTGTCAAAAATTCACTGCCTTAGTACTTCACGTATTTTTCTAATTAAAGGTACACTCACAATATTTTATCCTTAAAAACAACCTAAAATACATATTAAATTATTAAAAACACAACTAAAAGAAGGACTACTGATTTTCCATTATATTCAAACAATTTTGCTATTTATTTTCAAACATTGTTTAAACAATCCATAAAAGAAATAAAAATAATTGAGTAGTCTGTTAAAACAATCATCAATTTTTAATTGACAAAACGTAAAAAAACGTAGCCTGTCCATAAAAAAGAGTGAGAAACTAGATATAGTCTGATTTGCAAATTAATAATGTGTCTATAACTTTGAAAAAATGTTTATTCTTCTTCTTAACATCAAACCCACTTGATTTTGTGGTTTGTTTTTTCATATTTGAAAGTTTTTTTTTGAATTTTCAAAACACTACACACACAATACACACCTTCATATTTTTATTGGCTATGTTTGTGTGTATGAGTAAAGAATTTCTTGTAATTTCAATGGAAATAATTTTGTATATAAACAAACTTTTTCAACAAAAACGAAAACCGAAAATATTTGAATTTTTTGTTTTAAAACAGAAAACAACGAAATAATTTAAATATTTTTTTATAAAAATAGAAAACTAGAAATAGAACATTTGACTAAAAATATCAACTCCCACAGACGATACGTAATTTTTTCTAGTTTGGTTTTTTATTGACTTATACAAAAAGTTAAACAATATGTTTCAATGTATTTTAATTGATTATTCAATTGAAAACAAACTTTACCTATTACTTTTCAGATAAACCCAATCGGTTATGGAAACTACATATATTGTGAGTTTCTTTTTTTTATTGAAAAAATCAATTAACAAGTTTCGGTTTTGAATACTCCAGTAACCCCGTAGATATCTGCCTTACTAGAATTATATACAATTTTCTACAAATTGCAAAGTTTATCAAAAAATTTAATAAATTTTTATTATGAAATTTATGAAATGATTCGCGGTATAACTTTTTCCTAAAAAACTTGCATTGTATATCCGTAAAACATTGTAGTTTCTAATATTTAGTTTTAATCACACTTATTGTTAGCCTATGAATTCTATTTTTATTTCCACATTACATAACCATAACTCTATCAAAAATCGTGTTTAATATAGAACAAAAGGATTCATGTTTTTGTCATACACTCGGCACGGTTGATTGCATATTTTGTGTGAAGTTTTTGTTATTTTTACGGTTTATAACCGGTGTTTGATTTAAGGGCGTTGTTCGGACGTTGTTACTTTTTTCATGCAATTTTTCTACTGTTTTTGTTGTAGTTTTTTTGTTTTGTTTTTTTGCCTTTGTTATGCTATGTAAAACATAAAACTGTGTAGGTTTTGAAATATATCAAACGGAACAAAATAAACAAACCTTCTTTTTTAGAAATCAACATAAAAATGTATGCATTTTTATATTTGCATTTTTGTTGCACAAAATCAAAATATAAAAATTTCTAGCAAAAAAAAAACTTGTATATCCTTTGCTGAATGGCAAATTGGCTAAATTGACCATTAGAGGTTATGAATGTGTTGATTGTATTACTCATTCCACTGTCACATTTGTAAAAACTGTAAATGGGTTGTTGGTAATTGGCAAAGCTTTGCATTAGATATTTTTTGCAGCCACTTTAAAAAATTGGAATACTTTTTTTACAAAAGAATAGTAGCTTGTGCTATGGAATTGTTAAAATATACTTCAAACTAAACTAAATGCAAGAATCGAAAATGATAAAAATTTGATACTCAAGAGTATGAGTAATAGTTAATATAATCTCATCTTAAAAGATTTACCATTTATGTTTTCGATTGAGCGCCTTAACAGTGACAACCCCATAGTGCTTTGATCGCTTATAACGATTGGACAAAAATAGAAGGAGTTGAGACAGTGTTTTGAAATTTGGTACGCTGACATAGTACCTCTTAGTTAAGAAAATTTTTAATTTTTAGAAATATCGGGCCAAGGACACGCCTACCTCCCATCAGAGAAGCAAGCCGTACGGCGCGGCTGGCGGCTCAGCCGCGCCGCCGATATTTTCCACGAGCCACGCCGCCGCTGAGATACTCGGCTGATCGGCGGCTTACTTTTCAGCCAACTTTAGCGGCTCAGCCGAATTTCTAATTCGTTGTTTTAGGTATTTTTGAGTATTAAGCTGGCCATACACTTGCAATATTATTGTACAACTTCTCGCTTTAGTTCTTTATTCTACTACCATGTGTGGTAGTAGATTAAAGAACTAAAAGGCGAAGTTGTACAATAATATTGCAAGTGTATGGCTAGCTTTAGAAATAACTGCATACTTATTAATTAGTACCCAAATGCCTAATATTTTAATGAAGCCATTTTTGGGCCTAGGGCCCAACGAGACACTCAACAAAGTTTGACAGTTAGTACATGATAGTTGTTTGTGTAGTAATCAGTAGTTGTTGCTTTTAACAGTAATTACAGTCGTTTTTCTATGGAAAAATGGAAAACAACTGTTATGACGGTTATTTAAGAAAACAACTAACGAAAAGTACTGTAATTTCGTAACGGTTGTTTAAATCAGTTATTTTTAATATCATAATAAACAACTACCATAACAGTAATTTTACAATAAACAGTTGTTTTAATCAGTTATATAAGTTAATAAATTTCGTTGAATTTTAAAAATACTTGCTTAGTTTATATTTGTTATTATTAATATATTCCTAGTTTGCAAATAAAAATTAGAATTTTGTATTGTATCTCCACTGCCTAAAAGCATAATAACTGGAGAACGGTTTGGAATTTTCACTTCAATCTTTAAATAGTCTAAAATAATAACACTTTCTTTGCCATCGAGAGATAAAAAAATATTTTTATTAAAATATGCTTTTATAATACCAAAATGATTAACTGTAAAAGACAGTAGTTTTTACCCATTTTGTCAGTTGTTTTAAAAAGTTTGTAGTAAAAATTTATCGGTTAATTTTACTACATTCTTAGTTATTTTTAAATTTTTCGCAACAGTTAAAAACAACACAATTTTTAGTTATTTTAAAAGTAAATACCTTTGCCGAGAGAGAAAACTTCTATAAATAGAGCAAAAAACTCCCCTAATTTGCTTAAATCAATCACAATAGAGCTAATTAGAGGTGTATTTTGCATTATCTCTAGCAGTCTTCGCTCGCGTGTAAATCTTCCTTTACGCCATTAAATTGATAAAAAAATTTCAATTTCAACAACTAAAATAATTATTTTATGTAACACGATACATATGGGGTTAATTTTTTGGCCAAAAATGACCCACTAGGAAATTTACAGAATTTTGGGAAAAATATCACTTCAAATGAATACAAATAATTTTTTTCTCTTAATAAAAATTATTATTTTGTGTAACTTGTTCCATATAGGGTTAATATTCTCACTTTTCACAAAAAAGTACCCACTAGGAAATTTACAGAATAACATTTATCAGATTTTTATTAAATTGGGATATACGATTAAAAGAAAAAATTTCCACTTGATAAAAATAATTATTTTATGTAACATGGTCCACGTAGGGTTACTTTTTATACTTTTGGCCCAAAACGACCTACTAGAAAATTTACAGAATAACACCTTTCATAATTTTAGAAAAAATATCACTTCAAAGGAACAAAAAACTCTTTTTCCACTTGATAAAAATTATTATTTTGTGTAACTTGATCCATATAGGGTTAATGTTTTCACTTTTCGGCACAAATACCCACTTGGAAATTTACAGAATAATGTCTTTCCCAATAGAAAACAATAAATGCACAATAAACAAAGCTTTAAATAGAATCTAATACGATTACAAAACTAAAATTGCTATTAACATACGGATACTTCTGACCCCACCTTTTTAACCCTTAAAAATAAGATTGGTCGTAAAATTTTAAAATATTATATTAACTACATAAATGGATGTCAAATTACAAAAAGCTTCTATTGAGATGCACATAAAACTGGATCCGTTTGTGCCAATTTTTATCAAAATCGAAGCAAGGACTCTTAGTCCTGCCATACATCCTTTATCTTAAAATCTTTATAAAACCTGCAAAAATTATCCGATTGCCATGAAATTTAGCAGTAAAATCGATACATAAAAAATGCATCTCATAAAAAAATGCATTTTAAACGCTTAAGATGATTTTTCTAAAACAAATAAAAATTAAATAGGATTAAAATAGGAAACCATGTGAATCCTTCATTATACCCTACACCACTATGTGGTCAGGGTATTATAAGTTTGTGCTGATGTTTGTAACACCAAAAAATATTGGTCCTAGACCCACCTTATAGTATACCGTTCGGCTCAGAATTTTTTTTTTTCGATTTAACGATGTCCGTCCGTCCGTCTGTCTGTCCATGCATTCTTGTGCGCACTCTACGCAAATATTAAGATATTTTGATGAAATTTGGTACACGGACTTATGTCGACCCAAGGACGACGCCTATTGATTTTGGTTAAAATCGGTCCATGTTTCGACCTAGTGCCCATATAAGGGTCCTACCAAAATTATATTGTTTATACGCTGCAGGTCGTAGATATTAAGATATTTTGATGAAATTTGGTACACAGAGCTAAGTTGGCCCAAGGACGAAGCTTGTTGATTTTGGTGAACACCGGTCCATGTTTAGACCTAGTGCCCATATAAGGGTCCCCCCAAAATTGGCTTGGTTACAAACAGCAGATCGCAAATATTTAGATATTTTAATAAAATTTGATGCGCTGACTCACATTATAGAAAATTTTGACACAACTCCCATTTTAACCCATTCGAATTTCGGATCCAAACATTAGTTGGCTTTTACCCAGACTGGTGTAGGGTATTGTATAGTCGGTGTGCCCGACTTTAACCTTTTTACTCATTTTAGGTATAGGGTATGTTGAGCGACCTTATGTAAAACACTACGAAGAATATTTTTGTGGAACATTTTAACCTCATAACTCTTAAATTAAAAAGACTTCTTTGGGCCCATTTTAAAAACGGACAAAAACGACCCGTAAGTTGAAGAGTTAGAGGTTTAAAATGTTCCGGAAAAATATTTGTCATGAAATTCTACTATAAGTCTTTTTAGACATCAGTATTGAAAATTTAACTTCGGTGCCAGTAATAAGGAAAAACTGAAAATGTGTTTAACTGTTAATCTCGTACTTATTTAAAATTGGCGCTCAAATGTCCCACAAACCTAGATTTTAGGGAGAAACTATGGGAATCTTCCAATTTAGGTATAGGATGTGTTCAGCGAACTTATGTAAAACACTACGAGAAATATTTTTGTGGAAAATTTTAACCCTCTAGCTCTAGTTTTTGTCCCTTTTTAAAAAGCGGCCAACAAATTCCTTTTCGTTGAAGAGTTAGAGGGTTAGAATGTTCCACAAAAATGTTCCTGGTAGTGTTTTTAGCGGTAATACTTTAGTGAATTTGCTCCCAAAGTTCAAAAATAGATTTTTTTTATCAGCTGGTAATTCAAATAAAAAAATGAAATATATGTAGCTTTTATTACGTGAATGAGATATTAAAAGCAGTCTTTAAAAAAAAAACATTTCTTTTGATTTTTATAAAAAAAAACTGGTAGCCATTTTTTTTAAATATAATAAAAATATTAAATATTCCTAACAAAAAAAAAATAATAATATGAAAATCAATTAACATATTTTTTTTTAATATATTATCAAACGTTGGTAATTTTTAGGATCTTAACAAAAAATTAGGTATATTTAAGGATTTATTAATAAAATAGACGATGTGTTTTTGCCAAATTTTACACTTTTTTTAAAAAAAGTTATATTACCTCAATTAAAATTATAACATTTTATTAAAATCTAAGAAAATTGGAAACTTTTTCGTAACCCTTAAAAGATGAAATTACAAAATACATTTTTTGACACTTTGAAAAAAATTTTTTTTATAGTTAAATTAAGAAATTGGTTCTTTTCTTTATTTTTTCTCATATAAAATTATAAGAGCATGAGAAAAAAATTTAAAAATTTTAAATTCTATTAACATAATTTTTTTTAAAGTTCCATTTAAATTTTGATATTTTTAGGCTCCTAGCGAAAATGTTGTGAAAATTTAAATATTAATTTGATATGTTAATTATAGATTTTTTTACAATTTTCTTATTTTTTATTAATTCGAATATATTCAAATATTTCCAAAAAAAATTTTTTTGAAGATACCTCTAAAAATTTATTTTTAACAATTTTTTTTTTGTAAGATCCAAAAAAATCATCTTTTTTCATTACATTCTATGTTAAAAATTTGGTGACTTTAGCGACCTCTACTGTAGACAGATTGAGTTATGCCAGAAAAGATAATATTTACAATATTAAGTAATTTTAGTATACATACAAAAAAAAATATTTTCGTCGAAATCGGAGACACAAATTTTTTTTTTTTGATTTTTGTCTATGGGACAAAGCACTGTGCGGCTGTTCAAAAAGCGCCGGAAAAGAACTGGAGAAACAAAATTTTTAAACTTTGGCAAAACGCTGGCAAAACCAATAAAGAGGTGGTCTGGAAATATATTTTCCAAAATAAAATTTACAAAAAGTTCATATGTATTTTTTTTTTGGTCCTGCCGTGATTTGAACCGTCAGATTGGCAGACGATTGCTCTACCCACTGAGCTAAAGAGACATATAATATTTGATGGCTAAACACATAAATGAGTGATAATAGCTGGAAAATATGTTTTTTTATTATAAAATTTTTTTAAATAAAAATAAAATTGTCATTTGATATATCAAAACATAATTGACCTTCTGTCAGCTTACACGCCAACATACAAAAAATTAAAAAAAATATGTTGTTACATATATCCTTACCAGAGTTGAAAAAATATTGAGTCTAAAAATAGATTTCATAAAAATGCACAAAAAATTTTCGAACAAAACTTTATGCTTGAAATAATGATAAAAATAAATCGTAATTGATAACGCACTTTTTTTTTATTTTGAAATAACTAGTTATTAGTAACTTATTATTTTAACCTACACCACTACGTGGAGAGGGTATAATAAGTTTGTGCTGATGTTTGTAACACCAAAAAATATTACACTTAGACCCAGCTTATAGTATACCGATCGATTCAGAATCACTTTTTATTTCAATTTAACGATGTCCATCTGTCCGTTCGTCTGTCTGTCCATGCATTCTTGTGCGCACTCTACAGGTCGCAAATATTAAGATATTTTGATGAAATTTGGTACACGGACTTATGTCGGCCCAAGGACGACGCTTATTGATTTTGGTTAAAATCGGTCCATGTTTAGACCTAGTGCCCATATAAGGGTCCCCCCAAAATTGGCTTGAATACACGCTGCAGGTTGCAAATATTAAGATATTGTGATGAGCGTTGGCACACCGACTTGCGTCGGCCTAAGCACCAAGCCTATTGATTTTGGTTAAAATCGGTCCATATTTAGACCTAGTGCCCATATAAGGGTCCCCCCAAAATTGGCTTGGATACACGCTGCAGGTCGCAAATACGAAGATATTTCAATAAAATTTGGTTCGCTGACTCACATGGTCCCAAGAACAAAGACTATTGATTCTAGATAGGATCGGTCCATATTTGGACCTATCGCCCATATGGGCTATATTTCAAATTTTCTCTTCTTTTAGCATTTTATATAAATTTTTGACACAAGTACCATTTTAACCCATTCCAATTTCAGATCCAAACATTAGTTGGTTTTTAACCAGACTAGTGTAGGGTATTATATAGTCGTCATGCCAAATATTCACTATTCGAATTTAGAAACTTATTTAAAAAATTTTGAAATTTGTCATTTTGAATAAACTAAAAGTTAACTCAAATATAACTAAAATTCTTTAAATTTAACAGTTTTATTTTTGCTGTTCTTGTTTTACTATTATTTAGCAAAAAATTCTGGTAGTTTTAGCAGTTTTTTTTTTTGATAGGTCATTTTTATCTTAAATTTTAGTGGCATTTTCTGCTATTTTTAAAAGTTTATTCCTATGAGTGTAAGTACTAACGACAAAATCACATAACTCCATCTTTATAGTCTTTTTTTTATATTAAAAGTTCAATTTCAAATTAAGTTTTGCCTTTAAATTTTGACTTTAATGTGCATTTAGCAATATTAGATTTAAAATGCATTCAAAAAATTTTGTATACTCCTATGCTTTGTATCCTTACGGTTAGTATGATGAAAATTAAAACAAAATAAAGAAATAATAGAAATTTGAAAAGAAAAAAATTGAATGTGTTCGCACAACATCACATAGAGTTGAAACCCAATAAACAATTTTGCTAGAAAATCCATATAAACTATACCAAGTCCGTCCAAAACTTAAATAATGTGTACTCAGAAATAACCCAGAAAAAAAACGTATTAAATTGAAATTTTTCTAATAAATTTGAATAATTTTAGAATCTTCGTTGAATCCAAAAAAACCAACAATCATCTTGAATAGTTTTTTAGGATGTAGAGACAACTTTTTGGATTGTTTTCTGAGGGTTTATATTTTCTAATTAAAATGAGGTGTTTAAACAAAAAAATCAGTTTTATGAGTCATTTAAAAATATTATTTATGAGCGCTCCGAAATTGCTGGCTAGCTTAATTTTTTTTTTTTTTTGAACATCTCTAATATTCACATTTCATTAAAATCGATGAGAACCCATTTAGATATCTTCTTTGATAGATACTAGGGTATTCAATCGATTAATCGTTATTCGATTAATTTTTCTCAAAAATTGTTCGAATAATTTAAAATGTTCAAATTTCGAATAACGATTTATTCGAATAATTTCATACGATTAATCGACTAATCGAAATTGGTAGAAAATTACAAAAATTTTTAAAAAATATAAATTTTTTATTAAAGTAAGTGTGCTAAAAACTCAAAAATTTTTTTTAAAATTGTGATAAATAATTTGCTGTAGGCTTTTACCTATCCGGATTTCATTCTGGCCTAAGAAAATAATTAAGGGACGACATTTTGAATTTCTAGAAATATTTGTTAGCTTCAACACAATGAGAATTTCATGTTTTCAAGTAGGAGCGTTAATAAATATCTTAAATCCCAAAGAAAAAACAAAATAAAATTATCACAGTTTGCTTTGTCATCTTCCAAATTACTACCCTGTTGTTGTAACTTATAAATTTTAAATTATTATAAATTTTAAATTATTTTTTACGACTTTTTAAACGTTGATAGTAAATGATAGCATTAATAATTATTGTAATTAATGATTACTAGAATTATTGATTATAATTAATGTTTAATGTAATAAAGCTTGTTTAGTGAGCACTCTGAATTAATAAAATAAAATAAAAATTTTAGAATTCCTCTCTACATTTACGTCTTTTATGTATTTAATGCATACGGGTGTGGTTGTCCCCGATTTGGATAAAATTTTAATATGTGAAAGAGGGGACAGAAAAAATAAAAATATTGAAAATATCTGATCTCAATTATTACATTTTTTTTATCTTTATTAATTTCAACGAAGTTGCTGAATTTAATTTTGTTCCTTTTTCAAATAAAACGAGTAAAAAGGTTAAAGTCGGGCATGGCGACTATACAATACCCTACACCAGTCTGGTTAAAGCCAACTAATGTTTGGATCCCAAATTCGAATGGGTTAAAATGGGACTTATGTCACAATTTTCTATAATGTGAGTCAGCGAACCAAATTTCATTAAAATATCTTAATACTTGCGACCTGCAGTTTGTAACCAAGCCAATTTTGGGGGGACACTTATATGGGCACTAGGTCTAAACATGGACCGGTGTTAACCAAAATCAATAGGCTTCGTCCGTGGGCTGATATAAATCGGTGTACTAAATTTCATCAAAATATCTTAATATTTGCGACCTGCAGCGTAGAAACAATATAATTTTGGGGGGACCCTTATATGGGCACTAGGTCTAAACATGGACCGATGTTCACCAAAATCAATAGGCTTCGTCCTTGGGCCAACATAGGTCTGTGTACCAAATTTCATCAAAATATCTTAATATTTGCGACCTGCAGCGTATAAACAATATAATTTTGGGGGACACTTATATGGGCACTAGGTCTAAACATGGACCGGTGTTAACCAAAATCAATAGGCTTCGTCCTTGGGCTGATATAAATCGGTGTACCAAATTTCATCAAATTATCTTAATATTTGCGACCTGCAGCGTATAAACAATATAATTTTGGTAGGACTCTTATATGGGCACTAGGTCTAAACATAGACCGATGTTCACCAAAATCAATAGGCTTCGTCCTTGGGCCAAGATAGGTCTGCGTACCGAATTTCATCAAAATATCTTAATATTTGCGTCCTACCAATATAATTTTGGTAGGACCCTAATATGGGCACTAGGTCTAAATATTGACAGATTTTAACCAAAATCAATAGGCTTCGTCCTTGGCCCGACATAAATCGGTGTACCAAGTTTCATCAAAATATCTTAATATTTGCGACCTGTAGAGCGCGCACAAAGATGCATTGACAGACAGACTGACGGACGGACAGACGGACATCGTTAAATCGAAATAAAAAAAAATTCTGAGTCGATGGGTATACTATAAGGTTGGTCTGGGACCAATATTTTTTGGTGTTACAAACATCAGCACAAACTTATAAATCCCTGACCACATAGTGGTGTAGGGTATAATTATTAAAAACCCAACAAGTGTATGTATATTATTTTACAGAAAATTTTTTCGATTAATCGATTAATTTTTAAATTTTTTTCGATTAACCGGTTAAGATAAAAACCCCAATAACTATTTGCACGATTAATCGATTAAAATAAAAAGCCAATTAATTGAATACCCTAATAGATACCAAGTCTGTTCAAAAACGGTTCACTTTTATGTAACTAATATTCATCAATAACGCTAACTTTTAACGTTGGACAGTGATTTAAGTTACTCTCTAAAAATTGTGCATATATTTTTCCCATTTGCAGATGATTTATAACCATCACCTGTAAGTTATTTCTTCAATTTCTATTTTAAGTGGAACATTCTAATGGTCTTATCTGGTTCTATTGTACCTTTTAAGAGGAAAACCCTATTCGTCAGATCTGTTCATACCTAAACAGTTTTACAAGGGAAGTTGAATATATTATATCACTAAAAATTGTTGATTGGGTACTGCGCCATACACACTCATATCTATGCAACACACATAAATACAAGTACAAAAAGCGGATGTCTGAACAAAAGCAATCAAAGCAAATGAAAATGCATTCAAGCTTGCTTGCATGTGTATGTGTATGTATATAAGTGTGTGTGTGTGTGTGTGTGTATTCCCACCCATATATGTTGATTATATTCAATGTGCATCACATAGACTGGTTTTGGCTTTGTGTTTCATCAACCATTTTGAAAAATTTTGAAAATTTTTTAGGAATCCACACATTTATTCTCATGAACATGTATAGAAAAATCATGGTCCATATCCTTATTGCATGGACCAAGCCATGGCTGGCAAATGTTAGTTAAACTCTGTATATGCATTTGTATGTTTGTTTGAAATGAATGGATTGGATATACTAAAAACGATTTATTGCAATACTATCGTTGGTTTTTATGGGCCTTTTATAAAACAAAGCTTGAATACATTTTTTTTTTCTTTCAACATATTCTGATGTGCACAAAATGCAATGGTGTATGCACTGCATGTTCAATGTGGGTTTGTTTGTAGAGCAGTTTTCTAAAAATGCATTTATATTGCAGTTATTGTTTTCTTTTATTTCCTGTTAGACTTACATTCTTTCTATTTTATTTTTTGTTATCCATATTTGGTTTTATTTTTTGGTTCGTTTATATTCCAGATTCGTTAGTTGCATTTTTTGGAATTACAAAAATTGTTCAATTTATATGCAGATGCATGTTGATGCATAATAGACAAAATAATGTTAAAAAAAATAATTTTTTTTACTCTGCTGTTTGTTGTTAGAGAATTGTAAAAAGAGAAATATAAATTTTAAAAAACTTTTATAAAGTACATAGCACTGGACTAGCATACGAAATAGCTATACTATTTTTATTATTTTTATATTATGTTTTTTTTTTTAATAATATTTATGACAAATTTTTGTTGATATTTCTAGAGAAATAATAAAAAAATTCACATTTTTTTGTAGTAAGTAGTAAGCGTTCACCTGCGGGTATTTGATTTGTTTTTAATGGATTCCATTTGAATATATTTGCATAAAATTTTGTTTGTGTATTTCGATATGTCTACTTAAATATTTATTTTGTGTTGAAATGTGTTCTAAAAAATCAGTAATTTAATAATAAATATTTTAATTATTAAAGTATAGATTTATTTATTAATTTATTGGGATTTATTTCCCTAAAGCATTATTAAATACAACAAATCTTTACTATTATTATAAAGGAGACTGTTTGTCTCTCTGTCAGTTCGCTCCATCATCAAGGCCGAATGGTTGAACAGATTCTCTTGAATTTATACGAACAGCCAGCACTCTCCTCCACTCTCCAAGCTACTGTAGGCCATATTAGATCGTAATTGCGATAACATTTTAATAAGATATCCCTCGGCTCCTGCTCAACATTTTTCGAATGAAATTACTTACATCTTCTTATAACGTGTTTTTCTAAATACTATGCTAAAAGTGGGCGAGATAGGGGGCGAGGCACCACAAATTTAATTCTATATCCTATAGGCTTCTGTTGGACGCAATTAAGCAAATGCTGGCAAGGTGGTTTCTAACAAAATCCTTAGTACAGTTCCAAAAGTGGGCGGTACACTCAAAATTATACGTCTGTTGTCTGAACAGAAAATTTTTTTACTCTAACAAAATTTAATCCTGTTTTTTGGCTTAAAACAAAATTTGTTGATTTTAACAAATTCGTTTGTTAAATTTAATAACCTATGTGAAAATTGAAATATATATGAGCATACATGATCATACATGGACTAGTATATGATCATGCATGGGCATACATGATCATATACGTCCATGCATAGTTCAATGTATGACCATACATTATCTCATATATTTCCATATATCTTCGGATCCGAAATTTGAGGGTATATGACCGTACATGTTCATATATGACCATATCTGCTCACATATGTTTCGTATATGCTCATATATGGCCATATACCTCCATATACCCTCAAATTTCGGATCCGAAGATATATGGAAATATATGAGATCATGTATGGTCATACATTGACCTATGCATTGACGTATATGATCATGTATGACTATGCATTATCATATACTAGTTAATGTATGATCACGTATGTTCATATATATTTCGATTTTCACATGGGAAATCTAAATTTAAGTAAAAAATCTGTAAAATTAGAGTTTTATCTGTAATTATACTGAGTCGTAGATTTTATTCAAATTTAGGGTCTCGGGACACTCCCCGGGCCTAGTCCATATCATGTGAGGGCATAAAGGGGAATGCAATGGAGTAAACATTTTGTCCGTTTTGCTCTATCTCGCTTAGTTTTCGAGATATGGGCCATTTTATGAAGTGGAAAATTTTTATTAAAAATTTCCGAGGTTTCAAGGCTCCGCCAAGGTCCATTTTTGGATAGAGATAATCCCTTTCGCTGGGGTATTATATGGTTAGGTGTAGCGCGAAATGTTCCTTAATTTTGCTTTATCTCTCTTAGACTCATAAAAAAAGCCCGTAAAAATAGTTCAAAATTCTGCTAAAATAACAGGAAATACTACCTGTATTTGCGCCAGTAGAATTTTCAATGAAGTTGAGAATTATGGTCTGATAAATTTAGGAAAGCTAAATTTTACACAATGCTAAACATACAGACAATTCTAGTTAACTTTGCTAAGAAATTTGAGCTTAATTCAACAGAAACATTACCTCCCGTGTAAAAAAGATCAGATCTGACCAGATCTCAGCACATCTTACCAGATCTAATTAGATCTCAAAATTGGGGACAAATTTGAGATCTAATTAGTTCTCATCAGATCTAGGCATATCTTGCGCATTTGTCCAGATCACTTTAGATTTGAACAAATTTGGCACTAGATCTTATCAGATCTTGCCATAAGGTATTATCACATTTGCCATATCTGATCATATTTGATGTGATCTGGTACAGGATCTAATAAGATTGAATCATATCTATTGAGAACCAAAAAGATCTGGTCAGATCTAAACTTTTTTACACGGGCTGATTTAACTGAAAATTTCTGCTAAAAGGTCGCTTACAATCTTGGTTTTTGGGCTCTAGGGATCTGTCCCGAGACAGGCCCATATTTATTTTAGTATAGGTGGCTCATAAAGATTAATAAGTTCATAATATCGAATTTTTGTCCATTTTGCTCTATCTCGCTTAGTTTCCGAGATATGAGCCATTTTGTGATTATAAAATAAAAAATTATGAAAATATAGGGCCATCTCTATGTGATATTGATAGCAGAGACACAAAAATATAAACTTTGTAAAATAATTGGGGTTTAAATTAGCTGAAAAATTTGTAAAATTAAGAAACATAAATTACTAAAAATTAGGATTCAAATTTAGTTCAAATACGGATGAAAGTAATTGTTATGCTAAATAGGATTTACAAAAATATTAGTTCAATTCTAAATTTTAAGACAAAATAACAAAAAAAAAAATCAGTTCATTTGCGAAAGAACGCGTTTAACAGACTGTTGTACTAACTTTTTTTTTATAAGTGTAGTTTTCGAGATATGGGCCATATTAAAAAATCGGCCATCTTTAACACTTCGGATACCGGGTAATAACAGTAACATGAAAATATTATATTTTAACAATAAATTTTGTAAAATATAACGAATGGCTTCTTAAAAATTAGTTTTAAATAATTTTAAAAATTAACACTCAAAACTACTTAAAGTACTTAGGATTTTTAGTATATTTAGTGTTAAATGAAGATAACCAAAATCTTTGCTAAAATCAGTTTTTCAACTAAAAATTTGTTAAAAATTAGTCAAATCGATTTGAAACCGGTTTGACAGATTTTCCTACTGACATATTATTTTAAGCGTATACAATTTAAAATTTTAACAAATCGTTACTAACCGAATTGTTGGCCGCATAGCAAAAGCATGTCAAATATGCCGAATACTGAAAGTGATCGAATATTCGTAACATCTTCAGTTAAAAGTATGGATGTTAATCGAAACCATAACCGTATCAGTAAGCCAACTGTAGGTTATTTCAGTTAGGGTATTTTAATATTTTATCGTTAAAAATAACCTAAAATACACATTAAATTAATTGAAAACACAATTAAAAAAAGGACGACTGATTATTCATTATATTCAAACCATTTTAGTATTCCTTTTCAAACGTTGCTTAAACAATCCATAAAAGAAATAAAAATAATTGAAAAGTCTGTTAAAACAATCATCAATTTTTAACTGAAAAAACGTAAAAAAACGATTTTGTGGTTTTTTTTATATTTGAATTTTTTTTTTTTGTTTGAATTTTCAAAACACTACACACACAAGACACACGTTCATATTTTTATTGGCTATGTTTGTGTGTATGAGTAAAGAATTTCTTGTAATTTGAATTGAAATAATTTTGTATATAAACAATTTATTTTAACAAAAAAGAAAACGGAAAATATTTGAATTTTTTTTTTAAACAGAAAATAACGAAATTATTTAAATTATTTTTTCTAAAAATAGAATACTAAAAATAGAATACTTCACTAAAAATATCAACTCCTACAGACGATACGAATTTTTGTGTAGTTTGTTTTTTATTGACTTGTACAAAAAGTTAAACAATATGTTTCCATGTATCTTAATTGATTCTTGAATTGAAAACAAACTTTACCTCAATCGGTTATGGAAAATATATTGTGAGTGTATGTAGCAAACAAAGATGATCATTAATGACTCAGAAATGAACTCAAAAATCATAAACATTTCCTCACTTTTTTCTCTGAAAGTGGTCCGCCTAAAAGAGGACCCTGGGTTAAATATGGTAGAGTTGCAATTTTTATAGGATAAACTTCTCACATGGTTACAGAACACCGCTCCTGGTTAAAAGAGTTATTTGAGTATATATGACGTATGAGTGATATTTATTGAAAAATAAATAACTCATACGCCATGTATGCAACATCTTTATACAAATGGATAACGTGAATGATTGACTTGCACTCATAAAAAAAGCCCGTATAAATAGTTAAAAATTCTGCTAAAATAACAGAAAGTAGTACGTGTATTTCAGAAATTTCAGTGTTGTTCAGAATCATGGTCTGCTAAATTTAGGTCAGCTAAATTTTAGCTAAAAAAGTTAGTGCAAATATAATAATTCGTAAGAAATGCTGTTTAAATTACTCATTTAAAATCAGCACATGTTTTGCGCTAAATGTTAGTTGATTAAAAATAGGTAAAGAATTCAGTTAACATTCAAAAATTTAGAAGAATGTTCGTTGTGCAAATGAAAGTGGTTCAGTTGAAATCTGCAAACATGCTGCTGGAATTGTAATCACTTTTCGTTATTGATCGAATAAAAACAAATTAATGTAAATATTGTGAATTTTGTTTTAGAATAAATTAAACAACCCATGCGAAAATCGAAATATATATGAACACACATGATCATACATTGACTTGTATATGATCATGTGTGGGCATACATAGTCATATACGTCCATGTCTAGTTTGATGTATGACCATACATGATCTCATATATTTCCTATATCTTTGGATCCGAAATTTGAGGATATATGACCGTACATGTTCATATATGACCATATATGCTCATATATGAATCACATATGCTCGTATATGATCATATATGGGCATATACTCCCATATACCCTAAAATTTCGGATCCAAAGATTTAGGAAATATATGAGATCATGTATGGTCATACATCAAACTAGACATGGACGTATATGACTATGTATGCCCATGCATGATCACATACGAGCCAATGTATGATCATATATTTCGATTTTCACATGCTAATCGAAAAACATTATTTGCACTAAATATCACTTTTTATTTTCTTGCCAATATGTGTGTCAGCGGAAGTTGTATTTTTGGTATCATCTACCTGCAGGTAGAATTTATATGAAAATGTTAAAAGGCTGAAATAAAAGAAAAACAATATTTATTTAGTATTCACGTAAATAAATAAATTTTATATTATAAAACAAACCTCATTATTTTATTTCTTTAATAAAATTTTTAACTACGAAATATTAATGTACGAGTATACCTCCGTTTTCTTTAGTGTTCCTTTGTTGACTAAAGAAACAAGAGAAAATATATTTTTATCATATTATTTTATTTACTAGAAATTTCTTAACAAGCGCCATGTTATTTTTCTATGTACGAGTATTGGTCGACAAACACACCAACACTCACTGAAAAAGATCAAGCGTCATTAATCGTGTAATTATAGAACAGCTCATGCACATTAAAATACACTAACGCCCCTATCGTTTCCTTTTGAAAACACAAAAATTGAAAAAGTTGCCAACACATTTATCTAAATTAGCTGATATATTGACAAAATCGTTAAAAAAAACTAAATAAATATCAGCAGGAAATTAGTTCAAGTACAGCAGAAATATGTTTCTGTGATAAAATAGGATAACTAACAACTTTAGCTAAACGGAGATCGATAGAGGATTAAATTACCTTTAAGTTAAGGTACATTTCAGTTATGTATATAAAATAAATTCGAAATTTCTATAAATTTCCACCTATCTTTAAAAAGAAATTTAAAAAAATATTAAAAGTACTTGACAATATGACGTTCAATAAGGAAGTAGTAGTTGTGATATAAAAAAAAATTGAGTGGAGTATGGTAGCAAATAATGAAAATAAAAGAGAATGAAAATTCCAATTTTTTAAAATTAAATTGATCATAGGAGACACAAATAAATATAAAAAAAAAAAATATTTTTGCTCAGGGTATTAAATATAAAATAACTTTAATTAAAGGTACATATCATTTAAAAATCCCTAATTCTTATTGGTTTTTCTGAGAAAAAATTTTAGAAATGTGTTTTTTTCAACGAAAAAAAAAAAAATATACAGAAATTGGAATTCAAAAATTGGCCATGACAGATTTGTGCAAAATTTTGAAGTCTCAAATGCAAAAAAAGAATTACGAAAATCCGTTAGGAATTGTGGCCTAAAATGTTATTTGCTTAAAAATGTGCTTTTAGACACACTGCGTCTTTGTCGAAGTTTTTATCATTTTATAAAGAAATTTCGACACAACCCTGCAAAAACAAAACATCCACTTTTTAATGCATGACTTTTTCTCTACATTCAAAATAAGATAATGCAAAAATAAAATAAAACAGATACAACAACACATAGCGTCATGACGCACAAGCATAGTTTTCTACTGAAAAATTGTTAAATTTACAGCAGTATCGGATCTTTACTATGACACGCACTTGTTAAATTCATTGATGGAAATGCCAAATTTTGAACTACTAACAGCTCCAGTAAAAACACAACTCAAAAATAAAAGTAGTTCAAATTTGGCATTTCCATCAATGAATTTAACACGTGCGTGTCATAGGAAAGATCCGATACTGCTGTAAATTTAACAATTTTTCAGTCGAAAATTATGCTTGTGCGTAACGTCGCTATGTGTTGTTGTATTTGTTTTATTTTCTTTTTGTATATTATTTTATTGGATGTAGATAAAATAGTCATTCTTTTTGAAGTACTCCTTAATATTTTTGCTGGGAAGTCCATTTCAACCCATACGCATTTCGGATCCAAGCACTAACTGGCTTTCGACAAGACTAGTGTAGGGTAGTCGGCATGCGCAACTTTTACATTTTTACTCATTTTTGTATAAGAAATACAGTTTGAAATCTAGGTAAATATTTCGAAATTTTGCAAACCTAAAACTGATTGTAGCTTTCGGCTTTCAATCTTTAAAAAATTTCTGATAATTTTAGTATTATACCCAGTCCAAAAGAAGTCTTTTAGACTCATAATTGTCACCCTATTGTAACAAAACACATAAAGAAAAATTCGTTGTTACTTCTGGAGATGTGTGAGTGGTGTTTGCCTGTGAAAACTGTTATGTTTTGCATATTTACCCTAGAATGTGAATGTCACTCAAAGTCAGTTTTAAAAAGTATTGCACTTGTACTACCATTAGTCACTTAATCCAGTTCGATTCCCCAGTAGTTAGTCATTTATATTCTCAACTTATACTTTTACATTTCAAAAATGCATCAGAGCAAAACATTTTATAGCTAAAGAATTGCTTTAGATTTTATAACGAGGAAATAAAGCCAGGGGATGTGTAACTACTTCCAATGCCTTGTCTATCCGAGCCATTTAAAGTGATGAAACAAAAAGAAGGTGACGATGATGCTGATGATGATGATGACTGTATTGAAGTTCAATTTCGTTTTTTTTTTTGTAGTCTTGTTAGCAAGGCTTATGTCTATAACAAATGTATATGCAATTATAGGACGTTAGTGCTGTTTTGTTTTTGTATTTCTTTTGTTTTTGTTATAACTTGATATAAAATATGCATATATGCATGTTTAATTTTGTACATGTGTATGAACAGAGTTGTAATGTAGGTATGTCAGACTTTTGTTTTTTTGTTTGGTCTTACTAAGAGTTTCCAAAGTTGAAAGACTTTTTTGTATCATTTTATTGATGCTGCAATGCATTGGCAGAAATGTCTTTGATTTTTTGTTTATATTTTTGCATAAAAAGTTTTTCTTTATAGCTTTCAATAATATTGTATGGAGTTGTGACTACTTCTCATGCTTATGAACGGGTTCCTGGTTCCTTTTTCCTATTTTTCATATTTGAAAGAATTTTGTTATTGTGTCCGTTTTTTGGTTTGTTTTGGGATTTAATTTTCTTTTCCTTTTTTTGGTTCTGCTTTTATTTGAAATTTTGTTTTTAGTTTTATTTGTTGCATTCATATTGCATGCATTTGCGCAGGATATTTGTTTTGGTTTGTAGGTATATTTTACTTTTTTTATAAAGCTGGAATGGTATACAATGTTTTTAACGAAAAAGTACAGTACATTAATGGTTTTTTAATTTGAAAATAAAAAAAAACGTGGGATATTTTCTTGAAATGGTCTCCTCATAATTTACAGGTTTCAATAAGATACATGTAGTAAAAGAAGCACTTTTTAAATACACTCATAGAAATAAACCTTTAAAAATAGTAGAAAAAGCCACTAAAAACTTGTTTAAAATTTCCTTGCAGAAAATACTGCTAAAATTAGCAGATTGTCCATGGAGAAAAAGGCCGAAACTCGATCTAGTCTGATTTGCAAATTAATGTGTTTATAACTATTAAATAAATGTTTATTCTTCTTCTTAACCTCAAACCTACTAAATTAGAATTAATAAAAATGCCTATTAATTTCAATATTAATTGCAGTTGGTTGGTCTATATGATGCGTTTGAAAAAACAACACTTCACTATAAAGCTGCTAAATTCACAGAATTTTGGTTATATTTGAGTAATCTAAATATCTAAAAATGAATAAATATTTAAAATATTATATAGTTAAATTTGCAGAGAATTTTTGTTAAATATTAATAGACCAAAAATAGCAAAATCAAACTGCTATATCTACATAATTTTAAAATTTTAATATTTTAAAATTAAAATTGGTTGAATGCAATCAGCACTTTATGCTGTTGAAATTAACAAAAATATTTACTAAAAAAATTAGTAAACTCTTGGTTTCAGAAGACTATAAGTCTTTTGTATTTTTATTAAAAAAATCTAAAAAAAATAAACTTTTTCTCTATTTTGTGAAGTTTTTAGTTTATTGATTATTTATCAAAATTTTTCCTGATTTGAGCAGGTTAAGACGTTATTTTCTATTAACTTACAACTACATTATTAACTTTAAATATCGGTCGGAATATCGGACAGAAAATTATGGCGTTGTTAGAGGTGTCAGAGAACATTACGGTGTTGACGGTCAGTTCATAATTTTCTGTCTGATGTGCGATATCCAGTCGGAAGTGCTATCCGATAGCGATTGTATCTCCTAGTTATATATGCTTCTTGGTTTTATGTCGGTTATCAACTCAACGAATTTTAATATATACTCGCATACGAGTTAGTTTGTCCATTATTTAAACAAATAATAATATTAAAGTTCTAGTACCCAGCAGAAATTACTGCCTGTTTGGAAGCAGTTTTGTCAGGGAAAGTTGAGCAGTTAAGCGATTGCATTATTGATGATATCATGCCTGATTTTTGTTCGAGATAGCTCGCGTGAAAGCACTTGTTTCGAGATCCGAAAAGGCATGAATTCACCGCTTTTAATTAGTGCTCCTGTTTTTCTTTTAAAATGTCGATAATTCATGCCTTCTCGGAAGTGCATATTATAAAGCTTTTCAACTATTTAAAATCATGCCTTCTCAAAAGCACAATATTCCTGCATATTTTTCCGTTAAGAAAAAATGCCTCTTATTTTAGTAAAACCTCTTATTTCATCAAAATAACTTTTTTCCGCATTTTAAAAAATGTTGATAAAAGAACCGTAAAAATATTTAAACAATCAAAATTTATTGCTCATTTCATGCCTTTTTGAAAAGCATAGCAAAAAGCGATGTAAACAATTAATCAACTTAGGCCTTTCATTAGTCCTGTTTACGAAGCTATACATTTTTAGAGGCGGTAAAGGTAGCAGTAAGGAAGCACCCAGCAAAACTATTAAGGAGTACTTCAAAAAGAATGACTATTTTATCTACATCCAATAAAATAATATACAAAAATAAAACAAATACAACAACCCATAGCGACATGACGCACAAGCATAGTTTTCTACTGAAAAATTGTTAAATTTACAGCAGTATCGGATTTTTCCTATGACACGCACGTGTTAAATTCATTGATGGAAATGACAAATTTGAACTACTTTTATTTTTAAGTTGTGTTTTTACTGGAGCTGTTAGTAGTTCAAAATTTGGCATTTCCATTAATGAATTTTACACGTGCGTGTCATAGGAAAGATCTGATACTGCTGTAAATTTAACAATTTTTCAGTAGAAAACTATGCTTGTGCGTCATGTCGCTATGTGTTGTTATATTTATTTTATTTAATTTTAGCATTAACTTATTTTGAATGTAGAGAAAAAAGTCATGCATTAAAAAGTCGATATTCTCTTTTTGCAGGGCAGTCAACGTTTTTACTGCTTCCTCATTTTTAATGGGTATGATCGTTCGGGACAACGTGGAATCATGATATAAAAACCACACTGTATTGAAACTCTATTAATGAACATTCGGGAGAACGATCATAATAAAATCAATTTCCCTTACACTTTCAAAAAGAAATAATTCATTTAAACTTCTACATTTCAATCAAAAGAACTACAAATAGTAGAAAAAACATCACTGAAAAGCTTTAATATTTTTTCTTACTTGAACTGCCTTTAAAAAAACAAAAACAAATGTATAATTGCAACAAGAAAAAGTGCAAGTAATAAAAAAAAAGAATGCAGCAACAACATAAAAAAAAATTGTAAAACAATAAAGTATACAGCTACGTTTCCAAGCTGGATGACTTCAAACGACAGTAGTTACAAATAAAAAATTCCAAACTAAATCTACCAACCTCCTCATGCCAATGTAAGTACAGCATGAATGCGTAAGATTTCAAAAGTATCTATGGTTAGCATGACGCCCTTTTTGTTGCATAGCAAATATTGAAAATTATTTTTTATATAGTTAGTATCCCAATATGCAGCAGTTAGTCTTTATTTTTCCTTTTTATAATTTTTTGTTGCAATTTGAAATAGAGTTAAGGTTTTTTTTTCATATATTTGACCAACGGTTTCAAATTATGAGACTGAGATCAGACTGAAAAGGAGTAAAACAGTTTAAGTCGGGCATGCCGACTATATAATACCCTACACCAGTCTGGTTAAAAGTCAACTAATGTTTGGATCCGAAATTCGAATGGGTTAAAACGGACTTGTGTCAAAATTTTCTACAAAATCGAAAATATAGCCCATATGGGCGAGAGGTCCAAATATAGACCGATCCTATCTAGAATCAATAGGATTTCCTTGGGACATGGACCGATTTTAACAAAAATCAATAGGCTTCGTCCTTGGGCCGACAGCGTGTGTAAACAAGCCAATTTTGGGGGGAACTTTTATATAGGCACTAGGTCTAAACATGGACCGATTTTAACCAAAATCAATAGGTTTCGTCGAAATTTCATCAAAATATCTTAATATTTGCAACCTGTAGAGTGCGCGAAAGAATACATGGACAGACAAACGGACGGACGGACAGACGGACATCGTTAAATCTATACTATACGGTTGGTCTAGGTCCAAAATTTTTTGGTGTTACAAACATCAGCACAAACATATTATACCCTTTCCACGTAGTGGTGTATGGTATAAAATGCTTAGAAAAACACCAATTTTTAACATGAGTTTAACTCCAATGCCTCACCCACTCCATGAGTAGTTGATCGCAACTTCTTCAGTCCTATTGCAACTGCTAGCTTCAAAATATCACTGTCTCCCGGATTAGCAGCCTTCTTGGCACCTCTTCTTCGTGAGTAACAATTTATATAGGAAATAATTTTATTTTGTAAAATTTTTTTTTTTTTTTACCAGCAATGCAATGTCATATTGAATTGTTTATGTTGTATTTTTCTATAAATTTTTTTAGAGTTGAGTATCATTCCTTGGTATGTAACGCAACCACCTCTTGTAGAATGATAAAGGTAGTTTCATATGCAATTTTTCTTTATTGTTATTGCTTACAATGATGATGATGATGACGACGACGATGATGATGACTAACATAAAAAGTTTCAAATTAACAAAGTAAGAGGAAAAAATTTTGAAATAACAGGTGACCCTTGAGTTGTGTAGTTGAAGACCTAAATTTGATTGCAAATTTCACACAAGGAAAAATAAAATGACAACCAAAGTGAATATTGATTTCTAAAACCACTAAATGCGGATTTCAATTTAATTCCAGAATATTTTGAGTGTTCCAACTGAAATTCAGTTGTACTAGCCAAATTTTGTCATAAAAACAAATATTCAATTGCACAACCCGATTTCAATCGAAATGAGAAAATATTTCTACACCGAGAAAATTTTTCAGTTACTGACTACTTAAATTTCAACTGAGCCTCAGGTGAGCTTCAGTTAATTAATTAAGTTGAAGTTAACTAATTCTATTTTAAAATTTAATTTAACTGAGCACTCAGTTAAAATAAAACAAAACTTGAAATTAGTAACTAATAACCGATTCAATTAACATCATATACATATATTTATAGGCTTGTAAATATAGAAACAAATGCATTTTGTTTACTAAATTGTCACTTTATTTAAAATAAATACAAAATGAAAATTAATTTTGATTTTTTCTTCTGTTTTCATCAAAGAAATTTTTGACAATACAGATTTGTTCCATTCTCCAAACATCAATACTTCTTGGAACCATTAGTTACCTGTAGATCACCCAGTAGCAAAAAATACTAGTTCAGAACCAGTTATGTACTAGTTTATTTGAACCAGGCAACTAGTACGAGTTCTACCGCCTCTCCATACAAACAACTGTAGAATTTAATATGAAGATGTCATAGGTGGGGACAATTGTCGCCAAACTCCCACTTTGGTACTAGTTGTAGAACTAGTTTGGAAATTACAATTTAAGGAGAAAAACTAGTACTAATATGAGAGTCGCGGAACCAGTTCCGAAGTGGGTCTTTAGAAATCACAATAAAAAAAATTAGTGTTTATTCGCAAACTCAGACTATATTATTAAAAGCAAATGTAAACAAAACTAGAATTTTAAAACTCTTATTTAAATTTAATCTTTCGAAATAGTCTCGCATTGTTTCAATGAAATTAATAGGTACACAAATGGTTCAAAATTATTGTTTTAAGAATAAAAACAGAGAGCTGTACTGGTACTTATGAGAAATTTACCAAACTAGTTCCGGAGTGACTCTTTAGTACCAGAACAGTACAAGCTGATTTGCAGCACAAGTCAATTCACAGTAAAAAAAATTTAATTGTTTATTTGCAAACTCTGATGTTTTATACAAATGTAAACAGAATGAGAATTTCAAATCTCGCATTTTAATTTGTTTTACAGTCCCTACATAGATCGTATTAAACTAGTTTACAACTGGTTCTAAATGGTTATTTTGAGAACTAGTTTTCTAGTTACTAGTCAAAAAACTAGTACTTTTTAGAACTAGTTCGACCATTTGCTACTGGGCATTAAAACAATTGGAAATAATTAAAATCAATTTTATTTTCCACAAAAAACAAGAACTTATCATAAATGAACTTTTTTTTACATACTTTTCCATTTTATTTTATTTTTTATTGTTTATAATTTTCTTGGCAACTGAATGATTTGAAATTCACAGGCTGACTCAAAATTAGTCTTTATTACCGAAATATTAGTTGCTTATACTGAATTTAGACTGAGCAAAAACCAGGTGGTTTTTGTACAAAACTAAATTACAAAAGCCAGGTCATTTACACTGGTTATTTGGTTTTTCTTTGTCACATCACTTTTTTATTAAACACTTTTCTTTATATTTTTATGGTTAAATTAAATTTAAAAAATTATTAAAACATTTAAAAATATATAACAACACAACATTTTAAACTAAAATTGAAATATTTTAAAAAAATTAAAAAATATATTTTTGACACTTGCTTTAATTCTTTATTCGTTGTAACAGCGTGTATCGAAAATTACTTATAAAAGAAACCGGGTGTATCAAAAATGCAAATTTCAGATATTTTTAGTTGGTTTTTTGCAAAAACCAGGTACAATCTGGTTTTTAGTTTGTATGAAAATTGTATGGAAAAACTAAATTAATTTTACAGTTTTCGGCTCAAAAACTAAAAATGGCCAAAAACTACTAGTTTTTGCCCAGTCTAAATATACTATTACTTAATTTTGATTTATTTTAAATCAACTGCGAGTTTCTTTAACTGAGCAACTGAGGAATTTTTTCGGTGTATGAGCAATTTTTTGTCAGCATACAGAAATTTTATTCTCACAGACAAATTCTATTTTGAAAATTTCAGTTAACTCAACGAATTTGAATTCTTTGTGTTTGAAAAATAAAATATAAATCTTTATTAGAATGATTTTTATTGTGTTTATGGAATTTTTTAAATCAAATTTTATAATTACAATATTTTTTTAGCATCCCAGGTGAAAACTGGAGCGTATATGAATATAAATGGTTTTATATGACCACATATGGGCTGATCATATATGTCCATATATACTTAAATATACGATCATATATGGTATCATACAGACTTGGATCCAAAATTTGGGGGCCGAATATATGACCATATATTAATGGTATATGCGCATATATGACCATATAGAGTATATGTGAACACATATGATTATATATGGCAATATACCCTCAAATTTCTGATCCGAACATACATATAAGGTCATATATGAGATCACATATGGCCATATATTCTACTATATTGATTATTGGCATATATGACCAGCTATAGCTATATATGATCATATATGTTCATTCGACCGTACCACTTTACAGGTAAAAAAAAGTGCACCGTACACCCTCAAATATAAAGTATTTTTGCTAGGCAATTAAAAAAAAAGAAAAATTTTTTGCCGAACGTAGGGGTCGCCATTTTACATTTTTCGTTATATCTTTGGCATTTACAGTCGGATATTAAAGTATGATACATCGATGTCTTTCTCTCGAGGAGACCAGTATGTAGCTCTAAGGGCAATTGACCTCAAGTATCTCGTTCTAGTAGTTACCCACCAGATCTCAGTTGCAACCACCCTAATGTACCACCCTAATGTCAGAAAATTAAAGCTCGCAAAAAATCATTATAGTTTTGCAAAGGAAATTTTTCGATAAACCCAGTAGAAATTTTTTTATTTTTTGGTTGCCGAACGTAGGGGTCCTTTTTAAATTTTTTTTCATTGGATTTTACCTTTATAGCAAAACACTGGTCTCCTCGAGGCAAAAAATTGATATATCACACTTTAAAATCTGACTTTAAATGCCGAAGCTATAGCGAAAAATTAAAAAAGGCGACCCCTACGTTCGGCAAAAAAATTTTTTTTTTTTAAATTGCCTTGGAAAAATACTTCATAGTGGAGGGTGTACAGTGAACTTTTTTTTGCGGTACGGTCTAATGTTCATGTACGATCGCATTTTCACCTGGGATAACTTAGGAATTTTTGTAAATTGCTTTCATCAAGATCTACCTGTACATGGAATGTGAGGGTGTATGTTGTTTTTTGTTCGCATACGTTATGATGAAGTTCACTTTATTCTTTTTTCACCTATGTGTCCATATGCACTTCCTATGCACTATGTTCAGTCTTCAATGTACATTACAATGATTGCAGTTTTCTATTCGTTTTTTTTTTTAGTTGGCAGGGAGTATAAAATGGATAAAAACAAGTTTTGTGTAACAATAAAAAAAAAATTATTTGAAAAATGTTGATGGAAACCATAAAAAAAGTTTTAGCGTTTTTTTTTATTTTTTTTTTTTATAAAAACAAAAAAAAAAAGAACACAAAGAAAGGGGAGGTACTTTGGATATTCGAATATATATGTATATGTTAAAAATGGACTATAAAGGAAATTTATAGCTGATTTTTTTTCTTATTTTTATTGTCAAAATTTACTACACAAAAAATGCATTTGTATGCAATAACTTGTTAGACAAAAACAATAGAGTAACAATAGCGTTATTCCTATGCAGGCAGAGGTGGAAAATTTGCCAACAATACATCGCACTAACTTGGTTATTAAAAATTCAGGGGTGGTTAGTAAATGGTAGATTTTCCCTAAGGAGTTCTATTCATTAGCATCTTGTGTAATTTTTAAACAGTTTATTCCAGGAAATGTTACTTTAAATTTGATGGACTTTCCATTATATTTATCAAAACTTTTTCTTAGAATTTTTGTACTCTGAAAATGAATGAATTTATTCATGTTTTTTTTATTTAAATTATGTTGAATTTGTTTTATTTGCCAATTATTTTAATTGAAAACTTTTATTTGTGTTTTTCAGATTTTATTCATTTTGTGGCTTGTTTGCCTAATGGAAAAACTAAAAAAGAACAAAGTTTTTTTTTTTAGTTACAGTTTTTGTTAGACATTTGTGACAGTTTTGAAATGCATTTTTTTTGCTGAATTATACAAAAATCATCGATGTATAGCAGGTAAATATAATATATTTTTTTATTTAAATTACTTTTAATTCATAACAATTTGAAAACAAATACATTAGGATAAAATAAATTTTATTAGTACTCAACAACGTATTCAACAAATTTATGATACATTTCCTCGCCTAAGTTAGATATGTCTCAGCAAAAGAAAAATGTATGTAATGCTTTATAAACCATTTCCCAGCCAAAAATTGCCAGTTTTATAAAAAAAAATCTAGCGCTGGCACACCACTGGTTAATCGCGGTATTAAAAATAAATGAATGGCAGAACACTTATTTGGGACGCTTTTATTGAGCTTGTAAAAAACGTATTTCCAGTATTCTTTTTACAAAAATTTCGGTGGTTTATAAAAAAAACCACTGGCAAAGAATTGGCCAACATTTTCAACCAGTGGTTACCCAGCAAAAATAAATGGAATGACTTCTAAATGAATCGCTTCCTTCATTACATCACAAAGAATTACTCCCTTAGGAATGGGTTTTAAACAACATCTAATGCTGCAATACATATATGCTAGTCAGAAGTTCTTTTTCAAGGATGATAAGAAGTTAAGTATGGGGGTTGCATAGGAACGTGCTATGCTAGCACAGAAATCAGAGGGTTGCGGGTTCGAATCCCACCAGGTGGAAAAACATTTTTTGTAACTTTTTTTTACACAATTAATAATTTTTTGTAGTTTTTACTGTAAAATTTTTATTGTTTTCTATTTTGTACACTCAAAAATTAATTTTTGAAACGATTTAATATTTTTTTTTTTTTAATTTTCTATTCATTTTTAATGAAATTTTATGGAAATATAAAAGTTCTAAATAAATATGTAATTCTTCAAATATTTTTTGTTAAAATACGAAAAAGGTAAATATTACAATTTTGTTTGTATTTAAAAAATTGTAATTTAAAAAATCCATTTTGATCAAATTTTTACTAATTGTATTTAGAAACTAAATATAACAGAAAAAGAAAAATCCTGTAAACATTTTAGTAAGAACTAGTAAAAATAAGTTAAAAATTACCTACAGAAAAAACTATTTTTTATCAACTAATATGCTGCAAAATTTTTTCCGGATTTTATCAAGGTAATTCGCATTAAAAGTTAACTTAAATGTGACCAAAAGTTTGTAAATTTAACAGTTTTATTTTTCCTTCTTATCTTACAAGTATTTAGCAAAAAACAATCTGCTAATATCAGTAGTTTTTTTGCAAGGTCATTTATAATTACATAATTTTTAGTAGCTTTTTCTCCTATTTCTACAGCCTTATTTCTTTCTATGAGTGTATTATTTTTATAAAAAAAAACACTTTAATAAAAACAACTTTATATATTTTCCAATATGTTATATATTTTTGTTAATAAAAGTAGAAAGAAATAAATATAACAATTTACTGAACAAGACTGCTAAAAGTCAGCTATAACCCAGCAAAAAAAGAGATGCCGAAGGAGTAGAAAAAGCACTACAATTGATGATCTAGATCTATTTCTTTTTTAACATAAACACTAATGATTTTAACATTGAGTTGTCATAGGAGAGGAGTACTCCCACTTCAACATTTTTTCAGTGCTTTTTGAACGAGTGCAAAGGAAGCTCTTTTTCACCAATTAAAATTTAAAAAAAAATTCTTTACAAAAAAAATTATATTTTTTTTATTTTACAAAAGTTTTTTTATTGCCGACACCGGGGATCGAACTTGCGACCTCACGATTGCTCGTCCAGCGCTCTACCACTGAGCTATTCTTTGATATGAAAGTTGACTGGCATAAAAACACCACCTTGTTAATGCGAGATATTGTTCCTTATTCTCTTCAATAAAAGTACTTCTTAAACAAGTGTAAAAGGTGCACTCCAATTCAATATTGTTTTCAATACTATTTTTACAGGTACATAAATATCAATTTTTCACCATTTTTTTATATATACATACATATTTTTAAAAATTTAAAAATTAAAAAAAATATTGAATTTAAACAAATTAATTATAAATATTAAAAAAAAAAATTAATAAAATAAAAAAAAATTAAAAAAAAAATATTGGTCCCGCCGGGAATCGAACCTGGGACCCTCTGTTTGGAAATGCCAAATGATACCAAAATCACTTTTTACGATCACTTTTAGAGCAATTACTCCTTAGAAGCAATACTTAAGTGGTTTTTTAGATGTTGTTCAGAAGTAATTCTAAAAAAAGCTGTAAAAATGTAATAATGGATACTTGGGAAGCTATATAAGAAGTGATTTTTTGAAGTTGTTCAGAATAACTTCTAAAAAAGCAGTAAAAATACACTAACGGATACTTGTGAAGCATTGAAGCATTGCAATTTTTTTGCTGGGTAGTTAATATCTAATTTTGAAGAAATTTTAATATGTTGTAGAAAAAAAAATTAAGATGAACATCTCACGGTTTTTTGCCACCACGGTAATTTAAGTGGTCAAAATATAGGGTTAGAATGGAATTGTTCGAGGTCGACGAAAAAATGAGACAGGTTAATTTTAGATTTATTTTCTCTATTAAGTATCTAAACTTCAAACTAATCTGAGAGTACACATAGCTTGGAATATATTCCTTGTACGAGGTTTTCGTCAGAAAAATATATGAACTTTTCAGAGTTTTCTATAAAAACATGGCGATTTTGTTAAGAAAATTTTATGAGAAGGAATGGAGCCATTTTTAAAAGTTTTTTTGTATGAAAAAATTGAAAGCATAATGTCGAAAGTGTTTTTCAAGGTTAAGAGTCTGTGCAAATATACAGCCGAACATTAATTGGTCCCTTGCACCCCAGAAAAATGTTTTAGGTGCGCCTCTGGTGGTGAATTAATATAGTAAGTAATTAATTCACTTTTTTTTCCATTCGATTTATAAAATTGAACGCGTTCCCCAGTGAATTAATTCATTTGATTTAATAAAAAGTACTATTGGAATTGAATTAATTCTTTGAATTTGTTGTTTGATAAACGCGTTCAGTTGAACGAATTCAGTGAATTACTTAAGAAAAGGAATTCATTTAATTCAAAAAAAATTAAATTCGATTGGTAGTGAATTTATTCAAAAAGGAATTAATTCTTCAAAGCTCTGCTAGCAGGGAATACAAATGTTTCTTTTTTTTAATCTATTCGTAAATAATAAATTGAAATTTCCATATGATTGAGATATAGTATTTTGGAGTTGAATTCCACAGATAGGTTTACTCGTAAAATAACCATTATTTCGAAATAATAAAAAATTTGTGTAATTTCATTCGGTGTTGAATAATTTTGCAGCTGTTCATTTTTTTGTTTGCCAGATGGCAACACTGATTTTTTTTTGTCCAGTAGGCGAGTTTCAATCATTGATCTGCACTACCCGAAGGCAACATTTACCGAAATATGAAATAATTTCAGCTCGACTGGTTGATTAAATCGCTATCGATGGTTGTTATCGATGGTTATTACCAATTGTATACGAATAAGTTTATCAGCGATGGTTATTACGAATATGATTACTAAATATAAACGAGGATAAACAGCGGACCTTGTGTTCAATTATTACGACTAGCTACGAGCGAGAATAAACATTGGTTCTCGTGGCTAAATACGAACTAAAATGTGCATCGCTTCTCGTATTCAAAAGATACCACTAAATCAGTATTGCCAGGTTTCTTAGGCATAAAATTGTCAAAAATTCTGGAAAATATCGTCAAAATCGTAATAGCTTTTGAAAAATCGTCAAAGTAACACTATTTGTGTTATAAGGACTCGATTTAACATATTTACTAAAATTTTTATAAACATCATCGAAATTTGCCATATCCTGAAGTGGTTGCTTTAACCAAAAGGAAATACCAACAAAAATTTCAGATTTCAAAATATTTATTATGTATTTAACAGACATTCTTCCAAAAAATTGAGATTCGTTAGAGTTTTAGGACAAAAGTTTTACACAAAAATTATCATAGTTTTTATTATTTTTGCTGTAAGTTTTGTACATTTCAAAATACGTATCTTAAAGAAAAATTGGCAGTTTCGCAATAAATAAAAAATTATGATGTACTTGAACGGATTTTTACATTTTTTCTAGATATAATTTTAATTAGAATTTTAATATGAACACTTTTAATCTAAAATTCTAAAATATTTTTCAAAAATCGTATAGATTTGCTGAATACAAATTATCTGATTTTGCAGCGGTTTTTTTAATTTGTTCCCACATTAATTTGCTTACAATTCTGCATAATTCTAAAAACTAAAAATTTAAGATTTAGAATTATAGATTGGAAAATTATCGTATTTTTGCACATTTCTTGCTGTATTTCGTATTAAAAAAAAAAATCGTCATTTTGAAGAAAAAATCTTCAAATCGTCATTTGGCTATTTTAGATAGTAAAAAATCGGCAAAATGACGATAAATCGTCAAAACTGGCAACACTGCACTAAATACGAACGAAAATAAACTTCGCTTATCGTGTCTAAATACGAACAAAAATAAGCAGCGGTTATCGAATTCAAATCACTGTTGGTAAAAGTGGCACAAAAGTGCCATTTGTGGCACTATTGAATGTTCAATGGCACCTAGACACTCTCCATAGAATTTTGGCACTTTTTACGAAAATTTATATATAATTTGATAAAAGGTCGATATCGCTGGTTTTTCATTAAAAGCCACGCCTATTAAGAAGGGGTAGCAAAATTAAAAAACAAATGCTACACTAAAAATATCTACAATTTTTTGGACAACCTTCCAGTTCTTCGGGGACAATTTAATCATTATTTTGATATTTAAAAATAAAAGCAACGGGGATAAAATTAGAAAAACTTTAATTGATTCTATTGTATTGTCAAATTTAATTGTAAAATTTTTTGAAAGTCTTGGACCTGCTAACTTATCTTAAAATAACGTAAGTTTAGTGCTTTACTATAGTTAAGAATGTCATTTTTATATGAAAATATTTGTGGTAGGTGATGTTAAACTCGGGTTACTTTTTAGATAAGTTGCCCGCCTTTTTTTTTGTCTTTTACTTAACCCTTAAATGCATGATCTCTACAATTTTAACCATTTTTTTATATATGATTTCTAAAGGCGTGTACATTTCAAGAAAAATACCAAAAAAATTGCCAAATAGCTAAATTGTGATTATTTTAACGTGTATGAAAAAAAAGAAACAAAAAAAAATATATGAAATATTAATTATACATTTATTGTTGCCAAAATTAATTTTATTGCGAGAATACCACTTTAAATATTTAAACAAACATTTTTGAATATTGCACTTTTTGTAAAAAAAAAAAACGCGTGTTTTAGATTTTTCACAAACATACGAAGCAAAACCAAGATTTTTCCTATAACTGTTTAAAAAATCTGAGTTATAGTTTATAAGAGCACTTTGTGCAGAAAGGGCCCCAATGCCAAAAAATTGAGTTTTATGCATCAAGTGGCGTTTTTTATTAAGAAACTGGTATGTTGCCAAATGGCTACACCATGCATTTAAGGGTTAAAGTAACTAAATGTATAAATATTTGAAATAAAAGCTGAACATATTTTTTTTTTAAACATTAAATGTTGCTTAATTTTTTTTGGCACTTTTAAAGCTTTTTTGGCACTTTTTTGGCATCATTGAGTCACCAAATGAAAATTCTCAAATACCATCACTGATTCAAATAATACGACTAGCACGAACGATAATAAACTTCGGTTCTCGTGACTAAATACGAAGCAGAATAAATATCGGTTCTCATATTCAAATGACACAACTAAATACGAACGAGAATAAACTTCGGTTATCGTGGCTAACTACGAGGTTAATAAATCGGATACGGTCTAACAACAGGTACCCAGTGTAGAAAATCATTACCAGATATGTGGTTATGTAACTGCATACTTGGTAATGGTAACTAGTTACATTTGGTATTACATTTCTTATTACCTTTATATGGCGATGTCGCGAAAAATAATGAGTTATGCTTACACACCAGCATACGAAAAATCTAAAAATATGTCATTACCTATATGCTTACCAGTACTGACAAAAATAATGAGTCTAAAAATAGATTTTAGTAAAAATAAATTATATTAAAAAAAATATTTTTTATTGTATTTTTGTTTTTAATAAAATTTGCTGGTGCGGGAATCGAACCTGGGTCTACAGATTGCCAGTCAACAGCTCTCCCATCTGTAATATTTAATAGATAAAACCATAATTGACCTGCTGCACACAAGTAAGCTTACTCGCCAACATACAAAAAATCAAAAAATATGTGGTTACATATATCCTTACCAGTGTTTAAAAAATATTGAGTCTAAAAATAGATTTCAAAAAATTTAAAAAAAAAATCTAGAAAATTATTTTCTATTTGAAATAATGATAAAAATAAGTCATTATCAGTAACTCATTATTATATGTTTTCAAATAATGCAGAAGGTAATTGGGTGTCATTACTTGTAGTCCAAAAAATAATGACATGTCATTACCGTTTCTACACTGGGTATATACGGGTCGGAACAGGAATCTGGTCGACTTATACAATACAAAAAACTTGAGAAAAATTCTCTTTATTTATTTTTTCCGGCGATTTTCAATAGCTTCGATGCTCTGTTTTTAATAAGAACTCTTTAGATCATCAAAATAGTGATCAACTGTAGACTCAACCTCTTTATTGTTGGCATATCATTTTCAACCGCGCCCTGTTTTCCAAAAATTAATCGAGTAATGTTGAAGTAATTCGAACTATAATTCATTGATTTGGGTCATCGGAATTGTATTGGTGAAGCAACACTTTCTGTTTCGCCTTTACAAATTTAATAAGATCGATAACTGTTAATGGCTTAAAAGAAACTAAACAACGTTGCGCCTTCAAATTTAAACTTTTGGGACCACCCTCGCAAATAAGAATAATATGTTAATGGTTAACATAACCAAAGTTAATTATTTATCTAAAAACATCGGCTGTTTCATATAGACTATAAATTTGCCAAAATTTATAATGAAATCATCCAAAATTATTTAATTGAAATGAAAATGTATACCTGCAGCTAAAGCTCGTTAACATAAAACCGTTCTTTTTTGCTTTATTTTGAACAAATGATAGTGCAGTAATTTTAGTTTCAAAATCATGGGAAAAAACACAAAAAATAAAATAAATTTCAATTAAAAACACCAATTTTTTTTTTAACTACATAAAGAAGGCAGGCGTAAAGCAGAGAAAATTTCCAAATATTTACAAATGCAATTAAGCATACCACAGCATCATGGATGGCTTTCTGTAAATACGGCCGACACATCATACAGATATATATTTGAAATAGAAAATAAAGCTGAGTTTTATACAAATAAACGAAAAAAATCTATTGAAAATACGGAAAAATATGTAACGATTTAGAAAAAAAAAAATGCACACAACAAAAATTTTAGGTTATTGTCTTTACATGAATTTATGCATTAAATGCACCTTTCGTGGAGTTTTTTAAATAAATGCATGTTTTTCGATTTTTATAAAAGACTAATGAATATTTGTGGTTTAGACTAAGCCAGTGAAAAAAACTGCATAATTTTATAAAAAAAAGGTGATAATAAATTACATAAAAACTACATTTGCTTATACTTAGGCTGCATATTATTGCATTTTTTGAAAGGTGTGTGTTTTTAAAAGTGGAACCACAAATAAATAAAATGATTGTACATGTTTGTTTTATTTTATTCATATGCACTATGGGATGCAAAAATCATTTTATTAGAGGCATTATACCCTGCCTAAAGGAATTTGCCCGTACTGTATATTGTTAAATTTAATGCCCTCTGCCATAAAATTAATAAAATTTGTTAAAATCACAAATCATAATTTCCAATCTAAAGTTATTTTGTATCCATAGTTAAGTGCACTGAATACATAAAAACGCAAACATTTTTTGTTACATTTTTTTATACCCTACACCATTACGTGGACAGGGTATAATAAGTTTATGCTGATTTTTGTAACACCAAAAAAATTCGACACAGCTTTTAGTACACCGACCGACTGTGGGCCAGGATCGGCGTTTTTTTTTTTTTGCCAAAAGTACAATTCAGGTAAAGGGAAAATATGTTTATATATTCAAAATCTAGGATTGTTGAATATTTTGTGACTGACATATTTTGTCATTGTGGTTACTCGTTATTAGTTGGCGAGAGTTGAAAATCAAATTTTTTTTAATTTTGTGACATTTTTTTATTTTATAATGATAAGATAAAAATCATAAACAGTAATTTGTTCCAAAAACAATCTCAAATTATAAAACTGGAACTAGTTATAAAAAAAAAATAGAAACCTGTTAAATATTTGCGAAAAAAGGAACAAAATTATTAATTTTACCTCAAAAATATGGATTTTTTTGAAAATCCTAAATTTTCAAAAGAAAGCTCCAAAATGTTTCAAGAGATATCTGAAAAACTTTGAATGCCAATGTGTTTTCTAAGATTTCTTCTACCTAGAGTTTTGCGACCGTTTGCAACTGTTCATAAACTTTCGATATTTTGCCCTTTAACTTGAAAAGTACCTTCAGATTCCAGCATTCCAGAGTTTTAGTAAAAACTAAAAAAATAGCACTAAAAATTACCTTAAATGAAGGTTCTGATTTTCTCACACAGACTAACCCCCTAAAGTCCAGGTTTGTTGGACATTTCAGTGCCAATTCTGAATAAGTACGAAATTAACCCTTAAACACATTTTAAGTTTTGACTTAATTCTGGCATTGAAGTTAAATTTTCTACTTTGATGTCTTCAGAGGCTTATAGTAGAATTTCATGAAAAATATTTTTGGGGAACATTTTAACCCTCTAACTCTTTAACTTATGGGTCTTTTTTGACACTTTTTAAAAAGTGGCCAAAAAAGTCTCTTTAAGTGCAGAGTTAGAGGGTTAAAATTTTCCACAAAAATGTCCCTCGTAGTGTTTTACATAAGTTCGCTGACCATATCCTATACCTAAAATGGAAGATTCTCATGGTTACCTATGCCCACATAATGGTGCCCCAAAATTGGATTTTTCGCATGCGGCAGGTTCCAATTACGAAGATATTTTAAAGAAATTTTGTACACTGATTCACATGTGCCCATGGGCAAAGCCTATTGATTTTGTTAAATTTTTTTTTTTCATATTTTTATTTATTGAATCTTCAGAACAGTGAACTAACAATAAGTTTATCAAATCTTATGTACTAAAGCTAAAATATTAAGCCCAGCCAGTGCCAGACAAAATTTTAATTTTAAACATTAAATATTATTTTAATTTGATGCAAAGTAGATGTATAGAAAAAGTTAAAAACGATAAATTAGAAGTTTAATTTTAAAAATGTCGAAAAGACTAATTTTTAATTTTTTTTTTGTTAAAATCGGTCTATATTTATTGTGATGAAATGTTCTACACCGAATCGAATTATATCGGCACAAGGATGAAGCCCATTATAGTTAATATCATTTCATGATCATTAAGGTCCCCCACAATTTACTTTCTCGCACGCTACAGTTAGCAAATACAAAGATATTTTAATGAAATTTGAAATGAACCCAAGAACAAAGCCTATTGATTCTACACAGAATCGGTAAATCATATGGATTATATTTTCGGTTTTCTCTTGACTTAACCTAACATAAGTTAAAATCAAAATTTCTTACTGTTTTTCTTATTTTTTTTTTATCATTTTATAGACAAATTTTAATACAAGTTCATTTTAACCCATTTGAATTTCAGATCAAGACACTAGTTTTTAACCAGACTGGTTTAGGGTATTTTATAGTCGGCATACCTGACTTTAACTTTTTTACTCGTTGTTTGTTTTTCTGTTAAACATCATCCTGGGAGTCCGGATATGCATCAGCTGCACTCAATGTTATAAAACTAAAAAAATTCATTTCAAATTAGACACAATTTTTGCTTTAGCAATTTTATGCCGTTGTTTTATATATAGATCCATATGCATATGGCTGAACAATATGGTGGCGGTTATTTCTGAGCTTTAAATCAAGGTTGATTACCGCTTCAGTTTTTAAATATATTTTTAAATGTTAAAAAATAACTAACAATTATATAAAAATAACAAAATAAACTTGTCAGTTTCAAACTAATATTTTTTACAGTTAATTTTTTATATTATAAAAATTTATTTATAAATGAATTAAAATTTGAATTCAAAACGATTCCCCAGTTATTAAGTTTATATACATTTTCTGACTTTCAACAAACTTTTTTATTTTACAAAAAACAAAAAAATTAACTGCATTAAAGGAATTAAATATGCTAAAATCCCAAACGTATTTTACAAATTGTGAAAAATAATCTGTTGTAGGCATGTCCCTATCCGGATTTCATTCTTGCCTAAGGAAATCATTAGGGGACGACGTTTTTAGAATTTCTGGAAATATTTCGTAAGTTAAATTACAAACTCAATGAGAATTTCTTGGTCTCGTCTCGTCTTTGCAATAACACTGTTTCGGTAGTTTTTTATTACAGCAGTAAATATAACTGCTTTGAACAACTGTTGCGAAATACAACACTTCTTGTTACTTTTTTTTTTTTAATAGCTGCCTTAATAGTTTTTTTTTTTTGTATTTTTTGCATACAAAAATGACAGTAACAGCAGTTAAAAAACAACTACTGCTATAAACACAAATAACTGGCATGTAGAAACAGCCAAACTTTTTAGAATGTATGACAACATAGGGCAACGATGAATTTAGTACGGCCCTTGCTTAAATTCAATTTTCGATTGTTTTTTTTTTTTTGCCGAACGTAGGGGTCGCAATATTACATTTCTCGTTATATCTTTAGCATTTACAGTCGGATCTTAAAGTATGATACATCGATGTTTTTCTCTCGAGAAGACCAATGTTTTGCTCTAAGGGCCATTGACCTCAAGTAACCCGTTCTAGTATTTACCCACCAGATGGCAGTTGCTACCACCCTAATGTACAACCCTAATATCTGAAAACTAAAGCTCGCAAAAAATCATTAAACTTTTGCTAAGGAAGTTTTTCGATAAACCCAGTAGAATTTTTTTTTTATATATTGGTTGCCGAACGTAGGAGTCGCCTTTTTAAATTTTTTTCAATGGATTTTTCCTTTATAGCAAGACACTGGTCTTCTCGAGGCAAAAAAATCGATATATCACACTTTAAAATCCAACTTTAAATGCCGAAGCTATAACGAAAAATTCATTTTTTTAATTTTAAACTTTAAACGCGTTTTCCCAGAACCACGAGTTCAAAATCGGCTACCACTGTACAGCCAAAGCGAGTAAACTGATATCGATGTGGTTGGTTTCTTTCGTAGTCAACAAAAACTGTAGTCCTTACCGTGGCCCTGTTTCTGAATTTCAGTCAAATAAATTTTATATTCCCTAGCAAAATTGTTTTTCTTACTTTTTTGTAATTTTTAAGTTCAACTTTGTTAAAAAAAATTTTAAAAATAAAAATCAGGCCACGATAAGGACTAGAGAATTTATCTGGCATTAAGATCACTTTACAATTTTATTTTCCGATAAATAATGAAGCCTGCACAGTGGCAACTCTGGCGATTTTAGCTGGGCAAATATAAAACTGTTATTTTTTGAAAATACTAAAATAACATAATTTTTAAATAAAAGAATAAAATATTAAAAATATTGTTAATATTGTTAATTGAATTTTTGACAAACTTTCAAATATGCCCTTCAAAAAGCTGTTGTTACAGTATTTACCCTCCTTAAAGAGACGGTAACATTTTCGCTCTGCGCAACGAAATTAGTAAATAAAAATTTTAATCAATTTTCCATAAACATTTTTCTTTTCAGAACAATATTCACACTGAGAGAATTATCTGCATGGTGTTAAAGAATTTTTGCATAAAACTAATCAAGTTTCATTGGAACCCGTCCATTGAAACTTTTCATAGAATTAATGGAATTTTTCGTAAAATGTTGTGAAAAATTTCATTTCATTTATTAAAAGTTTCATACACTTAGGGGGTAATTTTATAAAACACTTCGGTGAAGTGTTATTTCTGTAGAAATTGTTTTTGTTACAAAAACAATTTACATTGAAAGTTCCCTTCACTTCACCCAAGTGTTTTACGAAATTAGGTACTTAATGAAAAAGTTTCATTAAAACTCGATTTCAGTATGCCTTATATGCGCAAATTTCTCAAATCTGATCTTTATTTTAACAAAGATTACGAATCTGCAATCGAAAATAAAAAATTGTGGTTTATAAATTGTTCATTTATACCACGTGATGGGTGAGCGATTAATCACAACTGGGTCGATATCGACAACGAGAATTGCTTTTTCATATATTTTGTATGGGAAGAAAAATGTCGCCTTGTCGTCCGGCGATTTGTCGTCGTAATTGAATTTATTATATTTTCATGACGACACACTAACACACACTCACAATATTTGTCAAATTGTTGCCATATTTTTAACTATATAAGGGTTGCCATTAGAACAGAGTTGTAGAAATTCGTATTAGAGTTGCAAAAATTGGTACTTTGTTTACAAAAAATTTATTTTTTTGACAGAAGAAATATAATTGAAAATAAAAATGCATAATTTACCGCAAAAAAGCAAAATTAAATACAAAAAAAATGTAAAACAGCAAGAATTAATGCAAAATCAACTAAATTGGTGAAGAATTGTAGCGAAACAAATACAACCATATTCTTGCTTTGTTTTTTTATCTAAACGTGAAAAAATGTTGACGGTCGATTGCCGCTGAATTTAAATTAATCGCGATGACTTTTGCTGTCGTCGGTCAACAATCGACCCAGTTGTGATTATTCTCTTAGGGTGTAATACAAAACGACAAATAATCGTTATAAAAAGTTCTTTGATTTCGTTCTAATAATTATAAATAGAATTAAAAGCTTTAATGTTGAAACGCAACTTACAAACATTTGATTTACTACTAAAGGAGCTTTAGTTGTCGCAATAACTATAACGTAGAGACAAATAATAGCTTTGTTAAAAACAAGTGAGTTTTGTTGCAATATGGAATAAATAAGTAAAAATATTTGAGTTTACTTCTCTAAATGTTTTTCACTTTGGAATTAACATATGTTAAATACAAAAACTAAAATCTACATTATAATCTAGAGAGAACCCCATAGAGATAATCTGATGATAGTGCTTGTAGCACTTGAAAATGCAATAATTGTCAACCATTGATTCTAGGAAAGTTTTTTCAAAAGTTTTTTCTCTATTTGTTGTAAAATAAATTGTGAATTCTATTTGGAATTTGTCATATTTGATCTTAAAACCGAACAAAAATAACACTCATTGTACCATAACAATCTTCAGATCAACTAAACTCTACGGTAAAATATGCAAATTATTAAAAACATGCATATTTGTGAAAACATGAATATTATTAAAAAAATGCATATTTGTAGCAATATGCATATTTGTGGTATATTAATGAGAAATGTATATAAATTTATAAAAAATATGGATTTTTGCTAAGACATGAAAAAATGCATTTTTTTTTTTTTAAATATGCATAATTGTGATAAATATGTTTGTCGAAATATACAAGTGACAAAATGCATATTCATATGAGTATTATTGAAAACATTTTTTTTTTTTTAATTAGAAATATGCACATTAGCAATATAAATAATTTGTAGCTAGGTATACTTGTCAATAGATACATGTTATTTTAAAATGCATATTTTTCATACATATATGTATTTTGAACACATGAATATCACAACTGCTAATATTTAAATATGCATGAATGTGGTGTGATTTTAAAATTCACATTTTTCATACACATAATGTGAGCTGAGGAATATTTTTGATAATATTAATGTTTAAAAATGCATATTAGTGAAAATTGATATATGAATATGTAATTTTTGTATTTTTGCATATTTTGCTTTTAAGTGCATATTTTATTGCATATTTTACGATTTTTATTGCATATTTTGCACATTATTGCATATTTTTTTAATATTTTTAAATATGAAATTCGATTTAAGAATTTATACTTTAAAACTTAAAAAAATTCTAAAGAATTAATTATTTGGAAGCTCTGTTGGTAATACAACACTACACTAGAAAGAGAAACACATAGTATACAATATGTTGCCATCCACTAACACATGTTTTATAGATGTAATTTTAAAATAACGTTTTCGGGTGTTATTGCTCACAAACAGAAAGTTGAAAAATTTTATAAAAATTATTTTAAGGAAACTTGTCCCCGAGCATTAATTTCTGCCATTTTTTTCTCTGAGTTACGAAAGTGAGTACGATTTTGTAGTACACATATTTAAGTTCTATTTTCTAATAAAGTTTTTTCAGGCAAAATGCCACACACCCTTAATATTTACAATCGATGTATTTCATTTTATTTTCACTGAATTTTCTAAAAATATATTTCATTATGTGTATTTAAAGACATATTCAGTGTGTTCGTTTACTCGAATTTCTTACTACTTTTACTACAATTGCAAAGTTTTGTTTACTTTTTGTATTGAATTTTTCCAGCTGTAGTAAATATAGTAACTTGTAGTAAGTAAACGAACAAGCTTATTGTAACTGGTACTTGAATTTTTACGTTTATGTTAGTTTTTAATAAATATAATAAAAAAAAAACATTTATTTTTAATTGCATATTTTTTGGTTTTTAGTGCATATTTCGTTATAAATGCATATTTAAGTGCATATTTTCTATTTTATAGTGCATATTTTAAGCGGATATTTTCGATTTTTTAGTACATGAAAGTCCTTGCCCTGGTGATAACAGAAATATTTGCGATATACCTATTACGAAAAACTGCATACATCTAATAAAACAATAATGCGCAATTTTAAAAAAAAAAAATTATTTTTATGAAAATTTGTATATGAATATTTAAACATGTCAATGGTTACAAATTGACTCCTTTAAACTATAACTTGTAGAGCGTTTTACGTCTTTCTCTACCTAGCAGATGTCATTTGGCCTGTTTAACTAAATATGCAAAATATTTGGCAGTCAAATATGCATCAATGCATAAATATGTTAATAAAATAAATCAATTTTTGTAAACAAAAAAAAATCACGATTGTAAAATTCTGCATATCTAAAATATTGTACAATGTGTTTAAAATATGCATTTTACCAGAAATATGCATTTTGTTGCCAATATGCATATTTGCGAAAATATTTCAAAACACATCATTACAATTTTAAGGCCAATTTCTAAATTCGAAATTTGTATTTTAGCTTTCCAGCTAAAATATGCATTTCCATGAAAACCCAATTTCTTTCAGCGAGTGCATATAATCAAATATGACCCTAATGTTAATAGTATATCAGTCCTCTCTCCTGGTTAGTCGTTGCTGTTATTTTTATTTTAATGCCTGGTGTATGGTAATCTAAAAATTTATTTGTTCTTTGGTAGCAGCCATGTTTGAATTTTTGTTTTTGTATGCCTTGGTTTTGTTTTTTCTACCTAAAAAAAACTGCAGCTGACAAAGCATTTTCATTTCATTTTTATTTTTTGCAATGAAAAAAATATTAAAACTACAACAGCATTTTTTTCAAACCTTTAGAGAGGAAAATGCATTCAAAAAACTGCATATACATAACTGAAATGCCAAAAAAAAGTTTTCTCTATGCCCAAACCCTTAAATTTTGAATTTAGGTTCTGGTCATTATTTTTTTGATTCATATGCATATGGAAAAAACGCATGCATATGCATGCCATGATTATGTTTGCATTCTAGTGCAGTTTTCACATTGGCGTAGTATGCTAATTGTTTGGAAGGGGAACATTCTAGCTTTCACTTGTTATCAAAAAGCTTTTTAAAAAAACACCAGAATTGAAGAAGAAAAAATTTGCTGTGATTATTTTGGAAAGTTTTCTACTCTTAATTCTTTTTTTTATGAAAATTTTCCGATTTAAGCCCATATTTCAATAAAAATATAATTAGATTGTGTTTCGCAAAAAAAAAAAACCGAAAAACCTGACTACCGTTACCGAAATAACCAAAATACCGCTACCGAAATAATCTCGGTTACCATCCATGATTTTTCTCCATTACAAAAACCCAATTTTGAGTCCAATTTAAACTATCAATATAAAAATCAATTAGCGTGTTTCTTAATCACCTGGATTTAGAATTTTTCATACAAAAAATGGATTTATTAAATCCAAAGAAAAAGCTGGATTTAATAAATCCACAATAAAAGCACAAATATATGAAACAGCCTATTAATTTGATGTCAGAAAAAAATACGAATGAAAATTAAAAGAGAAACAAAAAAATTGAAAAACTAGCAAATAAAAGGTTTTTCTTAAATTTTTTTTATGAAATATGTTTAGAAAAAAAAACTACACCTCACCAAATACATATTTTTCATCTTGGACATGGAGAAATAGCTCAAATAGAAATGGCAATTTTTCACTCTACAGTAAGTAATTTAATTAAATCCAATTAGTGAATATTAAATATTGCAATGGAATTTTTCAATTGTGTAAAAATATAAATTGAAGTGATAAAACTGAAAAGGCAGACTGTTTATCGCTGTTTTATGTAAAGTATAATTATAAATTAAAAGTTAAAGTAGAATCCTCCATCATCGAATTCGGTATTAAAAATTAGGGTGAAAGAAGTGTCGGACAGAAAATTTTTTTAAAATAGGAAAAATCTAACCCCATCCATTGAGCACTTTTAGAAATACTTTTTGGATTTATTAAATCCAAGTGATTAGAAAAAACGGCTAATATTGGTTAACGTTATCATTATAATACCGTTACCGCTAAAATACCATTTGAAAATAAGAACCGTTACCAATTTTTTAAAAAAAATTTCCAAATACCTTTATTGTTACCGATACCATTATTTTTGTCGGTAGTTACCGGTATTTATTAATTTATATAAAACATGTCCATTTTTCACTTTTATATAAAAGTTTTGAGATTTTTTTTACAAAAAATTTATAGATAAGAAAACAGATTCGGTGTAGCCAATTTGTAGCCAATCGAATGGTTCGGTTATGGCAGCCGAGTTTTTAAGTTGTAACAACAGACCCAATTGAGACAGGACTAATTTGACTGCGACAACGGAGTCTTAGTTCTATCAGAAATAATTCAGTAGCCACTACCGAAAAATTCATTTGATGCAACTGAACCATTCGATTGGCAAAAAATTAGGTTGTGAGCACCGAATCCGTTTTCTGGGTATTTATTGGAACTACCAGCATTGAATTTAAAGCTTTTAAGGGCGGCTTATGGGACCGTAAACGTAAATGTGATGTAACTGTACCGTGCCGTAACTAAAAAGTACACTTATAGATTACCGTAAACGACATTACTATTTACCATCTATTTCATGTGGTTTTATATTTTATTCTAAAATTTTCCATTTATTTGTTCATTTTTATTCCTTATTTGTTGTTTGAATCAATTTTCTTTATTCATTTCGTAGTTTTTCCGACTAAAATCATTCAGCTGTTTCGATGCCGGATAGAAAATTCTGATTTCAATAGAATGATCCGGCAAGTACGTTTACATTTACGTGTTAGTAAACATTAGTATACATTTCTTCTTGTGGTATCGGAACAGCTGATTCGTTACAGATTCGTTTACGGTTGGGTAACTCAGCCTTTAATCTGTATCTTTATCGGCATACCGTTACCGAAACAGTCTTAAATACCATTACCGTAATCTTTACCAAAACCGTTGCCATTATTCTTTTCATTATTCGTTTCGATAAACAACCTTGATGAAAAACTTAAAAGAATCAATCTTTAAGATTACTTTCATCTACGCCAATGTGGTTTTCCTAATAGAACTTTGTTCGTTTTCATATTCATATAGAAAACAAAAAATACATCCAGTAACGTCAAATGCAAATGTATTTCATTTGAACGGACATCATCACCAGAGCAAAATTTTTTATTTTATATTTCGCTATACATAGTACAAAATATATTGGAAAACTGTATAATGGCTCGTTGTTGTTGCTGGCATTTGCACGTCTATATTTATTTTGAAAAATTCTAATGGGTTTAACCAAAGCTGTCCCATGTTGTGTTGCATTTAAGAAAACAAATGCAAAAAATTAAGCTACAAAACAAATATGGATTGTTGAGTACTTGAATTTGTTGTTCACTATTAAGATCCCAGTGTAGAAAATCATTACCAGATATGTGGTTATGTAACTACATACTTGGTAATGGTAACTAGTTACTTTTGTTATTACATTTCTTATTACCTTTATATGGCGATGTCGCGAAAAATAATGAGTTGTCGTTACACACCAGCATACGAAAAATCAAAAAATATATCGTTACCTATGTGCTTACCAGTACTGACAAAAATAATGAGTCTAAAAATAGATTTTCAAAAAAATTAATTATATAAAAAAAAATATTTTTTATTGTATTTTTTTATAATAAAATTTGCTGGTGCGGGAATCGAACCTGGGTCTACAGATTACCAGTCAACAGCTCTACCATCTGAGCTATATCGACATGTAATATTTAATAGATAAAAACACAATTGACCTGCTGCACACAAGTAAGCTTACTCGCCAACATACAAAAAATCAAAAAATATGTGGTTACATATATCCTTACCAGTGTTTAAAAAATATTGAGTCTAAAAATAGATTTCAAAAAATTTTCAAAAAAATCTAAAAAATTATTTTCTATTTGAAATAATGATAAAAATAAGTCATTATCAGTAACTCATTATTATATGTTTTAAAATAATACAGAAGGTAAGTGGGTGTCATTACTGGTAGTCCAAAAAATAATGATATGTCATTACCGTTTCTACACTGGGATGGTATACATTAGGGATGCCAAATGGGAAATCCCGAATCCCGAAATCCTGGGATTTTCGGGATTGGCAAAATTCCGAATCCCGGGATTATTTCTCAAAAATTCCGGAATTTTCTTATTTTTTAATATTTAATATTTTTTTGCCCTGCCTTGATGTTTTGTAAAACAAATACTGGCAAAACGATTTTTGCAAACGTTGGCAAAGCGTCCCAAATGAGTGTTCCGCCAGTCATTTATTTTTAACATCGCGGTTACCCAGTGGTATTCAAGTACTTGATTTTTTGTACCACTGTCAATTTCTGACTGAGATGTTTCAATATTCACAAAATGTACCACATTATTAATTAACATCTATTAAATAATTATAAAACGCTTTATTCTATAAAAAAAATTAGTTACATAACATAAAAATTTTTACAAATAAAGGAAAATTTAAATGCCGAAATCCCGAAAAATCCCATAAAATCCCAGGATCCCGAAAAATACCGTAGTCCCGAAAACATACATAATCCCGAATCTTGGGATTTTCCAATACCAATCCCGATTGGCATCCCTAGTATACATATATAAAATCCCAGGATCCCGAAAAATACCGTAGTCCCGAAAACATACATAATCCCGAATCCCGGGATTTTCCAATACCAATTGGCATCCCTAGTATACATATATAAATTTTAATAAAAATACGTTGTTTTAATAGAAAAATCTAATATTTTCCGGCCGATTGATTTTTTGCTTTATGGATAGAATTTTTATATGACTATCAAAATTCTAAATTAAAATTAAAACTGTTGCTTTCGAAAACGAGTTGATTTATGGCTGGTTTTACCAAATCAAACAGAATTTTTATACCTTATGTAATGTCTCAGTTTGTGTAATAAAGTTATCATTTTCTTATTGCGGACAACTGAAGAGTTGGGGTGATACCCACGAAACAATTGTATTGTCTATCATTGAAAAGTGGGTGTGTAATTTAAAAATGTGGCATTCACAACAGATGGCGTATTTTTAACACGTGGTTTGTGTCTTCAATAATTGATATGGCATTTTGGAGGGAACGAAATAGTGTAAACAACAAAGTTGTTTTTTTTTTTGTTTGCTTCAAAAAAATATCGAATTTTGTGCCAACAAAGCATCATTTGCGGGAAGTTTTACATTACTTCTTCAATTTGAAAAAAAAGTGAAGCTGAAGTACATTGATTGCTCACCGAAGCTTATCCTGAATATTTTCCACCAATTTCAACGTGAGAGAGATGGTTTGTGCGGTTCAGAAGTGGTGAATTTGACACAGAAGACAAAGACCGCCCAGGTCTGGTCAAACTCTAGAAGAGCTTGCAAAATCATTCAAGCAGCAATTTCAAAATGCTTGCAAGCAGCAGGATTTATCCAAAAGCAAGGAAATTGGGTACCACACGAGTTGAAGCCCAGACACGTTGAAAGACGAGTTCGCATGTCTGAAATGCTGCTTTAGTTCCATAAAAAGAAGTAATTTTTGCACCGAATCTTTACTGGCGATAAAAAATGGATACATTATGACAACCCGAAGTGCAAGAAATCGAAGTGCAAGAAATCGCATCGCAACCCCCCCTGGGGGGTTCTCCATACAAACATTTCAAAAAATCACCATTTTTTATAATCACCATACAAATCACCATACTTTATATGAAAAAAATGTTTGTAAGGGGAACCCCCCAGGGGGGTTCCAAGGGGTATGCCACTGGCATGGGTGGGTCGGCTCTCCAAAGTTAGTGGGGGTCGGTCATACATTTGGACTCGATTGGGGCACTCTAAATGGGTCAAAGTGGGATTTTTCAAAATTTGGGACATCAAGAGTCGGGACATCAGAATTCGTTTTAGAGGTATGGTTCCTCGGGCAAAGTTTCACTTGGGCGATTTTTAAATCGACCCGCCCTAGTGTTTGTACTATAGGATTTTGGCTTTCTGAATCATTTTTTTGACAGATTCTATGACTTATGGTATAATGTAAACCCCGCTTAAGTAGTTTCAGTAAAAAAGTTTGCAAAATTTGCATCGTATAAAAAACTCCAATCGTGAATATATTCAACTAAACCTCAATTAACAAATTGTTTCTTTTGCTTGTAGATAGATACTGGATTTCGTTATGGGTCAATATTGCGCATTTTAAACCTGGTTAATAAAGTTAACAGCACCGGCTGTAAACAAAATTTTTAATAAAATTCAAAAATTATTTAATAAATTTATTAAAAAACATATAAAATATTAATGTTAATAATTGGTTAATTTAGTTAGATATACAAGTCCGTAAAATCGGAGTCACTCCGTTATTCACACGACATAACGGTCCGGAAACGGTTCGGACTAGTCAGTTTTTTATATGACATAACGGTCCGTAAACAGTGCGTCATTGACCGACTTTAAAGGGACTTGTAAAGGGCGGATTATGGGACCGTAAACGTAAATGTCATGTAACTGTACCGTGCCGTAGCTAAAAAGTACACTTATAGATTACCGTAAACGACATTACTATTTACCATCTATTTCATGTGGTTTTATATTTTATTCTAAATTTTTCCATTTATTTGTTAATTCTTATTCCTTATTTGTTGTTTGAATCAATTTTCTTTATTCATTTCATATTTTTTCCCACTAAAATCATTCAGCTGTTTCGATGCCGGATAGAAAATTCTGATTTCAACAGAATGATCCGGCAAGTACGTTTACATTTACGTGTTAGTAACCATTCGTATACATTTCTTCTTGTGGTATCGAAACAGCTGATTCGTTACAGATACGTTTACGGTTGGGTAACTCAGCCTTAAGTTTTTAACACGACATTGTGGTCCGTAAACGGTCCGTCATTGACGGACTTTCAAAGGATTCGAATCAGTTTCGATGTTCCTTAAGTTCCGTAAACGGAGTTGGATTCCCTTTATGACGGACCGAAAACTGTGCGTAAACGGAACGAATTGTTTGTTGGGCTACTTGATTATTTTCATTCAAATGAAAAATAGAAGATATCGGTTTATTATTTTCTTGGAAGATAGCTTCCAAATATTTGCAGGCACTGAATAAAACGAATTCTCAGTATTTTATGTTTTACATTTACAATTCTTCTACAAATGAATTTTTATTTTCATTTAAAATGACAAAAAATTTATTTTCATTTAAAATGCCAAAACTGAAATACTACTTAAACAATTAAAAATCCTAACTGCGGTCATTCCATCTCAAATCGACCAATGGTTGGACTTGGCCGCTTCAATTTGGATGAATTTTGGTCAGAACTTTTCTTTCATCATATAACGAAGTTTTGCCAAAGGAAAAAAATTGAAAAAAAATTTTTTTTTTCAAAATTTATGCTATATTTAAAATTTCAAAAAATGTAATAATTTTTCTAATTTTTTGCTTTGTTACGAGGTTATTTTTTGAATATCTCAAAAACTATAATAGCTACAAAAATGGTTCTTAGCTCGTTTTAAAGAGGATATTTAGCCGTATTAAAAAAATATTGAAAAATAAAAAAATTAAAAAATTTTCAATTTTAAAATTTTAAAAATCCAAAAACTCAAAAACCTATTTTTTTTTTCCTCAATTTTTTTTTTTTATAAAACCTCTAGCTGATCTCAAAAGATCCTGAAATTTTCAAGAGGGCGTTTTTTTTTAAATAGATATGAATTTTTTTATTTTTGTTTAAGTTGAATCTTAATACAATAAAATTAAACAAATATCCAATTTTGAAATTTTGAGCAATAAACAACAAATTGAAGGCTTTAGAAGCACAGAAAATTTTTTAAATCGAAATTACGTTTTTATTTTTTTAGTAATAGTTGAAAAACAAATAAGGTAAGAAATGGCACACTCTTCCATTTATGTATACATGTGTGTGTGTATGTGCCATTTCTTAGCTTATTTGTTTTTCAACTATTTCCAAAAAAATAAAAGCGTAATTTCGATAGAATAGAAATTAATACACTAATATAATAAGAATTTCGTTCCCATTAGCATTAGTGGAAATAATGTTAATGCCAAAAATTTCATTAGTATTATTTTCAGTTTCAATTAATCATCAATTAATTTGTCCAAATATTTAATTCGTCTGATGTATGTTATAAATGAATTTTATACTAACGAGAAATTTTGCTAAATTGCATTTGATATTTGTTCCCAAAAATATATAACTGGGAGTAGCTTGCAATGTTTCCAAGAGTTTTCTTTTTTTTCTTTACTAAAGCTTAGCTCGCTTTTATCAAAATGTTTTCTATTTATTTTTCCTGCCATATACAGAACAACTATGTTTTTTACTACTGGCATTTTCATGTTTTGCATGCAGCACATACAAAAAAAGTGGACTTATATAGACAACACTAATGCAAGTATATTGCATTTTGGTGTACTATGTATGTTGTTCGTTGATTTCTGCCAAAACTCAATTCTACACTCGACACCAGAGTCTGTGTAATTGTTGCTGATATAGTACAACAAAAAATGCATTCGCAATATTGTTGTTAGTAGCATGCAGCAGCAGGAGTTGTGGTACATATTGGGCGTGCATATATTTGCATGTACTCCTATAGGTTGCCTGTATTTTTAGACAATATTTTGCTTGCATTTTGTGCAAAATTAAAAAAAAAAACTATGTATATTTTTTGTGACTATCACAAAGATTGATTTGCCTGCAATTTCAAAGCATTCGTTTTGTTTGTAGTTTGAATGGGAGCGAACAAAATAAAAGGAAAATTGATGCTAAATTAAAATTGGTTGCCTCTTTTGAAAGGAAGTTATTATTGGTTATTTTTTTATTTTTTTTTGAAAATATTTCGGATAATTTTAAAGATAACATTTAATTTAAAATTAATTCAAACAAATTTTTGGTCTTAATTTATTACAGAGCTTTGCTTTAGCTAAAACATTTTATTGACAGAGCAGTATTTAATTATTGTTAAATGAATATAGACCAATCTACGAGATACGGCTATATAATTAACATTTAAAATATTAGCAAACTTTTCTTAATAATTGTCGCAAATATCTCCTGATAAATGCGCCTTTTCAATAGTTTTTACAAACATTATTTTCGTTAACAAAAAAATAAAATTGCCTATGATTCCAGTGTAGAAAATCATTACCAGATATGTGGTTATGTAACTGCATACTTGGTAATGGTAACTAGTTACTTTTGTTATTACGTTTCTTATTACCTTTATATGGCGATGTCGCGAAAAATAATGAGTTATGGTTACACACCAGCATACGAAAAATCAAAAATTATACCGTTACCTATTTGCTTACCAGTGCTGACAAAAATAATGAGTCTAAAAATAGATTTTCAAAAAAAATTAATTATATAAAAAAAATATTTTTTATTGTATTTTTTTTAATAAAATTTGCTGCTGCGGGAATCGAACCCGGGTCTACAGAGCTATATCGACATGTAATATTTAATATGTAGATAAAAACATAATTGAACTGCTACATACAAAAAATAAAAAATATGTGGTTACATAATCCTTACCAGTGTTTAAAAAATATTGAGTCTAAAAATAGATTTCAAAAAAATCTAGAAAATTATTTTTTATTTGAAATATTGATAAAAATAAGTAATCATCAGTAACTCATTATTATATGTTTTAAAATAATGCAGACGGTAAGTGGGTGTCATTACTGGTAGTCCAAAAAATAATGATATGTCATATGATATATATATATATATTGAGTTTAGACACTGAATTAAATATCTGCAATAGACCCTTATTTTACTGTTTATTATTTAGATATTAGTAATGAGCACCAATTACAAAGATTTGGGATGCTTAGCTTATATCATTAATTTATTTTTTTTTTAACCTTACTCTATCTCCAATCATTGATTACTTGCTTTAATTAATTGTCCGGAAAAATATCATAATAATAGTTGAAATGACAATTTTAAAAGTCTACCCAAAAATAAATTAACCAGACACTTGAAATTGTCACGTATGTGTAAAACATATACAGACTAATATGAACAACAACAACAACCCTTAAAGAAAAAATACAAGAAAAAAGGGTCGATTTAGAAAAAATTTAAAAATACAAAATCTGATATGAGAATAAAAAAAAAAAGTTAAGGAGTTAAATTTGGCTTTAACAAAATGTATCAACACTCCACTGTGATTTTTTGTTAAAATCTAAATGAAATTTATATAAGAAAAAACCATTTTCGAACCGAATGTAATATATTAAGGTTGTTCACAAGTAGTTTCCTATTGGTTGTATCGTTCTATCGTCCTAACAAAAAACATAGTTGTTAAAAATTAAATTAAAAAATACAACATTTGAGAATTGCACGATACAACATTTTTACGTATGTTTAGTGTCCTATCCCAGCAACAATTTTTAGTATTTTGGAAGCAGTAAAAATACGAAGCTCTTAAAAACGCGCTACAAATTCTGCTTTACAGAGTTGCGCCACTTTATGCGTATACAATACACAACAAATTTTGCAATTTGATTGTATACCCTGCAAAACTGCCTTAAACGAAGCAAATCGTAAGCAAGTTATTTAAAAAATTATAGTGCTACGCTATTCCCTTACGACGAAGCAGGTTGTAAGGGAGTAAAATAAAATGTAAGTTATCCAAAGATTAATGCGCACGAAATCTGAGTCATCTCAATCGTAGTAGAGTTTAATATATAGACGCCACATAAACATGAATCATTCTACATTTTGAAGTCGGCAAATGAATGCATTTATTTTCATAAGAAGTCGCGTTTAAATGCGCTCAATGAAAATCATGAATTTACTGCATCTTTTCAGCAGCAAAAAAAGCACTTTTTTCCAAAAAAAAGTGCATGAATTTATTTGCGGTTAAATCCACTTACGAAAAACATGAATTAACTGCAATTTTTTAGCAGCGAATAATGCGATTTTTCTCACAAAACAACGTGCTTCCAATCGGGCCTTTTGTATGGAAAAATCATGCCTTCCGTAAGCAGCTTTGTAAGGGATTAATTTTATTTATTCCCTTACAAAGCTGCATCCAGCGAAGCAGGTTTTTTGCTGGGAAGTTACCGCAAAACTTAAAAAATATTCAGAGAATTTCAAGTCAAGTTTAAGAGATTATTTACTACAAAATCTTGAAATGCTTTTTATATAAAAATCTTTAATGAAATTTGTTTTATGAAATTTAATATTTTAACTGATTTCACATTTTTAAATAGTTAATTAATTTATTATTTTTAATTAATTTTATGCCAACTCGCCTCAATAATGTCATTTGACGCTGAGGCAAAATGTATAAATTGTGTAACAAAATATAAGAAAATAAATTAATTTACTACAAAAAAAAAAAAAAAAAAATGTAAGTGTCTGTGGTGTAGGGCTTAGAGCAGGGACGGGCGGTAAAGTTCTTAATTAATTGTTATCCACAAATATTTAAGAACAGTGCAAATCTATGGTCATAGGAAAATTACACAAGTGTAAAAATATAACCATAACTTGCAATCAGGGAAATCAATGATAAAAGGTAAAAAAAATTACAAAATTTTACCTTTAATGCTACCTTCATTTCTATTTTTTAATCCCGATTCTAGCCATTGTAGAAAATCATTACCAGATATGTGGTTATGTAACTACATACTTGGTAATGGTAACTACTTACTTTTGCTATTACATTTCTTATTACCTTTATATGGCGATGTCGCGAAAAATAATGAGTTATGGTTACACACCAGCATACGAAAAATCAAAAAATATATCGTTACCTATGTGCTTACCAGTAGTCACAAAAATAATGAGTCTAAAAATAGATTTTCAAACAAAATTAATTATATAAAAAAAAATATTTTTTATTGTATTTTTTGTTTTTAAATAAAATTTGCTGGTGCGGGAATCGAACCTGGGTCTACAGATTGCCAGTCAATAGCTCTACCATCTGAGCTATATCGACATGTAATATTTAACTGATAAAAACATAATTGACCTGCTGCACACAAGTAAGCTTACTCGCCAACATACAAAAAATCAAAAAATATGTGGTTACATATATCCTTACCAGTGTTTAGAAAATATTGAGTCTAAAAATAGATTTCAAAAAATTTTCAAAAAAATCTAGAAAATTGTTTTCTATTTGAAATAATGATAAAAATAAGTCATTATCAGTAACTCATTATTATATGTTTTAGAATAATGCTGAAGGTAAGTGGGTGTCATTACCGGTAGTCCAAAAAATAATGATATGTCATTGTCGTTTCTACACTGGGTATTTTTAATCGACCGGAATTCTTTACCGTTTACATTTGCACTTTATGACAGTAGTGAGATTTCTATTTGACAACCGCATTCTTTTTGTAAATCAAGTACCATAAAAAATAACCTTAAATTTAAAATACTCGTATTACTAAAAACCATTTTATTAATTGGCGGAGTACAATTTACATTATTTTATGTAAAGATCTAACGCCAATTATGTTAGTAAATTCGTTTTTTTTTTTGTAAGGACGACAAGGTAGAAGCCAGATTTTTCAATATTTTGACGGAAGAAAGACATGCACGCAGTATTGTATTACACTTATTGATTTTGGTTGAAATCGGTCGATGTTTAGACCTAGTGCCCATATAAGGGTACCCCCAAAATTGGTCTATTTACACGCTGCAGGCCGCAAATACGAAGATATTTCAATGAAATTTGGTACACCGACCTATGTCGGCTCAGAACGAAGCCTATTGATTTTGGTTAAAATCGGTCCATGTTTAGACCTAGTGCCCATATAAGGGTCCCCCCAAAATTGGCTTGGTTACACGCTGCAGATCGCAAATGCGAAGATATTTTGATAAAATTTGTTACACCGACCTATGTCGGCCCAAGAACGAAGCCTATTGATTTTGGTTAAAATCGGTCAATGTTTAGAACTAGTGCCCATATAAGGATCCCCCCAAAATTGGCTTGGTTACACGCTGCAGATCGCAAATGCAAAGATATTTCAATGAAATTTTGTTTTCTGATGCACATGGTCCCAAGAACAGAGCCTATAGATTCTATATAGAATCCGTCCATATTTGGACCTATAGCCCAAATGGGTTATATTTACGATTTTCTCTTCTTTTATTATTTTATAGAAAATTTTGACACAAGTCCCATTTTAACCCATTCGAATTTTGGATCCAAACACTAGTTTGCTTTTAGCTTTTAGGGTATTGTATAGTCGGCATGGCCGACTTTAACTTTTTTACTCATTATAATTACCAAAATAATTATATTGATTAAATAATTAATGATTGATTGCACTGAAGTTTACAAAAATAAATAACAAATTGATTGGAAAAACTAATACCTTGGACCGGGTGATAGATTTTACTGAAACAGAACTAGATTTTTACTGCCGATATTTTATTCAAGTGACTAAAACTTTTATATATTGGTGATTGCTGATATTGAAGGCAATGTAGAAGTAATTATTTTTTTCAATATTGCTATTGATTAGAAAAGCCAATATTTTGGATAATGTGACTGTTTTTTAGTTAATCTTATATTAGAATTAATTAATTATAAATAAAATTATTGAATAAAAAATATATAAAATTCCAAACAATTAATTTTCTGTGTTTACGCTTCACAGGAATAGAGTTAAAAAATTTTTTAAACTTTAGGTTGTATAGAAGTGCCAACCTGATCTGCCTATATTTCTGCACAGTCATATTATTAATAAAATCTGGAGCGAAATATCAAAATAAATCAATAAATAATAAAATTTTAAATATATTTGTTTTATATTTTTATTTAATGACTTCGAGCCGAAACAACTAGAAATAATTAACAACAAAAAGGTCAAATTTACTTATACTAAAGAAATAAAAATAATTACAAACAAAAAAATTAGTTACACAATTCAACAAAATGTTTGCTGCTATTACAATTTTAGAATAAACCTCATGATGTTTCTTGCAGCTTAGATTTGCTGCGACTGAAAACCTTTTTCAGAAATTTACTTGGCCATTTCTTTTTAGTTTTACTGCAAATTGAGCTGGTTGAAAAATCCGATTGCCCAGTGGAATGGGAGTTGCGCATTCCCATGCTGTCATTGAGCAGTACCTTATTTTTTTTGATTCGCATTCTTGATGGTTTCAGCTTTGTGCGTCCATTTTTCTTTGGCTTCTCTTTATCACCTGGAGGTATACTGGGAATTTCAATAGGAGGAGTTGGTAAGTTATTTAATTTGTATTGAAGAGTGTCTGGTAAGTCACGATATATTGTGGATGGCCTGAAAACGTTACTTCTACAAGCAGGTGATGGTGATATTCCTTCAGCAGTAATGCTAACATCTCTAATAGAGTTTGCCAGTTTTGACCAAAAATAAAATAACCCCGCCGTGCCAGAATTGTAGCGCAAATGTGTATATATTCTTAATGTTCTTGGAATAGCAACTGTGTCCTCATATAATAAAGGTATTATTTTACGAGTTTTATGTTGTATTTGTAGAGCTTGTGTATAATTGACTAAAAACTTGTTCTCAGGACTTTTAAGGAACTCCTCTGTTAAGATAACAATTAAATATTTGCATCGTTCTTCGATTAATTGCGTTAAGGCAACATGCTCGAATTGAACACCTGCTAATAAATCACGATCTTTCAGGCACAGCTTGAATTTATAATCAGGACTATTTTCTAATGTCGTTAGTATTTCGGTAGCGTGCTTTAGGTCAGCATCGGCATATAGCAGAAATGCGTCATATTTTTTAGGTAGCAGACCCTTTTGAGCTCTTAACACATCGGCAGTTGTTAAAATATTTGAATCACAACCATGTCCAAAATCATCACAAACATTAGCTGAATTCATATCAGTTTTATCTTCTAATCTGAAGTTTAAACTTTGTTGTTGTTTAGCTTGATATATTCTGGTATCTTCGACCAAATTGACATATATATCATCAGAAACATCGCAGCGATCTATAATGCCAAGAAATTTTTCCAAATAGAAAAATGTGGCTGTCTTTGGATTTTTACTACACCATAATTGAATGACTTTTGCCACTGCATCATCGCCACTGATGATATTTTCATCACACAAACTCTTCTGTTTCGCCAAGGCGGCCAATCCTCGCCAATCCCTTTCGTATCCCTCCTCTGATCGTAAAATCTTTTTGGAATTCAACAAATTCGATAGCTTTCGCAATGTCCTTTTACTGAGTTCAGTTAATGGTATATCCTGAAATGTGTTTGCATCATTCTCTGCTAACAAAGTCGGTAAGTCAGTTGAATCGATACCGCTGTTTATGCTCATGTTACTACGATGAATGTTTAACATTGATAATGTCATTGTTTTTCAAATTTTTTAAATAAAATTTAACTGAAAAAATGTTACTTTCTACTAACGGGGAACCAAAACGTGTGTAGATGTAGAGACTACTCGCTGATTTGAGTGAATGTATAATACTGATTTATTTTTTGAAAATAAAAGACCTAAAACTAAATACAATAATCTTAAAACTAAACTAGAATCAATAACTACCTGCTGATTAACATGGGTTTTGTTACCTGAACTAAATAATAAATGTTATCATAAACAGTGATGAACACATTTGGGAATTTTCCCATTCCATTTACACCTGTAGATAATAAAGAAAATGATCCTAAGCAAATACTAATGAGATTTAAATTAGTTTTGTGGAAAATTTAAAAATTAATCTTAAATTATCATGCTCATATTTGAACACCATTGAATCAACGAATTTGGCCTAAATTCTACATTTTTGGTAAAAAAAAATGTTTTATTTTCCTACGGTAGCCAGTAAATTTTATCCTTTAATTCCAAGGCATTCATTTTTCTTCAATATACCGTCAATTTGAAATATCGAATGAAAGCCATTTTTATTAGGCCACCCAAAATTGTAATAAAACGAGTAAAAAAGTTAAAATCGGGCATGCCGACTATACAATACCCTAGACCAGTCTCATTAAAAGCCAAATAATGTTTGGACCCGAAATTTGAATGGGTTAAAACGGACTTGTGTCAAAAATTTCCATAAAATCATAAAATGATCCTATCTAGAATCAATAGACTTCGTTCAATGGTCCACGAACAAAATTTCATTGAAATATCTTAGTATTTGCGACCTGGGGCGTGTAAAAAAGCGAATTTTGGGTTGTACCCTTATATGGGCACTAGGTCCCATTTCAACCAAAATCAGTAGACTTCGTGCTTGGGCCGAAGTAAGTCGGTTTACCAAATTTCATCAAAATATCTTAATACTTGCGACCTGTAAAGTGCGCACAAGAATGTATGGACAGACGGACGGACATCGTTAAATCGAAATAAAAACGAGTAAAAAGGTTAAAGTCGGGCATGCCGACTATACAATACCCTACACCAGTCTGGTTAAAAGCCAACTAATGATTGGATCCGAAATTCGAATGGGTTAAAATGGGACTTGTGTCAAAATTTTCTATAATGTGAGTCAGCGAACCAAATTTCATTAAAATATCTTAATATTTGCGACCTGCAGTTTGTAACCAAGCCAATTTTGGGGGGACCCTTATATGGGCACTAGGTCTAAACATGGACCGATGTTCACCAAAATCAATAGACTTCGTCCTTGGGCCAACATAGGTCTGTGTACCAAATTTCATCAAAATATCATAATATTTGCGAACTGCTCCGTATAAACAATATAATTTTGGAGGGACCCTTATATGGGCAATAGGTCTAAACATGGAACGATGTTCACCAAAATCAATAGAATTCGTACTTGGGCCAACATAGGTCTGTATACCAAATTTCATCAAAATATCTTAATATTTGCGACCTGCTGCGTAGAAACAATATAATTTTGGGGGACCCTTATATGGGCACTAGGTTTAAACATGGACCGCTGTTAACTAAAACTAATAGGCTTCGTCCTTGGGCTGATATAGATCGGTGTACCAAATTTCATCAAAATATCTTAATATTTGCGACCTGTAGAGTGCGCACAAGAATGCATGGACAGACAGACAGACGGACGGACGGACAGACGGACATCGTTAAATCGATATAAAACAAAATTCTGAGCCGATCGGTATACTATAAGGTGGGTCTAGGACCAATATTTTTTGGTGTTACAAACATCAGCACAAACTTATAATACCCTGACCACATAGTGGTGTAGGGTATAAAAATTCTGAACCGAACGGTATACTAAAAAGTAGGTCTAGGACAAATATTTTTTGGTCTTACAAACATCACCACAAACTTAAAAAGCTTTTATGAACTGAGGGGTTAATTTTTATGTGTGAACTAATATGTTTAACTTTTACATAAACGTATTTAAGAATCGTACTGTGATCGTAGTATAAGTAAGACAGTCTTAAGACTTTACCAATATTTATAAGTACATATTACAAAACAAATGACAAACCTTATAAAAGCTGCCACACGTTGGAAGATTATAAAGTTTAGAAAAAAAGTTAAATAAAATCATAGGAAAGAAATGTAATTTATATGAATTCTTAAGAAATAAAATATTTAAATAATTTTATATTACATTTCTAAATTTTATACATGCAATAATACTTGATGTTCACACAATAACAAAGTCATAAAATTCTTTTGTTTATCTCCACTTACCAGAAAAATATTTGTAAAACTATTGCAAATAAAATTATTATTTTCTAAATGAAACCACAGAGAAAAAACTATATACAGAATTTACAAATGTGTACATTAGACCGACTCACGAAAAAAGTAAAAAGAGTGCCCCCCTCAAAATACACATTGGATTGTTTTATGATGACTCCCAAAATAGTTCGGGTCTACCTATGAGATCTCATGAGCTGGACGGTTTTAAAAAGAAGTATTTTTTTTAGTTTTTCGAAGAATTTTGCATTTTAGCTGAAGACAACCTGGATATCAAGCATATCCAGATATGTCCTAATTTCAAGGACATTCTATAAAAATAATTGTTGACATTTTTGTACGGAGAAGTTTGTGATTTAAATGTCAAACTTAAATATCATAATCTTTAATCGATTTAAGTGAACACATATTTCAGATTTTTTTGAAATTCGCGATTTATCGAGTTTTATCAGGAATTCAATGTGGTGGAAATAATATGTTCTAAATAGGCCAATATAGATACCAAAACTCTTCTTTTGACAAGTGAATCATCGCTGAGTGGATATAGTTTGGAATCTTGTAAATTTAATACATTTCTCACGGTGCTCTGGACCAAATTTTGATAAAATTTTTTAAGTTACGAAGAAAAAGATTAATGAGGTACGATGCACGTACGAGCATTTTCTCCTTACTAACGTTCACGCACTATCACGTGAATTTAGTAAAAAAAATTATTCACAATCAAGAAATTTTCACAAAAGAAAACAATAAAAATTATTAAAAATATATGGTAAAAAAACTAAGCTAACAAACGGATCACGTGAGTTTAATAATTATTACTCACGATCACGCGTATCTTACGAACAATTCATGTCACGTGCAATTCTCTTATCTAAACCCTAATATATGTATGTATATTGCACCATTAAATTAAATTCTCTTATTCTCAAATCGTTAATTTTTTAACTCGTCTTTTACTTTTATAACATTTTAAATCTAACACAACTGCCAGAAGTTTTGGAAATTACTGCTGAATTAAATATTAATCATACGCTTCCTACTTAACTACACGGCAAAAAAATTTGGAAGTAATGCTTTACAAACTACTTCTTTCACTACTTAACAAGTATCCGTTAGTGTATTTTTGCAGCTTTTTTAGAAGTAATTCTGCACAACTTCAAAAAAATCACTTTTTTTATTACTTCCAAAGTATCCGTTAGTATATTTTTTCAGCGTTTTTAGAATTACTTCTGAACAACTTCCAAAAAGTCACTTAAGTTTTGCTTCTAAAGAGTTATTGCTCTAAAAGTGATCGCAAAAAGTGATTTTGGTATCATTTGGCATTTCCAAACGGATGGTCTCGGGTTCGATTCCCGGCGGGACCAATATTTTTTTATTTTAATTTTTTTTTAATCTCTTAATTTTTTGTTTAATATTTTTAATTAATTTGTTTAAATTCATTATTTCTTCAATTTTAAATTTTTTAAAAATATGTATATATAAAACAAATGGTGAGAAATTGCTTTTTATGCACCTGTAAAAATAGTAGTGAAAACAATATTGAATTGGAGTGCACCTTTTACACTTGTTTAATAAGTACTTTTATTGAAGAGAATAAGGAACAATAGCTCGCATTAACAAAGTGGTGTTTTTATGCCAGTCAACTTTCATATCAAAGAATAGCTCAGCGGTAGAGCTTAGCGACTAGCAATAGTGAGGTCGCAAGTGCGATACCCGGTGGCGGCAATAAAAAAAACTTTTGTAAAATAAAAAAAATATAATTTTTTTTTGTAAAGAATTTTTTTTTTAATTTTTAATTGGTGAAAAAGAGCTTCCTTTGCACTCGTTCAAAAAGTACTGAAAAAATGTTAAAGTCGGAGTACTCCTCTCCTATGACAACTCAATGTTAAAATCATTAGTGTTTATGTTAAAAAAGAAGTACATCTAGATCATCAATTGTAGTGTTTTTTCTACTGCTTCGGCATCTCTTTTTTTGCTGGGTAGTAAAAATTCACTTGCGGACTTAGGCCAGTATAGACTTTGCCCACCCCCGAATTTAAAAAGATCTACATACAAATTCTGTATCTATGATTTTGATGGCAAAATGTTTCACAATCTTATTTTTTTTTTTTTTTAATATCAATCCTGTGTTTTTGGTAGGAAAAATGTCTACTGATTTCCTAGGAAGATAATTTGTTGGAATCTTAGGGTCAGTTTTATAATCAGAACAACTAAAATCGATTTAGGTCTTAAATATTTCTTGAATAAGAAAAGTTGTTTGAAAAATTCTCACTTAAGATATAATTAAGAAAAAAAAATCGATCTTAGTTCTGATAATAAAACTGGCCCTAATTTGTTCTTTAAGAAAAATTATTAGAATCACAGAGTTATTCAATAAGCATCTGAAGGCATTTTATACGAAAATGGAAATGGAATTTTTAATAGGAAAATATTACAGAATCTTTTTTGGTGAGAAAGATGTCTTAGATTTAAAAGTTTTTTTTAAGGAATAATCAATTAATATCTAACAGGGAAGTTACTTCAAACTAAAAACTACTATTTTGATGAAATGTCAATATATTATAGAAACAAAAATCCTAAGATGAATATCTTACGATTTTGGACCACCTCGGTAATTTAGGTGGTCAAAATATGGAGGTAGAATGGATTCGTCCGAGGAGGACGAAAAAATTAAACAGGTTGATTTAAGATTTATTTTCTCTAACAACTATCCAAATTTCATACTAATCTAAGAGCATAGCTTGGAATAATTCCTTCTACGAGTTTTTCTTTAGAAAATAGATGGACTTTTCAGAGTTTTCTATAAAAAGATGGAGATTTAGAAAATTATGAAATCTTTATCAGAAGGAAGTTTTTTGCATGAAAAAATTGTAGGCATAATGTCGAGTGTGGTTTTAAGAGCCTGAGAATAAGAAAATAAACAGCCGAACATAAATGGATCCCTTTCCCACCCCAGAAAAATGGTCTGGTCTAGATTCGCCTATGTAAAAATTGCTTCACCCTACCTAAGTGCTATGTAATTATGCAAATATATAGGTTCCAAGTTAGTTTTACAATTTTCTAGAAAAGTATGTGTATTTTTTTAGATATTTTTTACTGGACATGTATATAAAGGGTTCTTCAATAAGAGCGCTACAAAAGTTTTTTTAAATAAAACAAAAACGGTTTTGGATATCAATGAAATTCTTTATTCCTGTGAAAGTACGTTCGATGCCATTATGTATGGAAATCGATCTCTTTTGCATGGCCACCACGGGCACGCTTGCAGAAGTCCAGACGCTGAACCCAATTTTCGACAGTTTTCAAGAATATTCGTACGAAGTTCATCAATCGTCGCTGGCTTGTTGGCATAGACCATAGATTTGACGTATCCCCACAGGAAATAGTCCAACGGCGTCAAAACCTGCCAAACCTTACTGAAGAGAAATGTCAAAAGAGCGGCAAAAAATATGGCGTCGTTTGCTGTCCCTGTCTTCTACTTTTGTAGCGTCCCTGTTGGAGAACCCTTTATTTTACAGAGCTTGTTTATATTTTATAAAAAAATTTACATAATTTACTAGAAATTGTAAAACTAACTTTGAAATTAGGTACCCAGCAAAAAAAGAGATGCCGAAGCAGTAGAAAAAGCACTACAATTGATGATCAAGATGTAATTCTTTTTTAACAATAACATTAATGATTTTAACATTGAGTTACCAGAGGAGAGAAGTACTCCCAATTTAACATTTTTTCAGTACTTTTTGAACGAGTGCAAAGGAAGCTCTTTTTCACCAATTAAAAGTTAAAAAAAAATTATTCACAAAATAATCTTACGATTGCTAGTCCAGCGTTCTACTGCTGAGCTATTCTTTGATATGAAAGTTGAGTTTCATAAAAACACCACATTATTCTTTATTTTCTTCAAAAAAAAAGTACTTATTAAACAAGTGAAAAAGGTGCACTCCAATTCAATATGGTTTTCAGTACTATTTCTCGCCATTTTTTTATATATACACATTTTTAAAAATTAAAAAAATATTGAATTTAAACAAGTTAATTATAAACATTAAAAACAAATTAATAGAATAAAAAAAATTTTTAAAAAAATAAAAAAATATTTGTCCCGCCGGGAATCGAACCCGCTACCCTATGTTTGGAAATGCTAAACGATACCAAAATCACGTTTAGAGCAATTACTCTGTAGAAGCAATACTTAGATAATTTTTTGGTTGTCGTTCAGAAGTAATTCTAAAAAACCTATAAAAATATACTAACGGATACTTTGAAAGTAATGAAAGAAGTGATTTTTTGAAGTTGTTCAGAATAACTTCTAAAAAAGCAGTAAAAATACACTAACGGATACTTGTGAAGCAGTAAAAGAAGTAGTTTATGAAGCATTACTTCCAATTTTTTTTGCTGGGTAGTTGTATAATTACATAGTTCTTAGTTAATATTCCCTCTGTTTTTTGTGTGTGTATTCATATTGAATTCTTGTTGAAATTCTGCAGAGTAGTAGCCCCTATAATGTATCTTATAAAATTATAAACATTTACTCTTAAGGTTGTACACCTCTTTAAATATAATACAATATTTTATAAAAAAAAAACCTAAACTTTGTATAAAATAATGTTAAAAAGTTAAAATTCTATTCAAACTGTTTGTCAGATGAAAACAATGTATGTAAATAATACATACTCACATACACAACTATGTAACTGTATATGTAAATGCCCACATATACATAAAACAAAGTAATTTCATTACATTTTATTTTAACTCATACATAAATTAATATATAAATTTTTCTCCCCTGTTCCCATTAAAATTCTTGTATTTCAGATAGTCGCATCCTTTTCGAGAAATAATAAAAATCCCCTCTCTAACTTTCTTTTAGTAAAATACTATTCCCCCATTGTTGGTTTCTTGTTACCCCAAGCAAACTTACAATTTCAAAAATAGCCATCACCATCGTTCTCATTTTCATTTTTCATCAGCAACGTGCAAAACTACTGCCCTCTGTCTTTATAACAAAAAGTAGTAATTTCAACACTCATAACAATTGTCCTTGTTCTAACATGTACAGACATTCGTATAGTTAAACATACCTCCTTGTTGTAGAAAAATAGTCCTTTTCAAATAATTTCCTTCATACTTATGAAAGAGTATGAAAATACAATTGCTTTGACTTCCTTTTTCTAGCTACATATAGTAAAATTCTTATTGTATCCTTTATATCTTGCTAGTATCCTTTTGCAAACCACCTACTCCTTCCAAGGGTAGTTTGTTGTGTTAGATACATACATGCATATTTACTTACAGTAGCTAGATTCCATATCCATTTTTTTTTTCTTCATTCATACACTCGTGTGTATAAGGGTTTCATTTAAAATTGACTTGACTTCTTCTGGGGGTTTTGCTTTAGATAGTTTCTAATATCACATTGCCAGGATCTTTTGCTATTGTAGAAATTGTATGAATCTATATGAATTCTTTTACTAGGTGGTTTTCTACTCGTATTTGCATTTACTATGAATTTCTATTGTCTTTGTTGGGTCTTCTAGTGGGTGTTGACCACAGTTGCTAACTGTATATTGTATTCACCACAATCATCTACATCATACACTTCGTTTTCGTTCCCCCTGCCTCCTTAGGGTCTGTGTTTTAATTATTTTTGTTTTATTTTAACTATAGTTAAACACAATTGTAACTTTCTATTACATCTTTTTATTTGCTTAAAAAAAAAAAAAGTAAATGTTATTCAAAAAAATATAAAAAATATAAAATAAAACATGTCATACAAATATTAAAAATTTTCTTTTTTATTGCAAGTTTCTATACATTTTCTTTTAGTGGAAATGTCAAATATTTATATGTTATAATAAAGTTTACATATATTAAAATTTCTCCTTTGTTTTAACTAATCAAACATTTTTGAGTGTATATTTTTATGTAGACATTGATTTGATTTCTTATTCAATTATGTTTTTATGATGTTTTTTTTTTAATAAAATATTTTTTTGAATTGAGGTTACAATTTCTTAAAAGGTTATTTAATAATAATAATAAAGTTATAATTTCATTCTAAAAATTTCATTCAGTTATAAAATCTCAATGTTAAAATAACCAAAGATAAAATTATTGGAAAAGAATTTAAATTAAATTTATATTCTAAAGAAATAAACTCAATAATTTTACACATGGACCAATTACCAAGAACAGTTATTTGTGACGTTTCTCAGTTCAATAACACTACGTAAAGTGGAACAATGTGAATGTTGGCAGATGTGTTCCGCCGACTTATGTAAAACACTACAAGGCATATTTTTGTGGAACATTTTTACCCTATAACTCTTTAATTAAAGCGACTTTTTTGGACCCTTTTTAAAAGCTGACAAAAAAGACCCGTAAGTTGAAGAGTTAGAGGGTTAAAATGTTCCACAAAAATGTTCTGCGTAGAGTTTTACATCACTGAACACATCTTATACCTAAAATGAAATATTCACATGGTTTCGCACTAAAATCCAGGTTTGTTGGACATTTGAGCGCCAATTCTGAATAAGTACGAGATTAACCCTTAAACACATTTTAAATTTTGACTTATTTCTGAAGTTAAATTTTCAACTTTGATGTCTTCAGAGACTTGTAGTAGAATTTTATGACAAATATTTTTGCGGAACATTTTAACCCTCTTCGGGGATTTTTGTCCCTATCTAGCAAGGGTTCAAAAAAGTCCCTTTAATTGAAGAATAAGAGGGTTAAAATTATCTACTATAAGTCTCTGAAGACATCATATCTGAAAATTTAACTTCTATGCAAGAAATAAGTCAAAATTTAAAATGTGTTTAGTGGTTAGTCTCGTACTTATGCAGAATTGGCGCCCAAATGTCCAACAAACCTGGATTTTAGGGGGAAACCATGTGAATCGTACATTTTAGGTATAGGAAGTGTTCAGCGAACTTATGTAAAACACTAAGGTCAACATTTTTGTGGAACATTTTAGCCCTCTAACTGTTCCACTTACGGGTCTCTTATGTCCCTTTTCAAAAAGGGGCAAAGAAGTCCTTTTAATTGAAGAGTTGTCATTTAATAATATTTTCCAGTAAATTATTTTATCCGTTATTAAAAAAAAAAAAAACTACATTATTTTCCATCATTAAAATAAATTGCTTGGTAAATTTTACCAAACTCTAAAAAAAACATAATCAAGTAAATTAACATTTTATTTAAATAACAAATTAAAAAAATGTTTGAATAAAGGTGGTTCTTATAAAACTGACAACACAGAAGAAATCATATAGACCCCTTGTCGTAATTATACAGAACTTGTCTTATTTTAATTATAATAATTTTTCATTTTTTTTATACCAGAAACTCCTTCGTATATTGTACATTAGAATAAATTTAAGTAAATAATAAAATAATACATATTTTTGACGCTTTCAAGCGTACCTAATAAATATGCAAATTATTATTTTTTCAACTCTACCTCATTTCAAAAAGAAAAAAACGAACAAAAATTAAAATGTTAAAAAAAGGAAAAAGTATTGCTTCTTGCTGTTTATTTGTTAAATTCTTTAACACAAAATGTACACAAGACCTTCATTATAATGATGATAAAAGTCACAAAATTCGCATATGTATGTGTGTGCTCAGTGAGTGGAGTGTGTATTTGGTAAATGTAAATAAATGCCAAACAAAAAAAAATTAAAATCAAAAATTACATGTTAATGTTCGTATGGCATAAATAAGATGCTTTTGCTAAAGTACATACGAGTTTTCCAAATAATCCTCAAGTTTGACCAGTTGTTTTTACATCAGTTTTACTGAAAAGGTTCTGTGTTTGGGTGTTTTTTATTTTATCACTTATCCTCGCTTTTTCATTTTTTAAAATAGGTTACATCAGAATATTTCATCTTATTGCTATAAAATATTTCTAATATATGTTATGAGTAGGCCAACCAAAAAGAAGCCAAGGCATGGTTTTTATTTGAAGAGATAGAACAGTTTAGATTAAATACAAGTTCTGATCTTAAAAATATAAGAATTTTAAGCTATATTTGTTAGAGCTTTTTTTGCTTATTTTATCTAATTTTGTTTGTTTTTGCTTATATTGTAAATATTGGCTTACTTTTGCTATTTTCTTTGAAAAATAAGCTTATTTTAGCTTTTTTATGCGAAAATATAGCATATTTTTGTTTTTTTTTTCATAAAATCAGTCATTTTTAAAATTATTTTAAGTCGACATAAATTTTTTATTTAAAATTTGTTTTTTTTAAATTTATTTTAAATTAGAAAATCTCTTGTTAAAATAAACTTTTTATTTTTCCAACCTGAATTCTAATAGTAAAAAATGACAATGACGATTTCCTTAGGCAATAATGATTTTAGCACATTTAATTCTTTAATGCATTTCCCGATGAAAATAAATTTAAGAATGTCACAACTTTGTCTGATTCCTGAAGTTCCAAGGAATGTAGCATTGTATTAAATAAAAAATTTAAATTTTATGAGGCTTTTGATGAAGAAGTGATGAAGTTTAAGGACTTATTTTTGCATTTTAAATGCTTATTTTACTGTTTTTTCGAGCTTTTTTTAAGAGCTTAAAACATTGCTTTTAGAGCTTTTTTTGGTTGCCATAGTTATGAGTGTAAAGATACTGTGGGTAATAGGTTTTGCCACTTTTATTTCGTAGCGAGATTTAATAGCGGGCAAACGTTAGAGTCCCCCATTGATATTGTTACGAAATTTGATTAGCCTAGTATGGAAGATTTTGGAATGTTGGAAGAAAAATATCCCAAGGGACGGGATTTACAAAACCTGTAATCTGGTAACACCTTATGTAATTATACACCACAGAATATGCTATAATAGTCTTGTTTTGTTGCTCACCCCCAGCAAAAACAGACATTACCAAGTAATTAAGTGCAACATCACTTTTGTTCGCGATTTCCAAAAATTCATGGGTGGTTATTACCGTCTCGCTTACAAAAAAAATGAGAATAATGAGTTACCAGCGTGGTTACCCACATTGAAAGTATAAGTAGTTACTCAGAAAGATAGAATAAGTGGTTACTCAGAAGTGATTGGGTTGCTACAAACTCGTAACTCGGTTCTCACAACCGAATCAAATCAGTTCAAAAAAATTTTTGCTGGATACATATGGGTGTTATCAAAAAATGTGATAAAAACCGTGTAACCACCTAATTTCTAATGCATGGATTACATTTAAGTTATATATTTCAATATATATCAGCGCATTGTCACCTGTTTTACAAAATTTATAACAATCTGACCAATTTTTGGTTCATACATAAAATTTGTGACCAATTTTATAGGCCAAATGTAAACTCCGTAACAAATAACTCATAAGGCTTATATTTTAATAACCAATAAAGCTAAACACTAACTGTAAGAATTTTTATGAAGAGGAAAAGTGCCGTTTTTAATAAAAATTAATACATTTTACAAACTTTTTCGTATATCTTAGCTAGCACGACTTCAACTCTGTAACGATTTTTCGTCATAATTTTTGATAAAAATGCATATACCAGAATTTTGGAGTTATCTATTATTTATATTGCGAAAAGTATAATGTTATTTATACTCAAATGATCGTTGGACTGTAAGTAATCACCCAGTATAACAGACTTGAAGCTTTTCTGCAGCATGTAACATTCTCGAGATGAAAAAGGATGTCTTTAATAAGATTTGAAAAAATGTTGTAAACTCCGTTACTAATTTTTACACCAAACTATTTAACGACTAAGAAAAACAATATCATATTTGGATTCACCTTGTAGGCATCATGCGATTTTGTTTCGGAAAAAAAAATCTGGCTAAGCGTTTCTGAAAGAAAACGAAAAAAGTAACCAAATGTAAACTCCGTAACTGTAAACTCCATAACCACAATTGTTTGCATCAGATTTCATTCAAATAAATGTAGATAAATGTTTAAAATATTTTAAAATAACCATAAACAGAGGTGATTCAACTAATATTTATGCGTCAAAAGACGATTCAACTAATAATTTAGCGTCAAATCAAAAAAAGTTATCAGTTTTTTTACCCTAAGCTGCTGGAGCGAAAAACGATTGATTTTGCATTTCATTGGTTTTGAATCGATATTTCGAGTCATTACTGACATTAGTTTGACAAATTAAATTTATTTCACACAATTTAAGAATTTTTTGATCGCGAAATGTTATGTTTTTAATATATTATTTTTTAGCTGCGCAACCGCTGTTTGGATTTTAAAAAATTTTATATTTTTGAAAAGCATTTAAAAGGACTAAAAATACAAAATTAAAAAAAAAAAATTTTTCGCGGAATGAATTGTATTTTTATTCCCGAAACCGCCAATTTGATAAACACAAATTATATATCATTGGAAAGCAAATTGAAAACCCAAATACGAAAAACTAATAAATTGAAGAAAATTCGTACGCAATTTTTTTTGTTATATCTTTTGCTTGCAGAAATGTAAACTCCGTTACCACAAAAAAATTAAAATTGTGCAAAAAAAGTTATTGCGACAACTTGTGGAAGAGATTTTTTGCAATTAGGTTTATAATGACTAAGCTTACTGATTCCATTAAGAAAAAACCGAAATATTAACACTTTTTGCTTCTCATAAATTTGGCCCAAAAATGTATCACATTTTTTTATTTCACCCATATAAATATATATGTTATGAGTGTAGAGATCCCGATCAAAAAAATTTATATATAGTCATATATAGTAATATCTTGTTTTATCTTATAATATGTGAATATATATGTTGAAATGATTAGCAATATATAATTATATATTTCTTATGTGGTGCCTTATATAACCATATATTTTTATATATTGTCTTTTATAAAATTAGATATCAACCATATATGCTGTACATAAAGAGGTATGACAGATCTGTTGTCATATATAATTATAAATGATCATATATAACATAATATGTGATCACATATGGTGGCATATAAGCCATATATTTTGAGATATAATAATATATACCCTCTTATAATAATTTTTTGGTTAAATGGTGTAGGATATTTTTATATATGATTATATATTACATTAAATACTATAAGATTAACAATATAATTTGAGATATGATTATATATGGTCCCACGTCAGGAATATTTTCTATGTGTTTAATATATAATTATATATACCCAGGTAGAAATTATGTGTGGTAACAAAAAAGAAGCACTGGCAAAGCATAAGTAGACCGCGGTCTTACAAAACTAAGTACGGGCGAACCACTAAATTTGGACGCTTTACCAACGCTTGAAAAGAGTTACTTCCCAGCGCCTGTTTTCCAAAAACATTATTTTGTTTTTGGAAACAAATCTCCAAAAAGGAGTGAAAATTAGAAAATGTTTGGCTCTAAAATACAATAACTCCAAGAATGATACATTTTTAGAGTCATTTAAAATTCTTCAGTGATGAGGGCTCATAATTTGCTGCCAGGGAAAACACTTGATTTTTTTGTTTCTTGGTGCTATCTCAATACTTTTCAAAGCATTAAATGGAACGGTGTTATCATTTGGGTGTCGGGAAAGCACTTTTATTTTTTTAATTGGGCGTTGGGAAAGCATTTGATTTTTATGTTTCTGGTTGCTTTCCCAGTGCTTTGTAAAGCATTGGCACCACCGTGGAACGGTGTTATCATTTGGGCGTTGGGAAAGCACTGTTAACAAGCACTTATACCACCCACTTCGGTGCTTTGCCAGTGCTGGCCCACTTGTAATTTTCCACCTGGGTAGTCACATATTACCTGAGAGACCCAACTATCAAATCCCAGCTCGGTTAGCAAAATAAAAATTTTTTTTTACTTTTTTAACTCAATTTAATTTACTTGTAAATATTTCTTTTGCAGAACTTAAAAAAATTAACCCATTTTCTGCCAACAACACCTGAAAGCTATGTTATTACTGCAACTTGGGATTAATAATATTTTAATATATTGTTATATATTGTCATATATGTATAACACTACACATAATTATATATGTGACTGAAAAAAATTTTTTTTTACTTTTTATAACTCAATTTGATTTACTTATAAATATTTTTTTACAGATCTTAAAATGATTAAACCATTTTGTATAATTATATAATTAGATATCGTAATATATAATAATTTTATTAAAGTTCTGAATTTGAGTTCTTCCAGAGATTTATTTTCTTTTGTAATATTTCTACATACAATTTTGGCAATATTCTTATTTTTTTCCTCCTGCTTTTAATACCAACAAAACAACTTGTGAAAAAGTGTTGGATAAGAGTATTTTTTCCAAAGGATTTCAAAACTTATACATGTCATACCTTATTTAAAAGACAAGTATATTGTTCTTATCCCATTATTAATTTCGCAAATACAGACTGTTGATATTTAGACTCTTGAGCCATATAAATCGGTGCCTAGACCATTCAACAAACATTTTTTTATCTTCTTCACCAAAAAAATTCCGTCAGTGGAAAACATTTAAGATTTTCATTTTTTGTTTTTTTGAAAGAATGTTATTAATTTATTTTTTCTAAGTCATCTATATACATAAATTTATATAATTATATATAACTCAGTAACACGAACAATGTTGTCTCATATAGTCAGTCATTTTGTATAGCAATGTGTGGCTGAGTGAGTTAAGTGGCCGACTACAACGCCAGAAATCTGGGTTCAAATTCTGCCTACGTCGTTTTTTTTAAGGAAATAAATATTTTTTAAATAATAAAAATTTTATTTAATTTTTTATTGTATTTTTTAAATTTTATTAAAATTTAAATAATTCCAAATATACCATAGCATAAATTTTGATTTCAAATTATTCAATTCGATCTGCCAAAATTAGCTTATTCGTTTATATCTAATTGGATCTTAATTAATCCCATGGGATATTTTGGGATCTATCAGGATCTAATTTAATCCTGTAATATATTTGAGGGATCTGATTGGATATTACTGGATACCACAATTTTGAGATGAACTTGGATAAGATCAAATATTGATCTATATCAAATGAGATATGACTACATAGGCTAGATATAATGTTTTTTTGATCGGGATACTAAAATTATTTGCAAACAACCGCAAATGAATGAATTTATTAGTCGCTTTCAAGTTCTTTTTTGCAAGATATTTTTTATATGGGGGACCATTAGAGAGGGCGTGGTGTGCCCATTTCTTTAACAAATATTTCTCTAACTGATAAAGCACTCTACATAGAGTTCTATGGCTATGTTTAAGGTTATCTCTAAAAAATTTAATGTGGCTTTTGAAAAAGTTTCATTCAAGTGGGATCACCAAGTAAAAGATGGTTCAACAGTGCAATTTTTTTAATATATCTCTACGATTTATGCAAACCTCTGTAGCAAAGTATATGATGAGAGTTTTAGTAAATATAACTTTATGAATATTAGCATTTTTTTCCAAATGCCCCTTGAGGATCATGGTTCTCCCCTTAAGGGGTGTGGACCAGCTATTTTTCCTCAACTCATATATTTTGGCAGTGAAAATCTGCATACCAAAGCTTGTGAGAAAATATTTTTTTAGCGACTTTACAATTCTCGGCCATAGTATCCGGTTTTATAAATTGTTTTTAAAAAACAATTGTCTTTTACAATATTTCATTTTATATTTTTCAATTGCTGTAAATATTTCGTGGAAAATTTTTAATTTATCAACAAAATAAAAAATCCACTCAGATCATGTTTAATTATAAACACATAATACCAATAATCATATTTTCTATTTATTTTTATACATGATAGTCCGTACACCTATTAAATATTTGTATGACACATCCTACCTTAATTGTGATCTACAGATTACCTGACTGAGTAGTTTCCTTGTTGGTTTAAAACAGTGTTTTAACAAAACAACTTGTAAAGAATAGTCAATTAAATTTGAAATATATTTTATAGATTTTTCACTGAATAATTATTTTAAGTGTAGTAATGAAAAATAAACACATACACACACTCAAATGCAAACAACACACATTCTGTATAAAATTAGGGACTTCAAGCGGAAATCCTTGAGATACTCACACACATATGTATAATTGTAGATGTGTGCATGTACTCGTTATATTTTATAATATTTAGGAGGTTACATTTTATATTTATTTTAACTTAAATATGGAATTTGTTCCTTTTCTATCTTTCTAAAATTACAAATAGAAAAAAAAACAAAATAACTTAAGTATAAAATAAATCCTGGTCATTTTAAAGTTAAAAAACATTTTTTTTATGGACGTTGTTTTTTGATGAATGGTTTTGCCGGCATATGTACGTTTGTTTTGTATGTAGTATCTGTTGTAGCTGGTAATCGTGAGAGTTCAGGTGTATTAGCATCTAGAGTTTGTGCCATAATTTAAATTAGAAAATATACAACCACCCCCTCTTGACCTGCTTAAATCGCAAAATATAAGTTTTGTTGGCTTAAGTTTTGTTGAATGTGTGTGGGGGGTTTTTAGGATTAAAATAAATTTTTAGGAGCTTTCATATTTTTGTTTCACTGTTTTGTTGATAAGGGTTTATTTAAGCTCATTGCTTAGGTAATTGAAATTTTAGGTGGTTGTGGTGCAGTACTCATGCCTGCATTTTTGGATTTCTAATTTATACTTTTGGAGGAGTTTATAAAAATTTTATAATTTTAGTTTTTGAGCTACAGTTTCGAAAGAGCTTAGTATAGAAAAGTTTTAATGAATTTTTGTTAGAAGGGGTTTCATTCGAAATTAAAAAAAAATAACTTTAGGAAATTTGATCATTGTTTAAGAAATTAAGATAATTGAGTAGGTAGGTAAATAAAATTTATTCAAAATCCTGTTGTCAGTTCATTATGTTTTATATACAATAAGTAATTGAAAACGAAAATGAAATAGAACATAAATCATTAAGGAATTAGAAATATGAGTAAAGAAAAGAGAAAAATAAAAAAGCTATAGAAACCGCTAAAATTTGATTAATATTTTTTTATAAAAAAGTATTTCTGTTAAATTACAGACGTTTTATTTTGAGTGAACTTACATTTGGGAATAAAGCATTACTTTTTTCATACAAATGCCAATGCTTTGACATTATTATTTATATGAAAAAATATTGCCTCGATTGTTTTTCCATAAGTATTAGTGAATTTACAGATTTTCTGAAATCCCTTCTACATATAATGATTTCACTTTATATTATAATTTAAACACCCCGTATTTATATTAAAACGTATATCTTATGAATGTGTGTGTGTTCTCTATCTTTGCATGTGTGGGAAATATACTAAAGTTGCAACATTGCGGTTATTTTTGTGTTGGTCAAAAACTTTACACACATACATACATACATAGGTACACACTCATACACACTTTCGCATATAAAACTTTTATGCAAACACTTGTATAACCTCCTTCTCTGCATACAAATAGTGTTTTTTTTTTCCTACTTATTTTAAATTTAAAAACTTTTATTTATTCTCCAACCAATGATTTCATTTTTTTTTTCTATATTCTACAACTAAAACATTAGGGGTCCCTTATCAAAACTACAAAATTCTCATATGTACGTTAGATGCATATTAACTTAACGTGTATTCAAATATATGAGTTGAGATATGAGTGTAAATGTGTGTGTTAGTGTATTATGTATAAAAAGAAAAACTTTTTGTTAAAAACTACACAAAAACTCAAGTGAAAAGTTGAATTGAGAAAAACTATTAAAAATTTTCTATTTAAAACTTTTTTACTACATACAAAATGCAATAACAACAATAACATCATCAACGTATTCAACTAAAAGAAACTTGTTATTTTAACCGAGAGAACAACACAATGATGGTTTCAAGCTAAATATTACAAGATACAGTGGAATTGCCTCTCGAAAAAACGATCGAAGATTTAATAGCCAACACACCGTTCCTGTATTTATTGGGAGAAATTTACGCATTGAGAAATGCATGGTTCGCCGTACACCCTCCAATATAAAGTATTTTTGCAAGGCAATTTCAAAAAAAAAAAATTTTTTTTTGCCAGACGTACGGGTCGCCTTTTTCAATTTTTCGTTATAGCTTCGGCATTTAAAGTTGGATTTTAAAGTGTGATATATCGATTTTTTTTGCCTCGAGGAAACCAGTGTTTTGCTATAAAGGAAAAATCCATTGAAAAAAAATTTAAAAAAGCGACCCCTACGTTCGGCCACCAATATATAAAAAAAATTCTACTGGGTTTATCGAAAAGCTTCATTAGCAAAAGCTTAATGGTTTTTTGCGAGCTTTAATTTTCTGATATTAGGGCGGTACATTAGGGTGGTAGCAACTGAGATCTGGTGGGTAACTACTAGAACGGGATACTTGAGCGAAACACATGGCCCTTAGAGCGAAACACTGGTCTCCTCGAGATAAAAACATCGATGTATCATACTTTAAGATCCGACTGTAAATGCCAAAGATATAAGGAAAAATGTAAAATGGCGACCCCTACGTTAGGCAAAAAAAAATAAAAAAAAAATTTTTGAAACCTCCTAGCAAAAATACTTCATATTGGAGGGTGTACGGTGCACTTGTTTTTTGCCTGTAAGGTGGTACGCTCTAATGGTCACCCTGTTTTATGCAGGGTGAGTTATGAGATGATAAAGTTGACTGCAATTTTAGTGCTTAATCTTTTAGAGTTTGTCAATTTTATAACTGTGGATGCATTATGTGTTGTAAAATATATAATTAGATAGTGAAAAACGTTGCATGTTAGCTTACTTATTATAGTGTTGCCATATTTGAAGCCCTTCATCTTTCACCACCTTTCACTTCTTCTTTATCCCCTTTCCAAAGGAAGCAACACATTAATTAATAGGAAGAATTTCCTGAGTGTTGCTTCTCTTTAAAAAAAAAAAAAAAAATAAAAAAAAAAAAAAAAATTTGTTTTTAAATAGATTTTAATGTTTGCGACTCACCCTATGTATGACAAAGTAGAGTGGCATTTTATATGAGTTTTTCGAAAATATTTTCGATACAAGAAATACTGGAACGGAGTGCAGAAGTATGTTGTTTATTTAATAATCCTCTATTAAAAAAATTAACATGTAGCTTTATAACAAGGAAAGACTCCCAACGCGGACCAGCAGAAAAATTTAAAGGACATAACACAAAATATCAAAATTTTAGGTGGTTTTGTATGGTGTTGTATACAGGGTTAATGATGAAATTCACAAATATTAATCCTTATAAAATGTAAGTGAGGGATGTTTCGGCTTTTTTCGATATTCGGCCTACTTTGGGTTTGGGCCGAATTTTTCTGAAGGTCTATATTTTTAAAGATTTGGAAACCTCTGATTACTTAATATGGGCTATTTTGGTATAAAACTTTTTCCTTTTGAGAGAACATTCCTGTTATGTAAAAATAATGAGTGTTATTTTTGTTCGGTTTAAGATCAAGATCAAGACAATCTGGTGAGAGTACTTGGTAGCACTTCAAAATGCATTAAGTGTCAACCATTGGTTCTAGGAAAATTTTTCTCTGTTTGTTGTAAACTAAATTGTGAATTCTATTTGGAATTTTTTATATATTATATTTCTTTTATTTTGCTTTAAATACAACTAACATTTGGCAAATTTAAAATTTCTTACTGATTTTTTAATTTTTTACCATTTTATAGAGAAATTTTGACATTATCTCAATCCACTGATATTTCGACTCGAACCATTAGTTTCCGTTCAACCAGACTGCTGTAGGGTATCATATAATCGGCATGCACGAATTTAACTTATGTGCTCATTTATACACTCACAATATATTTTCTATAACCGATTGAGGTTTATTTAAAAAGTAATAAGTAAAGTTTGTTTTCAATTGCAGAATCAATTAAAATACATTGAAACATATTGTTTAACTTTTTTTTATCAATCAATAAAAAACAAACTGGAAAAAAATATGTATCGTCTGTAGGAGTTGTTATTTTCAGCCAAATATTCTATTTTTAGAAAAAATAATTTAAATAATTTCGTTGTTTTCTGTTTTAAAACAAAAAATTAAAATATTTTCGATTTTCTTTTTTGTTACAATATTATGTTTATATACAAAATTATTTCAATTCAAATTACAGGAAATTCCATACTCATACACACAAACATAGCCAATAAAAATATGAACGTGTGTGTTGTGTATGGTGTAGTGTTTTGAAAATTCAAACAAAAAAAAAACTTTCAAATATGAAAAAAACAAACCACAAAATCGTTTTTTTACGTTTTGTGAGTTAAAAATTGATGATTGTTTTAATAGAATTTTCAATTATTTTTATTTCTTTTATGGATTGTTTAAACAATGTTTGAAAATAAATGCAAAATGGTTGGAATATAATGAAAAATCAGTAGTCCTTGCTTTAATTGTATTTTCAATTAATTTAATATGTATTTTAGGTTGTTTTTAAGAATAAAATATTGTTAGTGTATATATTTTTGTTTTACCACTTTTTGTATTTTAAAGTTAAACCACTGTGCAGCATTTCGATAACATAAGACTGAAACTAAAAACAACAACTGTTGTCGTGTATTACAGTAACGCAGCGGTACATAACACAAACAAACAATAACAAATATGCAGTTTAATTTGTTGTAAACTAATGTTCGTTTACGTTGTTACAATAGATGAACGAACAACTTTTTTATACTTAAGTATTTTTTTTTCTTCTTATATGTATGTGATAAGGGCCTTGAAAATATGCAATACTGGTGTTGGACTTAAAAATTTTCATCTTCATTTTGCAATACAATTTTCATATAAACCGAAAACCAATTAAAAATATCTAAAATGAGCATTTTTCGTACACCCTGCTTCATTTATAATGCTTTTTCAATACACCCTGTTACAAGAAATATATGTAGAAGTAAAGCAAGTGTCAAAAAATTTTAATTTTTTAAGAAGATTTCTGTTTTAGTTTAAAATTGTGAGTTGTTATTAATTTTTAAATGTGTTAATAATTGTTTTACTTTAATTTAATACACTGTGAGACAAATGGTAGGGGTCAGTGATCGGGAAAGGTTCAAACTACCGGGGAAAGTTATATCGGTAAAAAAGAAGTTATACGTGTCCCGGCGTTTCGCTGGGTCAACCCTAGGAATCGAGATATATCGATTTGACCTTTGGTGGTCTTTTTTTTGACATAACTCGAGAACCACTAGTCCGATTTTGCTCAAACAATTTTAAAAAAATTAAAAATTATAATTCCTTTAATCTGTTCATATAACGCTTTTCTATATACTCAACAGTTTTTCCGGTAAAAATAAATGTATGAAGAAAAAAATAGTTTTTGCCTAAAATATTAAAAAAAAAGTAATAAAGGTTATTGATTTTTATGGTAGCGGTAACAAACATTTATTTTTACCGGCAAAACTGTTGAGTATATAGAAAAACGTTATATGAACAGATTAAAGGAATTGTAATTTTTAATTTTTTTAAAATTTTTTGAGCAAAATCGGACTAGTGGTTCTCGAGTTATGTCAAAAAAAATATATCTCGATTCCTAGGGGTGACCCAGCGAAACGCCGGGACACGTATAACTTGTTTTTGACCGATATAACATTTCCCGTTGGTTTCATCCCATCCCGATTTTGACTGTCGCATAGTGATATTAGAAAAGTGTGTTATAAAAAAGCGATATGACAAAGAACTACTAAACAACCAGGGCATCACTTCATTAATTTTGAAAATCATGATCGTCCAAAAGATTCGATTGTTCGATATTATTGTTCGATGGCTTTCTTTACACTCACCACTATCGTACCGTTTCGAACGTCGAACATAATGATTTAACGATAATTCGTTAAATAATAACAACCCAAAAATTCTGTAAATCATGTTTTTTTCGCTAGATTTGACGAGAAAATAGCTAAATTGGCAACAGTGCTGATGGGATTTGACATTTTGTTTATGTTTATAAAATTGTGTTAATTCATTAATTTGAAAATTCTGGGATTTTCTTTGTTTCAATACATCCAACTACAGCCACTGTGTAATTAATTACACAGTGGGTCTCGTACTGAAGGGTTAAGTTTAACTTAACTATTAAAAGCAAATGTTAAAAAATTATATACAAAACAAAAAAAAATTAAATTTTTTTTAATTTTATTTTTATCGGGATATACATTAATTGCATTAAAGGAATTAAATATGCTAAAATCTCAAATGTATTTAACAAATTGTGAAAAATATTCCATTGTAGGCATCTCCCTACCCGGATTCATTCTTGCCTAAGGAAATCGTCACGGGAAGACGTTTTTAAGGCACATCTACACGGGATAGAAAACTCGCGAGACTTAACGAAAATGCAGCTCTGTATAAGTCTACGAAATGTAATCTCTAAACCATTGACAATTGCTGTCAAACACTATTTTTTTAATTAGTAACAATTTTGAAAATGTTTTGTAACATTATTGAACATTTCAGTTTATTAAATACACTTTTTGGTATTTGGAGAAAAAATTATTCTTTGAAATACAAAAATTTTAATAAAAACAAATTCTTGACAACTAGAGATGGTACTTTTACGATAAAAATTAGTGCCAACAATATTAGAGATGACAAATTTAACGCAAACTCTACGAGATTTCTATCCCGTGTAGATGTGCCTTTAGAATTTCTGGAAATATTTGTTAAGTTAAATTACAAACTCAATGAGAATTTTTTGTTCTCGTCTAGTAGCGTTATTAAACATTTAAAATATCAAAGAAAAAACAAAAACAACAACAAAAAATGTACCACAATTTCCTTTGTCATCTTTAAATATATTAATAGTTGGCGCCTAAACCGTCAGCATGAAAGCCAGGGTTAATGGTTTAAAGGCTAAATAACTTCGCTTGTCAGCAATTTTTCAAATAAGATGTGCAACGATAAATCATTGAAAAATTTATTTAAAAATTTTTTTAGTACTGTGTTTAATAGTTTTTTTATAAGAAATTATAGCTTTAATGACTTAGTCTCGAAATAAAGCAAAAATAAAAACTTTAAAAAATATGCAAAACGAGTGCTAAATATTCAATCGTTTTAACAATAGCGTTTGAATAATTTTGTGCTCATGGATACCAAATTAGCTTTCAAAAAACGATTTCGAGAAAACGATTACAAAAATTTTCTCTATATGAAGCAAAACAATAGTCAAAACTATATCGTCCGATGAAAATGGTCCTGTGGAATTCGGACCCAGTATAAATGACTTGGCTTTTGTAATTGAGAGTTCAGTAACCTGTCCTAGGATTTGTCTTGTGACATGTCACAAGGGGTCAATTTGCACCTCCTATGACAACGCCATGTAAAAGTGACCAGTCTATTTCATATAAAGGGGCCAGTTCGGTGACAGTTTGTTAAAATTTCCCGTAGGGAATTTAAACCAAATTTTTCAAAGATAGGTTAAGCCTAACCTAAGGCACAATCAATTTAGCTTCTATGTAGATATGTACGTATATATGATAGAGTTGGCCGATTTTATTATTTATGATTTCTGCCCGGGAAAAATATTTATTTTATTTTTATTTTTTCTATTTTTTGTTAACAGAATTTTTAAACATAATTTTATTTTTTCTCTCATTTCAGCTGCTATCCATTATCCATACATCATCGCTCACTGCCATCAGTAATGACTACAATTATGTTTATGCTTATTCCATAGAGTGGCTTATATTACTAACCATTAATACTTGTTTAGGCTTAAATTAAAAAAAAAATACATTTTTATATTTAACATGTTGTTAGTGCTTTGCTTTACTCCATTTGTGTTTTGATATTTTCTCTTATAATAAAATTATTAATGCTCATTTTTTTATTTTGTTTATAGTAGTAATGGCTTCATAAGTAGTTTTAGCGCTTTTGTATATTTATAATTTAATAAAATAATAAAAATAAATAATGCTTCATAAAAAGGTGCTTTAGTTTTGGTTTGCTTTTATGAAAAGGGGGAAAATATATACACACATATGAAATATGGAACAATGGAGGAGTAACAGAACTGAATATGGAAACGGTAATTGTATAAACTTTAATTTTATATTTTTAAGTCAACCTTTTTCCCGAAAGTGGCCAGTATTTGTATTCAAAAAACATGTTTTTAGTAATATTGTCAAAACTCCTTTTAAAAGTTTTTAAAAATTTTATAAAAAAACTAGTAAAAAGGCTAAAGTCGGTCATGCCGACTATACAATACCCTACACCAGTCTGGTTAAAAGCCAACTAATGTTTGGATCCGAAATTCGAATGGGTTAAAATGGGACTTGTGTCAAAATTTTCTATAAAATAATAAAAGAAGAGAAAATCGTAAATATAGCCCACACGCAAAGAAAAAACATGGTTGGGATAATCATATTCTAAGAGCATCATGTATTTTTGGGTTTATGATTGCAACAATCATGTTGGCACAATCATACTCTTACCTAATCTTTATCATAATATGGTCAATAAATTATTACACTATGATTGTAAAATTCTCCCAATATTATCATATTATAGTCCTGCATATTATCATATTATTGTCCTATAATCCCTATAGAATTCTCCCAGTATTTTGCTGAAGCTGGATTAAAATTTCACGATACATCCAAAAATCATCATAATATTTTCCTTATGATCACAATATTTTCTTGCTGATCATAACATTTTCCCAGTGATCATATTATTGTCCTGTCGAATATTTTGTGATCACTTAGAATCATATTATGATCACTAGGAACATATTATGATTATGTTTGTGCACTTTTTACATTTTCTTCAATTTTGTACATTTCTTCAATTTGATTTTCGTACAAAAGTAAAATCTGTAACGCTCCTTATTATGGACGCTCTTCAACAATAATTTTTCTACTTGAGTACAAAAATTAAAAAAAAAAAAAAACACTTTTTTTTATCACTTTTTACTTATTTTATAACACTGAGCACATTAAAGTAAAATCTAATTTGAAGGTTCTTGGTTAAACCGAATTCTTTCTTCTACAAACAATATCATTATTAAAATTAAAATGAATATAAGTAAGTTGTTTTCTATTTTTTGTTTTGTTTATAATGTATTATTTTCTTTGATTGCGTCTTATAACTTCTTTTCACAAAATCTGAAACAAGAATGACGCTAACTGATCAATGACGCTCATAAAAAGATATACTGACCATCTAATAGTTGTCGAGACCATACCAATGATTGTGAACATGATATCTCTCAGTACAAACAATAATATGATTGTAACTCGAAGAGAGGAATATTGTTGTACGGATAATATATGATTATAACCGAGAGAAAAATATGATAAGCGAAAAAAGGAGAGATTTTAACTATAAAATGATTAAAGACGACCATATAACTTGTAAAGTATGATTAATACATTAATAATATGATTGCAACAACCATGTATGGCAGTGGGGATCATAGTTTTGTAGCCGTGATCATATTGCAACCATATCTTTTCTCTGCGTGCATATGGGCGATAGGTCCAAATATGGACCAATTCTATCTCGAATCTATCGGCTCTGTTCTCGCGACCATGTGAGTCAGCGAAACATATTTCATTAAAATATCTTAATATTTGCGACCTGCAGAGTGCAACCAAGCCAATTTTAGGGGGACCCTTATATAGGCACTAGGTCTTAACATGGACCGATGTTAACCAAAATCAATAGGCTTCGTCCTTGGGCCAACATAGGTCTGTGTACCAAATTTCATCAAAATATCTTAATATTTCCGACCTGCAGCGTATAAACAATATAATTTGGGGGGACCCTTATATGGGCACTAGGTCTAAACATGGATCGATTTCAATCAAAATCAACAGGCGTCGTTCTTGGGCCGACGTAAGTTGGTGTACCAAATTTCATCAAAATATCTTAATATTTTATGAAACTTCGACAACGTTAACCATTTCTATATCAAGGTCAAAAGCGACATTTTAAAATTTTTGAAAATAGAACGTGGTATAGAAAGGGTTAACGTTGTCTAGGTTTCACAAAATTTTCAGAAAACAATATCCTTTAACTGAATTAGTAAAAAATTTAAAGAGATTATGTTAGAGCTAGCTAAAAAACAAAAATTAATGATATTACCCAAATTATTAGCCAAAATCACACTTTTCTCTAAAATTTTCAAATTTAAAACGCCGTCACTAATAAGTAGGGTTTATTAGCGGGAATTCCCGGGAATCCCACTTTTTTTCAATCCCGCAATCCCGGGAATTTAGTGCGGGATTTCCCGGGATTTTTTTATTCTTCTACAGAAGTTTTAGCTAGTATATTAAAATTTTGGAAGCTTTATTTCAATTAAAAACATTGATTGTTTTAAAAAATAATTTAAATAAAAAATATTTAAAATTAAAAAATGCGATTTAAAATTTAATAATATAATATATAATATAAAAAAATATTATTTAGGCCGAATTTTTTGGGTTTAGTTATACTGAAAACAAATTTTATTAGACATTATCAAGTTTAAATACTAATAAAAATACTCGTACCTCGGAAATTTTATATTTTTTAATGATGGTATTTGTTCAAATAAAGCAATATACATACACAACCCCAGCAAAAACAGACATTACCGAGTAATTCAGCGAGTAAGTAGCACACAAAGGGTTTCACTACTTACCAGGCTATTTACTCGCAACATTACTTTTGTTCGCGATGTCCAAAAATTCATGGCTGGTCATTACCCTCTCGCTTACAAAGAAAGTGTGAATAACGAGTTACCCATAGTGAAAGAATAAGTAGTTACTCACAAAGATAGAATAAGTGGTTACTCAGAAGTTAGGAAATAAGTGGTTACCCTACATTGTAAAATAGTTGGTCATATTGGCAAAAAAAAAGCTTTTTACCTTAGAAATTTTGCTATTTAGTTTAAAACAAATTTATAAATAAAATATTAATATAAAAAAGACTTAATCAGTACTTTGTTAATCAATTACCAGTAAGTGATTACTCTGCACGAATATATAAGTACTTTTTTAACTAATTATCGGTAAGTCATTATTTTGTATTTTAAAGTAATGCAAAAGGTAATGACCTATGATTACTTGGTAATCCGTATGGTAATGACCTGTCATTACCATGTTTTTGCTGGGACATTTCAACATCAGTATTTCAGCTCCAAATACCTCCAAAAAAAACTCGGCATTAAAATAAAAAAAAAAATTATAATAATGTAAGTGTTTTGAGTTTTTATTACCTACTTCAAATAATTTCATTTAAATTTCAATTTCAGTTGTATCTTCAAATTTAATGTTTTTGTTAGATTAAATATTGTTGACCTTTAGTGTTGTTATATTTTTAGTATTGTTTGGCTTTAGGTCATAAATTTTTAAAAAATAAAATATTTTGTATTTTATTTTCTAATTTTCTTCCGATATTTCAATTTGCATCGCAAATCATCATCTAGGATATTTAAAAAATACAATATATTAAAAAATATATTTTTGAACGGGACTGAGTTGAAAACTTCTCGCTGCACTTAATAAAGCTTACTATTTATTATTTTTAAAATAATGCATCAGATGCTTTTTCAAATTATTTTGGATTTTTTATATGTTAATTTAAAAAAAAATGCAACAATGAAAATTAAATAATTTTATAAATTTTGAAGTAATATTCGACCTTTGAAATTGATGAATTCATTAAATAATTGAGCTCGAGGTCATTTAGTTTTTAATATAAAATATCTTTTATTATTTCATATATGTATATGCCACCGATATTTCGTCATTCATTGAATGACATCCTCAGGGTTTATGGAAACAACAACAAACAATTAAAAACAATTAAAAATATTGCCGCTGCACACCACGCATGTCCACAAAACAATGCAAAACCCTGAGGATGTCATTCAATGAATGACGAAATATCGGTGGCATATACATATATGAAATAATAAAAGATATTTTATATTAAAAACTAAATGACCTCGAGCTCAATTATTTAATGAATTCATTAAATAATTTTTTTAAGTACCTAGTTGTGCCATAAAAAATGTCTATTCAAATTAAAGTTATAAAACTATTTAATAATATTTTAGTGTCTATTTTTATAAAAATTCAGACAATTTGCCTAAAAATGTGTGTGAAAAATACTCACTTTTAAACTTTAAATAAAATACTTCTGAAAATCTGCATAGAAACAAAATATCTAGAAATGGAAATTTTTCAATTCTGATTCTAAAGCTGGTCCGATACAAATTTGCACCCATTAACAATTCAATTATATCCTGAAAGAATTTACGATTCAAATTGTTTAACCGCTTAAACCGCGAATTAATATTTAATTAATGTATTTCTAAGAGTTGTTTTAAAATTAATATGGCCTTCCATACAAATATATTACCAGCATATTAGTTCGCTATTTAAACTGTTAAACGAATTGATCTCGAAAAAGTGGAAGATATGGATATTTTATATTAAGCCCTTATTTCAGAATATATTAAGTAGATTTTCTCATGACTGCAACCAAAAGATGAACTTTGTCGTAAGTTTTTTTGATAGATATCGAGTTTTTCAAGTAAACATGCGTCGGATATAATCATTTTCTAACGAGCGGGACTTCCCGGGATCCCGGGAAATTCAGAAAAAAATCCTGCTGTCCCGGGAAATGAAAAAGTCCGGGAAAAGAAAAACCCTACTAATAAGTTAAATGAGGGATATGTGTAATTTTCAGTAGGATTATTTTCCTAGGTGTATTAAAACAAAAACCTATGCGTTGACCACTTTTTTTTATAGTTTGTTTAACAAAATTTTAAAAAATTCAAAATTAGAGTATGAAAAAATTTACCAAAAAAATATCCCATATTTGGCCATACCTGGGACTAGGTTAGCATAATTCAAGAGAGACAAAAAATTATATCTGAATATTTATAGATCTCCGAAATGAAACTAGAGTACAACATTTTAAGGTTTTGAAAAAATATTTAATTTTTTGCGATATTAATTATATGTGCCATTGTAGGGTTAACAATGGTCTGGGCGAATTACAATTTCTTCAATATTTTCCAACCGATTTTGGATTTTTATGCCTTTTAAGAAAAATAATTCAGTCTAGATTACTTTTCTATTCACACTTTCCAGAAATACAGTTACGTAAGAGCCAGTATTTTCAAAAAAAAGCCAAAAAAAGCTATTTTCCCCCTTGTAAATCGCATTCAAAACTTTGAAGGGCCAGGGATAGCTTAAAAATTCTTCGATTAAGCTGAAATTTTTTCTGGAATAGTTTTTCTAGTAACCTCACAAAATAAGTCTCGGGGAGCGGGATTCGGAACAACGTTACAAATAAAGGCCAGTCTATTAAGCATGAAAAAAATATCGAATGATAAATTTTGACCTGAGATGTCTCTTTTGAGTGCATTAGTTTGACTCGATGGAATAAATTATATAAACATTTTATATATCGTTGAATAGGTAAATAAGTCTTATTTGTTAATATATAAAAAAATATTAAAAACTATTTCAAATATTAAACACCCCGGTAAAAAACAAAAAAAAAAAAAAAAATTACAATCCATTTTATTTCAAAATATTACATAGAAATTTAACTTTCTATGTAAAAATAACTATTAACAGTAACGAAACAATTTTTTAGTGTATGACAATTGTTTACCATTTAATAAAAAAAAATCAAATTTTACAAAACTAATTAATTTTTATATATTTTTTTTACAAATAAAGAAATGCTTTTGAAAATATGACTTTTTCCACAAAATTTGCTTCGCTTTCAATGTTCTTGAGCGGACGGCGGGAAATTTAGGGGCAAATCCTTTGGAACATGTTTGCTTATGGTTCAAAATTAAAAAAGTTGATCTAAGTGGCGTGACTTTTTTTGCACATTCAGAAATATTAAATTTTGTTTAAAAATTCATCATTTTCGACCAATGCTGGGCGTAGGGTGCATACTGAAAAATATTCTAAATTGGACTATTAAGCATTTTTGAAGCTTATTATTTTAGAAAATGTCCAAAAATATTAAAAAGCTTTCAAAAACTTGGTTATAAAAGTGAATGAAGTAACCCCCCTTTTTGCAAAAAAATGCCATTTTCAGAAAACGAATAAAAGTTTTGACTTTTTAGCGTTTTCTGAAACAGCCCGAGATAATTGAAAATAGTTTTCATTCTGAAATTTAGAAAGGTCATAAATGACACAAAAAAATTTCGAATATATTGTTCTGATAATGAAAAACTTATTGGGAAAAAACCAAAAAAAGTCAAGGTAAAAAATGAAAATTTTGAAATTCAAAGTTAAATATTTTTTAAACTTTTAGAGATACTATGGTACTTGAAGCATGTTTATTATTTATCTTATAACGTCGATTACAAAAAGTCTAAAATAAGCAAAATCGGTTCACATTTGTAAAAGTTGCACGACAATAAAGCTTTTGTATACTCGAGATGGTGTCAATTTTGACACCCTGTAGCACGCCCTGTGATAAAACAGGGTGGCTACAATACTAATTTTCTAAAAACCTGGATCTTTCTCTTCAGTTCTTGTGAACATATTTTTTCGATTGGATCAGTAGTTTAGAAGATCAATAATTATTACCATTTTTTTGGTTTGGAACCACTGTGCGGTATTTTTTGCTAATTTTAGCAACACATGTCTGCTGATCTGTAGTACAACAAAATTAGTAGTCGCTACTATAAGTTTAAGCAAAATTGTTGTAAACTGCAATTCAAAACCTATTTGTTAAAATCAGTTAAAAAACTTACTAAATATCAATAATTTTAGTACAATAAAATAATAAAATAATAAATAATTAGTTGCAGCTACTAAATTTCAGTAAATTGTTGTAAACTGTAATTTAAAATCAAACTGCTGCAATTAGCAAAAAAAAAAGTGTACTAAAAATTAAAAACAACTGTAAAATCTAAAAAAAAACTTTTTTCTTTCGATTGTCACAAGCGTATAATTACTTCATCGTACTTGAAATTTGAAGTCAAAATTGCAAACGGTTCTCCAGTTATTACCTTTTTATGCATTGGAGATATAATGCAATTTTCTGAGTGTTGTTTTCAAACTAATAATATATCAATAGTAACAAATATAAACTACCCAGCCAGCAATTCCGGAGCGCTCATAAATAAGATTTTTAAATGGCTCATAGAAATGATTATTGTTATTTTGAAAACACTCTTTTTTTGGTAGAAAATATGAACCCTCAGAAAATAATCCAAAAAGTTGTCTCTACCTAGTCAGAAATCGCCAGTGGTACAAAAAATCAAGCACTGGCATACCACTGGGTAAACACGGTGTTAAAAATAAATGACTGGCAGAACACTCATTTGGGACGCTTTGCCAGCGTTTGCGTTTTACCAGTATTTGTTTTAGAAAAATTTCGGTGGTTTATAAAAAAAACCACTGGCAAAGAATTGGCTTAGAGTGATATGCCAATGTTTGCAACCAGTGGTTATCCAGTGCTACCCAGCCAATGCTACCAGGCGTACAAAAATCAATTCACTGGTAGACCAATGATTTTATAAAAATGCTGACGCTTCGTTAAAAAATGTTTGTAGTCAGGAGGTTCCGAGTTCAAATCCGGTTGCAAGCAAAAAAATTTTTTTGGATTTTTTTTAATTTAAAATTTTTTTTGTTTTATAAAATAAATGTTTTTGTTTGTGGGAAAGCTCCTTCAAGACCAACTTTTTTTTTGCCCTCCCAACACTGGCATACTAATTACAAAAAATAGTTTGCCAGTACTAGCATTTTGGCACAGCCAGTAGTTGTCCAGCTATTATCACTCATTTATGTGTTTAGCTATCAAATATTAATATGTCTCGTTAGCTCAGTGGGTAGAGCAATCGTCTGCCAATCTGAAGGCGTGGGTTCAAATCACGGCAGGGCCTAAAAAAATAAATATGAACTTTTTTTAAATTTTATTTTGGAAAATATATTTCCAGACCACCTATTTATTGGTTTTGCCAGCGTTTTGCCAACGTTTAAAAATTTTGTTCCTCCAGTGCTTTTCCGGCGCTTTTTGAACAGCCGGTCCTTTTGTCTAATGATGTTATCATTTTGGGAATGCCCAGTGGGCAGTCAGAAAAATACAAACGGGAAAGCGGTGGCAAAGCACTTTAACAGGTGGTACAAGTACTGGAAAAAGTGCTTTCCCATTCCCAAAATGATAACATCATTAGACAAAAGGACCAGCTGTTCGAAAAGCGCCGGAAAAGCACTGGAGGAACAAAATTTTTAAACGTTTGCAAAACCAATAAATAGGTGGTCTAGAAATATATTTTCCAAAATAAAATTTAAAAAAAGTTCATATGTATTTTTTGGTCCTGCCGTGATTTGAACCCAGGCCGTCAGATTGGCAGATGATTGCTCTACCCACTGAGCTAACGAGACATGTAATATTTAATGGCTAAACACATAAATGAGTGATAATAGCTGGACAACTACTGGCTGTGCCAAAATGCTAGTACTGGCAAACAATTTTTTGTAACTAGTATGCCAGTGTTGGGTGGGCAAAAAAAAAGTTGGTCTTGAAGGAGCTTTCCCACAATCAAAAAAATTGATTTTATAAAACAAAAAAAATTTTAAATTAAAAAAAATCCAAAAAAATTGTTTTGCTTGCAACCGGATTTGAACTCGGAACCTCCTGACTACAAACATTTTTTAACGAAGCGTCAGCATTTTTATAAAATCATTGGTCTACCAGTGAATTGATTTTTGTACGCCTGGTAGCATTGGCTAGGTAGCACTGGATAACCACTGGTTGCAAACCTTGGCATATCACTCTAAGCCAATTCTTTGCCAGTGGTTTTTTTTATAAACCACCGAAATTTTTGTAAAACAAATACTGGTAAAACGCAAACGCTGGCAAAGCGTCCCAAATGAGTGTTCTGCCAGTCATTTATTTTTAACACCGTGTTTACCCAGTGGTGTGCCAGTGCTTGATTTTTTGTACCACTGGCGATTTCTGACTTGGTGGGTACAATCTAAAAAGCTGTCTCAAAACGAGCGTTCAATTATTTAAATTTATGAAGAAAATTTGGTGCGCTGACTCACATTATAGAAAATTTTGACACAAGCCCCATTTTAACCCATTCGAATTTCGGATCCAAACAATACACCAGACTGGTGTAGGGTATTGTATAGTCGGCATGCCCGACTTTAACCTTTTTACTCGTTTTTTTATATAATTTTATAGACAAGTTTTGACACAAGTTTATTTCAATTCATTCGAATTTTGGGTCCAAGCATTACTTGGCTTTTAACCAGACTGGCGTAAGGTATCATATAGGGGAATGTCATATATCTGGTATCTCTAAAATTAATATAGATCCGAAAAATCATTAAATGCAGAAATATTAGCATTGGTATTGCTATAGATTGCAAATGATAAAAACTTTAATAATTCTTATGCATTTTAAGAAATTAAGATTTTTTTAGAAAATCGAAAAAGTGTTAAAAATTACATATTGGAATGAACCTTAATGGAATTTCGAAAAAAATACTGCCCCATAATGGAATTTATTGGATTATTTGCCAACAAAATCTTTTATTATCAAATATGTGGTTACATAATGAAACTAAAATTTTGTACTACATATAATTCGGCGTCAGTATTAGTTATTTTTGCTAGACGAAGTTGTTTTTATAAACAGTCTAGTTTACGCACGACTACTTATTTTATTATAAAGATAATGTGATATTGGTTACTATTTATTTTTTACCCACTAATAAGTATATGAGTAAGGCTTATTATTTAACAACTTATAACCACTTAATTTTTAACTGCTGATCAGCACACGAATAACTACTTATTTTGGTAACTACTTATTTTATATATTTTTGTAGTGCAACGGGTACGTGGATGCAGAAATTTTGTGCGTTTTTTCATGCAGCGAATATGGACAACTACTTACAAAAACAACCTTGCCGAATAAAAATAATGAGTTTTGATACCGAATTACATGCAGTAGACCCTCATTCGCCTGCTTATTATTTAAATATTAGTAATGAGCAAGCATTATAAATTCAAATTTGTCCCAATATGCTTCTTGTAGTATATTTAAAAAAAATAGATTCTGCGGTTTTAGAAGACCTTGCAAAATGATCATCGCGGTCAGCCTCAATGTTTCTAACGCGAAATGAAAGTCCCCTGTTGCTAAAACAAAACCATCAAAGTGTTTTGCAAATCCAGCTGGAATATTAATTTGATGGCCTTTTTAAACACATCTCTATTTTAATGACGTTCACGGCACAATCAGTTGCTTACTCTTATTCAAATTGTTTTTTATTAGCAGTTTGGTGTTAAAAATTGAGCTTATTATTAATTTGACCCACTGACCATTTTTGAAAACATTGAGTTAGGAATTGATTACATTTAATGGAAATATCCTCTTTCTGACTTCGCAACCCGTTTAACGATATCTCGTAGCATATCTATGATATCCAGTATCGCCTTTGGTGTACCTTCCCATTTTACATACAGAAATGGAAAAATGTAAACTTTTGTCGTTTTTTCCATAACGACTTTTTGGCGTATGGGTCAAACCCACAACAACCCAGTGTAGAAAATCATTACCAGATATGTGGTTATGTAACTACATACTTGGTAATGGTAACTACTTACGTTTGTTATTACATTTCTTATTACCTTTATATGGCGATGTCGCGAAAAATAATGAGTTATGGTTACACACCAGCATACGAAAAATCAAAAAATATATCGTTACCTATGCGCTTACTAGTAGTGACAAAAATAATGAGTCTAAAAATAGATTTTCAAAAAAAAAATTAATTATATAAAAAAAAATATTTTTTTTATTGTATTTTTTGTTTTAAAATAAAATTTGGTGGTGCGGGAATAGAACCTGGGTCTACAGATTGCCAGTCAAAAGCTCTACCATCTGAGCTATATCGACATGTAATATTTAATAGATAAAAACATAATTGACCTGATGCACACAAGTAAGCTTACTCGCCAGCATACAAAAAATCAAAAAATATGTGGTTACATATATCCTTACCAGAGTTTAGAAAATATTGAGTCTAAAAATAGATTTCAAAAAATTTTCAAAAAAATCTAAAAAATTATTTTCTATTTGAAATAATGATAAAAATAAGTCATTATCAGTAACTCATTATTATATGTTTTAAAATAATGCAGAATGTAAGTGGGTGTCATTACTGGTGGTCCAAAAAATAATGATATGTCATTACCGTTTCTACACTGGGAATGTACAACAATTTGGAACTTTTTCCATAATTAGGAGTTTCTGATTATGGAATCTGGTAGAGAAGACAAAAAATTATAAATAAGTCGGCGTTTTGAAAGATCGCATCGGAATTTTATTTTAGGGGGGGTTACAATTTCCTCCTTTGGCTTATTCGTGCCGCATATCGGTATATGAAAATATGTGTTCTTTACATCTGAGGTGTGGGGTATGTTCAGCAACCGGATTTGCTAAATGATAATTTTAAAAAATGTCTAAAAATACTAAATTTTTTAAAAAAAATTGTTAAAAATACTGTGAAAGAAATAATTAAAGTTTTGTGCACTTTTTTATTAAATCATAAAAATTGAGTTTTCTAACAAGTTTTTTCCAGAAAACTCACAAGGAATCCATGTTTGGCAAAAAATTTTAATATTAACAAAAAATAAACAAAAATTTTTGAAAATCTGAAATCACCTTAAATACCAATCCAATTACACTTCAAATATTTAATTAGTTTAGAACATAGAAAATGGGTTAAAAATTAAATTTTCTTTTACGGTTGTTAGTAGAGATGAGCGATCCGGTGATTTTTGAATAACGCTGCTACCAGTGATCGTGATTTTCAAATCACCGTTCTTTTAAACAGTGACCGTGATCACGGGTTTGTAATAGAGATGGGCGATCCGGCGATTTTTCAGTAACATTGTTCTCAGTGAATGTGATTTGCAAATCGTTGTTCTTTTAAACTGTGGTCGTGATCAGAGATACAAGCCGGTCCATTCTGTCGGCTGGCGGCGGCTAATGGCTAAAATGGTCGGCGGCGATTGATTTTTAGAGTTGAGCCGCAAACGCATCGGCGGCGGCTGGCTAAAAAAAAATAGTGTCGACTGGCGGCGGCTAACCTGCTAACGTCGGCTAAAAGGTATATTTTCCAAGAATTTCAACAGATACATACACGCAAAAAAGCAACTGCAAAAATATCGAAGTCAACTTTGTAATTATACCCTACACCACTATGTGGTCAGGGTATTATAAGTTTGTGCTGATGTTTGTAACACCATAAAATATTGGTCGTACCTTATAGTATACCGATCGGTTCAGAATTTTTTTTTATTTCGATTTAACGATGTCCGTCTGTCCGTCCGTCCGTCTGTCTGTCTGTCCATGCAATCTTGTGCGCACTCTACAGGTCGCAACTATTAAGATATTTTGATGAAATTTGGTACGCATTTGGCCCAAGGACGAACAAGTTTGATTTTGGTGAACATCGGTCCATGTTTAGACCTAGTGCCCATATAAGGGTCCTACCAAAATTATACTGTTTATACGCTGCAGGTCGCAAATATTAAGATATTTTGATGAAATTTGGTACACAGACCTATATTGGCCCAATAACGCAGCCTATTGATTTTGGTGAACATCGGTCCATGTTTAGAACTAGTGCCCATATAAGGGTTCCCCCAAAATTGGCTTGGTTACAAACTGCAGGTCGCAAATATTAAGATATTTTAATGAAATTTGGTTTTCTGACTCACAATAAAGAAAATTTTGACACAAGTCCCATTTTAACCCATTCGAATTTCGGATCGAAACAATACACCAGACTGGTGTAGGGTATTGTATAGTCGGCATGCCCGACTTTGACCTTTTTACTCGTTTTTTTATAGGTACACTTAAAATAATACGTCATTAGAAAAATCTGTCAAACCTGCTTCAAATCGATTTGACTAATTTTTAACAAATTTTTAGTTGAAATACTGAATTAAGCAAAGATTTTAGTTATCTTCATTTAACACTATACTAAAAATCTGCAGTACTTTAATTTTGAGTGTTAATTTTCACCAATGTACCCGCAGTTTTAAAGATGGCGCCATTTCTTTCCCTCCCGATTTTTTAAAATGGCCCATATCTCGAAAACTAAGAGAGCAAAATTGATGAAAATTTCGACTACCTATAAGCGTGTAATACCCCAGAGAAAGGGGCTATCTCTATCCAAAAACGGACCTTGGCGGGGCCTCGGACCCTCGGAAAGTTTTAATAAAAATTTTCCACTTCATAAAATGACCCATATCTCGAAAACTAAGCGAGATAGAGCAAAGCGGACAAAATGTTTGCTCCATTGGAGTGCCCTTATATGCATGCCCTCACATGATATGGATTAGGCCCGGGGAGGGTCGCGAGACCCTAAATTTGAATAAATTCTACGACTCAGTATAATTATAGATAAATTTTTTACTTAAACTGATTTGTTAAATTTGACAAAAAAAAAAAGTGTTAAAATCGACAAATTTTATTTTAAGCCAAAAACAGGAATAAATTTTGTTAAAGTAACAATTTTTTCTGTGCAGCCAACAGACTTATTATTTTGAGTGTAGTTTTCCGGATTTATAAAAATTGAGTTTATATTTCACAATGTCGATAAAATTATACATACATTTGTTAAATTTTACACAATTTATTGTTAAAATATAAGATTTTCATCTCTCTGCCATCACCTATTAGATGACACCAGTATATCCAATGTTTTAAAGATAGCCCTATTTCTTTCCCTCCCGGTTTTTTTTAAATGGTACATATCTATTAAACTAAGAGAAGTAGACCAAAATGGAAATTCGACTATTCCTAGCTTTACCTCACCCAGAGCTTTGAAGAATTAATTCTTTAATTCAGTATTTGAATTCTGAATTAAAAATTTAATGAATTAATTCACAAAAAACTATTTATTGAATGGAATTAATTCATATTTGTTTTCGTTCGATTTGTTTTGTTACATTTTTTTTTCAAACACAGTCCTTTTAATGAAGAAAATTGTAGAATTGTAGTATCAAAAAAACCGCCCGGTTGCGCTACCGCCAGTTTGATGCAAAATATTTTAAAAATCAACGATATCTCAAAACAATAAAATTTTACTTTTCAAATAATTATGTTTATTAAACAAATTTCATAATTGGCTTAGCCGATTATTGTCGGCGGCTGAATCGGCTTGGCAAAGGTGGCGGCTGGCGGCGGCTGGCGGCGGCTGACCGGCTAAAGTCGGCTGGCTTGTATCTCTGGTCGTGATCACGGTTTTTCTAGGGAAAAGACTGCGATTTTCTGATAAATAAACGAAATAATATTTATGGCGAGTTTTTAAGATGTCAGTTAAACTTGGTTTAGTTAAACCGAAAACGAATTTTGTCAGCCTTTTTCTCGAGTATAATTTATTTCTTTATTGAAATAAAACAAAATAAAACATATTTTAAAAGCAGTATTCCAGTTACAAACTGCGTTAAACTAAGTTTAAAGATAATCCACTTCCTAAAAACTGGGCCTTAAAAAAAGAATAGTTGCGACCGGTAACAAAGACATGATAGAAGGAGACATTTTATTCAGAAGAGTGTGAAAGCAAATCACTGTTATTGAAAAAAAAAACATGTATTACTGTGCACAATGAAGTTTGCAAGAAATAATAGTACAAAAATATTTAAAGAACGACATTCCGAGTAACTGCGACTTGAAATATATGATCACTGCCGTTACCAGTGATTTATCAAAAACTGTGATTAAATCACCGGTATGAAAATAACGCTCATCTCTAGTTGTTAGCCATTCTTAATTGTGATATTGAAAAAAAAATCAAAAAAGATTTTCTGCTCTTCAAATTAACGAAAACATTTTACTAGCAACAAATTCTTTTCTCAGCAAGAATATTTTTTTATGCACTTAGTTTTTATTTCTGTATTCTATTTTAATATTTAACATTGGCTAAAACAAAATCATCACAAAACTAATTTTTCCAAAAAAAAAAAAAACTTATGGTATTTTAAGTAGTAAATTAGCATTTATCGTAAACTTGACAACTTTCTATTTTACGACAATAGCACATTAGCACTTAAACTGTGAATTCCTTGTTCGTTCATCGTTATTTGTACCAAAGAAAACAACAACAAAAACAGGATAAAATATAAAGTATTTAAGCATGCAATTATGCCATCTATTAGTGAATAGTAAAACTAAAACACTTCAACCCTTTATTTTCTAAAACTAAGAAAAAGTTTCTTATTAGAAAACTTTCATATCCTTTTTAATAAAAAAAAAAAGCTTTAATACAAAAGCTTTGGCCAGCACAAACAAACGAACAAAAAAGGGTGGAAATAAGAACTCATTACATAAAAGAAATTAACTAATTAGAAAAAACAAAAATTTAAAAGTGATGCCAGATTAAAGGAAATTTCAAACTCAACAAACTTTTAACCTAAGAGCGATTTTGTAATTAACAACACCAATTTTCGTTATTAAGAAAATTTATTTCGCAGAATTTTAATTGCAAAGTACAGTTTGGTACAAAAAATCATAATACAAAATAAACGTTTCACTTTCAGTTTTTTATGCCCCTACTCACTTCCCTGGTTATAAATCATGAATGGATGCAAATGAGTTTTGTAAAGAGTAGACCATTTTTATAAACAAGACTTATACAAAAAACAATTTTGTTGTACAATGGTTATAAAAGAAAAAACAAAAACAACAGAAATTTTTCATTTGTTTTGTATGTGACAAGTAGGCAAACAGCAGATGAAGGCATATCAAGGAGACTGTGGTACTAAATGTTAAAATAAAATGTCAGATATAAAACGGATAATTTTCTAAGGGAAGTTAACCTAAGAGAACTCGAATGTTAACAGGTAAAAACATTAAAATCGGGCACACCAACTGATAATACTCCATACTACAATACGATGTGGGTCATATTCCGGAAAGCCTAGCATGAATGGAATTTAGGGGGAAATGAAAAGAGCGTCTAGGTCACAAATATTTTTGTGAATATTACCTAAGAGCTATGTAATTATACAAATATGTATGTATATAATTTTGAAATTAGTTTTACAATGTTCTAGTAAAATATGCGCATTTTTTGTAAAATATGTACAAGCCTTGCAAAATATATACATGTGTAGTGAAAAATGTCCGTAAAATATATATATTTTACTAGAAAATTGTAAAACTTGGAACTTATGTAGTTCAATAATTACATAGCACTTAGTTAGATAATGTCCCCTGCTTTTTTTTTCTGCGTGTAGTATAGGATATTATTTTATAAAAATACGTTAAAACAAGGAAAAACAAATCCCGATTACTCTAATAACGTAACGGATCGGAGTTCTTCGCTATATGCTGTGTTACGTCAGATATTGTATGTTTCGATTTGTTACGTTGCGTAAATATCAGCTGAAAAGTTTTTGACATAAATCCGAAATGGCAATCTTTAATTTTCCGGTTTTTGGGGTCCTGTAATTTTGCATGTCAAAATTTTAACACTCTAGCCATATCAGGCATCCAAGAGGTAGTCTATCAGATAAGCCTCGGGTGCTACTTTCCGTGCTGGAACGATGCATTCACAAATTTTATACCGTAGAATGAAAAACCAACGAACAATCCATACAATTGTCGTAACTTTTCGAACTATCCAGACTTTGGAAAACCGGTGGAAACTGATTCATGCTTTGGTTTGGCAATAAAATTTAATCTCAGATAGGACCTCTATTAAGGCGACTAGGTTAAAACATGCGCCGATTTTGATTATTTTCAATAGAGCTTGTTTTTAGTCAACTCAAAGTTAGAAACTATATTTCGTCATATTTTCGTAAGAATTACGACCTGTACCGGTGTTTTGTAACTACCCTACGGGAAATTTTAACAAACTGTCACCGATCTGGCCCCTTTATATGAAATAGACTGGTCACTTTTACATGGCGTTGTCATAGGAGGTGGAAATTGACCCCTTGTGACATGTCACAAGACAAATCCCAGGACAAGTCCCTGAAATTGAGAGTTCAGTAACCTGTCCTAGGATTTGTCTTGTGACATGTCACAAGGGGTCAATTTCCACCTCCTATGACAACGCCATGTAAAAGTGACCAGTCTATTTCATATAAAGGGCCAGTTCGGTGACAGTTTGTTAAAATTTCCCGTAGGGTACTGACAAGTTTCTGACATCGAAAAATAGAACTCTACCGTATTTAATGCAGGGTGGGTGAGTCACATAGCTTTAAATTTATATTGTATATAAGTAAATTTTTTACATGCCTCTAGCTAAATTTGAGATTATGCGGCTCTCCCATTTCCAAATATGGTAAAGTTGCAAACTTCTCACATAGTTACAGAACACCGGTACTGTGGTTTGATTACAAGGTTACATGGACAGAAGGACGAACAATCAGAAAGTAATTCTAAGTCGATCGGTACACTATTAGGCATTTATTAAGTTTACTAATTAATTTGTGATTTAATCGAATTAAATTAATATCGATTGTAATGAAATTTTTTTATAATTGATCTATTTTCTTTGATCAGTGGTAATGGTTTTCTGATTAAAAATTCATCAATTAAACAACATAATGCAATTGAAAGACAAATTTTTTGTTACTGTTAAAATGGAGAAAAATTTCTAAACTCAAGGTTGAAAAATATTCGTTCAGGCTCAGGTTTATTTTAAGAAATGAGTAAGGCAAAACGAAATTTATATATATATATTAATTTCAATTCTAGTTTGTATCCCGATAAAATAGAACGAAGTGGAATGGAACGAAGATCGGGTGAAATTGAAATGCTCAACGCAAGGATCGCAATGAAATTGTACAAAATTTGCATTATCGGAATGGGTTAATTTTCATTATCACACAAATAAGTAAAAAAAAAATTAGTCACACTGTGGCTGATTCATAAATTGGATCCCTCGCGAGCCCACCCGGATCTACGTAATATAATCGGAATGTGATCTTTGCCGAAATTTGCATATATTTTTTCCAGTTTTGCATCTCATTTTGTATAAAAAGCTTTAATTAGGCATTATCCAGTAAAAAAAAACATCAAAACTAACCAGTTTGAGGGCATGGTGTCAAAACGAGCCAATTTTTTTTAATGTTAAACAACGCTGGTTGGCTCAAAAATTTATGTAGAATCCATAAATTATTGGTAAAAAAAAAAGGAAATCGCAATTAGCCCCTTTTAATTTGTAGAAATTTTGTTAACATATCGACATGATTTCTTTTTCTAGATAATAGCTAATTAAAGCTTTTTGTGACTATTTCCATGTCAAATGGCACTTTTTTACATTTTAAAAATTTGGGATAACTTTAACTCCATGTGCCCGTAAGTGTTAATTTATAATTTTTTATTACTATATATAAAATTTGTTATTAACAGAGTTATTTGGACAACTTTCACAAAATTCCGTAAGAAACAATACAACCCAAGAAACATTTTTACGGACACTCCGGCACATACGGAATATTGAATCCGGCTTTTACGGCACATTAACGGTCCGTAATACACGTATCCGTCAAAGCTTGTACGTATACGGAACATTAACGGACCGTGTAATCGGATTTTCGAACATAATACGTTTTAGCTCCGTTTCCGTACCATTTTACTTAATGGATTTTAATTTGTGTTCAAAATAAAAACAATTAAATTCTTTTAAAAACTTTTTGTGGCGATAAATTGGTGGCGGTAGCAAGAATATATCCAACACAATACAATCAACACATCATCAAGTCGCATACATATGTTAGATGGTAAGATTAATAAAATTTAATGCGTGTTTTACAATGGTTTGTGGTTTATGTAAGATCCTTTGTTTTTATAACAAAAGCTCTGTTCCACGTACGTTAACGCGGCTACGCAATTTTTCCCAAATTGTGTGTAAATTGTTGCTTCGAGTAAAACGCCATCGCATACAATCAATTAAACCATAACTAATTTATTTTTTCTTTTGCATGTAGATGATCGATTCTATTATGGGTGACTGTCGTGAATTAATGCGCTAGATAAAGAGGTAAACTGAGGTACTAAATATAGTGTAAATGTAAATAATATCGTTACAAATAAATCTATTAAAAAACAAAAAAAAAATTTACTCAAAATTAGTCAATTTAGATAGATATACAAGTCCGTTTTTGGTCCGGAGTCATTCCGGTTATACACGACATAACGGTCCGTAAATGGTCCGTCATTGACGGACTTTTAAGGGACTTGTCCGTTTTTTACACGACACAACGGTCCGTAAACGGTCCGTCAATGGCGGACTATCAACGGACTTGTCAGTTTTTTACACGACATAACGGTCCGTAAACGGTCCGTCATTGACGGACTTTCAACGGATTCGAATCAGTTTCGATGTTCCTTAAAATCCGTTTTCTGGTCCGTATACGGATCCGGAAAACGGTACGTAAACGGAACGATTTGTTTGTTGGGAATGTTTTGATATGCTGTCAGGAAAAAATTGAAAATTTTCAAAAATTTCACCTTTGACCTTGGTAAAGAAAGGGTTAACGTTGCCGAAGTTTCACAAAATTTTCGAAAAACAATTTCTTTTATTTGAGATAAAAACAAATCGGAAGTGATTTTGTTACAGCTAGCTAAAAAACAAAAATTAATACTATTATCTAAATTATTGGCCAAAATCACATTTTTCTCTAAAATTTTTAAATTTTAAACGCCGTTAATCACAACTGGGTCGATTGTCGTCACGATTAATTTAAATTCAGCGACAATCGACCGTCTACATTTGTTCACGTTTAGAAAAAAAGGAAAGCAAAACAAGAATATGGTTGTATTTGTTTCACCACAATTCTTCGTGGCCCTTTGTTCCCAATAGGAACCACAGGACATAATATATATATATACAATTATGTATTTTAAATTTCAATTATATTTCTTCTGCCAAAAAAATAATTTTTTTAAAAACATAGTACTAATTTTTGCAGCTCTAATACGAATTTCTAACAACTCTGTTCTAATGACAATTTTTAATTAGTTAAAAAATATGGCAACAATTTGATAAATATTTTGAGTGTGTGTGTTAGTGTGTCGTCAAGAAAATAGAATAGATTCTATTCCGACGACGAATGGCCTGACGACATGGCGACATTTTGCTTCCGATACAAAATATATTAAAAAGCAACTCTCGTTGTCGTTGTCGACCCAGTTCTGATTAATCTCTCACTTATAAGTTAAAAGAGCGATATGTGTAATTTTCAATAGAATTATTCTCTGAGATATATTAAAAAATTCTGTATGCGTTAACCACTTTTTATACCCTACACTCAGTTAAAAAGTTAGTAAAAAAATTTGTAAACAGTTTCCAATCGCACTATACTATTTTTATACTTATTTTTAGTACAATTTTTTTTAGTAATCATTTTTGCTATTCTCTTGTTACAAATTACGGATTTTTTTACTAATTCCCGCTGCTGATTTCAGCAAAATATTTTATTAATTTTTCAAAACCGAGTACTAAATTGAGCAGAAAAATATACTAATTTAAATAATTTTTTTTTTTGATTTTTTACAATTCTTGTTGAGTTTATATTTGTTACTATTGATATATTCTTAGTTTGGAAATAACACTCAGAAAATTGTATTGTGTCTCCAATGCATAAAAAGCTAATAACTGGAGAACCGTTTGCAATTTTGACTCCAAATTTCAAGTATGATGAAGTAATTATACGCTTGGTACAATCGCAAGAAAAAATAATTATGATTTTTTTTTAAGATTTTATAGTTTTTTTATCTTTTAGTACACTTTTTTGGTAATATCAGCATATTGATTTTAAATTACAGTTCACAACAATTTACTGAAATTTAGTAGCTGCAACTAATTATTTATACTAATTTCATTGTACTAAAATTATGATATTTAGTAAGTTTTTTAACTGATTTTAGCAAATCGATTTTGAATTGCAGTTTACATAAATTTTATTAAAATTTAGTAACGTCTACTAATTTTTTCTACTAATTTTATTGTACTACAGAGCAGCAGACATGTGTTGCTAAAATTAGCAAAAAATACCGCTTGCCTCAAAACAGTTAAATTTCTCGTAATAACAGCAAAATTTTCAGTAGCCATCATGCGCGGTTCCAGCAATTAATATAAGGGGAAAAATCATACGCCTCAGTGGACAACTCAATGTATTTGTCTACTGTGGCGTATGATTTTTCCCCTTATATTAATTGCTGGAACCGCGCATGGTAGCCATTATAGACTTTTTTGGTTGAGTGTACACCACTACGTGGTCAGATTATTATAAATTTGTGCTGATGTTTGTAACACCAAAAAATATTGGTCCTAGACCCAGCTTATAGTGTACCGATCGGCTCAGAATTTTTTTTATTTCGATTTAACGATGTCCGTCTGTCCGGCCGTCCGTCTGTCTGTCCATGCATTCTTGTGAACACTCTACAGGTCGCAAATATTAAGATATTTTGATGAAATTTGGTACACCGACTTATGTCGGCCCACGCCTATTCATTTTGGTTTAAATCGGTCTATTTTTAGACCTAGTGCCCATATAAGGGTACCCCCAAAATTTTCTTTTTTACACGCTGCAGGTCGCAAATACGAAGATATTTCAATGAAATTTGGTACACAGACCTATGTCGGCCCAAGAACGGAGCCTGTTAATTTTGGTTGAAATCGGTCCATGTTTAGACCTAGTGGCCATATAAGGGTCCCCCCAAAATTGGCTTGGTTTCACGCTGCATGTCGCAAATACGAAGATATTTCAATGAAATTTGGTTCGTTGACTCACATGGTCCCACGAAAAAAGCCTATTCATTCTAAATAGGATCGGTCCATATTTGGACCTATCGCCCATATGGACTATATTTTCGATTTTCTCATCTTTTATGATTTTATAGAAAATTTTGACACAAGTCTGTTTTAACCCATTCAAATTTCGGATCCAAACATTAGTTGGCTTTAAATCATACTGGTGTAGGGTATTATATAGTCGGCATGCCCGTCTTTAACTTTTTTACTCGTTTTTAATTTAGTTGAACAAAATTTTAAAAAACTCAAAATTAGAGTTTTGCAAATTTATAAAACAAATGCCATCTTTGGCCATACCTGGGACTAGGTTAGCATAATGCCAGAGAAACAAAAATGTATATCTAAATATTAATAGATTTTAGAAATGAAAGTAGAGTATAATATTGTAAGTCTTTGAAAAAGTATTTAATTTTTTACGATTTTCATAATGTATCCCATTTTAACGCTACAATGTCTGGGCAAATTGCAATTACTTGAATATTTTCCAACTGATTTTGGATTTTTATGCCTCGGTAAAAAGGTAATTTATTCTTTATAACAATTCTATTGACATCTTCAGAAACACAGTTACTAAAGAGCCAGTATTGTCAAAAAATGCCGAAAAAATAATTTAAATTGTAAAATGTAATACAAAGTTTTGAAGGGCCAGGTATAGCTAAAAAATTCTGCGATTGCGCTGAAATTTTTCCGCATTAATTTTTTCAGTAACCTCACAAAATCAGACCCCGGGCAGCGTGATTTCGAACACATTTTCAAATAAGAGCCAGTCTAACAGTAGGTAATATGTTTTTTTGTTTAATGAATTATAAAATTAAACACATTTTTATATGAATCGTTATTAAATTCATTAATTCTTATGATGCACATTAAAATTTGCACTCCGCGGACAACTTTTTGCGATTTTAGTAAATTTTTTTTGTGTGTTTACTATTTTTACAATTTTTTTGTTCGAGTACTTCTGAATATTTTGACAAGTTTTTCAATATTTTTTCTGTTTTACTAATTTTTAATTTTTCGTACAAACCTATTATTTTGGTCAATACTTGTAAGCACACAGATAACGACATATTTTTTTAGTTTTCGTATGCTATAACTCTTTATTTTTAGCTACTGCAAAAGTAATAAGAGTAACTAGTTACCATTACCAGGTATAAGTTACACGGAAAAAAATAGTTTATAAATCCAATTAAACTTTTAATTGAAAGTGCGCCCACAATTGATTTTGTAAATAAAACAACATGTTTGTTAATTGATTGTTGAATTTATTTCAATTAAATAGCCAACAAACACATGTTGCCATACAAAAAAACGAGTTGGTTGAAATTTAAAGCAAAATTTAAAAATTGAATTTGTTGATTTTAAATTATTTAATTAATTAAAAAACATGCTTTGGGTAAAAAATACATACTTATTTGTTACATATACATTAGAGTGGGCCAATTTGTATGGACAAACATTTTTTGATATTGTGCCATCGATTTTTCGATAGCTTTTGGCATGGGGAAAAAAGTTCCACTACAACATATATAAAAAATCTTTTTCGAGGCGCCGAAATTTAAATTTTTTTTACAATTTTCTAATAAATGCTACATTAGCGCCATCTTGCGGTGGCTTTTTGAAACAACTTATGAAGTTGTGAACAATATAACATTACAACCTTTCCAGAAAGGTACTACTTATAAAAATCGGATAAAAAATGGGGGAACTAGAGGTAAAAGTATATAATTAAAATTATTTTCTGCTTGATGATGAAATGATGATAATGATGATGAAATGATGATGTCACTAAAGAGTAATTGCTCTAAAAGTGATCGTAAAAAGTGGTTTTGGTATCATTGGCATTTCCAAAGAAAGTGGTTCGAAGGTTCGATTCCTAGCGGGATCAATATTTTTAAATTTTTTTTTATTTTATTAATTTTTTTTTAATATTTATAATTAATTTGTTTAAATTCAATATTTAAAATTTTTAAAAATATGTTTATATACAAAAATGGTGAGAAATTGCTTTTTATGCACTTGTGAAAATAGTACTGGAAACAATATTGAATTGCAGTGCACCTTTTAAACTTGTTTAATATTTATATAAGTTCCCGTAGTTCCTACAAGGAACATAGGGCTATAACAAATTTATTCCATTCTGATTTGTCCGATGCAAGTATTCTTATCTCCTTCCAGCTCTTGTCTTGGTTGGCCGCTTCAATTTCGATTTGGCGGCGCCATGTGTGTTGGTCTTCCATTTCGACGGCTTCCTTGCGGATTCCATTCGATAGCTTGTCTTGTGACATCGTCAACGGGTTTTCGTAGGGTATGCCCTAGCCAGCGCATTTGTTTAATAAGTATTTTTATTGAAGAGAATAAGGAACAATACCTCGCAGTAACAAAGTGGTTTTTCATATTATAGAATAGCTCAGCGGTAGAGCGCTAGAATAGCAATCGTGAGGTCGCAAGTTCGATACCCGGTGGCGGCAATAACAAACTTTTGTAAAATAAAAAAAATATAAATTTTTTTTGTGAAGAATTTTTTTTTAACTTTTAATTGGTGAAAAAGAGCTTCCTTTGCACTCGTTCAAAAAGTACTAAAAAAATGTTGAAGTGGTAGTACTCCTCTCCTATTTCAACTCAATGTTAAAATTATTAGTGTTTATGTTAAAACAGAAGTACATCTCGATAATCAATTGCAGTGCTTTTTCTACTGCTTCGGCATCTCTTTTTTTTTTTGCTTTGTTTATAAAATTACAAAATTTCTGATGCCTTTAGCTTGTAGACAACTACATTAAAAAAACATGTAAAAGGTGAATAGACCGTAACAAAATTTTGAAACGAACAAATCAGTTCATAACACGCAGTCCAGTCACAGCTCAAAACAAAAAAGAACGATTTTAATGAAGTAGTTCACTTACCAGAGGTGACGATAAAAACAGAGCCAGCAAAGAACTTGTTGAGTTTCAACAGACAAATTTAATTGACGAAAAATTTGGTTTATATCATATCAACAAAGTGTTAAATGAAATGTATTAGGTATTCGACATTAAAAATAAACCAGTAAAAAGGTTAAAGTCGGGCATGCCGACTATACAATACCCTACACCAGTCTGGTTAAAAGCCAGCTAATGTTTGGATCCGAAATTCGAATGGGTTAAAATGGGACTTGTGCCAAAATTTTCTATAATGTGAGTCAGCGAACCAAATTTTATTAAAATATCTTAATATTTGCGACCTGCAGTTTGTAACCAAGCCAATTTTGGGGGGACCCTTATATGGGCACTAGGTCTAAACATGGACCGGTGTTAACCCAAATCAATAGGCTTCGTCCTTGGGCCAACAAAGGTCTTTGTACCAAATTTCATCAAAATATCTTAATATTTGCGACCTGCAGCGTATAAACAATATAATTTTGGTAGGACCCTTATATGGGCACTAGGTCTAAACATGGACCGATGTTCACCAAAATCAATAACCTTCGTCCTTGGGCCGACATAGGTCTGTGTACCAAATTTCATCAAAATATCTTAATATTTGCGACCTGCAGCGTATAAACAATATAATTTTGGGGGGACCCTTATATGGGCACTAGGTCTAAACATGGACCGATGTTAACCAAAATCAATAGGCTTCGTCCTTGGGCCGACATAAGTCGGTGTACCAAGTTTCATCAAAATATCTTAATATTTGCGACCTGTAGAGTGCGTACAAGAATGCATGGACAGACAGACGGACGGACGGACAGACGGACATCGTTAAATCGAAATAAAAAAAAATTCTGAGCCGATCAGTATACTATAAGGTGGGTCTAGGACCAATATTTTTTGGTGTTACAAATATCAGCACAAACTTATAATACCCTGACCACATAGTGGTGTAGGGTATAATGACCACATAGTGGTGTAGGGTATAAAAATATTGTTGAAATCGATATTAAATTTTAACAATTATTTTTGTCACTTAAAATTTGGTGATATTTTTATCTGAGCGATTGCAGAATAATTACCCAGCAAAAAAAATCATCAAAAGAAGAAACAAAGAAGCAGTGATTTGGATTTCGATATTGTAAAAATTTGGATCGGAACCAATGAATTTTACATAGGCTTGTCATAGGGTGGAAATTTTCTTTTATGATCCTTTGGATGTTCTTTTTAATTGGTGAAAAGGAATTAAGTTTTATTCATAAAAAATTTAAGCAAATCAATTGGACCATGACAACTTCTCTCAAAATAATTAAAGTTAAGTGCTTAACCATAGTTATAAATGTTAAATTTATATGGAAATATCTGTAGTTAGATAGATTTGAAAAGACTTAATTTCATTCAAAATCACATTTTTGGAAGTCGTGAAAAAGTATAGCTTTAGAAGCGGAAAATCAGAACTTAATGATACTTTGGAATCTATGAAAATGTTTTCCTTAAAATCACTTCCACTTTTTTTGCTGGGTACTTTATTAGACTGAAGGCGTATTACAATTTCTGAAAATTATAATGTTATCTACTCAACCTGACCGAAAGCATACTCTAGATCATTTGAAAAATATGTGTATTAAATTTTTTCTATTTTGTAGCACGATGTACTTAATCACAAACAATTGAATAATTTTGGGTTTTTGTCGAAATTTTACAAAATTCCTTATGGGAAACTAAACCGATTCCTTTGGAATTCTTCCCTTAAACCAAACCAAAAACAAAATCAGTATTTGAATAAAACATTTTTTTGAAAGTTAACTTCATTTTAGCATTTAAACAAAGGCATACAATCAAAAACAGTAGACACTTTTAGTTCAAAACGACGTTTTCATTTTGTAAATACTCGATTGTATAAGTTGGTGTTTGTTACTCACCCAAAATGAGATTCTTACTTACACTTTAACTCCGCATAAACAGACATTCCATTCCGTACACCAAGCAAAGTCCAAACAGACCACATAGACCTTTTGGTCAGTGTTTCCTTTACTTTCATCTCTACATTGTACAAGGTACATGTGTAAACGTATTTAATGTTAGGCTTTTTATAAATTTGAAAGGAAAATGATTTTCAGGTATGAGTTTTTGTTTTTTTAAATGGAATTTATTCATTGAGATTCACATATTGGTATGATGATGAAGAACACTGGCTTCATCTTATTTTGTTTAAATATTAAGTACATTCAACCATAGATTTAATCAAAAATGGATGTGTATACATTGTAGTTACTTTGGTAACAATACTGGAGTCGTAGGTGGACAATCCATGCATATATAAAAGAAATTAAAATTTCTTTTTTTTTGTGTTAGCATCCCTTGAGTAAATACTTTACATTCTTTCGTTTGATTTTTTTTTTTTGTGACTGTAAAAGATTATTTGTTTATATGTCCGGTGATATAGAAACAAAATGGTAAACATTTTGTAGAATTTTTCAAGGTTTTAGGTTTAAAATATTTTCGTAAGGGGGAGTCTTTTAGTTTATAATGAATTTTGCAATTTGTTACAATAATAATCCTTTCTACGACATAAAATGAAATGTCTTGAACATTCATTTTTAATGGTTTTTAATTATATGGAAATATAGATAAAATTCATTCAAAACGAGTAAAAAGGTTAAAGTCGGGCATGCCGACTATACAATACACTACACCAGTCTGGTGTATTGTTTGGATCCGAAATTCGAATGGGTTAAAATGGGGCTTATGTCAAAATTTTCTATAATGTGAGTCAGCGCACCAAATTTCATTAAAATATCTTAATATTTGCGACCTGCAGTTTGTAACCAAGCCAATTTTGGGGGGACCCTTATATGGGCACTAGTTCTAAACATGGACCGATGTTCACCAAAATCAATAGGCTTCGTCCTTGGGCCAACATAGGTCTATGTACCAAATTTCATCAAAATATCTTAATATTTACGACCTGCAGCGTATAAACAGTATAATTTTGGTAGGACCCTTATATAGGCACTAGGTCTAAACATAGACCGATGTTCACCAAAATCAATAGGCTGCGTTATTGGGCCAATATAGGTCTGTGTATCAAATTTCATCAAAATATCTTAATATTTGCGACCTGCAGCGTATAAACATTATAATTTTGGTAGGACCCTTATATGGGCACTAGGTCTAAACATGGACCGATATTCACCAAAATCAATAGGCTGCGTTATTGGCCCAATGTAGGTCTGTGTACCAAATTTCATCAAAATATCTTAATATTTACGACCTGCAGCGTATAAACAGTATAATTTTGATAGGACCCTTATATGGGCACTAGGTCTAAACATGAACCGATGTTCACCAAAATCAATAGACTGCATTATTGGGCCAATATAGGTCTGTTTACCAAATTTCATCAAAATATCTTAATATTTACGACCTGCAGCATATAAACAGTATAATTTTGGTAGGACCCTTATATGGGCACTAGGTCTAAACATGGACCGATGTTCACCAAAATCAATAGGCTGCATTATTGGGCCAATATAGGTCTGTGTACCAAATTTCATCAAAATATCTTAATATTTACGACCTGCAGCATATAAACAGTATAATTTTGGTAGGACCCTTAAATGGGCACTAGGTCTAAACATGGACCGATGTTCAAAAAAATCAAACTTGTTCGTCCTTGGGCCAACATAGGTCTGCGTACCAAATTTCATCAAAATATCTTAATAGTTGCGACCTGTAGAGTGCGCACAAGATTGCATGGACAGACAGACAGACGGACAGACGGACGGACGGACAGACGGACATCGTTAAATCGAAATAAAAAAAAATTCTGAACCGATCGGTATACTATAAGGTGGGTCTACGACCAATATTTTTTGGTGTTACAAACATCAGCACAAACTTATAATACCCTGACCACATAGTGGTGTAGGGTATAACTACTTTTACATAAGATTTATATAGCAAAACTCGGAAAGGAAATGTTGCGTCATTTTCTTCCTGGTCTGCTTCTTCTTCTGGTTCCCACTAGTTACCAAATTTCTGAAAAATAAAAATATGTTTATCAAGAACAATTAGCATCAAATATAAAATTCTTAATTTTTAACTAACTTAAAATAATAATTAACACGAAAGACAGACACACAGATACGCAGACGGATGGACGGACAGGCAGACATACAGACAGAGAGACAAACAAACAAACAAACATACATATATACAGGCAGACTTCGCTCTATTTATTTAATTTAATCCTACCTAAACAACTCTTTAAATTTTTCCAAAAATTGGGCTTAGTATTTTTGCTTAAATATTTACCAATTTAGGTCTCATTTTTCGTATATGAACTGGCAAATTGAATCCTAAACTAAATTCAGGTTTCCAAATTTCTATGAAATTTGAAAAAGTTTTCAAAAAATTTTAAACCCTTTTTCAATTTGTATTTAGTTTAGAATTTATTTAGCCACCTCGCAGTGGGCCTTAGTATTTGTAATAATTTAATTGAATCCCAGCCAGCAAAATTTGGACACTTTTTTGAGGATTCTTATAAATAAAAAACATATTTTTAAAAATTCGGATTTTTTGTCAAAACTTGCTCATATTTTGAACAAAAATATGAGCCTTCCAAAATGAATCATAAAAGACTCAAAAAATTGAGCCAAATTATTAAATCCAGAAGATGGTTCGGAAATAACTCAAAAATGTAAACAAATTTGAATATTCAATTAAAAACAGGCCCACAAAAAAGATAAACTTTTGAGCCTTTCGAATTTTTTTAAATAATTTTTTTGAGTCATTTTTGAATCAAAAAGAATCACTTTCATTCAAAAATTTTAACTTTTAATAATATTTTTTGAACTTTTTTTTTTATCCTTTTTGGGCTTGTCTGCTGGCTGGGATGTGGAAAACGCTAAAAATTTTACTATATCAATACAGTTTTCATGGGAAAATAGGGGTCAGTTGCAATGCGAACACTTGTCCCGTGACCGGTTGGTAAACAGGACCGTCCTGAAAGAACCTATCCTGTCAGCCATCTCGATACCGGTGAAAGAAACTGGCCCTTTACTATTGAAAATAAGACCTGTCTCAACCTACCTGGTGATCTGTACCGAGGCTGATCAAGAGAGGACTTGTCTTAAAACAACTGCCCGGCGTCTGGTGAAAATAACACCGGTCTGAAAATACATGTCCCATGACAGGTGAATATGGAACTGAACTAGGATATTTAAATGGTATAAATACTAGAGTTTTGAAATTAAATCAAATTTTCTTTAATTTCTAGCTTTAATCACAAAATATAAAAGAAAATTTTATTTTTTTTAATGCATAGAAAATTAATACTCGTATTATAATAATACAGTTTTAATTTATTTTTAGTTTTAAGAAATAGAAAAATTATCCGGCCAAACCAAACCAAATGTTAAGCAATATTTTTTTTTTATATTGAGTGTATAACTTAAAAATTCGGGATTCACAACAGATGGCGTATCTTTTACACATGGTTTGTGACTATAATAACTTATATCGTCGACCGGCCTGCAAAATGTCACATGTGTTTTTTAATAGATTTTCAGGAGAGCGAAATAACTGTTACAAAATCTATTTTTAAGATATTTTATTGGCATCACATGCCTTAATGATTCACGAGCTCATTTAGTAAAATTATCATTAGGGCATATGATGCCAATAAAATATTTTAAAAGAGATTTTGTAACAGTTTTTTCGCTCTCCTGAAAATCTATTAAAAAACACATGTGACATTTTGCAGGCCGGTCGACGATATGGCATTTTGGAGGGTAAACATCTGTCATTTATTCTCACTTAGTTATTAAACGAAATACCGTAAACAACAAACTTTTTTTGGTCCGAAAATGTCGAATTTTGTACCAAGAAAGCATCATTTGCGGGAAGTGTGGCTTTACGTCCTCAATTTAGAAAGCAGCTGAAGGATATTGATTGCTCACCGAAACTTATTCTGAATATGTTCCATCGATTTCAATGTGCGAGAGATGGTTTGTGCGGTTCAGAAGTAGTGATTTTGACACGGTAGGAAAAGACCGCCCAGGTCAGCCAAAAAAAGTTCGAAGGTGATGAATTGGAGGCATTACTCGATGATCATTGTTGTCAAACTCAAGAAGAATTGGATACCATACGAGTTGAAGCCGAGAGCCGTCGAAAGACGATTTTGCAAAGAAGAAGTAATTTTTGCATTAAATCATTATTGGCGATAAAAAAAATGTATCTATTACAACAACCCAAAGCGCAAGAAATCGTATGTGAAGCCGGGCCAACCAGCGAAATCAACACCAAAGCCGAATATTCATGGCGCCAAGGTAATGCTCCATATTTGGTGGGACCATAAATTCCCATCTATTATGAGCTGCTAAAACGGGCCAGACGATCACAGGGGACGTGCATCGAACACAATTGATTCGTTTGAAGTGAGCATTTGCCGAAAAATACCCGGAATATGCGACAAGACATGAAGCCATATTATTCCATCATGATAACGCTCGGTCACATGTTGAAAGACCGGTTAAAACCTATTTAGGAAATAATGGTTGGGAAGTTTTGCCTCACCCGCCTTATAGTCCACACTAGACCGTACCTCAAAAAAAAAGTTCGCCGTACACCCTCCAATATAAAGTATTTTTGTAAGGCAATTTCAAAAAAAAAATTTATTTTTTTTTTGGCCAAACGTAGGGGTCACCTTTCTCAATTTTTCGTTATAGCTTCGGCTTTTAAAATCGGATTTTAAAGTGTGATATATCGATTTTCTTGCCTCGAGGAGACCAGTGTTTTGCTATAAAGGAAAAATCCAATGAAAAACGAGTAAAATGGTTAAAGTCGGGCATGCCGACTATACAATACCCTACACCAGTCTGGGTAAAAGTCAACTAATGTTTGGATCCGAAATTCGAATGGGTTAAAATGGGGCTTGTATCAAAATTTTCTATAATGTGAGTCAGCGCACCAAATTTCATTAAAATATCTTAATATTTGCGATCTGTAGTTTGTAACCAAGCCAATTTTGGGGGACGCTTATATGGGCACTAGGTCTAAACATGGACCGATGTTCACCAAAATCAATAGGCGTCGTCCTTGTACCAAGTTTTATCAAAATATCTTAATATTTGCGACCTGTACACTCTAATTAAATTCTGTTGAAATTTACCCAACTTATAGTAGGAAACTAAACTCCTACTATAAATTGGGTATATTTACTCTATGTGCGTAATTGAGAAAAAATACGCACATTGTGTTTAAGTTGGGGCACAAATAATTTGTAATTTTACATTGAAAGTGCGTAAAAATTAAATGAAATTTTGGAATTAGTGTGTTAATTTACTAAATTTGTGTGTAAAAAAGCACGTTTTACGTGTAAATGTACGCATAAAATTCGTAAAAATCCACAAAAAATACGCAAAAATCCACAGAAAGTGCGTAAAAATCCAATGAAATGCGTACATTTACAACAGTTGTGCTAACTTTAAGCACCACCCAAAAATTTTTTTTAAATAAAATAACAAATTAATTTTTGGTACGTATTTTATTAATAATAATATCCGAGTCCTTCTCTCATAATCGTTTATTTCCCAATTAGTCGTTTTGGGATCTTAAGGCATTTGTATAAAATTCATATAAAATTTTGTTATAACTATTGAATGGGTGCAATGACTTCTGCTCAACAAAATGCCTTCTTTGAAAGGGAGGCAGTAACCGTCAACAATAACGGGAGACAACGTCTTAAGAGAGATATGGCCTACGCAGGAACAACTGAGTGCAATGACTCCTGCTCAACAAAATGCTTTCTTTGCAAGTTAGGCAGTACTCAATGAATACTGACTTTGTTGAGCAGGAGTAATTGCACCCAGTTATTTTGCCTAGGCCGTATCTCTCTTACGGCGTTTTCTCCCGTTACTGTTGACGGTTTTTGGTTGACTGTCCCCTTGCAAAGAAGGCATTTTGTTGAGCAGGAGTCATTCCACCCAATTGTTCCTTCGTAGGCCGTATCTCTCTTACGGCGTTTTCAATTTTGAAATGAGGTTTAGACTACTACATGCGTTAACAATAATTATCAAAAACAATTTCATGCTTATGTTGCTATTTCCAGACTCTAATGTGTTTGTGGAAATGTTGTAATTCACAAAAAATAATCCGTTTTCGCTTTTTCTTTTTATTATTTATAATTTTTTTTAAATTTTTTCCAATTTGAAATGTCAGAGTATTTATTACTATTATAGAATAGTATATTTACCAACTTTGTGCGTAAAAATTTTATTTAACAAAACAACAGTAATTTTAGGTACAATGTGTTTATTTATAAACACATAATGTCTAAAAATACTTTGTGTGTGTATTATTGTGTATGGAAGTGTGTATGAAAAAAGTTTACGCATTTTTTGTTTATATTTACCGAATTTTCGTAAAAATAAACAAAATTTTACCCATTTTGTAGTAGTAAATTTACAAACATTTTTTAGAGTGTAGAGTGCGCACAAGAATGCATGGACAGACAGACAGACAGACAGACAGACGGACGGATAGACGGACATCGTTAAATCGAAATAAAAAAAAATTCTGAGCCGATCGGAATACTATAAGGTGGGTCTACGACCAATATTTTTTGGTGTTACAAACATCAGCACAAACTTATAATACCCTGACCACATAGTGGTGTAGGGTATAAAAATTTAAAAAGGCGACCCCTACGTTCGGCAACCAAAATATAAAAAAAAAATTCTACTGGGTTTATCGAAAAACTTCATTAGCAAAAGTTTAATGATTTTTTGCGAGCTTTAATTTTCTGACATTAGGGTGTACATTTGGGTTGTAGCAACTGAGATCTGGAGCTAACTACTAGAACGGGATACTTGAGGTCAATGGCCCTCGAGAGAAAAACACTGGTCTCCTCGAGAGAAAAACATCGATTTATCATACTTTAAGATCCGATGTAAATGCCAAAGATATAACGAAAAATATAAAATGGCGACCTCTACGTTCGGCAAAAAAAATAAAAAAAAAATTTTTTTTGAAACCTCCTTGCAAAAATACTTCATATTGGAGGGTTTACGGCGAACTTTTTTTTTGTCTGTAAGGTGGTACGCTCTAGTCCACACCTTGCCCCATCTGACTACCATTTTTTTCGATCGATGCAGAACGCTCTCACTATAAACCGCTTCTCTTCACAACAGAATATCCGAAATTGGCTTGATTCTTTTGGCGCGCAATACATATGTTGCCAGAAAGATGGGAAAAGGTCATAGCTAACGGAGGCCAATTTTTTGAAGAAATTTATATTATACCAATGTTTCGCAATAAAAGCCCAAAATGTGCCAAAATTCCGGCAATTTGGAAATCAAGGATAATATATTTTATTTTATGGATTATAATTTTATTATAATAACCGCGAAATTCCCAAACGCTTTGTAAAATTATAGGAGGTTTATTGTACAAATTTTTTATGAAAATGACGTTTTGTAAACCTGCTACAACTCTACAAAGCATTTATGAATTGACGGGTTTTTTTTTTATTGAATAATAATAAAATTTAATGGATTTTATTTTTTTTCTGCAGTTTCCATTGTGTATATAAATTTTCTTTGACTTTAAAATTGCATAAAATAAACTAAATAAAATTAAGTTTTAATTTTAATTGTTAGATAAATTTATAATTATTTAAGGCAAAAAATTATTTTTTTTCAAAAATAAATTTTTTTGTTACAGGTTCTTTTGTGTCGTTCATGTGAGAGGTTCTTTTACGTCGGTCCTGTGCCATGTGACAAGCGGCAATTGGTTCCCTCCTAGGACAAACCCATATAAAAGTTAACAGTCGTTTTCATATAAAAGAAAACAAGACCGGTTCTGTTGCCAATAACCGATCACGTGATCTTTCCGGTGACTGTTTCCTTTTCCCACAGGGTATCTTTGTATCGACACAGAAAGTTTCACCCGGGTAACAGGGTTCATTTAGGAAAATATATTTGTTGAATATTGTGTGTCCCAAATACTTAAGGGGGTTAAATACTGTAACAACAGCATTTTATAGGGCATATTTGAACGGTTGTCAAAAATTCAATTAACAATATTTTTAAAGTTGATTTATAGGAAGAAAAAGAAGAAGAAAATATTTTTATTAAAAAAAAAAAAAAAATTACTTTGATCAATGGGCCAACATAGGTCTATGTACCAAATTTCATCAAAATATCTTAATATTTGCGACCTGCAGCGTATAAACAATATAATTTTGGGGGGACCCTTATATGGGCACTAGGTCTAACCATGGACCGATGTTCACCAAAATCAATAGGCTGCGTTAGTGGGCCAACACAGGTCGGTGTACCAAATTTCATCAAAATATCTTAATATTTACAACCTGCAGCGTATAAAAAATATAATTTTGGTAGGACCCTTATATGGGCACTAGGTCTAAACATAGACCGATGTTCACCAAAATCAATAGGCTGCGTTATTGGGCCAATCTAGGTCTGTGTACCAAATTTCATCAAAATATCTTAATATTTACGACCTGCAGCGTATAAACAGTATAATTTTGGTAGGACCCTTATATGGGCACTAGGTCTAAACATGCACCGATGTTCACGAAAATCAATAGACTGCATTATTGGGCCAATATAGGTCTGTGTACCAAATTTCATCAAAATATCTTAATATTTACGACCTGCAGCGTATAAACAGTATAATTTTGGTAGGACCCTTATATGGGCACTAGGTCTAAACATGGACCGATGTTCACCAAAATCAATAGGCTGTGTTACTGGGCTAACATAGGTCTGTGTACCAAATTTTGTCAAAATATCTTAATATTTACGACCTGCAGCGTATAAACAATATAATTTTGGTAGGACCCTTATATGGGCACTAGGTCTAAACATGGACCGATTTTCAGCAAAATCAAACTTGTTCGTCCTTGGGCCAACATAGGTCTGCGTACCAAATTTCATCAAAATAGTTGCGACCTGTAGAGTGCTCACAAGATTGCATGGACAGACAGACAGACGGACGGACGGACAGACGGACATCGTTAAATCGAAATAAAAAAAAATTCTGAACCGATCGGTATACTATAAGGTGGGTCTACGACCAATATTTTTTGGTGTTACCCTGACCACATAGTGGTGTAGGGTATAAAAAGCGCTCCCAAAAAATTTTGTGTACAAATTTAATGCATAGAATATTACTTTATGACTAAAATATATTTTACAAAAAAACATGTGGAAATTTTATTTTTTCGAATTTTTAATCGATATTTTCTGGGCATATACTTTATCCAAATAAAATATAAAAAAATTCGAAAAAAATTTTTTCCTAGAGTCCATACCCCCTTAATAAAATTTCAAATATTTGTATGTTATGGCTACAGTGCGTATGATCAACTTAATATATTGTGTATCATACGCACTGTTGTTCTAACCGATTTGAAATGTTATTTATAACCAGGGCAAGGACTTTCATGCACTAAAAAATCGAAAATATGCGCTTAAAATATGCACTATAAAATAGAAAATACGCACTTAAATATGCATTTATAACGAAATATGCACTAAAAACCAAAAAATATGCAATTAAAAATAAATGTTTTTTTAATTATATTTATTAAAAACTAACATAAACGTAAAAATTCAGTTATCGGTTACAATAAGCATGTTCGTTTACTTACTACAAGTTACTATATTTACTACAGCTGGAAAAATTCAATACAAAAAGTAAACAAAACTTTGCAATTGTAGTAAAAGTAGTAAGAAATTCGAGTAAACGAACACACTGAATATGTCTTTAAATACACATAGTTAAATATATTTTTAGAAAATTCAGTGAAAATAAAATGAAATACATCGATTGTAAATATTAAGGGTGTGTGGAATTTTACCTGAAAAAAACTTTATTAGAAAATAGAACTTAAATATGTGTACTATAAAATCGTACTCACTTTCGTAACTCAGAGAAAAAAATGCCAGAAATTAATGCTCGGGGACAAGTTTCCTTAAAATAATTTTTATAAAATTTTTCAACTTTCTGTTTGTGAGCAATAACACCCGAAAACGTTATTTTAAAAATACATCTATAAAACATGTGTTAGTGGATGGCAACATATTGTATACTATGTGTTTCTCTTTCTAGTGTAGTGTTGTATTACCAACAGAGCTTCCAAATAATTAATTCTTTAGAATTTTTTTTTAGTTTTAAAGTATAAATTCTTAAATCGAATGTCATATTTAAAAATATTAAAAAAATATGCAATAATGTGCAAAATATGCAATAAAAATCATAAAATATGTAATAAAATATGCACTTAAAAGAAAAATATGCAAAAATATGCATTTATAACAAAATATGCAAAAATATGCAACAACAAATCTATGCCATTTTTTTTGCAAATTCTTTGATTCGAAAAAGTATTTAGTCAAAATCATTTTTGGGCCACTGACTACAAACATGCATTTGTATGAAAGTCCTTGCCCTGTTTATAACAAACCTAAAATATGACTTATAGTACAATTATACTTGAGCAAAATCCACTTGGTTTTTGTACAAAACTAGTTTTTGATTGTTTTTTTGTATGCGTTTTGACAAGTTAAAAACTACAAGAGCCAAAAAGCAGGTAGTGTTTGCTCAGGTATAAATGCAGTAATAAACAACTAAAAAATTCTGACTGGAATTTGGAATTTTTAATGTATATTTTTTAGTCGTTTCAATATTACCATGTTTTCAATCTTTAAGTACATGAAAGTTGCTACTCTTATAACTACTATTTCAGCCCAATTCAGATAGGAATTTTCTGTGGGAGGTAGATCTGAATATGGACCGATTCCTACTCTTAATTTTAACAGAGCTTGTGCTTGGGAAAATTTTATTTCAATACTAGAGGGCTTCGCCCGCTTATGTATAATAATTCGAAAATCTTACAACACATTTATAAAATTTATTTTGTATGAAAAATTTGTTTTATATGTCACTTATAAATTTAAAAAGCGATACTGCAGCCCTTCATCTTTCACCACCTTTCACTACTTCTCTATCCCTTTTCCAAAGGAAGCAACACGTTAATTAATAGGAAGGATTTCTTAAGTGTTACTTCTCTTTATAAAAAAAACAATAATAATAGAACTTGTTCAATAAAAATGTTATTTATCCAAAAGAAATTTAAGATCTGAAGACCGCTTTTCGGCGGTCTTGGCAATTAGAGGGTTAAGTTATATTCTATTATATTTTCTATTAACAAAAATTTAACTCAACTATAACTAAAATTCTGTATATTTAACTGATTTATATTTGCTGTTCTTTTCTTACTGATATATAGTAAAAATAATCTGTTAATTTCAGCAGTTTTTCCTGAAAGGAAAATTCATTTTTTACCGACTTTTTTTTTATTAGTGAAAAAAAGTTTTTATGCAGCGTTCGTTCATGACTACCCTGAAAAAAATATTGTCTTTCTAGGATAACGTGATCCGCCATAGATATTAAAACTCCATTTGCAAACATTTAAAAAATTTACTAAATGAAACATTAAGCTGGCCATTTGCTGTGGAAAGCGTTATATGCAAGTATGCTTGATGCTTTCCACAGTTTTATTTTCAAAGTCACATATAAAAACTAAGGAATATTTCAATAATTTAAACAGTGCTCAATTTTTTGCTGGGTTATTAAAAGCACACACTAAAAACATGTAATATTTCAATTATTTTCATCCGCAAAAAAATAATTTAGAATGTTTTTTTTAATGTAAAACTTTTGTACTATAGCTAATTATATTAATTTTTAGCTTAAAATTAAAATATACTTATATACTCGTCATAGGTTTATGTATTTGGAAAATTTTCCAGTATATAGAATACATTTCATTAGTAGTTTTTTTTGGGAAAACTTTTTGTTTTAATAAAATTAAATTTTGTTTTATGCACCCACACGACCAAATTTTGGTCGTATATAGAATCTCACAAATACTAATAGACTTGTTTTTTTGCTCACACTTACCGTGAAAACGGAAAACACGACAATATATTTATATATAAAATCTGATAGTTCTTCGTACATTATCGATGTTGAAAAATTTTAACGAGTTAGCGAAATTTGTATGGGATTTCATAACACGTATAGGAACAAAACGAGCCTAATTTTTAAAAGTATTTATTAGCTATGTTGGGGTAAAATGTACATTTAAATTAAAAAACTTAATCAATTTGTTGTTTATATAAAAATACAAAATTTTAATAGTTAATTTAATGTTTTTTTGGTGCTTAAATAGATTTAATGTGGTTAAAGTTTGGTGGCGTAAATATTTTCAAAAACATAATTTGTAATAAAATACATTAAATTTTGTGAGGGAAGTAGGGAAAACATATTTTAAATTTTAAAGTAAAAATGTTTTGTTATATAAAGTTGCGAATATAAAGTAATTAGTAGTTTAAGTTGAACTTATGCGGGAGTCACGCTAACGTGTTCAACTCGATTCTACAGACTTAGGCCTTAAACAGTGTTTAAGTGAGATGTTTTACAGCATATTTTTCTGTCCGTAAACACTTCAAATTATCATGTTTAAAATCTAAGAACCTTGTTAAACGCGATATGTTTAATTATTTTGTTATCAATTAGTGTGAATGACAAGTTTCAAACTTAAGAAAACATACACAAAAAATGAAAAAATAAATAAATTAAAGTAAAACCCAGTTAAAAAATGTTTTTTTTTCTAATAAAGTGATAAACGAATTAAAATAAAAAACTAGTTAAATTTTTTATGTTGGCTTTGTAAGTACTCGTGGATACTTGTGTGTACCCAGTCAGAAATCGCCAGTGGTACAAAAAATCAAGCACTGGCATACCACTGGGTAACCACGGTATTAAAAATAAATGACTTGCAGGACACTCATTTGGGACGCTTTGCCACCGTTTGCAAAAAGCGTTTTACCAGTATTTGTTTTACAAAAATTTCGGTGGTTTATAAAAAAAACCACTGGGAAAGAATTGGCTTAGAGTGATATGCCAAGGTTTGCAACCAGTGGTTATCCAGTGCTACCTAGCAAATGCTACCAGGCGTACAAAACTCAATTCACTGGTAGACCAATGATTTTATAAAAATGCTGACGCTTCGTTAAAAAATGTTTGTAGTCGGAAGGTTGCGAGTTCAAATCCGGTTGCAAGCAAAATTTTTTTTTTTGATTTTTTTTAATTTAAATTTTTTTTGTTTTATAAAATCAATTTTTTTGTTTGTGGGAAAGCTCCTTCAAGACCAACTTTTTTTTTTTGCCCTCCCAACACTGGCATACTAGTTACAAAAAATTGTTTGCCAGTATTAGCATTTTGGCACAGCCAGTAGTTGTCCAGCTATTATCACTCATTTATGTGTTTAGCCATTAAATATTATATGTCTCGTTAGCTCAGTGGGTAGAGCAATCGTCTGCCAATCTGACGGCCTGGGTTCAAATCACGGCAGGACCAAAAAAAATACATATGAACTTTTTTTAAATTTTATTTTGGAGAATATATTTCCAGACCACCTATTTATTGGTTTTGCCAGCGTTTTGCCAACGTTTAAAAATTTTGTTCCTCCAGTGCTTTTCCGGCGCTTTTTGAACAGCCGGTCCTTTTGTCTAATGATGTTATCATTTTGGGAATGGGAAAGCACTTTTTGCCAGTACTTATACCACCTGTTAAAGTGCTTTGCCACCGCTTTCCCGTTTGTATTTTTCTGACTGGGTACTTAATAGAATCCCCAAGTACTTCGAACCACTACAAACAAGCTGCCTTACTTTACACATTTACACAACAAGCCAATATACTTCGTAAGTAAGTTGTTTGAGTTTCACGTGAAAAAACTGTTATACTCCATATAAAAAAAATAATTTTTCACCACAATGAGTTTCACGTGAAAATTGCGTAGACTTTGTTTTCACGCAAATTTAATGTACAAGACTATTATTTTTCTGGTGAAAAATTGACATTTTGTGTTATTTGTTATTGTGTCTTTGTTATAAAATTAAATAATTGTTAGTTTGTATAAATAAATTTGCAATTTGAGGCCTTTAAAGATAAAGTGAAATTTTTCTACGTGAAAAACAACTTACGGTGCTTTCCACACAAGTATAGTGGCATGTACGTTAGGCAGCAGTTTTTGAAAATTTTAAACTTTTTTAATCTCATATATGGGTTTATATCTTAACTACGACCAATATTTTTTGGTGTTACAAACATCAGCACAAACTTATAATACCCTGACCACATAGTGGTGTAGGGTATAAAAATGGGGGGCAAATTTTGGGCGTTTATTCTGAAACATTGGTACAATATAAATTTATTGAAAGTATTGGCCACCGTTAGCTTTGATCCCTTCCCATCTCTCTGACAACATATGGATTCCGCGCCATAAGAACTGCTCAGTTTTGAGGCCAAGAATGAATTAAACCAATTTCGGATACACTTTTGTGAAGTGAAGCGTATTCCAGTGAGAGCGTTTTGCATCGACCGAAATAAATGGTAGTCAGACGGGTCAAGGTCTAAACTATAAGGCGGGTGAGGCAAAACTTCCTAACCACTATTTTCTAAACAGTTTTTTACCGGTTTTTTTGGCCAATGCTCACTTCAACCGAATCAATTGTGTTCGGTGCAGGTCCCCTTTGATTGTCTGGTCCAATTTCAGCAGCTCATAATAGATGACAAACCTGGATTTTAGGGAGAAACCATGGGAATATTGCATTTTAGGTATAGGATGTGTTCAGAGAACTTATCTAAAACACTACGTGGAACATTTTTGTGAAACATTTTAACCCTCTAACTCTCCAATTTATGGGTCTTTTTTGTCCCTTTTTAAAAAGGGGCCAAAAAATTTCCTTTCATTGAAGAGTTAGAGGGTTAGAATGTTCCACAAAAATGTTCCTAGCAGTGTTCAACAGAAGTCCGCTCAACACATCTTATGCGTAAAATGGTTTTAATATGAAACACTCTTAAATGCGTGAAATTTGTCTAAAAATCATGAATATAGGCATTTAAAAAAATTCATTTTTTTTAATTTGTGGTAAAAAATAGTAACTAATTTTTTAACGATCTATAATATAACAGTATAAACTTACAAAAAAAGGAAACAAAATATCTAATTTTATATAATTTTTTTATACTCCACCAAACTTAAGTAATTTTTAGATTTTCAACAAAAAAAAAAATGTGTTTTTCGGAGCAATAAAAAATAATTGTTTTGTAAACATATACTAAAATCCGTTTTTAAATTAACTACAAATATATTGAAGTAATTAAAAAAACAAATCTTCGAACAAGTTTTTAAAAAAATGTATTTTTGAGAATTATTTTCGTGAAACAATTAAAACCCATTTTTCTGTTAAGTCATTTTTGTATAAAATTCTCTGAGTTTAGCGCCCTCTCCTGGCGGCAAAAGCAATCACAGCAAATATTTTTTTTCACATTTGTTTGAGTTACTTTCATATCTTTAAAAAAAATCCTTCTTTAATCATTTTTTTTTTTTTGATTTTTGTCCGTGGGAACAAGCATAGTGTATAGGCTGTAGGAATCGAACCCATGCACTCCTACATTACAAACGTCACTATACTAGAGTCTGACAGCTTAGCCATCTAACTTACGGCAACGCCTTGCTTATAGTGTGGCTAATTCATAGCTTTCTTTCTTAACTATTCAGCTCTCTGATATTGTTTTTACTCTCAGAAGTGATCAAACAGATACATACAAACATTCTACTTTAGATGTTTTGTTTATCTTCTTATCTCCTCCTTGCCACCTTTTTCGCAAATGTTGCCACACTAATGTATGGTTTTAACGTTCAAGTGCAGGCAGTTTTTGTATATTGGAGACGGACTGCCAACAGGGCATTTTTATTTATTTTTATACCCTACACTACTATGTGGTCAGGGTATTATAAGTTTGTCCTGATGTTTGTAACACCAAAAAATATTGGTCCTAGACCCACCTTATAGTATACCGATCGGCTCAGAATTTTTTTTATTTCGATTTAATGATGTCCGTCTGTCCGTCCGTCCGTCCGTCCGTCTGTCTGTCCATGCATTCTTGTGCGCACTCTACAGGTCGCAAATATTAAGATATTTTGATGAAAATTGGTACACCGACTTATGTCGGCCCAAGGACGACGCCTATTGATTTTGGTTAAAATCGGTCCATGTTTAGACCTAGTGCCCATATAAGGGTCCTATCAAAATTATATTGTTTATACGCTGCAGGTCGTAAATATTAAGATATTTTGATGAAATTTGGTACACAGACCTATGTTAGCCCAATAACGCAGCCTATTGATTTTGGTGAACATCGGTCCATGTTTAGACCTAGTGCCCATGTAAGGGTCCCCCCAACATTGGCTTGGTTACAAACTGCAGGTCGCAAATACTACGATATTTTAATGAAATTTGGTGCGCTGACTCACATTATAGAAAATTTTGACACAAGCCCCATTTTAACCCATTCGAATTTCGGATCCAAACATTTGTTGGCTTTTACCCAGACTGGTGTAGGGTATTGTATAGTCGGCATGCCCGACTTTTACCTTTTTACTCGTTATATATTTGTGCTTTTTACTCCTGCAAGGAGCATTATTTTTATTTTATTTTTTTTTTTACAGTGTTGTTTTTTCAAACGCGTCATATAGACTAACTGCAAATTAATATTGTAATTGATATGCATTTTTATTAATTCTAATTTAGTAGGTTTGAAGTTACGAAGAAGAAGAACAAACATTTTTTTGTTGTTTACACTATTTCGTTCAGTGACTAAGAGAGAATAATTGACAGATGATTACCCTCCAAAATAGCATATAAGTTATTAAAGACACAAACCATATGTAAAAGATATTCCATCTGTTGTGAATCCCGCATTTTTAAGTTATACTCCAATACAATTTTTATACACAAGTAGCCGATATCGTAAGATGCCAGCAAAAATATTAAGCAATACTTCAAAAAGCATAACTATTTTATCACCATCCAATAAAATAAAAAATAGTGTTGCCAGTATAAAATCTAAAAATTAATTTATAGTTAAAATACGATTATGAATAAAGAAAATTGCTAGAAATCAGCTTGCAGATTTTCAACCAAACGATTTTGCTGACACTGGCAATTTGTTTGCAAGCACCGTCCTGACTAAAATTTTGCTGACTCAGGGAACTTTTTGGCTGACTCCACTGACTTTTTTTTAGTGTGCTTCTATTGAAATTATTATTATTTAAAGTAGAAACCCAGGATTCTGTTGCAAAGAATCGATTGTATAATAGCTACTTTTCCTTTATAAACCCTTCTACTGTCAGTTCTAACCCTTAACGGTTGCCCTACAATTAGTTCGGAAACTAATGCTAGAACTGATTCTCCTTGTATTATACCTTACATATAAGACTTCATGGAACCAGTTTCAGAAATTTTGTGACTAAATTAGAGTCATAGTAGTAGTGATAGAGTAATGGCAGTCAAATTTTAATATTGAAAATATCATTCCAGTTACTAATAATAACCTATAAATGGTGATATATGCCAGTTTCTATTTACTAATTTTTTTATCTGCATAATTAATGGAGCATAAAAAATGTTGATAAATTATTACATTTGTTTGAGAAAAACAAATGAAAAATTTCTAAAAATTCCTTTTTTTATTGTTAAACTGACAGCTAAAAGGGTCAAAGGTTTAATAACCATCAAGGTTCATTTTTCAAACAAACAAAAAATATGATTATGGAAAAAGAGTAAAGCTTAACTAATTATTAAAGCTATTTTAAGTTTGAGGAAATTTTTTCAAATGAAAAACAAAAGGTTAAGGGTGGTAAAACAAAAGTGAACTTAAACCTTCACCTTTTTATATTTATTACAGATTTTACAATATTCATGTTAAAAAAAAAACAAAAGGTGAGCACATGTGTCAAAAAGCAGTTGTGTGTGTGTTTTTGGGAAAAAAGGAAATTTCTATAATGCTCCCACCTTTTTCACCTTTACAACGAAAAAAAAACAATAGCAAAAAACATGTTTTAAAAACAAAAGAAATAAAATTATAGCATGAATATATGAATTCAAAAAGCTTTAGACAAAAAACCCAATTTAACATACTGAAGCTGATTTTTTTTTTTTTAGAAAATGTCTACAAAGAGATTAATAATGAATGATGATTCCTTAAAACGCATGTGGCATCATCAGAAACAAATAATTTTTCTTCCCTTGTACCGTACGGAAAAACATGGCGTCTACCCTTTTTAGAAAACAATGGCAGCCATGATTTTCTCTAAATCTTGTATTAAAAAAAAATAGAAAAACATTTATACAGTCTGCAATCCTTTTTCTTATTGCATGTTGTTTTTTTTTTTGCGAACAAAACCCAAAATTTCATTGAGCCTCTTACAATACGCTTTGAACAAAAAACCCACCACTGTTCCTTGTATAAAAATTAAAATTCATTTCAAAAATCTACATACATTATGCAAAAGCAAAATTTTAAGTCAACCAATGCTAAAAAAGTTTGATGGTATGAATGAACAAAATTCAAACAAATACCACCACCCTATTCAGCATTCTTTTGTACGATAAGTATAAAAGTAACGCAATTTTTCAACCCTTTTTTCTACCTTTGCTTGCCCAATGTTAAGGATATATTTGATTGTATAGGAATCCTTAGAAATAAAATACAATTTTAATAATCACCTGGTGTTTTTTGATTGTTACGAACTATAGAAAGTCATATATAGGAGTACGACAAAATCTTAGGGACACATTGAAAAAAAATATTAAAACAAAAATTATGCAATATTTGTTGAAAAAGCTTTAGTCACTCTCCTTTTGGTACATTGGAAATTAAGAAGTTTCATGTACACATATTTTGGATAAATGAGGTAGTAAATATAAATTACTATAAATTAATTAAGATGAATTTAAAATGTTGAAAACATTTCAAGTTCGCGTATAGTTATAAATGCCAGCGATACTAACTTAGTTCACTCAAAATAATATGTCCAATGGCTCAATAGAAAAAATGAATAAAATTTAACATTTGTATTCCCGTTTTTTGGCTTATAATCGATTTGGTAATTTTAATTAATTTAATTTTTGCTAAATTTAACAAATCTAACTTTGAGAACAAAATTATCAAACCACTGTTTTATTTGTATTTTTACCAACATATTAAATTTAGTTAGATTACCTGCACCTTCCCCGGATCTGGTCCATATTTAAGTAAGACATGTATTGATACTTCAAAGGAGCAAACGTTTTATCACATTTGCTTTGTCTCGCTTAGTTGTAGAGATATGGGCCATTTTACAAAATAAATTTTTTATAGTAAACATTTCCGAGGGCCCAAGTCCTCACCAAGGTCCTTTTCGCCCATTATGCTCTATACCTCTTACTTTTCGAGATCTGAGCCGTTTTAAAAAATCGGCTGGGAAGAAATAGCTCCATTTTAAAACACCGGTCCGAGCAAAGATGTGAAAAAAACATTGGCTAAATAAACTGCAGTTTATAAAAACGAGTAAAAAAGTTAAAGTCGAGCATGCCGAATATATAATACCCTACACCAGTCTGATTAAAAGCCAACTAATGTTTGGATCCGAAATTTGAATGGGTTAAAACGGACTTGTGTCAAAATTTTCTATAAAATGATAAAAGAAGAGAAAATCTAAAATGTAGCCCAAATGGGCGATAGGTCCAAATATGGACCGATCCTATCTAGAATCAATAGGCTTTGTCCTTGGTATCATGTGAGTCAGCGAACCAAATTTCATTGAAATGTCTTTTTATTTGCGACCTGCAGCGTGTAAACAATCCAATTTTGGGGTAACCCTTATATGGGCACAAGGTCTGAACATGGACCGATTTAAACCAAAATCGATAGGCTTCGTTTTTGGGGCCGACATAGGTCTGTGTACCAAATTTTATTGAAATATCTTGGTATTTGCGAACTGCAGCGTGTAAAGAAGCCAATATTAGGGCGGACCCTTATATGGGCACTAGGACTAAACATGGACCGATTTAAACCAAAATCGACAGGCTTCTTTCTTGGGCCGACTCTGTACCAAATTTCATTGAAATATCTTCGTATCTGCGAACTGCAGCGTGTAAACAAGCCAATTTTGAGGACTAAACATGGACAGGTTTTAACCAAAATCAATAGGCGTCGTCCTTGGACCAACATAAGTCGGTGTACTAAATCATCAAAATATCTTAATATTTGCGACCTGTAGAGTGCGCACAAGGATGCATGGACAGACAGACGGACATCGTTAAATCGAAATAAAAAGTGACTCTTAGCCGATCGGTATACTATAAGGTGGATCTAAGTCCCATATTTATTGGTGTTACAAACATCAGCACGAACTTATTATACCCTCTCCACGTAGTGGTGTAGGTCATAGATTGATCCCCGCTGGAACAAAAAAAGAAAAAAAACCGAAATTAATTTTGTGAGGGGCTCGGACCTGGTGGGCAAAAAACGGGGCAACATAGTAATATAAAAGTTTGGGTACTCAAACTAAAGGAAATTGTCTCACGATTCCAAAATTTTATTCTTTTTTTTTTTTGTCCATAAAACTTAGGCCTAATTAGAGCCCTTAAGAGGGGGGACTGAAAATTATGAAATTATGGTAAAATGAAAGAAAGTGTTCCCACGACTTCAAAAATTATTTTTTTTTTTAATAATCTATAAACGTATTAAAAATTTAGACCTTAAAAAAAAATGAATTTCGGTTTTTTATTATTTAATTCTAGAGGGCGTCATATTTTTTTATTTATTTTTTTTTTACCAAACCCCCATAAACTACAGTTTAGCCTATTTTCCTTCCACAATTCCGAAACTTTCCATACTAGGCTAATCCAATTTCGTAACAATATACTTATATAAATATATATACTGAGGAGCAAAATTGTAACAGGATTAGGGTTGCCATATCGCAAAAGTCTAATAACTTGACACTTCGCAAAAAATAACTTGATTTAAAAAAAAAACTTGACAATAAAAAAAATTTAATGTGCATATGTGTGCAGTAGGGTGATTCTTAATACAAAAATTTATAATTTTTGAATACACTCGCCATTTTATTAATTTCGGTTTTTTTTGAATTTTTGGGGACAAACTCGATAGTGCTACCATTGGACATATGGGTTAAAAGGACAAAATAAAAAAAAAACACTTAAAATTACAAAACTGACGAAATTGATTAGTGTTTTATTTTTTTTTTGTAGCATTTATTCCTGTATAATAAGAAGACAAAGATGAAGTCTGCAAGAAGTCGTTGACATTTTCAAACTTTGAGCCAAAAAAATATATAAACTTTCAATAGTTTTCTAATCGTCAATTTGAAATTTTAACATATTTTTTTTTCTGAAACATAAAAAACCAAAACTTTTTTTTATAAATTTATTAAATGGATGATATAAGTATAATCAAAATAAAATAGTATGTACTTAAGATTTTTCTTGTCCCACTAAAATTATTGTTTACCGATTTTTAAGGAAACCCGTCATTCGTAAATCTCTACTCACGCTCTCAAAACCAAAGATTAAGCGCCATTTTATTTTGATAATATATCATGAATTTAATAAATTTATGAAAAAAAATTTTGGTTTTTACGTTTCAGAAAAGAAAATATGCTAAAATTTTAAAATGGCGTTGCGAGAATTATGAAAAATTTATACATTTTTTTGGGCCTAAAGTTTGAAAATTTCAAAGACTTCCTGCAGACTTCATCTTTTTTTTCTTATTGTTTAGAAATAAATGCTACTCGAAAAATTAAAACACTAATAAATTTCATCAGTTTTGTAATTTTGCATGTTTTTTTTTACTACTGATACGACAAAAATTCAATTTAACTTGACAAAATAAATTTGACCTTGGCACTTGACAAGACCTAAATTAACTTGACAATCAAGGCCATTCAAGACCATGTGGCAACCCTAAACAGGATCCACTATTCTAATTAAAGAAGAATATGCCCAGCGAAAAAAGAGATGCCGAAGCAGTAGAAAAAGCACTACAATTGATGATCTAGATGTACTTCTTTTTTAACATAAACATATTTTAACATTGAGTTGTCATAGGAGAGGAGTACTCCGACTTTAACATTTTTTCAGTACTTTTTGAACGAGTGCAAAGGAAGCTCTTTTTCACCAATTAAAAGTTTAAAAAAAAATGTTATTTTTTTTATTTTACAAAAGTTTTTTATTGCCGCCACCGGGTGTCGAACTTGCGACCTCACTATTGCTAGTCGCTGAGCTCTACCGCTGAGCTATTCTTTGATATGAAAGTTGACTGGCATAAAAACACCACTTTGTTAATGCGAGCTATTGTTCCTTATTCTCTTCAATAAAAGTATAAAAGTATTAAACAAGTGTAAAAGGTGCACTCCAATTCAATATTGGTTTCAGTACTATTTTTACAGGTACATAAAAAATTAATTTCTCACCATTTTTTTTATATATACATATTTTTAAAAATTTTAAAATTAAAAAATATTGAGTCTAAACAAATTAATTATAAATATTAAAAAAAAATAAGAGAATAAAAAAAAAATTTTAAAAAAATAAAAAATTTAGTCCCGCCGGGAATCGAACCCGCGACCCTCTGTTTGAAAATGCCAAATGATACCAAAATCAATTTTTACGATCACTTTTAGAGCAATTACTCTTTAGAAGCAATACTTAAGTAATTTTTTGGATGTGGTTCAGAAGTAATTCTAAACGAGTAATAAGGTTAAAGTCGGGCATGCCGACTATACACCAGTCTGGATAAAAGCCAACTAATGTTTGGATCCGAAATTCGAATGGGTTAAAATGGGGCTTGCGTCAAAATTTTCTATAATGTGAGTCAGCGCACCAAATTTCATTAAAATGTCTTAATATTTGCGATCTGCAGTTTGTAACCAAGCCAATTTTGGGGGACCCTTATATGGGCACTAGGTCTAAACATGGACCGATGTTCACCAAAATCAATAGGCTTCGTCCTTGGGCCAACATAGGTCTGTGTACCAAATTTCATCAAAATATCTTAATATTTGCGACCTGCAGCGTATAAACAATATAATTTTGGGGGGACCCTTATATGGGCACTAGGTCTAAACATGGACCGATGTTCACCAAAATCAACAGGCTTCGTCCTTGGGCCAACGTAGGTCTGTGTACCAAATTTCATCAAAATATCTTAATATTTGCGACCTGCAGCGTATAAACAATATAATTTTGGGGGGACCCTTATATGGGCACTAGGTCTAAACATGGACCGATTGTAACCAAAATAAACAGGCTTCGTCCTTGGGCCGACATAAGTCGGTGTACCAAGTTTCATCAAAATATCTTAATATTTGCGACCTGTAGAGTGCGCACAAGAATGCATGGACAGACAGACAGACGGACGGACGGACGGACAGACGGACATCGTTAAATCGAAATAAAAAAAATTCTGAGCCGATCGGTATACTATAAGGTGGGTCTAGGACCAATATTTTTTGGTGTTACAAACATCAACACAAACTTATAATACCCTGACCACATAGTGGTGTAGGGTATAAAAAGCTGTAAAAATGTAATAACGGATACTTGGGAAGCAATGAAAGAAGGGATTTTTTGAAGTTGTTCAGAATAACTTCTAAAAAAGCATACACTAACGGATACTTGTGAAGCATTAAAAGAAGTGGTTTGTAAAGCACTACTTGCATTTTTTTGCTGGGATCATGACATTTTTCTATATAAATGTTTTTTGTTATACTTTTGTACATGGTTAGTTTTTGATAATTTTCTTGGGAATTTTATAATAACTTAAAGAAATTATAAAATTTTTATTGTTTTTGAATGTGCTTGGGCCATGCGCGGTTCCAGCAATTAATATAAAAGGGAAAATCATACGCCACCGTAGACAAATACATTGAGTTGGGCACTGATGCGTATGATTTTTCCCCTTATATTAATGCTGGAACCACGCATGGCTTGGGTAAATATTGAATATATCTGTTCAAAAATTGGGTATCAAGTAATATTTCCCTATTGTTCAGGTAGTAAAAATTTTCTTAAATCCAAAAGTATTAAAAATATTAAATGTCAGTCAATAGCACGGATCATATACCATTGAAAAATGTTTTGATTGGACTGCCTTTTGTAAAAAAAAAATTTTTTGATGACTACTTAATTTGTGGATTTAGGCACAATTCTAATTTTTTGTCAAAAAAAATGTGTTAAATATCCATGACAGCTAGTAAGATCGGATCTTAAATGTTGTGTTATTTATTTTTCTTTGAGATACCATCAATTTTAAATATCAGTTGAAGCCAATTTTTACTGGGCAGCCCAATATACTCAAGTAAATAGCAACAAGTTTCTATGTTTGAAGCCCCGGATTTAAGCATATTATATTTATATATTTTTTCTAAAAACACGACATTAAATAAGTTTTTACACAAAACTGGTTCACATCAATTATTTAATAATAATAACACTACCCCATAAAGGCAGTCCAAACCATGAAAACTGGTTTGGAATTTTTGGATTTTCCACAAACCTAATTTAAATCTCATTAGTATTTACTTATCCTAGTAGTAGTATTCTTAACATTTACAGGTCTTACATTACTGTTTATGATAACATCTATTATTTAGTTCAGGTAACAAAGCCCATGTTCAACACCACTGCTGATTCAGCAGGTAGTTATTGATGCTAGTTTAGTTTTAAGATTATTATATTTATTTTCAATAAATAAATCAGTATTGTACATTCACTCAAATAACCGAGTAGTCTCTATATCTACATACATTTTAGTTCTCCGATAGTAGAAAGTAAGGGTTTTTCAGTTAAATTTTATTAAAAAAAAAACGATGACATTATCAATATTAAACATTCATCGTGGTAACATGAGCATAAATAGCAGTATCGGTTCAATAGACTTACCGACCTCGTCAGCAGAGAATGATGCAATCACTTTTCAGGATATACCATTAACTGCACTCAGTAAAAGAACATTGCGAAAGCTATCGCATTTGTTAAATTCCAAAAAGATTTTATGGTCAGAGGAGGGATACGAAAGGGATTGGCGAGGATTGGCCGCTTTGGCGAAACAGAAGAGTTTGTGTGATGAAACGATCATCAGTTGCGATGATGCAGTAGCAAAAGTCATCCAACTATGGTGTAGTAAAAATCCAAAGACAGCCACATTTTTCTATTTGGAAAAATTTCTTGGCATTATAGATCGCTGGGATGTTTCTGATGATATATATGACAATTTGGTCGAAGATACCAGAATATATCAAGCTAAGCAACAACAAAGTTTAAACTTCAGATTGGAAGATAAAACTGATATGAATTCAGCTAATGTTTGTGATGATTTTGGACATGGTTGTGATTCAAATATTTTAACAACTGCCGATGTGTTAAGAGCTCAAAAGGGTCTGCTACCTAAAAAATATGACGCATTTCTGCTATATGCCGATGCTGACCTAAAGCACGCTACAGAAATACTAACGACATTAGAAAATAGTCCTGATTATAATTTCAAGCTGTGCCTGAAAGATCGTGATTTATTAGCAGGTGTTCAATTCGAGCATGTTGCCTTAACGCAATTGATCGAAGAACGTTGCAAATATTTAATTGTCATTTTAACGGAGGAGTTCCTTAAAAGTCCTGAGAACAAGTTTTTAGTCAATTATACACAAGCTCTACAAATACAACATAAAACTCGTAAAATAATACCTTTATTATATGAGGACACAGTTGCTATTCCAAGAACATTAAGAATATATACACATTTGCGCTACAATTCTGGCACGGCCGGGTTATTTTATTTTTGGTCAAAACTGGCAAACTCTATTAGAGATGTTAGCATTACTACTGAAGGAATATCACCATCACCTGCTTGTAGAAATAACGTTTTCAGGCCATCCGCAATATGTCGTGAATTACCGGACACTCTTCAATGCCAGTTAAATAATTTACCAACTCCGCCTATTGAAAATCCCAGTATACCTCAAGATGATAAAGAGAAGCCAAAGAAAAATGGACGCACAAAGCTGAAACCATCAAGAATTCGACGCAACCCAAATAAGGTACTGCTCAATGACAGCATGGGAATGCGCAACTCCCATTCCACTGGGCAATCGGATTTTTCAACCAGCTTAATTTGCAGTAAAACTAAAAAGAAATGGCCAAGTAAATTTCTGAAACAGGTTTTCAGTCGCAGAAAATCTAAGCTGCAAGAAACATCATGAGGTTTATTCTAAAATTGGAATAGCAGCAATCACTTTGTTGAATTTTGTAACTAATTTTTGTTTTTGTAATTAATTTTATTTATTAAGTATGCATATAGTTGATGTTTTTGTTGTTAATTACACTATGCGACAGTCAAAATCGGGATGGGATGAAACCAACGGGAAATGTTATATCGGTCAAAAACAAGTTATATGTGTCCCGGCGTTTCGCTGGGTCACCGCTAGGAATCGAGATATATTTTTTTTTTGACATAACTCGAGAACCACTAGTCCGATTTTGCTCAAACAATTTTAAAAAAATTAAAAATTATAATTCCTTTAATCTGTTCATATAACGTTTTTCTATATACTCAACAGTTTTGCCGGTAAAAATAAATGTTTGTTACCGCCACCATAAAAATCAATAACCTTTTGTTTATTACTTTTTTTTAATATTTTAGGCAAAAAATATTTTTTTCTTCATACATTTATTTTTACCGGCAAAACTGTTGAGTATATAGAAAAACGTTATATGAACAGATTAAAGGAATTGTAATTTTTAATTTTTTTAAAATTGTTTGAGCAAAATCGGATTAGTGGTTCTCGAGTTATGTCAAAAAAAAAGACCACCAAAGGTCAAATCGATATATCTCGATTCCTAGGGTTGACCCAGCGAAACGCCGGGACACGTATAACTTCTTTTTTACCGATATAACTTTTCCCGGTAGTTTGAACCCTTCCCGATCACTGACCCCTACCATTTGTCTCACAGTGTTATTTCTATTTGGTTTGTCTCCAAGTCATTAATTAAAAAAATATAAAACAAATTATTTAAAATTTTATTATTTATTGATTTATTTTGATATTTCGCTCCAGATTTTAGTAATATATTATTAAGGACTTTGCTAAATATAGGTGGAATAGGTTAAGGGGGAGTGGCATTTCTGTACAACCCAAAATTTAAAACTTCTTAAATCTGCTCCCACCATGCCTAAACACAGAAAATAAATTGTTTGGAATTATATCTATTCGTTACTCAATAATTTTAATTGTAATTAAGGGTGGGTGCGAACTGGCTAAATAAAATCTAAACTAAATTCAGATTTCCAACTTTCAATGAAATTTGAAAAAGTTTTAAAAAAATCTTTAAAGAAATTTTAAGTAGGGTATACACGTTTAATATTATTAATAAAAATGATGCTGCAGAAAAAAGCTACTAAATTAGCAAATTATTTTTGCTATATATTAGTAAGATAGGAACAGCAGAAATTAAACTGTTAAATGTACCGAATTTTAGTCATATTTGAGTTTAATTTCTGTAAATGGAAAATAGTAAATTAACCTGCGAAATCAGCAAAAAATTTTGCTAAATAATTAGTAGCCCAAAAAATCAAAATCAATCTTCTTAACCTCAAATCTACTAAATTAGAATTAATAAAAATACATATTAATTACAATATTAATTGTATTTGGTCTATACGACGAGTTCGAAAAAACAACACTTTACTACAGAAAATAAAAAATGCCCTGTTGGCAGTCCGTCTGCAATATACACAAATTGCCTGCACTTGTACGTAAAAACCATACGTCAATGTGGCAACATTTGCGAAAAGATGACACGGAGGAAATAAGAAGATAAACAAAAAAATCTAAAGTAGAATGTTTGTATATGTCTGTTTGATCACTTCTGAAATTATTCATATAGAGACAATCTGACAATAAAAATATAAACAATAATACAATTTAATGGAAAATCACGGATGAAGCCTTTCCATAAAAAAGGCAGAAACTGGATCTAGTCTGATTTGAAAATTTAATGTGTTTACAACTTTTGAAGAAAAGGTTTATTCTTCTTCTTAACCTCAAATCTACTAAATAAAAAAAAATTTTTAATTGTCGACATTTTTTTTAGATTTTTTTTTAAATGCAAATAAAAATCGAGCCTTTTGAAAACAGCAGTTTACAAATTTTTTAGCAAATATTTCTGCTGATTTTAGCAGTATAGACTACTATTTGCATTCAATTAACTTTAGCTTAAAAATAGCAAAAATTTTGTAGATATAACAGTTTATTTTGGCTATTTTTAAGCTACTAATATTTATAAAAATTTTCTGCAGATTTTACAGTACAATTCGTTATTTTCAATTAACTAAAATTTAGCTTAAATATAACTAAAATTCTGTAAATTTAGCAGCTTTAATTTTGCTGTTTTTTTTTCAGTAGTACCTACCCTACGGGGAATGAGGAGTCAATTGCCCTCGAAGGACCTATCCCGTGACCGGTCAACCGAAGGCATATTACTAAATTAGTACAAATATGAACCAAAGAGAATCAATTAATTTTCTAAGTATTTTCTGAGTTGTTACTTTCACTGTTGCTTTTAAAAAACTTGACCAATACCGAAATAAAAAATAAAATTCGCGGCATATTTTTTAAAATATTTTTTTATTTGTTTTACTCTTTTATTTATTTTGAACTTTATTTTTTTACGATTTGCTTATTTTAGCTCTTATTTTAAATTTTTATAATTTTTTGCTGAAAAATTTTAAGTTTTATATTTTTAATGTTAAAGCTGTTTTAGTTTTAACAATTGGTATTTCATTCAACTTTTCTTTTTAACTTAAGGGCAATTTTTTAAATTTTTATTTATATTATCAGAGTTTTTGAGGTAATTTTCTAATTTTTAATTGATTTTTTAATTTAATTATGGCCAACGCAAAAAACGAGTCAACTGCCATTAAAGGACCTATCCCGTGACTGGTCAATCGGGGGCATACTGAAGGCACTTGCACTATATTTGTGTGTGTGTTAGTGTTGTTTTCTTTTCTATTTTTTTCTTTTCAATTTTTTTTTATTTGCTTCCCAGTGTAGAAACGGTAATGACATATCATTATTTTTTGGAGTACCAGTAATGACATCCACTTACCTTCTGCATTATTTTGAAACATATAATAATGAGTTACGGATAATGACTTATTTTTATCATTACATATTTCAAATACAAAATAATTTTTTAGATTTTTTTGAAAATTTTTTTTAATCTATTTTTAGACTCAATATTTTTTAAACACTGGTAAGGTTAATGTAACCACATATTTTTTGATTTTTTGTATGTTGGCGAGTAAGCTTACTTGTGTACAGCAGGTCAATTATATTTTTATCTATTAAATATTACATGTCGATATAGCTCAGATGGTAGAGCTGTTGACTGGCAATCTGTAGACCCAGGTTCGATTCCCGCACCAGCAAATTTTATTAAAAAAAAAAAAAAATACAATAAAAAATATTTTTTTTTTATATAATTTATTTTTTTGAAAATCTATTTTTAGACTCATTATTTTTGTCTGTACTGGTAAGCACATAGGTAACGATATATTTTTTGATTTTTCGTATGCTGGTGTGTAACGACAACTCATTATTTTTCGCGACATCCCCATATAAAGGTAATAAGAAATGTAATAACAAAAGTAAGTAGTTACCATTACCAAGTATGTAGTTACATAACCACATATCTGGTAATGATTTTCTACACTGGGTTGTAGTGTTTGTTTTTTCTTTTTCTCTTTTATTTGAAGAGAAACGAAAAATATATAACTTTACCATTAGCCAGCCATCACGCATAAGCAACATTAGCTCAGACGGTAGAGCGTTTGCCTTACAAGCAGGAGGTTGTGTTATTTGAAAAGCTATTTTTAGACACACCACCTTAGTGTCACAAGGTGTCTAAACTGTGGCAATTGGTCATTTCCAATGACAACGCCATGTTAAAGTGATATGTCTCTTTCAAACAAAAAGACCGATCAACGACCGGTCTCCGCCCCCTTGGGACCTATCCTGCGTGTCATCTGGGACCGGTCTCTTTCCCCGTAGGGTATTTAGCAAAAAAATCTGCTTATTTTAGCAGTTTTTTCTGCAGCATCATTTTTAACTAATTTATAGTAAATTTTTCTGCTATTTTTACAGATTTATTTCTATGAGTGTACTTCTCTTCACAAAATCTAATGCAATTTATTACAAATTATGTTTTCGAAAATATTAACGTCACCAAACTTTGACCACATAAAATCTATTTACATACCAAAAAAATATAAAATTTACCATTACAGCTAGTATTTTTATATATGTATAAACAACAAATTAATTAAGTTTTTTTAATTTAATTGTACATTTTACCAAATAAAGTTAAATACTTTAAAACATATATGTATGTGCAACTGTGTGAACGACTAGTACTTTGTCGTGCGGGTGCATGAAAAAATCAATTTTATTTAAACAAAAAGTTATCTCAAAAAACTATTTACTCTTGAAATGAATCCTATACAGAGCTTTGAAGAATTAATTCCTTTTTGAATGAATTCACTACCAATCGAATTCAATTTTCTCTCCAATTGAATGAATTCCTTTTCTTAAGTAGTTAATAATTATTTTTACTAGCACACGCTGTAAAATTGCGTATTTAAAAATTTTATTTGTACATTATTGTTTTCTTCTACTGAACGGCAGAAAACAGGCTTTGAATTCAGTGAACTTATTTTATTTTTTTTTTTAATTCAGTGAACTTATTTTATTTTTCTTCAATTCAGTGAACTTATTATTTTTTTTTTTAATTCACTGAACGTTATTTTATTTTTTTTTTAATTCACTGAACGTAATTTTATTTTTTTTAATTCACTGAACGAAAATGAAATTGAACGAATTCAGTAGTGAATTAATTCAGTAAGGAATTAATTCACTTTTTTCGGTTCGATTGAACGTGTTCACCAGTGAATTAATTCATTTGATTTAATAAAAAGAACTATTGCAATTGAATTATTTAGTAACAAAATAAATTGAACGAAAGTAAATATGAATTAATTCCATTCAATATATGGTGCTCAGTGAATTAATTCATCGAATTTTTAATTCAGAATTGAAAAATTGAATTAAGGAATTTATTCTTCAAAGCTATGATCCTATATAGTGGAAAATTTTACAAATACATAAACATATGAAGGGTAAATAAGTGTATTTAAATTTTTATCTAAAAATTAATAAAATTAGTTGTACTACAAAAGTTTTACATTACAAAAATATTTTTTACAATGAAAAATGGTAATATTATCTGATTTAAGTAGATGGGAAGGAAAAAATTTTATTATTTTAAAACCTAATGAAAATGTTTACACTTTTTCGATGCGACCGATATAAATTAGTGTACCGAATCTCCGTACCGAAACATATTTCCATTGGCGATCTTTATCGTACAAACAAACATAAAATCCCTTTCCTGAAAGGTATTTACAGGAGCACTATCAATAAGCATGGACCGATTGCAACAAATATCGATAGACTTTGTCATTAGGCTAGTATGTAGTCAGTAAACTGAACTTCATCAAATTAGACTACATTAAAAGATGGAGAGTTGGCGATCTTGCTAAAGTTTTTAGTTCGTAGTCCAGTAATATTACTTTATTTTAGTGGCGATAAGTGCTTTGGAAACACCGAGGGCTTTGTGGTGTGTGTAAGGAATAAAAAACTCATACACATAATAATTTGATATTGCCGTTGCTGGGGCTTGATCTCACAACCTTCTATGTAATATTACAACACACGTATCAAAACACCACAACCACCACAATGCCACCTAAAATTCATATCACAACATTGTAGCACCAGGGTTTAAGGTTTTCTTACCCCTTTACGTTTAAATATAAAAAAATCACATCTTAGAATTTAATCACAACTGGGTCGACAACGAGAATTTCTTTTCATATATTTTCTATGGGAAGCAAAAGCAATTCTTAATAGAAACTATTTTATTTTCATGACGACACACTAACGCACATTCAAAATACTTATCAAATTTTTAACTAATTAATGGTTGCCATTAGAACAGAGTTGTAGAAATTCTTATTACAGTTGCAAAAATTCGTACTTTGTTTACAAAGAATTTATTTTTTGACAGAAAATATATAATTGAAAATAAAACGAGTAAAAAGGTTAAAGTCGGGCATGCCGACTATACAATACCCTACACCAGTCTGGTGTATTGTTTGGATCCGAAATTCGAATGGTTTAAAATGGGGCTTGTGTCAAAATGTTCTATAATGTGAGTCAGCGCACCAAATTTCATTAAAATATCTTAATATTTGCGACCTGCAATTTGTAACCAAGCCAATTTTGGGGGAACCCTTATATGGGCACTAGTTCTAAACATGGACGGATGTTCACCAAAATCAATAGGCTTCGTCCTTGGGCCAACATAGGTCTATGTACCAAATTTCATCAAAATATCTTAATATTTGCGACCTGCAGCGTATAAACAGTATAATTTTGGTAGGACCCTTATATGGGCACTAGGTCTAAACATGGACCGATGTTCACCAAAATCAAACTTGTTCATCCTTGGGCCAAATTTCATCAAAATATCTTAATATTTGCGACCTGTAGAGTGCGCACAAGATTGCATGGAGAGACAGACAGACGGACGGACGGACAGACGGACATCGTTAAATCGAAATAAAAAAAATTCTGAACCGATCGGTATACTATAAGGTGGGTCTACGACCAATATTTTTTGGTGATACAAACATCAGCACAAACTTATAATACCCTGACCACATAGTGGTGTAGGGTATAAATACATAATTTACCACAAAACAGCAAAATTAAATACAATAAAATGTAAAGCAACAAGAATTAATGCAAAACCAATTAAATTTAAGAAGAATTGTGGCGAAGCAAATACAACCACCCAGTCAGAAAAATACAAACGGGAAAGCGGTGGCAAAGCACTTTAACAGGTGGTACAGGTACTGGTAAAAAGTGCTTTCCCATTCCCTAAATGATAACATAATTAGACAAAAGGACCGGCTGTTCAAAAAGCGCCGGAAAAGCACTGGCACTTGCAAACGCTGGCAAAGCGTCCCAAATGAGTGTTCTGCCATTCATTTATTTTTAACACCGTGGTTACTCAGTGGTATGCCAGTGCTTGATTTTTTGTACCACTGGCGATTTCTGACTGGGCATATTCTTGTTTTGATTTCCTTTTTTTCTTAACGTCAACAAATGTCGACAGTCGGTACGACTTTTGATATGGTCAGTCGACAATCGAGCCAGTTGTGATTAAACTCTTACTCGTATATGCCAAATTTTAAGTTCGTAGCACCAAGGTCACAAGTATTAAGATATTTTGATGAAATTTGATACAGCGACTTATGTCGCCCAAGGACTCCCAAAAGTGGACATATTCGCACTCAGGTCGCAAATGAGAATATATTTTAAGTTTTACACCTAGAGCCCGTATAAGCCCGATATTTTAATGAAAATTTGTGTGCTGACGCACATGGCTCCAAGGACAAAGTGTATTGATTCTAGATAGGAGCGGTGAATATTTGAACCTCTCGCACATATGAACTAAATTTCCAATTTGCTCTTAAATACAACTCGCATCAATAGCATTTCTTACCCTCCCAACAAACAATTCGTTCCGTTTACGCACCGTTTTCGGTCCGTCATAAACGGAATCCAACTCCGTATACGTACCGTTTTCTGGATCCGTATACGGACCAGAAAACGGATCATAAGGAACATCGAAACTAATTCGAATCCGTTGAAAATCCGTCAATGACGGACCGTTTACGGATCGGTATGTCGTGTTAAAAACGGACAAGTGCGTTTAAAGTCCGTCAATGACGGACCGTTATGTCATGTAAAAAACGGACTAGTCCGCTGAAAGTCCGTAAATGCCGGACCGTTTCCGGACCGTTATGTCGTGTAATAACGGAGTATTTCCTTGTCCGTATCCTACCGATTTTTTCAACAAAAATAGACCATATGTTTATTATTTTCAATACAAAGTACTTCTTTTCTTTTTTATAAATTCATTAATAATTATTATTTACAATTACAATATTTAGCACATCCAGCTCGGTTTACATATCTATCCAGCGCTTAGGGACCCGGAGTAAAATCCATCATCTATATGGAAAAGAGACAATAAATTAGTTATGGTTTAGTTGACTATGTACACGAGTCAAATTCTCACATGTTTATGCACAAAACATAGTGAAACATTAAGTTTCATAAATCTTACCTTGTTACTTGATGTTGTTTGATTAATGGTGTGATAGAAAGAATTCCCTCTGTTGCATATTCTCCATATATTCCCATTATAATAATATTTTCGCCGACTTTACTAAAATATATTTTTTTATTTTGTAAACAAACTGCAACTGATGAAATCCGTATTTAAAGGTACGGAAACGGATACACCAATACGGAGTTAAAACGTATTGTGTTCGAAAATCCATTTATACGGTCCGTTAATGTTCCGTATACGCACAAGCATTGACGGATACGTACATTACGGACAGTTAACGTGCCGTAAAAGCCGGATTCATGAATCCGTACGTGCCGGAGAGTCCGTAGAAATGTTTCTTGGGCTTTTTCTAATTTTGTATAATTTGTTTGACAAACTTTGATGCGGGTCTGTTTAAAACCATTCGAAATTCAGATTCCGGCATTAGTTGGCTTTCAACCAGACAAGTGTAGGGTATTATATAGCCGGCATTCCAGACTTTATATTTTTTGCTCGTTTAAAAACAAAATGGTAAAAATTAGGAAAAACTAACCCGTAGATCACCCAGCCCAAAACACTGGAGCTACGAACTTTAAATTGGGCACGTGGGTTTCTCCTTCGACATAGACACCTACTAAAATTTGATTTTTGGGAACTGCAATTGGGAGGGTTAAAAATTGGAAAAATACCCCTAATAAAATCCTGCTAGGTATCTGACATTAAAAATATGTGGTCCCAGCTTACAGTGGGCCAACATCATCGAATTTTGGCCAAATGAGACTAAAAAGTATCACAAAGGTGAGTTTGGAGGTTGCTGATTAAAAATCTGACATTTAAATTTTTAAATTCAAAATCGCGGATCCAATATGGCGAAAAACAATTTTTTCATTAAATTTCTTATGTCGTCTGATTTACTTAAAATTTCACCAGAGGAAGTTCTTAGGTAGAACATTACGAATCTGAAATCAAATTTTAAAAATTCAACATGGCGGATCCATATTGGTGGCCATAAATTCTTATGTGTTAGAAAATAAATTACACTGTACAGAACAAAACAAAATAAGGTTCTGACAACTGATTTTGGTAAAGGGGACGAAAGAAAAATATACGTGTATCGGCGTTTTAAAATTTTACGTCTGGCCCTATATATTTGGGGGATTAAAATTTCCACCCTTTTGCAAATGTTTATTGTGAATCGGCATAGGAAACCATGTGTATCTTCCATTTTAGGTATAGAATGTGTTCAACGAACTTGTGTAAACCACTACGGGGGATGTTTTTGTGCAACATTTTAACCCTCTAACTCTGCAATTAAAGGGTCTTTTTGGCTCCTTTTTAAAAAGTGTCAAAAAAAGACCTGTAAGTTGAAGAGTTAGAGGGTCAAAATGTTTGCAAAAATATTTGTCATGAAATACTATTATAAGTCTCTGAAGACATCAAAGTTGAATATTTAACTTCAATGCCAGAAATAAGTCAAAACTTAAAATTAACCCTTAAAATTTCGTACTTAATCTGATTTGGCACTCAAATGTCCCACAAACCTGGACTTTAGGGGTTAGTTTGTATGAGAAAATCAGAATCTCCATTTTTGTTTTAGGTTTTAGTTTTTTTTTTTGGTTTTAGTCTTATTTTTTTAGTTTTTACTCTGTTAGTAGTTTTTACTCTGAAATGCTGGATATCAACGAGATCTAAAGGTACTTTTGCAGTTAAAGGGCAAAATCTAGCAAGTTTATGAATGGTCGCAAAAACTTAGGTAGAACACATCTTAGGGAACACTTCGGCATACAATTTTTTCAAGTATCTCTTGGAAAATTTTAGAGTTTTTTGTTTGAATTTCGGATTTTCAAAAAATAACCATATTTTTGAGGTAAAGTTAATAATTTCGTAACTTTTTTCGTAAATATTAAACAGGTTTCTGTTTTTATTTTTTTGATAACTACTTTTAGTTTTATAATTTTAAATTTCATTTGCAGCAAATTGTTGTTTATTTATGATTTTTTTTTTTATAAAATAAAGTCACAAAATTATAAAGGTTTGACTTTGAACTCTCGCCAACAAACAACGAGTACCCATAATGATACAATATTTTACTCTCAAAATATTCAAGAATCCTAGATTTTGAATGTATAAACATATTTTCCCTCTGCCTGAATTGTACTTTTGGCCAAAAAAAATCGGCCCTGGCCCACAGTGCAGCGGTAGAATTAATATATTGATGAGACACTTTCTACTATTTCCAATAAAAACCACTACTAAGATGGGATCTTTAAAAACGTTTACAAGGAGAGACAAAGAGGGGAAGTCTCCCCATTAACCTCCTACCCTTGAACTTAAAATCCGAAATATGGGTTTCCTTAGGTAAAGACTAATTCACTAAATAAAGACTTTTTGTTGTTTTGAAAAAAGCTTGGTAAATCGTTCCTTTTACTAATGCTAGGAGCATAAATGGGAAAAAGTAACTTCTTAATAGTCTGTGCACACTCCTTAAGCTAGCAATCTGAAACTTTAAGTCGAAACATCTACTAAAAGAAATTAAATAATTTTATCAAGGGGTTTACTCTCTTTAGAAATCCATAAAAACAACAATAAGTGTGTTTGCGTACCCGAAAATTTGTACAAATTCGTACAAGTTTTTACTGGAAGGTGTTTGTTTACACAATTACTCAGTAAGGAGAGAGGAAAAATAGAGGGTAAAGTGACAGTTCAATACCAGAGAACTTACAAGTTTTTACTGGATGAATTTTTGCTAGTAAGAATTTGTAAGAAAAAAAAACATATGATTTAAAACATATGATTGAAGAAACAAAACATTTGTCTAAATAATTTTGAAATAATTTTTTGTAAAAATAAAAAATATTTAAATATAAGCTTATTTACGATGGAAGGAGTAAGTAAGTGATCATTTTATTAGGTTTTATTTATTAATCCAATAATTTGAATAGGTTTATTTCGCAATCAGCTATTTTAATAACTGTTGCCAATTTAGCTATTTTCTCGGCAAATCTAGCGATACTTCAATTCGTTTAGCGGGATAAAATACAATTTAGCTATTAGCGGGAAAACTAGCGATTTTTCTTTTTAAGACAGTCTTCACATTTTCTTAGCATTTTTTTACATTTATTTCCTTGGCAGAATTTTGGAATCATTATTATTCAGCGATTTATCGGTAAATTTTTATGGAAAACAAAAAAGTTCGAAAAATTTGGCGAAGTATCAATAATTTTTTAAGAAAGTTTTAAGAAGTTTGAAAAATATAGCTATTTTTGTGAAATTTTTCAACAGAACCTAAAAAGTTCGTGCAATTTAGGGATTTATCGCTATTTAATTTTTTTTATAATTTAGATATTTTCTAGTGATTTTTTAGTTTGATTTAGCGATATTTTTAGGGAAGAAGTTGGCAGCAGTATGTTACTAATTCTTACAATTTTTCTGTTTGCATATATTTTTAGATATTTTTCTTTTTGAGAGTAAATTTTGCCTTACTCTCTGTAAATTTGTTACTGAGTAATTTTTACTGGACTTTACTGGAAAAGTACCCAAACACACCTAATATTTAAACAATAAAAAAAAATAATCGTACTCTTACAAAAATCTGCGATGGAATGACACGTTCTTATATATTTCCGAAAAAGCATAATTTAAATTTTAGACAACCATGGCAACCCTGGAATCCATTTCGTTATAGACCGTTTTTTAAAAACGCAAAATCGGGTATATTTGTGCAGACATGGGGAATCATACTACCCTATTAAAAAAAAATTAATATGGGGCTTTATATGGTAATATATAACATAATGTGATCCATATAACATTTCATCCGAAAAATGGCCCGATATAATTGTGTCAGTTGGTTATCAAATTTTATCTAATTGTATCAGTTTAGATCTTAACTGATTAGATTGTATATTAAGCAGATGAAATTTTATCTGATTTTTGACCTGATACAATTTTATGGGTTTATGTCGCATGATATTAGTTTAGATCCAAATAGATACATCACTATACAAACTTATATAGTTATATCTGGATTTTGACCTGATGCAATTATGTCTGCTTTAAAACTTTGATACAATTATATAAGGCAAATATCGGATATAAATATATTTTATTTATATAAAATTGCACCAACTACGATCTAAACAGATACCATTAGATATAAACCGGTAAAATTGTATCAGGTCAAAAATTGGATATAATTTCATCTGGATAATGTATAATTTCATTAGTTAAGATCTAAACTAATACAATTATATAAAAACTGATAAACAACTGATACAATTATATCGGGCCATTTTTCGGATGAAAGAGTATATTTATACAGATATAACTTCATCGCATTTTATACGACTATATGTAACTGTTTTTACTCGGGTAGTTAAAATAAAAACGAAAATTTTTTCTTAAAGACGAATAAATTCCCTGACGCAGCTAGATTTTTAAATATCTGATTTGCTTAAAAACGGTAAGAGGGTAAATTAAAAAACTGAAAAAACAGCAAAAAAATTAATTTAGTTTTTAAAAATTTAATAGGTGAAAATTTTAAAATACCTCGACGTCAGGGACTTAATTTTTTGTTCGCTATAAAACAAAAATGACAAATAATAAAAATAGAAATTCGGTCTACCCGTTATATCTGCACAGTGGCAGCCGAATTTCAATATGTTGTTTCAAGAAAAAAACCATTTAAAGTTTAAATTAAAATTTAGTACGAAAAAACGGAAACGAAACTTTTAACAATGTCAGAGTAGAAATTAAACCTCTTTATATACTAATGAGTGCGCCATTAAAAAGTGTAACACATAAAAAGCTGTATAAAAGATGATTAAAATAAGTTAAAATTAGAAAAAACTACTTATTGATGAATTTATAATACAGAATGTAAGTTGGCATCATTACTGGTAGACCAAAAAATACTAATAGCCCGGTACCGTTTCTTCGTTTGGTCATGTTAAAAAAATTGTTTTTCATTTCGCGAAGTAAACGTTCATTAAATCAATGCTAAATTTTATTGGTGAATTATTATGAAACATTCCCTTTACTCTACGGATAAATTTTAAATTTTGTCTAATTCTAAATTCATAATTAATAAAATTCATATAACTTTCAATTCCTTAGTTTTCTTACGAAGAAAACTTTAACTTCAAAATTTGTTTACACCATTTTCAGTTTTATTTCAGAAAATTACAAATATATTTCAAAACTGTCCAAAAATGTTTTAAAATTATCCAAAAATTTTTTAAAATTGTCTAAATATATTTTAAAATTGTCCAAAAATGTGTTAAAATTATCCAAAAATGTTTTAAAATTTTCCAAAAATGTTTTAAAATTGTCCAAAAATGTTATAAAATTGTCCAAAAATCATCCAAAATTGTCCAAAAATGTTTCAGAATTATCCAAAAATTTTTCAAAATTGTCCAAATATTGTTTAAAATTGTCTAAAAACCTTTGATATTTGTCAAATTGCATTTCAAAATTGTCCAAAATGTATTTTAAAATTTTCAAAATGTATTTCCAAATTATACAAATATATTCTAAAATATTACAAATATATTTTAAAATATTTTATTTCATTTCTATTTAAAAATTTTAAATCTGTATTTCAAAATTGTCCAAATACATTTCAAATAATTCCATTTGTATATCAAAATTCTCCAAATGTATTTAAGAAAATCCCAAATGTATTTAAGAAAATTCAAAATGTACTTAAGAAAACTCTATTCTGGAATACAAGATAGTTTTTTTAAATACATTTGGAATTTTTTCAAATAAATTTTGAAATATTGAAATACAAATTGAATTATTTGAAATGCATTTGGACAAATTTGAAATACAGATTTAAAATTTTTAAATACAAATGAATAATTTTGAAATACATTTGGACAATTTTAAAATAAAAATGGAATTTTCTTAAATACAAATAAAATATTTTAAAATATATTTGTAATATTTTAGAATATATTTGTATAATTTTGAAATATATTTTGAAAATACTAAAATACATTTTGCACAATTTTGAAATGCAATTGGACAAATATCAAAGGTTTTTAGACAATTTTAAATAATATTTGGACAATTTTGAATGATTTTTGGATAATTTTAAAACATTTTTAGAAAATTTTAAAACATTTTTGGATAATTTTAAAATATTTTTGGACAGTTTTGAAATATATTTGGAATTTTCTGTAATAAAACTGAAAATGGTGTAGTACCATTTTTGATAAAAAAAACCGTTTTCTATATATTTCAAAATTTCCTCTATATAATTGAATACCAAAGACTATGTAATAACAAAAACAAGCGTGCATGCAGTTGCATGATGTTGTGAAGGCAACACACCATGCCAACAACAAAGTTTTGTAGTAGTACAAAACATTGCTCTATACATAAACAACAACAAAATAAAAATGTTGACGAGCTGAAGGAATGATGATGAAGTTAATGTTGTTGCTAAAGGATCTACTAGTAGAGCTAAAGTTGCAGAAATCGTAGTATGGCAGATACTGACAACAACAGCAACAATGTCATGAATAACAACGATTTATAACAAACAAGGACTCTCTTGGAGAGTATGCCAACGTCATACACACACACGCACACTTTTTCATATATTCCATATGGAAAAGTGTTTTGTGATATAGAAATGAAAAAAAAAAAATTCGCTTTGTATAGAAACACATTGAAAAAAGGCGAAAAAATGTTGATGGTGGGATACAAAACAACAACAACTACACTCAAAATAATATGTCTGTTGGCTCAACAGAAAAATTTATAAAATCTACCAAAATGTATTACTTTTTTGGCTCGTTCGCTCCGGCTTTGGCATATTGTAAAAAACGAGCGAGCCAAAAAATTTGGCTTGCTCATTCGAAAAACAATTTAACGGACTCATTTAAAAAAATTATCGAGTTGGAATTTCTGGCTCGCTAATTTGAAAAAGCTGAAGGTTGGCCTACAGTTTGGCTACTACGGCATGTTTTAAAATATTTAGAAATTAAAACATATAGATACATACTGATTTTACTTTTCAAATTTATTTTTATCGGGCTAAATAATAATTGCATCAATGGAATTAAATGTGCTAAAGTTCCAAAATTTATTTAACAAATTGTGAAAAATCATTTGTTGTAGGCATGTCCCTATCCGGATTTCATTCTCTATTGATTTAAAGCGATTTCATGAACGGGGCCTATACAAGGATCTGTCCAACACATAAAAAATTATTGCCAATAAAATTTCAATTAAAATTTTCTTTGATTTCAAATTAATTTTGAATTAAAAGTTTAATCATATCAATTAAAATTTTGGCAAAACTGCAGTTTATGGGGTATCGGCAAAAAAAAAAAATATGACCCCCTCTGTGAGTACCCACATGTAAGTGTGGGTACTCAAATTAAAGGAAATTGTCTCACGATTCCAAAAATTTTATTTTTTTATATCCATAAAACGTAGCATTAACTAGAGCCATTTTTTGACCAGTAGAGGGGGTCCTATGTTTCAATATTTGACAAATCGGGATTTGAAATTCTCTTCCCGAAATTTGATCCGCTTCCAGCAATATGGCCAACATTGTGGCCATATTTCCGGTATAGCAATGGCAGCTCTGGGTCCAAACCATAGGCAAAATCCAGCAAACGTTTTTAAAACCGGTTACCTCTGAATCTATTCTAGAACAGTTTCTTTTACCACTTGTTTCATGGAACAGCTTCTAGAACTGATTCCTGAAGTCAAACTGTAAGATTTCATTTTCGCAAAACCATAAAACTAGTTCTAAAGCAACCTGTTATAGCTTGGAGGAAAAGAACCTGTTGCTAATATGTCAAACTCCATAAAAGGACTTGTTGTAGAACATAAATTAGAACTGTAGCTAATGCAGTATAAAGTGTTCAGTAGACCGTACCACAAAAAAAAAGTTCGCCGTGCACAGTCGAATCTAAATTATATTTGCAAGGAGCTTTCGAAAAAAGAAAAATTTTTCCCGAACGTAGGGGTCGCCTTTTTAAATTTTTCGTTATATTTTTGGCATTTAAAGTCGGATTTTTTTAGCGCCCTATGCTCCAGTGGGAGTTAGGGGAATATATATATATATATAAAGTCGGGTTTTTAAGCATGATACATCGATGTTTTTCTCTCGAGGGAACCAATGTTTTGCTTTAAGGGCCATTGACCTCAAGCAGAGCTTTGAAGAATTAATTCCTTAATTCAATTTTTCAATTCTGAATTAAAAATTCGATGAATTAATTCACTAAGCACCATATATTGAATGGAATTAATTCATATTTGCTTTCGTTCGATTTATTTTGTTACGAATTAATTCAATTGCAATAGTTCTTTTTATTAAATCAAATGAATTAATTCACTGGTGAACACGTTCAATTTTATAAATCGAACGGAAAAAAAGTGAATTAATTCCTTACTGAATTAATTCACTACTGAATTCGTTCAATTTCATTTTCGTTCAGTGAATTACAAATAATTAAATTACGTTCAGTGAATTAAAAAAAAAAAAAATAAGTTCACTGAATTAAAAGCCTGTTTTCTGCCGTTTAGTAGAAGAAAACAATAATGTACAAATAAAATTTTTAAATAAGCAATTTTACAGAGTGTGCTAGTAAAAATGAACAAATTAGAAACAGGATGATGTTTATGAACCGACATGATTCAAAAATAAAGCCTTTTACTATTAAAAATAAAAACTTTACAGATATAGATAAATTAGTTTGAAAAATTAATAGTTATATTTTTTCCAAATTTATCTATATCGGTAAAGTTTTAATTATTAATAGTAAAAGGCTTTATTTTTGAATCATGTAGGTTGATAAACAGCATTCGGTTTCTAATTTGTTCATTTTTACTAGCACACGCTGTAAAATTGCTTATTTAAAAATTTTATTTTTACATTATTGTTTTCTTCTACTGAACGGCAGAAAACAGGCTTTGAATTCAGTGAACTTATTTTTTTTTTTTTTCAATTCAGTGAACTTATTAGTTTTTTTTTTTTAATTCACTGAACGTAATTTTATTTTTTTTAATTCACTGAACGAAAATGAAATTGAACGAATTCAGTAGTGAATTAATTCAGTAAGGAATTAATTCACTTTTTTCCGTTCGATTTATAAAATTTAACGCATTCACCGGTGAATTAATTCATTTGATTTAGTAAAAAGAACTATTGCAATTGAATTAATTCTTTGAATTTGTTGTTTGATGAACGCATTCAGTTGAACGAATTCAGTGAATTACTTAAGAAAAGGAATTCATTCAATTGTAGAGAAAATTGAATTCGATTGGTAGTGAATTCATTCAAAAAGGAATTAATTCTTCAAAGCTCTGACCTCAAGTAACCCATTATAGTATTTGCCTACCAGATCTCAGTTCCTACAACCCTAATGTACACCCTAATGTCAAAAACCTCTCAAAAAATCATTAAACTTTTGCTAAGGAAGTTCTATGATAATTCCAGCAGAATTTTTTTATTTTTTTTTTTTTTTTTGTTGCCGAACGTAGGGTTGTTTTTTTAATTTTTTTCATTGGATTTTCCATTTATAGCAAAAAGGAAAAAAATCGATATAACAAAAAATTAAAATATGCAACCCCTAAATTCGGCAAAACAAAAATAAATCTTCGAAATTGCTTTGCAAAAATACTTCATATTCGAAGGTGCACCGCGCACCTTTTTCTTGCCTGTAAGGTGGTACGGTCTAGTGGTCAGCAACCAGATTCTAAAGTATTGAAGTTTGGAACCACCTACACTTTGGTTACCTGTGGGAAAATTTCAAAAAAAATCATCGGTCCAGTAAGGTGTTGTTTTTTCAAACGCCTCATATAGACCAAATGCAATTAATATTGTAATTAATATGCATACTTATTAATTTTAAATAAGTCGGTTTGAGCTCAAGAAGAAGTATAAACATTTTTTCAAAGTTATAAGCACATTATTAATTTGCAAATCAGACTAGATCTAGTTTCTGCCTTTTTTTCATGGTCATGCTTCAGCAGTGATTTTGCATTAAATTATATTATTGTTTATATTTTATTGTCAGATTGTCTCTATATGATAATTGGAATCGAACTCCCACATTACAAACGTAACTATACTAGAGTTCAACAGCTTAGCCATCTCACCCACGTAAGGCCTTGCTCATAATGTGGCTAATTCATAGTTATCTTTCCTATTCAAATTTCTGTTATTGTTTTTTTTTTACTCTCAGAAGTGATCAAACAGACATACAAACATTCTACTTTAGATTTTTATATTTATCTTCTTATCTCCTCCTTGTCACCTTTTCGCAAATGTTGCCACACTGACGTATGGTTTTTATGTTCAAGTGCAGGAAATTTGTGTATATCGGAGACGGACTGCCAGCAGGGCATTTTTTTTTTATTTTTCCAGTAAAGTGTTGTTTTTTCAAACGTGTCATATAGACCAAATGCAATTAATATTTTAATATCGGTGTTATTTAGAATCGAAAGTAGAAGGGATTACAAAGGAAAAGTAGCTGTTCTACAACCGATTGAGTGGAACAGAAAATTTGCCTGGGAAGTTTTTTTTTTAGAGAACCCTAGCAAAATATACTGTTCCGAACAATCGGAATATACTTTATATATAAGATCCGTGGAACGGATACCTTAACTAGTTCCATGGAATCGGTTCTAGTTGAACCAGCTGCAGAATTTGTGTGCTTGGCAACCAATTGAAAAGTTTTTTCCTGAGATCTTAATATGTAGAAATGAAATTGAATTATGGAGATGTTCCCATGAACTAGTTCCATGAAATCGGTCCTAGTTGAACATTATAGAGATAGGAAATCAAAACTTACACTACTCACTGGTAGAGGGCGCTGTAATTTAGTATTACCTGAGCAACTATTTAGGATCAGTTTAGTATCAGCTGAGCCTATATTTAAGAACTCAAAAACTGCTGAAAACTGCTCAAAATAACGAAAAAACAAGCGTGGAATATATTCAAATAATAAAATTTGATATATCCGTTTGTTTGTTTTTTTCTTTGTTGTTTGTTATTATTTAAATTTAAATAAAAAAAAAAGAAAATTGTCAATTTTTTTAACAAAGTGCCATCTAGTGATAACGATGTTTTTATAATTTATTTTTTTGGTGATGCCATACCCCTGAGTTGAACCAGCTGTAGAATTTGTGTGCTTGGCAATGAATTGTAAAATTTTTTTCTGGAACCTTAATATGTAGAAATTAATTTGAATTACAGAGATGTTCCAACAAAACACATCCTTCACCCCCTAAATATCAGAATGGGCCGCTAAAAAAATTAATTTAATTAATTTTCTCTACTAAATCCCATGTCCAAATTTCATCAAAATCGGTGGGGCAGTTTAAAACAGCCTTTAAAATAATTGTTTAAAAATTAGTTAAATCGATTTGAAATTCTCTTTTTTTAAACTGTCTTATTATTTTAAGTGTACATAATGTTGTGATGATTTTTCTAGGATATTGTTGTTGTTGCTGTTGCAATGTTAGTGGAATTTTTCGCTTTTTTGTTTTTGTTTCTGTGGTAGATGTAGCAGTAGTTGTTTTTGTTGTATTTTATTTATTCTTGTGTGTATACATACTGAAAAAAAATATTTGTGTGGCTGTATCAGTATCTGTGTGTTTGTGTATGTGTTTGGAGCAAAATAAAATACAAAAAAGCAAAAAAACGTGAGATTCACAAAATTTTTTTTTGGATTTTTTGTAAGCTCCACCTACTTTAACTGCCAGCGGATTGGTTTAAAATATAGAAGTTTGAGTTCTAACGTGGGGGAAAATTTCCCAACTCCCCACCAAATTTGCGTTATTGGGGATTATTCAGAGGGGGGATTTGTGGGGAAAAAAGTCTAGAAATTATTATAACAAAAAAAAGAGAAATTAAAATATTTATTTTGTTAAAATTAGTGATGATGAAGGGGGGACAAGTAAAGTTTTAAGCGGCAGTGGTAAAAATAAAGATTTGAAAAAAAAACAATTTTCAAAGAGTACATGTTAAAAATTATGATTGTGTGTTAGTAAAAGTTTTCAGCATCAATATTGCTGGCAGCGAGAAAAACTGATGTTAGTACGTTTGTATGGGAATATGAATCTGAGGCTTTCCATGCCAACTGTCCACTTATGTTATCAATGTCAAACTTACAGGATTTACAGCGTGACTAATATTGACAAATTTGGGATTTTTTTTTAACTAGTTCGGAATGTTTAGTGTTGCAGACAACTCAATTTATCTAAAAATAGGCCATAATCTTCTTATTGAATTTATTTCTTAAAAGGATTCACACATTTTTCTTTCGACCCAAAAAGTTTCAACGTGTTACTCAACATCGTTTTCGGATAAAATATTTGTTGAATTTTGGCTATCACAAATATTCAATAAAATTTCAAATATTTGTTCTATAAGCAGTTAGAGCATCTGTACGTATGTTTATTATATGAATTATAATACGTATATCCCTTAATATAAGCAAAGCGAACAATATTCAAATTCAGCACTGTTTCTCAATATTTTAAAAGAATTTAATTTCTATCAAATTACTCATATAACTACCTTTACTGAGGTAGTAAAATTTCCAGCATTTCCTAAATTCCATTAACTTATAATAAAAATCCTAAAATGGTCAATATTTAAGCACGCCTACTTCGTCGACTTTTTAAAAATTTAATAAATTATTTTATATTTGATTCGTGTCGCATAGGTTAATAAACACTTAAAGATTGTCCCCAGGTGGAAATGTCATATAGACGTCTTCATGACGGCTTAGCGATATGTAGCTATCATTTCTGTCTTACAGATCCGCTTCCATATAAAATAACTTTAGACACCTGCTAACATTTTTATACAAATGAAAAATGTTGTCAAGACAAATCCATAGGAGGTTAACGTAATAAATAAATGGAAAGTCGTCCCTGAATTTTGCAGCACAAGCCACTAAGTTGTTTCACCACCTAATGTATTAAATACGGCTATAAAAAATCTTAGCATTTTTCTTATTCTCCTTACTTCTAATACCCAGTTATTTTTTTATTCTATCTTTTGCTTTTAATTTTCGTCTATCAAAAATTCAAAGTTTTTTAATTGGTATCACACTCACCAAGATTAAAACCCGAAGCCATATGTTTGGTAGTTTATCGCCTTACCCGTTCATTTAAACCATAATAATACAAAGAGTTTTATAAAGTTCCCTATATTCCAGTTTTAAAATTCAAATCTTTAATTTTTATTTGAATCTTCCTACACAGAAAAAAGTATCACAAAATTTTAAGTAATTAAAAAAAATTGTTGGCTTTTTACTTAGATATCTAACAATTTTTTTATTAAATGTTTGTAAATTGTATCAAAAATATCAAAAAATAGCCTTAGAATTTTTTGAAACAAAAAAAAAACAGCATTTATTTTTTGTTTTCAATTGCTCAAATGTTTGTAAATTGTAACAAAAATTTCAAAAAAGTATTTTTTTTTTGTCAATACGACAACATAAAGCGAATAATTGTTTTAATATAACAAACTCGTTGTTGAATTTTATTTTTTTATTTTTAACAAATACAAACAAGTTACAAAAAAAAATTATTGTATTTACAAAACACATTGTTAAAAAAAAATTGATTTTATTTTTAACAAATTACAAAAAAGTTACAAAAAGGGATTTGTATATACAATTTCCATTGTTGGTGCCTTTTTAAAAAATTTTTTGTTTGTTTATGCAAAAAAGGTGTTTAACATTACAAACAGAATTTTGTAAATTTTTTCTGTGTATAATCAAATTCAAATTATATTAATTTTATTTTAATGTTGTTCTTTTCAAATTTTAGTTTTTTTTTAATCCAAATAAGAACATACAAATTTTAAATCGATTTTGGCGTAAAAGTCTAGGCGCTCATAGACTTATACGATAAGTTTTTAGTTTTGAGGTTCGCGGTTTGAATCACAGTCTCAACAAAAATATTTGTGCATTAAAAGAATTAAATGTGCTAAAATCCCAAACATATTTAACAAATTGTGAAAAATAATCCGTTGTAGGCATGTCCCTATCCGCTGCCTAAGGAAATCGTCAGTGGACGACGTTTTTGGAATTTCTGGAAATATTTGTTAAGTTAAATTACAAACTCAATGAGAATTTCTTGTTCTCGTCTAGGAGCGTTATTAAACATTTAAAATATCAAAGGAAAAGCAAAAACAACAACAACAAAAAAAATTTTTTTTTTAATTAATTTTTATTATTATTATTTTTTTTTTGTAGATTTATTGCAATTTAGAAACTTAGACATCGCGAATTAAGAAAAAATTCTTGATGAGAAATAGGCAGTTTGTCGGAGTCATTTAAAAAAAAAAGTAGAAAAATGCAGACATGTCTGTAAGACGACTTTGGCAAAAGTTTGCACATGTTGACTTGTCACCTAAACGGCGCTGCTGACATTGTCTTTAAGACACATTTTTCCAGCTGGGTTATTACAACCGATACAGGCAAGCGTATGTCTGTATCGGGGCAGTTCAGTATGAAAAGCATCATATTTCTGTATAAGTTTGGGCTTTTATCTTGACACCCTACGGTTGAGATTGTACAATTATCATAAAGGTTGAGCGATTATAAGCCATAGTTTATTTTTAAATATATTAGTATTTGTTGAGCCATATCAAAAACTTTCGAAAAACAAAATGCTAGATAAAATTATATATTATTATATGCAACTTCACATATATCCATATTAACCCATATTAAACTAGATATTTTTGTACAATATTATATTAAATATGATGTGATTGCATACAAGCGTTTTTACTCGGGTACTTTTTAACCTTTTTTCAGATGACGTTGTATATGGATTACATGAAATTATATATTCCCTATCCATATTAATTTTTTTAAAAGAGTGACCTTTATGATTTTATACCAGATATCCCAAAAATGGTGGATCTGTTTAATATAGTATTATATAATTATATTTAATTTGATATAATCTTATAAAACTATACTTGGTGTCATATACGTGATAATACTCACTAAGACATAATTGCATAAAATCATAAATCATCAAAATATTCAAAATATTTCTATCCGGGTATTGTATAGTTGCATCATATCGTATTCTCGTCAATAAATTACACTATGCGACAGTCAAAATCGGGATGGGATGAAACCAACGGGAAATCGAGATATATCTTTTTTTTGACATAACTCGAGAACCACTAGTCCTGAACAGATTAAAGGAATTGTAATTTTTAATTTTTTTAAAATTGTTTGAGCAAAATCGGACTGGGGGTTCTCGAGTTATGTCAAAAAAAAAAGACCACCAAAGGTCAAATCGATATATCTCGATTCCTAGGGGTGACCCAGCGAAACGCCGGGACACGTATAACTTCTTTTTTACCGATATAACTTTCCCCGGTAGTTTGAACCCTTCCCGATCACTGACCCCTACCATTTGTCTCACAGTGTTATAGCGTACACAATAGGGCGGGTCGATTTAATAATCGCCCATGGCTCAGTGAAAATCGTATTCTAGGGATCAAAATAAGAAACTTTGCCGAAGGAACCATACCTCTAAAACGAATTCTACTACCCCCCAACTGTTGACTTTTGTCCCGTAGGGTCAAGTTTTGAAAAATCCCACTTTGACCCATTTAGAGTGCCCCAATCGAGTCCAAATGTATGACCGACCCCCACTAACTTTGGAGGGCCGATCCACCCATGGCAGTGGCACACCCCCTGGAACTCCCCTGGGGGGTTCCCCATACAAACATTTTAAAAAATCACCATTTTTGGCACTTTATTTTATTATTTTTTATTTATTTTATTTATTTTTATTGTTTTATTTATTTTTTCTCTTTAGAAATTTATTTAGTCAGAACATATGTAAATGAAAAAATTAATTTAACTTAGTAATAGAAAAGAAAAAAAAAAATTACTGTTTGAAGTCTTTTTTGCTTTCAAGTCTGGGCTCTCTAATGTCGTCACCATAACAGCCTCTACATTTTCCGGTATAACTCGTTTGGAAACGCTAGCTAGCAATTGAACGTGTCGTTTTGTTGCAGGTTGTAAAATAGGTTGTGCGGGTTTTTTAAGCCACCACAAGACACAGCTGCATGTCGTAAACTTACTTAAGCTAAATCGGTTACAGGTAGAATTGAGCATAAAATTATCATAAAGGATTTTCCAGAAGTAATAAAAGGCGCACTTGCTTAACAGAATTTGTGGTCAGATTAACGTTTAATTTACATGTAAGTACTTTATGGGCAGTTTTGACAACAAAATCGGTTACAGGTAGAATTGAGCATAAAATTATCATAAAGGATTTTCCAGAAGTAATAAAAGGCGCACTTGCTTAACAGAATTTGTAGTCAGATTAACGTTTAATTTACATGTAAGTACTTTATGGGCAGTTTTGACAACAAAATCGGTTACAGGTAGAATTGAGCATAAAATTATCATAAAGGATTTTCCAGAAGTAATAAAAGGCGCACTTGCTTAACAGAATTTGTAGTCAGATTAACGTTTAATTTACATGTAAGTACTTTATGGGCAGTTTTGACAACAAAATCGGTTACAGGTAGAATTGAAATTACCATTTCATTCTTATTACCTCGTCTCCTAGACCATATATAACGCAACAGTTTTTGTGAATGCATTAAGTCGTTGTGAAGAACTCGAAGTGTGAAGTGCTAATTTGAGATAAAAAAATATTTAAAAAAAAATCATTCCAAATCAAGAAGTTTACAATGAATCCACCATCCTCTACACCGCAAGATGAAGCAATAACAACATCAACAACTATCGAAAACCCAATGAGTCATATACCCAGGCATGATGTTACTGTTTTTGGTGTGTCTACTGATTTGACTGATCTTAATTTACCAACCCATCTGGATATCTTGAGATATTATTTTTACTTGAGCGAACAAAAAAAGTTGTCCTATAAAGCATTCACTATTCAAGTACAAGATAAGTTGATTGGAATTTGGGAAAAACTTGGTATGGAAATAATGCTGAAAAAAAGTGTATGTAATAAATTGAATAGATTGCTTGACAAATATCAAGAGCAAATCAAGAGAAGAAACAAACCCCAACAATTTACAGAGTATGTAAAATCTCTGGAAACAATTTTTTTCATTGGAACATGTAAATGCGATTTGAAGGCATTTACTAAGTTAAATTAATTTTTTCGTTTACATATGTTCTGACTAAATATATTTCTAAGGAGAAAAAATAAATAAAATAATAAAAATAAATAAAATAAATAAAAAATAATAAAATAAAGTGCCAAAAATGGTGATTTTTTAAAATGTTTGTATGGGGAACCCCCCAGGGGAGTTCCAGGGGGTGTGCCACTGACATGGGTGGATCGGCCCTCCAAAGTTAGGGGGGGTCGGTCATACATTTGGACTCGATTGGGGCACTCTAAATGGGTCGAAGTGTGATTTTTCAAAACTTGACCCTACGGGACAAAAGTTAACAGTTGGGGGGTAGTAGAATTCGTTTTAGAGGTATGGTTCCTTCGGCAAAGTTTCTTATTTTGATCCCTAGAATACGATTTTCCCTGAGCCAGGGGCGACCCCACAAATCGACCCGACCTAGTATTCATATATTATAATATCTTTCAAATATTTCCCGAAATTTTATTATGTATAACCATATAAAATCATATACCAAAAAATGTGTTAATGTTAATGATACACATACATAACTATATATAATCAGATATGGTTGATCCCATAAATTGAAGTTTAATATACAATAAGATATAACTAGGGTTTATGTCCCGGGAATCCCCGGGAATCCCGCCCTTTTTTCAATCCCGCAATCCCGGGAATTTCCTGCGGGATTTCCCGGGATTTTTTGTATTCTTTTATAGAAGTTCTAGCTACTATATATTGCAATTTCGGAAGCTTTATTTAAATATAAAGCACTGATTTTTTTGAAATTAATTTAAATAAAAATATTTAAAATAAAAAATACGATTTAAAATTTAATAAACTGAATTAGTACAATATAAAAAAAAGATTATTTAGGCCAAATTGTTTTTGAATGTCAGCTGAATTTAGTTTAGTTACCAATAAAAAATACTCGTACTTCGGGAAAAAAATGGTTTCTTTAAAACGATGATCTTTGTTCAAGTAAAGCAATATATACAACATTTCAACATCATTATTTCAGTTCCAAATATCTCCAAAAAGCCTGTCCATTAAAATTTAAAAAATTAGTAATATTTTCATATTTTCAGCTGATATAAAGAATTTGAATGTTTTTTACTTCGAATAATTTCATTTAAATTTCAATTGCCACTCATTTATTTTAATTATATTTTTTAAAAATTATTTATTTTTCAAATAATGCATCAGATGCTTTTTCAAATTATTTTGGATTTTTTATATGTTAATTTAAAATGCAACTATGAAAATTAAATAACCCAGCAAAGAAAAATGATCATTAATGACTCAGAAATTAGCTCCAAAAACAAACATTTTTCCACTTTTTGCTATGAGCCATTTAAGAATCTTATTTATGAGCGCTCCGAAATTGCTGGCTGGGAATTTATTTTTAAAAATTTATAAACCAATTAAAGTTAAAAGATTATTTAATAATATTTTATTTTCTATTTTTAAAAAAAGATTTAAGCCAATTTGCCTAAAAATTTGTGTGAAAAATAATCCCTTTTAAACTTTTTTATAAAAATAATTCGAGACAAATTCTTCTGAAAATCTCCATAGAAACAAAATATCTAGAAATAGAAATTTTTGGATTCCATACTTAAGAAATGTTTAAGCAAAAAAACGATCTTAGTTCTGACTATAAAACTGGTCCGACACAAGTTTGCACCAATGAACTATTCGAATATGTCCTAAAAGAAGGGATGAAAATAAAATACCCTTTCACTTTGTCTATATTAATTCGTTTAACCATTTAAAACGCTAATTAATATTCAGTTATTTCTAACAGTTTTTTAAAATTAAGACGGCCTTCCATATAAATATATTACCTCAATATTAATTCGCGATTTAAACTGTTAGACGAATTGATCTAGAAAAAGTGGAAGACATGGATATTTTATATTTAGCCCTGCTTTCAGAATATATTAGTAGATTTTCTCATAGGTACAACCAACAAATGAACTTTGTCGGACGGTGTTGTAATAGAAATCGAGTTTTTTCAATACAACATATGTCGGATTTATTTATTTTTGAATGAGCGGGAATTCCCGGGATCCCGGGAAATCTGAAGTTATCGGCAAAAAACTTTTTTTTCAACTTCACGGACCAAAATATTTTTAACTAAATCACTTTTGAACCGATTTTCAATTTTCGAACTGTTTCAGAAAGATGAATAGTTAGCCTTTCCATATACATATATATACATGTTTATATTTTTAACAAACCCATGTAAAAGTATTATCCAAAACATTTCAAATTAAAATTTTTTTTTAATTTTTTCAACTTTGGCGCCTTTATTTTCTAATACTTTATTTTAAAACATATTTTTTTTATTATTTTTATTAGAAAGTGCGTTTACTACTGAGTAAAACAAGTCCATGTTTGTTAGAAACTTTGAGTTCTGTGTCTGTTTGCAAGATAACTAACTTAAATATATTTTTAAGTTTTAAATTGCATTAGTTTTGGTTACATTTTGAAAATGCGTTTGTTTTGTCTTCAATTCAACAGGTGTTTTCGTTGGTCCTGATATAATGAAACTTATGCAAAATGTTGAATTCGATCTTATGCTCTCCCCAAACGAACTGACTACATGGAAAATTCCGATCTTTGTCTGATCAAACATACACCAAGACCATGCTAGAAGAATTCGAAAAATTAGAGGTTCACATGTCAACGAAAATCCACTTTTTGAACTCACATATGGACCTCTTTGAAAATCTATCATCAAAATCAGTTGTCAACGGAATCTGATGAACATGGCAATTTGACTGGTTTTTACTATTTGTGTTAAGTTTTGAGCTTTGGTGTGTTCTGGCATATATAGTGAAATTTTATGGCCATCATTTTTGTAGAACATTTTATCCCCGCCCTCCAACTTTTTAGGGATGATTTTTACGATTTGTTAGAATACAGCCAAAAATTACCGTTATGTAGGGGAGTTAGAGGATTAATATGTTACACAAAAATATTTGCCTTAATATTTTCTACAAAGTTGCTGAACATACCCTATACCTCAGATGTAAAGAACAGATAGTTTCATATGCAGATATGCTGCCCGAATAATCCAAAGGGGGGGAAACTCTAACCCCCCTAAAATAAAATTCCAATATGATCTTTCAAAACGCCAACATATGCATATTTTTTTGGTCTCCTCTACCAGAATCCATTATCAGAACATCGTAATTTTGGAAAAAGTTTGAAATTGTTGTACAGTGTTACCTGTGCTAGCCCGTTAAGCCAGAAATCTGAAACTTATTGAAATTTTTGTTATTTTTAAGGTAGATTTAGTTGAATGCAAATAGCAGTCTATCCTACTAAATCAGCGGAAATATTTGCTAAGAAAATTGTAAACTGCTATTTTAGAAAGGCTCGATTTTTAGATGCATTAAAAGAAAAATGGAAAAAAAAATTTCGAAAATTTAAAATTTCTTTCTGCAACTAATTATTTAGAAAAATTTTTTTCTGATTAACAGGTTAATTTGTTATTTTCTATTAATATAAATTTAACTCTAATAACTAAAATTCTTTATATTTAACAGTTTTATTTTTGATGTTCCTAACTATCTTACTAATATACATATAGCAAAAATAATCCGCTAATTTTCATCATTTTTGCAATTTTTTCTTCCAAATTTAATCCGACATTTAAAACTACCGATAAATAAGTATCGGGCTTTTAAGCTATATACTGATAAAGTGGTAGAAGAAACCGATGCAGTGAACTTTCCAACAGAATTTTTTAATTCACTTGAATTGCCAGGTCTATATCCACATAAACTGGAATAGAATACAATATTTTCGCTTATAATATACGGTGTACCAGTATGAAGTGAGCGTCAAGATACAAATGTCACCATAGGGAACATTTATTGTGAACGAGCCTTAAATTTTTTTGTTGGCAATGACATCTGTCAAACATATTCAGTATACATCAAATCAGTGAACATACAACATCATATTTTTTCATCGTGTTAAAGATGATGAATTTTGTACCAGAAAATGATGATTTGCGGAAAGCATTAATTTTTTGTTTTCATTTGAAGAAAAGTGCTGCAGAGTCGCATCGAATGCTTGTCGAGTCATTGGTGATCATGCTCTATCAGAAGCAATATGCAAAAGATGGTTTCGATGGTTAAGAGATAACGATTTTGATGTAAGAAATAAAGAACGTGAAAGACCACCAAAAAAGTTTGAAGACGCCAAGAGCTCCTAAAACCTGGTGAAACTATTAATACAGGTCGCTACCATGCATTACTTTTCCATTAAAAATTAGTATTTTATTTTTATACCGGTACACCTGGTACATATGTATGTTATATGTAGAGTATCACGCAAGTCGTTTTTTATCTATAACACTATTCCCACTTTGTTTTCATTTAACATGTGGAAAGATGTTCTACGACTTCTGTAGGTTTTCTAAAGCTGCCTACACACTAGGGAACATACTTAAAAAAAGAGAGCATTTTTTGTGAATGTGTGAGTGCGTTTGTGTGTGTGTGAGTGTTGAGAGCGTGCATTTCGTGTTTACAAAATTTTTTGATATTTTTTGTTCCCTCAACCATGTTCCCTAGTGTGTAGGCAGCTTAAAAGGTTCGTTAGGAAGTATTGAAAAACAAAAACGAAGTTTAAAAATTATGCACACATCATCATTAAAATCACCAACAGCATAATCACAGGTTTTTGTTACAAAAAAAAAAAAAAAGCTATAGAGAGCATGTGTCTATTAGAGTAGGTATATGTATTTAGTAGAGTGTATTTCATAATGATTATGATTTTTAGTATGGCAACGAAAAACCATCACAACTACTATTAACTAAAATATTTTATATATAGACGCGTCTGTGGTTTGGGATTATGGAAAAAAAGAAATTAAACACATAATGACTCTTGGGTTTTTGTGTTTTTTCCAGCATCACCATCATCATCAACATCATTATTGGTATAGTGACCAGTTCAGAAACCTTTCTGTATATGCATTTCTGACCACATTTTCAAACATAATTATTTTATATGTTTATTGTATTAACAAAAAATTACAAAAAAACGCCTTTTTGTGGTAACACCATTTGCGACCCTTTTTTCTGCTCCTCATTGCCCAACTTAACCTAACTATATTTGTTAGTTGGGTTATTTTATTTGCCCTTTTTTCAATTCATTTCCTCTTGGATAATATAAAGGATGATGATACGCACTATGGCGTCATTTATTTGTATTAACGTTACCACATAAAAATGGTCAATGTTTACTTAAAATATACATATATTGTAATTTTTTTTTTTGTAATACTATTTTGTTATTTTAGTTTAAATTAAATTTGCTAAATATAATATATAATTTCCTGTTATAGGTATATCCCATGCGCGGTTCCAGCAATTAATATAAGGGGAAAAATCATACGCCACCGTAGACAAATACATTGAGTTGGACACTGAGGCGTATGATTTTTGCCCTTATATTAATTGCTGGAACCGCGTATGTTATATCCAGACATAATATTAAAATATACATAAGGGATTTAAGGTTTAATTAAATTTACGAAATGTTTCGAGATGTTAACTATAGCGTCGAAGAAATTAGTTACCCCCCTTCCTATTTTTAACTGAATTAATATTTTTGCATTGAATTCTCTGAGCTAATTTAAAGAACGAAATGAATTTGTTTTTTTTTTTTTTTTAATTCGATTAACTAAATTCCCTACTAAAATTTTGTAAACTCATTTACGATAGAATTATTTTCAGTCTAGCAACTTTTGGTCAAGAAATTCATTCGCTGGAAAAAATTCATTCCCTACTAAATGAACTTTTCTCGAATTCATTCAATTGTGCTTTTAATTTCCCGAAGAAATTAAGATTTTCACTTTCAGCCGATTAATCTGCTCGGCGCAGATCTCTGCTAAGACTTCTCTTTAAAACAAGTAAACAGAAACGTTACGGTAAGCAGAGACTATTGGAGCCTTAAATATGTAGTCAGGGATGATAAATGGGATTTTTAAAAAATAGTACTTTTTTCATTTAATTTTTGTTTTAGCAATATACATTAACAAATAAAAACTCATAAAAAATAAAGAGTTCTGTTATATCAAACTCATACGGCAATAGAAAAACGTAAAAATTTTAGTTAAAACTACTAAAAATTAGTAAAAATTACCTTGCATGGTAAAAAATGCAATCAGATGACTTGTAAAATATTAGTAAGATAAAAACAGCAAAAACAAAACTATTAAATACGTATACATAATTTTAGTTATATTTAAATAAATTTTAGTTAATAGAAAATAACGACTTAACCTGCCAAAATCAGAAATAAATAATAATTAGTAGACTAAAAATCACAAAAAATTTAAAATCTGGAAAGTTTTTTTTTAATTTTTTTTAATAAGAATAAAAATCTAGTCTTGTGAAATCTGCAGTTTATTATTTTTAGCAACCAGTTCCGTTGATTTTAGTCTACTAATATTAATATTTTCTGCAGATTTTACAGTATAATTTGTTATTTTCAATGAACTAAAAGTAACTTAAATATAACTAAAATTTTGTAAATTTACCAATTTTATTTCTGTTGTTCTTATCTTACTAATATTTAGCAAAAAAATCTGATAATCTCAGCAGTTTCTTTTTTAAGTCTATTTTTTTGCTACTTATTTGGCTTTTTCTGCGATTTTAAAGGTATTTATGGGTCTATTCTACCTTGTGAATGTCAAAAGAATATTTTCGAATGAACAAATTGACTGAAAATCAAATCAAATGAATTTAATGATTGAATTGGGTGGATTAGGAATTCATTCGATTATTCGAAATAGGGTTTAGGTATATAATCATTCAGAATAAGAATCGAATGAGTGAATTGTATATGAGTTCTGATGGGGAAAAAGATTTTGCTACCCTACGGGGAAAGGGACCGGTCCCAGATGACACGCAGGATAGGTCCCAAGGGGACGGAGACAGGTCGTTGATCGGTCTTTTTGTTTGAAAGAGACATATCACTTTAACATGGCGTTGTCATTGGAAATGACCAATTGCCACAGTTTAGACACATTGTGGCAGTAAGGTGGTGTGTCTAAAAATAGCTTTTCAAATAAACTAATAAAAAATTAAGAATTAAAAATAATCTACTTGTCGTCGAAGCAGTGTTACCATATATTTTTTTAGAAAAACTGTAAAGGAAAACTGTTTCTTTATAGAAAAACTGTTTTTATAAAAAATTTTAAAAATCAGAAGAAATTCTGGGATTCCGAAGTATCTTCGGACTAAAATATTATCCCAAGGTCCCAATTTTCAAAATTGCCTAAATGGTAGGCATTTATAGTAATCGACTTTTTGCACAGCTTCCTAATTAAAGTTTTTTTTCAAGAATTTTGGTCTCCTAGGCCCGAATCTGAAGTTAAAAAAAGTTCATCGAATCCGAGATATGAACCTTTCCAATTTCAGCATTTTTTGATAAGACATTGTTTTAAAAATTTTTGTCAAAAAAATATAAATTTATAAATTATCCTTCATTTAGAAGTGATCTGAAAAGTTCGGCTAAAAATGTCCGTCGGATCTATGACGTGTCAGATATGGTTTAGCCAATTTTATTCCGTACTAATTTTTGATGAAATTATTTATACAAATTTTTAGTTTTTCCATTTATGTTTGGATTTATACCTAATTTTTTACAATATGAAAGTTTTATTTTAATTATTGGGTCATAGGCCTAATCACTTTCTAAGTGATTATTAATTCGTATTATAAAGTTTCCAGATTATTATGCATAAGCACTTTTACATTTTAGTTCTTAAATTTTAGTTAAAAAAATAATAAAAAAATTGTAAATGAAACAAATGTGCCGATTTAATATGAAAAAACTGGCAGTTGACTTGTTTTTTGAGTTGGCCATAATTAAATTAAAAAATCAATTAAAAATTAGAAAATGACCTCAAAACCTCTGATAATATAAATAAAAATTTAAAAAATTCCCCTTAAGTTAAAAAGAAAAGTTGAATGAAATACCAATTGTTAAAACTAAAACAGCTTTAACATTAAAAAAATGTTGAAAATACAAAACTTAAAATTTCTTAGCAAAACATTATAGAAATTTAAAATAAGAGCTAAAATAAGCAAATCGTGAAAAAATAAAGTTAAAAATAAATAAAAAAGTAAAATAAATAAAATATATTTTTAAAAATATGCCGCGAATTTTGTTTTTTATTTCGGTATCGGTCAAGTTTTTTTAAAAGCAACAGTGAAAATAACGGATCAGAAAATACTTAGAAAACTAATTCATTTTCTTTTGTTCATATTTGTTCTAATTTAGTAATATGCCTTCGGTTGACCGGTCACGGGATAGGTCCTTGGAGGGCAATTGACTTCTCATTCCCCGTAGGGTAGTTTCAAAAAACACAAAAATTTCTAGATTTTTTAATTCTCCTAATTTTCAATATTTTTTTGTATACGTATTTTTATTCAAAATGCGAAAGAACATTTCTTATGTATTTAACTTGTGTTTTCAATAGTAATATCTAATATTTCAAATATTTTCAACATAAGTATTTGTTATTTAAAACTCCGACATTTGATGTGTTCGCTATAAACATAATAATATCTATGAAAATTAAAAAAGCACAAAAAATTTAAAAATCGGAAAATATGTAAACAGTACTAAATTACTCAGCGGAGTACGATAGTACTTTTGAGGTTCCAATAGTACCACAAAAAGTACTATAGTACTAACTTTATCATCCCTGAATGTAGTTATTTTTAACTGTTGAAAAATAACTCATGGAATTCTCATTTGATTTGTAGTTTGTATATATAAGTAATTTTGTTTTGTAAAGCAAAATTTAAGTAATAAATTTCAAATTGAAAATATTTGTATTAACGAAAAAATATTGAAATTATTTTCGTTAATATTTATATTGAATTTGCATTGTTAAAATGTTCACTAGATTTCATTTTGAAATCCAATTCGAAATCTATATCGTTTACATTAGAAAATTTGACAGATGAATGGGATTTCGATCGGCCAACAACAATTTTTTTTTCTAAACAAACTAACCTTAAAAAATAACCAAAATTAAAAATTTTTATAAAAACCATTTTATTTAATGGCGGAACTCAAAAATCATTTATATTATGAAAGATACAATTTTATATTTGCTAAGAAATGTGTTTTATGGATGATTATTATTATAGTTGAAAGCAGGGATAATAAAGTTGGTACTATAGTACTTTTTATGGTACTATTAGAACCTCAAAAGTACTATGGTACTCATATCACTCATTTAGTACTATTTCCAAATTTTCATATTTTACTTTTTTTTTTTTAATTTTCATAATTTATTTTTTAATTTTTATACCAAATACTGCATTTAAAATGAACAAATCAACTATCGGAGTTTTAAATAAAAATGTGTGTAAAATGTGTAATAGTTAAATAAATCAAATGAGCTAAATTGATTAAGGTGCCTATTCCTGCTCGTGACTCGTTACGACTATCTTAAGATTATTGTTAAGACTGAGAGTCACAATTTTTCATACAAAACAACAACAAAATTAAAAAAATTAAAATTTTATTTGTTAATGTTATGACAACAACAAATACAATGGAAATACAGTCACAACTAAGAGTCACAGACTTTTCGTAGGAATAGACACGTAAACCCCTTTAAAATAATTTTCGCCTTCAAACGAAATTGAATACGACTTTTTGGGACTTCATTCAAATAAAATTCTGAATCAAACGTCAGCACAAAGTTATTGTATTCCATACCACATAGTCCATTGTATAATTCCATTGAAACTAGTTTAACAACTTCAAATATCGATATTTTGGTTTTTTTTTTAACTTGACACGTTGGTTTTCTAGATAAGTCTAACAGTTGTCTCGATAGCGAATAAATAGCAAAGAATAAAAAAACCAAGAAAAAGCAATAAAATATTCGTAATTAATCGAACTTTTCGGCCTTCAGAATGCTGTAAAAAAGAGCCGGGATGAACTAAGCTAAATGTGAGCCTGGGTTTTTCCTGGAATTATCACTACCCCATTAACGAATAAAATTATATAGGTCCCCTGAAAGAAATCGTCTAAAATCCCTTTGGTTTGGTTATACCATTAATATCAATACATTCAATATCAGATAGGACCTCTTCATGATTATTAGGTCAAAACATAGACCGATTTTAACCATTGTCAATAGCGTTACAAACTTATGTACCAAACTTCGTAACTTTATTTTTAAAAAAAGTGCGACCTGTAATTTGCTTACAAGGATCGTTCATTTTATATGGACAGACGAACTGACATCATAAGCACCAACTCGATACACTCATAGGGGTGGTTAGAATATAAAAAATATTTTTTGGTACTATGGAGGTCAAAAAGTACTATTTTTTAAGCTGGTTAGTACTATTTTGAAAATCCCATTTATCATCCCTGGTTGAAAGCCAATGTTTTGACAATGCCGGCGCCATCAACTGATTTTTCATAGTTTCTCTTCGTCGGATACAAAAACTAGCTGTTTATAACTTTAAACATTTCTTTCAATTAAAAATAACAGACTTTATTATGTTTGTTATTCCTTAATTTTTTTAAGTTATTAAAATTTATTATTTATTATTTTTGTATGACATAAACAGCTGCTAAATGTTGCCACTTTTTCTGCAAACTTCCCCACTTTTCTTCAAATATGGGAGAAAAATTGGATTTCAATTTGGATTTGGATGAGATTTCCCTGAAATCCAAAGTCAATTGGGGTTTTAATCAAATTTTTATTGGATTTCCGTCGAAATCTATCAAAATCCATTTTTAACTCGATTTCGATCATAGTGTAAATTCGCTATTACTTAATAAAAAATATATGAAATTGATTATTCAGATTTTATTTGGGAAAATTAAAATACTTATATATTTAAATGATTATACCTAATGAGAATTAAAAATTAAAAAGTAATATATTATAGAAAAATAGTTTGCTTGTTTACTTTAAAGTACAGTAATAGAAAAAAGTCTGTAAAAACCGTACGGGTTACTGAACTCTCATAAAAAAACAAAGTTCAGGGACCTGTCCTGGGATTTGTCTTGTGACATGTCACAAGGGGTCAATTTCCTCGTCCTATGACAACGCAATGTAAAAGTGACCACTCTATTTCATATAAAGGGGCCAGTTCGGTGACAGTCTGTTAAAATTTCCCGTAGGGAAGTTACTTAAAACTATCAAAATTTAGTTAAAATTAGCTCGCAGAGAAATTAACAGATTACTTTTGCTATATAACAGCAAAAATAGAACAGTAAAATATACAGATTTTTAGATATATTTGAGTAAAATTTTTTTATTAGAAAATAACGACTTAACCTGCTAAAATCAGCAAACAAGTTTGCTAAATTTGTAGCCGAAAAAATCAAAATTTTCGAAGATTTTTGAAATTTTTTTTTAATGCAAATAAAAATCGCCCCTTTTGAAAACAGATATTTATAATTTTTTTAGCAAATATTTCTGCTGATTTTCTACATTAAACTAAATTTAACTTAAAAAACGAGTAAAAAAGTTAAAGTCGGGCATGCCGACTATATAATACCCTACGCCAGTCTGATTTAAAGACAACTAATATTTGGATCCCAAATTTGTCAAAATTTTCTATAAAATCATAAAAGAAGAGAAAATCGAAAATATAGCTCATATGGGCGATAGGTCCAAATATGGACCGAGCCTATTTAGAATCAATAGGCTTTTGCCTTGGGAACATGTGAGTCAACGAACCAAATTTTATTGAAATATTTTCGTATTTGCGACCTGCAGCGCGTAAACAAGCCAATTTTGGGGGGTACACTTATATGGGCACTGGGTCTAAATATGGACCGATTGCAACTAAAATTAATAGGCTCCGTTCTTGGGCCGACATAGGTTTGTGTACCAAATTTCATCGAAATATCTTCGTATTTGCGGTACCCATATATGGGCACTAGGTCTAAACATGGACTGATTTGAACCAAAATGAATAGACGTCGTCCCTGGACCGACATAAGTCGGTGTACCAAATTTCATCAAAATATCTTAATATTTGCGACCTGTAGAGTGTTGACAAGAATGCATGGACAGACAGACGGACGGACAGACGGACATCGGTAAATCGAAATAAAAAAAATTCTGAGCCGATCGGTATACTATAAGGTGGGTCTCGGACCAATATTTTTTGGTGTTACAAACATCAGCACAAACTAATAATACCCTCTCTACGAAGTGGTGTAGGGTATAATAACAAAAATTTTGTAGCTATAACTGTTTGTTTTTGTTATTTATAGTCTACTAATATTAAGCAAATTTTTTTGCATATTTTACAGTACAATTTGTCATTTTCAATTAACTAAAAGTTAACTTAAATATAATTAAAATTCGCTTAGTTTTCGAGATATGCGACATTTTATGAAGTGGAAAATTTTTATTAAAAATTTCCGAGGATCGCGCCAAGGTACATTTTTACATAGAGATACCTCTTTCGCTGAGGTATTTTACGTTTAGGGGTAGTTGAAATTTTCAAAAATTTCGAGATAATGTCTGTCCATTTTAAAAAATCGGCAGGCAACGAAATAGCGCCATCTTTTAAACTTCGGACACATTGGTGGCGCCATACACCGGGTAATAACAGTAACATGAAAATATTATATTTTAACAATAAATTTTACGAATTTAGCGAATGGTTTCTTAAAACGAATGGTTTCTTAAAAATTAGTTTTAAATAATTTTGAAAATTAACACTCAAAATTAGTTAAAGTAGTGTTAAATGAAGATAACTAAAATCTTTGCTTAAATAAGTGTTTCAACTAAAAAGAAATATTTTATTAATATATGACCAGATATCGAACGAAGAGCTTTCATTTATCAATTATATGTATATTAGGGTTATGACTTTTTGATTTTTTTTCCAAATATAAAATTGTACATGCACTAGCCAAAAAGGCCATAAAAAATATTAAGAAACGCAATCTTATTTTTTCGCTGCTGTAAAAAAAGTTCCCGCGCCAAATGTGTTGAAATTTGGTCTAAATTTTTTTTATTTAACTAAAATATTTCTCCAAAATTTTAAACAAACGATGCGTATTAAAAACTATTTACGGTAAAAATTACGAAAGCTTTTTGGAGGGACTTTCGGATATATTTTTTATCGTTTACAATAATTCTTGTAATAATTTGTTAAAAATTTAAACAAAATCCCCGAGAAAAATATTATTTTTAGAAATTGCATTTGAACACGATTTTTATTATTAATTTAGTATTGCCTATCACGTGGTGAGATGTAAAATTTTTGTTAAAAATGAGTCATAACCCTAATGTACATACCCTCATTCAAATAAGTTTCTTATCAGGCGATTTGGGGAAGTTATTGCAAATTGTAGTTGCTTCCTAGTTGTGCCCCACTGGTGAAGGATCCCCGCTCTACCCTATGTAGTAAATAAGTATTCAAATAATTAAAATTAAATCAAATTCCCTATAAATCACGAAAAAAATTATTTAAAATATAAATTTCATTAAAAAGAGATTCACAATAGACTGCCAGGAAAAAAATTTAAATAAAAATAAAAAAACAAAATGGCGGCTTATTTTTCTCATTTTTTTATATGCTAGACTAAAACATGTCCTTTTTTGTTATTGTATAATTGCAGACACGCAGGCTTCTATAATATACAAATTACACACAAACATGTAGCAGAAAATCAACAACTCCATAAACAGGATAAAAGGATGACTTGTGGTGTTACAAAAAAAAAAGACAAACACACACAAATAAACAAAAGGGTTTCCTTTCAGTTTTGCTCTTTGCAAAAACACAAGAAAATTACGAATAAAAAAATTCAAAAACAAATAAAACAGAAAACAGAATAAAATATATAGAAAATTACAAGAGAAAAGCGTTGAAAAAACAATTGCGAAAAATTGCTAAAAAACGAAAAGGAATTTAAGAAAATGTTGAGAGTGTGGCAGAACAAACAAAAACAAGTCGATGTTCAAAAACAATATATACATATATCAAATGATAAAAAAAAATAAAATAAAAGAGACAGCATGCACAAGAAGTAAAAAAGGAGAAAAAAAGGAAAAATTTTATAAAAAAAAAGAACTTCACAAACAAAAAAGACAGCAAGGAAAAGCTCATGATTTATGGTCTTAAAAATAAAAATACAGTAGTTGGCGCCATATAAGTAAGCACACACATACATATACACTTCCTTATACATTTGTATGTATTCACATCCACACTTACACATAAACATTTTGCTATCAATGTATATTCATCTGACTCTTAAGACGGCATCACAAGAGGTGTAAAGTAAGTATAATTTACATACATTCAGGCATGTCACAGGTTTTTTACGGAATTGATTTGATTTCGCAATTTCAGTTCCGCAATTTTTTTCCTAAAGTGATCGAAAGCAATTTTGTTCCTTCTGAATTTGCAGTTCAGGGTGCTACGGATAATTTTGTATAGAAAATGAAACGTTTTGGTAAGTATCGAGAATGCTACAGGCTCAATAGTTGTACTTAAAACGTTAAAACTTTCTCCACAAAACGTAAAACGAAAAAAAAAATCGTTTTCATTCCACTTTCAAAAACCAAAGTGGAATTGATATCTAGAGCAGCTTAAACTCATAAAAGCTTTTCAATAGTGCTTGGTATGTATTCCCTAAAATGTCGTTAACTATTTCACTTAAAAAAATGTACATTTAAAACGCTTTTTGTTGGTAAATTGAATAATTTTCTTGTTGATTAGCAAAACGTAATTTTTTCTAAAAAATTAAAATTTTAAATTTTGATCGGCGATCTTCTCTTTTTTAACTACAAATGGCAACTTATATCAAAATTTAGCAGTTGAAACACGAATTTACCACAAAAAGTCTTTTTTAAACATTTTAGAATTTACGAAAACGCAAAAAACCTGAAGAAGCAAAAGTAAAACGTTACGAAATTGTACATCGAAATCATATTAATTTTATGCGAAATATGTGTTAAAACCTTAAATATGCTCTTGAACAAAAACTTTTTTAAGTGAAATTATTAAAAACAGCATTCTTAACTTATAATTAATTACGTTTATCTGTTATTTTTGGTCTAAATATGCAAATATACCATTTACTTCTGGAGAAGCAATTTGCATTTTCAATTTCACCTGCAAGTGAAATTGAAGTCTGTGACATGCCTGATTGATAAATTTTAAGTACATAAAAGAAAATTGTCGTGGTATTTATTGATTTAAATAATAAAAAGGCAAGAATATTGTGGAATTAATTTATTTAAATATAAATCTTATTCAATTTAAGTATAACTGGAAAAGTTAAGGGCTAGTAACTTATCTAAAATTAAGAACATTTTAATACTTCCTGATATATTACGTATGCATACTAGGGCGACCGCAAAAGTAACTGGCCTAACATAAAAAGAACCGTTTTTTTGGAATTATTATTATTTATTTTTCAACATAATCTCCTTCCAACTCAATACACTTCATCAAACGTTTTTCCAGTTTTTTAATTCCATCCGAAAAATAAGATTTTTCAAGACTTTCAAAATATGCCTCAGTTTCAGCAATAACCTTGCTATTGGACGAAAATTTTTTGCCACCGAGAAAGTTTTTTAAATTTGGAAACAAGAAATAATCAGAAGGAGCTAAATCTGGACTATATGGTGGATGCGGAGCAATTTCAAATCGTAATTCGGCCAGTTTTTGTTGAGTTAAAAATGCGATTTTTTGGGGCAAAGTCAACAAACGCGGCACCCATCTTGCAGATAGCTTTTTCATTTGGAGTTCATCATGTAAAATACTTCAAACTTGTTTTTCGTGTATTTTAACAATATCAGCAAGTTCTCTGAGCTTTCTTCGTCTATCTTTAGTCACTTCATTAAATATTTTTCTAATGTTTTCAATAGTAGTAGCAGTTTTCGGTCTTCCAGAGCGTTGTTCATCTTCCGTACTTGAACGACCCATTTTAAATTGTTGAACCCAGGATTTCACGGTGGAGTATGATGGTGCATTATCACCATGAACAGAATCCAATTCATCTTTGATTAATTGTGGCGTATAACCTTTCATATAAAAGTGTTTAATTACCGCACGAAACTCTTTATTTTCCATTTTTTAAAAATTACAAAACTTGTTTACTTCAATCACCTGTAACAAAGAAAATAATCGTTAAATATTTCGGAAATTTTGACAGATGGCTCATAAAAGATTAAAAAAAAAAAAAAAGTTGCTAGTAAAACAGAAAATGTGCCAGGCCAGACCGATGTTCACCAAAATCAATGGGCTTCGTCCTTGGGCCAACGTAGGTCTGTGTACCAAATTTCATCAAAATATTTTAATATTTGCGACCTGCAGCGAATAAACCATATTATTTTAGTAGAACCCTTATATGGGCACTAGGTCTAAACATGGACCGATGTTTACCAAAATCAATAGGCGTCGTCCTTGGGCCGATATAAGTCGGTGTACCAAGTTTCATCAAAATATCTTAATATTTGCGACCTGTAGAGTGCGCACAAGAATGCATGGACAGACAGACAGACGGACATCGTTAAAACAAAATAATTCTAAGCCGAACGGTATACTATAAGGTGGTTCTAGGACCAATATTTTTTGGTGTTACAAACATCAGCACAAACTTATAATACCCTGACCACATAGTGGTGTAGGGTATAAAAATACAAACGGGAAAGCGATGACAAAGCACTTTAACAGAAAATGATCGGCTGTAAAAAAAGTGCAGAAAAATCATGCGGAAAATAAAATCTTCAACGTTGGTAAAACACTGGAAAAACTAAAAAATAGATGGTCTAGAAATTTCTCAAAATAAAGTATAAAAAAAGTTCATTTGTACTTTTTTTGTCTTTTGTCCTGCAAAGATTTGAACCCAGGCCATCAGATTGACAGACGTGAACTCTATGCACTGAGCTAACAAGACAACAAGAGGGTATTAACTCAAAATTTTTGAAATTTCACTTTTTGCAAGAAATCAACTAACAACATCAATATCTATCTACTGTAAAAATTTCAACGTATTCCGATTACTCTTTCATCTCGTAAACCACATTTCAAACCATTTTCGTGATAGTGTAGTGGCTACCTTTATATCAACAAAAAGTATCAGAAAAATGGTATTAACTCAAAAAATAGATTTTTTTCCAATAATTGAAAAAATTCAAAAAAAACAATGGAAATATATTTTCAAATGAAATTTGCTTACTATGATGTATTCGGATTTTCAAGTTCTCTTAAAATGTAACCACAAACAGTTTTTCACCTCTACTGAAAATTTTTAAATTGTGAGTTAATAAAATAAAAACTCAAGTGAATTATAACAACTGTAAAACTACTGGTTGCACTAAAATTCTAGAACCAGCAAAAACTTTTTTTTTTTAATAAAATAATGGTTTTAAAGGAGCTTTTCCATAAAGAAAAAACTCAATTTTATAAAACAAAAATTTCTTTTAAAAATAAATATCATAAATTAATATCAATTTCTGTTCCAAATTAAACAAAGATGACAAAATTTTCACAAGTAAATTACAAAGAATAAAAAATTTTGAAAGAATTCGATAAGGCCAGCAAGACAGAATAAATATTTTCGGCTTTCGCTAAAAAGCCATTATCAGTGTCGTTTGCCTTGATGGGTTAATCATTAATGATGATCTACTTATGCTAAAGTTGAAATCAAATATAATATGTTAACAATTCAACTAGACTAACATCAACGAAATCTAACAATGCTATTTTTATATTAATAACAAAAGGATATCAGCACTCGGTAAGGGGGGCTCCCATACAAGATGAAATTTTTGTAAAATGTCCTCCCATCGCTCTAACTGTCCCAAGGGTACCCCTAAAGCATCAAATGTATGATCGACCCCCAATATTTTTTCAATCCCAACATTTTCGCGGAACATATCTACCTTCTATCTTCAACTCTTAAGGTGGCCCCCATACAATTGTTTTATTTTTTTATAATTTTTTTTTATGAAATCAGCTCTTACCGCGCCCGTAGTGCCTCCTAGAGGGGTGGAATTTAAGACCGACCCGCATTAATTTTTCTCTCCGAAAACTTCTTCTGAATATACCTACCCTCTATTGCCACTCGTTAAGGGGGATCCTATACAAAAATAAAATTTCACTGTGCTTATGTTAGTTTGAATTTTTTCATATTGTTTATATGGTTTTTTGGCTATAACTCGTCGACTAATTGATATTTTTTAAATCTGTAAAAGCCAAATTATTGCTAGAGACCTGAACAACAATTAAGATTATTAAAAAAAATTGATTTGATTGATTTTTGTTTTGTTTTTTTTTTAATTGTTGTTCAGGTCTCTAGCTATAATTTGGCTTTTACAGATTTAAAAAATATCAATTAGTCGACGAGTTATAGCCAAAAAACCAAATAAAAAATTCGAACTAACATAAGCAAACGCCGCGATACGGGTCTTCTTATTTAGCCTCTATTTTCACCCCTCACTCTCAGAATCGACCTAACTTTTGCTAACCTGAATTTGTTCCACAGTGTTTTTATAAAATTTGCTCCCACCGCTCTAACTGTCGCACGGGTGTCCCTAGAAGAGTTAAATGTATTACCGACCCCCAATATTTTTCCATATTTTTTTATTCATAAAAAATATTAAGAAAGAAAAATTAATGGGGGTCGGTATTATATTTTACCACTCTAGGGGCGATTCTGGGGCAGTTTTGGGGCTTTTTGTGGATTTTTAACCCTTCACCAATACCTTTGACTACGATGAGGAGCCATTTGCGCCCACCCCACCTCTCTCACAAAATTAGAGGTTCTAGCGTATTGAAATCAAAAATCGTGCACTATCCCATCCCTACACTCACAATATATTTTCCATAACCGATTGAGGTTTATTTAAAAAATAATAGGTAAAGTTTGTTTTCAATTGAAGTATCAATTAAAATACATTGAAACAATTTGATTAACTTTTTTTATCAATCAATAAAAAACAAACTGTAAAAAAATATGTATCGTCTGTAGGAGTTGTTATTTTCAGCCAAATATTCAATTTTTAGATTTCTATTTTTAGAAAAAATAATTTTAATAATTTCGTTGTTTTCTGTTTTAAAACAAAAAATTCAAATATTTTCGGTTTTCAATTTGTTAAATTAGTTTGTTTATATACAAAATTATTTCAATGCAAATTACAAGAAATTCTTTACTCATACACACAAACAGCCAATAAAAATATGAACGTGTGTATTGTGTATGGTGTAGTGTTTTGAAAATCCAAACAAAAAAAAAACTTTTAAATATGAAAAAACAAACCACAAAATCGTTTCTTTTTACGTTTTGTCAGTTAAAAATTGATGCTTGTTTTAAAAGACTTTTCAATTATTTTTATTTCTTTTATGGATTGTTTAAACAATGTTTGAAAATAAATTGCAAAATGGTTTGAATATAATGAAAAATCAGTAGTCCTTTTTTTAATTGTGTTTTCAAATAATTTAATATGTATTTTAGGTTTTTAAGGACAAAAAATATTGTGAGTGTACTATTATAATTAGGTGGTACCTCATTTTTCGCATATATGAACAAATTTGAACATTTTTTACCGTGCAGTTATAATTCAACACTTTTTGGAAAGCAACATTTTCAACCTTTTTGAAACAAAAAACAAAATCTAATATGACAATATCATATTAGAATTTGAACTGGAGGTAGAATAATATTCTTACTAAATATATGAAAAAAAAAATTTTTTTTTCCATGCTACCGGACTTGAACTTTGAACCTTCCGACTTTATTCTTTTTTAACGCAGCGTCACAATTTTATAAAATCATTTCTGTAACAGTAAACTTATTTTCATAATTTTGGAAATTTCTGACTAGTACTGGATAAGCACTGCTTGGAAACGTTGGCAAGGCACTCTAAGGCAATTCTTTGCCAGTAGTTTTTTTAAAACCACCGAAATATTTTTTAAATAAATACTGGCAAAACGCTATTCTGCCAGTCATTTATTTTTAACACCGCGGTTACCCAGTGGCATGCAAGTGCTTAATTTTCTGTACCACTGGCAATTTCTGACTGAGTTGCTTTTTTTACAACTCAGCAAAAAAAATTGGAAGTCATGCTTTAGAAACCACTTCTTTCATTGCTTTCAAAATATCCGTTAGTACATTTTTATCGCTCTTTTAGAAGTACCCTACGGGAAATTTTAACAAACTGTCACCGAAATGGTCCCTTTATATGGAATAGACTGGTCACTTTTACATGGCGTTGTCATAGGAGGGGGAAATTGACCCCTTGTGACATGTCACAAGACAAATCCCAGGACAGGTCCCTGAACTTTGTTTTTTATGAGAGTTCAGTAACCTGTCCTAGGATTTGTCTTATGACATGTCACAAGGGGTCAATTTCCCCCTCTTATGACAACGCCATGTTTGAAATATTTGTTTTTTTGTTGAGTCAGGATAGCAAAATTTTTAACTAAACTCTCAATTTGAACTAAAAATTAGTTAGAAACTTGTAAAATTGGATTACTAACTGCTTAACTAATTTTTCTTATAGTTTTTTTCTAATACCTTTTTTATATGAGTGTGTTGAATAAGATTTCCTGTAAATAAATAAGACATGTCTCAAAATCTCGGTTTTCTTTTTCATTTCTTTTTAAGTGTACGTTTCTGCGAGTGCATTTTAATACCTCTTGGAGCTATAATAAATACTTTGATATGTGATGTTTATAATGAAGCTATATTTTATTAAAACTAAGCAAAAACTGAATTTTTATTCGCAAAAAATTAAAAAATTTAAATTTAAATAGAATAATTTAAAAAAATAAAAAAAAGACAACAATTTAAGATCAAGAGGAAAATATAGCTTCCTGACACACATATTTTTGTTTATTTCAAACATATGCTCAATATTTTCGGTTGCTGGATTTAATATTTTAATTACTTTTAGTTTTTCGTTAATATAAAAATCGTTGAATGTAAAAATTTCGAAAAATACGGAAATATATATCTACTTATTTTTCATTTATCGTACTATCAAAATATATAAATTTTATTTAGATCAGGGGTTTCTTGCAGTAAAGAGTTAAACAGCATTTGGTTACCCTGTATTTTATAATTATGTTCATTTAATTTTAGTATATAGTACAATAAATGCCTTCAATATTGTGCAACAAACCATAAAACCGAATTGTAACAACTGTTACCGTACAGTCTCTGCAAAAATGCGTCCGTGTGACCAGCATTCAAATTATTTAAATTCATGCACATACAGGATAACCATGTGTGGTTTGTTATGGTGTGTGTGTGTGCATTTTTATGCGTACAAAATGTATGATAATAAACCCGAATACTGATGATGTCTAAACTATAATAAAAACAGTTAGGAATTCTAAATTTTAGTTATTTAAATTATAGAGTAAAAATAAACAATAGAGATACGCTTACGCTCACGGCCCCAACAAAGCTTCGGTAACGGGCTCCCCAATGAGAGTATTTACCTCTTTTTTGAGCAAACTTGTAAAAACAAATGCACACAAGCATCACTCAAGATCAAAGCTCATTGTTAACGAATATGGGCGTAAGAAGTCAAATTTGATACATTATCGTGTTTTGATTTTTTAAACCTCTGTAACTTTTTTGTTTATGAATAAAACTATAGGAGTTTTCATATAAACTCGTATTGTACTCGTAAACGGTGTAAACCTGGTATGTTTATGATTTTAATGTCAAAATCCATACACAAAAAATATTGTTTGTATTTATATAAGGTTTACAAGGAATTTACGAGTTTATATGAAGTAAAAATTTCATAGAATTTTAAAAACTTTTTTTTTGTTTACAAAATAATCGGAATTAGGGGGATAGAAATCGAGAGGCCAGAAGTCACTACTAGAATTTGATGTCGGATTCAAAAATGATCAATGTTGGAAATGTAGCTGTTGTCAAATTAAAAACAATGATAGGTCATATGTTGTGATCGGAAAATAAATGGCGATGCAGACAACAAAAAACCAAAAGGGCGGTATCAAAAGGCGTGGCAAAAAATTAAAAAAAAATTTTTGAAATCATATTTAACTTATTTTTAATTCTAGGGGGTGACTAGCACAACTTTTTTTTGTATGGGGAGCAGCCCGTTTCATTGTAACTCTAAATAATGAATAGCCCAGCAAAAACATGGTAATGACATGCCATTACCACACGGATTACCATTTGCATTACTTTAAAATACAAAATAATGACTTACTGATTATAAGTTATAAAAGTACTTACATATTCTTTCTAAGTAATCACTTACTGGTAATTGCTTAAATAAGTACTCATTTAGTCTTTTTTATATTAATATTTTATTTATTAAATTGTTTCGAATATTTTTCCAAATGAATAGAAAATTTTCCGATGTAAAAAGTTATACTTCCAATATGACCAACTATTTCACAATGTACCACTACTGTACTAACTCGCACTTTTTTGTAAGCGAGAGGGTAATGACCACTCATGAATTTTTGTACATCGCGAACAAAAGTAATGTTGCAAGTAAATAGCCTGATAAGTAGTGAAACAATTTGTGTGCTACTTACTAGCTTAATTACGCGGTAAAGTTTGTTTTTGCTGGAAGTGTCCAATGATAGTATTTTCAAATAGTTTACGGGAAGAGTTAAGCCGAAATTATGATGCTTAAACATAATTTTTGTTGTCACAAATACTTCTGCTGCAGCAATTAAACGATTTTTAATCTGTTTTCGCTGTACAGCAGGCGAGTTTTAAAATATGGGCAACAATTTGGCAAACATAAATCTTAGCATATTAGAAACACACACTGGAAAAGCAAAGACTTGATTTTTGAATAAATTACTCAAATCATACACTTTTCCAAATTTAAAATTTTGTCTGTGAAATTTTTGAATAACTTATACGATAAATCTTGCTAAGTTCATATTTACCAAATTCCTGGCAACAATTTTTGTAGATTTGAGAAAATTTTAGATAAAATCGTGTTAAAACTAAATATTTAATTTAATTCAATTCGAAATATCAATTCAACAAAATACGACATTTTTCTATATTTTTTTGTTTTGTTAAATAAGTTGAGTATGATTGGACATTAGAGGCAAAAAAAAAATGCGCCGTACACCCTCTAATATGAAATATTTTTACGAGGCTGTTTCAAAAAATGTATTTTTTTGTCAAACGTACGGGTCGCCATTTTACATTTTCCGTTATATCTTTGGCATTTACAGTCTGATCTTAAAGTATGATACATCGATGTTTTTCTCTCGAGGAGACCAGTGTTTTTCTCTAAGATACATTCATCTCAAGTATCCCGTTGTAGTAGTTACCCACCAGATCTCAGTTGCTACCACCCTAATGTACCACCCTAATGTCAGAAAATTAAAGCTCGCAAAAAATCATTAAACTTTTGCTTAGGAAGTTTTTCGATAAACCCAGTAGAATTTTTTTAAAATTTTGGTTGCCGAATGTAGGGGTCGCCTTTTTAAATTTTTTTTCATTGGATTTTTCCTTTATAGGAAAACACAATCTCCTCGAGGCAAAAAAATCGATATATCGCACTTTAAAATCCGACTTTAAATACCGAAGCTATAACGAAAAATTGGAAAAGGCGACCCCTACGTACGGCAAAAAATTTTAAAATATTTTTTGAAATTGCCTTCCAAAATTACTTCATATTGGAGGGTGTACGGCGAACTTTTGGACATATTTTAAACACCGTTAAATAGGTCTTCGAAATACCTTTAATTTGATACCTAATTCGCCTATATTTACTTTTTGTTGCTATGCACAAAAATAGATTTTGTAAAACTAGGGCAGAAAAAAGGCAATATTTTTTTTTAGAAAAGAAAACGGCATAAGTGAGTTTTCAAAAATCATTTACATGTGAAAACTTTATTTACCCAAGTAAAAAAAAGTGATATGGAGCCATATGAAGTTATATTTAATTATATATAATCTTTTATGTAATTAGATATAATTATATCCGAAAAATGAGAACATCTTATTGTATCTTATTGTATCGAATTGTATACAATTTGGTACAATTTGATACAATTTTATGCAATTCGATACAATTGTATCCGAATTTTGTCCTCATCCAATTACATCAAATTATATCTTTTTGTATAAAATTATATAAAATGTTATAAAAGTGGACATAGTTTGATACAATTATATCTAAATATTGACCTTATACTTTTTATCATATTATATAGGACCATATCTAACAATATACAAAAATTATTTTTTTAAATAAAAAAGATATGCAATATCTGGAGATCAGACCTGGGCGATTTCAATTACAATTGCAAATAAATGTAATTGAAATTTAAAAAAAACACAATTACATTTCATGTAACTGTAATTGAAAATTTTCAATTACAAGTAATTGTAATTGAAAGTGATTTCAATTACAAATTTCAATTACATTTAGAATTAAAGTGTTTTTTGTTAAAATTTTGTAGAAAAAACTGACTGGGATAGGTTGGATAGGCGTGGATAAGTATAAAAAGAATACGTCATGTTGGGCTGACCCCTCACTTGTGCTTTTTGTCATTATTTCTTTTCCGAAAAAAATGTAATTGTAATTGAAATTTTTTCAATTACAATTATATGTAATGTATAATTGCAAATTTTAAATTACAAATTACTTGTAATTGTTTTTTTTTAATTACAATTACAAATAATATGTAATTGTAATTGATTTTTTTTTTCAATTACAATTACATGTAATTGTGTAATTGCATGTGTAATTAATTTCCAAATATAATGATTAACCCAAAGGTCTGCTGAAGATCCTCTAATTTCGATAAATCTTCCATTACTTTTATCCAGATTTACCATGACAGTGCATTAAACATGAACAAAATTTTCTTTATTTTTAGTAATTTTAAATTAAAGTTGACAAGACTGAAATTTTAAAGTTAATACGATCATGTTATATGTACAACCAAGATATAAGAAAAATAGTAAAAAAAAATAGTAAAATATTACAAAATAGTAAAAATTACTAAAAATATATGATGCAAAAAATAAACTCCCAAGTAAAAAAAAATTATATGGAGCCATATGAAGTTATATTTAATTATATATAATCTTTTATGTAAATAGATATAATTATATCCGAAAATTGAGAACATCTTATTGTATCTTGTTGTATCGAATTGTATACAATTGTATACAATTTGGTACAATTTGATACAATTTTATGCTATTCGATACAATTGTATCCGAATTTTGTCCTCATCCAATTACATCAAATTATACCTTTTTATATAAAATTATATAAAATGTTATAAAAGTGGATATAGTTTGATACAATTATATCTAAAAATTTACCTTATACTTTAGATCATATTATATATGACCACATCTAACAATATACAAAAATTATTTTTTTAAATAAAAAAGATATGCAATATCTGGAGATCAGACCTGGGGGATTTCAATTACAATTGCAAATAAATGTAATTGAAATTAAAAAAACTCAATTACATTTCATCTACTTTTGAAATTCTAGTTTTGTTTACATTTGTTTTTTAATAATAGTTGTGTTTGTGTGGCAAGCTATCAACGTTTGCTTATGTCATTCCCATATAAATTTGACATTAGCCAACGTTTAGTGTTAACTGTTAACGCTACTAAATAATGTAAAATTTGTATGGGAATGACATACGCCAACGTTGATAGCTTGCCGCACAAACACAGCTAATATAGTCTGAGTTTTCAAATAAACACTTAACATTTTTTATTGTGATTAGAAATCGTAAACATAAAATATTTTAAATTCCGTTAGGTAAATGGACCTAATGATCTCAGTAGGAGGAAACTATCGGTCTAATCTACGTTTCATCAAAGAAAAATCTTTGATTTCTATATATATTAATTCAGGTCTTAACCAACTAGTACAGTACTATTTCCAAAGAGTCACTTCAGAACTGGTTCCGCGAGTGTTACATTAGCACCAGTTTTGCTCCCTATTTTTCGTCCTTAAATTGTAATTTTCAAACTAGTTCTACAACTAGTACCGAAGTGAGCGTTTGGCGATAATTGCCCCCATTCCTATGACATCTCTATGTTAAATTCTACAGTTGTTTGTATGGAGAGGCGGCAGAACTCGTACTAGTTGCCTGGTTCAAATAAACTAGTACATAACTGGTTCTGAACTAGTATTTTTTGCTACTAGGGCATAATTGAAAATTTTCAATTTCTTGTAATTGTTTTTTTTTAATTACAATTATAATGATTAACCCAAAGATGTGCTGGAGATCCTATAATTTCGATAAATCTTCCATTACTTTTATCCAGATTTACCATGACAGTGCATTAAACATGAACAAAATTTTCTTTATTTTTAGTAATTTTAAAATAAAGTTAACAAGACTGAAATTTTAAAGTTAATAGGATTATGTTATACAACCAAGATATAAGAAAAATAGTAAAATATTACAAAATAGTAAAAATGCCTAAAAATATATGATGCAAAAAATAAACTCACACACGAATCATGCACGGGTTATTCTTACTCACGCTCACGCACGAATCACTTGAGTATAGTAATTATTACTCACGATCACGTCTGAAGAACGTGACTCACGAACATTTCTAGTCACGCGCCAAACCCTAGTAATTACTAAATCTAAACTTAGTTCAAAATCATTGTTAACATAGAACCACATATAATATAATACGGTTTTATATGGACCTTATATATTTTTATATAAAATCACTTTGAAATAATTGCTTATGTGGGATGATATATAATTATAGATGATGTTATAAAGAACGTTATATAACATATATAACAATATATATTGTTATATATTAAAGAAATCATGAAATATTGTGGATATGGAACCATATTAAGTTATATATGGGTTCTTATTCGTCAATATATAATCATATCTAACACAAATTATGAAATATTTCTTATATGGCTCCACATATAGTTTTATATTATTATGTATAGTGTCATACTAAATTATATATAAACGTATATGTAATTATATCTGTAATATGTTACTTTATGTACTTATATATAGCACATGCAATTATATGTAGGCCAGTATGTAATAATATAAAATCACATATGTCTCCATATTAAAACCTTTGAGGAAAAAATATCTAACATATGACTATATAAAAGTATATTTGCTTGAATTTAAAAGCATATGTGGCCATATGTAACTATAACTTACTATATGCAATTACATAAAATAATATATGGTTATATCAAAACTTTTTTACTCGGGCTCACACGAATCATGCACGGGTTATATATTCTTATTCACGCTCACGCACGAATCACTTGAGTATAGTAATTACTACTCACGATCGCGTGTTATTCACAGAGATGTTCGTGACTCACGAACATTTCTAGTCACGCGCCAATCCCTAGTAATTACTAAATCTAAATTTAGTTCAAAATCAATTTTAACATCGAACCACATATAATATAATACGGTTTTATATGGACCTTATATATTTTTATATAAAATCACTTTGAAATAATTGCTTATGTGGGATGATATATAATTATAGATGATTTTATAAAGAACGTTATATTGTTATATATTAAAGAAAACATGAAATATTGTAGATATGGAACCGTATTAAGTTATATATGGGTTCTTATTCGTCAATATATAATCATATCTAACACAAATTATGAAATATTTCTTATATGGCTCCACATATAGTTTTATATTATTATGTATAGTGTCATACTAAATTATATATAAACGTATATGTAATTATATCTGTAATATGTTACTTTATGTACTTATATATAGCACATGCAATTATATGTAGGCCAGTATGTAATAATATAAAATCACATATGCCTCCATATTAAAACCTTTGAGGAAAAAATATCTAACATATGACTATATAAAAGTATATCTGCTTGAATTTAAAAGCATATCCTGCCATATGTAACTATAAGTTACTAAATGCAATTACATAAAATAATATATAATTATATCAAAACTTTTTTACTCGGGTATATATTTTTATATCGTATATTGAATTTCAAATGATTATATACGATTTTCGTATATTATTTATTTGAGGACATATGAAAAGAAAACGATTCCACTGAAATCGTTAATTTTCATAAAAAATTACATGTTATTGTTGTTATAACTCGAATGATTTTAAGCAGATTCATTTTCTAGAGTAACCCCTATAATTTTTTATATAAAAAGTACAAAATTAAGGTTTTGTTTATTAAAATTATATTTTAAAAATAAAATGCGGTTGAAATATCGAAATTTCAAGCGATTAGCATAAAAATAGTTTTTATAAAATTATGTTTTCAACAAACCGGTTAATTGATAAATAATAACCGGTTCTCGGTTTTTTTTAATTTATAAATTATTCGAAACTGATCGCTTTTTTGAAATTTAAAAAACCGATAACCGCTTTTCTGTTACGACTTTAGACACTCCAATAAGAGATAGAAACCTCAACCTCATTTATAAAAATTGATGCTGTCGTCGACGGGTTTCGAACCCACAACCTTCTGGGTAACAGTCCAACACGCTAATTATTACTCCAAAATAGATCAACCCCCATTTTGTAATTAATTACATATGCAATTACATTTAAATAATTGTAATTGAAAAAACTCAATTACAATTATTTATAATTTGTAATTGCAATTAAAAAAAAAATTTATTACAATTACCAACCACAAGTAATTGTAATTGTGATTGAAATGTAATTGAAGTCCCCCAGGTAGTCTGGCGCAAGCTTCACTTCTTATAAAAATGATTTCTTCTAACAAATATAGCGAGTCTTGAAACCAAATTATAAGCAGTTAAAACATTTTTCTTTCATTATATAACAATTTATTTGGAAATGGAGACCTTTGCTGGGAAGCTTATATTTTCAGTGATTTCTTAAAATACCTGAATCCCGATTTGGGTAAATCGCTGTTAGGCTGAATAGATTATTAAATTTTATTACATTCGAAAAAATTAATTTTTGAGCCATAGACCAGAGTCTATCTTTTACACATACATATACATATATGCATGATAATAATAATAATAATATAAATATATATTCAGTAAAGTTTCATTATATATAAAAGAATACGATAAACTCATAAAGACGAAACCATAAGTAGCATTATAAATAACACGTTATAATAGGCCCACAAGCATTATATACTTAAACAACACATGAACACGGCCTAAAACACAATCAGAGAAACACATGTACATGTTTGTGCAGGGGCAGAAGCAATTGGGGGCATTGAAACACACATATTTCCCCTTTAAATTAAATCAAAAAAAGAATGTAATACATTTTTACAAAAAAAAATGTTCTACACTCATAGAAATAAACCTGTAAAAATAGCAGAAAAATTTATTAAAAATTAGTTAAGAATTACCTTGCAGAAAAAACTGTTGAAGTGTGCACATTTTTTTATAAATATTATTAAGATAAGAACAGCAAAAATAAAACTCTTAAATTTACTGAAATTTAGTCGTATTTGAATTAGCTTTTAGTCAATCGAAATGACAAATTATACTGTAAAATCAGCAGAAAATTTTGCTAAATATAAGTAGACTAAAAATAACAATTTCAGAAAGCTACCCAGCAAAAATAAATGGAATGACTTCTAAATGAATCACTTCCTTCATTACATCACAAAGAATTACTCCCTTAGGAATGGGTTTTGAACAACATCTAATGCTGCAATAAATATATGCTAGTCAGAAGTTCTTTTTCATAGGTGATAAGAAGTTAATTTTTTGAATGGGGGTTGCATAGGAACGTGCTGACACAGAAATCAGAGGGTTGCGGGTTCGAATCCCACCAGGTCGAAAAAATTTTTTGGAACTTTTTTTACACAATTAATAATTTTTTGTAGTTTTCACTGTAAAATTTTTATTTTTTTCTATTTATATACACTCAAAAATTAATTTTTGAAACGATTTAAATTTTTTTTTTTAATTTCTATTAATTTTTAATGAAATTTTATAGAAATATAAAAGTTCTAAATAAATATGTAATTCTTCAAATATTTTTTGTTAAAATACGAAAAAGGTAAATATTACAATTTTGTTTGTATTTAAAAAATTGTAATCAGGAACGTAACAGTCATGATTTTTATTCAAAAAATTGATTGTTTTACAATTATTTCTTGTTTGAATATTTTTCATTTTTTGTTTATTTGCTCTGTTTGATTTTTATTTTTAATTCAAACAAAAACAATCCAAATCCAAACACGATTTTTATTTTATCAAAAATAATAGAAGTTATTTTGTGATTTTTTTTTTCTTTATCAAAAAATAACAGTTAAGAATACAAATCAAAAGCCATAGAACCAATGACTTCAACAATTATAATATCCTGATGATGTCAACTAGTGTTAATAAAAGATTGAACAGTGATTTAAAGTGAGTAAATATGTATATTCCAGCAACTTCCGGCATTCAATTTAGGTCAATTTTTAATTTTTATTTTATTATCAAATAAAAAAGTTAGTGCTTAATTTTTTCAAAAAAATCATTCTGTAACTTTTGTAAAAAGTTTTAAAATAAAAATCAAAAAAATAACAGAAATTTATAGAGTAAAATATAAAAATTGAAAAAATTAAAATCTCTGCCAATCTTTGTGATTTTTTTTGTGCAATGTGATTTATAAAATATACCCAAGTAGAAAAATACAAACGGCACAATGTCGGCCCTGTATTGGAGACGGTAGTACATGTACTGGCAATGCGTCGGATTTTAAAATTTCACTGTACTGGCATGTTGTCGAAATGATAACACCAATAAACGCTTGGCCGTAGATATTTCCCAAGCTTGGTATTTTATTTTTTTTTTTATTATCTCAGTACATTCAATTACAAATTTATTAGTTTGCTTGTAATTTACTGCCCTTTTAAATAGTGTACATCACAGATTTTTAATATATTCTTTCGAAACTTCACAAGAAAAAATTAAAAAAAGCTCGGTAATTTTCAGATATCAGTACTGGCAAAGCACGTTTTAAGTGGTACCGGCATTTCATAAAAAACAGTGCTCTCCCAGTACAATTTTTGTTGCAATGTCGGCAATTTCTATCTGGGTAGTTCGTTATTGAAATATTATAATTAAATAAATTTGGGTGGTGCCTTTTTTAGAAATATAACAGTTCCCAGTCAGAAAAATACAAACGGGAGAGCGGTGGCAAAGCACTTTAACAGGTGGTACAAGTACTGGCAAAAAGTGCTTTTCCATTCCCAAAATGATAACATCATTAGACAAAAGGACCGGCTGTTCAAAAAGCGCTGGAAAAGCACTGGAGGAACAAAATTTTTAAACGTTGGCAAAACGCTGGCAAAACCAATAAATAGGTGGTCTGGAAATATATTTTCCAAAACAAAATTAAAAAAAAATTTTTTGTAACTAGTATGCCAGTGTTGGGAGGGCAAAAAAAAAGTTGGTCTTGAAGGAGCTTTCCCACAAACAAAAAAATTGATTTTATAAAACAAAAAAAAATTTAAATTAAAAAAAATGCAAAAAAAATGTTTTCCTTGCAACCGGATTTGAACTCGGAACCTTCTGACTATAAACATTTTTTAACGAAGCTTCAGCATTTTTATAAAATCATTGGTTTTCCAGTGAATTGATTTTTGTACGCCTGGTAGCATTGGCTAGGTAGCACTGGATAACCACTGGTTGCAAACCTTGGCATATCACTCTAAGCCAATTCTTTGCCAGTGGTTTTTTTTATAAACCACCGAAATTTTTGTAAAACAAATACTGGTAAAACGCTTTTCGCAAACGCTGGCAAAGCAAGCAGTGTTCTGCCAGTCATTTATTTTTAATACCGTGGTTACCCAGTGGTATGCCAGTGCTTGATTTTTTGTACCACTGGCGATTTCTGACTGGGTTATTTTGGGTCTCTGATTGTAATTTAAAAAATCCATTTTGATCAAATTTTTACTAAATATATTTAGAAACTAAATATAACAGAAAAAGAAAAATCCTGTAAACATTTTAGTTACAACTAGTAAAAATAAGTTAAAAATTACCTTACAGAAAAAAAAATTTTTTATCTACTAATATGCTGCAAAATTTTTTCCGGATTTTATCAAGGTAATTCGTATTAAAAGTTAACTTAAATGTAACCAAAATTTTGTAAATTCAACAGTTTTATTTTTCCTTCTTATCCTACTAGTATACATTTTGTAATTAATTTAGCAAAAAACAATCTGCTAATATCAGCAGTTTATTTGCAAGGTCATTTTAAATTACATAATTTTTAGTAGCTTTTTCTCCTTTTTTTTACAGCTTTATTTCTTTCTATGAGTGTATTATTTTTATAAAAAAAAACACTTTAAAAAAAACAACTTTATATATTTTTCAATATGTTATATATTTTTGTTAATAAAAATAGAAAGAAATAAAGATAACAATTTACTGAACAAGACAGCTAAAAGTCAGCTATCAGTTATAACAAGCGATAGCATAGGGGGTAGAGCGTCTGTTTGAAATGTCAACGAGTGTGGGTTCAAGCCCCACACGATGCATGATGATTTTTTTTTTAATTAAATTAAAATAAAAACAGGTGAAAAAGAACTTCCTTTTCATTGGTTCAAATATACATAATTTGTTTCGAAAAAGAACAACTTCCCTCCTATGACAAGCCAATGTTAAATTCATCAGTAAAAACCACAAATTATCACAACTCCCTATTCAGCTGTTGTTATGTTTTTACTACTTCTTTTTCCTCACTCTTTTTCCTGGATAGACTTTTATTTTCATTAAATAAACGAAAAAAAAAAAGAAAATTTTTCTTTTCTTTTGTGATTTTTTATCTATTAATTATTAAGGAATTTTTTTTTCTTTTTACCAGGTTAATTTGTTATTTTGTAATAACTAAAATTTTACTCAATTATAACAAAAATCCTGTATATTTAACAGTTTTATTTTTGCTGTTCCTCTCTTACTAAAATTTAGTAAAAATAATCTATTAATTTCTGCAGTTCTGGCCCTTTATGAAAAAAATCCAATAAAATCTTTGTTTCATAGAAAAGAAATTGAATAGGAATTAATGTAGTAAAATGTTGAAGATTTTTTTTTTTATAAAAAGCCCTTATAGTCTGAAATTTGTTTCGTTGGAAAACAGTTCTTACACTTATAAAAAGAAATCTGTACAAATAAGTCAAAGTTGTGCTGACGCAAATACATGTACTATTTCCTGCTATTTCAGCAGAATATTTACCTAATTGTACTGACTTTTTTAGAGAAAATAACAGAAAAATTAGTTCAATTTAATCAGAACGCGTTTAACAGACTTTTGTACTAACTTTTTCTTTTATGAGTGTAGTTTTTTTATTTTTGTTTTCCGCAAAAACTTTTCACTATGAAAAGTCGTCAGCTTTGAGAAAAAGAAATCCTAAAAATATTATATTTATGGGACAAAGTTATTATTATAATCTTAGAGAAATATCTCCGAATAGCATAAATTTTGGAAGTATTGGAAAGGGTATAAAAATTCAGCAATTTCTAAGCCTTTTTATATAATGGCAATTAGTTCCCCTCACAATTATATATTTTTGGATCCGCTTCTGTGTTTGATGCCTACACTTACCGACATATAAAATCATTATGTAAAAAAAGTCTATGTATAAACACAACAAAATAGTAAATGATGTGAAATGTATACAACAAAAAATAACAGAATTCATACCAGTCACACAAACACACGCACACATAATCTATACGCATACAAAACACTTTCATATAAAATGAGAGCAAAAAAAAAGGTAATTTGCGTGTAGACGCAACACACATGTGTACAGAATATGACCACATTATGCTGCTGCCAGCATATAATAAAAAACAAGATGGGAAAAAATGAGGAGCATGCTAAAGGAAGACTAAAGATGTTTTAAGTATGAGTTAAAAGGACGACTGAGGAATGATTATAATGTACACTAAAAGAAAAAGAGGTAGAGTGCTTCAAATCCACTTGTTCAGCGCTCTATTCCATTTAGTTTCCCATTTTGAATATTCCAATTCAGCCTGTTCCCCGTTTCGTTTCGTTCGCCGTTCACTTTTGTAATTGTAAATCACGAAATATCAATTGAAATTCAGAATTTCAATTCGAAATACAAAAAATATCATTTAAAATTCAGAATTCGCATTTGAAATTTAGAAACCGTCAATTGAAATTCAGATATTCCATTTGAAATTCAGAAAATATCATTTTAAATTCCAAAAATATCAATTGAAATTCCAAAAATATCATTTGAAATTCGAAAGACGTCAGAAAATATTAATGGAAATTCAGAAAATACTAATAAAAATTCAGAATTCCTCAATTTAAATTCAGAATACTATCAATTGATAGTACAAAAGTATCTAAAATTGCATCTTAAACTTTGTCCAAAGTCTTTGCTTTAGAAATATTAAGAAAAAATTGTAGTTTTGAAGGTCCCCTTTTGGCAAACATCTGCAATTCTTGAAACTATCCAGCAAAAAAAATTGCAAGTAGTGCTTTACAAACTACTCCTTTTAATGCTTCACAAGTATCCATTAGTGTATTTTTACTGCTTTTTAAGAAGTTAATCTGAACAACTTCAAAAAATCACTTCTTTAATTTAATATTTTTACAGCTTCTTTAGAATTACTTCGGAACAACATCCAAAAAATCACTTAAGTATTGCTTCTAAAGAGTAATTGCTCTAAAAGTAATCGTAAAAGTGATTTTGTTATCATTTGGCATTTCCAAACAAAGGATCCCGGGTTCGATTCTCGGCGGGACCAATATTTTTTAAATTTTTTTTTTAATATTTTTTTTTATTCTATTAATTTTTTTTTTTTTAATTTTTAAAGATATGTATATATAAAGAAAATGAGAAATTGTTTTTATGTACCTATAGAAACAGTACTGAAAGCAATACTGAATTGAAGTTCACCTTTTACACTTGTTTAATAAGTACTTTTATTGAAGAGAATAAGGAAGAATATCTCGCAGTAACAAAGTGGTGTTTTATGCCAGTCAACTTTCTTATCAAAGAATAGCTCAGCGGTAGAGTGCTAGACTAGCAATCGTGAGGTCGCAAGTTCGATACCTGGTGGAGGCAATAAAAAAAACTTTTTTAAAATAAAAAAATATAATTTTTTTTGTGAAGAATTTTTTTAATTTTTAATTGGTGAAAAAAGCTTCTTTTGCACTTGTTCAAAAAGTACTGAAAAAATGTTGAAGTGGGAGTACTCCTCTTCTATGACAACTCAATGTTAAAACGAGTAAAAAGGTTAAAGTCGGGCATGCCGACTATACAATACCCTACACCAGTCTGGTGAAAAGCCAACTAATGTTTGGATCCGAAATACGAATGGGTTAAAATGGGGCTTGTGTCAAAATTTTCTATAATGTGAGTCAGCGCACCAAATTTCATTAAAATATCTTAATATTTGCGACCTGAAGTTTGTAACCAAGCCAATTTCGGGGGGACCCTTATATGGGCACTAGGTCTAAACATGGACCGATGTTCACCAAAATCAATAGGCTTCGTCCTTGGGCCAACATAGGTCTGTGTACCAAATTTCATGAAAATATCTTAATATTTGCGACCTGCAGCGTATAAACAATATAGTTTTGGGGGACCCTTATATGGGCACTAGGTCTAAACATGGACCGGTGTTCACCAAAATCAATAGGCTGCGTTATTGGGCCAATATAGGTCTGTGTACCAAATTTTATCAAAATATCTTAATATTTGCAACCTGCAGCGTATAAACAATATAGTTTTGGGGGGACCCTTATATGGGCACTAGGTCTAAACATTGACCGGTGTTAACCAAAATCAATAGGCTTCATCCTTGGGCTGACATAGGTCGGTGTACCTAATTTCATCAAAATATCTTAATATTTGCGACCTGCAGCGTATAAACAGTATAATTTTGGTAGGACCCTTATATGGGCACTAGGTCTAAACATGGACCGATGTTCACCAAAATCAATAGGCTGCGTTACTGGGCCAATATAGGTCTGTGTACCAAATTTCATCAAAATATCTTAATATTTACGACCTGCAGCGTATAAACAGTATAATTTTGGTAGGACCCTCATATAGGCACTAGGTCTAAACATGGACCGATGTTCACCAAAATCAATAGGCTGCGTTACTGTGCCAATATAGGTCTGTGTACCAAATTTTATCAAAATATCTTAATATTTGCGACCTGCAGCGTATAAACAATATAGTTTTGGGGGGACCCTTATATGGGCACTAGGTCTAAACATTGACCGGTGTTAACCAAAATCAATAGGCTTCATCCTTGGGCTGACATAGGTCGGTGTACCTAATTTCATCAAAATATCTTAATATTTACGACCTGCAGCGTATAAACAGTATAATTACCCTTATATGGGCACTAGGTCTAAACATGGACCGATTTGAACCAAAATCAATAAAAATTCAACAAAATATCTTAATATTTGCGACCTGTAGAGTGCGCACAAAAATGCATGGACAGACAGACAGACGGACGGACGGACATCGTTAAATCGAAATAAAAAAAATTCTGAGCCGATCGGTATACTATAAGGTGGGTCTAGCATCAATATTTTTTGGTGTTACAAACATCAGCACAAACTTATAATACCCTGACCACATAGTGGTGTAGGGTATAATCATTAGTGTTTATGTTAAAAAAGAAGTACATCTAAATCATCAATTGTAGTGCTTTTTCTACTGCCTCGGCATGTCTTTTTTGCTGGGTAGTTTTAAAACGTTGAGTTTTGGAATTCTTCGCGGATTAAAATAATTGAAAAAAATTTTTTCCTATTGTTTCCTAACATATTAGAAATTTTTATCTTTAAATAGGAATATTTTATTGGTCAAAAATAAAAAAAAGTCGAAACAAAAAATCTAAATACTAAGCGTTTTTTTTAATCACTTGGATTTAGAATTTTTCCAAAATAAAAGTTGGATTTCTTTATTTGGATTTACACATAGCAACAAAAATGCAAATATATGAAACAGCCTATTAATTTAATGTCAGAAAAAAATACGAATGAAAATTAAAAGAGAATCAAAAAAATTGCAAAACTAACAAATAAAAGATTTTTCTTAAATTTTTTTGTATATATTTACATATTTTTGATCTTGGACATGGAGAAATAGCTGAAATAGAAATGCTAATCTTTCACTCTACTGTAAGTAATTTCATTAAATGCAATTAGTGAATGTTAAATAATTACAGAGGAATATTTCAATTGTGTAAAAATATAAATTGAAGTGATAAAACTGAAAAGGCAGACTGTTTATCGCTGTTTTATATAAAATATAATTAAAAATTAAAAGTTAAAGTAAAATCCTTCATCATCGAATTCGGTATTAAAAATTAGGGTGAAAGAAGTGTCGGACAGAAAATTCTTTTTAAAATAGGGAGAATCTAACCCCATCTGTTGAGCAAATTTTTAACTACTTTTTGGATTTATTAAATTCAAGTGATTAGAAAATGCGGAAATCAACTTGGCTTTGATATGTAAAAGCCAGAAAAGAAGTGTAAATATTTTTTGGCTTCTTCCTTCAAGTAGATTATGAGAAGCCAAAATCGTAGTAATCGAGCCTTAGATATTAAAATGGAGATATTTCATCTTCGAAGTAGTCAAATTTTCCACCTAGTGGCTCACTCTATATTACAACAGGGTGACTACAAAATAAAGTTTTTGAAGCTTAAAAATAAATTACCAAAAAAATGTATCAATAAACATTATGCAGAGTGTAAAAAATCTGGCAAATAAGCGATGTGACAACCTACTTCATTGAAATCTTGTATGCGACTGATTATTTTTTTGTTTTATGTGTGAGCTTATGTAGGTGTGAGAGAGCGCCCATGGGCATAGGTGTTGCCGACCTCTGCTTTAAATCCATTCAGTAGTTTAGATATGGCATATATATTACCATTTTTTGGATATTACCAATTTTTGAGGCCTATAGCCAGTAGGTTGGACCTAACCTAATATATAGCATAGCCACAAACCTGGGTTTGGGCTATAAAATTATTATACCATGTATGTTGCCCTAGAGAAAAAACTGAAAAATGCTATGAAAACATTAATTATATTAATGATTTTTTATACATTTAATGAATTTTTTTCATTTAATCACTGAAATAAATTTAATTAAATAAATTAATAATAGTATAAGAACTAAACCCAGAAAACAGATTCGGTGCTGACAACCCCATTTGTTGCCAATCGAATGGTTCAGTTGCATCAAATGAATTTTTCGTTTGCGGCTATCGAATTATTCTTGATACAACTGAAATTCCGTTGTCACAGTCAAATTAGTCTTGTATCAATTAGTTTTCTGTTGCCACAACTGAAAAATTCGGCTACCACAACCGAACCATGCGATTGACTACAAATGGGTTTATCAGAACTGAATCTGTTTTCGGGGTCTATAAATGTTCGAAACCATACAAATTTTATTTTTTCATTGTCTTACAAATGAACAGAGTAGCTGTATGCAACATATAATAATAATCGGAAGAGCCTCGGTCAGTTTTCTTTAAACGCCATTGAATTTCTAATATAATAAAAAAGCCTCAGAATATTTACTGAAAAAATCGCCAAAACTGAGAAAAATTAATAAAATTGAAAAAATCGCTGCCAAATTGCGTGTATTTTCAAAATGTGCACGCACATGGATGCAAAAAATCGCTGAAATTGAAAAGAGTTTCAAATATCAAAAAAATCGCTAAAAATTTTAAAAAATCGCCAAATTTAAAAAAGTTTTATAAAATCGTCAAAATTTTAAAAAAATCTCTAGAACTGAAAAAATCTCTAAAATTTAAAAAAAGCGGCAAAATTTAAAAAATTATCCGCAAAAGTAAAAAAAATCAAAATTAAAAATATCTTCAAAAGTAAAGAAATCGCTAAAATAAAAAAATTCAAATTTTAGAAAATTGTTCAAAAATTAAAAAAAGCTCAAAATTGGAAAAATAAATTCAAAAATTCGCCAAAATTTAGATAAAAACGACGAAATTGGAAAACAAAAATCACCAAATTTAAAAAATCGTCTCAATTTTAAAAAGTTGCTTAAATTTTCAAGAATCACCAAAATTTTTACAACATCGTTAAAAATTATAAAAAATCGCCGAAATTTGAAAAATTGTCAAAAATGCAAAATATCATAAAAATTTTGAAAAAATCTTCATAACTTGAAAAAATTATCAAGATTTGAAAAATTGCCAAAATCGTCAAAATTTAAAAAAATCCTCAAAAATTAGAAAAAATCGCAAAATTTTAAAAATCGTCAAAATATGAAAAACCGTCAAGAATTAGAAAAAAAATCACCAAAATTGCAATAATTGCCAAAATTTAAAAACTCGTCAAAAATTAGCAAAAATTAACAAATTTGAAAATCGTCAAAATTTGACTAAATCGTCAGGATTTTAAAAAACGACAAAGTTGAACAAAATGGCCAACATTTATTTCTCGCATTTATTTTTCCTTATTCCAAAACAGTTTCAAGTTATGGGCGATATTCCAAATAAAAGCCCTTTTGTCTCTACGAGACTTAGTTTTAGAGATAAACGCGATCTTAAAATCTAGCAATGCAACTCTAAATTTAGTTCCGTCTTCGGAGTATTGGGGGGGGAGGTTTTTACCTCTGGTGGAAACATTTTTTCTGCAGTTCTTTTAGTTTTCGAGATATAGATGATCAAAATTTTATTTAAGCAATTTTCTCATTTATTTTTTCACAGGTAACTCACTATGACTTCCTTGTTGCAAAACCGTTGTCCGTTTTTACTTGTATGATTTGGTTTTTAAGATATGGGCGATATTCCAAATGAACACTCTTTTCTCTCTAGAAGGCTTAGTTTTCGAGAAAAACGCGATCTTAAAATATAGCAATGCTAGTCAAAATTTAGTTCCGGTACCGAGGTATTTGGAATGGGTTTTGACCACTGGTGTAAACATTTTTCTTCAAGCTCTTTTAGTTTCCGAGATATGGACGATTAAAACTTTATTTAAGCGATTTTCGCATTTATTTTTTCACAATTTTGAAGACTTATTATGGCTTCCTTGTTCTAAAACTCTTGTCCGTTTTCATTTAGTTCTCAAAATAGGGGCGATATCTCGAAAACTAAAAGTGATAGCGGAATCATTTTGCAATTTTGACGATTTTTTCAGATTTTGGTAATTTTTTCCAATTTTGGCGATTTTTTAAAATTTTGTAGATTTTTTTAAATTTTGACGTTTCTGTGAATTCGATGACTTTTTTAAAATTTTAACGATTTTTTTTTTAATTTTATGGACTTTTTTTTAATTTTTGCTATCTTTATAAATTTTTGCGACTTTTTGTCAATTTTATCGATTTTTTTAAATATTTGCGATTTTTGTCAATATTAGAGATTTTTTTCTAAAGTTAGCTATTTCTTTCAGTGCACGTGCATACGTGCTTGCATTTGCATAGCACATGTGCTTGTACGAATTTGTATTTGCATTTCGCATATTCTGACGAAGTGCAAATACAAATTCACACATGCACATGTGCGAATGCAAGTTCAAGTACGTATGCAAGTACGTGTGGATTACGAACCCTGTTTAATACCGATGATTTTAGTTTGAAGTTGTCCCAAAAGCAACCACTTCTATGGCACCAAAGTGGAACCAGTTTCCCTAGGATCAGTTCTTGAACTAGTTGTCGAAATAAAATAATTTAGAATATACATACAAATAAGAGATTTTTGCTAAAATTACATACCTTTAGTTTATATACCCATTTAGATATTATTAGGATTTTAATTATTTTTTTTTCAGTTTTGTTTGTTGACAAATGAAATAAATTCATATTAATCTTTCGGTTGTGTTTATTTTTCTTTGGCTATGGTGACCAAAATTATTATAATGAATTTTTAATTTGGATCCCACAACCGAAAATCTGTTACACGACTAATACAGCTTTTTTTTTAATTCAGTACATGCAACTATCAGTTGGTAGAAAACAATTGGTATAGCGTTAGTAAAGAATGATTTAAAAAATTTGATTGGTGGAACTAATTTATTAGGGAAAATGACAAAATTTAAGGTTTACAGATGGTTACCAATACTAAATGAAATAACAAAATTTTACTTTTGTTAAAATTGGTTGGGGTTACAGTTTTTGCTGGTAGTTGTAACTTCTTAATAGTAAAGTTTACAATTTTTGGTTATCAAAGCCAAAAGTTTACTAATAGGACTATTTTTCTGTAATTATAATAAAAATGTTGTTTTATAGGTAAAACAATGGTAGTGTTAACAGATTTCCCACTGACTTATTTTGTGTGTGTAGAGGAAATATCATAATATTAAGCATTTAATATACGAAAATATTAACAATGTGAATTTGACACTACAATTTTTCGTTTCTCAGTGTAGTTGTTAAACAAAAATACAACTAACTACACAAACGCAAACACACTTATACGCACACACATACACATTTAAAATGAAAAATTATGTAAAAATAAATAAAATTTTGAAACAAAAACTGAAGGAAAGGATGTAGAAATACAACAAAACCAACAGTCAATGCACAAAAAGGGGGTTTTTTTTATATACCGGAAAAAAAAAAGAAAAATTATATACAACATGGAAAAAAGGATTTTATTTAAAGTACATACGAATATATATTTGAATTACATACAAACTCATTAACAAAACTTCCGTTTTAAACAGATGATGATGATGAAGGATGATGGCGGACAAGAAGGCAGAGGTTTTTTGTATTCATTTTGCGGATTCTATTATTTTAAAGTGTTGCCAAAGTTGTAATAGGGATGAGATGGAAATACAATATAAATATATAACATACAAAATGGTAAAACTCAGCTCATTTATTAAACATTATTTACGGTACGGGAGTTTTAAGTTACAGCAAACAAAAGAACCATCTTTCTCATAGACTACAAAACACAACAGCAACAACAATTGCTACACAAATTTTCCAAGCCAATTTTCTGTCAGCAGTAATTTATTTAATTTTGTTTTTTTTTTATTATATTCACTTCCCCAGCTTTAGCTTTATTAAAAATTATTTTTTTTTTTTTTCTTAAAATTAATTCTGCTTAAACAATACAACAATAATTTTTATGTAATTTATTTATTTAACAAAACAATTTACTAAATTAAAATATTTATAATTTTGTTATCCTATCTTTACTGTTTGAATTTGGGCAAATATCTCCTGTTTTTGGTGTTACTACAGAGGGGGCCATCATTTATCAAACTTAAACATTATTAAAATGCAGTAGTAGTCGTCGTTGTAGAATTCGTATATCCCTTTACACGTTAAGCTTGATAAATGTATGTTTCATTTGGTTGTCTTAACAGTGAAAAATGTGGTAATTTATTAAAAATAAAAATACATGTTTTAAGTTTTATTTAAACAATATTTTTAATTTTTAAAATGTTACTAAAAACATACATATACTATAACTTGAAAATGGTTACGTATGAGTTATGCAGAAAATTGTATTAATATTCAATATTAATTATACGCCTAAGTGGTCAAATATTTGTACACTGAATCAGTGATGCCAGAAGCTGTTTTTAAAATTCCCTACGTTTGCTATAAAAGTTCCCCTTTTTTCCCTATATACAAAAAAACGTTCCCTACATTTTTCCCTATTCCATAAATGTATTGAATTTATCAGCACAGTTTATAATTTTTTTTTTTGCAAAGTTGTAATCAGTTTCAAGTTTTTGAATAAAATTTGATAGAAATTTTCTGTAATTTCTATGAAAAATTCTTTTTAAATTATAATTTTTTTTACCAATTTTAGACGAAATCGATGGTTTCAAAAACACCTCCTTATAAAGATGTCATAAATCGTGTTCGGCAAATACCAAATTCCGAATATTATGACCAGTTTTATATTCAGAACCAAGCACGAGTCTTGTCCCAAACCCTACTTAAGTAAGAAATTTTCTTTGAAAATGTCTTACATAAACAAAATTTCAGAAACAACTCGTGCCTAGTTCTGATTATAAAACTTGCCATTAGTTACTAGATTTGAAAAATTAATCAAAAACATTTTGAGGAATATATTCGATAATACTAATAAAAAACAAATTTTTCATTTACCGAACAATTCATAGAATAAACCTGTTATGTGGAATTCGACGGAATAACAACAATTTGCTGAATTAATAATTAGTATTTTTTGACATATGTTTTGCATTTTTTTGTATGAAAATCTTAGTTTTTTTTTTAAATTTCCCTACATTTGCCTAAAAATAAAAAATCTGTCCTTTTTTTTCCCTACACGTGAAATTTTGGGAAAAAATTCCAACGAAAAGGGAATTTTCCCCACAAATGGCATCACTGAAACTGATTACACAGTGCAACAACGCAAATTGGAATGGTATGAAACCAAAGGCAAATGAAAGTTGACATTTTCCATAACAAAACCCTCAAGGGTTTTTTTTTAGTTTAGTGCGAGATTTTTTTTACACGCTTTTGAAGTTGGCGCTGTCTAACAAGAAAAAGTCATCAAAAATTTGATAAAATAATGCACTGAGAGAATTTTCATCACTTCAGTAATAAATTTATTCATAGTTTCAATGAAAATTGTCACTGGAACTCGTCCATTGAAACTTTTCATAGAATCTATGAAACAGGTTTCATTAAAATCAATGTTTATGAAATGTTCATAAAATTAATGAAACTCTTCATAAAATTAATAGGCCACTCGTCCAATGAATAAATCATTCAGCCAATGAAGTGCTTCATAAAATCTATGAGGCAATTTCATTTACTATTATTTATTATAGTTGGTTGTTGTCGTTGCTAAGCTGGAGTGGATAAATAAAAAGTACTTAGGAAATGCAAAAGTTTAAAAGATTAAAACGTTTCATAAAAAAAAGTTTCGAAAAAATTTATATGATTTATAAACAAATTTCATAGTCCAAAATTAATAATAAAAAATTAATTAAAAAAAAAAAAAAAAAATTAAAAATTATAAAAGATTATTCTCTCAGAAAATGACGATATTTTATAAAAAAAAATTTAAAACAAAGTAAATACTATTGAACAATTTCATAAATATAAAGAACATTTTCCCTAAATTTATGAAGATTTAATTTATGAAATTAAATGCATTTTTTTTAATGAAATTATGAAATTTTATGAAAGAAAAGTTATGAAAAATTACATAACATTAATTAAATATTATATACATAATGAAATTCTTTATTGATTCTATGAAAAAAATTCTATGAAATTAATCATAATCGAATTCTTTCAAATATAGGGTCCGCCAAATAACTTTTTTTTTTGAAAATGCTATAAAAAAAAACTACTGAATATTTTCTCAAATTTCTTTTTTTATTTGAAAGTACAATCCTTCCGGTTAATAATGGAAAATAATTTCATTCATATTGCTGACTCGGCTGGCCATGCAGTAGCCTACACGATCGGCCCAATTTTTAAGCACATTATCGATTGTGTGCAGCTGTATTTCACCAATGGCTTCACGAATATTGACCTTTAAAGCGTCAATTATCTCTGGCTTGTCGGCGTAACACTTATATTTGACGGCACCCCACAAAAAATAGTCCAACGGTGTCAAATCGCAGCTCCGAGGTGGCCAAACGACATCAGCTCTGCGGCTGATAATGCGATCTTCAAAAACAGGGCGCAAAACATCGAGAGTAGCTTCGGCTGTGTGGCACGTAGCACCGTTCTGTTGAAACCAAATGTTGCCAATATCCTCCTCTTCAATTTTTGTGAACAAAAATTCGTTCAACATGGCCCGATAACGATCGCCATTGACTTCGCACAAATTCTGCAACATTACCATGATTTTCAAAGTAATGTCGCAATATTTCCCAGCGTTGTTCAAGCGTATATACCACCATATTCGTTCAGCGTAAGGATAAAACTAATTATCTGTCAAATCAGACATGAGCTAAGTGTTACCATTCACGAAATAAGCACTAGTTGAAAAAAAAAAAGTTAGATGGCGGACCCTGTATATTTTTATTCTTTGTAATTTACTTGTACAAATTGTATCATCTTTCTTTGATTTGAAAAAAAATTTAAACAGAAAGTGATATTAATTTATGATCTAGAGTCAAACTAAAATTAACATTAATCATTAATATCATGAAGGATAATTCTCTCAGTGTGCTTATTTTCTTTTATTATCCTGGAAAGTTGCGGTATCTTACTGTTTTCGGTGTCGAGTAATCCATTTCTGATATTTATTTTTACCTTCTTGTCGTTTATTTAACCTTCTTTTTAATTTTTAACTCCACAATTTCCTTGAGCTTAAGGTTTGTTTTTTATAAATAAAAAGTTTTTTATTTTCGATATTTCGCTACTCCATTGTGTAGCATCTTCAGGAAATAACAATTAAATTAATAAATTATTAATGTTATTAATGGAGTAGCGAAATATCGAAAATAAAAAACTATTTATTTATAAAAAAACAAACCTTAAGCTGAAGGAAATTGTGGAGTTAAAAATTTATTTTTACCTAAGACTCATGCTAGATGGCGCTGTCATACAAATTTTGTCCCTTCTTGTAGATTGTCGTAGAAAAACGGTATTTTTACTTTTTTTTGAGGCCAAAAAATCAATTTTTGATGTTGGCTTCATTATAAAACATATTTCTAATGATATTAAGAAGTAAATTCTTTTCGTTTATTTAACCTTCTTTTTCAATTTTTAACTCTACAATTTTCTTGAGCTTAAGGTTTGTTTTTTATTTATAAAAAAAAACTTTTTATAGTTTAAAAAAATTTTTTCAAACTTTCAAATTGTTTATAATTTGTTCATTTAATTGTTATTTCCTGAAGATGCTACACATTGGAGTAGCGAAATATCGAAAATAAAAAAAAAAACTTTTTATAAATAAAAAAAAACAAACCTTAAGCTCAAGAAAATTGTAGAGTTAAAAGATATTAAGAAGTACATTTTATTATTCTTGGTACGTTAGAAAAAGAACGCTTTATGATGCTGTCACTGATTCACCATGTGTAAACAACGCGTAAATGTCATACCATAAAAGTACAATTTTTGTAATAATAACATCAAAAAATATCGCACTAAACTAAAAAAAAAACCCTTGAGAGTTTTGTTGTGGAAAATGTCAATTTTCATTTGCTTTTGATTTCATCTCATTCCAATTCGGAAAGTTCGATTTTTTTTCACTGTGTTATCATCAGAGAAGACAAAATTGCTTTTTTTGCTTTTTATTGCTTGTTTTACTCATATTTGTTTTATTTTGCTTTTTTGGATTTTTCGTTTTTTAGCTTTAAAAAAGCTTTTTCTAAAGTTTTTTGAGCTTTGAATTGCTTTTTTTAAGACTTTTTGCCCAAAAATACTTTTTTGCTCAAAAAAAATAATTTTTTCTCTTAACTTTGATTTTTTTTTAATAAAACTTCTGTTTTTCCAAGTTTTTTTTGCTTTTGCTTTTTTCTTGCTTTTTTTACAATATTTTTTTGCTTTAAACTTATCGGATTTTGCTTTTTTCTGTCTTCTCTGGTTATCATAGCTATAGATGCACAGCTGATATCGCACTTGATCAACAAGAGGGTATTAACTCAAAATTTTAAAAATCTCACTTTTTGCAAGAAATCAACTAATAACATCAATATATATCTACTGTAAAAATTTGAACGTATTCCGATTACTCTTTCATCTCGTAAACCACATTTAAAACCATTTTCGTGACATAAAAATTGTATTAACTCAAAAAATAGATTTCATTTGCAATAATTGCAAAAATTTAAAAGAAAAAAATTGTAAATATATTTCTGCTGTTCTAAATAATTTAGTCCAATAAAAGACCTCGTAACTAAATGGAAAATCTAAAACACGTACACTAGGGTGGGTCGATTTAGCAATCGATATTGTGCCATCGATTTTTCGATAGCTTTTGGCATGAGGAAAAAAAAGTTCCAATACGACATATCAAAAAAATCATTTTCGAGGCGCCCAAATTTCAATTTTTTTCAATTTTCTAATAAATGCTAGATTAGCGCCATCTTAAGGTGGCTTTTTGAAACACCTAATGAAATTATAAACAATATAACATTACAACCTTTCCAGAAAGGTATTACTTATGAAAATCGGATAAAAAATGTGGCAACTAGAGGTCAAAGTATATAAGTAAAATTTTTTTCTGCTAGATGATGAAATAAATGATGATAATGATGATGATGATGATGTTGATGAAAACAAGCAAAAAACAATTTTACTTATATACTTTTACCTCTAGTTGCCACATTTTTTATTCGATTTTCATAAGTAATACCTTTCTGGCAAGGTTGTAATGTTATATTGTTTACAATTTCATTAGTTGATTCAAAAAGCCACCGCAAGATGGCGCTAATCTAGCATTTATTAGAAAATTGCAAAAAATTTAAATTTGGGCGCCTCGAATATGATTTCTTTGATATGTCGTAGTGGAACTTTTTTTTCCTCATGCCAAAAGCTATCGAAAAATCCATGGCCCAATATCAAAAAATTTTTGTCCATACAAATCGCCCCACTCTAACATACACATGTGGATAATAAAATAGGCCTCAGTTTTTTTTTTTTTATCAATATTATTTGTAAGAAGTAACTTTTTAAATAACGTTATCAACTTTTACATCTGGCAATACTGTTTTAAAACGAAATGGTGGAAACCCACTAGTACAGGGCTGGCAAAACTATGACACGCGTGTCAGTAGTGGCACGCGAGTGAATTTTAGATGGCACGCGACATTATGTTGGATATTTTCTAAAAATTTAAACTATTAGAAGACCAGCAAAAAATTCAGTTAAATGTTAAATTTCGCTACAAAAATGTGAGAATTAACTCTATAATGGTGAAATTAGAACTTGTAGATCGTCTTTTAAAATGAATAAAACTCTGTATTGCCACCATTTTTTGTTTAAAGAAATACGATATGGTTAATACAGAAGTCACAAATCCGATTATCAGAAAATTCTGGGAAAATTTCTAAAATTCTAGAAAATGCCTCATAATCGGAGAAATAAAAGTACCAGAAAATTGCACAAAAATAGAAAACAACTTGTAATAAAATTGGATCTAAAAAATTATTCATTTTTTTAAGGGAAAATAGGTGCTACGAAATGAAATAAAGGCTGAAAATAAGTTTCATAATGAAATAAGCCCCTTCGTTGTAATTTAAAATTGTGTTTTGATCGTGTTTCGCAAAGTCATTTCATCTGAAATAGAAATATCTCTGTTCAAATCCATAATATTCGCTTTTTATTAATTATTATGATGATAAAAACCGCGCGATTTATTTTAACAAAATCAAATTTTTGCCCGAAGCACATTTTTCAACTAGTTTCTTACGTACTTAAGTAATTTTTGGCGCCCAATAATTTAACTTTTTTTATATCAAAATGAAATAACCGCTAAAAGTGGAGTTACCCCCAAAAAAATGAAAAGGCAATAATGTTCAAACTGTTTTAATTTTTTTCATTGGGGATTTTTTCATAAAGAAATAATCTCAATATTTAAAGATTAAATAAACCCCCAAAAATTAAATAACCGTCAAACATGTTTAAGTCATTTCTTGGATGTTATTTAATTTTTCCCTTTGGGGGTTATGATAATTTTAAGAGAAATTTTGCAAATTTTAAAAATTTTTAAAAAAGGAATTTTAAAAGACAACTAAAATTAAGGTGGCACGCGAGAAATTTTTACAAAAAAAATTTGTCCGTTTCTGGCACGCAGAGAAAAAGTCTTGCCACCCCTGCACTAGTAGAAACGACTGTAATAAATAATTTAGGGGATTTTTTTTTTGCTTTACTCTGAGTCTTGACGAGACATTGATTTGTTTGCCCAAAAACTAACCGTCGGCAGAATAACGGGAAAAAATTTGTTCATTTGTTTTAGGTGAACAATACGTTTTTTGTTGGAGTAAGTCACAAACGAAACTATTTATTTTCATGTTTTCAATGTGTTTTTCACAAATTTTTTTTCCAATAATAAAAAGTAAATTGCATTAAATTCAATAATAATGCAAATTATTTACTTTTTCTTAACATTTTATTAATTTTCTTTTATTTTATTTAGTTTTTCGTAATGCCACTACGACATCGCTCTACTGGTATCGCCTCCCATGCTTTCTTAACATCCTCAAAAAGAGTCGCCATATTTGTTATATTTTTTAGACTAACGGCTATTTTTACGTCCCCCCATAGATGTTTTATGGGGTTCAAGTCCGGACTGGATGATTGCCATTCCAAAAAGTTGATGAAATTATCTTCAAAAAATTTTTTTGTCAGCCTCGCCGTGTGGTTCGGATCATTATCCTGCTGAAATTGCCATATAATAGGCAAATTCTCCTCAGACCACGGGAGCATGACATGTATTTGGTATATCAACGTATTTCTCCTTATTTAAGATTCCAGAAATATTATAAATTGGGCCAACACCATTCCAGGAGAAACATCCCCATACCATAATTGACCCTCCAACATGCTTCACTACCCGTGGAACGAAGCGAGGATTAAATTCTTGGTTAATGGGTCATCTAACGTATCTCCGACCATCTGGACCAAGGCGATTAATCTTTGTTTCATCGCTCCAAATCACATATTTCCATTGATTTGCTGTCCAATTTCAATGAGACTTCACGAAATCCACACGACTTTTTCTTTGAATCCTAATCAGAAGTCGCTTCTTTCGTGCTGCTCTTCCATGTAGCTCGGCTTCTACCAAACGACGTGCAATAGTCCGCTTGGATATCGTGACATTTAAATTTTCTTGAATATCACATTGGATGTCAGTAGATGACTTTTTTGGGCCGGATTTGGAGATTCGCGTTATCATTCGGTCGATATGTGCTGATGTGTTTCTGGGTCTTTTCTTTCGCGGAACATTGGCTATGGTCTCATATTTGTTGATATGCTGTAAAACATTAAAAACCATTTTTTGGAACACTTTAATTGCTCTGCTATTTCTCTATAAGACTTTCCCGACTTCTAAAGTTCAAAAATTGGGCTCCGTTCTTCAGGAGTGCAGCTTTTGCCTTTTCCCATGATAAATCTTAAAAATTATAATTTCTTATTTGATATAAAACATTAATTTGGAAACAAATAACCGTAAAATAAATATTTTTTATATCAAAATAGCTCTTAGCCAAGAAGACTTTAATAAACAATTAGTGTAGGCCCAGAATAAGAGCGCAGAGGCTCTGAGAAAAATCGCGCCCGCAATAACGACGTACAGCGGCAGCGACATAATTGAACATGCCTTATATATAACAAGAAGACTTTATGCCACTCAAATGTCTCTTAGTTTACTGCAAACATAATATACAATGCTAAATGACGAACTAACGAGCTATGTTCAATATCTCAGTTGAATAAAGAAAAAAAAATTTTAATAATTAAAAATTTTTTTTTTTTTTTTGCAAAAAAATAGAAAAACAGTCAAAAGAGCCATTGATTGCCTTTGTTAGCTATACTCTTTGATATTAAAAAATGTAGTGAACACCAGCAAAAATAACAATAGAGTTGACAACATTGGTGAGAGTATGAGAAAGAAAAAATGGGAGAATATCAAAATCCGCCATTAAAATAAAATAGCTTCTATCTCACAACAGATACGCCCAGATACGATTTTTAAATGTCAAAACAAATGGAACAAATCGCTGCTCTCTTATTCTGGGCCTACACTTACGCGTTTCTAATTAGTTGTCGCACTTTCTTAGAATTTAACTAAACAATATGTAAAATATTTCAGAAATTATAACAGAGAACGTGTTATCTCACGAAATGGTCCAGTCGATTGGCCGCCTCGGTCGTGCGATTTGACGCCGTTGGACTATTTCCTGTGGGGTTACGTCAAATCTATGGTCTATGCCAACAAGCCAGCGACGATTGATAAACTTCGTACGAATATCGGCCTATTTATGCTTGAAAACCGTCGAAAATTGGGTTCAGCGTCTGGACTTCTGCAAGCGTGCCCGTGGTGGCCATGCAAAAGAGATCGATTTCCATACATAATGGCATCGAGCGTACTTTCACAGGAATAAAGAATTTCATTGATATCCAAAACCGTTTTTGTTTTATTTAAAAAAACTTTTGTAGCGATCTTATTGAAGAATCCTTTATTTGGTCCTTCAGATACCAATACTTTTTTTTATGTTTATGAATAAAACCGTCATATGACAACGTGATAATAAGAAATTTATTTATAAAAATATGTGGAGGAAATATGAAAAAAAATTTATTTATATATTTGGCGACACTTACTTACTTACCTGTTGTTTGTATTTAGGAACAAAACATGCAATACACATCCACATAAAGAAGAATAAAAAAATTTACAAAAAATTTAAAAAAAAAAACTGCAACTTGTCCTTCACCTAGAATTTAAATGATTTTTTACAAGCATTTTTTGGGTTTTTTATTCATTATTTGGCAATGTATTTTACATAATATGCAGTTTATGATGATGATATTATTATTATTGTTGTTGTTGTTGTTGTTGTTGATGATGCCAAAAAAAAATAATAAAAAAAAATACCGAACAGAAATCATAAAACAACACTATAATCGTGGTTATACCAAAACAAACAAAAAATGGTACAAAAAATCACTTTCGCCGGAAAAAAAATAAAAAAGTTAACACTTAAAACAGGACATTCATTTAAACCAAAAAAATAACCAAAAAATCATATGTGAAACACGATTAAAATTGCATGATAGTACCTCTCCATAGCCAAAAAAAAAAAAAAAAACTACACACGCACATATACATACGCATAAAAAAACATACACAGTCACACAAAAACGCATACCTATAGTGCATTACCAAAAAAATAAAAAAATAAAATATCGAAACAAACCAAAAAAAAAGTCAACATGACACCCCAATAGTATGCATTAATAAGCTTTTCGTAGGATACTGATGTGAGTGCCATGTGTGCGTTTGAGTGCCTCAATATCTCGGTGTTTGTGGAAATATTAACGCACACACACACATGCACTCATTTATTACGCATACACTTATATTGTTTTTCATTCATACTTTTTAAAAAACAATATATATAATACACTCATTCCTCTCTTTTACCGAATGTTTACACATTCATTCATTGATTGCAAAAGTGCAACCAACGAAAATAAAAATAAAACTACAAAAAGACAATCAAATAAAAAATGAAAAAACCTGCTACCATATAATTTCCAAAAAATAAACGAAAAAAACTCAACAGACACCAAAAGCAACAACAACTACATACATACATGCATACAACACAAATGAGTACAACAAAAAATTAATCGCATCGAATTGACTTAATTCATATTTAACTGCAGCTCGTTATTGCAGGCAGCATTCAACAAACTACCAGCACAGGCATGTTGTGATTCTTTTTTTTTTTTTTTTCATTATTTAACAGTTTTTTATTTTCGTTTTTTGGCAAAAAGTTTATATGTATTTGTATATTTATACAAATGTACGTATGTGTGTGTGTTTGTATATCTCATTTACCATACATGCAACAGTTGTTAGTCCAAACCGGTTCAATTTTTTTTTTTTTATCATTTTATTCGCGTGTCATTTTCATCATCATTTCCACCACCAACTTCATGGTCATCAATATCATCATCATTAAACAAATTAATAAATCATTACACTTGATTAAGTTTTTTTTTATGGCGTTAATACAAAAAAAAATTTTAATTTAATTAAATTTCAGTTTATTGGAGGTTAAACAAAAACCATTAATGATTTGTGATTTGTTAAGCTGTTATAATTTTATTATTAGAAAAATTAATTCATAAATATAAACGAAATTTTGAATGTGAACAACTTTGCAAACACATAGAATTTAAGTGAAATATTTATCACTTTTATATCTGCTTATCAACTATTTAACATTAAAGGCTGAGTTACCCAACCGTAAACGCATCTGTAACGAATCAGCTGTTTCGATACCACAAGAAGAAATGTATACGAATGGTTACTAACACGTAAATGTAAACGTACTTGCCGGATCATTCTGTTGAAATCAGAATTTTCTATCCGGCATCGAAACAGCTGAATGATTTTAGTCGGAAAAAATATGATATGAATAAAGAAAATTGATTCAAACAACAAATAAGGAATAAAAATTAACAAATAAATGGAAAAATTTAGAATAAAATATAAAACCACATGAAATAGATGCTAAATAGTAATGTCGTTTACGATAATCTATAAGTGTACTTTTTAGCTACGGCACGGTACAGTTACATCACATTTACGTTTACGGTCCCATAATCCGCCCTTAATAGTATGTTACAATTTGCTTGGTTTTATATAATCTGAATTTTATTTTTAAGAATTTTAATAATTTCTCATTTTTCACCTTGAAAAGTAAATTTCAACATGTCATCCAGAAAAAAATAAAATTAAAAGAAATCTATTGATTATACTCGTGAAACAGTAAACTACCTAATTACCAAGGCGGTATTCACAAGTTTTAGAATCAGTTCCAGAAGGGCTAACTATTGCATTTTGGGGAATATAAAAGCGATTGCTGTTGGGTCAGTTTCAAACAAAAATCATCGGTGTTAAAGTTGACTGTAGAAGAGGTTACAAAAGAAAATAACAACAGAAATTTTTCGAGTTTACTTAGTCTGCTCTGATTTTAAGATTAATAGTGTTTGTTGTTCTGCGGTAATCGGTAAGGGAAACGATATTTTATATTATTTCGGTAACGGTGTTTTAACTGCGTCGATATTTTTTTTTTTGGTAACGGTATTTTGTTTGTGCATGTGAATCTTGCATTTTAGGTATAGGATGTGTTCAGCAAACTTATGTGAAACACTACTAGGTACATTTTTGTGGAGTTATTTAATCTTCTAACTCTTCAATTAAAGCGAATTTTTCGGCCCCGCTTTAAAAAAGCACATAAAAGGCCTGTAAGTTCAAAAGTTAGACGGTTGAAATGTTCCACAGAAATGTTTTTCGTAGTGTTCTATATAAGTTCGCTGAAGATATCCTATACACTCAGATAAAAAAGTTAGTAAAAAAATTTGTAAACAGTTTCAAATCCAATTTTACTATTTTTATACTGATTATTAGTACAATTTTTTTTTTGTAATCATTTTTGCAATTCTCTTATTACAAATTACGGATTTTTTTACTAATTTTCGCTGCTGATTTCAGCAAAACATTTTACTAATTTTTCAAAACCGAGTGCTACATTTAGCAGAAAAATATACTAATTTTAAAAAATTTTTTTTTGATTTTTTACAATTCTTGTTTAGTTTATATTTGTTACTATTGATATATTCTTAGTTGGGAAATAACACTCGGAAAATTTTATTGTACCTCCAATGCATATTTTGCAATTTTTCAAGTACGATGAAGTAATTATACGCTGGTTACAATCTAAATAAAAAAAGATTTTTTTTTTATAAATTTTGTTTTTTAGATTTTACAGTTTTTTTATTTTTTAGTACACTTTTTTGCTAATTTCAGCAGATTGATTTTAAATTACAGTTTACAACAATTTACTGAAATTTATATAAATTTCATTGTATTAAAATTATTGATATTTAGTAATTTTTTAACAATTTTGCTAAAATTTAGTAGTGACTACTAATTTTTTCTACTAATTTTGTTGTACTACAGATCAACAGACATGTCCCCATCGTTGCCACTTTTTGAATAATTATTCAAAAACGGGACTGTTTACACATTCCTTGGATAAAATTTGAATAATGACATTTTTGTGTAGTTTTTCTGTAATTTCACTGTTTACTAAAAAGTTTACTTAATTCCATACTTTCAAGTCCCACAGTTGATAAAATGAGTTTATTTGTAGAACATCTTGCACAAATTTTAAGTTTCTGGTTAATTATTTTTGTAAAGTTGTTCTACGCGAAACCCAATTTAGTTGGGGGAAGTCAAAAAAGTAGTTTTTTTATATTATTTGTATATAAACTCAATATTATGTTAATATTTTGAGAAAATATTTGTCAAACTGAATGCAAAATAAATAAATATTTTTGTTTAGGGTGGCATTTGAAATTAAGCAAAAGAAATTTGGTTTTGTTATGATTGTGACTTTCTCATGAGCGAGAAATTTGAGGGATTTGATCAGACAATAATTTTCTTACTGCAGTACAGTTGGGCAGATGAAAATATCTTTTAAATAATTCATTAATTCAGTCTTAGTTAACAAGCAAAGGCTATTTTTACTATAAGTGGCACTCTATAATTGATTTATAAGACCTTTGTAGGTAAACTGTGGATAAATATTATCAGATTTTCTCCAAATTAAGAACATATTGGTAGAATGTAATTCAAACAGCATTTGCGAACTTTCTAGTAATGATAGTTTTTTGTTACGTTTTTAAAATCTGTTGATAAATTGAAAAATTGCAAGCTTTAAAAATGTTCACATTTTAGTGATGCTTTTCTTTGTAGCTGAGTGGCACAGCTTCCGTTCGGTCTATGGTTTCAGGCCAGCAACGTAGCCAGCCGGTAAGAAATGCATTATTTCCAAATTATTGTATTTTGATTCTGGCCCACTGTGCGCAGGAAAGGGCCACATATGTGCATGTATTATTTTTTTTTTTTTATAAAAATAACGATTATTTTAAACTAATAAAAATAATATTAATTTGTTGTGTAATTTCATATGGTTTTGGATAATTTTTAACCTACGGCTGTGTATTTTTTTGCTTTACTGGTGGCAACACTGCATGTCCCAGGAAAAAGAGTGAGGAAAAAGAAGTAGTTAAAGCACTACAACTGTTGAATAGGGAGTTGTTCTTTTTTGGGATTTTCACCGATGAATTTAACATTGGCTTGTCATAGGAAGGAAGTTGTTCTTTTTTGAAACAAATTATGTATATTTAAACGAATGAGAAGGAAGTTCTTTTTCACCTGTTTTTATTTTAATTTAATAAAAAAAAAAAATCATCATGCATCGTGTGGGGCTTGAACCCACACTCGTTGACATTTCAAGCAGACGCTCTACCCCCTATGCTATCGCTTGTTATAACTGATAGCTGACTTTTAGCTGTCTTGTTAAGTAAATTGTTATTATCTTTATTTCTTTCTATTTTTATTAACAAAAATATATAACATATTGGAAAATATATAAAGTTGTTTATTTTTAAAGTGTTTTTTTTTATAAAAAATAATACACTCATAGAAAGAAATAAAGCTGTAAAAATAAGAGAAAAAGCTACTAAAAATTATGTAATTTAAAATGACCTTGCAAAAAAAACTGCTGATATTAGCAGATTGTTTTTTGCTAAATACTTGTAAGATAAGAAGGAAAAATAAAACTGTTAAATTTACAAAATTTTGGTTACATTTAACTTAACTTTTAATTTATTAAAAATAACGAATTACCTTGATAAAATTCTGAAAAAATTTTGCAGCATATTAGTAGATAAAAAATTGGTTTTTCTGCAAGGTAATTTTTAATTTATTTTTACTAGTTTTAACTAAAATGTTTACAGGATTTTTCTTTTTCTGTTATATTTAGTTTCTAAATATATTTAGTAAAAATTTGATCAAAATGAATTTTTTAAATTACAATTTTTTAAATACAAACAAAATTGTAATATTTACCTTTTTCGTATTTTAACAAAAAATATTTGAAGAATTACATATTTATTTAGAACTTTTATATTTCCATAAAATTTCATTAAAAATTAATAGAAAATTAAAAAAAAAATATTAAATCGTTTCAAAAATAAATTTTTGAGTATACGAAAATAGAAAACAATAAAAATTTTACAGTAAAAACTACAAAAAATTATTAATTGTGTAAAAAAATGTAACAAAAAAATTTTTTCGACCTCGTGGGATTCGAACCGCAACCCTCTGATTTCTGTGCCAGCACGTTCCTATGCAACCCCCATACAAAATATTAACTTCTTATCACCCATGAAAAAGAACTTCTGACTAGCATATATTTATTGCAGCATTAGATGTTGTTTAAAACCCATTCCTAAGGGAGTAATTCTTTGTGATGTAATGAAGGAAGTAATTTATTTAGAAGTCATTCCATTTATTTTTGCTGGGGTGTTGCTAAAATTAGCAAAAAATACCGCTGGGCTCAAAACATTTAAATTTCCCATAATAACAGCAAAATTTTCAGTAGCCATTACAGACTTTTTTGGTTGAGTGTACCTAAAATAGAAGATTCACATGGTTTCCCCCTAAAATCCAGGTTTGTGGGACATTTAAGTTTTGACTTATTGCGTGCATTGAATTTTAATTTGCAACTTTGATGTTTTAAGAGACTTGTTGAACATTTCAAACCTATAACTTTTCAATTAAAGGAACTTTTTGGCCCCTATTTAAATAGGGAGATTAACGACCCGTAAGTTTAAGAGTTAAAGGGTTAAAAATTTCCGCAAAAATATTTGTCATAAAATTCTACTATAAGTCTTTAATTAATTTAAGTTTAATGCTAGAAAAAGTTAAAATTTAAAATGTGTTTAAGAGTTAATTTCATGCTTATTCAGAATTGCCGCTCAATAGAGCACCCATATTTACAAAAGTGTTATTTTTTCACCTCCTCACGCACTTTTTGGTAGATTGCGCGTAAAAAATAATATCCCCGTGGAAATTGATCCTCTCATATTCAAAACAGGCCCGTCACCCGCGGCTATGAGCCCTAAAATTGACTAAAATTAGTAAAAGCTTAAAAGCTAGCATTTTTCTCATACACACTTTTGACGTGATTAAAATCAAAGTGATTTAAGTGGTTAAACACAAATTTTGATTTTAACCATTTAAATCACCATGACGCATCAAATGACATATAAAAAGTGTGTATGAGAAAAATGTTAGCCAATTCATTGCCTGTAGCTATGCTCATTAGTATTTTTCTGTAGAGCTTTTACTTTAAGAGTTAAAGCGCAAAGAAACTTTGAACTAAGTTTTGTCCATTTTTAGGGCTAAAAGGCGCGAATGACTGAACTGCTTTAATTCGAGAGAACAAATTTTTGCGGTTATATTATTTTTTACTCCCAATCTACCGGAAAATACGTGGCGTTCTTTTGTTTTATGTAGGAAATACAGATACAAAAATCTTTCACGGTTGTATACAGGGGTCTCCCATGGTCCTGATGAATGGCAAGACCGGTTTTTTATGCGACAGATGGCGCTGACTGCTGTTTTGTTTTTCTGGCAATACTGTTTCATTTTATTTGGGGAGCAGTGTTGCACAAAAACGTTTAGCTTATACCCATTTTAAATGTTTAAATCCCCAATGTTATACCCAATTCATTTCAATTTAAACAAAAAATCAAAAAAGAAGCTAAGTTAGCATCGCTCTTAAGTTTAGAAAATCATTAAGAAATATGTGAGCAAATTAAATAAAATTGAATATCTTACGAAGAAATATTTACGTTGTCATTCGAACTTTAAAGGCCTCAAATCTTTATTAAAATTGTGAAACTAAAAAAATTTTATTATACGAAAGACAAATCACAATTCAGCTGAAATGTCACCGTTTCAAAATAAAAGTCGTATATTAAATTTTCTGGAGAAAAATTTCTACACAATTTTCACACAAACTTCTTTTTTACTAAAATTTGTAAATCTAGTAAGGTGTAAGTTCTAGGGCTCGTAAACTCTTTGGAACATTAAGTTTGCATAAGTCGAGTTTACACGATTCAAAAGGTACATAAGAGGTTTTATGAAAAGCCCTGGTACTTTTTGAGCCAAACAAAATTTATATTTTCTGAGTCCTTTGCATGTAACAATTTCAGTATTTGGAAAATAGAACATTTGTTGATTAATTATTGAGCTTGGTTGCTTTTCGTTATTTCAAGATTTATAAATATTTGGAGAATATTTCATCCATAATTCAAATATTTTATAGAAATTTTTAAATTCTTCAACAGACCTAATTTCATCGATTTTAATTTGAAATAATACGCATATAATTTATACGAAAATTCTTCTTATTTTGGGCCTAAAACTAAATCTTTTAAAATTTACAAATTTTTTAATCTGTCCCTAAAACAAAGTCGAAATCCCTAAATTGGGCCCAAATCCCTTTACCTAACACCTCTGTAAAAGCTCATTTGACATAAAAAAAGCCTCCCTTGAGAAAATTTCCCACATGCTAGCGACATCTACAGTTTGTTTACAAAATTATCGATGTTGCATCTCTATATTATAAGTCTCTGGTTGTATATATTATTTATATGTCTTAGAAGAGTTGTAATGTATAATATGCGACATCTATATCTCGTCTGTCTGGTTGTTGTCCGCACTATAAATGTGTTTATGTGCACAATTTTGGTAGCAAAATAAATTAGTAAAACATTAGTTGGAAATTAGTTTAGTGCTAAAAAAATATATTATAATTAAAACTTTTGCTGGAATCACAATTATAGCAAAAAAAAAGTTGCTGAAAATTAGTGTATTTGATATACAAGACGTTTTACTAATTTTTCTACTAAAATGTTTTTTTTTTTTTTTTTTGTGTACTTGATTAAAGCCAATCCAACTTTTTATTCTTCATCGTTTACACATGCACTTTCTGATAGTCAAGATTAACTTGACAGTTCACGTTGGGTCTTATTATCAAAGTTTTTCTTTTGTTTAATATTTAAGTAAAAGTTAAACCTTCTGTATGAGACCCACCGTAAAAGTTTAAATTTGTCAGTTTAAAATACCAAAGTGGTGCCGATAGAGATCCGGCACATGCTGAACATGGAAAATATCGATAGCTCCAAAATATTTTTGCGACAGCTCTCAATGTTTATTTTTATCCACTGTTGCCAATTTAGCTATTTTCTCGTCAAATATAGCGATTTTTCAACTCGTATTAGTCGGAAAAATGTTTTCTTAGCATTTTTTTCCTTGGCAGAATTTTTTAACCATTATTATTCCGCAATTTATCGCAAAATTTTTATGGAAAACTTAAAAGTTCGAAAAATATAGCGATGAATCGATCATTTTTTAAGAAAGTTTTAAAAAGTTCGAAAAATATAGCTATTTTTGGGAAACTTTTCAACAGAATCTAAAAAGTTCGTGAAATTTATCGATATAATTTAGCTATTTTCTAGTGATTTTTTAGTTTGATTTAGCGATATTTTTGGAAAGAAGTTGGCAACAGTATTTTTGTCTGACTTTTGTGTGTGCTTTTAGTATTGCCAATCGTAATTATCAAAAAAAAACAGCGTTGCATACAATTAGTACACTGATAGAAAAATGTCCGTAAAAAATTCAGTTAAAACCACTAAAAATAAGTTAAAAATGATGCTGCAGAAAAAGCTGCTAAATTAGGAGATTATTTTTGCTAAATATTAGTAATATAGGAACAGCAAAAATAAAACTGTTAAATATACAGAATTTTAGTTATATTTGAGTTAAATTTTTGTAAATAGAGAATAGCAAATTAACCTGCTAAAATCATAAAAAATTTTTCATAAATAATTACTACCCTAAAAAATCACCAAAAAATTTAAAATTTTCGAAGTTTTTTTTTGATATTTTTTTTAAATGCAAATAAAAATCGAGCCTTTTGAAAACAGTAGTTTACAATTTTTTAGCAAATATTTCTGCTGATTTTAGCAGAATAGACTGCTATTTGTATTCAACTAAATTTAGCTTAAAAAAATAGCAAAAATTTTGTAGATTTAACAGTTTATTTTTGTTATTTTAGTCTACAAATATTTAGCAAAATTTTCTGCAGATTTTACAGTAAAATTTGCTATTTTCAATGAACTAAAAGTTATCGTAAATATAACTAAAATTCTGTAAATTTAACAGTTTTAATATTGCCGTTCTCATTTTACTAGTATTTAGTAAAAAAATCTGCTAATTTTAGCAGTTTTTTCTGCAGCATCATTTTTAACTAATTTGTAGTAACTTTTTCTGCTATTTTTACAGATTTATTTCTATGAGTGTGTTATGAACACAGAGTCGCTTAGAAATAGTAACCAGATTAAAATTTGTATTATACTGCGTTCACAACCGTTTCCAAATTCCGAGACTTCAATGGAAATCTGGACCGGAAATCTTAACAGTTTACATTTGCACATTTGAAAATAACACACAAAACAACAACAACGAAAATAATTTTGTTGTTGCTTTGTGTGTTATTTTCAAATTTCTTTGCACATTTCATTGCATTTGAAGACGCTAGGTTATGACAGTAGCGAGATTTCGATTTGACAATTCGCCACAACGACGTCACAGAGATGCCCAACGCTTGAGAAAGACGTGTGAGAGACACATTTGGGCTTTCTTCAACTGAAGCCTCAGCGGCAGCAATATTCTCGACACTACGGGCACTTCTTTGTCTCACTGGCACGGCAACATTTTGTACTGTGCCTGTGGATTCAAATTTTTCCACTAGACGCTCAATTGTTAATCTGCTAGGACGATTATTACGACCATAAATTGGACGTAGCGCTCTTAACGTTGAGGCCACTGACTCCGAATTTCGGTAGTAAATTTTAATAGACTCGTTGTTGGCTCGTATATCTTTCCATCATGAAATGGCAAACCTTACTGAAGAGAAATGTCAAAAGAGCGGCAAGAAATATGGCGTCGTTTGCTGTCCCTGTCTTTCTACTTTTGTAGCGTCCCTGTTGAAAACCCCTTTATTTCTAGAAAACATTTTATTCATTGGCGGATTACAATCTAAATTATTCTATGTAAAGATCTAATGCTAATTATTTTAGTAAATTTGTTTTTTTGTAAGAACGACAAGCTAGAGCTAGATTTTTCAGTATTTTTATGGAAGGGAGACATGCACTTTCCAATGCTTTCTGCATACTTACACTTCGCGGGAAACAAAAATTATAACAACGTATCACTTTTTATACTCAATAATACATTTTCATTGCGTTTAAATTCTTCTATATTATATTTTTCATAATTCTTTTATTTCATTATATTCTGTTATTTTTAGGTTATTTTTTAATCAGCTGTTGGCCAGCGTTGCCACTTTTGCATTCAAAAACTCTACAAATTAAGCGAAATGCAGTGTTGTATTTTGTAAAAGTCTTTACATTTGTGGGATTTTCATGAGATTCCTTTGAAATCTCGCAAATTTTCGGGAATTCATTTGTATGGGGAATCTCGGGAGGTCACATGAGATTTTCATTGAAATCTCAATTTTAGTGGAAATCTCGGTATTTGGGTGTATATGTAAATGCAACATTAACTGTTAGTCAAAAAGATTAAAATGGGACTTAATAGACTTGTTTAGTGCTTGATTAAGCAGTTAATCCGATTTGAACGGGATTAACTTTAGTATCTAAACGAGGAATTAAAGTTATTCGGAGCTTAATTCTAAATTCAGTTGTCCTCAATCAAATATTATTAGGGAAATTTTCGCAAAATATTTTTAACCCTTAAAACTCCCAATTTAAGGGACCTTTTTGGTATATCTTGAAAAAACTTTAATGGCTCATAAAAAATATCCTGCAAAACTATTCTGCTAAAATTTTAAGTGGACATCTGACGACGATATAACTCAACTGAACCCACAAAGTACTAAAACCTTAGGCGATTTTACTACACTAACCTAATATTTTCCTCTGGCATAGGAATTTCCTAGCCTAAAAATACCGGTAATTCACGATTTAACATCTCCAAATGAATTTATTTTCTTTATTACCCCGTTGCAAAATTCATCTGACATACACAGAGTTAATTTTGTTGGACGAGTCTTAATGAAATTTTTAAGTTTACTGAAGTTTTCTTCATAAAGTAAATGAAAAATTTCTTAAATTTGATGAAAAAGCTTCATATATTTTATGAATCTAATTTTTAGGAAATTTTTTATTGAGTGTATGAGACTTTTAATAAATAAAATGAAATTTTTCACAACATTTTGTGAAAAAATCCATTAATACAATGAAAACATTCAATGGACTATTTCCAGTGAATCTTCATTGATTTTACGCAGAAATTAATTAATATCATGCAGATAATCTGTAATTGTAGAAACAATACACTCACGGAAATAGTGTCGAACACTTTTATACACAGAATAAATTTACAATAAAGCTGTACTGTAAAAACGTAGATATCCGAAAATCGAGATAAATTTTTTTTTTGTTGGCGTAAATAAATTGAATGCACCCTGGTGAGATGGCTATAAATGTATGTATTTTATAAAAGTTGCCATCTACGATTCCAAAAATATTGGGATGGAAAACCTTTTAAATCCCTTTCTAAATACAAGTGAACTAATTCCACTTTCAAAAAAAAGTGGTTTAAATAATTTTCGCTGTCAAAATATTTTGCAAATCATACATAACATTCATATATGTTAAAATATTTGCCGTTTCAAACTGACACTTATTTGAAAAATAAATTAATGTTTAGAAACTCTTCTTTTACCAATCAATTTTCATTTAGGAAAAGATGACAAAAAAAAATGAAGAATAATTAGTAAAACATTTTTCAATTACAAATAGACAACTGAAAATACAATACACGTCATGGTTCTTTATTGGGTTGAAAAAAGGGAAAAAAAACAAAAAACATAGAAAATGGTTTTTCAGAAAAACCAGCCATTAGAAAAAAAAAAACTCATGCCATTTTATATTTATTTTGTTGCAAACGTTCCTTTTTAATTCTATATACAAATTTAATCAGCAAAAGGCATTTATCTTATAGTTTTATATACATAAACGTTGTAGAACGAGTTCCGAGTATGGAGTGGGTGGATCATTGAAACAATTTGACTAGTGTTTGGGTTTGTTTTTTTTTTTAGCTACACATAATGGTGTCTTTCAACTTAAGAGCCATGTTGTTGTAGCTACGGGTCTCTAAAGAAAATTGTTCTCAACATAACGAGCAAAAATAGAAAGAAAAAAAAAACAATACAAAGAATATAAAATGTAAAAAATTTATACATTTGCACAAACAAAATACAAGTCAAACTGAATTTTGCATTAAGGGTTGTTCCAAAAAATTAAATTTTGTAGCATAAACTTTTTCTTTTTATCTACATTTGCCACACACCATGCCAAAGAACAACATTTTATTTAAAGTAAAACAAAAAAAAACCTTACCGAGATGTATAAATTCAACTAACCAAGGACTACAGTCGACGGTGTGATACACTGTAAAATATATTTGTATAATTTTACGATCTTTTAGTTAAATTATTTTGTATTTACTTATTGATTTTTTAAAACGAAATTAATTTTCACCTGCGGGGCTCTTTATAAAAAAACTACTGGTAATGAATTGGCTTAGAGTGCTTTGCTAACGTTTCCAGCCAGTGGTTACCCAGTACTACATAGTCAGAAATTACCAATGATGCAAAAATCAATTCACTGGTAGAGCAATGATTTTATAAAAATGATGACGCTTCGTTCAAAAAGTTTTGTAGTCAGAAGGTTCCCTATGGGAAAACAGGGGTCAGTTGTAATGCGAGCAGCTGGTCCATGACCGGTTAAAACAGGACTGGTCTGAAAAAACCTATCCTGTGACCTATCTCGAAATCGGTGACAACAGGGCCGGTCTGAAAAGACCTGTCCCATTACTCAAAGTACCTACCCAGAGACCTGTCCCGTGACCGGTGAAAACAGGACTTTTATTCAAGTACCTGTCCAACGACTAGTGAAAATATTACAGGTCTGAAAGCACTAGACCCGTTATAGGTAAAAATAAGATTGAATCAGGACATTCAAGTGCTACAAATATTAGAGTTTTGAACTTAAAAGGAATTCTCATTAATTTTGTAGCTTTAATCACAAAATATAATACAAAACTTAAAAATTTTTTATACCTAGAAAATTCTTATATTAATAATAATAATAATACATTTTTTATTTATTTTTAATTTTATGAAATAGAAAAGTTATTTGGCGAGAAAGTCATAAATTGTGTAGTAATAGTAAAGCAAAATGTTAATCAATATTTTCGATACAATTTTAAAATCAAAGCAATACATTTTATTTCATCGATTATAATTTTATCATAATTTACTACCTTTAAATATTTGTTTGAAAATTTTATTTTATATTGATCTCTAATAAAATTTAATGGATTTTATTTTTTCTCCAAATTTTCAATAACACCAAGCAAAAAAAGAGATGCTGAAGCAGTAGAAAAAGCACTACAATTGATGATCTAGATGTACTTCTTTTTTACCTTAAACACTAATGATTTTAACATTGATTTGTCATAGGGGAGGAGCACTCCCACTTCAACATTTTTAAAGTACTTTTTGAACGAGTGCAAAGGAAGCTCCTTTTCATCAATTAATATTTAAAAAAAAATTCTTCACAAAAAAAAATTACATTTTTTTTTTATTTTACAAAAGTTTTTTTATTGCCGCCACCGGGTATCGAACTTGAGACATCACGATTGCTAGTCTAGCGCTCTATTCTTTGATATGAAAGTTGACTGTCATAAAAACACCACTTTGTCACTACGAGATATTGTTCCTTATTCTCTTCAATAAAAGTACTTATTAAACAGGTGTAAAAGGTGCACTCCAATTCAATATTGTTTTCAGTTCTATTTTTACAGGTGCATAAAAAGCAATTTCTCACCATTTTTTATTTTATATATACATTAGACTGTCCTTAAAATAGCGATTTGTAGATTTTCGTTCATTACACCTACCCCCCCCCCCCCTCCCCCGTTTTATTGGAAATGGTCCCAAATGGAAGAAATCGATTTTTTTTTTTGAAAACGTTAACCCGTGCCGAAAGTTGGACGAAAATGGCCCATTTGGGAAAAAAAAGTATATTACTATTAAAAATTCCCAAAATTCTAAAAAATTAAGTTTTTATTTCACTTATTAATTTAATATAGTCAAGATGATTCAGATATGGAATTGTGACTTCATCGGATATCACTAACCCAATTTTGCTTGGAATCAAAAATGACCCACGAATTTGATAAAAATGCAAAACGTGTTTTTTTTTTTAATTAATTTTAAAGATTTTTTAAAATGCTTTATTCGGAGATGTCGATTGATATTTGTACCAGGCAATAGTTGATATTAAAGAGAAAAAAAGAAATTTTAAAAATGATAATTCGAGTTTGTGTTTGGAGCGACTGCTTTGCAGGACATTTTACAAAAATGCTCATTTTATAAAAAATTTAACAAAATTTGAATGTTTTCATCAAATTTTACATAGTTTTCGGAAAAACATCACTTAAATTCAGAGACCCAAAATAACTGTTATATTTCTTAAAAAGTCACCAACCAAATTTATTTATTTATAATATTTCAATAATGCACTATATTTTATAAATCATATTGCACAAAAAAATCACAAAGTTTGGCAAAGATTTTAATTTTTTCAATTTTTATATTTTACTCTATAAATTTCGGTTGTTTTTTGATTTTTATTTTAAAACTTTTTATAAAAGTTACAGAATGATTTTTTTGAAAAAATTAAGCACTAACTTTTTTATTTGATAATAAAATAAAAATTAAAAATTTACCTAAATTGAATGCCGGAAGGTGCTGGAATATACACATTTACTCACTTTAAATCACTGTTCAATCTTTTATTAACACTAGTTGACATCATCAGGATATTATAATTGTTGAAGTCATTGATTCTATGGCTTTTGATTTATATATATTATATAAAGAAAAAAAATCACAAAATAACTTTTATTATTTTTGAAAAAATAAAAATCGTGTTTGGATTGTTTTTGTTTGAATTAAAAATAAAAATCAAACAGAGCAAATAAACAGAAAATTAAAAATATTCAAACAAGAAATAATTGTAAAACAATCACTTTTTTGAATAAAAGTTATAACTGTTACGTCCCTGCTTAAATTTGAATAGACTATAATTATCTTTATATTTGTTGAAAAAATCTTTAACCCTTAAAGGCCTGGGGTCAGAAAAGCCCCATGAATCTTAATATTAATTATGACTACGAGATTGTAAATCTCAAATGGATAAAAAAAATTATTTTATGTAACGTAATCTAGGGCATTAATTTTTATACTTTTGTGCAAAAACTACCCACTAGGAAATTTACAAAATAATATCTTTCATAATTTTCGGAAAAATATCACTTCCAATGGATCAAAAAAAATTTTTTCCCACTTGATAAAAAAATTATTATTTTGTGTAACTTGATGCATATAGGGTTAATATTTTCACTTTTCGGCAAAAAAAACCCACTGGGAAATTTACAGATAACGGGACACTCTAATATACATATTTAAAAAATTTTTATATTAACAAAATATTTGAATTTAAACAAATGAATTATAAATATTAAAAAAAAATTAATGAAATAAAAAAAAATTTAAAAAAAAATAAAAAAAATATTGGTCCCGCCGGGAATCGAACCCGCGACCCTCTGTTTGGAAATGCCAAATGATACTAAAATCACTTTTAACTATCACTTTTAGAGCAATTACTCTTTAGAAACAATACTTAAGTGATTTTTTGGATGTTGTTCAGATGTAATTCTAAAAAAGCTGTAAAAATATACTAACGGATACTTTGGAAGCAATGAAAGAAGTTATTTTTTGAAGTTGTTCAGAATAACTTCTAAAAAGGCAGTAAAACACACTAACGGATACTTGTGAAGCAGTGAAAGAAGTAGTTTGTAAAGCATTATTTCCGATTTTTTTTGCTGGGACGTTAAAAGTTAAACATGTCTGCTCACACTTAAAATTAAATTACTTAATTTAAACGTTTCGAACAGCTGTCCCTTATGAATTTTAAAAAAAAAATTAATAAAATTTCGAAAAAGTTAATTCATAATTAATTTTTGCCATAATCCAGCGTTATTGTTGCTATGAAAAGTGAAATTACATTGTCAGCCGCAGTTGTAAGATAAGGGACAACTTCACGGTTCTTTCTACATATTTCATTTACCGGAAGCAAAATTAAGCTAATTTTTGGTTCGTCTAACAACTTATGTAGAAAAAAACATGTATTAAACAACTGGCTTTTACTTAAATTCAGATTATTTTAATAATTTTTTTTTCCGACTTCTATAGTTTCAAGCTTGTCATTCACATTTATTGATAACATTGTACTTGAACGTAGTAATAAGGTGTTTAGATTTTAAGTAATTAAATTACCAAGTGTTTCAGTTTAGAAAAATTTACTGTAATACTGAATTTATGCTGAGCAAAAACCAGCTGGTTTTTGTACAAAACTAAATTGCAAAAGCCAAGTCATTCACACTGGCTACTTAGTTTTTCTTTGTTATAACACTTTTTTATTACTCACTTTTCTTTCTGTTTTTATTCTTAAATTAATGTAAACAAATTATTACTACACTTACAATATATTTTCCATAATCGATTGCGGTTTATTTAAAAAGTAATAGATAAAGTTTGTTTTCAATTGAAGAATCAATTAAAATACATTTAAACATATTGTTAAACTTTTTTTTATCAATCAATAAAAAACAAACTAGAAAAAAATACGTAGGTATCGTCTGTAGGAGTTGTTATTTTCAGTCAAATATTCTGTTTTTAGATTTATATTTTCAGAAAAAATAATTTAAATAATTTCGTTGTTTTCTGATTTAAAACAAAAAATTCAAATATTTTCGGTTTTCTTTTTTGTTAAAATAGTTGGTTTATATGCAAAATTATTTCAATTCAAATTACAAGAAATTCTTTACTCATACACACAAATATAGCCAATCAAAATATGAACGTGTGTGTTGTGAAAATTCAAACAAAAAAAACTTTCAAATAGGAAAAAAGAAACCACAAAATCGTTTTTATTTTACTTTTCAATTATTTTTATTTCTTTTATGAATTGTTTAAACAATGTTTGAAAATAAAAATCAAAATAGTTTAAGTATGATGAAAAATCAGTAGTACTTTTTTAATTGTGTTTTCAATTAATTTAATATGTATTTTAAAACTTAAAATGGCCAAAAACTACTAGGTTTTGCTCAGTCTAAATACACTATAAGACATGCAACTTAAACACGATTTAAGTTCTTTAAGAAGAAGTTGTGAGTCCCACGTAACATATAAATTATTCACACCTGAAAATAGTATTAAAAACAGAATACTCGCCTATTTTAGGTTACCGTACTGCAATTTATATTACGGTTTTTAATTGACATTTAAAATTTTTTTTTATAATATTTTTAGAGTGTACCCCACAACTCCTTGATGTTGCAAAAAATATACATACAGTAAGTTTTTAGAATAAGTTTGAGTTAAATTTTAAGAGCATGGAGGCGGTAGAGATTTTGTAACCAAAAATATCAAGGGTTACTTTTAAATGTTACCAAGATAAAGTTTTGCAAGCTTGTGTTGTACTTTTTTTTTATATAAAAACTTTTTTGCCAACTGTAACAAAAATGAAATTTACATTTCCATGGCTCAAATGTATAAAAAAGGAACATTAGTTATGCTTAAGGAAAATATTATACGACATCGTAGTCATCTGTGGCTGTACTTGAAGTTATAAAAATAAACAGTGGGATAAAAATATTAACGGTGCAACATGTAATCAACATAAACAATTAAAAACAAAATAAACTTTTTTATGATTTTACCCAACAATTTTTGGTTTTGAAATTATTTAGATGGTAAAAAAAAATATCTCAAGACTTAAATACAAAAAATTTATAAAGTATTTATAAATTGTAATAAACTTTATTTTAGCGCATAAAAATTCCAAAAAGGGCAAGAAAAAACACATTTGCTCAGGGATATAAAATTTATTTGACCAAAATTCAAAAAAGGGCCACGATAAGGACTAAAGTTTTTTGTTGCCTACGAAAGAAAAAACCCGGATCGAAATCGGTTAACCCGCCTTGACTGTACGTACAGTGGCCACCGATTTTGAACTCAGGGTTGTGGAAAAACGCGTTTAAAGTTTAGAATTAATTTTACGCTAAGAAAACAGCAAAATTTCAAAAAACCATGTGTGAACAAAATTTATATCTCGCAGTTTGTTTACCAAATTTGGGAAGAATCGGTTAAAGAGTAATTTATATATTAAACCAAATATTCTTAAAAATGATGGCAGAGAATATATTAGACATCCTATTTCGGTCAAAATGCTTTTATTTCGTACATTTTTTAATATGTTTTTTATTTTTTTTTTTTTTTTTATTTTTCTATATATGTGACGCGTAAAATAGAAAGGGACCTAAGGATAGAAAGGGACCTAAGGTCAGGAGAGCATGGGATCGGTCTCATTCGATGCTCAGATGTTGTCCACAAAAAAAAAATTGATTTTTTATCCTTAGGTCCCTTTCTCTATGCGCTGTCAAATATATTGATGACGTTTATGGCTTATCAGTACCTGCCCCATATAATGTGCCTTCGACTACCATCGAGGAATCGTCATTGGCTTTTCTTTAAAGACTGCGAGCAAACCTTGCATCTTTGGATGTAATTTATATCTTTTTGTTATGCGATATAGTAAATAAAATATAAATAAAATAATAAAAAAAAATTAAATAAAACTGCGAAAAATTTTATAAACAAAATTAACGCTTAGAACATTACTTGAGACTAAAACATATTTTACAAAAAAACATGTGGAAATTTTATTTCCCCGAATTTTTTACTGAAATTTTCAGAACATATAGGGGAGAGTATGCTCTATCTAACTAAAATATAAAAAAAATCAAAAAAAAATTTATTCTATAGTCGAAAAGCATTGGCTTTTTAAATTTATTAATTTTGAATTTATTGGACTATTACCGCTTTATTAAGCTATAAAATGAATTTTAGAAGAAACCTACGTTGTTATTAGAGTTTGAAGTGGTTTAACCCTTTGAAACCCAGCATACACAATTGTGAGATGTGATGTTTTCTCTTAAAGATGCAAATATTTTCAATACTAATAGGTTTACTTAGATAAAAAAATTGCATTTATACTTTTACCTAAATTATATTTCATAAAATATGAATTTACATCAGGAAATTTTAATAGTTTTAATACCATTTTCATTTTTTTTAGAGTTACAAAATCAATAAATTTTTACAGCAGGTTGGGTCTGAAAGAGATAAATTTGGAATGGGAATATAAAAGGTACATGATTCGAAGATCTGAAATATTTTTTTTAAAAATAAAGTACTACAAAACTTCAAATTTATCTGAAATATGTTCCACAAAATGAACTAAAAACTTTTTAAAAATGAAGAAGAATATATTTTTTATTTTAAGATTTTATTATATTTAGCCCCACTGTTCCTTAGCTCTTTTTCTTTTTTCTACATTTTTTTTCTGTTTTAATATTTTATAATGTGAAATAATATAAAAATAAAGACCAAGTAAAGTGTATACCAAAACTAAAGTTGTAGATGGTATTTGGGAATATAAACTAAGCAACGAAAAGGATAAAGTTTGTTTTTCATTCATTTGTTCATTTATTTTTCGTATAACATAAATATCCTTGGAGATTTAAGATAGCCTGTCATTTGCTAATGTAAGTGTGGCACGTTTCGTGCTCAACATACGACGCCTGGTGGCTGTGGCATATAAGGAAGATATAAGTAGTAAGAGTAGTAGAAGAAGAAGAAGAAGAAAAAGTAGCAGCAGAAATACACAAGGGTTGTACATATATGTATGTGTTATTTTTCTCTGTGCAAAAGGGTTGTTTAAATTAAACAAAAATGGCGTCCTTTTTCACAAGATGATAAATTAATGTTATATATTTGCATAAAATGGATTAAGAATTAGAAAAAGAAAAAGTGAATTTATTTGAAAAAAAGGGGGGGGAGGGGGAGTTAATTTCAGAAAAAGAAAATGTAAATACTTTCCAGACTTATTTCATTAAATTTACCTTAATAGAAAACTATATTTATTAAGAGAAAAAAGTAAACCTCTAATGAACACATCCATCAAACATGAAACAAGTACCAAAAAAGGCAAATTTCCTTCCATTTATTTCAGATCCCTAATCCTTAACGTGGCTGTTTTTATATTTATGTTTCCAAAATTCGTACAAATCAAAAACTTTCCACAAAACTTGAATAGGTGGCTAAAATTAGGCTCTATGCAAGTCGCTCACCTACTGTTAAACTCTCACTCACTGGCCCTGTCTAGCATTTCAAGAAGTTAAACTGCAACTAATGGGTTCCGTTACCATTTCGAAATTTTTATCACAACGCCATCTTTATATTATACAAATTGTTTAAAATATAAAAAATAGGTTTTTCGAAATTAGTTATATTTAATTTTGAAAATTAATACTAAGAATTAGTTAAAGTATTGAGGATTTCTAGTAGAGTGTTAAATACTAAAATCCTTGTTTAATTAAGTGTTTCAATTAAATGTGTGTTAAAAATTAGTCAAACCGTTTAACAGATTTTTTTACTGATGTATTATTTTCAGTGTAGATTTATTTTTATAGTTTTTTTTTACTATTTAATAGAAAATTATTTAGAATATGCTGGGTAAGGGAACACTTTATTCACCACTATTTTCCCCGTTCATACAGTTGTAAACAGGTTCGAATTAATGCTTTTTTTTTGCAGTAGTCTTTCAAACCTTTTTCTAAATGTTCATTTCTCTTTTCTAGATGTTGCATGTTAAACATTTTGCAAATTATTTGCACAATTATGCAAATATGCCTAAAAAAAAGTTTAAGTCAAATTTATGGCTGACTTAACAAAATTACGTTTCCACTGAAAAAATGAGGAATAAATAATAGTAAAAAGAAAAAACATACAAAAAAATCTGAAAAAAAAGAATATTACTGCCAAAAGCAAATGTATGCAAATTAAAATCCCCCTCACTTAAGAAACTCGGACCAATGATTGTCTGGATCTACTACATCATCTATTTAAATAATGTGAAATAAGAAGAGAAACTCTACACAAACAACTGCTATGAAGGCCTCCTTTCTTCGGTTGAAAAAAAAAATCGGTGGAAAAACACAAAAGAATTAACACGAAGTCATGTTGAGAAATTTTAAGATAAAAAGCCATAATCTAAATAAATTTGTAATATTATAGTAACACAACTGAGCACAAATTTATTTCAACAAATTTATTAAAAAATAAAAAATAATTTTTACAGCCGAATTCATAAAGTTTCGAAACAGTTTGATTAAATGTTTTTAAGCTAATTTGGCAACAAGAATATGCATAATTCGTTTAATAACGAAAAATTTAACCATCTTTTAAAGTAGGGTCAAGCCTAAAAAAAGCGTTTTATAAAGTTTGAAAAATAAAAATCTCTGTTGAAACCAAAAATATTTAGTTTTCATTTATTTAAAGGCTTTTTCAAGGGTCATCCACCCAAGAATATGTCGAATCTAATATTTTGTAGCCAACAAATTAAAAAAAATTTGGAACAATTGTGCCATTTAAACCTTTTTTCATTAAAATTACTCAAATTGGTATGCAAATAAAATAAAAAAATAAATTTAACAAAATAATGCTGTTGACGTAATCAAAACATATTCGTCATTCGAATACTTTCAGTATTCGTAGTATTAAACTGTCTTTAAAATATTATTTTACACTCTTACATAACCAAGACACATATGTATACAACCTTTTTTTTATCATGTTTTGATTTATTATAAATTATTTTTAATGACAAAATCTTCAAAATAACATTATTCATCTATGACTAACGAGTCAATCGTTTACTAACTTTATGAATCACTTACAATTTATTTGAAAGTGGAGACACATTATATAAAGGTGTTGCCAGAATAAAACGAGAAATTAACAAACTGTTCTTTAACGTTTATACATAACTGTTTTTAAATAGGCGTTTAATATACGAATACATTACACTCATAGAAAAAAGTTTGTAGAAAAGTTAGTAAAACTGTTGGTACTTCAACTTAACAAGTTTTTAACTAATTTTTAGTTAAAATTTAATTTTTAGTTAATTTTCTTGCTAAATCCACATTACTATCTTACAAATTTTTTTGCTATTTTTTTTGCTGAATTTAGTTACTAATTTTTAACAATAAATTTGCTAACTGTACAGTATTTTGCTGAATTTTAGTTGCTAATTTTTAACAGAAGATTTGCTAATTTTACAAATTTTTTGTAAACTAAACCACCAATTTTGGAGCGCTTATAAACAGAATGTTAAATGACTCATAAAAATTACTGCATATTTTTAACTCGCCAAAGCTAAATTGAAATGGTTGAAAATTTGCCCTACTCATAAAATATCTAAATTATTAAAATTTATGAGAAAAGTTTCTATTTATCGTAATACATTAATTTTCAAAGATCAAGGTTTATTTTGGACGAACCATTTTAATATGAAAATTGTGATTAAAAGTATCTCTGGGGAGCAAGTGGAGTTTACCGGGATGACCCTAATTTTTTTCCCTAATATTGTAATTTTAAAGCTTATTTAAAGAATACGATATTTTTAATCGGCCACACCTTCTTTCCTGTGGGTGGAGCTTTAGAGGTTAAAATGGAAACTCAAATAAATTCGGAAGTACATATCCGATCAGCAAACAATGAAAATCAAAAGAAGGGTCTCTGAAATACATTTTGTTATGGTTAACATATTATTGTCTATAAATATTACCACTTTTACAAAAAATCATTTTTGGGAAATTTTCATTGGCATTGAAATATAATTGGCATTACTTTATCTCAATGTCAATGCCAACAAATTTCATCACTATTCAATGCCAATGAAATTTTTTTCAATTTGCATTGATGAAAACAATGGTAATGAAATGTACACATAATTGAAGAAAAAGCATTGTAATATAAAAAAATATAAGAAATACGCGAATTTTTTTTTCTTAATTTATATTTTTATTAAAACATGAAAACAAATACTTCTTTCATCAATTATAAATGGGCATTTAGGCATTGAACAATGCCAATTGAAAAAATTTCAATTAACTGACACATACAATAAACTGGTCCCAAGTATGTTTTTAAATACACATTTATTTTTTATTTATTAATTTTCATTTAATTTGCTCCTTTTTTACCTTTTTCCAGTCCACTAGTAATCTGCAAAAGTTTTGTTGATTTCAGAAAACTTTAGCAAAAATTTAGTAGATTTAACAGTTTTTTTTTTGCTATTTTCATTCTACTATTATTTAGCAATTTTTTTTGCTGATTTCAGCAAGTTAAATTGGTATTTGCAATTAACAAAAATTTAGCTCAAATATTACTAAAATTCTGTAAATTGAACAGTTTTTTTGTTGTTTTCATTTTATTACTATTTAGCAAACTGATTCTGCTAATATTAGCAGTTTTTTCTGCAGCATCATTTTTAATTAATTTTTAGTAACTTTTTCTGCTATTTTTACGGACTTATTTGTATGAGTGTAGCAATTGTATTCCCTAACGCAAAATTAAGAAAAGTTTATGCATTAGAGCCTCTTCTAGTTTTAGAATTACAAATCTATCAATTTCAAAATTAAATATTACACTAATAGAAAAAAGTCCCTATAAAATTTAGTTAAAATTACTAAAAATTAGTTTAAAATTATGCTGCAGAAAAAAACTGCAAATTAGCTGATTATATTTGTTATATATTAGTAATATAGGAACAGCAAAACTAAAACTTCTAAATGTACAGAATTTTTGTTATATTTGAGTTAAATTTTTGTAAATAGAAAACAGCAAATAAAAGTGCTAAAATCAGCAAAAAATTTTGCTAAATAATTAGTAGCCTAAAAAATCAAAAAAAAAAATTTAATTTTCGATGTTTTTTTTTGATTTTTTTTTAATGCAAATAAAAATCGAGCATTTTGAAGACAGCATTTTACAATTTTTTAGCAAATATTTCTGCTGTTTTTAGCAGTATAGACTGCTATTTGCATTCAACTAAATTTAGCTAAAAAATAGCAAAAATTTTGCAGATAGAACAGTTAATTTTTGCAAATTTTAGTCTACTAATATTTATAAAAATTTTCTGCAGATTTTACAGCAAAATTTGTTATTTTCAATTAACTAAAATTTAGCTTAAATATAACTAAAATTTTGTCAATTTACAAGTTTTAATTTTGCTGTCCTTATTTTACTAGTATTTAGCAAAGCAATCTGCTAATTTCGGCAGTTTTTTCTGCAGCATCATTTTGAACTAATTTTTTTTTTGTGAGAATTATACCAACTTTAGAAGCAGTCACAACCCTCATAATGGGATTTATGTCCACAATTGCTATGGTCATAATCCCAATAATGGAGACTACACTCAAAAAAAAAGTCAGTAAAGTCAGCAAAAAATGTTGCTGTGTCAGCAAATTTTTAGTCAGGAGCGTGCTTGCAAAAAAGTTGGTAATTTCAGCAAAAGGTTTGCTGAAAATCAGCGAGCTGATTTTTACCAAAAAAATAGTAATCTTCAGCAAAAGTTTTGCTAACATTTAGTCGACTGCAAATGAAAAAAATCCTTGCTAAAATCAATAAAATTTTTGCTGAATATTATTAGACTGAAAAAAACTCAAAAAACTTGTAGCGAAATTTTACTTTAGGTAATTTATTTGCTGAAAATTTAAATATAAAATATGTGTAGAGTTGTTTTTCTTTTTTTGTCATTTCCGTTTCCAGACAAGCTGCGACATCTACATCTTGTCTATCTGGTTGTCGTCCATGCTATGCATGCGGTTATCAGCACAATTTTTGTAGCAAAATAAATTAGTAAAACATTAGTTCAAAATTAGTTTAGTGCTAAAAAAATATAACTAAAATTTTTTGCGAAAACGGAATTTCAGCAAAAAAATTGCTAAAAACTAGTACACTTGGTATACAAGACGTTTTACTAATTTTTCTACTAACTTATTATTTTGAGTGTATGACCCTTTTGAAGGAAGTCAAAATTCCCATTCTCATTAGCGTTTTTTTTTTAATCACCTGGATTTAGAATTTTTCATACAAAAAGTGGATTTATTAAATCCAAAAAAAGCTGGATTTAATAAATCTACAATAAAAGTACAAATATATGAAACAGCCTATTAATTTAATGTCAGAAAAAAATACGAATGAAAATTTAAAGACAAACAAAAAAAATTTAAAAACTAACAAATAAAAGATTTTTATTAGATTTTTTTTTATGAAATATGTTTAAAAACTACACCTCATTAAATACATATTTTCCATCTTGGACATGGAAAAATACCTGAAATAGAAATGGCAATTTTTCACTCTACTGTAAGTAATTTCATTAAATGCAATTAGTGAATGTTAAAGAATTGCAGTGGAATATTTCAATTGTGTAAAAATATAAATTGAAGTGATAAAATCGAAAAGGCAGACTGTTTATCGCTGTCTTATATAAAATATAATTAAGAATTAAAAGTTAAAGTAAAATCCTTCATCATCGAATTCGGTATTAAAAGTTAGGGTGCAAGAAGTGTGGAACAGAAAATTCTTTTTAAAATAGGGAGTATCTAACCTCATCTGTTGAGCACTTTTAGAACTAATTTTTGGATTTATTAAATTCAAGTGATTAGAAAAAGCGTCTGTTATCCGGGTATAATGTTCACTTTTTTCTGGGTATTATTTCCGAGAACTTTCCGGTCACAATCCCCACTGCAATTATGGTAGTTACGTCCGCAAAAGTTTCGACCGTAATTCCCAAAATGGAGATGAGTGTAATGTCCTTGGGCACCGCCTTGTAGTATACTAATAATCCCTAATTTGGTGTTCATTGCTCAAAAATTTTAAAACATCCTTCGTACATCTTTATACACTTACATCTACAAAATCTTATTCATACTATATAACAACGGTGGGCAAATGCGGCCCTTGTTGAAATTCAAATTTAGTTTTTTTTATTAAAAAACTTTTTTTTATATTTTGTTTGGCAATTTTTTTTTTCAAGTTTTTTATTTCGAAAATTTTTAGATAACAATTAGGGCCAATTTTATTTTCGGAACTAAAATCGATTTGAAAATTGCTTACTTAAAAGATATTTAAAGAAACAATCGATATTGCCCTTATGTCCATTTTAGTTAGAAAATTGTTACAAGACAAAAGTCGATCTTAGTTCTGACTATAAAACTGGCCCTTAATTATTAACGAAATAAATTCAACTTCTTTAACGAAACATGTCGACATTCAGAAATACATAACGAACAATAATTTCATATATATATAAAAACATCATATTTTGCTTTTAAAAAAAAAACTTTATCACATTTGCCAGGTTTTATTTTTGTTTTTCATCAAATTTATCAAGCTTTTTATAAATCTGATGGATGTTTTTCTTCCAGTGATACTAATACAACAATTTTATTAAAATTTAGCAGCGGTTAATAATTTTTTCTACTAATTTCATTATTTACAAATCAGTAGGCTTGAGTTTCTGCAATTAGCAAAATATACCTAAGGGCGCAAAATAGTTAAATTTCCAGCAATAACATCAAAAGTTTCAGTTGCCATTAAAGACTTTTTTATTGAGTGGGCAAGTTATATAGTAAAAAAAAAGCGCAAGTTTAAATTTTACTTTAGTGAGAAATTTTGTTTGGAAAGTTATTACTCAAGTAAAGGTTTAATAAGGCTAGAATACAGCGCCGCATTGGTCTTAATACTGCCCCGCATTGGTCTGTGTGAAAAGTCGACGTTTTAATTTATCAAAAGCACTTAAATAAATTGCTTTAAGTTTGTAATTGCTTTAAGTTGTGTACCTTTAAAGGGGCGATTTTTTTTTTGAATAGATGGATTTAAAAACCGTTTTTGTTTTACAAAAAAAAAAAAAAACATTAATTCCTTCCACTTTCATTTTACTTAAATATTTGTAGTTTACTTTTTTTTATTGTATAGTGCGGCCCTTTATAATTTATAAAAAACCACAATATGGCCCTCGCGGACAAATTCGTGCCCACCCTTGCTATATAACAACTCTTAATACATGTTACTTTTGTAAATGGAAATATATAGCAGTCATATAAATATGTATGTATGGCCTGTTGTTAACAATCAAGTAGGTTTACTGACGACTATCTGGGGAATCATTATTGAATTGAAAAATTTTTAAGTACTTGGTTACAGAGTGGACGAAGAGAAAAGAATTGTAAAAAAAAATAAAGCAGAAAAAAGAATATCCCATTTACAATGTCTCAAGAGAAATTAGATTTCAATTTATGGCTACTTACTCTTGAATCATTTTTGGATTTCGTTAAATAATACTATATTTATCTATTTCGATATTAGTATATTTCAAATTTAAACCTTAACGATTTAATACATTTTTTTTTTAAGGAAAATCTACCTAAATTACAAAATTTTTTGTGTAATCTAAATGTGCTACAAAATAAATTTGCAAAGAGTGAATAAAGTAAAAGAATAAGAGTGCCAAAAACACTTTCTACTGAACATACATATACAAAGAAACACTCATGCAGAGGGTATACAAAATACACTCAAAGAATTTTGTTGGTACACTCAGTTTAATAAGTCAGCAGAAAGGTCTGCAAAATTGTAAATTTTTTGTCATTTGATATTTAGTATTATAAATATAGTCAATATAAGTGATAGTTCCAAATATAGCCCGATCCTATCTTAATTCAATAGGCTTTGGTCCGTGGTCATATGCGAGTCAGCATATTAAATTATATTAAATTATCTTCTAATTTTCTACCTGCAGCTTGCGAAAAAACCAATTTTGGGGGACTTTTATATGGGCACTAGGTCTAACCATGGACCGATTCTACATAAAATCAATACCATGTGTCCACGAGCCCATATTAATCAGTGCGTAAAATTTCATTAAAATATCTTCATGTATGCGACCTGTAACGTGCGGACAACCCAATTTATGGTGGACGGGCCTTTATAAGGGCACAACACTCATAGAAATAAATCTGTAAAAATAGAAGAAAAAGTTACTAAAAATTTGTTAAAAATAATAGTAAAATAAGACAAGCAAAATTTAAACTGTTAAATTTATAGAATTTTAGTTATATTAAAGTTAACTTTTAGTTAATTAAAAATAACAAATTGCGCTGTAGAATCTGCAGAAAATTTTGCTAAATATTAGTAGACTAAAAATAGCAAAAATAAACTGTTATACATATCTACAAAATTATTGCTATTTTTAGCTAAATTTAATTGAATGCAAATAGCAGTCTATCCTGCTAAAATCAGCAGAAATATTAGCTAAAAAAATTGTAAACTGATGTTTTCGAAAGGCTCGAGTTTTATTTGCATTTAAAAAATAAATCAAAAAAACTTCGAACATTTAAAATTTTTTGTGAATTTTTTAGGCTGCAAATTATTCAGTAAAATTTTTTACTGATTTTAGCAGGTTAATTTTATATTTTCCATTAACAAAAATTTAACTCAAATATAACTAAAATTATTTATATTGAACAGTTTTAATTTTGCTGTTCTTATTTTACAAGTATTTAGCAAAAAAAAAAAAAATCCGCTAATTTCAGCAGATTTTTCTGCAGCATCATTTTTAACTAATTTTTAGTAACTTTTTCTGCTATTTTTACAGATTTATTTCTATCATTGTAGGTTTAAACATAAAGCGAATTTAACCAAAATCAATAGACCTTGGGCCAACAAAAGTCGGTGTACCAAATTTCATCAAAATATCCTAATATTTGCGGCCTGACAGACAGACGGACGGACGGACAGACATCGTTAATTCTGATTGACCGGTATACTAAAAGATGGGTATAGGTCCAATATTTTTTTATATTACAAACATCAACACAAACTTATTATACTCTGTCCAAGTAGCGGTGTAGGGTATAAATAATGAAAAATTTAAATCTTCTTTAAGTTTTTCTCAATAATGAATTTTTGGCTTATAGGTCAAACCAATAATAAGCTGACGATATATGGATTAAAATTCTGAATATCCATTTTTAATTGACAAAATACAACTCTAGTTGAGAATTTCCACTTAAAGTTGAGAAATCGTAGACAGATTTTCATTTAAAGTCTCGAAAATATCATTTAAAATTAAAAAATATGAAATTTAGAAAAACATCAATTTCAATTGATAAAATATCGATTCATATTTAGGAATACATCAATTGATAGTCCGGTAATATAAAATGAAATTCATAAAATATCAATTCAGGTAACAAATTTAGAGTAGTAGACCAATTGTTATTCAGAACATATCAATTAAAATTCGGAATATATTATATGAAATGCAGAAATCATCAACTGAAATTGAGAAAACATCAATTGAAAACATCACTTAGGAATTTAATTTTGTGTTTTCTGAAACTCAGTTAATACTTTCTTATTTTCAGTGGACCTTTTTTGAGTTTCTATTGATTCATATATTCTGAATTTTAGCTGAGGTTTTCTGACTTATAATAATATGCGGAATTCACAACAGATGGCGTACCGTTTACAAATGGTTTGTGTCTTTAATAACTTATATAGCATTTTGGAGGGTAAACATCTGTCATTTATTCTCACTTTCATTGAACGAAATAGTGTAAACCACAGAGTTTTTTTTTTATTAGAAAATATCGAATTTTTAGCGGTAAGTTTTGCTTTACTTCTTCAATTAGAACAAAAGTGCAGCTGAAGCACATCGATTGCTCAGCGAAACTTATCCTGAATATATTTCACCGATTTCAACGTGCGAGAGATGGTATGTAGGGTTTAGAAGTGGTGATTTTGACAATGAAGACAAAGACCGCCCAGTTCAGCCAAAAAAGTTCGAAGAAGATGAATTGGATGCATAATTCGATGAAGATTGTTGCTAAACGCAAGAATAACTAGCAAAATCATTAGGAGTCACTCAATTAGCAATTCTTAAACGTTTGCAAGCAGCAGGATTTATCCAGAAACAAGGAAATTTGGTACCACACGAGTTCAAGCCGAGAGACGTTGAAAGACGATTTTGGAAGTCCGAAATGCTGCTTGAATGTCATAAAAAAGTCATTTTTGCATCGAATCATTGCTAGCGATGAAAAATGGATCCATTACGATGAAAAGTTTGAATAGAGGAGTTCCAGTGAAACTTCATTGGCTTTATGCAAAAATTCTTGATATTTTTCTGAATTTCAGTAGATATTTTCTGAATTTTATATAATATATTTTTGAACTTCAGTTGATATTATTCGAATTTCAATTCATATTTTCCTTATTTTAAATACATATGTTGAATATCAATAGATATTTTCTGAATTTTAAATAAAAAATATGAATATCAATTGATATTATCTAAATTTCAAATGGAAGCTCTGAATTTAATTTTATATTTTCTGAATTTCAAACGGAAGTTTTGAATTTCAATTGTTATTTTCTGAATAACAGTTGCAGTTTTTTCTAACTAATTTCCACTGCTTTACGCACAGTTTTATAGTGCGTTTAAATAGATACAAAAGTTAATCTCGTAAAGGTGGGATTAATTGCTTAATCAAACACTGAACAAGTCGATTAAACCATATTTTAATCTTTTTGATTAACAGATAATCCAACTTTTATTGAGGCTGTTACTATTTTTAAGCGACTCTGTATTCCTACTACTAATTGTATGCAACACTGTTATATTTTATAATAATGGTTGGCAGCACTGAAAAACAAACACATTAAAGTCAGATAAAAATTAACGCTAAGATGCTGCCGCGAAAATGTTCTGGCGCTGTTGACAATTATATTGCTAATGCAGACATTTTCCATGTTTATTTTGTACCAGATCGATTATGTTGATTTTTTAAAATGACAGAGTTAAACTTTTAACTGTCAATTTGCTATTACATAGCAACTTGTAGCCAGAGCTTTGAAGAATTAATTCCTTTTTGAATGAATTAACTACCAATCGAATTCAATTTTCTCTAGAATTGAATGAATTCCTTTTCTTAAGTAATTCACTGAATTCATCCAATTAAATGCGTTCATCAAACAACAAAATCAAAGAATTAATTCAATTGCAATAGTTCTTTTTATTAAATCAAATGAATTAATTCACCGGTGAACGCGTTCAATTTTATAAATCGAACGGAAAAAAAAGTGAATTAATTCCTTACTGAATTGATTCACCACTGAATTCATTCAATTTCATTTTCATTCAGTGAATTAAAAAAAAAATAAAATTACATTCAGTGAATTAAAAAAAAAATAATAAGTTCGCTGAATTGAAAAAAAAAATAAAATAAGTTCACTGAATTGAAAAAAAAATAAAATAAGTTCACCGAATTCAAAGCCTGTTTTCTGCCGTTCAGTAGAAGAAAACAATAATGTACAAATAAAATTTTTAAATAAGCAATTTTACAGTGTGTGCTAGTAACAAATTAGAAACCGGATGCTGTTTATCAACCTACATGATTCAAAAATAAAGCCTTTTACTATTAAAAATAAAAACTTTACAGATATAGATAAATTTGGAAAAAAATATAACTATTAATTTTTCAAACTAGTTTTATAGTTATATTTTTTTTCCAAATTTATCTAAATTCAGTAAGGAATTAATTCACTTTTTTTTCCGTTCGATTTATAAAATTGAATGCGTTCACCGGTGAATTAATTCATTTGATTTAATAAAAAGAACAATTGCAATTGAATTAATTCGTAACAAAATAAATCGAACGAAAGCAAATATGAATTAATTCCATTCAATATATGGTGCTTAGTGAATTAATTCATAGAATTTTTAATTCAGAATTGAAAAATTGAATTAAGGAATTAATTCTTCAAAGCTCTGCTTGTAGCAGATTTGTTATCAGTACTCCCACAGCTTCACATTTAGTTACTATCAAAATTTTTTTGAGTGTTTACACTAATACTCGAACAATTCCGTTTTATACAAGAAAATCAGTAAAAAATATTAAAAAGTCAGTTCGAATATAAAAACAGTATAACCATTGAGACGACTGGATACCAAAACGAAAAATCATATACAAAAAAACGGTAAGAAATATACAGGTTTGGTAAAAATAACATAAATTTTTGTTTTGTCGCCAGTTCTTATATTCCATGACTAACTGACGCCATGTTACCAACACTCCCTCGTCCTGCTTCCCACCGCTACCAACACAGTGAAACACTTACACACACATACAAATAGCTAGAACTTTATTACCAAATTTCTTTCTTATCTCGTTATAAGTGTAGTAAGTCTGTATGTGTGAGTATTTAAGTTTGTCTATCGGTGTATGTAGAGGCTATATGTGTTATGTTGGTGTGTGATTGTCATCATTTAAAATTTTCTGCTTATGCCTCAAAGTTCATAACCATTAAAGTTTATCGAAGTCATTCGATTACATCCTTATGGCCTAAAATTTCTAACTTTAACAATGGCTTTTTTATAAAGCGATTTTTTCAACATTTCTTTTTATACCATTCAAGTTAAAGTATATTTGAGTGGGCTTTAACCCATTAGGGAAGTACGATCAAAAAAAGTGTGTACAGAAAGGCCCTAAGTTATTGATGGTGCTTACGCAGACGAATTAACATCTTACTTTTTCACAAACATTTTTATACTCTACACCAGTCTGTGTTACAAAGTATATCGAGTTTGTGCTGATGTTTGTAATTACTAAAAATGATGGGCCTAGACCGACCTTATGAGTCGATTTAGCGCTGTCTTTTCGCCCATCCATCTGTCCATGCAAAATGAACGACCCTTGTAATCAAACTACAGGTCGATAACACTGTGAGACAAATGGTAGGGGTCAGTGATCGGGAAGGGTTCAAACTACCGGGGAAAATTATATCGGTAAAAAAGAAGTTATACGTGTCCCGGCGTTTCGCTGGGTCAACCCTAGGAATCGGGATATATCGATTTGACCTTTGGTGGTCTCTTTTTTGACATAACTCGAGAACCACTAGTCCGATTTTGCTCAAACAATTTTAAAAAAATTAAAAATTACAATTCCTTTAATCTGTTTATATAACGTTTTTCTATATACTCAACAGTTTTGCCGGTAAAAATAAATGTATAAAGAAAAAAATATTTTTTGCCTAAAATATTAAAAAAAAGTAATAAACAAAAGGTTATTGATTTTTATGGTAGCGGTAACAAACATTTATTTTTACCGGCAAAACTGTTGAGTATATAGAAAAACGTTATATGAACAGATTAAAGGAATTGTAATTTTTAATTTTTTTAAAATTGTTTGAGCAAAATCGGACTAGTGGTTCTCGAGTTATGTCAAAAAAAAAGATATATCTCGATTCCTAGGGTTGACCCAGCGAAACGCCGGGACACGTATAACTTGTTTTTGACCGATATAACATTTCCCGTTGGTTTCATCCCATCCCGATTTTGACTGTCGCATAGTGTAATTAGACAAAATTTGATACATTTCTCCGATTTTTCATTTCTCAAAGGAAAATGGTTAAAATTGTTCTATATTTTGGTCCAGTAGCCATGGATACATCATGCCTGAGACTGAATGAATTGATGTTAAATGTTGTGACTACACTCGAAGAAATAGATCTGTAAAAATAGCAGTAAAAGCAACTAAAAATTAATTAAAAATTATGTAGCAGAAAATACTACTGATATTAGTAGATTCTTTTCCTAAATACTAGTAAAATAAGAACAGCAAAAATAAAAATGTTATATTTACACTATTTTAGTTATATTTAAGTAAAATTAAAGTTAATTGAAGGTGACAAGTTATACTGTAAAATCTGCAGAAAATTTTGCTCAATATTAGTAGACTAAAAATAGCAAAAAAAAATAGTGTTATATCTACAAAATTTGTGTTATTTATTAAGCTAAATTTAGTTGAAGGCAAATAGCAGTCTATCCTGTTAAAATCAGCAGAAATATTTACTAAAAAAAATTGTAAACTGAGTTTTTAGGCTACTAATTATTTACCAAAATTTTTAGCTGATTTTAGCAGGTTAATTTGCTATTTCCCATTAAAAAAAAATTTAACTCAAATGTAACTAAAATTCTGTAAAATTAACAGTTTTATATTTGCTGTTCTTATTTTACAAGTATTTAGCAAAAAAAAACTGCTAACTTTAGCAGTTTTTTCTGCAGCATCATTTTTAACTAATTTTTAGTAACTTTTTCTGCTATTTTTACAGATTTATTTCTATGAATACACCGATTGTAAAAAAATTTCCTGCGTATATTAAGCCAACACATTCATTTGGTATAGGAATCATCCACACCCTAGACAATGACCCTCATTTTGTATTAGCTTCCGTTATTGTTCTTTCAAAGATCCTTTTGCCTGTAAAGGGTTAAAATTTAAAAAATACAAAAAAAAAATAATTGTTTTAATAACATTTGCCTTGATAGCTTAAGGCTATTATATATTTTAATGAAATTTCATTTTCCATATATTTGCTTTCCTTCCTTTAGATATTTGTTAGCTTAATATGCAGTAAAAAAAATTCGGATTTTTCTCTTTACACATAACCACACTGATCCATATAACCACAAGCAGCATACGAGTAGTTTTTCTTCCTACAAATTGTATTTCTGCCTTTTTTTTTTTTTTTTTGTTAATTTTCTCAAATGTGCCAGTGTTAGGTTTTTAAGTGTCCATTTAGATATTTTTTCGTTAACATTTGATTTGATTTCGTTTCCTTTTTAAGTATTAGCAGCAGCAAACTTTTAAAATTTTAACTTCCTTTTTGTACACTGGTTAGTCCGAGAGGGTAGTTAGGCAGACTGTAGATATCTGTAGGAGGGCATCTTAATGTTATTTTAGCAAATATTATTTGCTTTTTTCTTTTATAGATTTTTTTTCTATTTATAAGTATTTGTTATTCTTATTTTAATATGGGTGGAGTTGAATTTATATATGTATTTATAGTTTCTTTTTTTTTTGTATATTTTATTATAAAACAAGGTCTTTGCTTCTAAAGTACAATTTCATTTAGAAAGTTTTCTTTTTCTTCTTATTCTATGCTGTTATTTCCTTTTATATATAGGTACAGTAAAACCTGCCAATAATAGACAGTGATGCTCGCAGATGATTTTCTTCGTTACAGCGAGGAGTCAGCTACTCTAATAGAAAAAAGTCAGTAAAAATTTTAGTTAAAACGAGTAAAAAGGTTAAAGTCGGGCATGCCGACTATACAATACCCTACACCAGTCTGGTTAAAAGCCAACTAATGTTTGGATCCGAAATTCGAATGGGTTAAAATGAGGCTTGTGTCAAAATTTTTTATAATGTGAGTCAGCGCACCAAATTTCATTAAAATATCTTAATATTTGCGACCTGCAGTTTGTAACCAAGCCAATTTTGATAGGACCCTTATATGGGCACTAGGTCTAAACATGGACCGATGTTCACCAAAATCAATAGGCTGCGTTATTGGGCCAACACAGGTCTGTGTACCAAATTTCATCAAAATATCTTAATATTTGCGACCTGCAGCGTATAAACAGTATAATTTTGGTAGGACCCTTATATGGGCACTAGGTCTAAACATGGACCGATGTTCACCAAAATCAATAGGCTGCGTTATTGGGCCAATATAGGTGTGTGTGTACCAAATTTTATCAAAATATCTTAATATTTGCGACCTGCAGCGTATAAACAGTATAATTTTGGTAGGACTCTTATATGGGCACTAGGTCTAAACATGGACCGATGTTCACCAAAATCAATAGGCTGCGTTATTGGGTCAATATAGGTCTGTGTACCAAATTTCATCAAAATATCTTAATATTTATCACCTGGAGCGTATAAACAGTATAATTTTGGTAGGACCCTTATATGGGCACTAGGTCTAAACATGGACCGATGTTCACCAAAATCAATAGGCGTCGTCCTTGAGCCGACATAAGTCGGTGTACCAAGTTTCATAAAAATATCTTAATATTTGCGACCTGTAGAGTGCGCACAAGAATGCATGGACAGACAGACAGACGGACGGACAGACGGACAGACGGCCATCGTTAAATCGAAATAAAAAAAATTCTGAGCCGATCGGTATACTATAAGGTGGGTCTACGACCAATATTTTTTGGTGTTACAAACATCAGCACAAACTTATAATACCCTGACCACATAGTGGTGTAGGGTATAATGACCACATAGTGGTGTAGGGTATAAAAAACGGTAAGAAATTTGGATAGGTCCAAATATGGACATATTCTATCTAGAATCAATGGGTTTTGGCTTTGGGTCCATATGAGTCAACATACCAAATTTCATTGAATAAATTCATATTTGTGAATTGTAGCGTGCGGTGCCCCCGTTAATGGCCTTACCAAACTGCTGAAGCTAGGAAGTTTAAATTTGGTATGAAGGTTCCTTTACTGTAGCAAACTTTCGGTACGGAGGTATAAAAATTCTGGGTAACAATTTCTGCAAAAACTGTTGGAATTTGGAAGCTGAATTTAGTATGTTGTGTGCTTTTCTGGCATCCGCTAAGATAGGATTTTTGAACATCTCTACCGGTTGGTCTTAAAGGAGAAAAATCTCCCGCTTGAAGTGCCCCTTAACGTCGTGCCCAAACCGCCTTATAAGTTGAAATTTGGTACTAAGGTTATTAATTTTTCGTAGACACTTGCTAAGACGGAGAAGAATTTGTGAAAATTTCTACTGTGGGCGGCACAAACGCAAAAATTCGTCCTAGTCGTCTAGGAAGTTGAAATTTGGTATATCACTCGATCCATTTGTAATTTTTGAAAATACTTTCGGGGATATCAAAAATAGGAAAGTCTCCCTCTTGACGACTTGTCTTAATGCTTTTGGCTAGAAACCTGAAAACTAAATATGTGTTTCTTGGAGTATGTGCTAATCCACAGACAAGGTACCCTTTGGAATTTTCGCCAGGAATATGGGAAATGGAATGGAAAAAGTAAAATTTAAACCCTAGGCAAGGGGAACAAAATGGAATGGAACGTCAAACGAGAGGAACTGAAACACCAGGCAATGGAAACGAAATGGAAAGGAACGGCAATGAAACGGAATGGAACGGAAACGATCTAGAATGGGAAACGAGTAGAATTGAAACAATAAATTAAGAATGGAATGAGTGGAAAGAAAAGGAGGAAGGAAGAAGGAACGATTGATATTGGAACACAAGACAAGGGGGACGAAATGAAATGAAACAGGGAACGAATAGAATTGGAACAACATAATTGGTAAATGAAATGTTGTTGTTGCGAGAATTGAGTGGAATTAAAGTACTAGACAATGGAAAATGGCAAATAAAATGGAACCGGGAACGAGTGGAATAGAAGGACTAAACAATGGGAAGGAAATGTAATAGAACGAAATTAAATAGAACGGGAAAGGAATGTAATGAAAACACCAGATAACTAGAACGAAATGGAATGAAATTTGAATGGTTCAAACCGCTGGAGTTTGAAATTTTGTATGTGATTATCAGAGAAAACAGAAAAAAGCAAAATCCGATGTGTTTAAAGCAACAAAAAAATTGTAAAAAAAACAAGAAAAACGCAAAAGTAAAAAAACTTGGAAAAATAACAGTTGAAAAAAAATTTTTAAGTTAAGAGAAAAAATGATTTTTTGTGAGCAAAAAAAGTATTTTTGGTCAAAAAGTCTTCAAAAAAGCAATTCAAAGCTAAAAATCTTAAGAAAAATCCATTTTAAAGCTAAAAAAAACGGAAATCCAAAAAAAGCAAATAGAAGCCAATATGAGTAAAACCAGCAATAAAAAGCATAAAAAGCAAAAACAACAATTTTATCGTCTCTGTTAATTATATAGGGTAATGTCACCTTGAGTGGATCGCTTCAAACTTTTTGTGAACACAGCAATTAAAATGTATAAAAAATGCCATTAGTCAAATTCTCCACAAAAATTCTCAGATTTTTCGGTTAATGACGCCTTATTAATCGACAATTCTCAATTAAAATTTAAATTTAAAATTTAGCCAATTCAGCCTTTAAAATTGATTATTTTAGTATCCGCCTGAAGGAGAACTCACTAGAGTAAGAAAATTTCACTCACCTTACAGGAAATAAAAAAGTGCCCGGTACACCTTTAAATATAAAGAATTTTTGCAAGGCAATTCCAAAAAAAAAGTTTTTTTTGCCGAACGTAGGGGTCGCCGTTTTTAATTTTTCGTTATAGCTTCGGCATTTAAAGTCGAATTTTAAAGTGTGATATATCGATTTTTTTACCTTAAGGAGACCAGTGTTTTGATAATAACGAAAAATCCAATGAAAAAAAATTTAAAAAGGCGACCCCTACGTTCGGCAACAAAAAAAAATTCTGCCGGATTTATCGAAAAACTTCCTTAGCAAAAGTTTAATGATTTTTTGCGAGCTTTAATTTTCCGACATTCCACTCATAGTAATAAATCTGTAAAAATAGCAGAAAAAGTTACTAAAAATTAGTTAAAAATGATGCTGCAGAAAAAACTGCTAAAATTAGCAGATTTTTTTACTAAATACTAGTAAAATGAGAACAACAAAATTAAAACTGTTAAATTTACAGAATTTTAGTAATATTTAGGCTAACTTTTAGTTAATTGAAAATAGCAAATTGTACTGTAAAATCTGCAGAAAATTTTGCTAAATATTTGTAGACTAAAAATAACAAAAATAAACTGTTAAATCTACCAAATTTTTGCTATTTTTAAGCTAAATTTAGTTGAATGCAAATAGCAGTCTATTCTGCTAAAATCAGCAGAAATATTTGTTAAAAAATTGTAAACTGCTGTTTTCAAAAGGCTCGAATTTTATTTGCATTTAAAAAAAATCGAAACAAAACTTCGAAAATTTTAAATTTTTTGGTGATTTTTAGGCTACTAATTATTTAGCAAAATTTTTTGCTGATTTTAGCAGGTTAATTTGCTATTCTCCATTTACAAAAATTTAGCTCAAATATAACTAAAATTCTGTATATTTAACAGTTTTATTTTTTTGGTGTTCCTATATTACTAATATATAGCAAAAATAATCAACTAATTTAGCAGTTTTTTTTCTGCAGCATCATTTTTAACTAATTTTTAGTAGTTTTAACTAAATTGTTTACGGACTTTTTTCTATTAGTATAGGGTTGTACATTAGCGTGGTAGCAACTGAGATCTGGTGGATAAATACTAGAACGGGATACTTGAGGTCAGTGACCCTTGGAGCAAAATATTGGTCCCCTTGAGAGAAAAACATCGATGTACCATACTTTAAGATCCGACTGTAAATGCCAAAGATATTACGAAAAATGTAAAACGGCGCCCCTACGTTCGGGAAAAAAATTTTTTTTGAAACCTCCTTGCAAAACTAAGCTACGGTCTACTGTACATTATATGAAGGTATCCGCTATTGGTAGTATCCACTAATGTGAGGTTTCCCTGTGAGGTTTGCTTAAATGTGTTAACAATTTTAATCTTTTTTTCTATTTTATTTTAATTTTATATTCATTCTTTCCTTCGTTGTTTTTCTTTTTTTTTTCTACATTCTATACCGCCTTAAATATACTATTTGAAAACGCTTCGTTCTTTGGCTAACTGGTTGTTTGTCTGGTTGGTTTGACTTGAGGTTACTTGGCTGTATTCCAGCTTCTTCACCAATAAGAATCAAGTAGTTAGTTTTTTTTTCCACAGCATACTTGTCGTTGTAAGTAATAAATTATTCTTCCTTCTTCTTGTTGTCTGCTTTGCCCGTGGATTGTTGTAAATGGCAGGGATTCACTCATAAAGAAAAGTATGAGATGGTGTTAGGGGGTTTTTATGTTTTTTTTTTTTTTTTCTTTACATTATTCTTCCTGTTTAATTTAATTAATTGCAAGTGAAGGATAAAGTAAAATATTTAACTTGTAAAATTTACTTACAATTTTACGAGTATACTGAAATGTAGGAAATTTAATTTCGAGCTTGGTTGACAACACTTAAACGGAGAGGGGGGGGGGGGGAATAACAGATTTTAATTGCTTTTAATATTTAATAGAGGGTTTTCGTTTTCGTATATAAGAATTTGCTGTACTTAAATTAACCAAATATACCCAAGAAAATTTTTTACAATCGGTAGCCAACCACACCAGTTCTGCAACTGTCTACACTGCAACCGATTCCACGGAACTGGTTCCGGAACCAGTTCTTGGGATCCTAAATGGAAGGTATGACTAACGTGGAATCAGTTCTAGAACTAGTTCTAGAACTGATTCTAGGGCAACTGGTTCCTATTGGGAGCTAGTGTTAGAATTGACAGAAGAAGGGGTTGGAAAGGAAAAGTACCCAGGAAATTGTTTTACTATCGGTAGCCAACCGGAACCAGTTCCTGGATCCTATATGGAAGGTATGCATGACGTGGTATCAGTTCTAGAACTAGTTCCAGAACTGATTCTAGGGCAACCACTTTGGTGCTATAGAAATGGTTGCTTTTGGGAAATTATGTGTTTAAAAATAGATTTTCATAAAAATAAATTTTATAAAAAAAAATATTAGTTTAGTGTACAATTTTTCTTAATAATATTTCCTTGTTCAGGATTCGAACCTGGTACTGAAAACTGCCAGTCGATAGGTACAGTCGATAGGCACAGTCGATAGCTATACCGTCTGACCTATTCCGACATGTCATAGTTGCTAGATAAAAATATAATTGGCCAGCTCCGCACAAGTATGCTTACGCGCCAACACACAAAAAAATCATAAGATATGTTGGTTTATATATCCTTACCAGTGTTGAAAAAATATTGAATCTAAAAATAGATTTCAAAAAAATTTACAAAAAAATCCAGAAAATTACTTCATATTTGAAATAAGAAAAAAATAAGTCCTTATTGGTAAGGCATTATTTGTCGTTTTGAAATAATGGAAAAAGTAGTTAGTTATTAGCCACTCATTTTTATATATTTTAAAATAATGTGGAAAATAAGTCGGTACCATTACTGCTAGTCCAAAAAATAATGATATATCACTACCGTTTTTCCACTGGGTGCGGGCAAACATAAGAGCACATTTTTGGTAGATCTTTTATTTACAGATAGACGGACGGATGGTTTCAAATATCAGTACTAACTCACTATACTCTGAATACGTAGTCGTGTAGGGTATAACCTAGTGCAGGGGTGGCAAGACTTTTTTCGCTGCGTGCCAGAAACGGACAAATTTTTTTTGTAAAAATTTCTTGCGTGCCACCTTAATTTGAGTTGTCTTTTAAAAGTCCTTTTTTAAAAATTTTTAAAATTTGGAAAATTTCTCTTAAAAAATATTATCGCAGATGTATATATTATCAGCGCTACGGATAACCCCATGAATTAACCACCAAGGGGAAAAATTAAACAACATCCAAGAAATGATGTAAAAATGTTTGACGGTTATTTAATTTTTGGGGGTTTATTTAATCTCTAAATATTGAGATTATTTCATTATAAAACGAGTAAAAAGGTTAAAGTCGGGCATGCCGACTATACAATACCCTACACCAGTCTGGTGTATTGTTTGGATCCGAAATTCGAATGGGTTAAAATGGGGCTTATGTCAAAATTTTCTATAATGTGAGTCAGCGCACCAAATTTCATTAAAATATCTTAATATTTGCGACCTGCAGTTTGTAACCAAGCCAATTTTGGGGGGACCCTTATATGGGCACTAGTTCTAAACATGGACCGATATTCACCAAAATCAATAGGCTTCGTCATTGGGCCAACATAGGTCTATGTACCAAATTTCATCAAAATATCTTAATATTTGCGACCTGCAGCGTATAAACAATATAATTTTGGGGGGACCCTTATATGGGCACTAGTTCTAAACATGGACCGATGTTCACCAAAATCAATAGGCTTCGTCCTTGGGCCAACATAGGTCTATATACCAAATTTCATCAAAATATCTTAATATTTGCGACCTGCAGCGTATAAAAAGTATAATTTTGGTAGGACCCTTATATGGGCACTAGGTCTAAACATGGACCGATGTTCACTAAAATCAATAGGTTGCGTTATTGGGCTAACATAGGTCTGTGTACCAAATTTCGTCAAAATATCTTAATATTTACGACCTGCAGCGTATAAACAGTATAATTTTGGTAGGACCCTTATATGGGCACTAGGTCTAAACATGGACCGATGTTCGTCCTTGGGCCAACATAGGTCTGCGTACCAAATTTCATCAAAATATCTTAATAGTTGCGACCTGTAGAGTGCGCACAAGATTGCATGGACAGACAGACGGACGGACGGACAGACGGACATCGTTAAATCGAAATAAAAAAAAAATTCTGAACCGATCGGTATACTATAAGGTGGGTCTACGACCAATATTTTTTGGTGTTACAAACATCAGCACAAACTTATAATACCCTGACCACATAGTGGTGTAGGGTATAAAAACCCACAATGAAATAAAATTACAACAGTTTGAACATTATTGCCTTTTCATTTTGTTGGGGGGTTATTCCATTTTTGGTGGTTATTTCATATTGTTAAAAAAAAGTTAAATTATTGGGCGCCAATAATTATTTGAATACGTAAGAAACTATTTGAAAAATGTGTTTCGGGCAAAAATTTGATTTTGATAATGAATAAAATGCGAATATTATGGATTTGAACAGAGAAATTTCTATTTCAGTTCAAATTCAAAACACGATCAAAACCCAATTACAAATTCCAACAAAGGGGTTTATTTCATTACGAAACTTATTTTCAGCCTTTATTTCATTGAGGGTTATTTCGTAACACCTATTTTCCCTTTAAAAAGAAAACTTTATTTTTTATATCCAATTTTGTTACAACTTCTTTTCCATTTTTGTATAATTTTGTGGTCATTTTTTTTTCTCCGATTATGATGCATTTCCTCACCGAAACTTTTAAAATTCTTTTAATCTAGTATTTTAGAAATTTCGCAGAATTTTCTGATAATCGAATTTACGAGTTCTGTATTAACCATATTTCTTAAACAAAATGGTGGCAGTACAGAGTTTTATTCATTTTAAAAGACGATTTACAAGCTCTATGAAAAATTTCCCCACTATGGAGTTAAATTACACATTTTTGTAGCGAAATTTAACATTTAACTGAATTTTTGCTGGTCTTCTAATATTTTACATTTTTTGAAAATATCCAACAAAACGTCGCGTGCCACCTAAAATCTACTCGCGTGCCACTACTGACACGCGTGTCATAGTTTTGCCAGCCCTGACCTAGTGTCAACAAATGCAATGAAATGTGCAAAGAAATTTGAAAATAACACACAAAGCAACAACAACGAAAATAATTATGTTGTTGCTTTGTGTGTAATTCGTAAATTTTATGGAAGTTTTTATTGCATTTGAAGACACTATTTATTTAAAAAAGCTAAAACCAGAAAAATTGTTTTGAAATAGATACATATATGGATAAATAAAAAATTTTTGATATCCTTCAAAACTGACTTCAGAGGCCTATTATTTCTCAAGTTTTTTTTAACTGAGAGAAATAATTGAGAGAGCTAGGTAGAATATGCTTCAAACTAGGGCATGTAAAGTTTTATGTTCTGAGGTCTTCATCTGTGGAATTGACGTCCATTTCGAAGTAGGAAAATTAAAAAAAATTACTTGAAACTTACCAGAGTTTTTCATTCATTTTATTTTTTTTTTACTAATTTTTTTAAACTTTCAGATCAAAATCCATAGAAAAAGGAGTCACCAGACTTCATTATACGGTGCAGTTTGGTTATAAAGAACTCGTAGGAACCGGACAATTCAGTTCGTTATAGCCAAATTCGTTAAAAACGGTGTTAACATTTTACAAACATACACTCTGTAAAAACAGCAGCAAAAGCTAATACAAATTAGTTAAGGGGGGATATCGACTCTAGAAAAAATTTTATTTTCGAATTTTTTTTATATTATATTTTGATAGAGCATACTCTTCAAAATATGCTTAGAAAATATCAAAGAAAAATTCGACGAAATAAAATTTCCACATGTTCAATATATTTAAGTCACAAATTAATATTCTATGCGTTAAATTTGTACAAAAAAATTGTTTGGGGGGGTCTTTATTATAAATCTTATTTCGCATAATACAGCAGAATAAAAAGAAAAAAACTGCATCACAAGATGAAAGAATTGCACGCAGTCTTTAAAGAAAAGCCAATGACGATTCCTCGATGGTGGGCGAAGGCACGTTATATGAGGCGGGTACTGATGGCTTCTTATAAGCCATAATCAATGTATATAAAAAATAAAAAACAAATACAAAACAAATTAAAAAATGTACGAAATAAAAAATTTATACCGAAATGAAATGCCTAATCAATTCTCTACCATCGTTTTTAAAAATATTTCGGTTAATATATAAAATACTCTTTATCTTTATTTTTGGTATTTTTAAGTTTGTGTGGCAACTTTGTTAAAAACAAATTTTAAAAATAAAAATCGAGCCACGATAAGGACTAGAGAATTTATCTGGGATTAAGTATCACTTTACATTTTTATTTTTTATTTTCCGATAATTAATGAAGGATGCATAGTGGCAGCCGATTTTTCCTTTTTTAAAAAAGACCAGGTAATGAAGTAGCAACTCTGGCGATTTCGGCTGGCTAAATATAAAACTGATATTTTTTAAAAATACTACAATAACATGATTTTTAAATAAAAAAAATAAAATGTTAAAAATATCGTTAATTGAATTTTTTACAACCATTTAAATATGCCCTTTAAAATACTGTTGTTACAGTATTTACCCCCCCTTAAAAATGACCATGCAGAAAAAACTGCTTAAATTAGCAGATTTTTTTTCTAAATGCTAGTAAAATAAGAACAGAAAAAATATTAAATTTGAAGAATTTTAGTTATATTTGAGTAAAATAAAACTATTAAATTTACAGAGTTTTAGTTATATTTGAGTTAACAGAAAATGTAAAATCATATTGTAAAATCTGCACAAATTTCTTATAAATATTAGTATACGAAAAATTGCAAAAAAAACTTTATTTCTACAAAATGTTTGTTATTTTTAAGTTAAATTTTGTTGACTGCGAATTAGCAGCCAATCCTGCTAATATCAACAGAAATATTTGCTAAAAATAGTAAACTGCTGATTTCCGTAAGCTAGATTTTTATTTGCATTAATTTTTGTATGATTTTTTGGTCTACTAATTATTTAGCAAAATTTTGTGCAGATTTTAGCAACTTAATTTGTTATTTTCGAGAGTACAACTTATTTTAAGAGAAACCATTAACAATTGCTAGAACCAAAAGCATTTTTTGTTTATTTAAACACGGCACTTGGCCAAAACTATGCAATTAAATTAATAAGAATTAATAGTTTTAATTATTTCAATTTTTATATTATCCATGTTGGCAAAATTTTAAATTTTTTATTGGTCCATTTTTAAAATAGTTAAAAGGCTTATTCGATTTTTACTCGATTGAACACCCTAGTCCCAAGTAAAGATAACTCGATTGTATTTTTTGACATTTTTAGAAAAGCCTAACGTTTTTCCCACTGTGCCTTTTTATTAAATTGTCTAATTATCAAAAAAAATGTTACCATATATTTTTGAGATCAAATGTAATTGTGCTGATTTTTTCTTTTACTTTGAAATATTATTTTCTTTTAGTAACTCATGGCCACCCTGTATGCGGAAATTTTAATTTTTAATTCTTCTCTATATTCTGTTTTATTCTAATAAGAACTTTTAATCAGCATTTTATCCATAATTTATCCGTATCTGAATTGTTTTGTATAATCACAAACAACTAAGAGAAAATGTTAACACCCCTAAAATAATATTTTTTTCCTTTTTCTCTTTACAGAAAAAAGGATAACGATAAACTGTTTTACCATCATACAACTACCGGCATCTATTGTTAAGTAGCAGGACTAAAAAGGATAACAAATCATAAGGGTTGTTTGCAATAAGATGGTGTTCAAATGTACAAATTTATACTTACTTACGTATGAGCTTATAACGGAAAATACAATTTAAATTTCTTAAATTTATAGATTAAGTATCAAATTACTTTAAGATAAACTAAAAAATTTATAAAAAAAAATTTTAAATTAACAGTTTTAGTGAAAGTGAAAAATAAAGAAACAAAATTAATAAATGTATGATGTTACACAATAGTTTTGTAATGTAAAGCAGAACCATGTCAATGACAATGGAAACGAGGAAAACAGTTAACCCTTTCAGATCCAACCAGCAGCAAAAATTTATTGATTTTCTAAAAAATCAATATAAGCCGATATAAGTCGGTATAACAAATACATAAAAGTTTCTTAATATTTGTGACATTTAACGTGCGCGCAAGTATATACCCAGCAAAAAAGTGAGGAAAAAGAAGTAGTCAAAGTCCTGCAACTGTTGAATAGGAAGTTGTTCTTTTTCGATTTTTTAACCGATGAATTTAACATTGGCTTCTCATAGGAAGGAAGTAGTTCTTTTTAAAAACAAATTATGTATATTTAAAACCAACGATAGAAAAGTCCTTATTCACTTGTTTTCATTTTAATTTAAAAAAAAAAATCATCATAGCGCGTGTGGAGTTGAACCCAGACTTGTTGTCATTTCAAGAAGATACTCTAAACCCTGTGCTACCGCTTGCTATACATAATATCTGACGTTTAGCAGTCTTGTTCAGTAAAGTGTTGTTATCTTCATTTCTTTAATAACAAAAATAACAAAAATATATAACATACTGGAAAAATATATAACGTTGTTTTTTTAAAGTGTTATTTTTTATAAAAAAAATATTAATTCACATATAGAAATAAATCTGTAAAAATATCAGAAAAATCTACTAGAAATTGATTAGAAATGACCTTGTAGAAAAACTGCTAATATTAGGAGATTTTTTTTTTCTAAATACTACTAAGAACAGGAAAAAATAAAACTGTTAAATTTACAAAATTTTAGTTACATTTCAGTTAACCTTTAGTTAATTAAAAGTAATAAATTACCTTCTTAAAATCAGCAAAAAATTCTGCAGCATATTAATAGACAAAAAATTGTTTTTTCTCCAAGGTAATTTTTAAGTAATTTTTAGTAGTTCGAACTAAAATGTTTAAGATTTTTTTCTTTTTCTATTTTTGTAATAATAAATATATTCCATAAGAATTTTATCAAAATGGACTTTTTAAATTACAATTTTTTACATACATATAAAATTTCAAAATTTACATTTATTATTATGTATTTTAACAAACAATATTTTAAAAATTAAATTTTTACAATATTCGAAATTTTTATATTTTCATAAAATTTTATATAAATGAATAAGAAATTAAAAAAAAAATTAATTGAGTGGACAAAATTAAAAAAAAATACAGTAAAAATAACATAAAGTGAATAATTGGGTAAAAAAAAGTTACAAAATTTGTTTCTACCTGCCAGGGCAGCACGTTCCCATGCAACCCCCAAACCCCCATGAAAAAGAACTTTGGACTAGCATATATTCATTTATAGCTTTAGATATAAAGGGTTCTTCAATAAGAGCGCTACAAAAGTTTTTTTAAATAAAACAAAAACGGTTTTGGATATCAATGAAATTTTTTATTCCTGTGAAAGTACGTCTTTTGCATGCCTACCACGGGCACGCTTGCAGAAGTCCAGACGCTGAACCCAATTTTCGACGGTTTTCAAGCATAAATCGGCCGATATTCGTACGAAGTTCATCAATCGTCGCTGGCTTGTTGGCATAGACCATAGATTTGACGTAGCCCTACAGGAAATAGTCCAACGGCGTCAAATCGCACGACCGAGGCGGCCAATCGACTGGACCATTTCGTGACATAACACGTTCTCCAAACTTGGTTTGCAATAAATTGATTGTGACATTCGCTGTGTGGCTTGTGGCGCCGTCCTGTTGGAACCGCATGTCCTCCAAGTCCATATCATCCAATTGGGGCCAAAAATATTCGGTTATCATTGAACGGTAGCGATTCCCATTCACAGTAACGTGCCGGTCTTGATAATCACGGAAGAAGTACGGCCCAATGACGCCGCCGGCCCATAAACCGCACCAAACCGTAATTTTTTCGGGTTTCAATGATGACTCATGGAGTGCGTGTGGATTGCTGTCTGACCAATAACGCATATTTTGTTTATTGACGAAGCCATTCATTATGACGACCATAAATTGGACGTAGCGCTCTTAACGTTGAGGCCACTGACTCCGAATTTCGGTAGTAAATTTTAATAATTTCGACTCGTTGTTGGCTCGTATATCTTTCCATCATGAAATGGCAAACCTTACTGAAGAGAAATGTCAAAAGAGCGGCAAGAAATATGGCGTCGTTTGCTGTCCCTGGCTTTCTACTTTTGTATCGTCCCTGTTGAAGAACCATTTAGTTTAAACCTCCTTCATAAGGGAATAATTCTTTATGAATAAAGTGATTCATTTAGAAGTCATTCTATTTATTTATGCTGGGTATGGACAGACAGACAGGCGAACTGTAGTGACTTATACATTTTTGAAGAGGTGATATAATACCATAAATAAATATGAAAGAGGTATTCAGTATCTCCTCTTTTTGTTAACAACAGAGGGCGCTAAAGTCAAAAAAATTTTGAGCTAAAATAGTTAAACGAAAATCTAATTTTAACGGCTTTATAAAAAAAAAATGCCAAAAATTCAGTTTTAAAGATAATTCTTTGAAACACGGTGGTTTTGTTAGTCACTATATTCATAATAAGCAGAAATTATTTTAAACTCGAAAACTTTAGATATTTTTTGACTGGAAATCTCAAAGTTGCTTAAAATTGGTAGAGTAAAAAAAAATATGGAAGAACGTCTTTTTTTTTATATATGATTTTAGGACATCTTGAAGCTCTTTAATAGAATTTGAAAAAGAAAAATTATTTTTTTTAACCGCAAATTTAAAAATTTTATACATTTTACCTGAGTTCTAACAAAGTTAGAAATAGCTAAATTTTAAGGTACCAACAAAAATTAAAATAATAATGTTTTTTTTAAAAAAGAAGATCTTGAAAATTGAAACACAAGCTTCGTTTTTATGTGGTGTAAAAATAAAAAAAAAATCAAGAAACTTAAAGAAAAAATTTTTAAGTAATAACACTTTTTTTGCGGAAAACCTAAAATTTTATAAAGTTCCCAGTGTAGAAACGGTAATGACATATCATTATTTTTTGGACTACCAGTAATGACATCCACTTACCTTCTGCATTATTTTAAAATATATAATAATGAGTTACTGATAATGACTTATTTTTATCATTATTTCAAATAGAAAATAATTTTCTAGATTTTTTTTTTAATTTTTTTAAATCTATTTTTGTATGTTAGCGAGTAAGCTTGTGTGCAGCAGGTCGATTATGTTTTTATCTATTAAATATTACATGTCGATGTAGCTCAGCTGGTGGAGCTATTGACTGGCAATCTGTAGACCCAAGTTCGTTTCCCGCATTTTATTTTAAAAAAAGTACAATAAAAAATATTTTTTTTATATAATTTATTTTTTGAAAATCTATTTTTAGACTCATTATTTTTGTCAGTACTGGTAAGCATATAGGTAACGATATATTTTTGGATTTTTCGTATGCTGGTGTGTAACCATAACTCATTATTTTTCGCGACATCGCCATATAAAGGTAATAAGAAATGTAATAACAAAAGTAACTAGTTACCATTACCAAGTATGTAGTTACATAACCACATATCTGGTAATGTTTTTCTACACTGGGTTTAGTGAAATTGAAAAAAAATATAAAAAATAATGTCTATTTATTTTTACGATTTAGATAGTCCAATAGGATGTATAATTTTCTGTAAAAAAAGAATTAAAATTTTGAACCGCAAATTTTAAATTGTTCTACATATCCCAATTTTTCAATTTTAGGTTACGTATGTAGATGTATGTATATGCTGTCCCTTAAAATACGATTTGTCGATTTTCATTCATTACACAGCCAAGTTTTCATCTAGTAGGTTTAAAATTGAAGAATTTAATTTTTTTTTTAGAAAACTGTTACCCATGCTGAATTGCGGCCGAAAATGGCCCATTTTTGAAAAAGAAAATAGCATATCAATTAAAAATTCACAAAATTCGAATTTTTTGCAAACACTAGTTTTTTCTTTAACATGTTCATTAAATATATTTAAAATTATTCAGATACGGAATTTTGGTTTCGCTGGATATCATTAACCCACTTTAACTAAGAACCGAAATGCCCATAAATTTAATAGAAATGCAAAAACGGTTTTTTTTTATTTATTTGTCAAATTTTTTTAAAATACATAATTTGGAAATGTCAAAACCTATTTTTGTAATATAATTAGGGTGATCATTTTTTTCTTACTTCAAATCAGTACAAATTTTAAAAAATATCATCCAGATACAAACTAACCAATCGATTGGCTGCAAATTTAGATGTCAGAACAAATCTTTTTTCTCTTTCCTAATTTCTGCATGATTTCTGAAATAGAAAAACTTCACATTTTGGCTACGTTTTTCTACAAAAACACGTAACGTTTTTATTGAAAATCCCAGATTCGAAAATTTTTCCATGGAAATACCCACATATATTTCTTCCCATTTTAAAGATTTTTGTACGAAAAATCTTCAGCTTTTGATATCGTTTCCTACACTCAGAAAACAGAATCATTCTGACAACCGCTCTGACAACCGGATAATTAAAATATTTTTATCAGTCAAATAACTGTTGTATCAACTGATTATTATTATTATCGCAATAGAACCATTTGTTAAATTCGGTTGTCACCACGAATCTTCTCTGCATATGAAACTACATATTAGATTAAGAAATTTACATGTATAAAAATAATTTTGAATGCTTTCTGGTAGAGAAAACTTCTCACATTCACAAAAAGTTATCCTATAAAAAATTCATTGTACTTGCATTTTGGCTATTTTTACTAAAAAAAATTTTATATTTTTTTAAATGCCAAAAATCAGTACAAATTTTAAAAAATCAGTACAAATCAGTACACGACTTTTTCATCAGTATACGTGACTAAAAATCAGTACATGTACTGATCAAATCAGTACGAAGGGTCACCCTAAATATAATAGTTATTATTAAAGAAAAATAATAAATTGAAAAAATGATAATTCGGGTTTTGTATGGGGAACGACTCCTTTCCAGGACATTTTATGAAAATTGATTATTTTGTCAAAAATTGTTTTCACTAAATTTTAGCAAGTTACCAATATTTTTGACCATGTGTGTGTCATATAGAAGGTTTTGCTAAAATAAATTAATATTGCACCATAAAAAAAACTTGTAAAAATTGAGCAATAATAATGCTCGTCTGTGGCGCCCTTAAAATTGATAATGAATGAGAAAAGGGATCTAGGGAGATAGTCATATCCTTACACCGAATGAAACAAAATTTACCACAGAGATAAAATGTATAATTTTATAAACTATTGTAAGTTTCTAGTGCATTCTGATCTTAAATCTGGCCAAAATATAGTTTTTGAGAAAAAGGATATATGGGTGGTAGTCATGTCCTTTCACCGAATGAAACCAAATTTGCCAAAGAGCTAAAAAGTATTATTTTACAAACTATTTTAAGCTTTTAGTGCATTCTCATCATAAATGTAGCCAAAATCTTGTTTTTTAGAAAAAGGATATATGGGAGGTAGTCCTGTCCTTGCCCCGAATGAAACAAAATTAACCACTAAGTTAAAGGACATCATTTGACCAGCAGTAACCATTTGTCGCTTTATTCTGTTTATAATTGTACACCCAGACAAGAGATTCAGTTCTGATAACCCCATTTGTAGTCAATCGCACGGTTCGGTTGTAGTAGCCGAATTTTTCAGTTATGGCAACAGAAAAGCAATTGAGACATGGCTAATTTGATTGTGACAACGGAATTTCAGTTGTATCAAGAATAATTCGATAGCCGCAAACGAAAAATTCATTTGATGCAACTGAACCATTCGATTGGCAATAAATGGGGTTGTCAGCACCGAATCTGTTTTCTGGGTGTAGCTAAAATTAAAAATTTTAGATTAAGGATGTATGGAAGGTAGTCATGTCCTTGCACGGATTTTGCTGAAACTTTGAATTTTTCTTAATTTACATGTTCTGAACCAGCACATCGAATTTCATTCTTCTACGATAACTCCTCTAATTTTGCCGATTTGCTATATGGCATACATGGGCAAATGCGGCCCCACGGGCCACATGCGGCCCGTAAACCAAATTCGTGCGGCCCCTCATTCATTTTAAAACAATAAAAAAATTAATTTTAAATTTTAAACAAAATTAAAAAAAAAATTAAATTAAATTAAATTAAAAAAATTTAAGTCAGAATTTAAAAATAATACAGAAAACAGCAATAACAAAATAAACTTCCAATGGGGCCTCAAAAACAATACACCGATCAACAAATATCGATTTTTTTGCACAGACTTCCTCTAAAACTTTTTGATTTTTTTCGCCTCCAACATACGAATATTAAGTGAAAAATTTCTTCTTTATTTAACCTTAAGCCTGGGAAAAATACTTTATGGCTTAATATGACGTAGAAGTATTTTTATGATTTTCAGTTTTAAAAAAACCATTTATTTTAGAAAATGTTCAAGGCTGTACTATTGCCCTCTTAAGGATCTCTAAAATCTACTTTTCAGAATTGTCCTTGAAGCACTTAAGTTTGGTAAAGCATTTAGACACAATACAATTTTATTTATTTTTAAAGGTTTATTATTTAAAAGTGACTACAGAAAATTTTTTGCCGATTTTTGCTAAATATTAGTAAGATTAGCAGAACAAAAATAAACAGTTAAATAAAATAATCAGGGCAACGAATTTTATGCAAATGCATATTTGTAGTCATTAATCCAAAAATGATTTTGACCAAATAATTTTCCGAATCAAAGAATTTGCAAAATGGCATCGATTTGTTGTTGCATATTTTTAGATATTTTATGATTTTTATTGCATATTTTTCAATAAGTTGAATATTTTTGCATATATTTTTAAAAACTAAAAATAAATAAGATTTTATGAAAAATAAAGAAAAGGAAGAATTTGCAAACCTTAACGCAGTAGGTACTTAACTAGAAGGAAAACATCAAGTTGTCATCTACTTAGACATTTACATATATTGGATTTAATTTTTAACCAAACGCTCTCGAGTAATAAATATGAATTTTGAAAATCGATGAATTTTTTGGTTTTAGGAGTTTATTTTTGCATCTTTAATACATATTTTTTGGTTTTTAGTGCATATTTCCATTTAAGTGCATATTCTGCATTTTTACTGCATATTTTAAGCGCATATTTTTGATTTTTAAGTGCAAGAAAGTCGCTGCCCTTATAATAATAGTCATCCTGCTAAAATCAACAGAAATATATGATGAAAAATAGTAGACTACTGATTTCACAAAAATAGATTTTTCTCCTCTTCAAGCAATTTAAAATTTTTCTTTGTTTTTTATTCTACTAATATTCAGCAAAATTTGTTACTGATTTTAGCAGAGTAAATTTTTATTTCAATTAACTTAAATTTAGCTCAAATACAACTAAAATTCTGTATATTTAACAGCTTTATTTTTACTATTATTATCTTACTAATATTTAGCAAAGAAAATCTGTTTATTTCAGCAGTTTTTTAAGCAAGGTAATTTTTAACTAATTTTTAGCAGCTTTAGCAAACCTTTTTACAGGCTGTTTTCTATTAGTGTACTAGTGTACTTAATCTGACGAACCATCCCATCCCACTTTTGACAGGATTATACCGATTTTTAAAGGCTTGTGCCGCCTTGAATTTTTATCCTGCTTTTATAGCAAATAATTCCGCTTTTCCCTTTTTTTTTTAATATGATATTAAACTTTTGAATAAAGTTTTCATAATTTATTTTTTCTAGAGTTCCCAGCCAGCAAACGAGACCAAAAATGAATCCGAAAAGTGTTCGAAATATACATATTATTAAACTTTCACTTGTATAAAAGTGGTGCATCCAAAATAGTGCGTCTTTTGTTTGAATAATTTTTGACTTACTGAATAAGAACCCTCATGAAAGTATCCAAATTTTCTGACTGGGTTATAAGTCTTGTGATTGAATTTTTAAAATTTAAGAATTAATTTATTGCAATCGATTAATCGATTAATTTATTGCGATACGAAAATGTTGTAGACCTGAGTTTTAAATTTCATTTACATTCAGATTTTCTATAAAAATTATATTTTTCCACATTTTGTATCAAAATTCCGTTTGTCATGTAATTCATGTTACACATTTCAATAAATAAAACAGTTGATCAAAATCCATAAAGTAAATTTAAAAATATTTGGAAAATTGGCGAAAACCTTAAACTAATGCCGTTTTCTTTTCTGAAAAAAATGTTGCCTGTTTTCTGCCCTTCTTTTACAAAATGTGTTTTTGTGCATTGAAACAAGAAGTAAATATGGGCAAATTAGGTGTCGAATTAAGGGTATTTAAAAAACCTATTTATCCGTGTTTAAAATATTTCCAAGCATGCTCAACTTATTTAATAAAACATTAAAATGTCAAGAAATGCGACTATTTGTTACATTGCCCAAGGCATGTTTGGACATGGTTTATACACAGTCAGATAGATCTCTAAAATACCTTTATTTTGATACCAGATTTGTTTATGTTTACTTTTTATTACTATGAACTAAGAGACTTTTTGTACAAAAAGGGCAGAAAAAAGGCAACACTTTTTTCAGAAAAGAAAACGGCATAAATTTTTTAAAATAACGAAAACTATATTTTTGAAGTTTAATTCGGCAAAGTTTTTTGACTTCAGATTCGTATTAAGGTGGGAAAAATATTTTAAAAACATTTATTGAGTCTGTCCCTATATTTTTAAATATATTTTAATCAAAAATATAAAAAGCCATAAAAATATAAATGATTAATTATAAATTTATTAATTTAGTTCGAGGCCGATTTCCTTGTTATGAATTAACATAATAAGTACTTTTTTCAAAAACTGATATTTTTCTTCACTAGGATACTCTCCTGACAAATACTTCACAGAGTTTTTGCTTTCAAAAACCTCTAACACTTTCAGGAATGAAAAGACGATCGTTTCGGGGATTTTCTAAGACCCCTTCTTCAGTTTTCTTTAGAAAGTGGTGGCAATAGTGCAATGCAAATTGAAACATCAAAATTTCATATTAAACGTAGTCTACTACATCAACGAAATGAGAATGGAGCAAACAATAAAATATGTTTTCGAAGTCTTCTTGAAAGCATAGCCAATAATAGAAATATTATGATTTTGATGTACTTCTCCGCAATTTGGACACATAAAGGATAAGGGGATAAAAAAAGAAAGACTCACAATTCGAAAGCTATTCAATGGACCTTTTTTGGCTTTAGATCCGGGCTTAGGAAACCAAAATATTAAAAAAAAAACTTTAAGCAGAAGGCTGCACAAAAAATTCATTTTTGTCGAGTAATGTATTAATTTGTGCGGCCCTCAGTAAGATTGTGAAATCCCAAATTTGGCCCTTCAAGCCATTTACGTGCCCATACCTGCTATATGGGGACGAAGCACTGTGCGCTGGCACTATCATTTAAATTAAGCCACTTTTTTAATTCACAAATTTTTTAAAAACCCGTTATAGGATATAAAATACGTTACTATTATAATTCTAATATAAAAGCAGCTCCTTCACTGTCCCAAAAAGTTCTCACACTTTTCTATTGTTTCTTCTTTAAAAAATCCATTATCCTTTTTCGTATCTTGTCCAGTCTCCAGGCCAAACACCTTTGAACTTTCACTAAAGGTTCATTTCTGTCTAGCATAGTCTGGTTAAAGATAAAAAAAACCCATTCATTGAAGATGTTCAAATTTAAGATGCTGAAAAATTTCTTGTTTTTTTACAAAAATTCTCACAACAAATTTTCTACAAAAAACTGGACACCAAATTTATAATTGAAATGACCAAAGAAATAAAATAAAGTTTTTTTAAGGATGCTGTGTATGCCAAGTGAAACGAAAGGGTAAAATTGTTAAAAGGAAAAACCTGTTTTTTTCTTTCTTTTTAAAGGACTATTAGAAAAACAACAATCAAACAAGCTAACGACTAAAATAAGGATATTCAAAGCAGTGTTAGGCTAAAGGGGTGGAAAGTTTTTTATTTTAACTTTTTTCTAGCATGGGATATACGAGTATAAGAAAGTAATAAGAAGAATTTTTTAAGGAAATAAGGGAAACTATCTTGTCTAAAGTAAGTTTTTTTGTTTTTGTATAAGTACTTATAATACTATTAGTTTGCCTCAAAAAACCACCTTCCTTTTCTTTCAAATCACGTGCAAATTAGTAATATCAACACGTTTTTATTTTCTTATTATTCTTCCAGTTCATTTATCTACACGCAGAGAAAAGATATGGTTAATATGATCACGGCTACAAAACTATGTTCCCTTCTGCCATACCTGGTTGTTGCAATCATATTATTAATGTATTAATCATACCTTGCAAATGATATGGTAGTCTATAATCATTTTAAATTTAAAATCTCTCTTTTTTCGGTTATCATATTTTTCTCTCGTCTGCAATCATATATTATCTGGACAACCATATTCCTCTCTTCGAATTGCAATCATATTATTATTTGCATTGAGAGATATCATGTTCGTAATCATTGGTATGATTTCGACAACTATAAGATGGTCAGTATATTTTTTTTATGAGCGTCATTGATCAGTTAGCGTCATTGTTGTTTGAGATTTTGTGAAAAGAAGTTGCAAGAAGCAATAAAAAAAATAAACATATTAGAAAAAACAAAAAACATAGGAAATAAAAGAAAAATTTATTGGTGTTCATTTTAATAGTAACATTGTTTGTGGAAGAAAGAATTCGGTCTAACCAGGAAACTTGAAATTAGATTGTACTCTAAAGTGTTATAAAATAAGTAAAAAGTGATAAAAAAAGTGATTTATTTTGTACTCACACAGAAAAATTAATGTTGAAGAGCGTCCATAATAAGTAGTGCTACAGCTTTTCATTTTGTACGGAAGTCTAGTTGAAAAACTGTACGAAATTGGAGAAAATATAAAGAGTGCATGAAATAATCATAATATGTTCCTAGTGGTCATAATGTGATCCTAACTGATCACAAAATTTTCGACATGACAATAATATGATCATTGGAAAAATACTATGATCATCAATAAAATATTATGATTGTATTCTTATCAATATTTTTCTGCATTTTATAGCTTCCATAATTTATTTTTATCTCTATATATGTGTAAATTAGTCATTGAATAAATATTGTCAATTAAAACATGCATATCTTTTTAATCTAGCTTCAGCAGAATTCTGGGATAATATTATAGGGATAATAGGACAATAATATGATAATATGTAGGACTATAATATTCTAATATTGGGAGCATTTTGTAATCATAGTGAGGTAATTTATTGAACATATTATGACAAAAAAGAGATAAGAGTATGATTGTCCCAACTATGTAATAACATGATTGTCACAATCATAAACCCAAAAATATATGATGCTCTTCGAATATGGTCATCCCAACCATGTTTTTTCTTTGCGTGTAAATTACATACATAGTATTTTATATAATTTCTAAATTATTCCATGGATTAATTTAAATATTTGATTTTAACATTGAAAACGTTCCCTAAAGGTTCTATTTACAACGTATATTACATGTCTATACACTTGTCCTTTAGTATCCTGGCAATATCTTTTCAGTTTCCGACAAAAAAAAACGGAAAACAAAAAATACACACATAATATCACCTTGGCTACAATTTGTGGTCAATTCAACCAAAAAACACACTTTATACAAGTTTATTATGCAAATAATATATAAATTTTTTTTTTTTAGTTTATGTCAGTGTAATGAACCTGCATTCACTAAACCTAGTGCAAACGGCATTTTTAAAACTTAAGGATATCCGAGGATGTGTGTGTATGTATGTGTGTGTGTGTATATCAATATATGACGCCGTAGGAAGCGGCTGGTTGTTTTTGGAGTTTATGCTACAAGAATAATTTATAAGCTTGTTTTTGTTTTTATATAAATTATTTACTATTTTGTATACTCTTGAACTGGAGGGGCCAAGCTTGGCTGCAAGATAAAAGTCTGTTTTGTTTTACTATTTTTTTTTTCTCTTAAATTCGTTTTTGATGCGAAATTTGTAAATTTTTTAATTCAACTGATTCTATTTAAAACACTTATAATTAAATTTTCTTGAAAAAAAAATTTTTGATAATTCTTTTGCACTTTCCAAATTTACGATATTTTACTAGAAATGTAAACAAACAGACCCAAAGTGAGTTAACATTCTTCTCACCACTTGTAGAAAAAAGTCAATAAATCGTTTAGTTGAAAATTTGCGTGCTGATTTTTAGCAAAAAATTAGTAAATTTGACAAAAGTTTTGCTAACACTTGCAAATAAAGACTCCCAACGCGAACCGGTAGATCTTAATGAACTTCGGATATTTTTTAGAGAAGAAAAATCTAAAGGACATGTATTTTTTTTTGCTGCATAATCTCATATCTAAGGGTTAAAAAATGCGGTCAAAAATTACCAAATTTTTTGTTTTTTCGGATTATTTTATATTTTTCCAATATAACTATAGGAAAATTTTGCTGTCAGACTAAAGGTATTTCAGAGTCCTATTTACCAGAGTATGAAACATGCTTCAACATGCTTATTTGTTTATGGCATAATACAAAACCTCAAAATTTTAGGTGGTTTTGTATGGTGGTGTATACAGGGTTAAGGTTCAAATACACATACATACGAGGGCAGTACGAAATGTTCTTAGCCTGACATAGAGATGGCGGTATAAACAGCAAAAAGCTTTGTATAATGGAAATTTCAGTCCGTCACATGAACAAATGTTAAATTTCATTTCGATCTGTCAACTCATTCGTATAGTAACAGGTGTTCAAGAAAGGCGCTTCAGTGATTTTTTTATAATGGAAAAATTATAAATTCGTGGTGAGATTAAATATTTATAGAGGAAAGGTTTATCGGGACCAGAAATTCATAATGATATAATGAATGTGTTAGGTGAAAGTGCTCCTTTGTCTAATATGCAACAGCAAAAAATTGGGTTGCTGAATTTAAACGTGGTCCTACAAGCATTGAAGATGAAACTGCAACAATGCCACAAATCATACACTGAACCAAAAATAGCGGTAAAATCAACCAAAATCCATATTAAATTGATGAATGGGTGTTCATTATACAACCAACAAAACCTGGCCGTCAATTTAACATATTGTTTAGTAAATTTATATTTTGACGTTTGACTATTTGATGTGGTGTTATTTTGAGAAAATACTGTCAAATATATTAACAAAAATTAGTTACGCCAACAATTGTATTTCATCAAATAGAATAACTATTTTGTTGTTTAAGCAATATATTTTATTCAATTCAACAATGCGTTTTGTTCAATTAATTCATATTTTATCGATTGATTAATATTTTATAGATTTGTATTTTATTATTTATTATATATATTATATATCAATATAAGGTCTAAATAAAATTAATTAATTTGATAAAATATAAAAATAATGAAACATAAAATTGAAATTATAATACTTACACCCAGAAAACAGATTCAGTTCTGATAACCGCATTTGTAGCCAATCGCATGATTCGGTTGTGGTAGACGAATTTTTCAGTTGTGGCAACAGAAATCCAATTGAGACAGGACTAATTTGACTGTGACAACGGAATTTCACTTGTATCAAGAATAATTCAGTAGCAACAACCGAAAAATTCATTTGATGCAACTGAACCATTCGATTGGCAACAAATGGAGTTGTCAGCACCGAATCTGTTTTCTGGATGTATGTACACACTCAAAACTTAATTCTTCAAATACATGAAACACTTGTCCAAAAACATATAAAATTATTTAATATTTTTAATAATTACAATACATTTTATATTAAATTTTACAATTCACATAATACTCGTAACTATAAAATTACATAAATTTAAATTAAAAAAAATTAATAAATATTCACTGCACAATTCACAACAAGTCACTAAATTTAATTTTTTAATTTATTAATATTTCCAACTATTACACTGATAATAATCCATGCATAAAATTACGAAAAAATGTCAAAATAACAAAAAATTTCGTAAAATATACGAAAAATGGTTTATTTTACGAAAGTTTTTGTTGTTTTGACACTGATTTCGTATTTTTATGCATGGATTATTATGTGTTTACATGCTTACATGAGGAATGAGGCGACAAAACTAACCACACAAAATTTTTTTTCTACAGATTTAGTACGTTTTTTCAAATTGAAGAACAATTTCATTAAAATAACTTTAATGACTTTTCAACAAAATTTTTAAGACTTAACAAATATAATTTTGTTAACTACTTGACAACAATTTGTCAAAACAACAATTGCTTCGTAGAGTATTATTGCTTACAATAAGTATGTGCATTAAAAAAACAAAACAGTTGATTTGAAAAAATATATATTCATTTGAATAAAATAGTTATTGTTTTAACAATTTATTTCATCAAAAAGTAACAAAATATTAGCCATTTTTCCTAATCACTTGGATTTAATAAATCCAAAAAGTATTTCTAAAAGCTCTCAACAGATGGGGTTAGATTCTCCCTATTTTAAAAAGAATTTTCTGTCCGAAACTTCTTTCACCCTAATTTTTAATACCGAATTCGATGATGAAGGATTTTACTTTAACTTTTAATTTTTAATTATATTTTATATAAAACAGCAATAAACGGTCTGCCTTTTCAGTTTTATCACTTTAATTTATATTTTTACACAATTGAAAAATTCCATTGCAATATTTAATATTCACTAATTGGATTTAATTAAATTACCTACTGTAGAGTGAAAAATTTCTATTTCAGCTATTTCTCCATGTCCAAGATTAAAAATATGTATTTGGTGAGGTGTAGTTTTTTTTTTCTAAACATATTTCATAAAAAAAAATTTAATAAAAACCTTTTATTTGTTAGTTTTTTCAATTTTTTTGTTTCTCTTTTAATTTTTATTCGTATTTTTTTGTGACATTAAATTAAAAGGCTGCTTCATATATTTGTGCTTTTATTATGGATTTATTAAATCCAGTTTTTTTTTGGATTTAATAAATCCACTTTTTGTATGAAAAATTCTAAATCCAGGTGATTAAAAAACACGCAATTTATGTTGATTTCACTTACTACTTTTGTTTCAGTGTAGCTAAAGTCCATGATATGGTATTAGACGATCGACGAGTGAAAGTGCGTGAAATTGGGAATGCCTAGGCATCTCAAATGATTGACGACATTTTATTTTCCAACAAGAATTACAGATGAAAAAGCTTTCTGCAAGATGTTTGCCGTTAACAGTTGACCAAAAATGAAAATTTCAAGATTCAACGAATTGAAGTACAAACTACTTGACCATCCACCTTATTCTCCTTATTTAGCTCCCTCTGACTTCTATCTGTTCCCAAATCTAAAAACAAATCCTTTTACTGGCAAACGTTTTACCTCGAATAAAGATGCAATGGCAGTTGTAAACGATTATTTTGAGTAGCTTCAGGAAAATTATTTTAATCAAGCCATAGAACTGCTAGAAAAATGGTGGACTAAGTGTATTGATGTTTTAGGAGATTGTATTGGAAAATAAAATAATTTTAAAAATCTAACTCTTGTTTTTCATTGTTAGGCTAAGAACATTTCGAACTACCCTCGAATATTAACCGTTATCATATTTAAGTGAGGGGATTTTTCGGGTTTTTTTCGATATTCGGCCTACTTCGGGTTTGAGACGAATTTTCCCGAAGGTCTATATTTTGTAAAGATTTGGGAACCTCTGCTTACTTAACATATACCGTATGGGTATCAAACCTTTTCTTTTTGACAGTACGTTCCAGTTCTCTAAAAATAATTTAAAATTTCATAGATTTCAGACATGTCGCCAAACAAAAAATATCAAAAATGGAATTTTTCCCAAATATATTTTTTGGTTATTATACAACATGTCACGTCTTTCTGGATCAACTAATGTAGTTTTCAATAAGCTTTCCAGCGATATATAATACTATACACATTTAATAAACACACTCACAATATTTTATTGTTAAAAACAAACTAAAATTCATATTAAATTATTTGAAAACACAATCAAAAAAGGACTACTGATTTTTCATTATATTCAAACCATTTTGCTATTTATTTTCAAACATTGTTTAAACAATCCTAAAAGAAATAAAAATAATTGAAGAGTCTGTTAAAACAAACATCAATTTTTAACTGACACGATTTTGTGGTTTGTTTTTTCATATCTGAAAGTTTTTTTTTTTTGTTTGAATTTTCAAAACACTACACACACAACACACACCTTCATTTATTTTATTGGCTATGTTTGTGTGTATGAGTAAAGAATTTCTTGTAATTTGAATGGAAATAATTTTGTATATAAAGCACCGTAAGTTGTTTTTCACGTGGAAAATTTTCACACGAAATTTAAAGGACTCAATATACAATTTAAATTAAAAAATGAACAATTTTTTGATTTTTTAAAAAAAGACACAATCACAACAAACATAAAATGTCAATTTTTCCCAAGAAAAATAATAGTCTTGTACATTAAATTAGGGTGAAAACAAAATCTACACAATTTTCACGTGAAACTCATCGTGAAAAATCAGTTTTTTCATATGGACTATAACAGTTTTTTAACGTGAAACTCAAACAACTTACGGTGCTTAATCAAACTATTTTAACAAAAAAGAAAACCGAAAATATTTGAGTGTTTTGTTTTAAAAGAGAAAATAGCGAAATTTTTAAAATTATTTTTTATAAAAATAGAAAACTAAAAATAGAACATTTGACATAAAAAATATCAACTCCTACAGACGATACATATTTTTTGTGGTTTGTTTTTTATTGACTGATAAAAAAAGTTAAACAATATGTTTCCATGTATTTTAATTGGTTCTTCAATTGAAAACAAACATTACCTATTACTTTTCAAATAAACCTCAATCGGTTATGGAAAATATATTGTGAGTGTAGTCTTAAAAATAAAATGTTGCATCGTGCTATTCCCAAATATTGTATTTTTTCAATTTAAATTTAACAACTCTGTTTTTTCTTAGGACGATACAACAAATAGAACACCCCTTGTGAACAAATTTATTATATGTATTGCGGATAAAATTAAAATTAGATACTCCCATAAAATATATAATTTATAATTCAGTGAACGTAGTTTTTTTTTTCAATTCAGTGAACGTAATTTTTTTTAGTTCAGTGAACGTAATTTAATTTTTTCTTAATTCACTGAACGAACATGAAATTGAACGAATTCAGTGATAATTTAATTCAGTAAGGAATTAATTCACTTTTTTCCGTTCAATTTATTTATAAAATTGAATTAATTAATTAATTTGATTTAAGGGGGGACATGACATTGGCCGTTTTTTGAAATCGACTTTTTTTTATAATTTTGTATTTTAGTAAATATTCTTAAGATTCTAAGAAAAAAAATTTCATGTAAAAATTCCTACGGGTTCGAAAGTTACAGCCGGATTAGTGAGATCGCATTTTTAATTTTACGTACGGCAGCTGGTATATACACAAACTTTGAACGCGCGTTTATCTCGAAACCATGTTTTTCGTACTGGTTGCGGAACTAGCGGGTTAATTTTTTGACGACATTTTTTTTTTTCTATTTTTTTAAACTTTATTCGCTATCGTATGACACGAGCTTTTTTTTTAATTTTTTTTCGATTTTTTATGAATTTTTAAAGTCAATATTTTTTTTCGAAAAAACACACTTTCAAATTTGGAATATCACCAAAAATTGAAAAAAATTTAAAAAAAAAGCTCGTGTCATACGATAACCAATTTTGTTAAGATTTAAAAAAAAAAAGTAATTTTTTGCAGATCGGACAATTTTTGCGACTCCCAGCGCTGCAACCACGAGGCCCCGTTTTTTTTTCTCTGCCGCCAGTTTGGAGCTGTATAAAACCATGTTGGAGTGAAAAATATATTTTTTTGAATTTTTTTTCTTCTAATTTGTTCAATTCTCTACAATAATAAAAAAACATTTTGGAAAAATGTTTGTTTTTGACTGAGTTATAAATTTTAAAAAAAAAATGTCTGTTTTCTCTGTCCCTCCTTAATAAAAAGGACTACAGCAATTGATTTAATTCGTAACAAAATAAATCGAACGAAAACAAATATGAATTAATTCCATTCAATATATGGTGCTTTGTGAATTAATGCATCGAATTTTTAATTCAGAATTAAAAAATTGAATTAAGGTTGAATTGAATTGGTTGGTTGGCTCAGTTCAACTAAATCCATCTAAACTATATCTAACCCATATTGCTAATACAACGTAACAAAAAACTTGTTGTATAATGTATCGCATTTAATATTTATGGCCTTTAATGTTATTTAGTGCAAGACCAAACCACCGGCAACAGTAACAGGAGCAAGAAAAAGATGGTTTGAAGGTTAGGATTTTCGTTTATAGTCAGTGCAAGTATTCCTTATCATAATTTTATATCAGCTTATTTTTTATATAGTTCATTCTACCACAACCTGTTGTTGTTGTTGTTGTCGAATGTTTTCTAAAAGAGGGAGCTGCAACAAAAAATAAATGAAAAGAAAAACCAAAATATTGAACTATCATATTTTCTAATAAATTGTTGTAAACAAATACGTGCTTGCACAAGCATGTACATTAAGTTTACTTGTTTATTTTTATTTTTTGCTTCAAAAAAAAAAACAGAAAAAAAACAACTTTTTGGCCTCATAACTCATTACTTGGTTTATTAACTTTGTCGTAGCTCTAAAGTGTTTTGCATGCTGGTAATTATGATTCTTTTTTAAAGTTGATCTCATATTTTTTTATAACATCCCCTACTTTAAAATGAAGGTAATAGCCGAATTGTAATAACAACAATAACAGCTATTCAAAAAGTACGATTTTTTACAAACTGTAAAATACTTCTTAAATCGAGGTGTAAAAGAAATTTGTGTAGAAATTTTAAGGCCTACACTTTTTAAAATTGATATATAAAATATATGGGTGCTTAAAAATAATTTAAATTTTTTAGAAACTTCAAAATTTCTTTGTACAACTTTGCATGAAAAACGATTTTCTTAGAAACATTCAAATGGTTGTATGGTATAAAAAAATTGTCTATAAAATTTTGTCATATCATAAATATACTAGGAAACCTCTAGAATTGCCTCTTATAGTTCATTTCTTTCTTGAACTAATTTAATTTGAACCAATCTTTCACAATTTTTGTAAATTTTATTCAGAATTATCAAACCATGCTTTGACCAATATAATCTTGTACACAATTCAAAAATAGTTTGCGAATTAACGATGGACTAATAAACGAACTAGTTCACATACGAAAATGAATGAAATGAACTGTGAACTTTAATGCCCAACTCTAGCAACTCTTTTAAGAAATTTTTTTCATCAAATAATATTAAATGCTTTTTTGGTTAATTTGTCAAACTACATAAGTTTAACTGATTTTACTAAAAAATTTTCTATTTGTTGTAGGACAAATTTGAAATTCAATTTTAATTTGTGATAATTGATCTTAAACCGAACAAAATAACACTCATTATAACAATCTTTAGATCAACTACGATCAACAATCAAATATGTATTTTATAAAACTTGACTCTTTTAATTATTAAGGTGCGTTTACAATGACGGAGTACTCCAATCTGTAGCAAATTTAGTTTATTTCTCTTTTATACTAATACATTTTTGTATTTTGCTATCTCTTTTTGTTCCACTTCAGAGTCAAAATTGTTTGACTCTAGAGTACAGATTTGTTCCACTCTAGAGTTAACATTGGTCTGTTAACCGTTTTACATGACAAATATACCTTAAAAACCCATCACTAATTTACTCACATCCCTAATTGTCAATAAATTAGTAAACAAAAATTTGAAAAAAGCTAAAATAACCAAAAATTCCTTTTAATTGGAAAAATAAATAAAATAAAAAAATATTTAATATTGCAAACATTGGAAATTGAATTAGAAAATTCGCAAAAACTGGGTAAGTACTGAAATGTCAAATATATTTTTGAAGTAATTCTACTCTGTATTCTGAACAGTTAACATTTTAATCTGTGCTATAGAGTAGAGTCACTCTACCATTGTGAAAACACATTTAGAAATATATTAGGGAACTTCTAGAGTTGCCCAGTAGGTATAGTTCATTACTTTGCTGAACTAATTTAATTTTAATCAATCTTTTGTGATTTTATTTTTTTTTCAGAATTGCCAGACAAACCATTGGCCAATATAATCTTGTGCACCATTAAAAAATAATTTGCCAATTAACGATGGAACTAAAACAACGAACTAGCTCAAATATGGAAATAAATTAAATGAACTGTGAACTATAATGCCCATGTTTAGAACATATTTTCAAAATTTATTGTTTTATATAAAATGAAAGCCTTCTTAGTTATAAACTTCTAAATTTACACAAGTTTAACAGAATTTTACTATAATTTTGCTATTTATATACATAAGACTTTAATTTCATATAATGTTGCTTGAAAATTAATTAATAAATTCATTGAAAAAAACTAAAAAAATCTTAATAAAACTTCAAGTGCAGCATTTTCAAAATTCGTTTTAGCCATTTGTTTATTTTCTCCAATTTTACAAACTTTTTCCAAATAAGTCAACATAAACATTTCTAACAAATTTTCTATGGGTAGAAAATTACATGGAGAGGAAATATAAAAAAAAAAAAATTATATGCGAAGAAAAACTAAAGTTTTTACATAATTGCTAATATTTTATGCATTTAAATTAAAGTTTATATAAATAACAGTCATCGTTATGTAAATAAGTGGAGGAATAATAAAAAATTCAATAAATATTTTTCCATAATTCTGGTCACGGTGTAACGACGAGTTTTCCTCCGTAAAGCACCGTAAGTTGTTTGAGTTTCACGTGAAAAAGTTGTTATACTTCATATAAAAAAATGATTTTTCACGATAATGAGTTTAACGTGAAAATTATGTAGAGTTTGATTTTACGTACAATGTACTATTATTTTTCTCTGGAAAAAATTACATTTTTTGTTTATTGTGATCGTGCTTTTGTTATAAAATTAAAAAATACCTCATTTTTATAAATTAAATTGCAAAGTTCTGGTGAAATTTTTCCATGTGAAAAACAACTTACGGTGCTTTAGCTGTGGTAAGCTAGCGATCGTCATAGAAATTTACAAAATTAATCAAAAAAACACTAGATTAATCCAAAACCAAGTAATTAGCACGATATTAGAGGGCGGAACCCTAGCATGCCTGGTATGGCAAGTCTTCTCTGGCTTCGCGTGATCTTGAACGGCTCGCCACCTTCTCCGAACCTCTGGTGTGCGTGACCTGGAACGGCATACGTTTTGGGCGCAGTCGATTGCGTTGGTTACAGCTCTGATGACTATCGGCTATCGGTGGCTAGTCGCTGCAACTGAATACTTATGAAAGTGACCTGGGACGGCACACTTTTCCACTGGAATCATCTCCTCGAGGGACGTGACCTGATACGGCATACTCTTTTGGCCAAATCTTGTCTACAGGACTAAAAAGGGTTTACAAATATCCTCAAAGGACGTGATCTGGGACTACACACGGTTTGCTATAGGGCCTTTCTGCTTGTGGACGCGACCTGGTACGGCAAACGGCGCAGCTGAAACAAAGCGAAGTGTTGGTTAAAAAGAAAAAGGTTTAGGATACTCACTGGGTCCAAGCAGGGGTCTTCGAAGGAAGAGACCCAGTACGACGCGCTCACTTGTCCAACCACGTTAAGGATTCTCCGAAGGATGCGACCGGGTTTGGTACACTTCCTTGTCACCACCATGTTCCAGGGATCTTCGGGGGTATTCACAGGGTAGAATCTCCACAGGACCTTCAAGGATCGCCATATGACCTTCAAAGATATTCAAAGGACCCTAAAGGATATTCACAAGACCTGCAAGGATATTCACAGCACCTTCGCAGATACTCACAGCACCTTCAAGGGTATGCACATGACCTCCAAGAATATTCACAGGACCTTTTAGGATATCGTTGACCGGCCTGCAAAATGTCACATGTGTTTTTTAATAGATTTTCAGGAGAGCGAAAAAACTGTTACAAAATCTACTTTTAAGATATTTTATTGGCATCATATGCCTTATGATTTTGCTAAATGAGGTCGTGCATCATTAAGGCATATGATGCCAATAAAATATCTAAAAAGTAGATTTAGTAACAGTTTTTTCACTCTCCTAAAAATCTATTAAGAAACACATGTGACATTTTGCAGTCCGGTCGACGATATGTCTTGGTACAGCACATATACTTATCAAAATGTAGGAGCTACCTTGTACGGCACGCTTCCCTTGCAGGACCTAGAAAGAGAGAGAGAGAGAGAGGTTAGTGAGGAAAATTACCTTGTAATCACTTTCACGGCTGCAGACAACTGATCTAAATTTCTAGGATGTGCTGCCTTTTATACACTTTTGGGCAGCTGAGTGTGTTAGTAGCCGTGGTATCTTAAATTATTCACAATGTGTGCAATCTTTCAATTTTTTTTAATTTTGTTAAAGAAACTTTTCTGACATTTCAAATTAGAGTTTTGAGAACAATTATGAAATATTAGAGCCCTCTTTGGTATTAAATTTTAATGGCATAACGATATCCTAAATGATTTTTTTTAGCTGATTCAATAAAGAATTTTTAAATCGTTTAAAATCTGGCCTTAAAACTCGTGTGTAGTGGCCTGCGGAACATTAGTGACCTGGGAGATTTAATATAATTTGACTATTTTTATACCCTACACCACTATGTGGTCAGGGTATTATAAGTTTGTGCCGATGTTTGTAACACCAAAAAATATTGGTCGTAGATCCTTATAGTATACCGATCGGTTCAGAATTTTTTTTTTCGATTTAACTATGTCCGTCTGTCCGTCCGTCCGTCTATCTATATGTCCATGCAATCTTGTGCGCACTCTACAGGTCGCAAATATTAAGATATTTTGATGAAATTTGGTACGCAGACCTATGTTGGCCCAAGGACGAACAAGTTTGATTTTGGTGAACATCGGTCCATGTTTAGAACTAGTGCCCATATAACGGTCCCCCCAAAATTGGCTTGGTTACAAACTGCAGGTCGCAAATATTAAGATATTTTAAAGAAATTTGGTGCGCTGACTCACATTATAGAAAATTTTGACACAAGCCCCATTTTAACCCATTCGAATTTCGGATCCAAACAATACACCAGACTGGTGTAGGGTATTGTATAGTCGGCATGCCCGACTTTAACCTTTTTACTAGTTAAATCAACGATCATTTCTGAGGTATTGTATGAAAGAAAATTTTTTGTAGTTTCCGCTTTATTTTTTATCTGACTTAAAACACAATAATAACCCAGCAAAAAAAGAGATGCCGAAGCAGTAAAAAAGCTGATGATCTAGATGTACTTCTTTTTAACATTAACACTGATGATTTAAACATTGAGTTGTAATAGGAGAGGAGTACTCCCACTTCTACATTTTTTCAGTACTTTTTAAACGAGTGCCAAGGAAGTTCTTTTTCACCAATTAAAATTTAAAAAAAATTCTTCCCAAAAAAAATTATATTTTTTTTATTTTACAAAAGTTTTTTATTGCCGCCATCGGGTATCGTACTTGGGACCTCACGATTGCTAGTCTGGCGCTCTACCGCTGAGCTATTCTTTGATATGAAAGTTGACTGGCATAAAAACACCACTTTGTCACTTTGTTACTGCGAGATATTGTTCCTTATTCTCTTCAATAAAAGTACTTATTAAACAAGTGTAAAAGGTTCAATCCAATTCAATATTATTTTCAGTTTTTTATATATGGGTGATATCAAAAAATGTGATAAAAACCGTGTAACCACCTAATTTCTAATGCATAGATTACATTTGAGTTACATATTTCGATATATATCAGCGCATTGTCACCTGTTTTACAAAATTTATAACAATCTGACCAATTTTTGGTTAATACATATTAATTAATTTGTGACCAATTTTATAGGCCAATTTTATAGGCCAAATGTAAACTCCGTAACAAGTAAAGGTTCCATTAGTCTGTTAGTATCGTAAAGTATCGGGTCAGCTGTTTACTTTTACTTAATGACAGTATACACAACTACTTAGTTTGGAAGTACATTTGAAGTAAGAAAATCTATTGAAAATAGATTTCTACTTTACGATACCTCATTTCGCCGCACTTTACTTCCAAACTAATTTGAGCTTAACTCATAAGGTTTTTTAACTTTAATAGCTTATATTTTAATAACCAATAAAGCTAAACACAAACTGCAAGAATTTTTATGAAGAGGAAGAGAGCCGTTTTTAATAAAAATTAATACATTTTACAAACTTTGTCGTATATCTTAGATATCACGACTTCAACTCTGTAACGATTTTTCGTCATAATTTTTGATAAAAATGCATACACCAGAATTTTGGAGTTATCTATTATTTATATTGCGAAAAGTATAATGTTATTTATACTCAAATAATCGCTGGACTGTAAGTAATCATCCAGTATAACAGACTTGAAGCTTTTCTGCAGCATGTAACATTCTCGAGATGAAAAAGGATGTCTTTAATAAGATTTGAAAAAATGTTGTAAACTCCGTTCCTAATTTTAACACCATACTATTTAACACCATACTAAAAACAATGTCATATTTGGATTCACCTTGTAGACATCATACGATTTTGTTTCGGAAAAAAAATTCTGACAAATCGTTTCTGAAAGAAAACGAAAAAAGTAACCAAATGTAAACTCCGGAACTGTAAACTCCGTAACCACAATTGTTTGCATCAGGTTTCATTCAAATAAATGTAGATAAATGTTTAAAATATTTTAAAATAACCATAAACATAGGTGATTCAACTAATGTTTATGCGTCAAAAGACGATTCAACTAATAATTTTGCGTCAAATCAAAAAAGTTATCAGTTTTTTACCCTAAGCTTCTGGAGCGAAAAACGATTGATTTTGCATTTCATTGGTTTTGAATCGATATTTCGAGTCATTAGTTTGACAAATTAAATTTGTTTCACACAATTTAAGAATTTTTTGAACGCGAAATGTTATGTTTTTAATTTATTATTTTTTAACTGCGCAACCGCTGTTTGGATTTTAAAAAATTTTATATTTTTGAAAAGCATTTAAAAGGACCAAAAATACAAAATATAAAATTTTTTTTGGCGGAATGAATTGTATTTTTATTCGCGAAACCGCGAATTTGATAAACACAAATTATATATCATTGGAAATCAAGTTGAAAACCCAAATACGAAAAACTAATAAATTGAAGAAAATTCGTACCCAATTTTTTTGTTATATCTTTTGCTTGCAGAAATGTAAACTCCGTTACAACAAAAAAAATTAAAATTGTGCAAAAAAACTTATTGCGACAACTTGTAGAAGAGATTTTTTGCAATTAGATTTATAATGACTAGACTTACTGATTCCATTAAGAAAAAACCGAAATATTAACACTTTTTGCTTTTCACAAATTTGCCCCAAAAATTTATCAAAACTTTTGATTTCAGCCATATACATTAGAATTCGTCACAAAAATTTGATTTTCGGATATCATCACTTTTTTAAAGTTTTGCATAGAAAAAAAGAATGGCGTTTTTTTTTTTTGTTTTTTATTTCAACTCCTTCCACTGGCGCAAGTCGGCCAAAAACGCAAATTTTAAGACCCTTTTCCTCCAGAGCAAAAACAGCTGCATTTATAGGAAATCTGATTTTACCATTCGATTCTACAACAAAATTTAATACACAAAACTTTTTTTTTTGCATTTTCAAAATACACCAGATAGCCATTAGAGTGGTTCAAAAATCCACTTTTTGCAAAAGCTTCTAAAAAGTAATTTTTTTATTACACACAATGAAAATGTATTTCCGGTGGAGTACATGTGTACAAAAATTTTGGCGAACGTTATTAGCTAATCAAATTTGGATTTTTTTTAATTCAATGAAAAAGTATTTAAGCTAATTAAAATGCAGGTTTCAATACTCGCTGCCGCATTATAAATTTATTTTTTAGTATTGACAAAATAATTTGTAAGTTTTGTAATGTTTATTACAAAGATTTTTTTTACTAAACATATTTGATTACTAAATAACTTTTTAACGGGTTGCGGTATATCAAAAATTTTTGTGCCAATATTCTCAGCAGGAAATACATATTTATTGTGTATAATAAAAAAGTAACTTTTTTTAAATTTTTGAAAAAAGTGGATTTTTGGACCACTCTAATGACTATCTGCTGTATTCAGAAAACGCAAAAAAAATGTTTATTAGTTTTTGTTGTCGAATCGAATGGTAAAGTCAGATTTGCCAGAAATGCAGCCGTTTTTTCTCTGCAGAAAATGGGTCTCCAAATCAGCGTTTTTGGCCGACTTGCGCCAGTGGAAGCAGTTGAAATAAAAAAGAAAACAACGCCAATCTTTTTTTCTATGCAAAAACTTTAAAAAAAGTGATGATATCCGAAAATCAAAGAAAAATTTTTTTTTGACGATCCCTAATATACATATTTTTAAAAATTAAAAAATATTGAATTTAAACAAATTAATTATAAATATTAAAAAAAATTAAAAAAATAAAAAAAAATTTTAAAAAAATAAAAAAATATTGATCCCGCCGGGAATTGAACCCCCGACGACCTCTGTTTGGAAATGCCAAATAATTCCAAAATCACTTTTTAGGATCACTTTTAGAGCAATTACTCTTTAGAAGCAATACTTAAGTGATTTTTGGATGTTGTTCAGAAGTAATTCTAAAAGAGCTGCAAAAATATACTTTGGATACTTTGGAAGAAATTAAAGAAGTGATTTTTTGAAGTTGTTCAGAATAACTTCTAAAAAAGCAGTAAAAATACACTAACGGCTACTTGTGAAGCAGTGAAAGAAGTATTTTGTAAAGCATTACTTCCAATTTTTATTGTTTCTTAGAAATAAGAAAGAGGCAGCTGCTCCATTTAATTCCTCTTTTAAGTTTAGGGCGGATGCACCAAACCTTTCCGATATGCGATCATCCTAATTTTCTCTGCAATACGTTTTTATTTACAAACGAATATTTCAATAACATATTTACGCCGTAGGAAGAAAATTCATATCAATTCCCATCTTCCTAGTTCCAACGGATGGGACAGGTAGTCAAGGCGTGACTTTTCGCCTTTTAAAATCTCATTGTTACCACGTCCCTGACCAAAATTCGAAAAAGGGTCTCATTGGTGAATTAGCATATACTCCAAAAAGCACAAAATTTAAGTTTTATGTTTCTATCTAAAGCGGTCAGGTAGTCGAGGAGAAAACTTTCCCCCTTTTCTCCTCCCCGTAGACATCCAAAACCCCCCTATTGGGTATCTATGCCGGAGCACAAATTTAAATACCAAATTTAAACTTCCAAGCTCCAGTGGTTTCGGCTGGTCGATATTGAGGCAGTGAGTCAATCAGTGTATTACTTAATTGTTTTATACACAGAGAGAATTTTCTTGGGCGAGTTTTAGTGAATTTTTTCCTTGAACAATAAAGTTTTCTTTACAAACTGGATAAGAATTTTCTTAAATTTTATGAAAAAAGCTTCATAATTATTATGAAACTATTTCATTCGGTTTATTAAATAAATGCTGTGAAATTTTGCATAACGTTTTATGAAAAACATAACGTTTAATTTGAAAAATAGTTTTAACAGAAAGAGATATTAATATGTATGATCTAAAGTCGAACGAAAAACATTAATTTGCCAAACAAAAGATCAACTGTACATACCCCTTATTAATGAATAGTTTCAATGGCCGAATTCCAGCAAAACTTCATTGAATTTATTAAAGGAATTAAATATGCTAAAATCCCAAACGTATTTTACAAATTGCGAAATATAATCTGTTGTAGGCATGTCCCTATCCGGATTTCATTCTTGCTTAAGGAACTCGTCAGGGGACGATGATTTTATAACTTTTGGAAATATTTGTTAAGTTAAATTACAAACTCAATGAGAATTTCTTGTTCTCGTCTAGGGCGTTATTAAACATTCAAAATATCAAAGAAAAAACAAAAACAACAACAAAGAATTTACCACAATTTGCTTTGTCATCTTCCAATATACTACTCTGTTATTTTGACAGATCTTGATGTATAAACGCCAATAGAAAACAATGTTTTCTAATGTGTTGAATTTGTTTTTGAATTTAGTTGAAAATCATTAATACTCGTAGCATGCAGATGATTCTCTCAAAGAGAAAGTTTTCTCCAATAGGAACTGGTAGATTTTGACAGTTCATGACGGTTAGTTGTTTCATCTTTTGGTAATTTTCCTCTTAGATATTTATTTTTCATATATTTGCAAATGAAGCACAATATCTGTCAAAAACATCGCCTTCGCCGACTTCGATCCGTGATGCTTCGAACACCATTATGGCATTGCTATCACCGTCAACGGTCAGCGCTACTTTTATACACATTTTCTGGCCTGTAGTTTGTGATTGTATTCGTTTTCATCTGATTGTAAACAAAGTTCTTCTTGATTTTGTTATTATATTTTATTCCTCATTTTTGCATACCACCCAGCTACATGTTGCTACAATTTGAAAGTTAACTATGAAAACCAAAGGAAGTTAACTACTGAAATTAGTTAAAGTGCACAAAAGTTGATCAAAATTACACAAGAGAACAGGGGCGGTTAGGAAAAAAAATTACTAAAATATTACTTTCAATTCAGCTAATGTCGGATTCTTACCTATATACTTCTTAAACACCTTTGATCATGTTTAAGAATTTTTACATGTTTCTGTTCATAAACATTTTAAAATAACATGTTCAAAATTCAATCGCCTTCTTAAAAGCGATATGTTTAAGTTTATTGTTATCATTTAGTGTGAATTACAAGTTTTAAATAGAAGAAGATATAAACAGAGAAAATTAAGAGATATAAGTAAATAATTATTGAATAAAATAATTTTTTTAGGATAATGCCAATTAAACCGTATTCTTTTTTAAATCAAGTGTTGGACAAAAAACAAAAGCTAATTAAACTTTTCTTCCATTGAAAGAAACAATCAGTTCTTGACTAAAAATTTTAAAATATTGCTTCCGAATGGAGAGGACAGAATAAAATACACTTTTATTATTCTTGATGCCGACCGGAGAAAAAATACCTTTTTGGAGAATTTTATTTAAATTTAATTGCTAAGAAACAGCTCTTCGAAATGTTTAACTTCAACATTTTAATTTTATTGTTATAACAAGGAATATTTTCCAGTTGAAAATGGATTTTGATCGGAGGCATACACATTAATTCAATGGACATGTATAATAATTCAATACATCTCGATTGAAATAGAATCAAACTAAAATAGTCAATGCGCAAGTCCGTCAGACATCTTAAAGGCAAAAGTACGAAAGTTAGCAAGACAATTATGGTAGTTTTAAAATATTTTCTTTTATATATTTTTTTATTTTTTGCATCCCGCCACTGCTTTTATGCCTTAACCACAACATGCTACAGTATCTTCACTTCTTAACTCCCACTAGTTATGCAAAACTTAATAATACTCGTTGATCAAGTTGCATCAACATTTTCATATATATTTTTCTAGAAAAAAAATAAATAAAAAATCATGTTGAAAAACATAAAGTTAAAAAAAAATATCTCATCTAAAAAATGCATAAAATTATAAATGATGAACTGTAAACTAGTAACAACAACAAAACATCAGTAGTAGTAGCAGCAGTAAAAATTGAAAGGATAATACAAGTTAACAGGACAAAACAAGAATGCATGAAAAAAATATGACAGAGACAAGAAAAGACATCATCAACATACATGATGTTAAAGAAGTCAAAATTTGTGTATGTATGGAAAAGTTAGAAAAGTTATTAGAATGATTAAAATTATGAAAATTGAAACTATTATAAAGGAAATTGAGGTCTAAAGAACAAAAAAAAACCTTAAATAAAAATATATACTATTATAACTGGAATTACTTTTCTATGCAAAACTTTTTGTTAATTGTTAATAATTTTTTATTCTCAACATTTTGCTAAATCAACAAAGGAGTTAGCTAAATATAACAGAACTTTTTGCAAGCGTTAACAACCATTTTGTTGAAACCTCGAGTAAAATCTTGGTTTTTGGACTCAACGTTTCATACTTATTTTTCGAAGAAAATGTTGTTTTTAGATACACTCAGATAAAAAAAGTTAGTAAAAAAATTTGTAAACAGTTTCCAATCGAACTTTACTGTTTTTATACTGATTTTTAGTACAATTTTTTTTTTAGTAATCATTTTTGCTATTCTCTTATTACTAATTACGGATTTTTTTACTAATTCTCTCTGCTGATTTTAGCAAAACATTTTACTAATTTTTCAAAACCGAGTGCTAAATTTAGCAGAAAAATATACTAATTTTTTTTTTTTTTGATATTTTACAATTCTTGTTTAGTTTATATTTGTTACTATTGATATATTCTTAGTTTGAAAATAACACTCAGAAAATTTTATTGTATCTCCAATGCATTAAAAGGTCATAACTTGAGAACCGTTTGCAATTTTGACTCCAAATTTCACGTACGATGAAGTAATTATACGCTTGTTACAATCGACAGAAAAAAAAATTTTTTTAGATTTTACAGTTTTTGTTTGTTTTAGTACAATTTTTTGCTAATTTCAGCATATTGATTTTAAATTACAGTTTACAACAATTTACTGAAATTTAGTAGCTGCAACTAATTATTTATACTAATTTCATTGTACTAAAATTATGATATTTAGTAAGTTTTTTAACAGATTTTAGCAAATCGATTTTGAATTGCAGTTTACATAATATTTACTAAAATTTAGTAGCGGCTACTAATTTTTTCTAATAATTTTATTGTACTACAGATGAGCAGACATGTGTTGCTAAAATTAGCAAAAAATATCGCTGGCCTCAAAACAGTTAAATTTCCCGTAATAACAGCAAAATTTCCAGTAGCCATTACAGAGTTTTTTGGTTGAGTGTAGGGAGTAGCTAGTTTTTGTCTATTTTTTTTTTTTTTTTTTTTTTTTGTAAGAGCAGCAACACTCAGGAAATTCTTCCTATTAATTAACGTGTTGCTTCCTTTGGAAAGGGGATAGAGAAGAAGTGAAAGATGGTGAAAGATGAAGGGCTTCAAATATTTGCTTACACATAAAGAAAAAATAAGCTTGGGATGACCATATTAGAAGAACATCATATTTTTTTTTTGGTATATGATTGCGACAATCATATTATGACTGATATTATATCATAATATGATTCTCTTCAAATTGTATGCTAATAGAAAAAAGTCTGTAAAAAATTAGTTAAAACTACTAAATTCTAAATTCTGATGCTGCAGAAAAAAACTGCTAAATTAGCAGATTATTTTTGCTATATATTAGTAAGATAGGAACAGCAAAATTAAAGCTGTTAAATATTCAGAATTTTTGTTATATTTTAGTTCAATTTTTGCTTATAGAAAATAACAAATTAACCTGCTAAAATCAGCTAAAAATGCTGCTAAAAAATTAGTAGCTTAAAAACTCACAAAACAAAATTTAAATTTCCGAAGTTTTCTTTCGATTTTTTTTTAAATGCAAATAAAAATCGAGCCTTTCGGAAACAGCAGTTTACAATTTTTTTAGCAAATATTTCTGTTGATTTTAGCAGGATAGACTGATATTTGTATTCAACTAAATTTGCCTTAAAAATAGCAAAAATTTTGTAAATATAACAGTTTATTTTTGCTATTTATAGTCTAATGATATTTAGCAAATTTTTCTGCACATTTTACAGTACAATTTGTCATTTTCAATTAACTAAAAGTTAATTTAAATATAACTAAAATTTAACAGTTTGATTTTTGCTGTTCTTATTTTACTAGTGTTTAGCAAAAAAATCAGCTAATTAAACAGTTTTTTCTGCAGCATAATTTTTAGCAAATTTTTAGTTACTTTTTCTGCTATTTGTACAGATTTATTTCTATGAGTGTACTTCAGACCGTACCTCAAAAAAAAAGTTCGGGTACACCGTCCAATCCAAATTATTTTTGCAAGGCGGTTTAAAAAAAATTTTTTTGCCGAATGTAGAGGTCGCCAGTTTTTGTTATATGTTATCATTGGCTTTTACAGTCGGATCTTAAATTATGATACATCGATGTTTTTCTTTTGAGGGGACCAATGTTTTGCTCTAAGGGCCATTGACGTCAAGTATCCCGTTCTAGTATTTACCCACCAGATCTCAGTTGCTACCACCCAAATGTACAACTCTAATGCAGAAAATTAAAGCTCGCAAAAAATCATTGAGCTTTTGCTAAGGAAGTTTTTCAATAAGTCAAGCAGAAAGTTTTTTTTATTTTTTTTTTGTTGCCGAACGTTGCCTTTTTAAATTTTTTTTTCATTGGATTTTTTGATTATAGCAAAACACTAGTCTCCTCGATGCAAAAAAAATCGACATATCACATTTTAAAATCCGACTGTAAATACCGATGCCATAACGAAAAATTAAAAAGGCGACCCTACATCCGATAAAAAATTTTTTTTTTGGAATTGCCTTGCAAAAATACTTTATGTTTGAAGGTGTACCACGTACTACGGTCTAGTGTACATATTAAACTGGCCCTTATTTGAAAACTTGCTCCGAATCCTGCTCCCCGAGGCTTATTTTGTGAGATTACCGAAAAAATTTATCCCGAAAAAATTTCAGCTCAATCGGACAATTTTTGAGCTATCCCTGGCCCTTCATAATTTTGAAAAATAAGGGATCTTAAATAAATGTATTTCTGAAAAATGTCAATAAAATCGTTAGCCAGACTGTATTACCTTTCTAGCAAGGCATACAAATTCAAAATCGTTTGGAAAATATTTAAGTAATTGCAATTCGCCCAGGTCTTGTAGGGTAAAATGGAATAAATTATGAAAATCGCAAAAAAAATAAATATTTTTTTCAAGAACTTACAATCTATAAATATTCAGATATAAATTTTTGCCTCTCTTGAATTATGCTAACCTTGTCCCAAAGATGGGATTTTCTTTTTATAAATTTGCAAAAATTTAATTTTGAGTTTTTTAAAATTTTCTTCAACAAAATATATAATAAAGGTGGTCAAGGCATAAAAGTTTATTAAATACACCTTAGAAAATAATTCTGCTGAAAATTAAACATACTCCTCTTTTAACTTAACAGTGCCGGCTTTTTAAATTTGAAAATTTTAGAGAAAAAAAAATCGACCTCGACAAAAAATATTGGTCCTAGACCCACCTTATAGTATACCGATCGGCTCAGAATTTTTTTTATTTCGATTTAACGATGTCCGTCCGTCTGTCTGTCTGTCTGTCTGTCCATGCATTCTTGTGCGCACTCTACAGGTCGCAAATATTAAGATATTTTGATGAAATTTGGTACACCGACTTATGTCGGCCCAAGGACGATGTCTATTGATGTTGGTTAAAATCGGTCCATGTTTAGACCTAGTGCCCATATAAGGGTCCCCTCAAAATTATATTGTTTATACGCTGCAGATCGCAAATATTAAGATATTTTGATGAAATTTGGTACACAGACCTATGTTGGCCCAAGGACGAAGCCTATTGATTTTGGTGAACATCGGTCCATGTTCAGACCTAGTGCCCATATAAGGGTCCCCCCAAAATTGGCTTAGTTACAAACTGCAGGTCGCAAATATTAAGATATTTTAATGAAATTTGGTGTGCTGACTCACATTATAGAAAATTTTGACACAAGCCCCATTTTAACCCATTCGAATTTCGGATCCAAACATTAGTTGGCTTTTACCCAGACTGGTGTAGGGTATTGTATAGTCGGCATGCCCGACTTTAACCTTTTTACCCGTTTTAAATAACGTTGGTTGGCTCAAAAATTTGTTTGGAAACTATATTTTATGAAAAATGTCCTATTATTTATTAAAAATTTCTTAAACCCAATAATAAATTTTCATTGAAAATAGTTTCAAAAAAATTATGAAGCTTTTTCATAAAATCTAAGCAATTTTTCATTCACTTTGGGCAGAAAACTTCATTTGTTTAATGAACGTTTTCATTAAAATTCATCCAATAAAATTCTCTCTGTGGAATGTACCTACCACATAATCCATTAAAATTTACCAGATACAAATCTGTTTGAAAACAAATCAAATATGATTCACAATTTATATAAAAATCTATATCTATATATGTGACGCGCAAAATAGAAAGGGACCTAAGGATAGAAAGGGACCTAAGGTCAGGAGAGCATGGGATCGGTCTCATTCGATGCTCAGATGTTGTCCACAAAAAAAAAAAAAAATTGATTTTTTTACCCTTAGGTCCCTTTCTCTATGCGCTGTCACATATATAAAAATAAATTCGTATATGTTCGTCATTTTATAACTTGAGAACCGCTCAACCGAAAAATGTCCACGCATACGCGTTATATGCACATGTGATGGTGTGTTTTTCCCTACATATAAAATTTTTTATGACAACCAGGCCTTGGCGTTACTATGACAACCAGGCAGCACTTATAGCATTAACCTAATCTAATCTCAGCTCATCCTATTTTCTTTTTGTGAAATATTTTTTTTTGTGGAAAAAATTTTTTTTTTGGAAACCCTTTTTTTTTTGTGGAAACATTTTTTTTGTGGAAACTTTTTTTTTGTAATATTTTTTTTTTGTGTAAAAAAAATTTTTTTTGAGACATTTTTTTTTTGTAAAAACTTTTTTTGGTGCAAACACTTTTTTTTGTGGAAACACCCTTTTTTTTGTGGAAACATTTTTTTGTGGAATTTTTTTTTTTTTTTTTTTTGTGGAGACTTTTTTTTTTTGGAAACACTTTTTTGTGGAAATACTTTTTTTTTTGTGGTAACTTTTTTTTTTGTGGAAATGCTTTTTTTGTGGAAACACTTTTTTTTTGTGGAAACTCTTTTTTTGTGGAAGCACATATCATATAGATATGTTTTTTGAATAAAGCAAAAATATGAAATGTAAAAATTTCAATATGGAAAGTTAAAACTGGAAATCTTTTAAGGAAAAAACATCTATTTTATTTCAACAATTTCGCAGTAGCTTTTGAGCAATTTGAAATTTGGACTTCATATTCGAATTTTTTATTTTTTTACAGAAGCAACACATCTATTTTATTTCAACAATTTCGCAGTAGCTTTTGAGCAATTTGAAATTTGGACTTCATATTCGAATTTTTTATTTTTTTACAGAAGCAACACTCATTAAGTTCTTTCTATTAATTAATGTGTTGCTTTATTGAAAGATGAGAGGCTTCAAATATGGCAACACTATAATTGCGCGAGATGTTGAATTTTAGAACAGTTGCTGCGCGCCAATTGATGGTGAGTTGGCGAACTTTAGTTGAGGCTGTTTATATCATAGCCCTATTATATTCTTTTACTTCGGTGGGGTTAAGTGTTATGGGAATAGTGAAGGAGGACACTGTATTAGGGATAAAAAATCATAGACATTATTTTTCCAAATTGATGTTGCGATCGCTGGGGATCGAACCCGCAACCACATGTGTAACAGTTCAACGCGCTAACCATTACACCACAGCTCTCACATCGTCTTCGTTATTTATTGTTAATTATTAAGTATGTCTATTTGATTTTATTTTTACTTAAAAAGTAGAAAATTTGTTTTAACCTAAGCTTCCTCTGAATAATAATTTTTGAAATTATTTATTCCTAATAAGCATTCTCACCGAAGGCGGCTTTTATTTTGAAGATTTCTACATTAATAAAAAACATTGTATTTTATTTTCATAAAAATATTTAATTCCTATACAAAAAAAATTACATTTTAAACTTTAAGGTACGCTAACAACGTAGAGGGCTTGCCCGATACGACTAAATTCGTTTTCGGTTTAACTGACATCCCAAAATCTAGGACTTAGGCACACCGCTAAATCTAGCGGGCTTGCCCGCTAGTTTAAATATAAATCTGTTAATTTCACCAAAAACAAAAAAATATATTTTGAATCTCCCTGTTCACTCTATTTAACTGAGTGAACAGGGAGATTCAAAATATATTTTTGTACAATTTTAAAATTTTGTACAATTTTCTGAACCATCTCCTCGCCTTTTGGGGTAAATTTAGCCACTATTTTGATCTTTAAAAATAAAGGAAACGAGAATAAAATTAGGAAAAACTTGAATCGTTTCTATTATATTTTGCACCACTGTACATGCCACAGTCGAAATTCGCACGTTGATAAAATGAGGACCACTTTAATCCCTATCCAAAATCCCCAAAAAATATAAGTGTTTCTAATGTGTTCCTAACCGTAGCATTCAAAATCAAACATATTGCTGCCTGTGATGTACACCCAAAGATAAATCTGCCAAATGCCTATCATCTGATGCCCAATTAGCTAGAGTTGCTTTGGAAAAAATATCGAAAATTTATAAATTCCCGTTCTGTATGTCGTCATTTACGTGTTTTATATATTTTTAAGCTACATAATATCCGAATTTCATCCAAATTGGAGTAAATCGCACCTGAGACGTTCTTTGCTAGTTCGGTTCAACTTTATAATGTTTCTATTTATTTAAAAAAAGAACATTTCTCGATCTTGAACTGAACAAAGAATATCTAACGTTAAGCATAAAATAAATCTTTTTAAATTAGAATGATTCTAGTTAAAATAAACTTTTTTTATATTTAAATTGCCACTTCAAAATTTAATATATGTTTTCGTATTTTAAAAAAAGCAGAAACACATCTAAATTTAAAAAAAAAAACCTTGTTTTGACTTCAATCTGATCTAGGTATGTTCTGCAAAGATTTTTTTTTTTTATTATTTCAAAATTTCTCCATTGTAATTTTTAGAACTTAAATTTAAATTAATTTATAGAGAAAACAAGTGAATATCTTAGAAAATTTAAAAACAAGTAATAAAAAAAATCTAAAAATGTTAATTGAAAAGTTTAATTTACACAAAAAATTTACAATAAAATGACAACATAAAATAAAAGGCAGACATAGGAAAATAGAAAATGAAAAATAAATTTTTATAAAAATTGCAAAGAGTTTACAATGTAACCAATAATTCTACTAACGAATGGTTAAAATATAGCAGATTTTGCAAACAAATAATACATTTTGAGGTAAATGTCTAAGTGAACAGATTTGTAACCGAAAATTAGGACTCTCAATAGTCGACAATATAGATAAAGCAGAGTCAACAATATAGTTAAGCAGAGCTTCGAAGAATGAATTCTATTTTGAATGAATTCCCTAAAAATAACATTCGATTTCCTTTTAAATAAAATGAATTCATATTTAAACAATCGCTGAGAATTTATTCCTTGGAATGCATTCGATCGAATTCAAATATAAAGAACTCAATCCATCTATCTTGCTCGATTTTATCAACCACTGAAGTCAGTTATTAGGAATTCATTCCATTTCTTACTCATTCGATTGACAATTTGGGAATCGGTCATTCGAGTTGATTGAGAAATGACATTCGATTTAAAAAATTTGTAATTAATGAAAATCAACAAGTTGCAATTAAAGAGACATCCTAATATACATTTGTTGATTTGAAAGAAATTTAATTATTTTTGTTAGAACCTTTTCTGTTTTCTCTGTATGCTTAAAAAATACATAGAAAACCATCTCTTCAACCTATTGTTTTCAAACGTACATAAACCAAAGATTCTTGGTCATTTCTTCTTTTTTATGCTGTCCTTAAAATGCTTTAAAGTATCTTCTGATACTGCTGTTGATATTAACCTCCTGTTTTTATAAAGCGATCGGAATAATTCCGCATGGGTCGATTGTCGACTGACGACAGCAAAAGTCGTCGCGATTAATTTAAATTCGGCGACAGTCGACCGTCGACAAAAAGGAAAGCAAAACAAGAATTTGTTTCGCCACAATTCTTCATCAACTCAATTGGTTTTGCGTTAATTCTTGTTGTTTTACAATTTATTGTATTTAATTTTGCTTTTTTGTGCAAAATTATGTATTCTGTCAAAAAAAAAAAAAATTTTTATAAACAAAGCACGAATTTTTGCAACTCTAATACGAACTTTTACAACTCTGTTCTAATGGCAACCATTAATTAGTTAAAAATGTGGCAACAATTTCACAAATATTTTGAGTGTGTATTAGTGTGTCGTCATGAAAATAAAATAGATTATATTAAGACGCCAAATCGCCGGATGACACAAAGTGCTTCGTCCCCATATATAGAAGGAGTGGAGACAGAGTTTTGAAATTTAGTATACTGACATAGAACCCCTTATTTAAGAAAATTTTAAATTTTTGGAAATATCGGGCCAAGGACACGCCCACCTCAAATAGGTCCTGAAATTTAAAAATAATATATAAGCTACATAAATGGACGTAAAATTACAAAAAGTATCCATTGAGATGCACATAAAACTGGAAACATTTGTGTCAATTTTTATTAAAATCGAAGCAAGGACTCTTATTCCTGTCATATATCCTTTATTTTAAAATCTTTATAAAACCTGCAAAAATTATCCGATTGCGATGAAATTTAGCACTTGAATTGATATAAGGTCAAATTTGGGTAAAATCAAAAAAATGGGTGTTAAACGCTTAAAATAATTTTTATAAAAAAAAAAAATTAAATAGGATTAATATAGGAAACCACGTGAATCCTCCATTTCAGCCATACGGTATGTTCAGCAAACTTATGTAAAACACTACGAGGAATGTTTTTGTGGAACATTTTAACCTCCTATCTCTTCAATTAAAGGGACTTTTTTGGCCCCTTTTTAAAAAGGAACAAAAACGACCCGTAAGTTGAAGAGCTAGAGGGTTAAAATGTTCCGCAAAAATATTTGTCATGAAATTCTACTATAGGTCTCTGAAGACATCAGCATTGAAAATTTAACTTAAAAGCCAGTAATAAGTAAAAACTTAAAATGTGTTTAAGGGTTAATTTCGTACTTATTCAGAATTGGCATTCAAATGTCCCATAAACCTGGATTTTAGGGATCAACCATGGGAATCTTCCATTTTAGGTATAGGAGTGTTCAGTGAATTTATGTAGAACACTACGAGGAATATTTTTGTGGAACATTTTAACCCTCTAACTCTCCAACTTAGGGGTCGTTTTTGTCCCTTTTTAAAATAGGCTCAAAAAATTCCCTTTCATTGAAGAGTTAGAGGGTTAGAATGTTCCACAAAAATGCTTCTCGTAGTGTTTTACAAAAGTCCGCTCAACACATCCTATACCTAAAATGGAAGGTTCACATAGTTTGAATACTAAACACTCTTAAATGCGTGAAATTTGTGTAAAAATCATGAATTTAGGCATTTCAAAAAATCCATTTTTTTTTAATTTGTGGTAAAAAATAGTAATTAACTTTTTAATGATCTATTATATAACAGTATAAACTTACAAAAAAAAAAAGAAGAAAAAAATATCTAGTTTTATATAATATTGTTTTTAATACTCCATCAAACTAAAGTAATTTTTGGATTTTCAACAAAAAAAAATGTGTTTTTCGGAGCAATAAAAAATAATTGTTTTGTATACATATACTAAAATCCATATTTTAATTTAACTACAAATATATTGAAGTAATTAAAAAAAAATCTTCGAACAAGTTTTTGAAAAAATATATTTTTGAGAATTATTTTCGTGAAACAATTAAAACCCATTTTTCTGTTAAGTAATTTTTGCATAAAATTCTCTGAGTTTAGCCCCTCTCTTGGCGGCAAAAGCAATCACACCAAATATTTTTTTGCACATCTGTTTGAGTTACTTTCTTATGGTTAAAAAAATCCTTCTTTAATCACAATTTTTTTGATTTTTGTCCATAGGACGAAGCATAGTGCGACATGGCGACATTTTGATTCCCATACAAAATATATAAAAAAGCAATTCTCGTTGTCGACCCAGTTCTGATTAATCTCTGGAGGAATGATTCCTTTCGTTTTATAAAAACAGGGGGTAAATCCTTTTTTTTTATATAAAATAAAGCAAGACTCCAGACTATAAATGTTTGTTAAGGCAGCAAAGTGTAGAAAAAGTATAAGAAAAAACACCGAACACAACATACATGAACAATGTCTGTAAAGGACATCTTGTGTTTAAATATTTACGAGCTTATGTTATGTACATATATAGAGTATTAAAAGTGTTGTCGAAAATTTTAACAGAACTCGGAATTTAATTTCCAAAAACTTTTAACATGGAAATTCAAATTTCTGCAACATCTTGTGAAAGAACCTGGGATTTTTTTATATTTTTAGAGCCTCGAATTCATAAATTTTAAGATTCTAGGGATTTTTCAAATAGTTTTTTTTTTCAGACATTTAAAAATTCACTTTGATTGGAATTGATTTTGTTTTTTTTATTTTTCAAAATTTCATATACTTTTCGCTCATAGTGTAGTTATAAGTAGTGTGTAAGACTGTTTTTATATATGTGTCTAGAATGTACTTACTATTGTATATTGTAGTATGTTCATTGTCAGTTAGTTTTGTAATTTTGTTTTACTTATTGTCCTTTGTTTCGAAGTGTCTCTTTGGCAAATGGCAAATATTTTCCATTTTCTGAAAGCGTTGATGTTTCTTGTTTTTGTATGTTTTTTCTTATCTATGATTTTATGTTAAGATTTGCTATTTTTTATATACATTTTTTGTATACTAAATACATATTTAAATGAAGTGGTTATAGATGAGAAAAATTTTCATCCCAATAGGACATTTCGTAGGTTTTAGCAAAAAAACTTCTTCTTTATTGCAGAAAGTGTCACTCAGAAAAATCTAGGAACTAGAGTTGAACTATGAGTTTTTACTAAAAAGAAATTAAATTACATTCAAATAAATAAAATTGCTTCCAAATAATGTAGAGTTGAAATATGAGTTTTTACTAAAAAGAAATTAAAGTAAATACAAATAAATAAAATTGCTTCCAAATAATGTAAATTTTATTTGATGAGCTTCAATATGTAAGTTAATTGATAATCTTAATTACTAAAAATTATTTCTTTAATTTTATTTTCTTGAATTAAGACAAACGCAGGAGTTGGAAAACTGATTGGCATTATAAAAACAGGTCTCCGCTGAAAAGTGTTAGTGACTCATAAAGTTGGTGAACGATTGACGCATAGGGGAATAGTGTTGTTTCGAATATTTTATCAACAAAAATAATTTGTAATAAATTAAAACATGATAAAAAGCCTTGTTTATGCATAACTAAGAAGTAATAATGGAAAAATTATATTTTAAAGACAGTTTAATAAATGAATGTATTCGAATGACGAATATGTTTTGATTAAATCAACATCACTATTTTAATTAATTTATTTTGTATTTTATTTGAACACCAAGTTGAGAAAATTTTATGAAAAAGTCTAAATGGTGTAATTGTTCCATAATTTTTTAATTTGTTGGATGTCAAATATTGGGTTTTACATATTCTTGGAGGTGGAGGACCTTTGAAAAAGTCTTTAAATTCATAAACAACTCAATATTTGTGGTTTAAGCTTCGACTTTTATTTTCCAAATTTTATGAAATGCTTATTTTAGGCTTTACCTTACTTTAACAGATTGTTAAATTAGTCGTTTTCGCCAAATTAACTTAAAAACGTGTAATTAATTTGTTTAGAAACTTTATGCATAACACTGAAAATAGTTTTAATTAAAAATAGTACAAAAATACACGTGAAAAAACTGCTGTTTAAAGAATATGCCCCAATTTTTACCGAGCTTGACCGACTACATAAACGATTGAATAAATATTATTGGAAAATAAAAAAAAATGGTTGAACACATCACTGATTTTAAATTAAAAAATCATTAAAAGTATTGAGTATTATAGAGAGTCCAAATCAGTATTATCAATTATTAAAAAGTATACAAATTTACCAGCACTACTATCCACAACTTGCTCAAACCTGCTCTATGTTAATGGTGTATCGTATCTAGGGTATTCAATCGATTAATCGTTATTTGATTAATCGAACAATTTTGCTCAAAAATTGTTCGAATAATTTAAAATGTCCAAATTTCGAATAACGAATAATTCGAATAATTTCATACGATTAATCGATTAACCGAAATTAGTAGAAAATTACAAAAATGTTAAAAATATATAAACTCTTTATTAAAGTAAATATGCTAAAATCTCAAAACTTTTTTAAAAAATTGTGATAAATAATTTTCTGTCGGCTTGTACCTAACAGCATTTCATTCTGGCCTAAAAAAATAATCAAGGGACTACCTTTTAGAATTTCTAGAAATATTTGTTAGCTTCAACTCAATGAGAATTTCATGTTTTCAAGTAGGGGTGTTAATAAACATCTTAAATCCCAAAGAAAAAACAACAACGAATTATCGCAGTTTGCTTTGTCATCTTCCAAATTACTACTTGTTGTTGTGACTTATCTAGTAAAGTAGTGGTATCTATTTACGTATAATAAATTTTTAATTATTTTTTACGACTTTTTAAACGTTGATATTAAAGAAAAGCATTAAAAATTATTGTAAATAATGATTATTATAATTATTAATTATAATTAATGCTCAATGTAATAAAGCTTGTTTAGTGAACACTCTGAATTAATAAAATAAAGGGGTGGAGGTACGCAAACGTAGAGGGAAAATCAATTCTCAACAGAATTCCTCTCTACATTTACGTTTTTTATGTATTCAATGCATACGCAAGAGATACAAATTAATGTACGGGGTCTTATATTCTTCTTTAACCCTTTAACTCATTGCGATGTGATTCTCCCCGATTTAGATAAATTTTGAATATGTGAAAGAGGATATAGAAAAAATAAAAATATTGACAAAATCTGATCTCAATTATTATATTTTTTTAATTTTTATGAACTTAAGAAGAGTTACTGAATTTATTTCTTTTCCTTTTTTTAAATAAAATTATTAGAATTACATCAAGTGTATGTATATTATTTTACATAAAATTTTTTACAGTAATCGATTAATTTTAAAATTTTGTTCGATTAACCGGTTAAGAAAAAAACCCGAATAATTATTTGCACGATTAAACGATTAAAATAAAAAGCCGATTAGTTGAATACCCTAATCGTGTCCTTCAATTATAAAAAATGCGTTTTATTTTCATTATGATTAAATCCTTCCATTTAAATATTTTATTCCCTTCTTTTTTCCAGCTGGGTTTTAGTTTGGAAAAAAAAACAAACTTCCAGGGAATTGTTTGTTAAAATAATAACATTGTGTCTACTTTCTTTTCCAAAAATTCATTGTTTTAAGTAAATTTAAAAGAACTTTTTTATTTTTTAAAAGAGTTGTCTATACAAACATGAAGTTTTCATTTATTTATGTTAAACTAAATGTGCATTAGAGATTTATTCAAAGTAATTTAACTTTTAAATTGTCAATATTTAATGAAATAAAATAAATAAATAATTTTGTGCATCATTGTCGCTTATCTGAGAATAATAAACACCTAAAAAATCGTTAACCCTTGTGGACAGAAGGCCTAAAATGGCCATTAAGCGATTTTGCCCAAAGTCAAATATGGTTAAACAGATTTTTTTATATTTTTTTACGGAGCGGAATATATTACACGGCAAAAGTGGCCCATTAACGATGCACAGTGGTGTAAAATAAAAAAAGTGATAAATAAAAGTGGGAATGTATTTCGCTGAAAATTGAAACGATTGTAGAAGAGGAGTCAAATTTTCGGAATCATGTTTTATTATGTCTGTAGGTGAACCAGGGATGGAGCTACAGCGGGGCGAAAATTAACGACCACGGGAGTGAAAATCTTTGTGCGGCTTTATTTTTTTAGATTTATAAAAGTATTTTAACCAATTTGCATTATTAAGTCAATTTAGTTAAAATCGTCCTCTACATATATTTCAATTTTCAGAGAAATACATTCAGTATTTTAGAAGTTCCGTACTTATTACAACTTTTTTATTTTACACCACTGTGCGAGGTAAAAAAGTTGTCTTTTTTTGCCTAAGCTACTGTGGTGATGTAGAAACTTTACTATGTAAAATGGATTGCTTTCTCAAAAATATATCTTTCATAATTCAAGAGGAGATATTCACCTTTAATGTAAAACCAAAAGCAGGATTTTAAATCACAAAACTTAACTATTTTTTAAATTTTCTACAATACAAAATATTTAAAATATACTTCCTTAAAGTAAGCACGTAGTTAGGGGGATGTCTGGGGGCTAGAGTTCCTTTTTGGAAGATCTTACAATTAGTCTCCTTATTTATAACACTTTTATTCATTACCCATGTGAAAATCAAAATATATATGAACATAATTGATCATACATTGGCTTGTATGTGATCATGTATGACCATACATGATATCATATATTTCCATATATCTTTGGATCTGAAATTTGGGGGTATATTGGGGTATATGGCCATAAATGATTCATATATTCTCATATGTATGCCCATTCATGAATCATATATGAGCATATATGGTCATATATGGACATATACTGTCATATAGCTTCAAATTTCGGATCCGAAGATATATGGAAATATATGAGATCATGTGTGGTTATATATCGAACCAGAGGTGGACGTATATGACTATGTATGACTATGTATGACCATGCATGATCATTGTAAGCAGCGTACAGTGCTTTGATCCCATATAACGATTGGACAAAAATAGAAGGAGTGCAGACAGAGTTTTGAAACTTGGTATACTGACATAGAACCCCTTATTTAAGAAAAATTTAAATTTTTGGAAATATCGGGCCAAGGACAGGCCCTCCTCCCATAGGTCCTGAAATTTAAAAATAAGATATTAGCTACATAAATGGACGTAGCTACATAAATAAAAAGTATCCATTGAGATGCACATAAAACTGGAAACGTTTGTGTCAATTTTTATCAAAATCGAAGCAAGGACTTTTATTCTTGCCATATATCCTTTATTTTAAAATCTTTATAAAACCTGCAATGAAATTTAGCACGTGAATTGATATAGGGTCAAGCCATATTTATGCCAAATTTGGTTTAAATCGATTCATTAATAAAAAAAAAAATGGCTTTCACAAAAAATGGGTTTTAAACGCTTCAAATTATTTTTCTAAAAAAAAATTAAATAGGATTAAAATAGGAAACCATGTGAATCCTCCATTTTAGGCATAGGGTTTGCTCAGCGAACTTATGTAAAACACTACGAGGAATATTTTTGTGGAACATTTTGAGCTTCTAGCTTTTCAATCAAAGGGACTTTTTTGGCCCCTTTTTAAAACGGACAAAAACGACCCGTAAGTTGAAGAGTTAGAGAGTTAAAATGTTCCGAAAAAATATTTGTCATGAAATTCTATTATAAGTCTTTGAAGACATCAGTATCGAAAATTTAACTTAAGTGCCAGTAATAAGTAAAAACTTAAAATGTGTTTAAGGGTTAATTTCGTACTTATTCAGAATTGGCGCTCAAATGTCCCACAAACCTAGATTTTAGGGAGAAACCATGGAAATCTTCCATTTTAGGTATAGGATGTGTTCAGAGAACTTATGTAAAACACTACGAGAAACATTTTTGTGGAACATTTTAACCCTCTAACTCTTCAACTTACGGGTCGTTTTTGTCCCTTTTCAAAAATGGCCCAAAAAATTCCCTTTCATTGAAAAGTTAGAGGGTTAGAATGTTCCACAAAAATGTTTCTCATAGTGTTTCACAAAAGTCCGCTCAACACATCCTATACATTCACATGGTTTCAATACTAAGCACACTTAAATGCGTGAAATTTGTGTAAAAATCTTGAATTTAGGCATTTCAAGAATTCCATTTTTTTTTAATTTGTGATAAAAAAATAGTAATTAATTTTTTAATAATCTATTATATAACAGTATAAACTTACAGAAAAAGGAAAAAAATATCTAATTTTATATAATTTCTTTTTTATACTCCATCAAACCTAAGTAATTTCGAACAAATTTTTTAAAAAATATATTTTTGAGACGATATATAATTTTATAAAATCATAAATGGTTATATAAAAAAAATATTTTTACTTGGGGGAATACAAATAAATTTCTACACCTTGAAAAAGTTCTTTTGAAGAAAAACTGTTTTTTTAATTATCCCAAAATCCAAAAATTGTATTTAAAGCACAGTAAGTTGTTTCGATTTCACGCGAAAAAAACTGTTGTACTCCATATAAAAAAAACTATTTTTCACTATTTTCTTATTCACAAATTAAATATACAAGAATATTATTTTTCTTGTGAAAAAGTGACATTTTGGGTTTGTTGTGATTGTGTCTCTCAAATAAAATAAAAAATAATTTATTTTTAAAATTTTTAGAAATTAACTTTTTAAACTTTTCGAGTGAAATTTTTTCGCGTAAAAAATAACTTACGGTGCTAAAAAAATGATTTTTCACCATAATGAGTTTTACATGAAAAATATGTAGACTTTGTTTTCATGCAAATGTTTTATTTTATTTATGGAATCCCTTGAGGTTCCTAAAATCATATACAAATGAATGTATGTTCATATCGTCATAAAAAATCAAAAAAGCCGTAAGTTACAAAAAATTCAAAATCGACTTTTTGATCGATCATAATGCGATTTTATTAACAAAATTTTAAACTGCCCCAGTGTTAGCGCAAGCATATTTAAAAAGTTTTTTGCTTCTTCTGTAAAATTTTTTTAAATGTAACGGCTTTTTTGATTTCGTATGACGATAAATGTACTAGAGGTACTAGAGGTTGTGTTCTTAGCATGAAATACCTGCATATTTATATAAATTCATCTCTGTTAGAAATCTTTCCACATTTAATTTTCTTTAAGAAATCTTCTTCTATATTTGAACTGGTACATTTTAAACGACTTTTATAAAGTTTTGCTCAAATAATATTTAATAGAAAATTTTATGGAAAATTTTTAAATTAAAACTTTGTCTTTTTCAATTTAAACTTATAGGGGTGGTAAAAAGTTTCTCTGTAGAAATTATACGATAAGAAAAACTTCTAAACCGTAGATAGAATGAAGTGGTTGGGGATGGTGTTTAAGGTTAAGAATATTTCCATCTTATAGACACATGGACAAAATAAAATAAAATAGTATAAGGGAAGTTAAGCATAAAACTAAGAATATTTGCATAACAAGCAAAAAACCATAAAACTTTTAACATTCAACTTAACACTAAACGTACTAGCAAAAACAAAATATACCGAGTGATTTTTTATAATATTTAAAGAAATCTTATATGTAGAGTCACCCTGTTGTAAGACAGCTTATGTAGTTTAATTTGTGACAAAACATGTTATATGTGAAAAATTGTTTTTAGCATGTAGCTTTCACATTCATGATCGTATCTCACAGACAAATATTATCTGGAAGCTGGGCTTTTAAATAATTACGTCAAGAGTCAGCCTGTTTTAATACTTCATGAACTACAATCTGTGGTTTAAAAACTTTTCGGCCGAATATTATTTATGAAATACACAACAGTGTTAATAATATTTTCGAGGATAATGTACTTAAGATGAGTTGGACTTTCCTATCAAGATTTTTAGAGTCACCCTGTTTCAAGCTAGGGTTGCACGGTTGACAAGCAACTTGGCTTCGCGGGACTAGTTAAATTAATTTCTATAAACAAAAATTTTAAATAAATAAAAATTAAACATTAACGGTGGGTCTTATACTGTAGGTTTAACTTTAACTTAATTATAAACAAAAGAAAATGTCAAAAAAATTTACACAAAACAACAACAAATTTTTGGGTTAACTATTAACTAAAGTTTAAACCTGCAGTATGAGACCCACGGTAACTGATTTCAATAACATTTAAGAAGAGATAATATCCAAAATTGTTTTAAGAAATTGTATGATTTTCAAATTGCGTTTTTGGGTCACTCTTTTATAACAAAGGATGACAAAATTGACCGTTTACTTGATGTTTAGTGTTAAAAACAGGGTGGCTGAAGTAGAGATAGCGTGAGGAAAGTAGAACATATGTATGTAAAAGATGGGATTTTTCTAAAGAAACAATCTAAAAGATATTGAATATGTTTGAATTTGAGAAAAAGGGTTTGTTATCGTGTCCATAACACCCTCTCCAGAGGCAAGTGGTATTTGAAATTGTGTGTATGTTGCTGTGTCCATAAAAGATAATGATGTTGCCTTAAACTTTTGGGAATAAATAATAGTTTCTATATATATTATGGTTAAATATGTGGTACGAGTTGTACATCTTCTATTCTTTGTCATATGTAATGGGTACACATTAGGGCGGGTCGATTTAAAAATCGCCCAAGTGGCATGGGTGGGTCGGCCCTCCAAAGTTAGTGGGGGTCGGTCATACATTTGGATTCGATTGGGGCACTCTAAATGGGTCAAAGTGGGATTTTTCAAAATTTAACCCTACGGGCCAAAAGTCGGGGATTCAGAATTCGTTTTAGTGGTATGGTTCCTCGGGCAAAGTTTCTTATTTTGATCGTTAGAATACGATTTTCCTTGTCACTTGAGCGATTTTTTTTGCCTCCCTACAAATCGACCCGCCCTAGCACACATCTTCCTGGAGGGTTGAGGCTGAGGTTATTATCTTTTGCAAAATATACATATTCTTCTAGTTCTATGAATTTTGTTTCTAGTTGTAGCTATTGTATTGTTTTATTGTATAGTTGTATGTTGTTCATAAAGAAGAAAATAAATATAATTTTACATTTACCACTTGCTACTACTTTAGTAGTTTTTTGGGCCAAGTTATAGTATAAATTTCCAAAAAAAAAAAACTTTATACTTTTCAAAGTTGTTATTCTTGTTGATGTAGTTGTTGTTTTGCTAGCAACAACATATATAAATACATACAAAAAAGGGTTCCAAGGCCTTAAGCTTATAATTAATTGCATGTTCGGTCGAGACGAAGTAATCCTTGGACATTGTTAAAAGAATGTGTATATGTATATGAAAAACTAAATAAAACTATCTCACATTGAACCCCCTCCTCCTCTTTTTCTCCCCCCCCCCCCTCATCTATTTCAAAACACTTGGACTACAACTATCAACACCCAATACTATAAACAGCATCATCATCAGTACTACCATCTCATCGCCTTTTACACACCATCATCATCACCATCTCCACATACACACTTCTAAAACAACCAACACATTTATAATATGATTTTCCATTTTCGTAAAAAGCGGCCATGTTTTCTTTTTCTTTTGTGGGTGTTTTCTGTTGCTTGTTCGCATTAAGATGGGGTCCTTTTTGAATTTTGTTGTTACCAAAAAATTTCTTGTTATACAACCTAATTTGAGTTAAAATCATAAACTCTTTTTTTTTTACATATTTTGTTTAAGGTCTTTTAATTTGAAAGTGTGTACACAATTCATTCATTTTTGTTTGGTTTTTGGTTAGGAACAAGATCCCAAAAAATATGGTTTTTCATAATTTGTTATATTTATTCCTTTCATCATTTGTTTCTTTTTGTGTATCATCAAACAAATTTAGGGTATATTGATTTGTTTTAGGTGTTTGTAACAATACCCAGCAAAAAAAGTCATTACAAAAAAGTTATTTTAAAAGCACTCCAAATAGCATCAACTGATTGTGAAGTAGTTACAATTTAGATCTAACACTGATTTATTTTACACGTGATGTCCCATGTTGTCAGTAGTTCAATTTAAGCATTTTGTTAGTAATTTAAAAGTGATTACATGATGTAAAAAAAAGTATGGTTTTTAGGTATACATTTTCATCACATCAATACGAGTACATTTTGTTTGCATTTTTAGAGTGATTTAGAAGTACTCTTTATAATATATAATATAATACATTTTTCAAAGTGATTTAAATGTGCTTTTAATATATCTGAAATAGCATATTTTAGAGGCAATTTTAATGTTTAGCCTTTACAGAGCCCATTTCTGAACCTATTGTGTAACAAAACCCTACGGGAAATTTTAACAAACTGTCACCGAACTGGCCCCTTTATATGAAATAGATTGGTCACTTTTACATGGCGTTGTCATAAGAGGTGGAAATTGACCCCTTGTGACATGTCATAAGACAAATCCCAGGACAGGTCCCTGAACTTTGTTTTTTATGAGAGTTGAGTAACCTGTCCTAGGATTTGTCTTGTGACATGTCACAAGGGGTCAATTTCCACCTCCTACGACAACGCTATGTAAAAGTGACCACTCTATTTCATATAAAGGGGTCAGTTCGGTGACAGTTTGTTAAAATTTCCCATAGGGAAGCTTCAATTTATTATTATTTGTAGGCCAATATTCAGGAAACACTTCTTTTGCATCTGAATCAATTCGATTAAGTCAAAAGCAGACAAAACCAAAATTTTTTTATTTTTTGTTTTTTTTAATAAGTTTGTAACATGTTTACTTCTTTAAATTCGAAAAAGATACGATATTGAATCAAATAAGATTAATACATTAAGACCGAGTTTTTGGGATGTCAGTTAAACTTGGTTTAGTTAAACCGAAAACGAAAAATAAAATAGATTTTAGAAGCAGTATTCTACTTATAAACTGCGTTAAACTAAGTTTAAATATAATCTACATCCTAAAAGCTGGGCCTAAAATTTATATGTAACCCTCTGATTATTTTTTTTAAAACATTACTCAAGGAATTTTCAGAATATTAAAGCGTACTAGGAAACTATTTTTTTCATTTTACAACTCTACAGTAATCTATGATTGAAATTTTAGATTTAAATTCATTAAAGAATCCGAGAACCGTTGGAGGACATATTTCGAAGGCGAATACCATATCGTCCTTTGAATTTTGCAAGTCAACCATCGTTAGCTTAAAATCATCGTTTTCATTAAACGATGCATTAAGTTCCAATGCTATAATTTGCAATCGTGATTACTTAAATTCTTATGTTGAAGAAGTTCATTTAGCAAAATTTTAACTTTAATTAAAATTTGGAACTTTAATGGACATTTTAAAGTTGACGGCAGTTATTTTTTAAATCTATTTTTGAGTTGAAGAAATAATATATTTTTTGTCACTATAGAATTATTTATTTAGCTTGATTTTACGACTTTAAGGTGTAATAACAATTAAAGCATATCGACATTTAAAGCAGGTGACATTTATAGAACTTTTTATGTATAAGCAAAGGTAAGGGACCAACCTCTGTTAACGAACCTCTTGATTGGTCTGTTTTAAACGATAAAATGTGTTAACATTACAACAAATTTTATTAACATATTTCTTTGGTGCACGGTGCAAAAGCACGCGAGCGACTTCATAGAGCCTGAACAATACATTTTATTTGTTAACTTTTATATATTTGAATTTAGGGAAAAGAAGAATTCATATTTGGGTCATACTCCAGGAGGTTCAATGGGATCCAATTCTTTATTCCTTCCGTTTTTCAATGGGAACTGTAATTGCAGTATTTTTTAAAATATGTACGAATAATTAAAAAATATGTAAATAGTCGTAAATTAATAAAGTCGTTAATAAAATTAACTATTTTGTTTTTTTAGAGATAAAAAGTGGAATCTCTAATAAATTCGTAATTTACAAACAAATGCATTTACAAAGAAAAAAACAACATTATATATACATTTTTGAAAGTTGTTTTAAAGCACATACATTCGAAACAGAAAAAGAGCACTTATCGCTCCATTGTAACCAATTAAAAAGTTGTTTGTTTTGAATGACTTACACATATTTTTGCTGGGTATCTACAAAACAAATATAAATTTAGTCGGAATAACACAAAAACTCTGATAGGAGCCTTAAAAAAGTCTTGCAATTTGTTTAAAATGTTCTTGAAGTTACTAATAAGGAGAATATCCCTATGAGTTCCCTCCGATTTTAAAGAATATTTGATATAAATGAACTTATCCCTGGAGCCCGAATTTTCGTTTGCAATACCCCATTATCTAATACAGCGGTTCCCATTAAGTTTTGCTTCACGGACCCCTTGAGACATTTCTACTAGCTCACGGACCACCAAACCAGTGTTTAGCGATAGTTATTTTATAAATTATGGGGCAAAATTAATAAAAGCACCTGCTTATTTTAAATGATGGTCAATTTTAAGCAGAAATAAGGAGAAAAACATTTTTCAAATCAATATTTTGTTAAATAATTTAAAAATTGTAAAAAAATTGTTTTTTTTAAATAACTCGTTTTTTGTCGGATCTCTTCGCGGACCCCCAGGAATTCTGCTACGGACCCCTGGGGGTCCGCGGACTCCCTTTTGGGAACCGTTGATCTAGTAGGATACCTTGCAGTATTAATAAATTTAATTGAGAATTGCAATATTAATAAATTCAAGCCCAATGTCCACAAACACTGGTCCCTCTTTGCCCTTCCTCCTTAAAATTTATTTCCCTGATATCAACGCAATGCACTGCATTTGTAGGGGGAACCCCTGAGCTTTGGTAATACCCATGTGTTCTACACTCAAATAAAAAAGTTTGTAAAAAAATTTGTAAACAGTTTCCAATCGAACTTTACTATTTTTATACTGATTATTAGTACAATTTTTATTTTTAATAATCATTTTTGCTATTCTCTTATTACAAATTACGGATTTTTTTTACTAATTTTCGCTGTTGATTTCAGAAAAACATTTTACTAATTTTTCAAAACCGAGTGCTAAATTTAGCAGAAAAATATAGGTACTAATTTAAAAATATTTTTTTTTTTATTTTTTACAATTCTTGTTTAGTTTATATTTGTTACTATTGATATATTCTTAGTTTAGAAATAACACCCAGAAAATTTTATTGCATCTCCAATGCATAAAACGGCAATAACTGGAGAACCGTTTGCAATTTTGACTCCAAATTTCAAGTACGGTGAAGTAATTATACGCTTGTTACAATCGAAAGAAAATAAATTTTTTTTTAGATTTTACAGTTTTTTTTTTATTTTATAGTACAATTTTTTGCTAATTTCAGCAGATTGATTTTAAATTACAGTTTACAGCAATTTACTGAAATTTAGTAGCTGCAACTAATTATTTATACTAATTTCATTGTACTAAAATTATGATATTTAGTAAGTTTTTGAACTGATTTTAGCAAATCGATTTTGAATTGCATTTTACATAAATTTTACTAAAATTTAGTAGCGGCTACTAATTTTTTCTACTAATTTTATTGTACTACAGATCAGCAGACATGTGTTGCTAAAATTAGCAAAAAAACACCGCTGGCCTCAAAACAGTTAAATTTCCCGTAATAACAGCAAAATTTTCAGTATCCATTACAGACTTTTTTGGTTGAGTGTAGGATTTCTAGATCAATTTTTTCAATCCCTAAAACCGCGAGTTTTTATTTTGTAAACATTTTTATACGAAAGCATGACTCAATTTTTAGATATTGAAAATAATTTTTGTTCAGCTTTGAGGTTCCCTTAAAAATATGAAGTTTGATGCCTACACGCAGAGAAAAAATATGATTGCATTATATTTCCTACCCAGCAAAATCTTTCATTACCAAATAAGTGGTTATATAATAGAAATTCATAGCTCCGCACAACTTATTTTTTGGCGTCTAAACTCATTATTTTTGTTTGGCGTGGTCGTTTTTATAAGTAGTCACGCTTACCCGCTCGCTTACGAAAAAATGAGAAGTAAGTAGTTATGAGATTCTGAATAATAAGTGGTTACAAACGTGCTTACAAAAAGTTGAATTATAAGTGGTTATCCGACTGCTTACTTGATTCTTAAAAATAAGGAGTTACACAAATACTATTAGCTTCAGGAAATACAATCAGAGAAATTAAAGTTTTTGCTAGTGTGTAATTTTAGTACTCGTCATAAAAATTTTAACACAAAACATATTTACATGTAATAAATATAAATGTATAAAATTTAACTTTGTAAAAAGTACTTATTTAAACTATTGCGAGTAAGTCATTATTTTATATTTAAAAGGAATGACTACAATAGGCCGTTATTAGGAAGTCATTATTTTATATTACAAAATAATGCAAAAAGTAATGATATATCATTATTGGTAATGCAGACAGCAATGAGGTGTCATTACCAATATTTTGCTGGGAGTGAACAGCAACTACGTATTTTTTAGAGTGTAGGCTCGTTTTTTCCTATACGTGTTACGAAATCCCATACAAATTTTGACATAGGGCATGTTAAGTGTTAACTCTTTAAATTTTTTCAACGTTGATAATGTACGGGCAACTGTCAGATTGTATACAGAAATATTTAGTCGTTTTTTCGTATTCATGGTAACCCAGCAAAATATTTCATTACCAAATAAGTGGTTATATAATAGAAATTCATAGCTCCACACAACTTATTTTTTGGCGTCTAAACTCATTATTTTTGTTTGGCGTGGTCGTTTTTATAAGTACCCGAGTAAAAAAAATTGATCTCGCGCAATATCTAATTATATCCAATTTGATATTGTTTAAGATCTGCTGTAATATCTAGCTGATCCAATTAGATCTCAAAATTGGGTGTATCCAATCATATCGTATTAGATCCCATTGTATATATGGGGATAAACTAAGATCAAGTTATATCTCAAAATTGGGAGGTCCAGTGATATCTTTGGGGATAAACCTAGATCTATTTTGATCCGAAAATTGGCGGATCCAGCTATATATTTGCGGATATTTTTAGATCTAATTTGATCCGAAAAATGGCGGATCCAATTAGATCCAGCTATATATTTGGGGATAAACTTAGATCTAATTTGATCTCAATTTTGGCAGATCAAATTAGATCCCGCAATATATTTGTGGATAAACGTATATCTAATTTGATCCGAAAAAGTGGCAGATCGAATTAGATCTAGCTATATATTTGGGGATAAACTTAGATCTAATTTGATCCGAAAAATGGCACATCGAATTAGATCCAGCAATATATATGTGGATAAACTTACATCTAAATTTATCCGAAAAATTCCTAATCGAATTAGATCCAGCAATATATATGGGGATAAACTTGGATCTAAATTTAACCGAAAAATGGCAGATCAAATTAGATCCAGCAATATATTTGGGGATAAACTTGGATCAGAAAAATGGCAGATCGAATTAGATCCAGCAATTTATTTCGGTATTAAAATGGCAGATCGAATTAGAAACAGCAATATATTTGGGGATTGACATCTAAAAGTATCCATAAAAATGACAGATAAAATTAGATGCCGCATTATATTTGGGTACTACGTAAGATCTCCATTTATTTGGGATTAAATAAGATCCCAGACATATATTGCCAACTGTTCAAAAAATAATAGACTGGCAGAGCACTGATTGTATAAAAATTACAATATTTTGTTAAAATAAGGTTTAAACTCAGAAGGGCTCGAGTTCAATATGCATTTCTTTTACAAAATGAATTTCTTTTTATAAAATTAAAATTTTTTTTTCTATAAATTTTTTTATAAAATTATATATTTATTTTTTTATTAAATTGAAATCTTTGAATAAAATAATTTTATTTACATCTTTTTGACGCTCTACACCATTTCCAATTGTATTAATTGTTTTAAAATTTATCAATTGTATTTCAGAAATAATCAATTGAATTTCAGTTTTATCAATTGTGTTTCAGAACTCATCAATTATTTTTCACATTTATGAATTGTATTTCAGAACTAGTCAATTGAAGTTCAGTTTTATCAATTGTGTTTCAGAAATTATTAATTGTATTTCCGAAATTCACAACTGTATTTCAGAAATTATCAAACTGTATTTCAGAAATTATCAATCGTATTTCCGAAATTATGAAATGTATTTGAGAAATTTTTCTCTATTAGCTATGAAATTCTGAAATAGATTTCATTATTTCTGGACACAACTAAATAAATAAATAATTAAATTTGCGTAATATTGTAGTTTCTGAAGTGCAAATAATATTTTGTGATATACAATTAAAATTTTCTAGAATACATTTAATAATTTCTGGAATACCTTTTTTCGATGCTTATAAGTTAGCTCGAAATGCTTTTATCATTCATTTAATTTGTAGCTATCACACATCTATAACAAGTCTCGTTAGATTAGAGTGTAGAGGTCTTGGCTGACAATCTGGTGGACTGGGTTAAATTTCATGTTTTTAAAAGCAAATATTAAAAAAAGTTTTCTCAATTTTTTCAAAAATGTTTTTTGAAATCTATTTTTTTGCCAAGATAGTTAATGCAACGTTCTGCCAACGCATAACCGACCATCGCCAACGGTTTGCCAGCATTGTGCCGATTATATTTTTCTGTCTGGGATGTTAAACTTAAACCTATTGTATATTAACATTAATTAACACTATATTTTTATTTTTAGGAAATACATTTTTATTTTATTATAAGTTAACATTAAATTAAATTTTAGATAATGGCACCAATTTGTAGTTGTAATTATTATATATTAAATCGTATATTCATAAACATTCTATACAGTTAGACGAGGTTTATGGAACTATTTAACTTTATAAAGTGTTTATAAATTATAACTTAAATGTACATATATATATGTTAAATGTACGTGAACAAATTGTTGATATGGACCCACAAATTGTATCTCAACTGATATTGGAATTATTGTACCATTACCATATATCAATATATATTCAATGATATATGTACATATATTACAATATATGACACTGTATTATAAATATTGTTAATGAAGTAACATACATATCTGATAATATTTTTTATAGCGCCATACAGTTTTACATTATTCAAATTAAACCATATATGGAATTGTATTCAAAATGTTGATGTGGTACCAAATTTGACCATATATTGTTTAAATTGTGCCATATATGACAATATATTGTTTGAATGATACCATATATGTCTATATATTAATATTGTTTAAATGACACCATATATCAATATATATGGGACTATATATGGTAGCATATATTATCATATCTGCATCTGTATTAAAAATGTCGTTCATCGGGTACCATATATGAGCATATATTGTTGAAATTGCACCATATATGATAATATATGGTTTAAATGGTACCATATATGATAATATATGGTTTGAATGGCACCATATATGATAATATATGGTTTGAATGGCACCATATATGATAATATATAGCTTAAATAACACCATATATAAATATATATCGCACTATATATAGTACCATATATTATCATATCTGGAACTGAATTAAATATTTGGTTTATGAGGTACCATATATGACCATATATTGTTTAAATGGCACCATATATGATAATATCTAGTTTAACTTTCACCATATATAATTATATATTGTTTAAATGATACCATATATAATTATATATTGCATAATATAAGGAAAATTTTTCTGAAAAAACGTCATATATAATTATATATGGATATACATAAGCACATGTCTAATTATATATTGTAATATATGCCACATATGATTATATATAATTTTTTTTACTCGGGTAGTCACGCTTACCTGCTCGCTTACGAAAAAATGAGAAATAAGTAGTTACGAGATTTTGAATAATACGTGGTTACACACATGCTTACAAAAAGTTGAATTATAAGTGTTTTTCCGATTGCTTACTTGATTCTTAAAAATAAAGAGTTAAGCAAATACTATTAGCTTAAGGAAATACATTTAGAAAAATTTAAGTTTTCTCTAGTGTGTAATTTTAGGACTCGTCATAAAAATTTAAATATAAAACATAATTACATATAATAAAAAAATTTAACTGTGTAAAAAGTACTTATTTAAAATAATATTTATATTTATAAACAATGAATACAATAGGCCGTTATTAGGAAGTCATTATTTTATATTATAAAATAATGCAAAAGGTAATGATATATCATTTTTGGTAATGCAGATAGTAATGAGGTGTCATTACCAATATTTTGCTGGGTACTGCCATACATGATTGTTACAAGCAAATTGTTAATGCATTAATCATACTTTACAAATGATATGGTCACCTATAAACATTTTACAATTAAAATCTGTCTGTTCTTCGGTTATCATATTATTTTGAATTGCAATCATATTATTATCTGAATTAAGAGAGATCATGTTCACAATCATTGATATAGTTTTGACAACTATTTATAAGATGCTGAGTATATTTTTTATGGTATTCAATCGATTAGTCGAACAATTTTCCTTTAAAATTGTTCGATTAATCCTAAACATAATATTATACTTACCCAAGTAAAAAAAATGATATGGAGCCATATGAAGTTATATTTAATTATATATAATCTTTTATGTAATTAGATATAATTATATCCGAAAAATGAGAACGTCTTATTGTATCATATTGTATCGAATTGTATACAATTGTATACAATTTGGTACAATTTCATACAATTTTATGCAATTCGATACAATTGCATCCGAATTTTGTCCTCATCCAATTACATCAAATTATATCTTTTTGTATAAAATTATATAAAATGTTATAAAAGTGGACATAGTTTGATACAATTATATCTAAATATTAACCTTATACTTTTTATCATATTATATAGGACCATATCTAACAATATACATACAAAAATAATTTTTTTAAATAAAAAAAATTTTCAATTACTTGTAATTGTAATTGTTCTTTTTTGAATTGCAATTACAAATAATCGGCCTGATTACGAGTGTCGAATTTGTAGTCGAAATTTTCGACTCCATATAAAATGATTTTGTATATAATGGAAATTATAAAGAAATGAAACTCTCATGGTGGATTTTTTTAAATCTGAGTGCTAAATATGGTAAATCCAATTGAAAAATTGTTCAAAAGTTGCGTTTTTAATGAATGAATTAGTTTCGACTACGACTACGACACTCGTAATAAGGCCGAATATGTAATTATAGATGAGTTTTTTTTTCAATTACAATTACATGTAATTGTGTAATTGCATGTGTAATTAATTACAAAATGTAATGATTAACCCCAGGCCTGCTGGAGATCTTATAATTTCGATAAATCTTCCATTACTTTTATCCAGATTTATCATGACAGTGCAATAAACATGAATAAAAATTTCTTTTAATTTAGTAATTTTAAAATAAAGTTAACAACACTGAAATTTTAAAGTTAATAGGATTATGATATACAACCAAGATATAAGAAATCAGTCAAATGTACGTTATAGTATAGAGAATTTCGTATTAAAGCTTCAGTGTTGTTAATGTTATGGGTGCGGTGCGTAAGCCATTTTTGACTCATGCTCAAAAAAAAAAAAAAAAACCAAAAAAAAAAAAAAAACAATTTACTCACGCACGAGCATTCGTTTTTTACTCAGCACACATGATTATATTAACTTACTTATTAAACTTACAATCAGAAAATTCTCACGCAAAACAGTAAAAATTACTAAAAACATATGATGCAAAAAATAAACTTACACACGAATCAATCACGGGTTAACATGGAACCAAATATAATACAATACGGTTTTATATGGACCTTATATATTTTTATATAAAATCACTTTGAAAAAATTGCCTATGTGGGATGATATATAATTATAGATGATTTTATAAAGAACGTTATAAGTTATATATGGGTTCATATTCGTCAATATATAATCATAACTAATACAAATTATAAAAGATTTCTTATATGGATCCACATAGTTTTATATTATTATGTATAGTGTCATACTAAATTATATATAAACGTACATGTAATTATGTCTTTTATATGTTACTTTATGTACTTATATATAGCACATACATATATATGTAGGCCAATATGAAATAATATAAAATCACATATGTCTCCATATTAAAACCTTTGAGGAAAAAATATCTAACATATGACTATATAAAAGTATATCTGCTTGAATTTCAAAGCATATGTGGCCATATGTAACTATAAGTTACTATATGCAATTACATAAAATAATATATGATTATATCAAAACTTTTTTACTCGGGTAATGATCACAAAATTTTCTCTATTACCATAATATTACCACTAGGAATATATTATTATCTTTGGGAATATATGGTGATCATTCAATATATATTATGATCATTTCCGCGGCATTGTTAAATTGCAAGTTCTTGATTCTTTATTAAAATTTTACTGATTTTTATACCCTACACCACTATGTGGTCAGGGTATTATAAGTTTGTGCTGATGTTTATAACACCAAAAAATATTGGTCCTAGACCCACCTTATTGTATACCGATCGGCTCAGAATTTTTTGTTTTTCGATTTAACGATGTCCGTCTGTCCGTCCGTCCGTCCGTCTGTCTGTCCATGCATTCTTGTGCGCACTCTACAGGTCGCACTCCAAGGACGAAGCCTATTGATTTTGGTTGCAATCGGTTCATGTTTAGACCTAGTGCCCATATAAGGGTCCCCCCAAAATTATATTGTTTATACGCTGCAGGTCGCAAATATTAAGATATTTTGATGAACATTTTGGTACACAGACCTATGTCAGCCCAAGGACGAAGCCTTTTGATTTTGGTGAACATCGGTCCATGTTTAGACCTAGTGCCCAAATAAGGGTTCCCCCAAAATTATATTTTTTATACGCTGCAGGTCGCAAATATTAAGATATTTTGATGAAATTTGGTACACACACATATGTTGGCCCAAGGACGAAGCCTGTTGATTTTGGTCAATATCGGTCCATATTTAGACCTAGTGCCCATATATGGGTCCCCCCAAAATTGGCTTGGTTACAAACTGCAAGTCGCAAATATTAAGATATTTTAATGAAATTTGGTGCGCTGACTCACATTATAGAAAATTTTGACACAAGCCCCTTTTAACCCATTTGAATTTCGGATCCAAACATTAGTTGGCTTTTACCCAGACTGGTGTAGGGTATTGTATAGTCGGCATGCCCGACTTTAAACTTTTTACTCGTTTTTTAATAAAAACATAATTTTGTTGACAAATAGCATTGCAGTCTTGACTGCCGGAAAATATATTGGTGATCCCTGACTATCAACAGAAAAGTTGTCAATAATCAAACAAATGGCAACACTACGAACTTTTTTGTGCAATATCATGTCATACTGTATCAAGTGATGCTTTTTTAGAATTGCAAAATTACAAATCTTTTAAAATACCTTTTGACATCAAAAATGTTATGGCGAGGTGGTGGCAAAAAAAATATCCCAGTATATCAGGATTTACTACTCCCATCGTCTTATTAAGAGAACTCCTAATCAATGATTTGTTAAGAAAAATAAATCATCTCGAAATATCAAAGCGCGAGAATTTAAGACTTTAATAGACACAATTAGTTCGTGATCTAAAATTGTCAATTACAGCTCTCACTAGGAGGGGATGAATTTCAAACTATACACTGCGATGTTAATGAAACTTTAATAGAAAAAAATCTAAAATCGATTTGTCTCGGCTTTAGGGCTACCTCAGGATTTAAGTTGTTAAAATGGGGTTCAAAAGTGTGTCTTTTTCAATTTTTTATTGAAATATTTGGAAGAAAAGTTAAGTTTTTCGCGTTTATATACCTCGAAAGTCTGATATAGAAGGTCATTTCTGAGACCAGATTTAGACTAAGCGAACCTTTTGCTTTGCTTTCAGAAAAGTATACTCCCCGTGTCTGATATTTTTATGCCTGCACTTATAAGTTTCCTCAAGTACTGACATGTACTCAATAATGCTCCCCACTGTAGCTTTTAATAACATTTTATATATAGAAACGAGTAAAAAGGTTAAAGTCGGGCATGCCGACTATACAATACCCTACACCAGTCTGGTTAAAACCCAACTAATGTTTGGATCCGAAATTCGAATGGGTTAAAATGGGACTTGTGTCAAAATTTTCTATAATGTGAGTCAGCGAACCAAATTTCAATAAAATATCTTAATATTTGCGACCTGCAGTTTGTAACCAAGCCAATTTTGGGGGGACCCTTATATGGGCACTAGGACCACATAGTGGTGTAGGGTATAATTATATGCAAATGTGATATCGTTGGAAACAAATTTTTACCGGCCCTTCGCTGGTACCTTTTTCCTTTTGTAAGTCGTTGTAAAATTTCGGGTATTTTATCTTGCCAATTCTTGTATTTTATTCCCTAAGTATCAAACTGGAGCAGGCACGTATTTTTTATGTTCGTTCTATTTCGGATTTCGAAGCTATTTTTTCTACATTTTAGAACAACTTGGCAACTCTGTGCTAAAACATAAGTTTTCTCCTTTAAATTATACAGTACTGGTATTCAGTTTTGATTTCGAAATTCGTTAGTTTTAAACATTTCGAAATAAGTTAGTTTTCCTAAACATGGCGTTGCCTTTGTGCCTATCCATCCCATCCCCAACTCAACCCAATCTCATCAGGGGGCGGATAAGGAAGTTTTTGAAACTTTAAAGTGGGACAGGGCCGAAGACCATTAACTAAAAAGCTCATATTAACTAATAGAATTATAGCTCTCAACATAGTCGGTGTAGACTGATTTTGTTCCTTTTTTAAGTAGATATTTTTGTTTATAAATTTAGTTTTTATTATTGTTAGTCATTACTCTTTCATTTTGTTTCATTGTGACATTGATTTTTCTCTTTTGAGAAAACTGTATAGCAGTGGGAGTTTTATTTTACTACTGTAGGTTGCGGTTTATGGTTTTAAAATGTTATTAAAATTGATGAATACGCTAATTTATAAAATAAATTGCCAAGATTTAAGTTATAAAAGCACAAAAAGGGTTCTTTTTCTTTGTAATACCAAAAAAAAAAAAAACATAAGTCAGAAATTATAATGAAAATTAATTACAAGTCAAAGTTGTGTTAGTTTGTTACTTTTACTTTAGAAACAAAGAAATATATAATTGTAGTAGGAAGTGGATATTTAATAGTAAGTTTAATTAATAGATTTCATATATTATAGATAATAAAAGTCCAATTATGAATAAAATGTGGTAAAATGTATTTTAAATTATGATGTGAAAACTGGGGGCAGATTTTAGCTGTCGTGAATACAAACACATATTAGCAAAATTACTTCACTCAAAATATTAAGTCTGTTGGTTGAACAGAAAAATTTGTTAATTTAACAAAATTTATTCCTGTTTTTTGGCTTAAAATAGAATTTGTTGATTTTAACAAATTCTTTTGTTAAATTTAACAAATTTAAATTGAAGTAAGAAATTAGTAAGACAACAGTTTTATTTGTAATTATACTGAGTCGTAAAATTTGTTCAAATTAAGGTCTCGGGATCCTCCCCGGTCTATCTAAAGTTATGTAAGGGCACTCCAAAAGAGGAAACATTTTATCCGTTTTGCTCTATCTCACTTAGTTACTTAGGACCACCAGGTCCATTTTTGGATAGATAACCCCTTTCACTGAGGTATTATACGGTTAGGGGTAGTCGAAATTTTCATCAATTTTGCTCTATTTCTCTTAGTTTTCGAGATATGGGCCATTTCAAAAAATCTTTAAAACTTCGGATACTTTGGTGGTGCCATATACTTACCAGGTGATAACAGTAACATGAAAATATTATATTTTAACAATAAATTTTGTAAAACGGGTTCTTAAAAATTATTTTTAAATAGTCTTAAAAATTAACACTCAAAATTAGTTAAAGTACTGAGGATTTTTAGTATACCCAGGAAAATTTTCTGTTCCATAGAATTGGTTGTAGAATAGCTACTTTTCATTCACAACCCCTTCTACTGTCGATTCTAACACCGATTCTTTTTGTTTGAAATTGTCCCAAAAGCAACCCCTTCTATAGCTCCAAACTGGATGTGATCTAGAATCAGTTCTGGAACTAGTTCTGGAACTGATTCTACGCCACCTACACCTTCCATATAGGATCCCAGGAACTGGTTCCGGAACCAGTTCCATGGAATCGGTTGCAGTGGAACCAGTTGTAGAATGGGTGTGGTTGGCTACCGATTGTAAAAAATTTTCCTGGGTATTGTTAAATGAAGATAACTAAAATCTTTGCTTAAATCAGTGTTTCAACTAAAAATTTGCTAAAAATTATTTAAATCGATTTGAAACCGGTTTGACAGATTTTTCTACTGACGTATTATTTTAAGTGTTCCTTTAATGCGATTAACGTTGATCAGAGAACAACAAAATCATGCAGCTAACCGTGTAGTTCGGATCAGTTTGAGTCGTCTGTCGAACATGTTTTATTCACATTTAATCGCACAAAAAACTCACTGTTGAATAAAATCAGACTGTTGAATAAAATCAAACTGATCGAACAGTTGAACTTACATGAATTACTTATGTACACTCATAAAAAAAAGTTAGTACAAAAGTCTGTTAAACGCGTTCTGATTCTATTGAACTAATTTTCCTGTTATTTTGTCTTAAAATTTAGGATTGAACTAATATTTTTTGTAAATCTAATTTAGCATTACAACTACTTCCAGCCGTATTTTAACTAACTTTGCATGCTAATTTTTAGTAATTTGTGTTTCTTAACTTTACAAATTTTTCAGCTAATTTAAACCACAATTATTTTCTAATTATTATATTTTTGTGTCTCTGCTATCAATGTCACATAGAGATGGCGCTATATTTTAATTTTTTTTATTATAAGATCGTAAAATAGTTTGTATCTCGGAAACTAAGCGAGATATAGCAAAATGGACAAAAATTCGTCACTCTGTATCTATAAAGTAACCCTTATCAGACACATATACTCCCAATAATAAATATGGGCACGTCTAGGGTCAGATCCCGGAAGTCGAAATTTTAAGCGACATTTTAACAGAAATTTGTAGTCAAATCAGGTAAAATTTCTGTTGAATTCAGCTCAAATTTCCTAGCTAATTTAACTAAAATTGTCCGTATATTTAGCAGTATGTAAAATTTAGCTTACCTAAATTTAGCAGACCATGATTTTTAACTTCATTGAAAATTCTGCTGACGCAAATTCAGGTACTATTTCCTGTTATTTTAGCAGAATTTTGAACTATTTGTACGGGCTTTTTTTTATGAGTGTAGTTGTTTTATAAAATAAAATAAAAAAAATCTTGTTTTAAAATGGGAATGTACACATACATTGGGAATGTTTCTACAAAATATAGTCGCTGCTGATACTGTAAACCCCCTCTTTATTGTTATGAAATTATTTTTCTTTTATTTGGTTGCAATCATGAATAAACACATACGCATTCATTTTTGTTTTTTCTGATTTTATTCTACATCAAAATAATCATCGGTGATCCGAACGAATATGAATGAATTGGATGGTATGAAAGCGACAAATGATTAAATCAACGATGCAAAAAAGATCACTTGGTTTGATTGATTTAAAATCAGCAACGAATATGTGTATTTGAGTATTTTCGGCGCTTGAACAAAGACTAATGTTTATTCGGGTGTTGATTAAGTATGATGTTATTGCAATCAGTAGTTGCATTTATCTGACGTTGATCCTGATAAAAATAAATTTAAAATAACAAATATGCAAGTGTATGTGGAAATTTAAATATTACTTACTATTATATACTCAAAAAAAATTGGCAGTTAATGCATGACAGTTATTTGTGTAGTAGTTTTTTACTTCAACTATAATTTCAGTTATCCTTCTATGGAAAAATACAAAAACAAGGTGGCTCAAAAGTTGTCACCCTACATTCTTTAACTGTAATTTTTTTAATAAATGAAAAACTTTAGTTTTGCTTTTGGATTCCGCGTTCTTGAGGAGTACAGCAATTCATGTCTTACTGACGTGTATTTTGTATCTGTTTACTTCACAAATGTCAAAGCAAAACTGACATCTACGGTCATTTGCAAAAATTATAGCATCTTTCGATAGGGTGATGAATTTTGCGCCACCTTGTATTATGAGCCTCATTTCAAAAATAACTAATGAAAAGTCTTGTATTTCGTAACTGTAGTTTAGAGCAGTTATAATAAAAACTACTAAAACAATATTTTTACAGTAAACAGTTAATTATATTAGCTATTTAAAAAATAAAAAAAAATTAATTTTTGAAAATTATTGGGTAGTTTATAGTTGTTATTATTGATATATTTTCAATTTGCAAATAAAAATTAAAAAATAAAAATACATAATAACTGGAGAACAGTTTGGAATTGTGAAAAATAGGTTAAATAAATTATTTATGTTTTTCTTTTATTAAAATATTCTTTTAAAATATGAAAAAAATTAACAATAAAATAGTATATTTGTTAGTTATTTTTTATACATTTGTTTGTTAATATCAGCATTTAAAAATATCGGAATTTTAAGTTATTTCAAAGGTAAATACTTTGTCGCCTTTTTAACCCTTTGTTTAAATTGTCATTTTCAGTAGGTTCAACCAACTAACTTTTTTGAGTGTAAATAGATAGATGTCACTATATTTTTAAATCTGTCAAAATAAAGTTGTAGGATTTCGGAAGATGACAAAACAAATTGTGGTTTTTTTTGTTATTTTTTTTTTATACGTTGGATGTTGAATAAAGCTGCTACACTCAAAAAACTGTGATAGTTGTTTGTGTAGTAAACAGTAGTTGTTGTTTTAAACTGTAATTGCAGTTGTTTTCTATGGAAAAATACAATAAAGAACTGTTATGACAGTTATTTAAGAAAACAACTAACGAAAAGTACTGTAACTTCGTAACAGTTGTTTTAAGCAGTTATCACATTACAGTTGTTTGTGTACTAAATAGTATTTGTTGTGTTTAACTGTAATTTCAATTAAAATACAAAACAACTATTATGGGCAGTTATTTCTAATATCATAATAAACATCTACCAAAACAGTATTTTTGTTAAGCAGCTATTTTTGTTAGTTATTTAATAAATAAAAAAATTGTTTAATTTCTTTTTTTAGTTTTTGTTTAGTTAATTGTTATTATTGCTATATTCTTAGTTTGCTAGTAATATTTAGCAAATTGTGTTGTACCTCCCATTAATAAGAAGATAATAACTGGAGAACAGTTTGAAATTTTTACTTCACATTTTATGTACGATGAAATATTAGCATATTTTTTTTATAATCGAAATGAAAAATTGATTTTTTTTATTAAAACATATTTTTATAATATGAAAGCAAGTAACTGTAAAAAGCTGTAGTTTTTTAAATATTTTGTCAGTTGTTTTAAAATTTTTATTGTAAAATTTTGTCAATTAATTTTAAGATTAATTGTTATTTTTCAACAGTTAAAAATGTAAACATTTTTAATTAATTCTTAGCGATCCATACCCCGTTCAAAATCTGAAATCTGAAAAAGTTCACAAAAATCGAAACCAAAGAAATGTTTTTGGTGAAACGTACTTTTTAACTGCATATTCCTTTGTTTTAACCAAGGTTGGTTGCCGAAACTAATAACGGTGACGGTACCGAAATTTATTTGTTTCGATAACGGTAAAGGTACCGGTATTTAAGACTGTTTTGGTAACGGTATACCATTATCGAAACAGAAATACCGGTACGCACCGGTTTAATGTTATGTAGTGTTAAAATTCTTAAAAATAGCTTTAAATTCGATGCTGGTAATAATAAGTAAAATACCGGTAACTACCCATAAAAATAACGGTATCGGTAACGATAACGGTATTTTGAAATTTTTTTAGAGGTATTGGTAACAATAAAGGTATTCAATTTGGAACGGTATTTTAGTGACAACGGTATTATAACGATAACGGTAACCAACCTTGGTTTTAACTGTTATTTTTAAGTTTTTTGAGTTTACATAAATAACTATCATTAAATTGCTAGATCTGTCAAAACAACAAAGTAATATTTTGGAAGATGACAAAGCAAATTGTTATTAATTTTTTTGTTGTTTTTTTCTTTTTCTGTAATTTATGAAAATTGATAAATTGAAATATTAGAGGAGAACAAGAAATTCTCACTGAGTTTGTAATTTAATTTAGCAAATATTTCTATAAATTCTAAAAACGTCGTCCTCTTACGATTTCCTTAGGCAGGATTGAAATTGGGATAGGGACATGCAGATTAGTTTTCACAATTTGTTAAATAAGTTTTGGGATTAGCATATTAACTCATTAATTCCTTAAATACAAACAGTTTTAAATCAAATTTTATTAAAATTTACATTCTGAAGCGAATACCAGTAATAACTGAAAATGTTTTGATTTAGACTTCGGTAATCAGTCTCCTAATTTTTTTAAATTGATAAAGAAAAACTAGAAAATTTCTTATATTTAAATTTATAATTGAAAAAGACAACCAAAATATCAAACCCTTTTCTAGATGCATCAATGCTCTATTTTGTATCAAACTGGACATTTCAACCCCTTTTTGCACAAATCCTGCAACTTGTATTAAAGAAGCTGCTGTAGCATCTTCGTTTCATCATCATCATCAAACATTAAAGGGGTATCTTTTTCCTACCCAAAACTGGTCAAAGGTTAAATTTTAAGAAAAATTCTCACAGTTTTTAAAGAAAATATTTTATTTTAAATTCAAATTTATTTCTATACATTATGGGAAAAAAAAAGATTTCAAAAAAAATTAAGATAAATTTTAGAAGAAAACTGGACAGTCCTGTTTGAATTCAAAGTGAGTGTTTATGATGCTAAAGGAATTTTAAATCCTTTTGCTTTTATATGTCTAGGCAATGTGAAAATATTAAATTAAAAAATACCAATGTCTTTTCTACACACTCAACTGGTGTGATAATTTGTAAATAAATGTTCAATGTAGAACATTGGTAAGCAATGGACAGTTGAAGTAAAATAGTAGCTGGACGAGGAAGGTCTTAAAAGAGAAAAGTTTATAATATTGGGACACCATGTATACTACACCCATAAACTAAAATATTTATGGACATGACGAGACTATATAAAAACCATTCAAGCATAAAATACTATATGGACAAAAACAAAACTCTCGAATTCCATATAAAAAAAAAATACAAGAAGCTCATGTACCAACCAGTCAATACTAAGAAAATATAAGAAGACCATTTTGGTTAAGGACAGTACTGTGTAATGCAAGTAAACACTAGGTATGTATTCTACTAACATATAACTCCATAATCCACTCTACAAACATTTCATTTTTGTCCTAAAGATATCAAAATTCATTTTAAACTTTATATGTATTCTACAAAATTCTATGTTGAAGTTTAACCCTTTAACACCTTAACGGCAATAACATTTTATCGGGATTCAAATTACCTAATCCCCGCAATACCTAATCAATCAAAAAAGTCTGTAATGGCTACTAAAAATTTTGCTGTTATTACGGGAAATTTAACTGTTTTGATCACAGCGGTATTTTTTGCTAATTTTAGCAACACATGTCTACTGATTTGTAGTACAATAAAATTAGTAGAAAAAATTAGTAGCCGCTACTAAATTTTAGCAAAAAATGTGGCAAAGGATTCCCCCTCTACCCTATGTTTAAGTATGCTAACAGAGAGAAAAATCAATAAGAAATAATTGTTAAAATCAACAACTCTGTTTTTTGTTAGGACGATACAACAGAACCCTACGGGAAATTTTAACAAACTGGCCCCTTTATATGAAATAGACTGGTCACTTTTACATGGCGTTGTCATAGGAGGGGGAAATTGACCCCTTGTGACATGTCACAAGACAAATCCCAGGACAGGTCCCTGAACTTTGTTTTTTATGAGAGTTCAGTAACCTGTCCTAGGATTTGTCTTGTGACATGTCACAAGGGGTCAATTTCCCCCTCCTATGACAACGCCATGTAAAAGTGGCCAGTATATTTCATATAAAGGGGCCAGTTCGGTGACAGTTTGTTAAAATTTACCGTAGGGATAGTACACCCCTAGTGAACAACTTAACCAGGCTTGCTAGATACTTTTTTTCGTTACCCCCAAACAAATCTTAAAATATCCCCAAAAAATCCTAAACTATAAAAAAGTTAAAAAAAAGAAACCGGGGTTTATTCAATTTGCTCAAATTTTCAAGATTTTGAACAAATTTTTTAAAGAATTCGTAAATTTTTAAAGTTTGGGTCCACAATCAGGCCTTTAAAAATATAATTCTTTAATTTGACTTTTAAATCTGAATTTTTAAAAATCGATGCGTAAAACTCATTTTATTGATTGCAATATTTCATACTTCAATTAGTCAATATCTTATTGAAAGAATCAGTTTGATTATTGTTGATTCTTTTCATAGAGTCAAGCTAATTGCTTCAATTCTAACACATCAATTTAACCAAAAATGTGTGCCTTTATTTATACTTCGCGAATCATATCATAAAACGAGAAATTAAATCGAATAAAAATTGATTCAATTCAAATTTGTATAAATATCATCCTAAATTTTATTGCAATTTAAATCATTGATTTAAAGTGATTATTAATTAATAACTAATTCATAAAATTAATAAATTTTAATGCCAGCTTATTCAAGAAAAAATTATCTTTTTCAAATCTCAGGCTCTATATATTTCTTCATGTTAGAAAGCATTGAATTGTTACGGAAAATGTATAAATGGGTAAATTTGTATTTTTCGCTGAAATTATGTGAAAAAACTTGACTAATGTTTTCTGAAAATTATTCAAAATTAATATAATCTCCAAAATTTACGAAAGATTGTAAATATCCCCAAAACATTTTTTAAATCCCCAAAAAATCCCCTGTCCCAAATGAAATTTTTTGCCCCCAAGACCAACAAAATATGCCCAAATTTAGGGATAAAATCCCAAGTCTGTCCAGTCTGAACCTAACTGTAAAATCTAACAAAAAAAATTAAAATCTGATTTAATAAAAAAAAATATTTTTTTTTTTCTTTCGATTGTAAAAAATGAATAATTACTTCATCATACTTGAAATTTGGGGTAAAAATTGCAAACGGTTCTCCAGTTACTATCTTTTTATGCATTGAAGATACGATAAAATTATCTGAGTTTTATTTCCAAACTGAAAATATATCAATAATAACAAATATAAACTAAAAAAGAATACTTACTAAAATATCAACGAATTCTTGTAAATAAAATTTCCTTGTTGTTAAATTAGTAGATTTTTTTGCTTTTTTTGGTTTTGAAAAATTAGTAAAATGTTTTGCTGAAATCAGCAACGAAAATTAGTTTAAAAAAATCCATTATTTGTAATAAGAGAATAGTAAATATTATTACAAAAAATAATTGTACTAAAAGTCAGTACAAAACGAGTAAAAAGGTTAAAGTCGGGCATGCCGACTATACAATACCCTACACCAGTCTGGTGTATTGTTTGGATCCGAAATTCGAATGGGTTAAAATGGGGCTTATGTCAAAATTTTCTATAATGTGAGTCAGCGCACCAAATTTCATTAAAATATCTTAATATTTGCGACCTGCAGTTTGTAACCAAGCCAATTTTGGGGGGACCCTTATATGGGCACTAGTTCTAAACATGGACCGATGTTCACCAAAATCAATAGGCTTCGTCCTTGGGCCAACATAGGTCTATGTACCAAATTTCATCAAAATAGCTTAATATTTGCGACCTGCAGCGTATAAACAATATAATTTTGGGGGGACCCTTATATGGGCACTAGTTCTAAACATGGACCGATGTTCACCAAAATCAATACGCTTCGTCCTTGGGCCAACATAGGTCTATGTACCAAATTTCATCAAAATATCTTAATATTTGCGACCTGCAGCGTATAAACAGTATAATTTTGGTAGGACCCTTATATGGGCACTAGGTCTAAACATAGACCGATGTTCACCAAAATCAATAGGCTGCATTATTGGGCCAATATAGGTCTGTGTACCAAATTCCATCAAAATATCTTAATATTTACGACCTGCAGCAAATAAACAGTATAATTTTGGTAGGACCCTTATATGGGCACTAGGTCTAAACATGGACCGATGTTCACCAAAATCAATAGGCTGCGTTACTGGGCCAATATAGGTCTGTGTACCAAATTTCGTCAAAACATCTTAATATTTACGACCTGCAGCGTATAAACAGTATAATTTTGGTAGGACCCTTATATGGGCACTAGGTCTAAACATGGACCGATGTTCACTAAAATCAATAGGCTGCATTATTGGGCCAATATAGCTCTGTGTACCAAATTTCATCAAAATATCTTAATATTTACGACCTGCAGCATATAAACAGTATAATTTTGGTAGGACCCTTATATGGGCACTAGGTCTAAACATGGACCGATGTTCAAACAAATCAAACTTGTTCGTCCTTGGGCCAACATAGGTCTGCGTACCAAATTTCATCAAAATATCTTAATAGTTGCGACCTGTAGAGTGCGCACAAGATTGCATGGACAGACAGACAGACGGACGGACGGACGGACGGACGGACGGACGGACGGACAGACGGACATCGTTAAATCGAAATAAAAAAAAAATTCTGAACGGATCGGTATACTATAAGGTGGGTCTACGACCAATATTTTTTGGTGTTACAAACATCAGCACAAACTTATAATACCCTGACCACATAGTGGTGTAGGGTATAAATAGTAAAGTGCGATTAAAAGCTGTTTACAAATTTTCTAATAACTTTTTTATCTGAGTGTAGAAAAGCTTAAAGAAAATATCGCAAAACTGCAGTTTATGGGGTTTCGGCAAAAAGGAAAAAAAATATGACCCCCTCTGGAATTAAAAAAGAAAAAAACCGAAATTATTTTCGGAGAGGCTTGGACCTCGTAGGTCGGTGGGGGGCAAAAAACGGGGGAACATAGTAACATGTAAGTGTGGGTACTCAAATTAAAGGAAATTGTCTCACGATTCCAAAAATGCTATTTTTTTATATCCATAAAACGTAGCCTAACTACGTGCCTAGATTCTAGCTTACGAAAAAATAAAAAATAATGTGGTACCTCTATGCGTATAGAGGGTTAGAAATTATGTCGTTACCAAAAGAACGACACCAAAGGTCTAAAATTAAAAAATTATATATTATTAAAATTTTTTAATAAAACACGGTCTTTTCGACATTCAAACCTGGTTAATTAAATTACAGGCCACTTCTTTATATCGAACCTTGAGCCACCAAGACATCAAATATTTGGTAACTTATAAAGAACATGAATTTTTCTACAAAGCAAATTTGTTCATGATATACCAAAATTTATGCATTACTGTTCTGCTTCAAAAAAAACAAATAAATAATGCATATTAAAATACATTTTCATAAAATTGTCATATCATAATTTTATGTTTTGAAATAATGCAATATATAATTTATTATTGTTGGCCAACTATTATAAGTATGTATAAGAAAAATAAATTATATTACTTTTAACTTTATTTTTTGATTTAAAATAATGCTGAAGGAAATGGGTTATCATTACAAGGTAATTTATGTAGTAATGATAAGTCATTATCTGGTTTTAGCTGAGTAGAACTAAATGGAATTTGAATAAATTAAATTTTCAAATTTTATTTCAATTGATTTCCAAAATATGACTTGACTTTTGGGGGTTAATAGTATAAATATTTTTAAATTCAAGTACATGCATAGCTTTGTAAATGTCTACCAGTAATGGACAATTTTTCTTAACTTACAAAATATTTATGTGAACAATTTTATGTTATAACCACAAGTACTCCTTCTTCTTCTTCGTCTTTATTGGCTTTTTTGGAAGAAAACTATAAAAAAAGCTTTAAAAACTTGAACTTTATGTCGATGTAGTTTGGGTATCATTTATATAGTGTGTGGAGTACAAACAGAAAACATTTCAAAATATTTGGAAATTTTCCTATAAAAACAGCATGTTAATATTTGCAAGCACTGAGGTAGTAATAATAATGACTGGGAAAATTTTGAATGCAGAGAGGGGAATTACAAAATACGGCTAAAGGTTTACTACAATGATTTTGCCTAGTTTTTAGTTCTAAATAGCATAAGTTAACCTCCTTATTCATAAAAATTTCTTGGTAACGTAAAAAATGCCAATATCCAGGTATCAATAAGATCAAAGAGAACCTATTGCGATTCCTTTCTTGTAAGCAGATAATAGCCAAGGGAGAGAGAGAGACAGACAGTTTAAAATTCTGCCTTATTTTATTGCAATTTTATATGAGAGAGGGAGAGAGACCTCACATTAGAGCCGAAAAAAGTGCTTCTACATATATATCCAGTAATTGTAAAATCAATCTTATTCTTAGGTGAATTATTACTGCACTCAAAGGATTATGTCGGTAAAATTAACTGAAATTGCAGTTAAAAAAGTGTTCACTGCAATTGAATTTGAATTAACTATAATAGCAGTTATTTTAAATTTAAATTGTAGTTAAAATAACCGCAATATGAGTTAATTTTAAATCCAATTGCAGTACGCACTTTTTTAACTGTAATTACAGTTAATTTTATGGACATAATTCTATTAGTGTAACCAATTTGAGTCACCTTATTCTGCACTTAAGTTTTCTTAGCTCCGAGTACATTTCGTAAATAATATTAAAAGCAATTTCGCCATACTTTACAAAGTCTTAATGTACAGCTTCAGGCAGTTTCTTACAGTTTTTTACTGGCATATAAAATCCTTGCTATATAAAAATATATAAATTCCTTGAATATACATATGAAAGGACAAACTCTTATCCTTTTCCTGCAGAATATACAAACATATATATTAGTTTGCACAATATTTACTATATAAACTATTTATATGTCTGAAGCTATTGTATGTAACAAAAACAACTACACTTCTTTAAAATTCCTAATGAATTTCCTACCAAACAAAATGGAAAAAAAATGTTAGAGAGAAAAGTTTAAAAATACAGTGAGATCAATAAATAACGGATATTTCGAATAGCGAAAGCAATTTGCAATGATGACACAAATTTTAGCCGTCAAACCTTTAAGGTATTTAACCTTACAATAACAAAAAATTTAGTTATTTTTAACCGCTAAAAATCAACTCACAAATGCATTTAAAACAACTAACAATGTCGTAAAAATAACTGACAAATTTTCAATAAAAAAATTTTAAAACAACTGAAAGCATTGGTAAAAACCACTATTATCGTTATTTTTTTTATAAACTAATAAAAATAAATTTTAATAAAATAAAAAACTTAAAATTTAAAGTCAAATTTCCAAAATGTTCTTCAGTTATTTTATTTTTATGCGTTGGAGTTATAATACAATTTTCTGATTTTTATTTGGATACTAATATATCAATACTAAAGAAAAAGAATTCTGAAAAACTCAATGAACTTTTTTATTTTTTAGACAACGAACAAAAATCAGTGTTTACTTTAAAATACTGCTTTGATAGTTGTTTAGTATAGTGGTATTAAAAACAACTGCTTTAAGCATTTTTTACGAAATACAGTAAGTTTAGTTATTTTTTTAAATAACTCTCATAATAGTTGTTTTGTATTTTTCCATAGAAAAACAACTGTAACTACAGTGCAATAGAAAAACTAGTGATTATTACACAAACAACTGTCATGTAGCAACTGTAAAACTTTTAAGTTTAGATGTGGCGTGTAAGTGGGCATACCAAATATCATCAGTCATTTTGGAAGATGACAAAGCAAATTGTGGTAAATTTTTTTTGTTGTTTTTGTTTTTTCTTTGATATTTTAATGTAATATCATTTAAAATATACAGAAGATAAACAGAGAAAATCTGAAGAAAATAGAAAATAAACAGAGAAAATCTGAAGTAGAATGTTTGTATATGCGGCCCTATGTTCCACTGGGAATTAAAGGATTAAATATATATATATATGTCTGTTTGATCACTTCTGAAATTATTCATATAGAGACAATCTGACAATAAAAAATATAAACAATAATTCAATTTAATGGAAGATCACTGATGAAGCCTGTCCATAAAAAGGTAGAAACTAGATCTGGTCTGATTTGCAAATTTAATGTGTTTATAACTTTTGAGGAAGGTTTATTCTTCTTAACCTCAAACCTGCTAAATTAGAATTAATAAAAATACATATTAATGACAATATTAATTGTATTTGGTCTATCCGACGCGTTTGAAAAAACAACACTTTACTGTAAATTGAATGAGTTTGTGATTTAATCTAATAAATATTTCTAGAAATTCTAAAACGTCGTCTCCTGACGATTTTCTTAGACAAGAATGAAATCCCGATAGGGACATGCCTGCAACAGATTATTTTTCATAATTTGCCAAATAAGTTTTGGGATTTTAGCACATTTAATTAACTTAAAACATCTTTACATTTGCTAAGTGTAGCATGAAACCAAGCAAAAAAACGCGGGATTTTAGAATTGTCAAAATCCGGGGATTTTGGGATTTCCGGTTTTCCCAAACATAATTTATTTGAAGAAATTTTTGTTCTGTGAAATCCACTGTCCATGGTTAATACATTTCACTGTTATATTTATTTCACAAAATAGTATGGAGCCCTAGGAAGATAGTTACTAACACTTTATATACCGTTGGCATTATAATGGAAACCTTATTATAGTAGAAGTATGCTCTTAAAATAAAGAAAAACTTTTCTTATCATTTTTCTTTTTTTGCAACAAAATTTTAGGAAATATTCCTTCTTTTGTGTTCTCAAAATTATAGTATGAGGTTTTATTTGATTTTAATATTTTTTTTTTTACTTTTTCTAAATAAGAAAAATCTCATTTATTTTAAAAGTTTTTGTTGACTTTTTTTCAGCAAAATAAGTAAAAGTTCTTAGTTTTTTGTTAAAAAAAAATAGAAAAAAACTAAATAAATGATGTCAACATTTGTTGTTGATGGTATTGGTTAAAATAATTTCAAAAAGTTTTAAATTTTAGCTAGGTTTGCAATATTTTCTAATACCACTGGATAATATTTACACTTTTTTTTTCTTGTGAAATACTACAAAGTTTTTGTTCTTGCATTGGGAAAAGAGATTTTAAATGAAACATACAGACAGAGAAGTGCAGCAGCTACTACATGATAGTTGTTTATGTAGTCAACTGTAGTAGTTATTTTTAACTATTATTACAGTGGTTTTAAGTTCTATTGAAAACCAATAATAACTGGCATAATATTATGATTATTAAATTCTGAAACTATTTTACTGGGAGAACTTATACCCAGTTTATATAGAAAGGTAAAATTAATCAAAAATAGATTAACTGCTTAATCTACGAGTAGCACTAAACAAGTCGATTTAACCATGTGTTTTGTTATTACGACGCTTTCCAATACTAAAAAACACGGATAAAAAATCAGAATCAGAGAATTATGTCGGTAAAATTAACTGCATTTGCAGCTAAAAATTTTTATACTGCAATTGAATTTAAAATTAACTGATATTGCAGTTAATCTAACTACAAATTTAGTTTAAAAAAAAGCTACTGCAATTGTGGTTAATTGCAGTTAGCAGTGTAAACTTTTTTAACTTCAATTACGGTTAATTATGTGAGTGTACAAATTAACGTTAAGACGCTGGTGCAAAAATATTGTAGCGCTGTCAATTTTTTATAAGATATTTCAATTGTGTATCTCGTGCCGTGTTGCTATCACCGCACTATGCTTCGTTCCATGGACAAAAATCAAAAAAAAAAAATTTTTATCTCAAATTGTGATTAAGGAAGGATTTTTTTAAATATAAGAAAGTAACTCCAAACAAATGTGAAAAAAATATTTGGTGTGATTGCTTTTGCCGCCAAGAGAGGGCGCTAAACTCAGAGAATTTTATGCACAAATGACTTAACGGAAAAATGGTTTTTAATTGTTTCGCGAAAATAATTCTCAAAAATACATTTTTTTAAAACCAACTTCGAAGATTTGTTTTTTAATTCCTTCAATATATTTGTAGTTAAATTAAAATATGGATTTTAGTATATATTTACAAAACAATTAGTTTTTATTGCTCCGAAAAACACATTTTTTTTTTTTGTTGAAAATCCAAAAATTACTTAAGTTTGATGGAGTATAAAAAAAAAAAATTATATAAAATTAGATTTTTTTTTATTGTTTTTTTTTTTTGTAAGTTTCTACTGTTACATAATAGACCATTAAAAAATTAAATACTATTTTTTACCACAAATTAAAAAAAATGGATTTTTTGATAATTTGTGAATTCATGATTTTTACACAAATTTCACGCATTTAAGAGGGTTTAGTATTCAAACCATGTGAACCTTCGATTTTAGGTATAGGATGTGTTGAGCAGACTTTTGTAAAACACTACGAGAAACATTTTTGTGGAACACTCTAACCCTCTAACTCTTCAATGAAAGGGAATTTTTTGGGCCTGTTTTAAAAAGGGACAAAAAAGACCCCTAAGTCGAAGAGTTAGAGGGTTAAAATGTTCCATTAAAATGTTCCTCGTAGTGTTCTACAAAAGTTCACTGAACACATCCTATACCTAAAATGGAAGATTCCCATGGTTTCTCCCTAAAATCCAGGTTTGTGGGACATTTGAGCGCCAATTCTGAATAAGTACGAAATTAACCCTTAAACACATTTTAAGTTTTTAGTTATTACTGGCACTGAAGTTTAATTTTCAAAACTTATAGTAGACTTTCATGACAAATATTTTTGTGGAACAATTTAACCGCCTAGCTCTTCAACTTACGGGTCGTTTTTGTCCCTTTTTAAAAAGGGGCCAAAAAAGTCCCCTTAATTGAAGAGATAAAAGGTTAAAATATTCCACGAAAATATTCCTTGTAGTGTTTTACATAAGTTCGCCTAAAATGGAGGATTCGCGTGATTTCCTATATTAATCCTATTTAATTTTATTTTTTTTTTTATAAAAATTATTTTAAGCGTTTAAAACCCCATTTTTTGGGAAAGGCATTTTTATACCCTACACCACTATGTGGTCAGGGTATTATAAGTTTGTGCTGATGTTTGTAACACCAAAAAATATTGGTCGTAGACCCACCTTATAGTATACCGATCGGTTCAGAATTTTTTTTTATTTCGATTTAACGATGTCCGTCTGTCCGTCCGTCCGTCCGTCTGTCTGTCTGTCCATGCAATCTTGTGCGCACTCTACAGGTCACACCTATTAAGATATTTTGATGAAATTTGGTACGCAGACCTATGTTGGCCCAAGGACGAACAAGTTTGATTTTTTTGAACATCGGTCCATGTTTAGACCTAGTGCCCATATAAGGGTCCTACCAAAATTATATTGTTTATACGTTGCAGGTCGTAAATATTAAGATATTTTGACGAAATTTGGTACACAGACCTATGTTAGCCCAATAACGCAGCCCATTGATTTTGGTGAACATAGGTCCATGTTTAGACCTAGTGCCCATATAAGGGTCCTACCAAAATTATACTGTTTATACGCTGCAGGTCGTAAATATTAAGATATTTTGATGAAATTTGGTACACAGACCTATATTGGCCCAGTAACGCAGCCTATTGATTTTGGTGAACATCGGTCCATGTTTAGACCTAGTGCCCATATCAGGGTCCTACCAAAATTATACTGTTTATACGCTGCAGGTCGTAAATATTAAGATATTTTGATGAAATTTGGTACACAGACCTACATTGGCCCAATAACGCAGCCTATTGATTTTGGTGTACATCGGTCCATGTTTAGACCTAGAGCCCATATAAGGGTCCTACCAAAATTATAATGTTTATACGCTGCAGGTCGCAAATATTAAGATATTTTGATGAAATTTGGTACACAGAGCTATATTGGCCCAATAACGCAGCCTATTGATTTTGGTGAACATCGGTCCATGTTTAGACCTAGTGCCCATATAAGGGTCCTACCAAAATTATATTGTTTATACGTTGCAGGTCGTAAATATTAAGATATTTTGACGAAATTTGGTACACAGACCTATGTTAGCCCAATAACGCAGCCCATTGATTTTGGTGAACATAGGTCCATGTTTAGACCTAGTGCCCATATAAGGGTCCTACCAAAATTATACTGTTTATACGCTGCAGGTCGTAAATATTAAGATATTTTGATGAAATTTGGTACACAGACCTATATTGGCCCAGTAACGCAGCCTATTGATTTTGGTGAACATCGGTCCATGTTTAGACCTAGTGCCCATATCAGGGTCCTACCAAAATTATACTGTTTATACGCTGCAGGTCGTAAATATTAAGATATTTTGATGAAATTTGGTACACAGACCTACATTGGCCCAATAACGCAGCCTATTGATTTTGGTGAACATCGGTCCATGTTTAGACCTAGAGCCCATATAAGGGTCCTACCAAAATTATAATGTTTATACGCTGCAGGTCGCAAATATTAAGATATTTTGATGAAATTTGGTGCATAGACCTATGTTGGCCCAAGGACGAAGCCTATTGATTTTGGCGAACATCGGTCCATGTTTAGAACTAGTGCCCATATAAGGGTCCCCCCAAAATTATATTGTTTATACGCTGCAGGTCGCAAATATTAAGATATTTTGATGAAATTTGGTACATAGACCTATGTTGGCCCAAGGACGAAGCCTATTGATTTTGGTGAACATCGGTCCATGTTTAGAACTAGTGCCCATATAAGGGTCCCCCCAAAATTGGCTTGGTTACAAACTGCAGGTCGCAAATATTAAGATATTTTAATGAAATTTGGTGCGCTGACTCACATTATAGAAAATTTTGACATAAGCCCCATTTTAACCCATTCGAATTTCGGATCCAAACAATACACCAGACTGGTGTAGGGTATTGTATAGTCGGCATGCCCGACTTTAACCTTTTTACTCGTTTTTTTTTTATTAATGAATCGATTTTACCCAAATTTGGCACAAATATGGCTTGACCTTGTATCAATCCACGTGCTAAATTTCATCGCAATCGGTTATTTTTTGCAGGTTTTATAAAGCTTTTAAAATAACGGATATATGGCAGGACTAAAAGTCCTTGGTTCGATTTTGATAAAAATTGACATAAACGTTTCCAGTCTTATGTGCATCTCAATTGATACTTTTTGTAATTTTACGTCCATTTATGTAGCTAATTTATTATTTTTAAATTTCAGGCCCTATGGGAGGTGGGCGTGTCCTTGGCCCGATATTTCCAAAAATTAAAATTTTTCTTAACCAAGGGGTTCTATGTCAGTATACCAAATTTCAAAAATCTGTCTCCACTTCTTCTATTTTTGTCCAATCGTTATATGGGGACGAAGCACTGTGCAGCGCCTTGCAAAGTTTAACTTTAGAGTGTTAAAAATGCATATTTAAACCATGCCGGTTAAATAAGTGGATTACCTGTTATCAATTAACTTCGCTGTCTAAACCGGCTATAACTATTAAGGTCCATTAATTTAGGTATTAAACATGCAAATACACTAGCAAAAATGTCGAAGAAGAAGTCGAGTCCTCGTGTCTGCCAACTTCAAAAGCTTAATACGTTAGTTAGTGGAATTTAATAGTTATAGCCCGTTTAGACATCGAATCTATAACATTATGCATTTTTTGACACTGTAAAGTTTTACTTTGTCAGTTTAAAGTAGAACTTTGCGAGGAGTCGCGATAGCAATCAGGTATCTCCGTCAGTCATGAATTACATTTAAGTTTCGTGAAGCGGGTTCCGTAACTAGTCCCATTGAATTGGTTCTAGTGGATTCAGTTGCAGAATTGGTGTGGTGGGTAACAAATACTTAGTAAAAAAATTTACTCGGTATTTACATTTGAATTGCCATTAATTTTTACATAACTAAGGTTGAAATAAAATTAATTATAATGAATTGAACTGAATTGAAACTAATCCTTCTTTAATTAATTCCCTCAGCAATCCTCAAACATACCTCGTATTTTTCAAAATAATTCTCAAAAATCCCTCGCCACACTTGAAGTAGTCGGGGTCAGTTGTCTTCAGCCGTGAACGGAGCCGCAAAGTAATTCTTAACTGCCCGTGTAAAAAAGTTTAGATCTGATCAGATCTTTTTGGATCTAAATAGATATGATTGAATCTAATTAGATCCTATACCAGATCTCATCAAATATGCTCCGATATGGCATATGTGATAATACCTCATGACAATATCTGATCAGATCTAGTGCCAAATCTGTTCAAATCTAAAGTGATCTGGAAAATTGCGCCAGATATGCATAGATCTGATCAGATCTAATTAGATATCAAATTTGTTCCTAATTTTGAGATCTGATTAGATCTGGTATGATATACTAAGATCTGGCCAGATATGCCTAGATCTGATCAGATCTAATTAGACCTCAAATTTGTCCCCATTTTTGAGATCTAATTAGATCTGGTGAGATCTACTGAGATCTGGCCAGAGCTGATCTTTTTTACACGGGTAATCACTTTTTCTTGGTCCTGAGGACTTATTCCGACCAGGACGTACGCCTTTCGTAGCTCACATCCTTTAACATCCTTCGAGTATCTTAAGAAGATCCTGTGAGAGTCCTGCGAGTATTCTTGAAGGAAGTTTGCCCTTCGTGGGTCATTCCCTTCCATATCCTCTGAGTACCCTGCTATATCCTGCGAAGGTCTTTCAACGTGATTTTTATCTGGGAAATGTGCCAATCCTTTGAGTGCGATGCCATATCCTGCGAAGGTCCGACGAAAACCAGTCGATTGAATTCCATTTTAGTAGGGTCAAATAATCGATTTCCAATTATTTAATTCACAATCTCTATTTCAGACCGAATTCATTCAAAAGAAAATTTATTTCTCAAGGATATTCCTTCAAAATACAATAGAAAATAGATTTTATATTATAAAATGCTTTCCCACAAAAATCAATAACACTTAAGTCTGAAAAATGTAAATATTATATTTTCTGCCCAAAATAAAACTTTAATGAAACTTAAACCCTTGTCAAAGTCATTATTTAAAAGATCTATAGTAAAAAAAACAAACAAAAAAACCCATACCCTAAACTAAAAAGAAGCTCTACAAAATCCTTTAACAAACTTGAGAGTGTTTGTAAATCCTTTTAAATAAAAGACTAATAATACTGAAAAATAATCAATATTTAAAGAAAATTTTGTTGAAAGCTTTCAAACAAGACTAAACTACAAACATCTTATAAAAGGGTCAAAAAGTACAGTCCATACAATATAAACTTATACAAACTCAAATGAAAATGTTAAATATTAAATAAGCAAATGAATCTTGTATAAACAAACTTTAACAACATCCATTTATACATAAAAAAAGGATATTTAAAAAAAAATATTTCCTTATACAAAAAGATATAAGGCGTGGTTGTTTTAGAATCCTTTCTACAACATTTATAGCACAATTCTCTACAGGCAGTTATAAACAACAAGGAACATTAAATATAAAACAACGAAAACTCACCCTTTTACTGGTTGGCGTTGTTTTTTTTTTTTTTTGTAGAGTAAAAGGATATTATCAAGACGATATAGAAAATTCTAATAAGAAATATGCCACCATTTTAGCTTGCGATGTATAAATACATTTAGGGATAGCATATTAAGACAAACACATATATAGAAACTCACCCTTATTTGTTGATTGTTGAAAAAGGTTTTAGTAAGATATATTCGGAAATTTTATAGCATGCTATAAAATTTTATTTTCAAGTGAGATTTTTAATTAATAATTTTGTTTGATAATTATGTGACCTTTAAATAACCTTTTTCAAAGAGTGGCTATTTTTCTCTTTGTTTATTCTTAATGTTAAATAATTTTACTTACCTATTTTATTGTTGTTTTCTTTTTATGTGGACTTCCCAGCAAAACCTTGGCAATAGGGTATTAACAATTCATGTATTATAAGCAGAGAAGACAAAAACTTGCAAAAAGAATAGTTTTCTTCGCAATGTAAGCGAATGGGTATAGGGTACACTTTGCCGGTAATAGGTAATGTAAACCAGAGTAGTATTGCGTAGTAGTATTGCATACTACATGAAGCAAATTCCTGATAACCAGAGAAGACGAAATTGCTATTTCTGCTTTTTATTGCTTGTTTCACTCATATTTGCTTCTTTTAGCTTGTTTTGTATTTTCCATTTTTTAGCTTTAAAATAGCTTTTTCTTTAGATTTTTGAGCTTTGAATTGCTTTTTTTAAGACTTTTTGCCCAAAAAAAAATTTTTTTTTTGCTAACAAAAATTTATTTTTTCTCTAACTTTGAAGTTTTTTTAACTGTTCTCTTTTTAAAAGTTTTTTACTTTTGCTTTTTTCTTGCTTTTTTATAATATTTTTTGCTTTAAACACATCGTATTTAGCTTTTTTCTGTCTTCTCTTCTGATAATACATGAACTGTTAATGCCCTATACCAAGGTTTGCCTGGGTTATCAAGTACATATTTCTTTTTCTTGTGTATTATTTACCGTAAAATTTATTAAGGACGTTCACTTTAAATATTGAAAATAATATTTCTTTGTCTTGTGTATTCTTTATCGTAAAATTTGTTAAGGATTTTCACTTTAAATAGGGTGTTCACTAGGGTTTTCTTCCCGCTCATATGAAAACATTTGAATCAACTATAAATTTACTTGAATCATTCGTTCATTCATTCGCGAAGAATTGAATTAAATTTTTGGGAATTCATTCCAAAAAGGAATTAATTCTTTAAAGCTCTGTATATACCTAATAGCAATATAATAATATTTTATTTAAAATTTAAAAGTTATTTTTACATAGAAATATAAAATTTTCGTATAAAGGCAAGAATACATATTAAATATTATTGATCAAGTTTTTAAAAATTAACCACTTAAGGCATCCATACACGTTCAATATTAGTGATCAATGTTTTTAAAATCAGAACAAAAGCCGAAAACATTTAGTCGCAGTGTCGAAAGTGTTTTACTGCAGTGAAACAGTTTTGTCGATAGAACTGGTTTTTGTATTTTTTTTTTATTTTTTATTTGTGACTGCCGAGAAATTAGAGATTTTTGAAATAAACAAGAGCTGCCTTCAAACAAATTGCAATAGAAAAATTTTGAAAATATTAAACAGTTTTGGCGAAATTCAATATTAAAGTTTCACAGCACTGCCGCTGTTCACTGGCACTGTGAGTAATATCTGTTTTAGGCTAAAGTATTTTAAAATAAATTTTTATGATTAGTTGATTTTTGAAAACTTGATCAGTAATATTGTACGCGTATTCATGCCGTTAAGTGCATACATTTTCAATATTTTTGATCGTATTTTGATTTTTTACAAATTAATTAAAGGTCCGTACCATGTATGGAAACTTTATCAATTAAATTGAGAAATTCAAAATGTTTTGGATTTTTGTTTTTCAATTTCATATTATTGAAAAGTGTGTAGCCAATATTGAGATGTTAGATTTTTTAAATTTGTATTTTGTCGTTGAAAAATAAATAAAATTTAAAAACCATATAAATTATTGCAAAATAAAAAATAATCACTGTAAAAGTGGATTTATTTTAAAATTTGCTAAATTTTGTAATTTTTTATAAGATGGAAAATATTGCTCAATTTTAATTTCATTTATATTTTCCTAATAACATTGAAAGTGTGTATGAAAATATAAATAAAATTTAAATAAATTATATTGACCATGTGTGCGCTCGGCTTTAGAAAATTTTATTTTCATAATTGGTTGATTAGTTAATTTTGAAAAGACTGATCAATAATATTGAACGGGTGTTGTTGCCTTAGCCTTAAAAAAATCTTAGCGCAACTTAGCAACGCAAATATTAAATTACAATTTCACTTCCTCATCCTTCGTAACGTTCGGTCTTTTATAGTTTAATGGTCGTGTTTGTAGAACATGCTAGAAGCTTCCAGTGTCTATGATTATAACACTCAACTTTATTTATGGCATTTAACATTATGGCATATGCTGCGGTATATACGTAAATGATGTGTTATGTTACCAGATTCCCATTTCTCGGGATATTTTGTTGCAAAAAAAATTCCTGAGTTTTCTATACTAGACTAACCTAATTTAGTATTAATATATGATATTTAATACTTATTTATACTACACATAATTTAATTCCTAAAACAAGTTAAAGTCAGTAAAAATTAAAAATTTTAATTTTCCCAAATATTCTATTTAAAGTGATTGCCCTTAATGTTAATTTCAGTCTTCATGTTTATGTTACTGTCTGTGTATTTTTAAGTGTTTAGTATTGTTGAAAAATATAATAAATTTTTTTAGTACGGTGTTTTAATACAGAAACCTTTTTTATAATTTCCTTTGTATCTATCTTTGAATCCCAAGTTTGTAATTACATATATCGGATGTTATTTCGTTTCTGTTTTTTTTTTATTTTATAATAAAATTGTGTCAAATGCATAACTCAAATCTTTTGAATATAATGAGGACAAGTTGAAAATGTGATAGAAATTTTCAAAGAACTGTTATATAAAATAAAAACATACTTTAAACAAAGACAATTTACGAAACATAAGAAAACTTAAGTATAATTTAAATTTAATAGAGATTTTAAATACTGAGAACCATTAACAATAAACAAAGTAAATAATAAATTTAAGTTAACTTAAGGGGGGACATGACATTGGCCGTTTTTTGAAATCGACTTTTTTTATAATTTTGTATTTTAGTAAATATTCTTAAGATTCTAAGCAAAAAACTTTCATGTAAAAATTCCTACGGGTTAAAAATTTACAGCCGGATTAGTGAGAGCGCATTTTTAATTTCACGTACGGCAGCTGGTATATACACAAACTTTGAACGCGTTTATCTCGAAACCATATTTTTCGTACTGGTTGCGGCACTAGTGGGTTCATTTTTTAACGAAATTTTTTTTTTGTATTTTTTTAAACTTGATTCGCTATCGTATGACACGAGCTTTTTTTTAAATTTCTTTTCGATTTTTTATGAATTTTTAAAGTCAATATTTTTTTCGAAAAAACACACTTTCAAATTTGGAACATCACCAAAAATTGAAAAAAAAAATTTTTTTTGTGACTCCCAGCGCTGCAACCACGAGGCCCCGTTTTTTTCTCTGCCGCCAGTTTGGAGCTCTATAAAACCATGTTGGAGTGAAAAATATATTTTTTTGAATTTTTTTTCTTGTAATTTGTTCAATTCTCTAAAATAATAAAAAAATGTTTGTTTTTGACTGAGTTATAAATTTTTTTTTAAAAAAATGTCTGTTTTCTCTGCCGCGAATGTCATGTTCCCCCTTAATATAACTTCAGACCATAGCTGCCAGATTTGACGATTTATCGACATTTTGCCGATTTTTGCAATCCATTTCAGTCGTAGCTACAGGCACATATGAACGAATTTTTCTATAATTTTTCATAAATTGTTGAAGACGAATTTTTCAAAATCAAAATTAAATATTTTAAATCTATAAACAGTAATTAAAAGACTTAAATGTGCTAAAATCAAAAAAGTATTTAGAATATAGAAATATTTGTTAGATTAAATTTAAAATTCAATGAAAATTTCGGTATCTCGCTAAGGATCGTTATTCAACATTTAAAATATAAAAGAAAAAATAGAAATAAAAAAATTGTCACAATTTGCTTTGTCATCTACAAAAATACTATACTAAAATATTTTAATGAAAACACAAGGCACATTATTTTAATAAATATTTTTGGAGTTGTAGAGGATTTTATTATAGAATTTTCGACATGTCCAAATATTTTATTTAAAAAAGAATATTTACAAAAATTTGATAATTGATATCACAAAAGCTGGGTAGTACTGGATATTGATGAAAGAGATGGTCAACGTGTGTAAAATCCTTTAGAAGGAAAAAAAAATTGAACTCCCGATCTTTATGAGCTGATTTGATGATTTTTTTTCAAAAAATACTGATAAATTAACGATATTTCCACAAAATCATCTAGCAGCCCTGCGCCGGACGTGTTTTCATACAAAATATACTGACCAAGATTTTTTTAACAGATTTGTAATTTGATTTTGGGACATACTTTAGATGTCAAATTCGATATAAATTTAATTTGGTATTATGTTATGTAAGAACAATATTTAAAAGAATCCAAAAAATAGACTTTGATATAATTACACAACAAGAATACCCATAACATTAATCGAATAACGAAAAGCTCAGCCATAAATCTATTTCAAAATAAATTGTTTTTCCTTAACTTTCCCGCACCGCTCCAATATTCTTATATATTCAACTATATTACATACCAATACATCCATATATAAACTTAATCAAATTTTTCGTCAACCCAACATAATATTGTAATCAGCCATGATGGGTTCATGTTTTTCTTTTTTAAAATTCTTTTATTTTATTTTTGTTAAAAAAAAAGAAACCTAAATTTATACATACAACAAATAAAATTATTCATAAACTCCCTACATAAATTTTAAACATTAACAAACACATATACCAAGTCTAAACTAAATTTACCCTAAACATACTGGTATATGTGTAAGAATTCACACACACACATTTACACAAATACATTTATAAGTATAAGGATGAATGTTGGAAAACTTAAACCAAAATAGTAACAGTCATGTGTATTCTTTGTTAAAGTTATAGTGTGGTCTTCTTATGTGGGTTAGTTTTTCTTGTATCTGTGTGAGTATGTACATATGTATGCATATTGTGTATTTGTGTTTGTATTTTTGGTAAAGAATATATATATGCATATATTTGTCAAGACCATAATAAAAGAACGCAAATAAGGTTATTCTAACAAGGCGCTAAATAACTTTTAAAAATTTACATAAAAAGAACACGAAATTCGGATTTTATATAGGGGAAGTGCGACACACTTGATCCTTTAAAAGACTTGTTCTCCCCCCCCCCCATAACTATCTCGGAAAGTACATAATATAGAAAAATTTCTTCTATCGATTGTTGCGAATATTGCGCTGATCACTTTAGACTAATTTTTATTTTATTTTTTTTAGGTTCTTCTGGGCACCATCACCTGTATTTTCTCATTTCTGTTATTTTGTGCTCTTACTTAGCAAATGTTTCTGAAGTACCCATTTTAAATACAAAAATGTTGCTTATGTAATTTTAAACATCATTGTGTAATGTTTTCCACGTTTAAAAAAAAAAAGTCCGTATTTCATCTAGTAAATTTTTACTATGATAAAAATAGAAAAATGACATACCAACACTCAGGGAATTATGTATGTAAAATCAACTGCAAATGACTGTTAAAATAACTGCATTTACAGTTAAAAAGGTATAGACTGCATTTGCATTTAAATCAATTGCAATGTGAAGTTAGTTTTAACTGTTAAAAATCAACTGGCAAATGTAGTAAGAACAACTACAAATGCAATTAAAACAACATACATGTAAATTATTGTAAAACTGTACAAACAACTGCAAATGTAGTTAAAATAACATAAACAAAAATTATTTTAAAAATTATTGATTTAATAAAAACAAATTTATGTAAATACTCTTAACTTAATTTTATTATCGAATAAATTTAAAATTGAGAAATCAAAATTTACATCTAATATCACTTTTATTGTTTACTATTAAGATATTGTTCTCGATGTCCGTCTGTAAGGGATGAAATATTTTTTGGCTTCCTTTTTTTCTTCGGGTAGAAAGGGATGAAAATATAAAAGAACTGAAAGAAAATAAAATACAATAATGGTTTTCATATAAGCTCATAAATTCCTTGTAAACTTTGTATAAATACAAACCATATTTTTTATACATGGAGTTTGTCATGTTTACACCGTTCACGAGTATAATACGAGTTTATATGAAAACCCCTAATATTTTTAAATATTCCCGTAAATAAGTTTATATTTAATATTTTAAAAACATACCTTTATATTTTAAAAATTTAATAAAATATATAACCTTCTCCGTATTACCCGTCTTCACTCTTTAGCATTGTTTTATGTCTAAGGCAAAAGAAAACTTGTTCTTCTCATATTATTCTTTCACTAGAAATTTCATACACACACTCTTGTTTGCTTCGTATACACACACACACTTGATTATTGAAATATTTGCAACAGAATCCTAAATAACTGCATAAAATAAATGTTACTACAATGTAGTAGTTTTTGTAGTTCGTTTAAAAAAATAACTGTCAACAACATTAAAAAAGTTTGCTCTAAGTAAATTAACTGCAATTGTAGTTAAATACTACACAAAAAACTGTCATGTAGTAACTGCAGAACTTTTCTGAGTGTGGAAAAGTACTTTTTACCTGTTAAAATGCCTTGACATCGCTTTCCCGTTTGTATTTTTCTGACTGGGTTTTTATAAGTGGAGGACTATTGAGAGAGTGTTTAGTTTTGAATCACATGTTGTTCAGGGCGCACAAACTCGTGATTGTGCCCCTCATAAAACTAGTTCAGCTTCTGTATAAGTTAACTAGTTATGTCTTGGTCTTTTAACATCCTTTGGTTATAAATATGTTTGTATGTAGGTGTATGTATGTCATACATGGGACTTATTGATTGAGTAGACGAAAATTAGGGAAAAAACTTTAAATTAGAAACAAATGCTCAAATCGAAAAAAACCGTTTTTACCCAAGAAAAAATCGAAATACACGTGAAAGTAGAGACCATATATAGTATTTATAACTGCGTACTTAGTTTTCAAGATCACAGTACCTTTCATATTAAAAGGACTATAAATTGTTAAAGGGTTGTTTTTGGCAACCTTTATCTTTACTATTTTTTTACATTCTATGATGTTGATATGGGTTTAAATTGTAAAAATGATAATTCGAGTTTGGGCTTGGAGCGATTCCTTTCCAGGACATTTTATGAAATTGTTTATTTTGTCGAAAATTTAACAAAATTTTAATGTTTTCATCAAAATTTGTAAAATTTTCGGGAAAATGTCACTTAGATTTGAATAGACTATAATTTATCATTCTTTTAAAAGTCTTTAACCCTTATTGGCCTGGGGACAAAAAAGTCTTATGAAATTTAATTTCAATTACTACTAAAAATTATAAATCTTTTAAAATGTCCACTTGTTATAAATTATTATTTTGTGTAACTTGATCCATATAGGGTTAATGTTTTCACTTTTTATCAAAAAAAAAAAGCTGCCCATGTGAAAATCGAAATATATATGAACATACATGATCATACATTGACTAGTATATGATCATGCATAGACATTAGGCCGGGTCGATTTGTGGGGAGGCAAAAAAATGGCCCATGGCTCAGGGAAAATCGTATTCTAGGGATCAAAATAAGAAACTTTACCGAAGGAACCATACCTCTAAAACGAATTCTACTACCCCCCCAACTGTTGACTTTTGTCCCGTAGGGTCAAGTTTTGAAAAATCATACTTTGACCCATTTAGAGTGCCCCAATCGAGTCCAAATGTATGACCGACCCCCACTAACTTTGGAGGGCCGATCCACCCATGCCAGTGGCACACCCCCTGGAACTCCCCTGGGAGGTTCCCCCATACAAACATTTTTAAAAAATCACCATTTTTTGGCACTTTATTTTATTATTTTTTATTTATTTTATTTATTTTTATTATTTTATTTATTTTTTCTCCTTAGAAATTTATTTAGTCAGAACATATGTAAATGAAAAAATTAATTTAACTTAGTAATAGAAAAGAAAAAATAAAAAAATTACTGTTTGAAGTCTTTTTTTGCTTTCAAGTCTGGGCAATTTCGCACGGCTCTCTAATGTCGTCGCCAAACAGCCTCTACATTTTCCGGTATAACTCGTTTGGAAACGCTAGCTAGCAATTGAACGTGTCGTTCTGTTTCTTGTATGTGTGATGGAATTTTTTGGATCATTAAACGGTGGATCATCTTGATTTAAATATTCTTTCAAAGTATCGTATGGAATGCTTCGCGTGAATGGTGGTTCAAATACGTCAATTATGTCATTCATATTGATCATTTCCGTGTAACTTGTGCAATAAAAGTTTATATCTGGTTTTTTTATAAGCTCTAAGTCCCGTTGGGTCGTCAACATCGGTTCGATAGCGTAGAATTATCTTGATAGCACAGTCGCGCTTTTCTTTGCTATCATCAAAACAACATTGATAACAAGTTTTCGGAATGCGCATAATATGAATTATGTGTAATTACTTTATTGACAATTTTGCGTAAACGAGGTTCTAGAAATCTTGACCAACTAATGAATTTGAAAAATAATCTACTACCGTACACGACAGAGCTGTAATACTTGATATTGAAGTACATTGGCACATAACATGTAATTATAAATTCAACCAGTATTCTTAAATTTGCATCTGGATTTTCCGTTGTCACATATAATCGTAATAGTCTAGCGGCCTTGGTGAGCCACCGAGAATGTACAATTTTCCCTGGTTTGATGTTTGCCAGATCCACTGAAACCACGCCGCTAGAAATTGCATGGGCCATGTCGTATAAGTACTTGGAATCGGTGGAAAATTCAATTTTTTCTGGATCAGGGGGCATATTTTTCAACTCAATTTTCTGAAAGCCGTCCACCACCTGAAAATATATAAAAATAAAACAATTAAAAACGGTTGACAATTATAATAAATGAGTGATAGCAATAACTTACCGGAAGAGTTTCACAAGTTTCGATTTGACGGCTCAATTTTCCGGTTGCCGATCTTGGTCCAGTGCTGGTTGATTTATCCAAAGCTTCAAACAAATGCCGAAACGGAAGTTCGTTGAAGTGTAGAAGGCAAACGAACCAATGCAATGGTCTTTTTAACAGCAATTCGAATCGTCGTATAATTCCACCGTTTGGGCCAGTGTTTGTTGGCTCACCGTCAGTGCATATGCCAATTAATGCATCCAGTGATATATTTTTATCGTTGAAAAAATCATTTAATTTGGTTGTTTTGTATTCAGCGGTTTCATGTTCCAGTCTTACGTAACCAATCAATTCAGAATTCGGTTCTCTCAAAATAACAAGATGAGGTTCTTTTACCATTCTAGTATGATACTTCTCATCAATTGTATCTCTCGTTAAAGTATCATCTTTTCTGCCATCGAATGAAAATGCTAACAAATTGGTATCATCTAACCGTTTGCGAAGCACTTCTTGTCTGCATTTCTCTTTTTCTAGGCGAACTTTCGATTTATCCATGATGAGAGGTTTGCCATGGATATCTTTCATTTTAAAATCTTGGAAAAGAGCTGTTCCCATTGCTGATGCTACTCTATCAGGCACGCCAAATCTGTCACATACCAAGGCAAAGTTAAAACAATCGTATCTCTGTGTGTATTGTGAACTTGTGCTTATATCCAAATCTTCTTGAACCGGTGGCGGTGCGTATGTTGAATCATCGGGATCTTGGTATGTTGGCATTGATGACATAGACGTTGCTCCTTGCTCTTCAATTTCCATCGCAAATCCATCCATTGTTAGACTTCTCTGATTATATTGATCGTGCATAAACTCTTTGAGGCGTTCGGGAACCAAACCGCATACACATGGAGCTGCCTTCAAATCGCATTTACATGTTCCAATGAAAAAAATTGTTTCCAAAGATTTTACATACTCTGTAAATTGTTGGGGTTTGTTTCTTCTCTTGATTTGCTCTTGATATTTGTCAAGCAATCTATTCAATTTATTACATACACTTTTTTTCAGCATTATTTCCATACCAAGTTTTTCCCAAATTCCAATCAACTTATCTTGTACTTGAATAGTGAATGCTTTATAGGACAACTTTTTTTGTTCGCTCAAGTAAAAATAATATCTCAAGATATCCAGATGGGTTGGTAAATTAAGATCAGTCAAATCAGTAGACACACCAAAAACAGTAACATCATGCCTGGGTATATGACTCATTGGGTTTTCGATAGTTGTTGATGTTGTTATTGCTTCATCTTGCGGTGTAGAGGATGGTGGATTCATTGTAAACTTCTTGATTTGGAATGATTTTTTTTTAAATATTTTTTTATCTCAAATTAGCACTTCACACTTCGAGTTCTTCACAACGACTTAATGCATTCACAAAAACTGTTGCGTTATATATGGTCTAGGAGACGAGGTAATAAGAATGAAATGGTAATTTCAATTCTACCTGTAACCGATTTTGTTGTCAAAACTGCCCATAAAGTACTTACATGTAAATTAAACGTTAATCTGACCACAAATTCTGTTAAGCAAGTGCGCCTTTTATTACTTCTGGAAAATCCTTTATGATAATTTTATGCTCAATTCTACCTGTAACCGATTTAGCTTAAGTAAGTTTACGACATGCAGCTGTGTCTTGTGGTGGCTTAAAAAACCCACACAACCTATTTTACGACCTGCAACAGAACGACACGTTCAATTGCTAGCTAGCGTTTCCAAACGAGTTATACCGGAAAATGTAGAGGCTGTTATGGTGACGACATTAGAGAGCCGTGCGAAATTGCCTAGACTTGAAAGCAAAAAAGACTTCAAACAGTAATTTTTTTTATTTTCTTTTCTATTACTAAGTTAAATTAATTTTTTCATTTACATATGTTCTGACTAAATAAATTTCTAAAGAGAAAAAATAAATAAAATAATAAAAATAAATAAAATAAATAAAAAATAATAAAATAAAGTGCCAAAAATGGTGATTTTTTAAAATGTTTGTATGGGGAACCCCCCAGGGGAGTTCCAGGGGGTATGCCACTGGCATGGGTGGATCGGCCCTCCAAAGTTAGTGGGGGTCGGTCATACATTTGGACTCGATTGGGGCACTCTAAATGGGTCAAAGTGGGATTTTTCAAAACTTAACCCTACGGGACAAAAGTCAACAGTTGGGGGGTAGTAGAAGAATTATTTTGATCCCTAGAATACGATTTTCACTGAGCGATTATTAAATCGACCCGCCCTAATAGACATACATGATCATATACGTCAATACATTGTTCAATGTATGACCATACATGATCTCATATATTTCCATATACCTTCGGATCCGAAATTTGAGGGTATATGGAAGTATATGGCCATATATGTTCATATATGAGCATACATGAATCATATGTGAGCATATATGGTCATATATGAACATGTACAGCCATATAATCTCAAATTTCGGTTCCGAAGATATATGGAAATATATGAGATAATGTATGGTCATGCATTAAACTATGCATGGACGTATATGATCATGTATGCCCATGCATGATCATATACTAATCCATGTACGATCATGTACGTTCACATATATTTTGATTTTTACATGGGTGTGCTTGAATGTGACACTTTTTTTAACCTGGGAATCAATCCTACTGGTAAAGCTAATTTGAGTACGCTGAATTCAATGGTGCTAGTCGCTTTCTTTTTGAAGTTAGCGCTCGTATTCACGATTTAAAATTTCAATACTAAAATACAATGAAACGATATTTTTTATACCATTGGGATAATTTTTGAATTTAAATCAATCCAACTCTATTAAATATAAATTTTCGCAATTTTTTTTTTCCGTAAAAATTTTTTTCCCCATTTTTTTTTTAAATAAAATTTTTTTCTTAACTCTAATGAATATTTTTCTGGGGTAGGCAAGGGCCCCATATATGTTTGGCTGTTTATTTGCCCATTCTCATTCCCTTAATCTTAAAAAATACTTTCGACATTATGCTTGCAATTTTTTCATACAAAAAAAAAGACTTTTAAAAATTTTTCAAATGTTTTTTTTAGAAAACTTTGAAAAGGGCATCCTTTTTTCTGAAGAAAACCTTGTGCATGAAATAGTATAAAATTAGAATAGAATAAAATAAAATAGTATAAAATTGATATTTGATGGAGAAAAGAAATCTAAGACCAACTTGTCTCATATTTTCTTCCACCTCTGACGAACCCATTCTTACCCCATATTTCGACCACTTAAATTAACGCGGTGATCAAAAACTGACATTTTTATCGTAGATTTTTTGCTTCTACAATATATGGAAATGTCCTGAAAATAGTACGCTCATAGAAATAAATCTGTAAATATAGCAGAAAAAGTAACTAAAAATTAGTTAAAAATTATGCTGCAGAAGAAACTGTTAAATTAGCAGATTTTTTATTTTGCTAAATACAACTTAAGTAAGAACAGAAAAAATAAACCTCTTAAATTTACAGTTTTACAATTTTTTTTGTAAATATTTCTGTTAATTTAACATTATAGACTGCTATTTGCATTCAACTAAATTTAACTTAAAAATAACAAAAAATTATAGATATGCTATTTTTAGTCTACTAATATTTAGCAAAATTTTCTGTAGATTTTACAGTACAATTTGTCATTTTCAATTAACTAAAAGTTAACTTAAATATAACTAAAATTCTGCAAATTTAACAGCTTTGCTGTTCTTATTTTAATAGTATTTATAAGAAAAAAAAATTGTTCTTTCTGGAGCATCATTTTTAACTAATTTTTAGTTGCTTTTTCTGCTATTTTTACAGATTTATTTCTATTAGTGTAATATTAACTAATTATTCCTTTAAAAAACTATTAAATCCAAGAAATTTGTCTTTTGTATCCAGAACTAAGATCAATTTGTTTCTTAAAAATTTCTTAAGTAAGAATTTTTAAACAACATTTCTCATTTTAGAAATTTTGAAGACAAAAATCGATTTTAGTTCTGGCTGTAAAACTGACCCTTAGATTCCAACAAATTATTTTCCTAGGAAACTAGAAGACATTTTCCCAATCAAAAACACAGGATTAACTGATATTTAAAAAAAAAAAATAATCATAGAACAAGAATTATAGACAGATTTTTTCTAATTCTGGGTTGGGCAAAAAGCATTCTAGCACCCCAGACCGGCCTAAGTCCGCCAATGTTGTAAACCCTATTGAATATACACAAAATAACATAATATTGTACTTTTTATTTGCAAAAAGAAATGATTTTGGGAAAAAAAATAGCGAAAAAATATTAGAGCTTATTTTAATTTTGTACATACCAGGAAACAAATTGGAAGTAATGCTTTACAAACTACTTCTTTCACTGCTTCACAAATATCCTTTGGTGAATTCCTATTGGTTTTTTAGAAGTTATTCTAAACAACTTCAACAAATCACTTCTTTCATTGCTTCCAAATTATCCGTTAGTATATTTTTAAAGCTTTTTTGGAATCACTACTGAACAACATTCAAACAATCTTGCTTCTAAAGAGTAATTGCTCTAAAAGTGCTGCTAAAAGTGATTTTGGTATCATTTGGCATTTCCAAGCAGAGGGTCGCGGGTTCGATTCCCAACAGGACCAATAACTTTTTATTCTTTTTATTTATTTTATTTTATTAATTTTTTTTTAATATTTAAATTCAATACTTTTTTAATTTTTCAATTTTTAAATGAAAGTTCTCTAGTTTGACTCTAGATCATAAATTAATATCACTTTCTATTTAAATTATTTTTAAAGAAAGATGATACAATTTTTCACAAGTAAATTACAAAGAATAAAAAATTTTGAAAGAATTCGATAAGGCCAGCAAGACAGAATACGTATTTTCGGCTTTCTTTACAAAGCGATCATCAGTGTCGTTTGCCTTGACGGGTTAATAATTGATAATCGTCTACTTATGTGACAGTTGAAAGCAAATCGAATATGTTAACAACTCAACTTAGACTAACATCAACGAAATCTAACAATGCTATTTTTATCCTTTGCTATTATTACTCTTTTTTGCTTTATGATCTAGAGTCGAACTAGAGAAAATTCATTTACCAAATAAAAGATCAACTATTAGGGTATTCAATCGATTAATCGAACAACGAATAATTCGAATAATTTCATACGATTAATCGATTAATCAAAATTGGTAGAAAATTACAAAAATGTTAAAAAAATATAAATTTTTTATTAAAGTAAATGTGCTAAAAACTCAAAATTTTTTTAAAAAATTTTGACAAATATTTTGCTGTATGCTTCTACCTATCCGGATTTCATTCTGGCCTAAGAAAATAATTAAGGGACGACCTTTTAAAATTTCTAGCAATATTTGTTAGCTTCAACTCAATGAAAATTTCAAAAAACAATATAAAATTATCACAGTTTGCTCTGTCATCTTCCAAATTACTATCCTGTTGTTGTGACTTATCTAGTAAAGTAGTGGTATATATTTACGTATAATAAATTTTTATTTATTTTTTTACTTTTTAAACGTTGATATTAAATGAAAACATTAATAATTATTGTAATTAATGACTATTAAAGTTACACTGAAAATATTATTACAGTAACTGACTGTAGTTTATTTAAAAAGTTATCCGTATATTTATTTTTAAATGATTATACAGTTAAAATACAAACAAATATATTTTTTAACTGTTTTTGTCGTTTATTTAAAAAATAAATTACATATAAATACGGATTTTCTGCTACAGTTAATATTTTCATTTAAAATATTTTGTTAAAAAAAGAATTCCCATTCGATTTCTAGGTCAGTTAAAAAAAACGAAATAAACTAAATATCATTTATTCTTACGGATTTTGTAGTTAATTTTTTGAAATTTAAGTAAACGAAATAAATAAAAAATCATTATTTTTTTAAGGATTTTGTAGTTTATTTATTGACATTTAAAAATAAATGAAAAGTTCTTTTGATTTAAATGAAAAGTCAGTAGACCGGTTTTCAAGTGACTTTTCATTTATTTTAAATTACATTTTCAGTTAATTTAAACTACAAACTATTTTGAGTGTATTAATAATAACTAATGCTCAATGTAATAAAGCTTGTTTAGTGAGCACTCTGAATTAACAAAATAAAATAAAAGGATGCAGGTACGGAAACGTAGAGGGAAAACAAATTCTCAATGGAATTCCTCTCTACATTTACGGTTTTTATGTATTTAATGCATACGAAAGAGATACAAATTATTGAACGGGGTCTTATACTCCCCTTTCGGGCATGGTTCTGCCCGATTTGGATAATATTTTAATATGTGAAAGATGGGACAGAAAAAATAAAAATATTGACAAAATCTGATCTCAATTATTACACTTTTTTTATTTTTATGAATTTCAGAAGGGTTACTGAATTTATTTGTGTTCCTTTTTTTAAATAAAATTATTAAAAACACAACAATTCTTCAATTTATTATTTTCCAGAAAATTTTTTAGATTAATTTTAAAATTTTGTTCGATTAACCGGTTAAGTAAAAAACCCGAATAATTATTTGCACGATTAATCGATTAAAATAAAAAGCCGATTAATTGAATACCCTATCAACTATATAGCCCTCATTAATTTTCAATTTTTAAAAATACGTATATATAAAAAAATAATGAGAAATTGCTTTTTATTCACCTGTAAAAATAGTACTGAAAACAATATTGATTTGGAGCGCTACTTTAACACTTGTTTAATAAGTACTTTTATTGAAGAGAATAAGGAACAATATCAAACAGTATCAAAGTGGTGTTTTTATGCCAGTCAACTTTCATATCAAAGAATAGCTCAGCGGTAGAGCACTAGACTAGCAATAGTGAGGTCGCAAGTTCGATACCCGGTGGAGGCAATAAAAAAACTTTTGTTAAATAAAAAATATAATTTTTTTGTGAAGAATTTTTTTTTAACTTTTAACTGGTGAAAAAGAGGTTCCTTTGCCCTCGTTCAAAAAGTACTGAAAAATGTTGAAGTGGGAGTACTACTCTCCTATGACAACTCAATGTTAAAATCATTAGCGTTTATGTTAAAAAAGAAGTACATCTAGAACATCAATTGTAGTGCTCTTTTTACTGTTTCGGCATCTCTTTTTTTGCTGGAAAATAATTGTATGCCTTCTGTATTTAAATTTACTTACTATGCGTTATATTAAACAAAAATGTACTAATTTTATAGTAGTAAATTATAAATCCTTTCAAGGGTGTGTTTACAAATTAATTTAATTTTTGTAAATTTCAGATATGGTTTTTTATAAAAATTTTTTAATTTTTAATTCCACCGTTAAACTTTTAAATATGAAATTATGAAATTGGGTAGCTAAAAAACACTAGTCCCTTTACAATATATCCAAGGATTATTAAAATATGCAGGTTTGCCCTACAAGACCTCCATATTAAGAGATTTTTAAAATTTGTTTCTATTATTATCCTTGGGCTATTGCCGTTGTTCATTTTCATATATCTGAAAAAAGTTTTTGAAATATTGGCATTAGTTCAAATTAAATAGATTTATGATTTTTTTCGATATTTCCCTATATTGGCATTATTTTTTTTTTTTTTTTTTTTGATTTCGTTAAGGTTATGAAATTTCAGTGGTAACAAAAAATTCCCAAGCATGGTAAATTATGTCTAGGCAACAAAAAAGAAGGAAACTAATCTAAAAGTAAGGGTATCCTTGTGTTTAAATAAGTTCATATGTTTATGATTGTATCTGTGTATATGTGAAATTTTCTCTAGATGTTTGTTTTTGTATGTGTGTGTGTGTGTGTGTATGTACTTAAGCTGTGTGTGATTGTTTGGAAATTTTTGGGCTGTTACATTTTGGTCATATTTATTATTTGTAGATACTACTTACTTATGTTTCTACCAAACATGCCTAGAACATGACACAATAACAACAACATAAGCAACTAAATACATAAGTTGTTGTTGTTGTAGAAGAAGACCAGTCTTAAACCAAGTAGTCCTGTAGAATTTTTTTGTTTCCATTTTTTTTATTTTGTACATATTTAAAGCTTCTTGACTTTTTCTACTCGTATACAAAAAAAAAGACACTACAATTTATGTGTTTGTGCATATGCGAGTGAGTAGTTTAACTAAATTTGTGTGTGTGGATTTTTATGCACAATAAAAATAAATAAATAAAAAAACTATAGCATATTTTTGGGCAATTTTTTAATAGAGCAACCTATACGAGTGGAAGTAGTTATATTTTGATTTTTGTTATAATTTTGACTAAAAAAAAGGATATTTAGCTTCCTGTCATACAAACTTTTAGATTTATACACTCTACATTTATTGTTGTTTAAAAAAAAAAAATAATGAAATATTTTTATTTAAAATGTGTACTTAGTACAAATCTACATTTGTATTACTCGTGCGTATACGTAATAATTAATATAATATTAAGTATACGTTCAAATTAAAAAAAATTAACTAAAACTTTGTAAAAATTTTGAATTTTCTCGATGAAAAATATGTTTTATTGGTATTATTTTGCTCTCACTTTAAAAAAATGTTTTTTATAATATTTTCAAAAATATTTATTTTAAATCTTTTATACATTTCTCTAATAAAATTAAATCATAGGACAATAAATGCCACCGTAATGTATTTATTCATAACTTGAAAAAGTAAAATTGTCAGGATGTGATATTGATTTAAGAATTTCTTCATCCTTTGTTTGGCAAACTACTACAATGTTTCATACAATTTAGATCTAATGACAAACTCTATTTTGTTTTACTATTTTAGACTATTTGTTTACTTAACTATACTTCATTACTCAAAGACTTTTTCATATTATACCATCTAAACTAAATACATACATACACATAGAGAAAAAGTATACTAAAATCAAAGAAAACCAAAAACTCAAATGAAATCTCTCGTCGCAGAATCTCAGATCTTAATGAACTTTAGGTATGTTGTAGAGAAGAATATTTTAGCAATTTTAGGGAACAAGTGTTTGTTTTAGGTGCACAGTAGACCGTACCTCCAAAAACGAGTTCGCCGTACACCCATTTTTGGAAGGCGAATTAAAAAAAAAAAAATTTTTCCGAAAGTAGGGGTCGCCTTTTTTAAAGTGTGATATAGCGATTTTTTTGCCTCGAGGAGACCAGTGTTTTTTTATAAAGGAAAAATCCAATCAAAAAAATTTTTTAAAGGCGACCCCTACGTTCGGCAACTTATATATAAAAAAATTTATACTGGGTTTATCGAAAAACTTCCTTAAGAAAAGTTTTATGATTTTTTGCGAGCTTTAATTTTCTGACATTAGGGTGGTACATTAGGGTGGTAGCAACTGAGATCTGGTGGATAACTGCTAGAATGGGATACTTGAGGTCAATGACCCTTAAAGCAAAACACTGGTCTCTTCGATGTATCATACTTTAAGATCCGATTGTATATGCCAAAAATATAACGAAAAATGTAAAAAAGCGACTCCTACGTTCGGGAAAAAACATTTTTTTTTTAAACCTCCTTGCAAAAATAATTTAGATTGGACAGTGTACGGCGAACTTTTTTTTGCATTTATCTGGATTGGAAAAACCAAATTTGTTGAAGATATCCAAAAATGCTACTAATGGAATCGAAATTTTGTCAATGCCGAATTAGGTTAAACCAACATACCCGATTTGATGGAAAATCAATTTGGTTGTCACTGTTTTTCAATTTTCTCTGTGTATAATACAACTCAAATGATGCAAGTCCTTTGATAGTATTTCTCTTTTAGTTTACATTTTTCTTCCATTTAATCAATTTTAATGTTATTATTGACACTTCCACTATTTAATTTTTGGGGGTGTAACTATTGTGGGGTAATTGTGTAAAGATGACTAATGGCAATGTGGGGGTATGGTGAAGTTTTAAAAGTGTTTTCCTACATAGATTAATTGTAAATTTTATCGTTTTTAATTTAATTATCACGTTCAGAAAATTTAGTTTATTAAATTTTAGCAATTAAGGGAATATTAGGAAGACTATAAAAATTGTTTTAAACTTCAGGAATTTATCCAAGTTGAAAAATTTATATCTGATCAGATCGAAATATATATAATTAAATCTAATTGGATCTGGTGCTAGATCTGATTATATCAGATGATGGTATATGTGACACATTTTATCGCCAGATCTAATCAAAACAAATCAGATCTATTAGTAGATCGGTTCATATCTATAGTGATCGGAAAAATTGGGTAATTTCTATGGCAGATCTGTTCACATCTTAAAAGATATGCTAAATTTTTTAATATATGTTGCCTTTCCAAGTCCATTCCAAATTGAATCTGATTATAAATATATGGTTTTCCATATCCACCTAGTTTTATTTAGATCTAATTGATTTTCAAATTACTCCCTAATTTTGAATTCTAACTAGATCTGGTACAATCAAACCTAATGAGATTAGGTCAAAAACGCTTAAAACATAAAAGCTCAAAACCTTCAATTCCCGTGTAAAAAAGTTTAGATCTGATCAGATCTTTTTGTATCTAAATAGATATGATTGAATCTAATTAGATCCTGTACCAGATCTCATCAAATATGATCAGAAATGGCATATTTTATAATACCTTATGGCAAGATTTGATCAGATCTAGTGCCAAATCTGTTCAAATCTAAAGTGATGTGGATAATTGCGCCAGATATGCCTAGATCTGGTAAGATCTACTGAGATCTGGCCAGATCTGATCTTTTTACACGGTTTCTCCTTATCTAGAAAACTAAGAAAGATATAGAAAATTGTATAAACCTTTATTTTATTATCGCAATGTAGTACAACATTTTTTGTCTGTATTAAATTCTTCATTTATTTCTTTATTTAATACAAATTTAAATTGAAAAAGTTTTCTTTTATAAAATATTTTTCTTTTCATAAAACAAGACACACACACACACAATTAAAAAAAAACTATTTGCTAATAAATGTAAATTTTAAGTATTTCCTCTTCGTTATAAACTCAAAACTTTTATAAACAAAAATATGAAAAAAAAACATATATAGTATAAAATTTAGAGAAAAATTAACAAAAATATGCAAATTAAGATAAAGATGGTCAACAGTGAAGAATAAAATTGTAAACTTTTTTATGAAAATTATAAACATGAAGCAAATATTTCTTTAAAGCTCTATTTGTCAGAAATGTAAGAGATTTTAAATTGGAATTCGATTTAAAAATATTTTGAGCAATTTTATTATATAAGTATTACTAAATTTTCCTATTAAACGGTCGTGCCTTCACACTAGATGGCCAAAGTTCTGGTTTAAACAGTTCTTGATAAAATTAAGAAGAAATACCAAGTTTAAAATTTATAAACTTAAAACCATTTAAAGGAGCATATTTTTTAAGCAATTTATGATATAATAAATGTACTTTATCAATGCCAAGATGCTCAGGAACACAGCGAATTATATCATCCTCAGAGACATTTAGCTTAAAAGAGGATAAATGAATTCATTTCATTTTAGCAACAACATCCAATTCATAATTTTTTTAATTACCAACAACGATATTATGATGTTTAAAACGATTTTTCTTTCTAGTAATATTTTACCAATCAGCATTATTACCACCGGTTAAAACCGCACCATTAATATTATCATTACGTTTAATACAGTGACGGTCCGTGAAGTTGTCAAGGGTGTGCTGCCCTTTTTTAAAATGTAAAAATTGCGTATATAATTAATATTTTCCAAGGATCGGCCACTTCATATCATAACGAGAGTTCAGATTATTATTGATTTTATACTGTTGATATGCCACTCAAATTCTATGTAGTAAGCATTTTATTTGCGCACCCCTTACACGTTTAACAAAAAAGTCAACAAATAGAAAAGTGTGCGTAAAATAGAATTTAAATGGCATATGAATTTAAAATATACAAAATTAATTAAATCTGATCTGTGCCTATCATAGAGTTTGCTAAAAACCGAAAAAGTTGAAAACCGCGGTTTCGGTTTTTCAAAATTATAAAAACCGCGGTTTCGGTTATTTTTCGGTTTTCTTATGATATTAATAGAATTGTTTTAAAATAATTTAATATGTATGTATAACAATTAAATATTTTAATACATTCAAGATATTTATTAAAATTCGATTAAATTTCTCACTCGAATAAAGGCAATAACACCATTGCCGGGAAAAAAAAACGCGGAAACCGTTATAAGTTAAAATTTTTTATTCTTTTTTCTGCAGATTAAACTGTATTTAAATTTGGAATTTAGCAATTTGTTTAAAACAATATGTATAAAGTTGAAATTTTATACAATAAGTTTCGCGGACTACGAAATAAAACTTTGTGGAAAATAAGCGGTGCAAATCTAAACTGAATACGTGAAACTCAATATCTCTTAAAATACATGACTTTTGGTGCAATTTTTTACTAAAATTATAATCCTCAGCTTATATTATCTGTAGTAGTAAAAACAAAAAATATTTAAAGTAATATTTAATGGAGAAATTATTCATTCCAATTAATTACAGAATTTTGTAAAATAAGAGCTGAACCCTTTTCGAAATTTTTGGCTCAATAATATGTAATTTAATTAATTATTTTAATTGCTTCAAGTATTTGCTAAAAACCGACTTATTTTTGTCGGTTTCGGTTTTGAGGCCTCGAAAACCGCGGTTTCGGTTAAAACCGAACAGCAAACTCTAGCCTATCATGAAAAGATGTTACTTACTGAAAATACACAATTTATAGACGTAATTATGATTATTTAAAAAATTGCAGCACACTTTGACAACTTCGGGGACCGGCATTGGTTTAATATCAGAAACACTTTGAAAATTATTACAAGGGAAAACAGCAGTATCAGCGTTTAAAAACGCAGAATTAGCATCACCATATAGGCAGTAACATTAGAATTAACAGGAGCATTATGTTGTATTTACATGTGCACCCAAATACCGAGATTTCGACTAAAATTGAGATTTCAGTGAAAATCTCATGTGAAATCCCGAGATTCCCCATACAAAAGAAATCCCGTAATTTTGCGAGATTTCTAAGAAATCTCATGAAAATCTCACAAATGTGGAGACCTTTACAGAATACAACACTGCGTTTCGCTTAAGAGATTAATCAGAACTGGGTCGACAGCGACAACGAGAGTTGCTTTTTCATATATTTTGTATGGGAGGCAAAATGTCGTCATGTCGTCCGGCGATTTGTCGTCGGAATAGAATCTATTGTATTTTCGTGGCGACACACTAATACACACTTAAAATATTTGTTAAATTGTTGCCATATTTTTAACTAATTAAAGATTGCCATTAGAACAGAGTTGTTAGAAATTCGTATTAGAGCTGCAAAAATTCGTACTTTGTTTACAAAAAATTAATTTTTTTGACAGAAGAAATATAATTGAAATTTAAAATACATAATTTACGGCAAAAAAGCAAAATTAAATACAATAAAATATAAAGCAACAAGAATTAGTGAAAGACCAATTGAATTGGTGAAGAATTGTGGTGAAACAAATACAACAATATTCTTGTTTTGCTTTCCTTTTTTTCTAAACGTCAACAAATGTCGACGGTCGACTGTCGCTGAATTTAAATTAATCGTGACGACTTTTGCTGTCGTCGGTCGACAATCGACCCAGTTGTGATTAACCTCTAATTTGTAGAGTTTTTGCATGAAAAAGTGGCAACGATGGTCAACGGCTGACTGAAAAAATAACATAAAAATAACACAATTTTTGGAAGTGTCAATAATAACATTAATATTTTTGCTTCCCGCGAACTATAACTATGAAGAAAGCATTGAGAAGTGCATGTCTTCCTTCCACCAAAATATTGCAAAATCTGGCTTCTAGCTTGTCGTCCCTACAAAAAAACAAATTTACTACCATATTTAGCGTTAGATCTTTACATAAAATAATGCAAATTATACTCCGCCAATGAATAAAATGGGTTTTAGAAATATTTTTATTTGAGGTTATTTTTTTATGGTACTTTGTTTACAAAAAAAAATGCAGTTGTCAAATCGAAATCTCGTTAATGTCACAAAGTGCCTCGGGATTTGAAAACAGATGTAAACGCAACTTAACTAACAAAATTTTTAGAACTCTAGGACAAACAGATACTTGATCTTCGCACACACACACATTATTAGGATTAACAGTAGCATAACTAACAGAATTTTTAGAGCACGGAGTCTTGCTCTTCGTGCACTCACATTGTTAAACAGTGTTGCCAACTCTTGAAGGCAGGAAAGCACCGCGAACATTGTGAAAACGGGTAAAAAGGGTAAAAATTTACCAAAAATGGGGTAAAAAAGCACGATAATAATTTTTTGAAAAATTTAAGTCAAGATTTTAAAAACACATTTTAGCTTTGTAAAATCGTGTAAAAAAGGTTCAAAAAATAACCAAAAAGGGGTTAAAAAAGCACCAAACTAATATTTCAGAATTTTGAAGTTTAAATATAACGAAGTTGCTATTTAAAATTGTACTACAAACATTGTGAAAAAATGTATTTTTTGTATATTTCGTATTATTTTTTCAACTTTGACATAAAATTCAAGAAAAATTTAAAAAGGAGAACAAATACCAAAAATATAAACTGTACAAAAAGCACTAAAAGCACTGCCAAAAATATGAAAAAGCACTGTAAATACCCGCTTTTATAAACGGGTATTTGTAAAAAATCACCGGGTACATGTTGGTAGGACCCTTATGTGGGCACTAGGTCTAAACATAGACCGATGTTCATCAAAATAGGCTGCGTTATTGGGCCAACATAGGTCTGTGTACCAAATTTCATCAAAATATCTTAATATTTACGACCTGCAGCGTATAAACAATATAATTTTGGTAGGACCCTTATATGGGCACTAGGTCTAAACATGGCGCGATTTTAACCAAAATCAATAGGCGTCGTCCTTGGGCCGACATAAGTTGGTGTACCGAGTTTCATCAAAATATCTTAATATTTGCGACCTGTAGAGTGCGCACAAGAATGCATGGACAGACAGACAGACAGACGGACGGACAGACAAACGGACATCGTTAAATCGAAATAAAAAAAAATTCTGAGCCGATCGGTATACTATAAGGTGGGTCTAGGACCAATATTTTTTGGTGATACAAACATCAGCACAAACTTATAATACCCTGACCACATAGTGGTGTAGGGTATAATTAAGTTATTTGCAGAAATAAGTGTACTAATTTTTAGGTTTTTTTCATTGAAATATAAATTGAGATATAAATATAAATAATAAAAAATTTGAAAAGTTCTCATTAAAGGAATTAAATATGCTAAAATCCCAAACGTATTTAACAAATTGTGAAAAATAATCAGTTGTAGGCATGTCCCTATCCGGATTTCATTCTTGCCTAAGGAAATCGTCAGGGGACGACGTTTTTAGAATTTCTGGAAATATTTGTTAAGTTAAATTACAAACTCAATGAGTTAAGTTAAAGGTAAGTTAAAACACATACTCATTTACTAACTTTTGGTTAATAAATAACTTTTTTTTTTTTTGTTTTTTTGAAAACTAGTTCAGTTTGATTTGAGTTATCTTATAAACCAATGGTCATAGTTTTGACTAAAATTCCATATACTCTGTTTAGATCTTGATAGCAATTTCTGAAATACTGCTTCATATTTTTACTTTTTACTGTTTATTTATTCTTTAATATCATACAATTATTTCTTCTAGTTACTTCCGATTGCCCTGCTTGAACAAACCAACAAAAAATAATAATTGTACTTGTTCTTTCATAGTAAAGGGCTAAAAAATATAACAGCATAACTTAAACTTTTATATTTCCTAAAACAAATTCATATAAAATGTAGGCACCTATTCAAATTTCCCATGCCATTTTCAATGTAATACTTAGTAACATAAAGGGGGATATTATTTACTACTTAGCCCCTCTCACCCCTACTGAATGTAAAATTATAATATGTTACATCATGTTTAAAAAAAATATGAACAAATGAAATTTAACAAGGATATTTGGGGAAAAACACCGGACCCCCTTAACTAAAAGGAAGACGAGAGAAGAAAAAAACTTTTGAATACAAAAATATGTATTTTAAAAAAGAAACATAATAACAAAATGTTTTGAATTTATGAAAATTGCTTCCAAAAAAAAAAATAACTGAAAAGAAGAAGTTGTAACAGAAGAACAAATTTAACACTAACTAACCCAACTAATAAAATACTCACATAAGTACACTCTGTTCAAAAAGTATGCATAATATTTGATTAGAAATGTCAGTGAACAAGCAAATGACAGTGGGATGAATTAGTATTTACCCATTATCGTAAATTTTTTCCAGTTTTTCAAACAAAATGTAACTAATTAAGAAATTGACTTATGCAGGCCAAACTATCTTTGTACACGCAAAGAAAAAACATGGTTGGGTGACCATATTCGAAGAGCATCATATATTTTTGGGTTTATGATTGCAACAATCATATTATGAAATACCTTTTTCTATCATAATATGATCCATTAATTACTACATTATGATTCTAAACTGATCCCAATATTATAATATTATAGTCCTGTATATCATACTATGATCCCTATAGTTTTTTCCCAGCATTCTCTTGAAGGTGAGTAAAAAGGCTGTGCACGATTTGTTTTATTCACAATAGTATATTTTTTTATTCAAAGACTAATTTACAAACTTAAATAATAGCGCGTAGAAAAATATTGTTAAAAATACAATTTTACAATGCATCCGAAATGATCATAACATGTTCTCAGTGATCATATTATGTTTCTAATGATCATAATATATTCCTCATGATCATATTATGGTAATGAAAAAAATGTTGTGATCATTTGGGATCATATTATGATCACCAGGAACATATTATAATCAGTACGTAAATATTATGATCATTTCGTCGTGCACTTACATTTTTTTTTTTTAATATTGCACTTTTTTCAATTTTTTTTCGTACAAAACTAAAATCTATCACACTTCTTATTACAGACGCTCTGAATAAAATCAATTACTTTTTTCACTTAATTTATAGCACTAAACAATTTATTGCATAATAAACAATAATTTCATTTAAGTATTGCTTGACAATCTATATCTTCTAGACTTCTTGGGTAGAGAGATTTCTTTCTTCCAAAATCAATGTCACTATTAAAATTAAAACCAATAAGATATTTTTCTATTTTTTAGGTCTTTTTTTTAATACATTACAACTTCTTTTCACAAAATCTTAAACAAGACTGACGCTAACTTATAGATGACGCTCTTAAAAATATATACTGATCATCCCATGGTTGTCGAAACTATAGCAATGATTGTGAACAGGATTTCTCTCAACTCAGATAATAATATGATTGCAATTCGAAGAGAGGAATATGATTGTCCAAATAATATATGATTGTAGACAAGAGAAATATTATGATAATCGACAAAAAGAGAGATTTTAACTATAAAATGGTTATAGGTGACCATATCATTTGTAAAGTATGATTAATACATTAATAATTTGATTGCAACAACCATGTATGGCAGTAGTGACCATAGTTTGGTAGCTGTGATCATATTGCAACCATATCTTTTCTCTACGTGTAATATTAAAAAACTTTTCATTAATACAACTAATATTTTTTTATACATTTCACAAAATGTAATGAAGAAGGTATCCCTATGGGTTATCTGCAATTTTAATGAGATTCCGATATGTATACATATTATTTTATAGCGTCCTAATCTCATGTTTACGGGTGAAAAACTGGGGTCAAAATAATTTTATTAAAATTTCAAAGAAAAACAGACAAATTGGTTATCAAATGAAAGCTTTTTTGGATACGTATCTACCGGTATGAAAAAGCATGTCCGAACATATCCAACCTTTTTTGTTATTCAATCATTATTTTTTTAGAATAACGCATTTCTATTGGAAATTGCTGTTGGGGTGGGCAAAGCACACCCTACTTTTTGCTTACCCCAGATTCTTTTATCTATGATTTTGATGGCAAAAAGTGTCACAATATTTTTTCTTTTAATATCAACTATTCTCGTATTTTTGGTTGGGAAAATGTCTACTGGTGTCCTGAAAAGTTAAGTTGTTGGAATCTTAGGGTCAGTTTCATAATCAGAAGTTAAATCTTGAAATTTTGTTGGAAAAATTCTTACTTAAGAAATATTTAAGAAACAAATCGATCTAAGTTCTGCTTGTAAAACTTGCCTTTTATTTATTAGAATCACAGAAAAGAATGGAAAAGAAAATGGAAAAGAATTTTGAATAGGAAGATATATCAGAATCTTTTTTGTTGAGATAAATATCTTAGATTAAATAGTTTTTTAAAGGAATAATTATTATCTAACAAGGAAGTTACTTCAAACTAAACACTACTATTTTGATGAAATTTCAATATCTTGTAGAAGCAAAAAATCGAAGATGAACATCTCAATGTTTTTGACCACGTTGGTTATTTTAGTGTTTAAAATATGGGTTTGGAATGGGTTTGCCAGAGGTGTGCGAAAAAATGAGGCAGGTTGATATTAAATTTATTTTATCTAACAATTATCTAAATTTCATACTCATCTGAGAGTACAGCATGGAATACATTCCTTGTAAAAGCGTTTTTTTTTTTAGAAAAATAAATACTTTTTTTAAAGTCTTCTATAAAAACATGGAGATGATTATGAAAATTTTATAATTTTTAAGTTTTTTTTGTATGAAAAAATTTTAAGGATAATGTCGAAAATGTTTTTTAAGAAAAAGGCCCAGTTTTTAGTATTTAGATTATCTTTAAACGCAGTTTGTAACTGGAATACCCCTACTAAAATTCGATTTATTTGGTTATATTTCAATAAAGACCAAAATTCTAATCAAGAAAAGTTGTTCCTTTAAATTTTTGTTAATAAACTTGGAAATGGCTTACATAATTCGTTTTCGGTTTAACTAAACCAAGATTAACTGACATCCCAAAAACTTGGCCTAAGAGCCCGAGATTGGGCAAATAAACTGCCAAATGTAAATAGGTCCCTTGCCCACCCCAGAAAAATGGTCTAGGTACGCCTATGATCTCAATAGTATAATGCTTATTATTTAATAGTATAATGCTTATTTATTTTAATCGAGGGGTTGTCTAAGCTTTTTCCGATATACGTTTTCTTTCGGATTTAGGAAGACTTATCCCATAGCACTTTTTCATCTTTATTTCAAATATTTCAAAAAAGTGGCAACTCTGGCTCCACAATATGGGTATCAACATTTCTATTTTCTCGAATACTTTAACACTGTGTACTAATAAATATAAATTTTTTAAATATCGGACATATTTTCATATAAAAAATTTGGTTAGTTTTTGATCCCATTTTCCCCACCCTTAAACGAGAGATTGGACCGCTAAAAAAATACGTGTATCTTATTTCTTTCTCCTCTGTCAGTTTCAAAAAAGAAATGTATTTCTGAATTGATGAAAACATAATTTTTTCGTCGTCTTTTCTTTACATCTTCAGGGCGCTTTCATTTAAAGCTATTTTGTTCATTAATTTTTAAACATAGAATATTTTTTGTACATAGTGTATGTATATCTGCATACATAGACTCAATTTGATTGTATATTTATGTGAATGTGTATATGGTTTTCTGTACACACATTCATTGGCAAATTTTTAACTATTAACATATTCAAACAAACATAAGAATATTTAATTTCAACAACTTTATACACACAGAAGAAGAGTAGAGTTGACTTGATGTTTATTTGTAGAAAACTATGAATGTGTATAAAATGGTACATAGATCCTTCGCTTAACGGTACCACTTTTGGGAGGAAAACAGAATAATTACGGCTGAATAGAAAATTTAGTACAAATAAGTTTAATATAACAAATAGTTAAATTTAACTAAAAAAAATAGTTATTTTATTTATTTTTTATTTTATTAATATCAATACAAAGAAAGCCGTCATGGCCAATTACTTATGTATTAACATATATTAGTTAACCTAAATTATTATTAGAAATGACTATAGGCTGTCGGGACCAAACCCTGACCTGGGCAAAGGAATCCAATTAACAAGGAAGGTCGAAACCTAAACCAAGTACTTCTGTACTGCTTCCCGAATTTTGACTTGAGTAGCTAGGTTTTTAGATGGCGTTTTTCTCGAAAACTGTGAAAAGGGCTTTGATTTGGAATATTATCTGTGTCTGGAATACACCCGATTATTGAATGTCCAGTTAAAATTTAGCCAACAGTTAAATTAAACTTTTATATGGGAAACAACAATAAATTGTCAGTTAAAATCCCAGTTAGTAACTAACGGGACATTGTGAAAATAAGGCTAAACAGGTTAAATGAAAACGGAAAACTAAATTAAACTAAAAGAACGAGTTCTTCTTGCAAGTTCTTGTCAAACTCAAGAAGAACTTGCAAAATCATTGGAAGTCACTCAATTGATTCGTTTAAAGCGAGCGAGCATTCACCAAACATGAAGCTGTCATATTCCATCATGACAACGCTCGGCCACATGTTGCATGACCAGTTAAATACTATTTAGAAAATAGTGGTTGGGAAGTTTTGCCTCACTCGCCTTACAGTTCACACACGCAAAGAAAAAACATGGTTGGGATGACCATATTCGAAGAGCGTCATATATTTTTGGTTTTATAATTGCGACAATCATATTATAAAATACCTTTTTCTATCATAATATAATTCCTTAATTACTACATTATGATTCCAAACTGATCCCAATATTATCATATTATAGTCCTGTATATCACACTATGATCCCTAGTGTCCGACCGAACAGTTCGGCCAGAAAATATATTTGGTCGGTATTTGGTATGTTGAAGCATTATGGACAAATTTTGCTTAGGGAAAAATGTTTGTTGGGCCAATGAGAATCCATTTTCAGTGTCAAATTTATGTAAAAGTACGAGGTTAAGCAACAAATTGACTGTTCGGCTGCCGAATGTTCGGCCAAATTGAAAAACGGCCGAACAGTTAGCTTTACGGCTAAACTGCGGTGTTTTCCTTAAATTTGACACTCAAAATCGAATTAAATCGGCTCAACAAACATTTTAGCAGTACGAAAATGTCCCCACAATGCTTTCAAATAACAGAAAATCGAAAAAATATCACTTTTTGTCCGAACTGTTAGGTCGGATACTAATGATCCATATAGTTTTTTCCTAGCAATCTCTTGATACAAACTTAAATAATTTAAATTAATTTTAGTTATCACTTATATATAACTAGAAATAAATTATGGAAACCTCTGATAACAGCGCATAGAAAAATATTGTTAAAAATACAATTGTACAATGCATCCGAAATGATCATAACATGTTCTCAGTGATCGTATTGTATTCCTAGTGATCATAATATTTTCCTCATAATCATATTATGGTAACGAATAAATGTTTTTGACCGTTTGGTATCATATTATGATCATCAGGAACATAATATGATTAGTACGAAAATATTATGATCATTTCGTAGTGCACTTACATTTTTTTTTTAACTTTGCACTTTTTCTCAATTTTGTTTTTGTACAAAACTAAAATCCATCACACTTCTTATTACAGACGCTCTGAAACAATATTTTTGCTACGTGCATACAAAAAAATTTTTAAAAAATACTTTTTTACTTCATTTATAGCACTAAACACTTTATTACATACAAAACAATAATTTTATTTGAGAATTGCTCGACAGTCTATATCTCTCTATACTTCTTGGGTAGAGCGAGTTCTTTCTTAAAAAACAATGTCGCTATTAAAATGTTATTTTTCTATTTTTCAAGTTTTTTTTTTTTTAATACATATATTATTTATTTTAGTGCTTCTAACAACTTCTTTTCAAAAATTCTTAAACAAGACTGACGCTAACTGATAGATGACGCTCTTAGAAAAATATACTAATCATCTCGTGGTTGTCGAAACTATACCAATGAATGTGAATATGATCTCTCTCAACTCAGATAATAATATGATTGTAATTCGAAGAGAGGAATATGATTGTCCAAATAATATATGATTGTAGACGAGAGAATAATATGATAACCGAAAAAAGAGAGATTTTAACTACACTCATACAAATAAGTCCGCAAAAATAGCAGAAAAAGTTACTAAAAATTTGTTAAAAATGATGCTGCAGAAAAAACTGCTAATATTAGCAGAATCAGTTTGCTAAATATTAATAAAATGAAAACAGCAAAAAAACTGTTAAATTTACAGAATTTTAGTAATATATGAGCTAAATTGTTGTTAATTGCAAATAAAAATTTAACTTGCTGAAATCAGCAAAAAAAATTGCTAAATAATAGTGAAATGAAAATAGCAAATAAAAACTGTTAAAAAAAAATTTTTAAATTCGCGTATTTTTTTTTTTATTACAATGCTTTTTCTTCAATTATGTGTACATTTCATTAACATTGTTTTCATCAATGCAAATTGAAAAAAATTTAAATGGCATTGAATAGTGATGAAATTTTTTGGCATTGACATTGAGATAAAGTAATGCCAATTATATTTCAATGCCAATGAAAATTTCCCAAGAATGATTTTTTGTAAAAGTGGTAATATTTATAGACAACAATATGTTAACTAGGCTTTCCAGTACCGATTTCGGTAATACCGAAATTGTCAAAATGCGAGCCATTTTAGAACGATACCGATTTCGGTATTACATACAATTTTTTTTTTTTTTTTTTTTTTTTAATATTTTATGTCTTTTTTAAAAGAAATTTTAACAAATTTGACAATAATTCTGTTTTTGTGTTTGCAATTTTTTACAAATTTTATATTTTAAATATTCAAATATTAATAAATACGAGTATATTGCATTTTTACTCAACCAGAACTTTGTACAACGCAAAAACTAAAATAAAATTGTGAATATAAAAATAATTCGCGACAATTATCTTTATATTTCTTTATTCGCGAATTTATAACTCAGATTTTTTTATCATCTTTGAAAATAATTTTTGAATCAATTCTTCAAAACTCTGGAGGGTTTCCGCGTAACTCGATTCGAAAAAAATTTTCGAATTCGTAAATTTTGTACCTTTCGTAAAAAGAAAAGTTTTTGCAAAAATCTTACTTTTTCAATTTTTATGTGTGTACACTACGATAAAAATAAATTAAAAAGTAGAATTTTTATGCAGAATTATATTTTTAACAATATATGCAAGATTTACAAATTCTAAAATTTTTTTTCCAATCGAGTTACGCGGTTACCCCCTGATCTGATTTATTCTTCGCGAATTATCTCTTAAAACAAATTATTCAATCGAATCAAAATTGAATCAAATCATTGATTACAAAATATTTTAATAGATTTACTGATTCTTAAAATTAGTAAATTTTTATTCGTATTGATTCAAAAAAGAATTATCTTTTCTAAGCTCTGAATGAAACACAAGAGAGAAGATTAGGCCTGATTGGAATCAATAATTTTCGTACACAATTTTGAAACTTTGAGATGTGCTATATCTAAGTTTACGCGCTAAATAAGAATATTTATATGAATACCGAAAATTCGGTACTGGAAAATTTTCAATACCGAAATACCGATTTCTCAATACCGATTCGGTATTGGAAACCCTAATGTTAACCCATGATACAACCATACTAGGTAGATGCATTAGAACAACAAACGAAACAAACAACAACAAAAAATTTAATCGGCTACTTTTGATACATAGCGAAAGCATACGAAAAAATCCCTGAACTGTCATAATAAAACCATGAACTGTCAAAATCTCCCTAATGGATCTACCTAGTATGGTTGTATCATGATGTTAACCATAACAAAATGTATTTCAGAGACCCTTCTTTTGATTTTCACTGTTTGCTGATCGGATATGTACTTCCGAATTTATTTGAGTTTCCATTTTCACCTCTAAAGCTCCACCCACAGGAAAGAAGGTGTGGCCGATTAAAAATATCGTATTCTTTAAATAAGCTTAAAAAGTACAATATTGGGGGAAAAATTAGGGTCATCCACGTAAACTCCACTTGCTCCCCAGAGATACTTTTAATCACAATTTTCATATTAAAATGGTTCGTCCAAAATAGACCTTGATCTTTGAAAATTAGTGTATTACGATAAATAGAAACTTTTCTCGTAAATTTTTATAATTTCGATATTTTGTGAGTAGGACAAATTTTGAATTTCAATTTAGCTTTATTTAAAAACTTTTTGCATTATTTTTGTCGAGTTAAAAATATGCAGTAGTTTTTATGAGTCATTTAACATTCTGTTTATAAGCGCTCCAAATTTGGTGGTTTAGTTTACAAAAAATTTGTAAAATTAGCAAATCTTCTGTTAAAAATTAGTAACTAAAATTCAGCAAAATACTGTAAAGTTAGCAAATTTATTGTTAAAAATTAGTAACTAAATTCAGCAAAAAAAATAGCAAAAAAATTTGTAAGTTAGTAATGTGGAGGTAGCAAAAAAATTAACTAAAAATTAAATTTTAACTAAAAATTAGTTAAAAATTTGTTAAGTTCAAGTACTAACAGTTTTACTAACTTTTCTACAAACTTTTTTCTATGAGTGTATGAAATGATTATAGGCGACCATATCATTTGTAAAGTATAATTAATACATTAATAATTTGATTGCAACAACCATGTATGCCAGTAGTGACCACAGTTTGGTAGCTGTGATCATATTGCAACCATATATTTTCACTGCGTGCACCTTGCCCCGTCATGCCACCATTTGCTTCGATCGATACAGAACGCTCTCACTGGAATACGCTTCACTTTAGAACAGGGTATCCGAAATTGGCTTGATTCTTTCTGGTCCTCAAAAAATTAGCAGTTCTTTTGGCGCGGCATATATATGTTGCCAGAAAGATGGGAAAAGGTCATGGCTAACTGGCTATCGTTAAAATAAATTTGAATTGTACCAATTTTTCACTATAAACGCCCAAAATTTGCCAAAAAAAATCCCTCATTTATAAGTTGTACACCCAATACTAAATATACCCCGCCACTATTTGTCTAAGGGCTCAGATGTTATGACTCATAAAAGGCTATAAATTTTGAAAATTTTCAGAGCGCTAAAATTATAGGGTCATAAATGAAACATAATTGACTCTTTTTTTATGAAGCAATTTGAAAATTTTTTCAATAGTTATAAAGGACTCAAAACTTAATCATGAATATCTCACAAATGGCTCAAAAATTCTGAAATTTCCAATAATGCAATTATTTAAGAGTCTTTTATGAGCCATAAAAGAACCCTCACAAAGAGGTTTCATCGGAATAGATGAAACCTCTTTTATATTGCTAGGATATCAAAATTTCCAAGGGCTATTTTATAAGCCTTTTCCGACTCCAATTGTACACTGGAACACTATATGTGACGTCTCATTCTCATTCGGTCTCATTTGATGCTCAGATGTTGTCCACATCAAAAAAAAAATTGATTTTTTACCCTTAGGTCCCTTTCTCTATGCGCTGTCACATAAAATAAAACTTTAGTTATTCCATTTCAGTAAAATATACGTTGATTAACTCAAATATTTGTTACTATGTTAGTTTAATTTTTTTTTCTTTTAATTGCAACCATAAAATATGATGATGCTAAACCAAATGTTACAACAAAAACTTAGTAATGTCTTCTATGAATTCAAAGTATATTAAAAATAAAATAATAAAATATAACCCCTAAATAATTGATAAAATAAAACTTTAATTGTAAATTTTTTTACAAAAAACCATTAAAATAGAATTTAATTTAACGGTTTCTTTTTTTTTAAGAAATGGCAACTCTAAACTTTGCAATAATTCACAATATAATATTTAAAAAAAAAATAACTGTCAATTGATTGATATTAAAGCAATTGTGAATTATTTTCAAATGTCCCATTTAGGAATAACAACCCTCATTTATATGTTTATGTATGAATGGATGTATTCCGTATTTGCAAAATGTCATGGCATTTTAAAATTTGACCCCACCTCTAACCCGTTGTTAAAATTTAAATCACAATTACTTTAAGGGTTAATAGTACTTCACAAACCAATTTTTTGTTTTTTTTTTCTTCTTCTACCAAATAAAACCTTGACTACATACATACCGTATATTAGCTAATGTTAGTCGTCTATGTTGTTGCACAATTGTTTGTACGATAGAAAAAAATGAAATTGCTGAAATGAATGCCACAAAAAGTGGCTGCAACAACCCTTAACTTGTTGAATTTCTCATATGGAAAAAAATACCGAAAAAATAAATCAGAAGGTATGTTTTGGTTTAGTTTTTTGCACACATTAGCGTTAAAAAACTGGTTACATTTTGGGATTTTTTGTTTTTTTTTTTTTTTTGAACTAACCTTTTATCAAGGTCATGTAATGCTTCGATGGGATAGTCAGTTTTTTATTTGAGTTGTGTTTACTTTTTGGTTGTATTTAAATAAATATTAAATGTTTTTTTAGCAGCATATATTCGAACTTGATCCAAAAGATAGTCAACAAGTTGGACGCTATAATTGTCCCCACCCTGATAGAAAAATACCAACTGTAAACAGTCTGCAGAACATCAATTTTTCTAAAATTAATAGGCTTTGCCAACCTTGAAATGATAACACCGTTCTTCGACTGGCCGTTTTTAATTTTAAATGTTAGAAAGCCACTGGTTCAAATGAGGATATTCACAGTTCATGCTATTTTATGTAGTAAATTAGCATTTATCGTAAATTTGGCAACTTTCTATGGGCTAAACTTCAAAAATCATGCTATTTCACAACGATGGAACTTAAACTGTGAATTCCGTTAATGTGAAAAGAAATGCTATGCCCAGATTCTACAAGACAATAGACATTATCGTCCATTCACATAGACGAGTTTACCAATCTCCTCGTTTTTGGTTCTTTATTCTATTACCATACAATGTCAAAAATGACCTTATGTGGTAATAGAATAAAGAACAAAATTGAGGAGATTTAGTTATCTCCTTCATATGAATGGCCTTTAACTAGGGTTGCCAGATGGCCTGGATTGTCCAGTTATTTTGGGTGTTGTCCAGTTACCAGCTAAAATACAATTTGTCCAGTTAAAAAAATATTTCTTTAATTTTGTTTATTAATTAAAAAATATAATTATTTTATGAATTATATTTTTTTATTAATTAAATTGATATTCAGCAGTACCTATTAGCCCTAGAAAGTGATTCCTGTACTATTATAGAACTGCACAGTATAATGAGTAATCTTTTGAATTGCCTAAAAAATCGGTTAAGAATGAAAAAAAAAATTCCTATCACGAAACAAAAACTTTCAAATTAAAAGAAAATCAGTTTTTTTCTGCGAAAACCTTAGATAATTTGCTGAAAGATAAATTGATCCTTTTTTTCAAAAATGCGGAAAGGAAAAACATTACAAATTTTTTTTTTTAAAGTTAAGCAATATTTAAAATTTCAAAAAATGTGAAAATTTTTCTAATTTTTTGCTTTGTTACGAGGTTATGAATATCTCGAAAACTATAATAGCTACAAAAAAGGTTCTTAGCTCGTTTTAAAGAGGATATTTAGCTGTATTAAAAAAAAATATTTAAAAAAATATTGAAAAATAAAAAAAATTAAAAATTTTACAATTTTAAAAATCGAAAAACTTAAAAACCTATTTTTTTGCTCAATTTTTTTTTTTTTAATAAAACCTCTAACTGATCTTAAAACATCCACAAATTTTCAAGATAGCGTTTAAAAAAAAACAAAAGATATGAATTTTTTAATTTTTTTATTCTCTTTTTTAAGTTGAATCTTAATACAATAAAATTAAACAAATATCCAATTTTGAAATTTTGAGCAATAGAAAACAAATAGAAGGCTTTAGAAGCAGAGAACAATTTTTAAAAGATAAATAAGTTAAGAAACCTCCCGATTTTTTAAAAGTATTATATTTTAACAATAAATTTTGTAAAATTTAACGAATGGGTTCTTAAAAATTAGTTTTAAATAATTTTGAAAATAAACACTCAAAATTAGTTAAATTGCTGAGGAGTTTTAGTATTTTGTTAAATGAAGATAACTAAAATCTTTGCTTAAATCATTGTTTCAATTACAAATTTGTTAAAAATTAGTCAAATCGATTTGAAACCGGTTTGAAAGATTTTTCTACTGAAAACAGCAAAGCGATGGCAAAGCACTTTAACAGGTGGTACAAGTACTGGCAAAAATTGCTTTCCCATTCCCAAAATGATAACATCATTAGACAAAAGGACCGGCTGTTCAAAAAGCGCCGGAAAAGCACTGGAGAAACAAAATTGTTAAACGTTGGCAAAACCAAAAAATAGGTGGTCTGGAAATATATTTGCCAAAATAAAATTTAAAAAAAATTCAAATGTATTTTTTGGTCCTGCCGTGATTTCAACCCAAGCCACCAGATTGGCAGACGATTGCTCTACCCACTGAACTAACGAGACATAAAAAAAAATTTTTTTTAAATAAAAAAATCAAACCGTCAGCATTTTTATAAAATCATTGCTCTACCAGTGTATTGGTTTTTGTACCACTGGTAGCATTGCCTAGGTAGCACTGGATAACCACTGGTTACAAAACTTGGCATATCACTTTTTGACCATTCTTTGCCAGTAGTTTTTTTTATAAACAACCGAAATTTTTGTAAAACAAATACTGGAAAAACGCTTTTTGCAAACACTGGCAAAGCGTCCCAAAGTAGGTTACCCAGTGGTATGCCAGTACTTAATTTTTTGTACCACTGGCGATTTCTGATTGGGTCTCTTTAAAAATCAATAGGAAAGACAACATTTAAACAATTACAAGTATAAAAAATAAAAAGATCCCTATAAACAATTTCACTGGAATTCAAGTTGAAAACAAGTCCAATTCCAGCCCTGTTTTCCAGTTTCAAAGCTTGAATAAAACTTTAAATACATTTTATTTCAATAGCATACTGCAGCAAAAGGGAAACAAAAATTTAAGTTTGATCTATTTTTTTAAATGCTAGAATTTGAAATATACTTTACTTTAAGCTAAATTTAAAACACTTGAATTTTTAAAACCTACACTGAGAGAATTATCTGCATGATATTAATGAATTTTAGCATAAAACCAATGAGGTTGCACTGGAACTCGTCCATTGAAACTTCTCATTGAATTAATGTAATTTTTCATAAAATTTTGTGAAAGATTTCATTTTATTTATTATAAGTTTCATATTCTCAATGAAAAAGTTTCATTAAAACTAGATTCATAAAATATGTGAAGCTTTTTCATAAAGATTAAGAAATTTTTCATTTGTTATGAAAACTTCATCAGTTTATTTAAAAATTTCATTAAAATTCGTCCGGCAAAATTCTCTCTGTGTATGTGCTTATTGGGATGATTCATTTAAAAATTCTTTTGGTGACAAATTATTATATATACGAGGGTGGATCAATAAATCCTTATTCCAATGCTTTTCCATTTTTTTATTCCTTCCAAAAATAGGATTTCCCAAGCTCCTCAAAATAGGCATTTGTTTGAGAAACAATTGCTTCGTTGGAGTTAAATTTCTTTCTACCGAGCTATTTCTTTAGGTTTGGAAATAGAAAATAGTCACTGTGGATTAAATCACTATATTCAGGCAGAGCTTTGAAAAATTAATTCCTTAATTCAATTTTTCAATTCTGAATTAAAAATTCGATGAATTAATTCACTAAGCACCACATATTGAATGGAATTAATTCATATTTGTTTTCGTTCGATTTATTTTGTTACGTATTAATTCAATTGCTATAGTTCATTTTATTAAATCAAATGAATTAAAATGTCTTTAAAAAATTATAAAAAATTTATAATTGTAGATTTGAAAACAGAGTTTAAGAATTCTGAACTTTTTGATACTAATTTAAAGTGATTTATCAAAAGACAATAGGAAAAATACTTTCTATCTGAGTTTCTTGGAACTTGTAGAATAAATAAATTTTCTTGTAGTAGATTATTTCAATAAATTTTAAAATTTCGACCCGAATTTCTTGATTAAGTGGCCTGCCACACATCAGTTGCCTGGGGAAATTGTTATAACTCGGCTGATTTTCAACCGATTTAAGTTTTTATTGCTTTATTAGAAGGAGAATTCACTACATATCACGATACTTTAATGTTTTTAATTCCAATTAGTTTTAAAATATCAATGTTTTCGAGAAAATGCGCAAAAACTCATAATTTGCCCTTGTAAGACGTGTTCCAAACTTCAGGCCCGATGCGGTACGCCTTCCCGATATCCGATTATCCTAATTTTTTGAGGGACATAGTTTTACACCCAAATAAATATTTCGAGGGGGTAGCATGATCAAAAACTGAAAAAAAAATTTTTGGACTGCCCTAATGAGCATTCTGTTATTAACAGATGGTACTTGACAGGAGCAGTGTTGAATTTCATGTTACTACACTTATAAGAAAGTACAGTGCAGACTATTAAACGCGTTCTGATTAAATTGAATTAATGTTTCTATTATTTTGTCTTAAAATTTAGGATTGAACTAGCTTCCAGGCAAAATAAGCTACCCATGTTAAAAAAAATTATATGACTTTTGATATTATATATAATTATATCAGAAAAATTAGAACATCTAATTGTATCAAATTAGATCGTATTATGATCATATTAGCTCTTATTTGACACAATTAGATTTAATTTGACGCGGCATAAGATGTGGTTTGATAGAATTTTATTCGCATTTTGTCCCCATACAATTATACATAATTATATGAGGCATATGTAACTATATATAGGTCTATATATAATTGGATGTTGTAATATGTTGCACTATATGTGACCTTCTCCGAGAAAAAGGACCTAGTGTGTGAAAATAAAGTTTTGAGAAGAACGCATTTAAAGTTAAATTAAAAACGAGTAAAAAGGTTAAAGTCGGGCATGCCGACTATACAATACCCTACATCAGTCTGGTTAAAAGCCAACTAATGTTTGGATCCGAAATTCGAATGGGTTAAAATGGGACTTGTGTAAAAATTTGCTATAATCTGAGTCAGCGAACCAAATTTCATTAAAATATCTTAATATTTGCGACCTGCAGTTTGTAACCAAGCCAATATATGGGCACTAGGTCTAAACATGGACCGGTGTTAACCAAAATCAATAGGCTTCGTCCTTGAGCTGATATAGGTCGGTATACCAAATTTCATCAAAATATCTTAATATTTGCGTCCTGCAAACATGGACCGGTGTTAACCAAAATCAATAGGCTTCGTCCTTGGTCCAACATAGGTCTGTGTACCAAATTTCATCAATATTTGCGACCTGCAGCGTATAAACAATATAATTTTGGGGGGACTCTTATATGGGCACTAGGTCTAAACATGGACCGATGTTCACCAAAATCAACAGGCTTCGTCCTTGGGCCGACATAAGTCGGTGTACCAAGTTTCATCAAAATATCTTAATATATGCGACCTGTAGAGTGCGCACAAGAATGCATGGACAGACGGACGGACAGACGGACATCGTTAAATCGAAATAAAAAAAATTCTGAGCCGATCGGTATACTATAAGGTGGGTCTACTACCAATATTTTTTGGTGTTACAAACATCAGCACAAACTTATAATACCCTGACCACGTAGTGGTGTAGGGTATAATAAAATTTTAATGTTTTTCTCATTTTTATCGAAACCCGTTTTTTGACACACTAGGTCCCTTTTCTCGGAGAAGATCACATATATTGTGCAATATAAACAAGATATAGTTATATATTTAGGATATAAAAAATAAAATTATAATATAATTAAAATTTTTATAATTATATCTTGGTATATATGTTCCAATATATAATTATACAAAATTTTGTATGGTAATATATGACTATATCAAATCTTTTTTACTTGGGTAGATAAAATTCATAAATACTTTATAAAGTTATAGCAGGCTTAAAAAACAAATTTTCTATAAAAAATTTGTTTCGTGATTTTACACATAAGAATATATTAATAATAGCAAATATAAACTAAATAATAATTTTAAAGATTAGCGAAATTTTTCATTTTTTAAGTAACTAACAAAATTAACTATTTACTGAAAAATGCTGTTTTGGTAGTTGTTTAAAATATAAAAAATAACTGCTTTAAACAACTGTTACGAAATTACAGTACTTTTCGTTAGTTATAGTCCTAAGAAACTATCATAACAGTTGTTTAGTATTTTTTTTATTGAGAAAAACTGTAATCACAGTTAAAAATAACATTTTAGTATTACTACACAAACAACGATCATATAGTAACTGTCAAACTTTTTTGAGTGCAGCCCAAAAAATAATGATACCTCATTACCTTTTCTGCACTGGGATTGTAGTTTAGTCAAGAATTGAGTAATTTTACGAAAACTTTTCGTATTTTTTGTCGCATTGTTTTTTTTTTTTGAAGAAGAAGAAGAAGAAGAAGAAACCAACGAAATTTTAAGTTTTTAAATAACTTGAATATAAAATGATTTCTAAAATTGCGAATAAAAAATTTCCTTTTTATGTGTAGAAAAATAAAATATCTTTATTAAGAAGGCACAAAAAATTTTGTAAAAAAAAGTCTTTATTCAGTACTTTATAAAGTACTTTATTTAAAAATTGTAAAAGAATTCAATACAGGGGCCGAATTACGGCATTCGTGAACGATCGAAATTGTTCGAAATCCGTTTTTTTCAATGTGTAAATACGTAAAATCTAACAATGATAATACCATATTTTAATTCTATATCCAATCTAGGGCCGGATTGTAGAATCCTTGGCTCAAAAAACTTCATCCAAATGCTTAATTTTTCGAAATAAAAAATTAATTTCGAACGAAAAATTTCGTTCGTTATTTACCAAGAAAAAATCTTCAATTTCGTATTTTTACATAGGATTTTCATGTTGCGAAAAAACGAAATATTTCGTACAATATACGAAATTTTTCATGTATATTACGGATTATATATACTGCGCATTCTAGTTCGTTTTGGTTAGCCCATTTTCTAGATCAATTTATTGTAAAGAACTAGTACGCTCTTCTACTTAGTTCAATCGCTCTATGAAAATTTCGTTCAGTCGTTCATATCAGAATTTTTTCCAATCATTCGCTTTGCCCTTTTGTTAGCGAACTGTTAACATTGGCCGTAGTTTTTATTGCATTTAGTTAACATGTATAAAACATTAACCCTAAAATACCGATAATGATCGAAAACCCTTTCAAATGAAACAATTAATTGAAAGGAAATAAAATTGTCGCCGATGAAAGGTAACAAAATGATTGATTGAACGAAAAGAGCGATTAGTAGTGAACTATTTCTTTCATTGAATTAACTGAACAGTTCAATTGAACTAGTTCGTTCACGAACGACACAAATCTAGAGGGTAAAGCACCGTAAGTTGTTCCAGTTTCACGTGAAAAAACTGTTATACTCCATATAAAAAAAATGATTTTTCACGACAATCAGTTTCATGTGAAAATTGTGTAGAGTTTGTTTTCACTCAAATTTAATGTACAAGACTATTATTTTTCTTTGAAAAAAGTGCCATTTTGTGTTTATTTTGATTGTGTCTTTGTTATAAGATTAAAAAATTGTTCATTTACTTAAATTAAATTGCAATTTGAGGCATTTAAAATTCGAGTGAAATTTTTCCACGTGAAAAACAACTTACGGTGCTTAACCTCAAAAATTATATGGGTGAAATCAAAAAATGTGATAAATTTTTGGGCCAAATTTGTGAGAAGAAAAAAGTGTTAATATTTCGGTTTTTTCTTAATGGAATCAATAAGTTTAGTCATTATAAACCTAATTGCAAAAAATTTCTTCTACAAGTTGTCGCAATAACTTTTTTTGCACAATTTTAATTTTTTTTGTTGTAACGGAGTTTACATTTCTGAAAGCAAAAGATATAACAAAAAAAATTGCGTACGAATTTTCTTCAATTTATTAGTTTTTTGTATTTGGATTTTCAACTTGCTTTCCAATGATATATAATTTGTGTTTATCAAATTGGCGGTTTCGCGAATAAAAATACAATTCATTCCGCGAAAAAAATTTTTATTTTTTTTTTATTTTGTATTTTTTGTCCTTTTAAATGCTTTTCAAAAATATAAAATTTTTTAAAATCCAAACAGCGGTTGCGCAGTTACAAAATAATATATTAAAAACATAACATTTCGCGATCAAAAAATTCTTAAATTGTGTGAAACAAATTTAATTTGTCAAACTAATGTCAGTAATGACTCGAAATATCGATTCAAAACCAATGAAATGCAAAATCAATCGTTTTTCGCTCCAGCAGCTTAGGGTAAAAAACTGATAACTTTTTTTGATTTGACGCAAAATTATTAGTTGAATCGTCTTTTGGCGCATAAATATTAGTTGATTCACCTCTGTTTATGGTTATTTTAAAATATTTAAAACATTTATCTACATTTATTTGAATGAAACCTGATGCAAACAATTGTGGTTACGGAGTTTACATTTGGTTACTTTTTTCGTTTTCTTTCAGAAACGCTTTGTCAGAATTTTTTTTCCGAAACAAAATCGCATGATTCCTATAATGTGAATCCAAATATGACATAGTTTTTCTTTTTCGTTAAATAGTTTGGTGTAAAAATTAGGAACGGAGTTTACAACATTTTTTCAAATCTTATTAAAGACATATTTTTCATCTCGAGAATGTTACATGCTGCAGAAAAGTTTCAAGTCTGTTATACTGGATGATTACTTACAGTCCAACAATCATTTGAGTATAAATAACATTATACTTTTCGCAATATAAATAATAGATAACTCCAAGATTCTGGTATATGCATTTTTATCAAAAATTATGACGAAAAATCGTTACAGAGTTGAAGTCGTGATAGCTAAGATATACGAAAAAGTTTGTAAAATGTATTAATTTTTGTTAAAAACGGCACTTTTTCTCTTCATAAAAATTCTTACAGTTAGTGTTTAGCTTTATTGGTTATTAAAATATAAGCTATTAAAATTAAAAAACCTTATGAGTTACTTGTTACGGAGTTTACATTTGGCCTATAAAATTGGTCACAAATTACATGTATTAACCAAAAATTGGTCAGATTGTTATAAATTTTGTAAAACAGGTGACAATGCGCTGATATATAGATATATATCGAAATATGTAACTCAAATGTAATCCATGCATAAGAAATTCGGTGGTTACACGGTTTTTATCACATTTTTTGATATCACCCACATAAGATTATGTTATTTTGTGCTTGATGTGACTAACAATTGTATTCACCTCTAAAATTGTTTTTCACCACAAAATTTTGTTCACCTTAACTTTATTGTACAATAGACCTAAGCGGGATAAAAAAAGTATCAACACAATTAAATGAAAAATTATTTTATTTTTAGTTTCAAAATCTAATTATTTAGTTTACAAGCCATAAAATTGCAGATTTCATTAAAAACACTTTTCTAAAATATGTATCTACAGCTTACATTAAACAAAAATATCAAATTAAAGGTCATTGTCCACATTTATCATTTAAATTTATAAAAAAACATGTATAAATTCCAAATACTACAAGAGACAAATAGCATCCTGTTCAAACATGTTTTTATCCAGCTAAGTTTTATCTTGAAAAACGATCAAAGTAAAAATATCTACCAACAAATTTTTTATAAATTATGTGAAAAAATGCACCCAAAACTAAACAAAATAAAGCAACACTTTTTATATAAAAAAAAAAACAATTGAACAAAACTTAAATCCCTTAAAAACGAACAAAAACTAAATTTTATTGTAGTCTACAAAAGCAGACGGTTTCGAATTATAGTTATTGTTTAGATCAATGGTCAAGGATATTAAAAAAAAAACGGAAGGAAGCTTTATTTTCCGTTACCCTTAGACAAAAAGAAAACAAAGTAAATTTTGTACAAAAACCAAACTAGTTTCAATTAACAATGATGCTGAAATCGAATTGAAATGGTCCAGCAGCAGCAGCAGCTTGTGTAACTGGACCAGGTGTACGTCCATACAAATAATGTTGAATGATCATATTTTCAAAAAAACCACCACCAAAACTACAAACAATATGACAAAAAGCACCCAAAATGTGAGGAGTTTTTTTTTTGTGTTCAAACAATTGAAAAATTGCAACAAGCTTTAGAAATGATCTTGTGTGTTTCTAAGGAAGTGGAAAAAAACTTGAAAATCTAGTATTCTACATATAAATTTATAAAAATTTGATATCAGTTAATATTAATGTCCTTTTTTGTCCTTGTATTGAATTAAAAATTTTCAAATACCATAACATTTTCATATAATTTGTTAAGCTATTGTTATAATTTAGTATAAAATGTAAAGCTAATGCGCAGGCCCATTTAGTTTCATTTCAGTTTTCGAACGCAGCATATCATCAACCATCGGTATTTACCGTCATCATCATCATCATCGTCGTCAAAAAAAAAACGCGTCAAATGGATCCTTAACAATGATCCTCCAAAGGATCTTCGTTATTTATCGCGTAGTGATGTTTCGGAATTTTCATTTTTAATATACACGAAAACATAAAATAAAATATTTAACAAAATTTTTTGAAAAATCTTAACCCCCCAAAAAAGTGTACAATCATCATTAACAAAAGTCAGATTAATTTTAATTATATTAATTTTAAAACACCCTCAAACCTACATATATTTTTTAAATATAAATGACACTTTAAAATAATAGAAAACAATTTTTTTTAAACATTTTGAATCACATTAGTTACTATAGAATTCCATAGAATTCATATTTGACAAAAAAAAAAACAAAAATAATTTTTTCAGAAAAACTATTCATTATGGAAAAGTGTTTTAAAAACATAAACAGTTATAATAAAGTGCAGAAACTAATATTTTTCTCTTTTTATATTTAAACAGGTAAGTTAAATTCATAAATCAATAAAAATTCAATACAAACAAGTGCGCTCAAATTACAAAGTTCGTAGAAAAAGTAGTAAAAAATTTTATTAATTTTCTACCTTGCAGTTTTTGTACTAATCTTTAGCAAAAATTTTTGCTATTCTTGCTTAATAAGTTACTAAATTTTTCACTAATTTTCATTGCAGAAATATTTCATGGCGGAATATTTTACCAATTTCTGAAATATATTAAGTTTAAATAATAGCGGCTAAAATTTGTAGACCCCCATAGACATTAGAAATATATTTCTTTGGAAATCGGTTGAGATCTTGTACACTCCTAGAAATAAATCTGTAAAAATAGCAGAAAAAGTTACTAAAAATTAGCTAAAAATGATACTGCAGAAAAAACTGCTAAAATTAGCAGATTTTTTTACTAAATAGTAGTAAAATGAGAACAGCAAAATTAAAACTGTTAAATTTACAGAATTTAAGTAATACTTAAGCTAACTTTTAGTTAATTGAAAATAGCAAATTGTAATGTTAAATTTGCAGAAAATTTTGCTAAATATTTATAGACTAAAACGAGTAAAAAAGTTAAAGTCGGGCATGCCGACTATACAATACCCTACACCAGTCTGGGTAAAAGCCAACTAATGTTTGGATCCGAAATTCGAATGGGTTAAAATGGGGCTTGTGTCAAAATTTTCTATAATGTGAGTCAGCGCACCAAATTTCTTTAAAATATTTTAATATTTGCGATCTGCAGTTTGTAACCAAGCCAATTTTTGGGGGACCCTTATATGGGCACTAGGTCTAAACATGGACCGATGTTCACCAAAATCAATGGGCTTCGTCCTTGGGCCGACATAAGTAGGTGTAGCAAACTTCATCAAAATATCTTAATATTTGCGACCTGCAGCGTATAAACCATATAATTTTGGTAGGCCCCTTATATGGGCACTAGGTCTAAACATGGACCGATTTTCACCAAAATCAATAGGCTTCGTCGTTGGGCCGACATAAGTCGGTGTACCATATTTTATCAAAATATCTTAATATTTGCGACCTGCAGCGTATAAACAATATAATTTTGGTAGGACCCTTATATGGGCACTAGGTCTAAACATGGACCGATGTTTACCAAAATCAATAGGCGTCGTCCTTGGGCCGACATAAGTCGGTGTACCAAGTTTCATCAAAATATCTTAATATTTGCGACCTGTAGAGTGCGCACAAGAATGCATGGACAGACAGACAGACGGACGGATGGACGGACAGACGGACATCGTTAAAACGAAATAAAAAAAAATTCTAAGCCGATCGGTATACTATAAGGTGGGTCTAGGACCAATATTTTTTGGTGTTACAAACATCAGCACAAACTTATAATACCCTGACCACATAGTGGTGTAGGGTATAATGACCACATAGTGGTGTAGGGTATAACAATACACTAAAGAAAAAAATCTCTAAACATTTCAGTTAGAATTACTAAAAATTTGTTAAAAATGACATTGCAGAAAAAACTGCTGAAATTATTAGATTATTTTTGATAAATATTAGTCAAATAGGAACCGCAAAATAAAACTGTCAAATAACAACCTGCTAAAATCAGCACAAAATTTTCCTAAATAATTAGTACACTCATAGAAATAAATCTGTGAAAATAGCAGAAAAGCTAAATATTAGTTAAAAATTATGCTGCAGAAAAAACTACTAAAATTAGCAGATTTTTTTCCTAAATACTAGTAAAATAAGAACAGCAAAATTAAAACTGTTAAATTTACAAAATTTTAGTTATATTTAAGTTAACTTTTACAAAATTGAAAATAACAAATTGTACTGTAAAATCTGCAGAAAATTTTGCTAAATATTAGTAGACTAAATATAGCAAAAAAAAACTGTTATATCTACTAAATGTTTGATATTTTTAGACTAAATTTACTTGAATGCAAATAGCAGTCTATGCTGCTAAAATCAGGAGAAATATTTGATAAAAAAAATAGTAAACTACTGTTTTCCAAAGGCTCAATTTTTGTTTGTACTAAAAAAAAAATCGAAAAAAACTTTAAAAATGTATTTTTTTCTGATTTTTTAGGCTACTAATAATTTAGCAAAATTTTTTGCTGATTTTAGCAGGTCAATTTGCTGTTTTCCATTAACAAAAATTTAACTCAAATATAACTAAAATTCTGTATATTTAACAGTTTTATTTTTGCTGATCTAATATATAGCAAAAATAATTTGCTTATTTTAGCAGTTTTTTCTGCAGCATCATTTTTAGCTAATTTTTGGTAGCTTTAACTAAATTTTTTACATACATTTTTCTATTAGAGTAGATTAAAAACGATTTTTCGATTTATTTTTAATTCGAATAAAAATCTAGTAAACTGCTGATTTCAGAAGGCATTTAAATTTAACTTAAATATATCAAAAATATTGAAGACATAGCAACTATTTTTTATATTTTTAGTCTACTAATATTTAGAAAAATTTTCTGCAGATTTTGCAGTATAAATTTAATTTTCAATTAACTAAAAGTTAACTCAAATATAACTAAATTTCTGTTCCGCCCCTACTGGAAATTTTAACAAACTGTCACCGAACTGGCCCCTTTATATGAAACAGACTGGTCACTTTTACATGGCGTTGTCATAGGAGGTGGAAATTGACCCCTTGTGACTTGTCACAAGACAAATCCTAGGACAGGTTACTTAACTCTCATAAAAAACAAAGTTCAGGGACCTGTCCTGGGATTTGTCTTGTGACATGTCACAAGGGTTCAATTTCCCTCTCCTATGACAACGCCATGTAAAAGTGACCAGTCTATTCCATATAAAGGGGCCAGTTCGGTGACAGTTTATTAAAATTTCCCGTAGGGGCTTTATTCTTGCTGTTCTTATTTTACTAGAATTTAGTAAAATAATCTGCTAATTTCAGCAGTATTTTCTGCAATGTCTTTTTTAGCTAATTTTAAGTAGAATTTTCTGCTATTTTTAAAATAAACCTATTTCTATGAATGTAATGAAGGAATTCACAGTTGAACCGCTAAAGTGCAATCGGCGTAATTAGTAGGATTTTTAAAGTTTCAAATTTTTTGTTTTTGCTGTAAAAAAATCGCAATTTCATTTTTTCCAAAAATTATCTACAAAAGTTGGGGCTTTAATGTATTTTACAGCATTTTTTAATGTATTTTAATTTTTACAAAATAATTGGAAAAATGACAAAAATATCATTTAATGGTAAAAGCCAAAAAACACACCTTGGAAATATCTCACACCATGGAGAATAAATATAAACTATCCCTTCGAGTTAAAACTATATAGATTTCAATAGATTTATACAGAAATTCAATAAAAATTTGAGATGTCAAACAGTTTTCCCATTCGAAATGAAATTCCAATTTAATTTTGATTTCGGCGAAATCTCATCAAAATCCAAATTAAAAACCAATTTTTCTACCATATTTGGAGAAAAATAGGGAAGTTTGTAGAAAAAGTGGCAACATTTACAGCTTTTTATGTCATAAAAAATGAAGAAATAATACATTTTACTAATTTAAAAAAATTAAGGGATAACAATAAAATCTTTTATTTTTAATTGAAAGAAATATTAAAAGTTGGAAACAGCTATTGTTTTCTATCCGACGAAGAAAAACTATGAAAAATCATTTGATGGCACCGGCAGGACCATTGACAAAACATTCATTATACCCTACACCACTATGTGGTCAGGGTATTATAAGTTTGTGCTGATGTTTGTAACACCAAAAAATATTGGTCGTAGACCCACCTTATAGTATACCGATCGGCTCAGAATTTTTTTTTATTTCGATTTAACGATGTCCGTCCGTCCGTCTGTCTGTCTGTCCATGCAATCTTGTGCGCACTCTACAGGTCGCAAATATTAAGATATTTGGTACGCAGACCTATGTTGGCCCAAGGACGAACAAGTTTGATTTTGGTGAACATCGGTCCATGTTTAGACCTAGTGCCCATATAAGGGTCCTACCAAAATTAAACTGTTTATACGCTGTAGGTCGTAAATATTAAGATATTTTGACGAAATTTGGTACACAGACCTATATTGGCCCAATAACGCAGCCTATTGATTTTGGTGAATAGCGGTCCATGTTTAGACCTAGTGCCCATATAAGGGTCCTACCAAAATTATACTGTTTATACGCTGCAGGTCGCAAATATTAAGATATTTTGATGAAATTTGGCACACAGACCTATGTTGGCCCAATAACGCAGCCTATTGATTTTGGTGAACATCGGTCCATATTTAGACCTAGTGCCCATATAAGGGTCCTACCAAAATTATACTCTTTATACGCTGCAGGTCGCAAATATTAAGATATTTTGATGAAATTTGGTACATAGACCTATGTTGGCCCAAGGACGAAGCCTATTGATTTTGGTGAACATCGGTTCATGTTTAGAACTAGTGCCCATATAAGGGTCCCCCCAAAATTGGCTTGGTTACAAACTGCAGGTCGCAAATATTAAGATATTTTAATGAAATTTGGTGCGCTGACTCACATTATAGAAAATTTTGACACAAGCCTCATTTTAACCAATTCGAATTTCGGATCCAAGCATTAGTTGGCTTTTAACCAGACTGGTGTAGGGTATTGTATAGTCGGCATGTCCGACTTTAACCTTTTTACTCGTTAATATAATAAGTAGATTAAAAAATCACAAAACAAATTAAATTTTTTTCAGTTGTTTTTAACTGCAATTGTAGTTAAAATAACTGCAAGATCGGTTAATTTAAATGCAATTGCAGTCTATACTTTTTTAACTGCAAATTCAGTGAATTTTACCAATATAATTCTGTTAGTGCATAACATTGACAATTAAAATTAGATTTTTTTTTAATTGCATTTTTCTTTTTAATGGAAAGTTGTGACTTTCAGTACTAAAAATCGTCATATGGCAGTCACAACTCCTCACAAGTAGGCAGAGGCCCCTAAATGTGCTAAAATCCCAAAACTTACATATATAACAAATTGTTAAGAAGTAATTTGTTGTAGGCATGTCCCTGACTCGGTTTCAATCTTGCTTAAGGAAATTTTCAGGGGACGACGTTTTTAGAATTTCTACAATAGAAATATTTCTTAGACTTCATTACAAATTCAATGAGAATTTTTGTTCTTATCTAGGAGTGGTATTCAACATTTTAAATATCAAAACACAATTTGCTTTGTCATCTTCCAAAATACAGACAGATGTTTTGCCAGATCTAGCATTCTTACATTTCGTAACTTTGACAGATTTTTTTTCTTGCTCTTTTTACCTTACTTATGTCTATGAAGCAGATTCTGCTGATTTTAGCAATTTTTTTTCCGCAAGGGAAACTTTTTTGAGTAACTTTAGCAAAAAAAATTGACAGACTTTTTTATTAGAGTAGGGAAAGTCAAAAAATTTTTTTACAATCTACTGAAAATAAAAAATTTAAACTGAATAAGAATTTAAAATCAACGAAATTTTTTTTTAATTAACTATTAAAAAAAATAACAGTTTACTGTAAAAATTTTGTTAGTTATTTTTTATGATATTTAATATAACTGTTTTTAAAAAACGGTTTCGAAATTACAGTACTTTTCGTTAATCGTTTTCCTAACGCTTTCACGACCAAACTTGAACCGCTGCAGATTTTCTAAAGAAACTTTTTAAGGACATAGATCTATGGCTGAGAATTATTTTTATGCCATTTTTGGCGCTTAACTATGCCCCGTTTCAGAGAAAAATGGAACTAAAGCTAAAATATTAATGGGCTATCGCTCCTGAATGGGTTAATATTTTTACAAAATTTGAATTTTTCTCTAAACTATGGCCAATTCAAAAATAATAAATAATTTTCTGTGTATTTCAAATTGAATTTTTAAAATTAAAAAAACTAAAAAAAAACCAAAACCCAAAAAAGTCTTTAAAAAACAAATATTTTAATTTTTGAATTCGAGCTGACCTTGTACTGCTCTGAGACTATCTGGCTGCAAGTTATGGATATCCTTACAAAGCTACATTTCTCTAGTGTCAACCACAATACTTTAATTAAAATCGTCTCCCAAAATTTCCTAAAATAGTAAATAGTAAAAAGTAAAAATGGGGCATATATCAACCATTTGTCGTCAAAGGGATAAATAACTGTTGTAACAGTTCTTCTCTATTTTATCATAGAAAAACAACTGAAATTACAGTTAAAAACAAAAACTACTGATTACTACACAAGCAACTGTAATGTAGTAATTGTCAAAAATTTTTTAGTGCATAATTATATTCCAATCCAGTGAAGAAAACTTATATTTTAAAATTTATTTTTCATTTATTAAACCATATTTTTAATTAAAAATTATACAACTTTTAATTTTCAATTTGAAAATAAAAATCTATTAAGTTTTTAGTTAAAATTTTAAAAAATTCCTTCTTTAGTTATAGCAAATATGTATATATTTCCTTTTCCATTTATCAGCAAGTTTTGTATTTTATAAAACAAATTTTTATAGAAAATAAAATAATTACTAATTTATTTCATGAATAGTGGTCCTTCATATTAAATTTAGTGCTGTAATATTAATTAAATTTTACTGTAAATAAAAATATTTTTTAAAGTTATTAAACTTTTATATTTTGTTTCTTTCAGGATACCTCTATAACTCAGGCAAAACTACAGGATACCTTAAAACCCCTACAAAACTCTACAATGGGATGAAACTCAAAGAAACCATACAATTACTATAACAACAAATTTTAAATTGAAAAAAAAATAAATTTTAACAACAAAACCATAAATTCTGGAAGCAAAAATGTGATAAAAAAAATCTATAATTTTATAATTACAAACACAAAATCAAGATAAATTTAGTCAAAACCCCCCATCAAAAGAAGTATGTCAAATACAACAATTTTGAAATGAAAAAAAAACCAAAAACTGTTTAAGAAAAACGCCATTTTGAAAGAAATAATTTTTTTAGAAACAAACACAAGGATAATAAACAACTCAAGGAAGAAAACAATAAGAAGAAACTCAATTATAAAACTCAACCAAAATAAGAAACTTTAAGAGAAACATTAGAAAAATTATAAAATCTTTTAGAGAAACTAATAAAATTAACTCAAATTATAACGCTTAGATATCTTAGATATTTAAAGGAGTTTAGTTATGAGAAAGAACTAAAAACGTTAACAGGAGCATTAAAAAAGCTGGAGAAAATATCTGAAATTCACCAGGAGAAAGTTAAGGCGAAAATTTCCTAACCATAAACAGGAGAACTAAAATACTAAATTTCTAAGAGATACTTTATCTAAAACAAAAACACCCCCTTTTAGCTTATAAAAAGATAAAATTATGCTCCTTTCTAAGAAGCTTTAACTCAACTCAACAAAAAAAAAGAACTCAACTCATTAGAAGCAGCTAACAGCATCTCTTTGAAAGCCAACTCTCGTTGTTGTCAACCACCCCAAAACCATCAACACCAGCTACATTTGCCTACTTCATCATTTGGATATTTGATAAATTCAACAGCCACCCCTTTAAACGAAAGCGAATTTTTAAGGAATTCAATGATTTTTTTATTGGATTTTTTTACTGAGCAAATGATTTTTTATTTTCCAAAAATATGATGCTCTTTGCTTTTGAGGATTTAAGGAATGGATGGATGAATGAATGAAATTTGTTTTTATATAAACTGGTAATTTTTTGTTTTGTAATATATATTAATCATTTGTATAGAAGAAAAAAAAAATGAAGAAAGAAATTTAAGGTGGTGGTGGTGAATTTTTAAGAAAAATTTTTGTAAAAAAGTTAATTTGTTTTGACCGTCAACCCACTAAAATCCTTCAAACAAAAGCAAATTTTTTTAAGGAACTGAACTTTTTTTAAAAATTATTTTTCTTTCAAGGCAAATGACTTTTTTTTATTAAAATGATGCCTTTTGATTTTGAAGAAATAAAGTATGGGAACATGTGTAAAAAATGGCCCATACTTTTAAACAAAGTCAAATATTTAAGGATTATTTTAATTGTGATATTTCTTTTAAACGAGCAAATGATTTTTAACATAATGCTCTTTGTTTTTGAGGACCTAAGGTATGGGTACAAAAATTGCCAATTAATGATGAAAAAATTTACAAACAACGAAGGGTTAATAAAATTTAACAAATTAAAAATTTATAAGGCCGATTCTTAAGTTTTTAGAATTTTTGCAAAATCAAATTTCTTTACAGGAAATTCTGAATTTGAAAAAGTGTTAAAAACTTAAGAATCGGCCAGAGAAATTCCTTAAAAACTTAAGTTTATCTTAAATTATATGTTAAGCTGCTTTTAAAATTACACTAAGAGAATTATGTTGGCAAAACTAACTGCCATTCCGGTTAAAAAGTTAGACACTGCAGTTGCAATTAAGATCAAATAATATTTTAGTTAAAAGTAACTGCAATTGTAATTAATTGAAATATTAATTTTTTCGGCATAATTCTCTGAGTCTATATCATATTGTAAAAATAACTGAAAAATATTTGAACACTCGTGATCAGTGCTGCCAACCCATTTTGATGAAAAATCCTAATTTTTAGTTTAAAAAAATTGCCAAAATCGGCATGTTGTCAATGAGAAATCGTGAAAAAATCTTCAATCCAAAAACTCCTTGTATTTCAATTAAAGACAGGAAGAATTTACATAAAAAGGCTTTTTATTTACATATAAATGTGTCCCAACAGTTACTTTTAGTCCTTTTATACTGGCTTCTGTCAGAAGGATTATGTGAGGTAAAGTAGAAAATTGATCCTGCTTCAAAAGGTACCAAGATTATGTATTTGATTTATTTCGAGGTATTTTGTTGAGGTATTTTTCCTAATTTTTGGGCATTCCGCATTACACCATGCTCTCCCACTAATTACCCGAAACTGAAACAGTAATTTCTGCCACGAAATATTACACATTTATGTTTTATTTGGTCTAAAGTTTTTCAAAAAAAACAATAAATTAGTAGAATTCAAAATTATCTATAAGTTTGATGGAACCCTGGAATTCTCTTCAAAAAGTGAATTTGAAATCCCTTTAATATTTCCTGCTTTTTTTACTAAAATTACATTTTTTAATAATAAACTATAAAAATTATTTAATTTTCAAAATATCGTAATATTTCATATCGTGAAATTTTGGAAAATACTCAGTCGTCATTTCATCAAATTTCACTTTAAAAATCGTCAATATGGAGACAAATCGTTAAAGTTGGCAGCGCTCTTTCTACATTACTAACGAAACTATAAACTTAAACATATATTTCTTACTCACTCCCTCAATTAAAAACTATTAAAATATCGTACTTACACAGAAAATATAATTTTTTTTGAAAATCCTATTATTAAAGTTGATTAAATTAGTTGTTAAATAAGAGAGCGTGACTTTAGTAATTGTTTTGATTACATAACAACTCTCACAAATAATATTCAAAAAAAATTTAGGAAATCGCAACTAATTATTGACATTTTTATAGGCACATTGTTTTCCGAAAGAATACTAACAAGACTTAATGAAAATGCAGCTCTGTGTAAGCAGAGCTTGAAAAATATAAATTCTTTTTTGAATAAATTCGCTTTAAAATTGATTAATTTTATGAATCAGTGTATAAGTCATTGTCACTTTAAATTAATGATTTGATATTGAATAAAGTAAGGATGTGATTTACCCAAATTTCAATTGATTCAATTTTGATTTGATTGAATTATTTGTTTAATGAATTGATTCGCGAACTATAAATCAAGGCAAGCATTTTTCATAAATTGATTTGAATGAATTTGATTTCAATTGAAAGAATCAACAAAAATCAAATTGATTCTTTGAATAAGATATTGATTGTATAAAGTAGCCAATAATTCAATCAATAAAGTTAGTTTTGCGAATCGATTCGTACAAAATTTAATCAGATTTAAAAATCGAATTAAGGTATTATGTTTTTAAAGGTCTGTATATAAGTCTACAAAATGTAAAGCGTTAACAAGTCGAGTCTGTAGGTGACCTGAGATTTGGATAAAATTCAAATATATGATAGAGGGAACAAAATTAAAAACTTTCGTTACTAAACATATCGGCTCAAATTGATATTTAGGAAAAGAAAATAAGTTTGAAATTTGTTTGACAATTTTTTTGTTTTAAATTATTTTTAGTGCATTTTGATATCAATTTGTATATATTTTCTTGAAACAAACATGAAAAAAAAAACAAAAAAGGGAATTTTTGCCCCCAATTTTTAACTCTAAAACATGAAATTGGGCCACCTCTATCACGTATCGAAATTTCATTTAAATCTGAGTAAACCATATGCACAGTTCTTCCTCATAAATGGGCATCGCCGATTACAATGTTGCCAAATTTCCCTTTAAATCGTATATAACAATAAAAATGCAAATACTTTAATGCGGTAAAAAATGTTGAACATTTCCTCTTGTTAAATTATAAAAAAATTTTTTAAAAAATAATTTTAAACTACAAATATTGAAAAATGACTGTAAAACTTAAATAAATTCTCCCAAAAAATTTTTAAAACAAAATTATAACTTTGACAGTAAATTTCTTTGTCTAAATATTTTATCAAAAGTATCTAACTTTCGTTCATTTTAAAGAAATATATTAAGAGATTTACGCAATTTTGCTAAATTTAATTGAAAACGAAAATTGTTGTCAGCCAAAAAAAAATGTTTAAATAATTTTAATTCCAAAATACTTTTGCCAAAATAATATAATATTTCTTCAAAATATTCCAAAACTTTTTTAATTTAAAAACAAAAAATTAATTAAAAGTTTGGCGCTATGTTGCCAATTTTCACGTAACAACATTTTTAAAACATTTTTAAAACTAAAAAATATATTAAAAATATTTGAAAAAGAAAATTTCAAATTTCTTTATCAAAAAATTAAAAAACTCTCATTTAAAAATAATTTTTAAAACAAAAATAGTTTTCATTTTGAAAACGAAAATAGTTTTCAGCAAAAAAAAAATTTTAATAAATTAAATTCTAAAATACTTTCGCCAAAATAAAATAATTTTTTTTCAAAATATTCCAAAAGTTTTTTAAATAAAAACAAAAATATTAAACGGCCTGCACTTCGTTGCCAATTTTCACTTAAAAATATTTTTAAACCAAAAAATACATTAAAAATATTAGAAGATGAAATTGTTCCCGCCAAATTTCTTTAAAAAAATATTGCTCTGTTGCCAAATTTTATTTAAAATAAATTATTTAAATTGGATGGGTGCGAACTGGCTAAATTTAAACTAAATTCAGGTTTACAAGTTTTTTTGAAATCATAAAATTTCATAGAACAAGTTTCAAAGAAATTTAAACCCTTTTGTCAGTTTGTATTTAGTTTAGAACAAATTTAGCCACCTCGCACAGGACCTAAATATGTTAAAACGATTCAAAAACTAAAATGCTTTTGCTATTTAAGAAAAATATTAAAGAATTTGTTCAGTGTTGACAAATTTTACTTCAAAGAAAATTTAAATTAAAATTTTGTTTCCAAATTAAACTGAATTTAAAATTAAACTAAAATTTATTTTCTTAAATTATTTAAAAAAAAAAATGATACAAACTTTCGTTCATTTACTAAAAAATACAGGTAAATTTTGAGTTTCGAAATTCACAAAAAAACGTGTAAATTAAAGTTTAAAATATTTCATTATTTAGATCTTTTTTGGTATTTTTAGTTTTTTCACATGGAATTGAAAATTTAACAAATTAGGGACAAATTTGAGATCTAATTAAATCTGATCAAATCTAAGCAGATCTAGTGCCCAATATATGTATATTTTTTGAAAACGGCTGAGATCTAAATGATGATTTGTATTTTAATTAAAAAAAAAATATATATTTTTTACGGTTGCCAAATTTCACTTCGAATAGAATTTTATTTACAAAATTGATTATAATTATTTAGATGTAAAAAATATTAATTTCAGCAATTCAATTTAGATTACTTCATAAAAATTTCAAAAATATGGTTCAATGTTGACAAATTTCTTTTTAAAAAATCGTCCAACAAATATTTCGTTATTAGTACCTATATTTAAAGTAAGGGAATTAAATTTAAAATTCTTAAATTATTCCTAATTAATAAAATGTTAATAAACTTTATTGGGGAAAAAATATGATCATTTGTTTTAAAAGTCATAAAAGCAACAATGTCAAATTTCTTTTATAAAACTATATTTTAAATTATTTTCATCCAAATTATTTAAAAATAATTTTTTGGCTATCTTACTGAAAAGGACTGCGCTTTTGTTAAAAAAAAAACCTTTCAAAAGTAATATTATTACAAATTAAATTATTTAAATCTACAAACAAATGTTGCCAAATTTCAATTTAAACGTAAATGTATGAAATAAAATTCATTTCTAAATTTACAAAAATTTACAAAAAGATTTTGATATTTAAAATAACAACTAATATTTATTTTGAACTTTGTTTTAAAATTTATCTTAAAATTTCCCTTTTGAAATGTTCAACAAAAAATTTATTAATATATTTTATTGCGAGATTTAATAAAAATCATATTTTTCTAAAGACAAAATTCATTTCAAAAAGGAGACCATTTTATAAAATATCAAATTTGTTTTAAAAATTAAAAAAAAAACCTTTTTTAGAATTAAAAATAAAAAATGTATCCATGCAATGTTGCCAAATTTTATTTTAAACGAAAATTTTATTTAAAACTAAAACAAGCAAGAAAACAAATTTTACATTCATTTAAACTAAAACTTATTACAAATTTCTGGTTAAAAAATTTTGTTTTGAATTAAAATTTAAATTTCAAAAAAGAAATATTTTAAAAATTTCCTATATTGAAAAATTGCTAAAAAAAAAAACAAAAATCTTAAACTGGATAAAGGACGAGAAGAGAAAAGTCTCTTCTGCCTATTTTGCCCTCACGCTATTAAACGTTTTTAACTACTAAATGTGTGTTGCCAAATTTCAACTTATAAATCTCACTTGAAGGTTCTTTAAAATTTCTAAGCTTTAATTTTTTTTTTTTACTTTAAAAATTTGTTAATTTTCATGTAAAAAAGTAGGTAACCCATTTATATTTTTGTTGGAGCAACTATTAATTGCAATCATTTAATTACATTAAACTGTCTTTATAAATTTAAAAAAAACTTTTATTAATGTGTAATTTTTGCCAAATTTTGTTATGTAAATTAAACTTTAACCTTAATTCCAAAGTTGCATAATTTCACTTTAAAAAGCCGTCAAAGTTTTATTATTTATTTAAAATATGACTAATAACATTTGAGCTGTTATTTAGAAGCATCCAAATTTCCTTTCAAAAATAAAATTTGCATTTAAAAGGCAGGTAAATTAATTTTTTTTAAATTAAAATATGCCAAATTTCAAAAATAAGTGATACCCAAATATTTTGTATTACTAATAAATGTTAAAGTATTATTCGACCTTTAAAATTCCCCATAATTATAAAATAATTGAGCTCGAGTAGCTTTCTATTTCTTTATTTTATAATACCAATATTTCGTCATTTTTTGAATGACAACATCAGGGTCTCAAAAATTTACAATAAAATAGTTCAATTTTATTATTATTTGAATTATTAATAAATTTAACCCATTTTATTGTAAATTTTAGAAATCCTGATGATGGAATTCAAAGAATGACGAAATAGCGGTATTATAAATTAAGGAAATAGAATTTAAAGAAATACAAAGAATGATATTTTATAACAAAAATGTAATGAAAGATATTTTATAAAAAACAATAAGGACCTCGAGTTTAATTATGTGCTGAATAATAATATTTTGTACTATTCCTACATTTATGTTTTTAAATACCTTGTTGTCAAATTTCACCATAATAAAACAATTTTGCTTTGTTTATGGAACATTTGAATTTTAAATATATTTGCAATGAAAATTATTTTTGAAATTATTTTTGCTAACAAAATTCTCTTTTTTAATCATAATTCAAAAGCGATTAATAAAATCTATAAATATTTCTGCAATTTATATCTCAAAAAATTACCCATTTAAGAGGCAAGGCCGTTTCCAGGTGGGGTTCATAAAATTCTCTTCAAATTCGCTAAATGTATTTTTTGAAAAGGAATTAGACTATTTCTATGGGAATCTTAAATTTCCAAAATAGGAAATTCTGTAAAATTTAAAAAAAATTGTTTTTCTTTATTAAGCAGCTAGTTTTAACTATTTTTACAAATTTTTTTCTCTTAAATTCGTTTTTTAATTTGCGATTCTTTAATTTAGTTTTATCTATTTACAACTTTCGATATTATTTTGTTTCATTCCACTTAAAAAGAAATTCATTTTTGCAACTCTTTCGTACTTTTAATGTTTACTATTTTTTACTATTTATATGTGGATTTTTATAAATCTTAGCTGAGCAAATTTATTTAGTATAAATAGCAAACCGTTCGAATTTGAAAAAGACACATTGAAGTCTAGTTGTGTTTACGCAAAATTTCTACATTTAAGTTTACTATTTTTTACTATTTGACATGTAATTTGTGATTCTTTAAATTAGTTGTATGTATTTACAACTTTTGATATTATTTTCTTTCATTCCATATGAAAAGAATAATTTTTGGCAATTTTTTCGTACTTTTTAAGTTTAATATTTTTAATATTAATATGTGGATTTTTAAAAATTTTGCTAAGCTATTTTATCTAGAATAAATAGCAAACCTTTCGAATTTAAAGAAGATACATTGAAGTCTAGTTACGTTTACACAAAATTTCGGTTTTTTAAGTTTACTATTTTTTACTATTTGGCATGTAATTTGCGATTCTTTAATTTAGTTTTATCTATTTACAACTTTCGATATTATTTTGTTTCATTCCACTTAAAAAGCAATTCATTTTTGGCAATTCTTTCGTACTTTTTATGTTTACTATTTTTTACTATTTATATGTGGATTTTTATAAAACTTATCTGAGCGAATTTATTTAGTATAAATAGCAAACCGTTCGAATTTGAAAAAGACACATCTAAGTCTAGTTGTTTTTACGCAAAATTTCTACTTTTTAAGTTTACCATTTTTTACTATTTGGCATGTAATTTGCGATTCTTTAATTCAGTTGTATGTATTTACAACTTTTGATATTATTTTGTTTCGTTTAATATGAGAAGAATAATTTTTGTGAATTTTTTCGTACTTTTTATGTTTACTATTTTTTACTATTTTTATGTGGAAAAAATTTTGCTAGCTATTTTGTCTACTATAAATAGCAAACCTTTCGAATTTAAAGAAGACACATTGAAGTCTAGTTACGTTTACGCAAAATTTCGGTTTTTTAAGTTTACTATTTTTTACTATTTGGCATGTAATTTGCGATTCTTTAATTCAGTTGACAACATTTGATATTATTTTCTTTCATTCCATATGAAAAGAATAATTTTTGGCAATATTTTCGTACTTTTTAAGTTTACTATTTTTTGCTATTTTTATGTGGATTTTTATAAATTCGCTCAGCTATTTTATCTAGTATAAATAGCAAACCTTTCGAATTTAAAGGAGACACATTGTAGTCTAGTTACATTTATGCAAAATTTTGGGTTTTAAGTTTACTGTTTTTTACTATTTGGCATGCAATTTGCGATTCTTTAATTCAGTTGTATGTATTTACAACTTTTAATATTATTTTATTTTATTCCATTTGAAAAGAATAATTTTGGCAATTTTTTCGTACTTTTTAAGTTTACTATTTTTTACTATTTTAATGTGGATTTTTAAGTAGGAAACCATTCGACTTTGAAGAAGACATATTGCGTTTACACAAAATTGCGCTTTTTTAACGAAAATTACTTTAGCTTGTTTAAAAAAACACAAATTTTTAATTTTAATTATTTCTAGGCAAATAAAAATAATTAGTTTAGGCAACGAAAATTTGTTTATTTTCTGTGCCATACACATGGTAAAAATTTTATTGATTAAAACTTCTTTTATAAATTTATTGAAATTAATATTTATATTCAGAGCTTTGAAGAATGAATTCTTTTTTATTTAATCCCCCTTAAATCGAATTCAATTCTTAGCTGCAGTCAACGAATTGATTTTTTAATCAAATTAAGTGAATTTATTCGATTTAACTGATTCAATTGCAATAATGACTTAAGAATCAATTCAATTATAACAGTTATTTTTATCAAATTGAATTAATTAATTCACTGAGGAATGCGTTAATTTTTTATAAATCGAACGAAGAAACAAAATTTCGTTCAATTTATAAAGTGTTCAGTGTGAACTGAAAATTTCACTCTACCTTTCACTGATGTAAAAATAATGTCCGTTCAGTGATTTTAAAATCGATTTTTTACCGTTTGGGATATGAAATGTCATTTCCAAAAGAGAATTTACAAAAAATTGTTAATTAATATCCCCAATATTGGGGATATTAATTAGTAGATAGTCGATAAAGAGGGATAGTCGATAAAGAGGGATAGTCGGGATGTGAATTGCAGTTAAAACAAAAAATCAGAAATATTAAGCCAGGGTTATCAAGACATAGGCAATACGTTAACTTCTGGCTAATCCAGACTTAAATCTGTTGAACAGCAAGTTCTTTTATTTTTTGGAAGGTAAAAAATTGATTTTATATCAATGAACTAAGTACAAAAAACTGAACCGTTAGTGAAACGGCTTAATTCATTTGATTTAAAAAAATGTTAAATGCGATTTTAATCCATTCAATGATTGGCTATTGCTAATTTAACTCGTTAGATTTCAATTCAGAATTAAAAAATTGAAGTAATTAATTAAATGGTCGAAGCTCTGTTTACAATATCAAGAAATATAGTAGTAGTATAAATCACAAAGTACAAACTCCACGTGGTCCCGAGGGTCGCGTACGCCTCTTTCATTGAGTTCAAAGTTTTTCAGCGGCTGTACGGAACACTCAGGGAATTATGTAGGTAAAATCAACTGCAAATGACAGTTAAAATAACTGCATTTGCACTTAAAAAGGTGTAGACTACATTTGCAGTTAAATTAACTGCAATATGAAGTAATTTTTAACTGTTAAAAATCAACTGACAAATGTAGTAAAAACAACTACAAATGCAATTGAAACAACATACATGCAAATTATTGTAAAACTTTACAAACAACTTGCAAATGTAGTTAAAAAAACATAAATAAAATTTATTTTAATTATTAATTTAATAAAAAAACAAATTTATGTAAACACTATTAACTTAATTTTATTCTATAATAAATTTAAAATTGAGAAATCAAAATTTACACTTAAAGTCACTTTTTTTCACTATTAAGATATTGTTGTACATGTCCGTCTGTGAGGGATGAAATATGCTGTTGTTTGGCTTCCTTTTTTTTATCCAGGTAGAAAGGGATGAGAATATAAAAGAACTGAAAGAAAATAAATACAATATTTTTTTAACATTCCCCGTAAATAAATTTATATTATAAAACTTACCTTATTATTTTAGTAATTTAATAAAAAAATATATAACCTTTTCCGTATTACGCGTGCTCACTCTTTGGCGTTGTTTTATGACCAAGACAAGAGAAAACATGTTATACTCATATTCTTTCACTAGAAATTTCTAAACAAATGATTCATACACATACTTCTGTTTGCTTCGTGTGTGTGCATACACACTTGAAAATTTAAGTATTTGTAAATAAAATTCAAAATAACTGCATAAAATAAATGTTACTACAATGTAGTAATTTTTGTAGTTTGTTTAAAAAAATAACTGTCAAAAACATTTAAAAATTTTAAGTAAATTAACTACAATTGTAGTTAAAATAACTACAACCGCATTACTACATAAATAACTGTCATGTAGTAACTGCAGAACTTTTCTGAGTGAAGGTTTTACAAGAAAACTACGCAAACGCCAACGAACTTATTTGAAATTGTTCGTCCCGAAGAACGGTCAGTTTATAATTCCTGATTTATATGATCCTTAATTAATATTATTCTATGCGTTGCCAAATTTCAAAGCGCAGAAATAAAAAGAATTAAAAAGCCTACATATTTAATGCATATTTCTACAAAAAAGGACTTTTAAGATGAAGCAAATCATTAAGAACAAACCATGACCTCTTAATTTTTTTTAATTAATCGATTTACGCCTTATCAAAAATGGGAAAGCAAATCGGGTTTCGAAATTATTTAAAATAACCTACAACCGCTAAAAAAAAATTTTTAAAAAATTAAAATTATATTTTATTGAAAAATATTAAATTTTTTTCGACCACAAAGAAAACTTCTTAAATTAGGGCAACAAAAAAATACCTATGAGTAAATCAATTGTGAATGATTTACACAATTTTGAGGTGTTTTGGCTTAATTTCTAAAAATAGGATGAAATTTATCTACGTCGACAAATTTATATTCTTGACTATTTGAATATTTTCTTGACTTGAATAATGCGTTGCCAATTTTCATATATGAAAATTTCCTTTATTTATTATTATTTTTTTTATTAAATTTTATGGAATTTAAATAAAAAAATTTTATTTATGCGTGCTAAATTTAATATTTGGTTTCTTTCTATAATCGATAATACTCAAAATTTAGATTATTTCTTTAGCCTTTTGATTATTTATTTTGAAATCATTGCTTATCTGAATTTCCCTAAAATTAATGAGATCGATTTTAAAAATCTATCCTATTTAAAATTTTTTTAAATTATCTCTTAAAGAATTGAAATTTTAAAAAATTAAATTATATGAAAAAATTGTGTTATATTATTAATTATAACTGGTCCGGCGTTGCCAAATTTCATATTTCGCTATTTTTCTTAAAACAATCGGATCAATTTAAAAAAAGTATTTAAAGTTATTTATTATACTAGAACTAACAAATTTTTAAATTTTGAAATATTAAAGAGCGGTAATTATTGTAAAAATAAAAAACTTTTGAAGTTGTATCAACCCTAAACCGTCCTTTGGTTTTAACGAAAATAAATTAAAAACCAAAATACCTAAAAAAACTAGGCTAAAAGTAAATTTTAAATTGGCTAAATTTAATAAAACACAACATCTGACATTACCTTGTTATTTCCAATTTTTAATTTTGTAAATCACGGTGATGAAACAAGGAATTGCTCGCATTTTTCTAACAAAATCTTATGAAAAAGCGTATTTTTAAATCACTTGCGCTGTCAAATCAATCAATCAAGCAAAAAAGGTTATGCATTTAAACACTCAAAATCATTCAGAAAAGAATATCTACTAATTTTTTTAACGATAATTATAATTTTATAATACATTTTTAATTTCACAATTTTCTTGAGCGTAAGGTTTGTTTTTTATATATAAAAAGTTTTATATTTTCGATATTTCGCTACTCCATTGTGTAGCATTTATTTACAATGGAGTAGCGAAATATCGAAAATAAAAAACCTTTTATATATAAAAAGCAAACATTACGCTCAAGAAAATTGTGAAATTAAAAATATAAAACGAAGGTTAAATAAACGACACGAATTTTATAATACAATTATAAAACACATTCAACTGAATTTATTTTTTAACAATTTTCAAAAACAATTTCAATTTTATTTTGTTTTCTTTGTTTACATTTGGATTGCCCATCAAGGGTTGCCATTACGAAATTATAGGAAATCCTTTAAAAATATTTGTTAATTTCTTTTCAAAATCTTCATTAGTAACTAAAATGTTAAGGGAACTTTCGTTAAATCTTAATAAATTAAAGCATTTAGTTGCCAACTCCAAATTCATACTTTGACTTTAAATACTGACAATTTAACTGTAATTAATGTAGAGTTAAACTCATTTAAGACGAACTCGCATGAGACGAATTCTCGGTTAATATGCGCTAGTTTTTAAATCACGACATTTTGGCACCAATTTTATGAAAATAAATAAAAACATTTGTTAATACACTGAGAGAATTGCCTGCATGATATTAATGAATTTTGCATAAAACCAATGAAGTTTCACTGCAACTCGTCCTTTAAAACTTTTCACTGAATTAATGGAATTTTTCATAAAATGTAAAAAATTGCATTTCATTTATTAAAAGTTTTATATACTCAATGAACAACTTTGATTAAAACTAGGTTCATAAAATATATGCAGCTTTTTCAACAAATTTAAGAAATTTTCATTCAATTTGTGAAGAAACCTTCATTAATTTAGTGAAAATTTTCATTATAACTTGTCTAGCAAAATTCTCTTTGTGTAGAAACTCAGTTAAGATGAACCCTCGGTTAAAAAGAATTGTTTCTTTAAAATTTAGCAATTTTTTATAATTTTTTTGTATTTTAATAAATTTAAAATCGGCCAAACGGGCATTTTTCTTTGATTGAATCACAATCCTGTAAACATTTGAAAGATATATATGTTGCCAAGAAGATACTACGGCAATATCTTCTTTTTATCGTCATAATAAATGCTTTCGCGGATTTATATTCCCTGCAATAATTTGGCGATAAAAAATGTCTTAATATGTTGCGGATTTATCTTCCTGGCGATAATTTAGCAATAAACAAGTCTTAAAATGTCGCGGATTTATCTTCCCTGCGATAATTTGATGATAATAAATATCTTAAAATATCGCCATTCCAAATTCCTGGGGAATTGATGTCGTATTGCCTGAAGATATTGCTTTCGGATAACAGTTATTCCCGACAGAGAAAACTTCCGCAATACAAATGTTTTCTTTCAGGCTATATGATCAGGGAATCTTCTTTAATTATTTTGAGAAATCAAATGAAAGAAAAAAAATCTTCCAAAGGGCCAATTTTGTGTTCAGAACAATTTTTGTGTTAAATATTTCTTAGCTAACTAATTTTTCTGATCACAGGTGTTACTGTACTAAACACAATTTTAAAAAAATTACAATAATTTGAGATATAAAATCATTTTATTCTAATAAAAAGAAAAATAATATAACAAAATCAAAAAATAATCAATTGTTCCAAAAAAAAATAACCCAAATTCCGTTTATATTTACCATTATGATCCCTTTCTTCTACGCCATCTGAGAAGTGCAATATATGGCACCAACCATTTTCTTTTCAAATTCTTACAAAGTTTACCAAATTTGCAATAGTTTTTTTATTTAAAAAAACATATCTAAAGAAATATTAAATTTAAACAAATTAAATAAATTATCAATATTTATTTAGTTTTACCTATATGGAAGTATTTTGTAAACCAACCCTCTTTTTAACCAGTTGGCAATTAACACACAACAACCCACCCCTCTTTACATATTTTTGAGCCTGATGATAGAATAAGAAAAAAATGGCTGCCAAAAAGAAGAAAACAGAAACTTTTTAGATGCCTTAGAAGAAAACAGCAACAAAACAATAAACCAAAAATTAAATTTTGTATCACTAATTTAATTAAAAACAAAAATATTATGTTAATATATTTATTTAAAACAATTTTAATAATTAAAAATTGTTTATTTATTTTTATAGGAAATTTGTATTGTAGAGAAAAATTATTTAATAGATTTATATATTTTTCTTATAAAAATAAAAAAATATTTTTTAAATTTAAAAAAAGAATTGAAATATTTACATTTACTTACCTTTGTCTGCTAGAAATATCACCAATGTATCGTACATATAAAATCTATAGAAACTATGTAGTTTACTTGACCTTTAAAGAGTTTTTTATTTAATAATTTCCATTTAAACCTTAAACTTTTCAACCCTGAACTGAAGTAATAAACGCTTATAAATAGGTGGTATAAAAATACTACCACTATAGGAACAAAACTTTAATATTAAAGTAATAATATACGAGTATAACTAAAATAAAAAGAACAAATTTTAACGTTTTAAAATTAGAAAAAAGAATTAACTGAAAAACCTCAAATCTTCAAAAATTGTAATCTTAATTTATTTTAGAAAAAAAAAAATTAAGCATTTTAAAATTTAAAAAAAATTAATTATCAACTTAATAATAAAAAAATTGTTAACTTTGCGGAAATAAAAAAAATCTTCAAATCGGTAGGGGAGCTCCGAGATACTTCCTTGCTAGAAGTTCTAAGGTGAGTCATATATGATTCTATAAGACCATTTACGGCCATAATAATCAAATTTCGGATCTGAAGATATATGGAAATATATGAAATCATGTATGGTCATATATGCTTATGTATGCCCATGACTGATCATGTAACTTTTTATATGTTTCGATTTTATATGAGATTAGAAATAAGAGATAACGGCAAATGTCCATAAATTAAAATTTTATTGTTTTCAAAATTGTTGCAAAGAAAACACTCCATTTAAATAATTCTAAAATAATTGCTTTCCAAATTTATGACTTTCGTTCGATTTAAGATCATATTATCACATTTTCTCTAAAATTTCAAATGAAAATAACTTCAAAATATTTTTAAAAATATTTATATTCGAAAAATAAGAGATAATAGAAAGTATTTAAAAAGAAAAGACCAATTCTGTTCAAAATTTTTGTAAAGAAATAAACCCCATTTAAATAATTCTAAAATTTTAACTTTTAAATTTTTGTTTCATTAACAAATAATGGTAGAAATTTTGAAAAATTTACTTTCATTAAAAAAAAATAACGGGAATTTCTTAAAAAAATTTTAAATAATTTCTTTTCAATAGAGATTTCTTTAAAATGAAAAATAAAAATAACATAAGACTTTTTTTAATTTTTAAATTCGAAAAATAAAAGCGGTTGCTTATGAAATAAGAGATAACGTTTAAAATGTTTAAAAAGCAAAAAGACATTGTTTCAAAATTTTTGTAAAGAAAAATCGCGGTTTAAATAAATCTTAAATATTCCCTTTCTAAATTTATTTTCATTAACAAAAAACAAAGGCGAAATTTATTTTCATTGACAAAAAATAACGGGAATTTGTGGTTAAAATTTTAATTGGTAAATGCTAATTTTTAATTCGATTTGATATAATATGATAATATTTTCTAAAAATTTGTTCTAAAAACTTTTATATTCGAAAAATAAAAGCGATTGGAATTTTTAAAAAGTAAAAAGTTATTTTAGTTGAATTGAGGTTAAGAAGAATAAATTTTTTCACTAAAAATTGTAAAGAAATTAATTTTAAAATCAGACTAGATCTAGTTTCTGCCTTCTGGAAAGTGCTCAACAGATGGAGTTAGCTTCTACCGATTTTAACAAGATTTTCCTATCCCATACTTTTTTCACCCTAATTTTTAATACCGATGTTCAACGCTTAAGGATTTTACTATAACTTTTAATTTTTTTTTTTTGAGTTTTATCACTTCAATTTATATTTTTACACAATTAAAATATTCCACTGCAATATTTAGTATTCACCAATTGGATTAAATTAAATTACTTACAATAGAGTGAAAAATTGCCATTTCTATTTCAGCTATTTCTCCATATCCAGGAGAGAAAATAAGTATTTTGTGAAGTGTAGTGTCTTTTTCTAAACATATTTGATAAAAAAAAATTAAGAAAAACCTCTTATTTGCTAGTTTTTCAATTTTTTGTTTCTCTTTTAGCTTTCGTTCGTATTTCTTTCTGACTTTCTGGATTTAATAAATCTACTTTTTGTATGAAAAATTCTAAATCAAAATAAAAAAAAAATCCCTGAAATTGAGAGTTCAGTAACCTGTCCTAGGATTTGTCTTGTGACATGTCACAAGGGGTCAATTTCCACCTCCTATGACAACGCCATGTAAAAGTGACCAGTCTATTTCATATAAAGGGGCCAGTTCGGTGACAGTTTGTTAAAATTTCCCGTAGGGTAATTATACCAGATATGAATCAGTTGATTTGGGCAATATGGCCGACAGATAGTGATCAAAACAAAACTCAAAAATTTAAGAAAAACACAAAAGATAAAGCACAATAATATAAATGTATAGAGATTTTATATTGTTATCTCCCTCTTGACTTGACTTCCATGTAAACAAAACCATACGGTTTGAGAATACTTTTTTGACATCTGTCATTACCCTACGGGAAATTTTAACAAACTGTCACCGAACTGGCCCTTTTATATGAAATAGACTGGTCACTTTTACATGGCGTTGTCATAGGAGGGCGAAATTGACGCCTTGTGACATGTCACAAGACAAATCCCAGGACAGGTCCCTGAACTTTGTTTTTTATGAGAGTTCAGTAACCTGTCCTAGGATTTGTCTTGTGACATGTAACAAGGCATCAATTTCCCCCTCATATGACAACGCCATGTACAAGTGACCAGTCTATTTCATATAAAGCGGCCAGTTCGGTGACAGTTTGTTAAAATTTCCCGTAGGGTATTTTCACATCTGGTATTAATCTGTGATTTCTATATTCAGTGAACTTAAATGTTTAATATCAAAAAAATATTTTTAATTAATTTTTAAATGCAAAAAAAATATTTTACATAAATTCTAGAAAAATACTTTTGTATTGAAAAATAACGGTAAATTTTATTTAAACAAAAAATTAAATATTAAAATACATTTTTTAATAAAATAAACAATGGTTTTCGGAATTTATTTCATAGATAAAATAAATGGAATTTTGCAAAATTGACACAAAAAACTAAAATTCCAACAAAAAACTTAAAATTTAGTATTGAAAAAGAAAAATTAGTAAAAATTGATTGGTAAATTCTACGAACAAAATAGGGTCGGATATATTTTGACAGTTGATTGCGATTATGTTATTTTACTTTTTTAATTTTCCGGTTATTTATTCATTCCAACAATAAAGACAAATCATGGCAAATTACCAGCGATGGCAACTTAGCACTTTTGAGGCTTTCTTTAGCGCTTTTGTGCTACTCAAAACTCGCTTTATTATTGGTAAAGCCCCGTTCACATTATCACACAAGTGCTTATACTTTTCTTCACACAAGTATGACAAAAAGTATGCTGAAATTGTCTGGTTGTCAAAAAAGTGTAAAAGAAAATCTTTTCAGTGTTCAGACTGTTATCTACACACACAACAAATAAATTAAAACAGTTATTTTTTCCTCTATTATTACTTTTTTTCACCACTAGTTGTTTTTAATTTTTGTTTAACATTTATTTGTGAATAACACAACACTTGTGTTGAGACAAGTGGTAACTTTATAAAATATTTCAAAAAATAAATTTTGTCAAAAAAGTGTGACCGTATTTTAAAATGTGTGCACCCATTTTGACATGTGTGTAACGAACAGTGTTCACACTATTATACATTTTCGTTATACAACACATTTCTGACATGTATAACACACTTGTGTGATAATCTAAACGGGGCTTAAGCGATTTTCATAAAAAACGAGCTAGGTTGATGCATTTCTGTTTTTTATTTAGCGCTTTTAGCGCATTTTCGTTAAAACATTAATTTGATAAACATTTTATTTAATTTTAACCTTTTTTAAGCAAAAATTACTACTTATTCCTATAGTTTTTCACAATTAAAAAAAAAAGAATTACAAATTGTTCTCCACGATGATTTTTGTTTAAAATTTGAAGGAAATCCACATTTTTCTAGCAAGCAACACATGATAAAACTTTATTATGAAAATAGGTGTTGTCTTGTGGTAACGAAGTGCGACCATTTGACAGTTTATACCAATTGACACCCGGTCCATCAAGTGGCAATTCGGAAGAAAGTCACAGTTTGGTGTTGATTATGGGTCGGCGGCATCATCGGTCTGTACTTCTTCAAAAATTATGATAGCATTTCTGTAACCATCTATGGAGAGCTCTACCGACCGATGATAACCAATTTGTTTTGGCCAAAATTGGATGATATGGATATGAACGAGATGTGCTTCCAACCGAACGGCGGTATGTGCCACACAGCTGATGCCGCAATATACATACATTCTGCACTAGCGATTTAAGGGCATGGACATCGCACACAGAGATGCCGTGAACTGGCCACCGAGGTCCTGCGATTTGACCCCGTTAGACTTTTTCTATTTGGGTATCCTTAAGTCACAGGCAGTGCTGCCAACCGATTTTGTTGAAAAATCGCCTTTTTAAGTGAAAAAAAATCATCAAAATCGTAATTTTATAAATGAGAAACTGTCAAAAATCGTCAATCCAAAAACTTCTTATATTTAATTTAAAAAGGGAAAAGTTTATTTAAAAATTTACTTTATTTGTAACAATTTCACAAATTTATATAAAAACGTGTCTCAAAAATTAGTTCTTTATAACTGGCTTCTTTCAAAATCGTAATTTTATAAATGAGAAACTGCCAAAAATCGTCAATCCAAAAACTTCCTATATTTAATTTAAAAAGGGAAAAGTTTATTTAAAAATTTACTTTATTTGTAACAATATATATAAAAACGTGTCTTGTAGTAGCTTTTATTAATCATATATGGCCCCCAGGGCTTTGGTTATGTAATTTGAAGTAAATAAATGCTGTATTTATTATTAAAAAAAAAAAAAATTAGTTGTTTATAACTGGCTTCTTTCAGTACGGCAATGCGGGGTAAAATGGGAAACTAATCTTGCACCAACATGTACCAAGAATATTTGTTTATCTTATTATGAGGGTCTTTGACTCTCGGCGTTAACAGAATATAATTAACTTAAAATCCCACATTACACCATGCTCTCTTTTCCTAATTACCCGAAATCAAAAAAATTTCACCGACCTAAATATTTTGAAATTCGTAAATTTAATTTCATAACGAAATGTTTAAAATTTATATTTTTTTCGGTCTAAAATATTCGAAATTTTTCAAGAAAAGCATTGATTTAGTAGATTTGGAAAATTATCAATGAGTTTGATACTAAAACTCTGTAATTCTCTGCAAAAATTAATTTGAAATCCTTTTAATTTTTTTTATAAACTTATTGTGAAACTATAAAAATTATTTCGTCTTTAATTATTATTTAAAAATTTAAAATCGTCATTTTTCATACATGAAATTTTACCAAATCATCGCTTCAAAAATTATCAAAATGGCGACAATCGTCAAAGTTGGCAGCGCTGATTTCAAAGCAAATTGCTTATGTTTCTTTAAAAATAACATAAATTTTAATTTAAATCAAAACAAATTAATGGGAAATTAAAATTTTAAAAATATAAGATAATGTGGTGATTTTAGTTTGGCTTAAGGTCATTGGTTGTTGATAATAAATAAATATAAAATAATGCAACAGAAAATTAAAATTTGAATGGAAATATGTTTAAACAAATAAAACTATATGAATTTTAATAAATCAGAAACAATTTCTTTTAACAAAAAAAAAAAATAAGGAGACATTTTTTTCATTCAAAATCAGTTATTCTCAATAAATAATACATAATTCCTTAAGAAATTATTTTCCATTGCAAAATCTATAAAAATTAAATCAGAAAGCTTAAAACTAACTCGAGAAATCAAAAAAACTGGCAAAAATATTTAACTTTTAAAATTAAAAGAATTTAAATAAATCAGAAGCAATTTGATTTTTAAATAATGAAAGAAAATAACGGGAAATTTAATTAAATATAAAGTTCTTAGAACGATATTTTACCAAACAGAAGTGAAAAAACATTTAAAGTTTATTTAAAGAATACTGGGAATTAAAAAAATATTTAATCCTCTTAATCCTCAATATCTTGAATTACTATTCTATTTTTAACTTTCAAATAATATTCAAGAAATTATTTATTCATTCAGTTTAAAAAATACACTTAAAAAATAGTAAAATAAATAAAATTTTAAATTCTTTAAAAAAAATCCGAAATTATTTATAACATTAAATTAATATTCTAGAAAAAAGTAAAAAGATAAAACTTTGCAATTTTTAAAATTAAATGAAAAATCTATCTATTTGATTAAAATCGTTTTTGGAAGGTTTGGAAATACTTAAAACATTTTTTTTTTCTTTATTATTTTAATTACTTCTTAAACTCTAATTAAAATTCAATATAAAAAATATATACTTGAAAAAAATTCTCTACCAAAAGTCGAAATGAAAATAATAAATTCTATTTACAAACTTTTCGTATTTACACACAGAAAAAACGGGCCGAACATTACCTAAGTGCTATGTAATTATAGAACTACATAATTTCTAAGTTAGTTTTAAAATTTTATAGTAAAATTTATACAAGGCTTGTAAAATATATACATGTCTAGTGAAAAATGTCTAAAAACTAAACATATTTTACTAGAAAATTGTAAAACTAACTTGGAACTTATGTAGTTGTATAATTACATAGCACTTAGGTAATGTTCCTTCTGCTTTTTTTCTGCGTTTAGACAAATTAAAAATTTCAAAAATTAATTTTCATAGCACTAAATAATCTTAAATAATTCGTAATAACTAATAAATTCAAAACATTAAAAATCAAAATCAAAGCGAAGTCTAAAAATACGAATTTTAAAAAAAGTGGTGAATACTGGGATATCCTATTTCAAATCACAGTATCCGACAAATAATAAAAATATTTAAGTAAAATAATATAATCACATTTCAAATACATACAACACAAATGACATTTACCCAGTCAGCAAATGTCAGAGTAATCAAAATTTAAAGATCCCTAATAGCACCAATAAATATTTTTAAAGGGAAATCAAAAGCCAGTTTTTGAACAGAAAAACACTTTTGTAAAAAAAAAATTTAATTTTATTATATTATTAGGGTCATATGCATAATCACAAATTTTTCATTCAAAATTCATTTTATAAACGTGTTATAAAGTTTTCAAATTATTATGCATAAGCACTTTAAAAGTTATTTCTGAATTTGCTGGCTGGTGTATCAAATTTAAGGTTCTATTGTACATTTTACAAAACTCAGCACTACAAATTCTAAACGTTTTAAATCCTTTCGTTTTAAAAAAGTGTTGACAAATGAACCGTATAATAATATTATAAACCCTATGATATTATAAACCGTTATTACATAACTAAGGTAATACAGATTATAAAAATATATTTTTCTATTTTTCATTTTAATAACTTTAAAGTAATATTTAATTTTCTTTATATATTTAATACCATATTTCTTCTTCATTTTCTTTCTAACAGGTCTATAAAGTTTTTGACAATTTTTTGGATAAAAACTTAAATGAGGATAAACAAAAATTTATTAGTATTTTGGCTGACAAAACAAAATTCTGTTTTTGATAAATTTATGAGCAAAGAAAATATGAAATTTATTTTGGATTAAACCAATGAAATGAAATAACGAAATTCAAAATTTAAATACTTTACCGAAAATTTAAACAAATTTAAACAAACAAAAATTCAAAAAGTTTTAAAATTTAATATTTCAAATTTTAAAATATTCAAATAATAACTGTATACTCAAAATTAAGAAAAATCAATTAAAATTATTTAACCAACAATTAATTACACTTTAAAATTTCTATAAAAAAAAATCTAAACTTATATTCAGAGAAAAATATTATTTAATATTAACAATTTTTAATCATAAATTAAAAAAACAGGTTCCATTAACTATCCAAAAATACTTAGTATGAAATAAAAATTCTTTCAAGTGTAAAATGAGCAAATCAAAATTAAATTGTCCGTTTCAAATCACTTTTTTAAATTATTAGCGAATTTCAAAATATTAAAAATGTGTTTTTAATTATAACTACAAATACAATAACATTATAAGATTTTTTTGAAAATTTCTTAATTCATATAAAATTTTGAAAAAGATATATTTTAAAAAACTTAATTTTTGTCGTTTATTTAACCTTCTTTTTTAAATTTTTAATTTCACAATTTTCTTGAGCGTAAGGTTTGTTTTTCATATATAAAAATTCTTTATTTTCGATATTTCGCTACTCCATTGTGTAGCATCTTTTTTTTTTTTTTTTATTTCCTAAAGATGCTACACAATGGAGTAGCGAAATATCGAAAATAAAGAATTTTTATATATAAAAAACAAACCTTACGCTCAAGAAAATTGTGAAATTAAAAATTAAAAAACTTAAATTAAAATTAAATTATTTTAATTTTTACAAAAATTTTATATAATAATCAACAATTATATATTAAAAATATACAAATTTCAACTATTTAAAAAAACTATTAAAAAATTAAAAAATTTTGTTTATCTACATCCTGGAAATCAATTTTTTTTGGAAATAAATTCGTTTAAAATCATAAAAAATCCTTTAAAATTTCCTAAAATTATTCAAATTTAAATACAATCCAGAAAATATGATAACAATCAGCAAAACTGTATAAAAAAAACAAAAGAATTTAAAACAAAATATTATAAATTTAAAAAATTGATTTCATTTCAATTTTTCAAAGCCGTTTTTTTAAAAATAAACTAATTAAAAATTATAAAAAAAATTGTAACTAGAATTTTTTAAAAAAATAAAATATTGTAATATATAAATCACAGATTTTATGATGAAAAATTCCAAAAAAAAATTAAAACAAACCTAGAGGCAATTTTTTTTTTTTACATAAATACCAACAACAAAATAAATTGGTTCAAAATTATTATAATTTCAGAACAAAAATTAATACAAATTTTAAAATGCAAAAAGTATTTTTATAACCATCATTATTTTACTTAATATAATTTCAAATAATAATAATTCAAATTAATTTATTTTATCTTTTAAAGAAAAATACTAAACAAAATTCAACACTTTTTGCAAATTATAAAAAAATAAGTAGCTACCTCTAACCTATTTCAACTGCTTATTAATCCCGCGGCATATTTATTTTTTACAATTTTTGACGATATTGAAGTACTTAAGTGGCAAAGGTTTGGTCTAAAATTAATTTTTTTTGGTTATTTTTAAGGCAAATTTCCAATTTATCTGCTTTTAACAATTTTTGAGAAGTTTTTATAAAGTTTGGTACTATTCGGCATTTTTAAAGACTGTAGCATGGCAACAATGGTTACTCAACTTTTTAAACTTTTTCGTTTGTAGAAAGAAACCCCTCATTTTGCATTTTTTACAAAAATTTTTAGAAATATGTGCTGGTTTATTAATAAGCGTTTTTTGAGTTGTTTATACACTTCTAACTGGAACTTTGACTGACACATTTGTTGTTGTTTCTCATATAAAATTTGAATTTAACTGTTGGCTGAATTTTAATCGGACGTTAGAATATTATGTATGTAAAGGCCGCGGCAAATTATTTAAAAACAAATTAAATTTCACATCAAAACATTATATTCAACTTACATTTTAAATTAGTCAAAACAACTAACAAAAACTTCTTACATTTATATTTTTTCTATTTTTTTTTTTTTTTTGTTGTAATAATAACAAAATTATTGCTAAAAATTAATATTACAGACTTTCCAAAATTTATTTAGTTTCGATTTTTTCAATGATTTACAAATGTAGTTGAACTTTTAATTTCTTCTACAAATAAATGTTTAATTTTAATTAAAAAAAAAAAAACAAAACTGAAATTCAATTCAAACAACTAACAAATCTTGACTGCAGAAATTCCCTGAGTGTATATTTATCGCGCCCTCTAGTGACGGTACTTGTAATTCAAATTCAAACTTTGACGCTTATATATTTTAATGGCTAAAATTTGTTCAATATTAAATTTTTTGTTTATTGCTAAAGCAAATTTCAAGTTTCTCTGCTTTTCACGATTGTTAAAAATATCTTTGATAAAGTTTGGTAGTTTGAACAATTTTTAAAAATTCTAGTATGGCAACACTGGCTGTTCAACTTTTAAAACTTTTTTTTGTTTGTAGAAAGAAAAACAGTTCTTTTTTTGACAAAATTTGTTAAAAAGATTGACTGGTTCCTTAATAACCCTTTTTTGAAGTTAATACGTTTATGGCGCCCTCTAGTGGAGGCATACGTAATTAAAATTAATGGCTAAAAATTTTTCAAAACTAAATTTAAAATTTATCTGCTCTTCATAATTTTTGATAATTTTTTTTATGTGGTAGTTTGGACAATTATTAAAAATTCTAATATGGCAACACTGGTTGCTCCACTTTTTGAACTTATTCGATATTATTTTGAACTTATTAAATGGATTTTAAAGATTTTTTCAAAATTAAATTTTTTGTGTATCGGTAAAACAAATTTAAAATTTTACTGCTTTTCAAGATTTTTGAGAATTTCTTTTTTAGTGTTTGGTATTTTAGGTAATTATTAAAAATTATAATATGGCAGCACCGGTTGCTCCACTTTTTAAACTTATTGGCTTGTAGAAAGAAAACAGCTCATTTTGCTTTTCTTTGACAAAAATTTGTTATAAAGATTAAGTGGTTTCTTTATAAGCGTTTTGTGAAGACTGTACCTTTATCGCATTCTCTAGTGGTGGCATACGTAATTAAAATTATTAATTTGACCCTTTGTATGTACTTAAATGGGAAAAATTTTGAAAATTAAATTTTCTGTTTATTGCTAAAGCAAATTTAAAATTTATCTGCTTTTCACGATTTTTGAGAATTTATTTTTTAATGTTTCGTAGTTTGGACAATTATTAAAAATTGTAATATGGCAACACTGGTTGCTCCACATTTTAAACTTATTCGCTTTTTTTATAAAATTTTTTGAAAAGCGATTTTTAAAGTAAGATTTTTTTTAAAATTTAATTATTTTTATTGGTAAAACAAATTTCAAATTTAATTGCTTTTCACGATTTTTGAGATTTTTTTAATTTGGGTATTTTGGCAAAATTTTTGAAAAATATAATATGGCAACACTGGTTGCTGAATTTTATAAACTTTTTCGTTTGTTGATAGAAGACAGCTTAGTAAAACAGAAAATGAAATAATTTTCAGCAAATTAAAGACTTTACAAGTTCAGAAATTTCTTGATCAGTTCTGTTGATCTTACATAAAAAATATATTACACGCAACAACTTTTTCTCATCCGAAAAATGTTTCCATGTCTCCAACCAAATAAATAAACACTTTTATAATACTTGCCTTCTTTCTAAATATAAATAGCCTTTTAAAAAAGTGGTATAAAAATGTTTTTAAATCACTATATTGCAACCCTGAAAAATACTTTTTTTACATCGTTGTTATATCGCTTTCCTTTTGAAAATTAAATGGGTTAAAATATTCGTCAATAATTCGTAATAATTAATTTATTTTTTTTTTTAAATCAATAACAAAATTGTTTAAAATATAATCATTTCCTATATTAATCGATATATACGAAATCCAAAAATTCAAAACTGTTCGCGGAAGACTATTGTTAAATAATTAGAAAACTGTTTTATTAAAAATTTATAAATACTCGAAAATAGTTTAGAAATGTATAAAACTAATAAAAATTCTAGTTTATTGAAATTATATTTTCAAAATATTTATTTTCTGAAATAAATGCAAATTTCAAATTAAAATTTAAAAAAAAAATTCATTTTTAAAAATTATTCTTTAACAGTCAATAACAATTCCAAAATGTTGTAAAATTTAATTTTTGTTTTTTATTAAAACAAATATAAATCTTTAATTAAAAATTCAAAATCCAAATTAATTTATGACATAATCTTTAAATATAACCCTCAAAACCCGCAGTAAAACACAAATTGAAATACATAAATATAGAAGGAATATTTTTTTAGAATTCGTTTAAAACTACACCATTTCCAACTGTAATTGAGAAAAGAACAATTGAAATTGAGATTTTCCATTTGAAATTGAGAAAAGTTCATTTGATTTTGAGATTTTCTATTTAATATTGAGAAAATAACAATTGATTTTGAGATTTTCCATATGAAATTGAGAAAAATGCAAATGGAATTAAGATTTTCCATTTAAAATTGAGAAAGGAACAAATGAAATTGAGATTTTCCAATTCAAATTGAGAAAAGAAGATATGTAATTGAGATTTTATATTTGATATTGGGAAAATAACAAATGAAATTTAGATTCTCCAATTGAAATTGGGAAAAGAACAAATGATATTGAGATTTTATATTTGAAATTAAGAAAAACACAAATGAAATTGGGAAAATTATAAATTAAATTAAGAAAAGTAGAAATGTAATTTAGAAAATATGATATGATTTTGGGAAAATTTGTATTAAAGAACAAATTTTATTAAACACAAAAAATAAACAATAAAGACAACAATCAACGTACGGTCATATATTTTATTTGTACGGCGGATTAATGGAATGCGCAGGAATGCTCTATGGCTCTGCTGCAGTCGCCAGCAGTTACCAATGTTTTAGCTTCATCAATACGAGCTCATTCTGAGTAGAGTTGCAGAAGAGTTTTCAAATACAGTTTCTAACCTTTTGCAATAAGAAGCATTTTCAACGACTACCAGGAACTCCGAAAGGTTGTTCCACATCTCCTCCTATCTCACGAAAAAATTTCTCATCCATTCCCTGGCAACAGGGAATCCAATTTTTCATCCAATTTAATAACGCCTTTAACAATTGGGTCACGTGATGGTTGGTTGGTGGTGGCTAGCGCGAGTTAAAAATCTTGAATAGCCACGTTTACGGCGATAAAACAAACTGAAATTTGTTTCGTCCAGCCCCACTATTTCGATACCGGCTCTGACGTACTCGTTCAGACAAGTAACGTATTCTGAATATTTGGCCTTCTTAGCAGCTTTTAAGGAATATATATCGGTGTAAGATATTTCCAATTTCTTGCCATTTTTGTCTCCGTGCAAGCTTAATTTTATTCACAAGAATTTTATTAAATTTCTTAACTGCAGTTGAAAATTTCTCAATTTCATTTGTATTTTTCTTAATTTATTTGTTTTTTCTTTTCTCAATTCCAAATAAACAAATCTAATTTCCATTTGTTTTTTTCTCATTTTCAATTGTAAAATCTCAATTTCATTTGTTTTTTTCTTAATTTCAAATGTAAAATCTCAATTTCATATGTTCTTTTCTCGATATCAAATTAAAAATCTCAATTCCATGTATGCTTTTCTCAATTTCAATTGTAAAATCTCAATATCATTTATTCGTTTCTCAATTTTAATTGGAAAATCTCAATTTCATTTGGTTTTTTCCCAATATGAAATAGAAAATCTCAATTTCAATTGTTCCTTTCTCATTAGCAAATGGAAAATCCCAATTTCAATTGCTCTTTTCTCAATACTAACTGGAAAGCTCTCAATTTCAATTAGAAATGGTGTAGTAAAAAAAATTCAAAACTCAAAAACATTTTAAATTTGAATAATATTTTCATAAAATAAATTAATATCAATGGGGGAAAAGTTTTTTAGTTGATCTGTTACACATAAATTAAAATCTTTCATTAATTATTCATTTCATTCTAAAAAGAAATAAAAAACTTTTCGCTAACATTAAAAAAAATACAAAATCAAAGAAAAATGTTATCCACCAGCAAAATATTATTATTTTTTTAATCAAAAATAGTATGTACAAAATTTCTATTTTTTTTTTAACGAAATTATATTTTCATAGAAAACACTAAATTACTCAATTTAAAACTCGAACAACAACATAAAGTATTTATTTTCAAACTTAAAATAGGAATAAAAATCATTAATATTTAATCAAGCAGTCTAAACAACACGATTTGAAAAATAATAATGCTTCAAAACACAAATAATTCAAAAATATGTATTTTCATACAAACAAAATATGTAGTGATTTTTTAAAATCAAAAAATAGTAGTGATTTTTTAAAATCAAAAAATATTAAAAACGAAAAGAAATAAATAAAACTATTAAATAAAAAATATTAGTTTTTTTAGCAAAAACAGTTCTAAAATATATAAAAATTTGTCTTTTTCCTAAGCGGAATTATATTTTTTTTTTTATTAAATCTTCATTTACATAACCGAGCTCTTAGGGCCTTATATGGCTAATTAAAGCTACTAAAAAATATATAACAGACTTCTATATAAACATTTAATAAATACATTAAAATTCTTAATTCTTTAAATAAAAACAAAACCAAAAATTATTGATTTTAAAACTTAAAATAGGAATACAAATCATTAATCCTTAAATCGGGAGATTTAAAAAAATATGTCTTTCCATACAAAAACAAAATATATAGCAGTGACGTTTTAAAACCGAAAAATATTAAAGACTAAAACAATAAATAAAAATATAAATAAATATAAAACTTTCATAATCAAAATTTTTAAATTTCAATTGAATTCAATTTAAAATTATGAATAAAATCAAAAGCTCTCCTAAAACTTCAAAGTATTATTCGATTAAAAAAAACCAATAAAAAAGTAACAAATACTCTTAAAATAATTATTCAAAAAATCGGATGATATTTTGACAAAACCAAAAAACTTATTAATATTAATATTATAAAACCTTATTACTTATGCATAATAATTTGAAAACCTTATAACACGTTTATAAAAATGAATTTTGTATAAAAAATTTGTTTTGTACCTAAGGCATTTATAAATTTAAAAAATGATTTTGCATATGACCCAAAATCTTTTAATTTCATTTGATTTAAAAAAAGAAAAACATGAAAAGCTGTTCCAAAACACAAAAAAACCGGAAAATTATTTATTAATAATTAAGAAATAATTAGCAAAGCAAAAACAGTACCTATAAGAATAAAAAAAAAATATTTTTAAAATCGGATACAGTTTTTACAAAACTAAAAATTTAGTTCAGCAATAAAATATAGCTGAAATTAGTTTCAAAACACCAAAAAAAATGTTCCTGAATATGAAATATCTTACCAAAAATGTTTAACATTCGTCAATGCAAATACAAATTTTATTTAAAATTAAAAATAATAGATATTTATATTTTTTTTTATAAATTAAAAATTAAACAACTAAATAATAATAGAAAATAGGTAAGAAATTCGAAATGCTTATTTTTTCAATATATCTTTCTTAAATTATAAAAATAAATCAGGGAAAATATGCATAAATAGTTAACAAAAAACAGTTAAAAAACAAAAAAAAACTAAAAAATATGCAAAATATAAAAACTGTTTAAATATTCTACCTACCTATTGCCAAAAATAAAACAAAAAAAAATATAAAAAAATAAATAAAAATACAAAAAATAAAAAAGTTACAGAATATATAAAAATCAAAAAAAAAAAAAAAGAATTAATATTTATTAAAATTTTAAAAACAAAAGAGTTAAAAATATAATAAAACCCCTGCTCCTATTTCCACTTAAGAATAAAAAATTTTAAAATGAAACATTCAGAAATTAAACATTTAATTCTGATCTACTTTTTTTATTTCCTTCAGAAACCATTTAGAAAAAAAAAAAAACGAAAAAAATTTTAATTTAGTTTGAAATGTTTTAATATTTATTTTTACCAAAATTTTAAATTTGTAAAACAATTAATATCAAAATACTCAGTTAAAAAACTCTAAAAATAATAATTTTTCTGAAAATTGTTTTCTATTACATAACGAACACGCGCAAAAATATCACAAATGTTAAAAAACTAAATAAATATGGTAACACTTTATTGGTAAATTGGTGGCACTCTCGACAGCTTATAAATGTCATTGTGAATGATAATGAACATACATTCGCAGTCATAACAAATCTATTCTTTTTGAGATAAACTTTTAGAAAATTTCGATTTATTAGCAATTTTATTCTTTCTTTGGAACAGGGAGAAAACTCTTTTAAAAAAATATTTAATAAAAATAAAAAAAAAAAAATAACTAAAAACACATAAAAATTTAAAAAAAATCCGTACTTATAACAATTATTTAAAAATAACATAAATCCAAAACATTAACATATAATAAACTAATTAAATTAAAATAAAAATTAAGCAATACACTTTAAATACGATTTCAAAAATCTAAATTATTTATTTATAAATATTCAACATTTAATTTAAAAATATAGTCATCCTTCTATACCTCGCAATAATATTAGGAAATTTTTTAAAAATTATTCTAGTTTATTTTTCTTAAATTTTAAAATCTTTCTATTTATAAAATAATTAAAAAAAAAAATCAATACTTACCTAAACACTTTCTTACAATATTAGGAATAGCATATAAATATTTTTTTTTAATTTTAAATTATACAGATTTTACTTATAAAGTAATTCTATAAAATTCTAGTATTTTCTTAAAATATGTGTAATAAGTAGGGCAAGGAATTTCATGCACTTAAAAATGGAAAATATGCGCCTAAAATATGCGGCTAAAAAAAATATGCATTAAAAATATAAGAAATATGCACTAAAAACTATTATTTTTGTAAAAATAATGCAATTTAAAATTTTAAAAATATATTTAAGTTAGTTATTTTGCAAACAGACACAGAACTCGAAGATTTTCCATAGGTCAATAAGGTTTTTAAGAATGTTTATTTTGATTGAATCAAAATATAAAAATTTGAATTTTTTATATTTTTTTATAAAATAAAAAATTCTCATAAAAATTAAAAATATGCACAAATGTGCGTTAAAAAGCACAAAATATGCATTAAAAAGGCACCAAATATGCATTTAAAGTCAAAATATGCAAAAACATGCACTTATGACAAAATATGCAAAAATATGCAACTACAAATCGATGCCATTTTGTTCTAAATTTGATGATTCGGATAAATATTTAGTCCATATTGGTTTTGGATTATCGACAAAAAAACATGCATTTGCATGGAATTCCTTGCCCTAGTAATAAGAGTTAAAATATTTCTTCGAATGTAAAATTCTTCAAATTTATTCGAATTTTTCATTAAAATTTTCGTTTTATCAAAATAATTCTGGAAATTTCAATACTTTTCTGACGAATATTCTTGAAATAAAAAAATACATCGAACTAGAGGCTGAAAAAACTCCCTCACTAATTTGTGATTAAGTTCAAAAAATTTTAAAAATTCCCATTTTTAAAAATAATTTAAAAGTTTTCAATACTTAAAAAAATAGAGAAATTTAAAAAAAGGACACACTCAAAGGGTTCCCACTTTTCTAAATGAAGCTTGATATCAATCAATGTTGATTATTTCTGACAACCCATCTCTGCCATTTCCCAGTATTGGTAATAAGTAGAACAATAAAAAATAGCACCAAAAATTATCTCTTAACTCAAAATCCAAAAAATTAAACCTTAAAAATATTTAATTTTAATTATTTTCACAAAACTTATGAAACAAATATTGAAACAAATATTATGATTTTTTGATTTTTTTCGTAAGGCTAAATTCAGGGAAGTAGGCAACTTTAAATAATTTTGGGCCAGAATTGTTGAGCCAGAATTAGCTAAAAAAAAATAAAATATTTTACGTTTTCCAAATAAATAGTTAGCCACAAAAACTAGCAAAAATTAGCTCCAAAATGTGTAGCTCGATAAATTTATTTATAATGAGCGGAATTTAGTAAAATAAAACGTTTGCATTGAGCAGGTTTACCAGATAAACCCGCTACCACTACCTTTGAGTTGAAGCGCTTTATGATATACTTAATTCGGTGAAGTGTGCTACTTTTGTTTTTGTTTTTAAACAAAAGTAATTATACGAGTTTCTTTGATTTTAATATTTTTTGTTTATTTTTCATTCTCTAAAACGAAATTAAAAAACAAAAATAAAGCAAATAACACCTAAAGTATTACTATTTTCTCACAAGTAGCATAAAATGTTTATTTTGAGTAGCAGATTAGTTTCTGGTAAACGCGCTCATTGCTTCAAAAATCGCTATATTGTTTCCATTAGTGTTATATACAATCTTCTCAAATCATTATAATCTTCATAAACGTCAAAATAGACAGTGTATTGCGGTATTCACATATACATGTTTAACTCGATTCTACCTGTTTAGGCCTTAAACAGTGTTTAAGTGAGATGTTTTACAGTACATTATTCTGTCCTTAAACACTTCAAATTGTCAAGTTTAAAATCTAAAAACCTTGTTGAACCCGAAACTTTTTAAGTTTAATGTTATCAGTTAGTGTGAATGACAAGTTTTAAACTTTATAAAACATAAACAAACTAAAAGAATAAAAGTTAAATAAAATAAATTAAATTTAAATATAACCCATTTAAAATGTACTTTTTTCTAATATTTAAGCGAATTAAATTTTTCTGCCGCCATAGAAAAATATAGAAACAGGCATGAAGTTGCCCTTTTACTAAAAATTTTAAAATCTTGTTTCCGACTGACTCGCACAATATAATTTCATTCTTTATAGCAATAATAACATTGGATATTGCCAAAAATTAATTATTCTTGCAGCCAGTCAAAGAAAAAATAACTTTTAGAAGAATTTGGTTAAATTTTTCGTTTAAAATGGTTATGTTACAGCTGTTCCAAACGTTTAACTTAAATACCTAAACTTTATACGGCGTTCACATATACGTGTTTAACTCGATTTGACGTGTTTAAGCGTTAAACATGTTTAAGTGAGATGTTTTACAGTACATTTTTCCTACCCTTAAACACGCTAAATTATCGTGTTTAATTTTTAAACACGTAGCTAAACACGACAAAATTGATATCAATTGGTTATCAAAAAAATAAAAAAATTAAAATTGAATGAAATAAACTAAATTTAAATAAAAACCAGTTGAACTTTCTTATTAAAGTGATAGATGAACAAAACAATTAATTAAACGTTGCTTCCGGTGAACGAAAAATCCAAAAACAGCCATGAAGTTGTCCCTTAACTAAAAATTGAAAAATCTTGTTTCCGACTGCGGCGGATAATGTTATTTCACTTTTTATATCAATTATAACGTTGGATAATGCCGAAAATTATTAATTATTGCCTCCGGCCGATGAAAAAATAACTTTTTGGGAAATTTTGTAAAATTTTTGTATTTTTTTTTTAAATTGTTAAGGAACAGCTGTTCGAGATGTTTAACTTAAACACTTCATTTTTAAGTGTGAACTGATATGTTTAACTTTTACATAAACGTGTTTAACAATCGTACTGTGAACGTAGTATAATGTGCGTTAGTTTTACATTAACGTGTTTAAGAATTCTGGTTTAAACCAAATTATCATCATAATCTTGCAAAATTTGTGCGATTTTTCAAACAAAATTAAATTTTTTAACCTGGTAAATTAATCTTAAAATAAATTCGCGTATTTTTGTAAAGTTTCATATTTTTATTATTTCACGGATACAAGACTACTTTCTTGTATATTTCTTCAATATTGCCAACTAAAAAAAAATAAAAACTCTAAATCTGCAAGAGTTTGCAGATTGAGTTTAATCTTTTCAAGCAAATATAAACTGTGTTTGTTCGGCAAGCTATCAAGCACACGCCTATAATATTGATAAAAATCAATATAAGTAGACAGTGTAAACGATTAAGATTATAAAAATTATTAAAAACATAATCTGTGAGATTAAAAACTCAATGTAAATCTATTTTAGTGATTAAAGTTGTCAACTTTTTGTAAATTTGATGGTCAAGGTATGAAAAGCGCTTGAAATTCTATAAACGTTAATAATTTTGGAAAAAAATTCCCTATTTTTTAAATTACACAAAATCTGTTTATAATATCTTTAATTTTTTGGAAATTCTTATAGTATTTCCTCTTCTAAATTATACTCATACCTCGTTTTAATTATTATGCCTGAATCTACCATACAATCCTCTTCTAGTTTTATTTCCATCCAAGGAACACATTACTATAAATTAAAATATTTCTTGTTCTTTTTTAATGGCAAATAATTATGCGTCGTTATAATCATAAAAAAAGAATATAATATCATAAAGACTTAACTTCTCTCTAACTTACATAAGTACAAGAAAAAGAAAAGTCATTATAAATATAAAACAACAACTACTATGTACAGTGCTGCCAACACAGTTTGTTGGACAATCCTCAACTATTGTTGAAAAATCCTCACAATAGTGATATAAATAAATCGTTGCCAAGTAATTGTTAGCATATCAAATAATAAATTAAATTACGCAAACATTAAGCAGAAACAAATAAAACGTTTCACAGAACCTTAATAGTTGGGAGGAATTCGTTTTTTTTTTACTATAGTCAAAAAATCTCCAACTCAAAAGCTTTTTATAATTCCATTAAAATGCAAAAAAAAATATTTAAAAATCCGTTTAAGAGGTTAATCACAACTGTGTCGATTGTCGACCGACGACAGCAAAAGTCCTCGAGATTAATTTAAATTCAGCGACAATCGACCGTCGACATTTGTTGACGTTTAGAAAAAAATGAAAGCAAAACAAGAATATGTGTGTATTTGTTTCGCTACAATTCTTCACCAATTCAATTGCTTTTCCATTAATTCTTACTGTTTTACATTTTTTTGTATTTAATATTGCTTTTTTGCAGTAAATTATGTATTTTTATTTTCAATTATATTTCTTCTATCAAAAAAATAAAGTTTTTGTAAACAAATTACGAATTTTTGCAACGAATTTCTGCAACTCTGTTGCCTTAATTAGTTAAAAATATGGTAACATTAAATAGAATAATAGAATAGATTCTATTACGACGAAAAATCGCCGGACGACATGGCGACATTTTGCTTCTCATACAAAATATATGAAAAAGCACATGTCGTTGTCGACTCAGTTCTGATTAATCTCTAAACTAGGGAAGCATGGGAACTGTGAAAAATCAAACAATTTAGCAAAAATCCAAAAAAATTAAATTAATTGTCAACGCAGAAATTTAAACCACGAAACACTTTTTGGAAAAGATTTCCCGAAAGAAACTTAACAAATGTGTTTGGTACATCTTTGCAGACACATCAGTTTTCCACTTTTAATAACGTCAATCTTTGAGTGACCACAATGCTTAGTTTCTTTATAAATAGCTCCGAATATAAAATATATAAACTTTCAATATACATACATTAGACGAAATGTGGACGGTAAATTTTTCGGTCTATTTTCAACTTTGTAAAACAAATTCCATAACAAAATATTAAAATTTTAATTTTTGGTCGATGATAGCATTGGTAAAGCAGAAATCAAAAGCAAACAAAGAATAATCTCAGTAAATTTATGGTTTACTTTGGTATGAAATTTTGCTTATATCCAAAAATATATACATATATTTAAAATACACTTCGAAAATACTTTTTAAATTTAAAAATTGCCATTTTTATATATTAAATTTTGCAAAAATCATCAATTGCCATTGAATTAAATTTCATTTTGAAAATCGCCAATATAAAGACAAATCGTGAAAGTTGGCAGCTCTGATATTGGCTGGTGGTGTATGTACTTATGTAGAGTAAATAAATTATCCAACATTATTAAAGTTAAAAAACGGAAGTCATAATGCGCCATTTATACACAAAAACATAGAGCTAAAAAAAATAAGAAATATTACTATGAAATGAAGAAAAAAATTGGCAAAATTGCAAAAAGAATTCACAAAACTGAAAACAAAAATTTCTTAAGATTTAATATAGGGAAATGTAATAAAAAAAGACAAATATCTATAATGTCGACAGTAGGGGTATTACTTTTGAACAGTTTTTGAAAATATAAAATCGGTCCTATCCATATTGTGTAGAGCATGAAATACAAATGAAAATGATGTCAGTTTTTCGCAGGCATTAAAAAAGTTCCGGCAAGGAATGTGTTGAAAATCGGAATATCAATTACAAAAAAAATATAAAAATTAGAATGCAACATTTCTAATAAATAAAAATTTCAGAATCTATATATAATACTTTTTGAGAAAAATATGTTTTTTTTTCGTTAATAATTTAGATTTAAGTCCTTTTTACTCAACATCAAGAAATTTTACCTTTAAATCATAAAGTGATTTTTGGGTTTTTAAAAACAAACATTTTTCCAAAATTTCAAGAAAAAAAATTAAAAAAATATATTTTTCATTCCAACATGGTTTTATAGAGCTCCAAACTGGCGGCAGAGAAAAAAACGGGAGTCGCAAAAATTGTCCGATCTTAACAAAATTGGTTATCGTATGACACGAGCTTTTTTTTAAATTTTTTTTTTCAATTTTTGGTGATGTTCCAAATTTAAAAGTGTGTTTTTTCGAAAAAAAATATTGACTTTAAAAATTCATAAAAAATCGAAAAAAAATTCAAAAAAAAAGCTCGTGTCATACGATAGCGAATCAAGTTTAAAAAAATAAAAAAATAAAAAATTCGTCAAAAAATGAACCCGCTAGTGCCGCAACCAGTACGAAAAACATGGTTTCGAGATAAACGCGTTCAAAGTTTGTGTATATACCAGCTGCCGTACGTAAAATTAAAAATGCGATCTCACTACAAATTTTTTTTCTTAGAATCTTAAGAATATTTACTAAAATACAAAATTATAAAAAAAAGTCGATTTCAAAAAATGGCCAATGTCATGTCCCCCCTTAAATCTACACAGATTGACTTATATTTAATCACACCCAGAGAATTAAGAAAAAGTGTGCACTGTAATTGCATTTGAATTAAATAAAATTGTCGTTATTTTTAACTACAATTGTTGTTAAAATAACTGCAATATCAGTTAATTTTGAATGCAATTTCGGTGTACAATTATTAAAAACAGCAATTGCAGTTAATTTTACAGACACAATTCTCTAAGTGCATGTCTGAAGCTATTTTAGAATGTCTTTTGGGGATATTGTAAAAAAGTATAAAACATGGTGCTTATTATAAATTTCCACCCCCTCCCCCACCCCCGCCCCCGCCCTGCGGAAGGTTTTTTTCAAACTTATCCAAAGAAACTATTTTCATAATATATACAAAATAGGCCACCACGTCTGGAATTTTTGTCATACCCCTAGTGTAGAGTGGTCTTAAAACAAATTTCTGTTTTTAGTAAGTTTTACAAAAAATTAATAGAAATATAAAATATAAATCCCAGCCAGCAAACGTGCAAAAAATTTATGAAAAATGGGCTCAAAATATATTAGTAAAAGTTCTTTTTGGTGTTAAAAATTAACTCAAAAAAAGATTTAAAAAAATTTTTTCTAGCTATTTCAAACTCTTCTCAAAAATTCTAATTTATTTACTTTTCCGGGTCATTTCTGAATAATTTTTTTAATTGTCAACAAATGGTTCTAAGAAAGTTTTTTTCTCTATTTGTTGTAAAATAAATTTGTAAATTCTATTTGGAATTTGTAATATTTGATCTTAAACCAAACAAAAATAACACTCATTGTAATCATTTTTTTAATTTTAATAATTTCCCTTAAAATTTTTTTAATTATTTTTTCTTTTTATTTTTTTAAAATGCTCATATTTTCGTCCAAAAACTAAATAATAAGTCTGTTTGTTTAAATGCTAATTTTCATTATTTTTACTAGTGTTTTATCTTAAATTCGTTTTTAACGAAATATTTACCAATTTTTTACTTCAATTGTTTCGATTTACTATTTTTGATATAATGTTCTTGAATTCCATATAAAAAGCAATTAAATATTGGTAGTTCTTTAGTACATTCCAAGTTTACTATTCTTTACTAGAAATGTAAACAAACAGACATAATGTTTGACAAAAAAGTTTGAAAATCAAAAAAAATATATGTTTCATGTGAGTAGTTTTTGAAACATTGATTAAAAATTTCCAACAAAGTTGTCACCGAAAACTTCAAAGTGGAAACATATTCTAAAATATCTGAGCAAATAGTTCAAAAGCTAGTTATTTTAACACAGTTTCGATTGTGGGCGCTATGGTGTAATGGTTAGCGCGTTGAACTGTTACATAATAGGTTGCGGGTTCGATCCCCAATCAAGGCAACATCAATTTATGAAAAATAATAATATGTATGTATGAGTTTTTTCTATCTCTCATACATATCGCAGCGTCCTACTTTGGTGTTCCCATAGCACTTAACCTCATCGAAATAAGATAACATAACAGGGCTATGAACTAAAAAGTTGCTACAAAGTTCGCCCACTCTTCATCAGAGGGCGCGCAACATCTGTTCTAATATTCAACCGCAATTACAGTGTTGGCATATTTGATGCAAATTATCTTTTACCACCTTTCCATTCTTCTCTATCTCCTTTCCAAAGCAAGCAACACGTTACTTAACAGGAAGACTTTCCTGAGTGTTGCTTCTCTTTAAAAAAAAAAAGTAAATAAATATTTAAAGGACATCAATGACTAAGATCCTAAAGAGTAATAAAGATTTATAGGAATCAAAAAATTTCTTCAAATTTAAAACAACAAACGTTGTCTACAAAATCCACAAATAATAAAGTTGAATTTTATCAAATTTTAATTTTGTTTAACTTTTTTATTAAAATTTTCATCGCCTTAACGAATTTATTATTTATAAATAAATTCCAAATCTCGAACTGCCTGACTAGATGTTTTCATGCAAGGAAAATTAAAAAAAGTTCAACGTTCTCGCCTACGTTATTTTTTATTTTTACTCGAACACTTAAAAAACTCTGTCTTGATGGCATATATCAATTTGTGTGCTTGATCCTTAAACTTAGAATATTATGTATGTAAAGATCGGTGCAAATAAAATTTCACTTGAAAACAGGGGGGTTATTATATAATTCGATTCGAAACGAAAATGCTTTCAAACAGAATTTTCACATTGAAAAACAAGTTCCAAAAAACAGTTTTTAATAGGGCAGTTTTTAATATTGTCCCCCATCAAAAACTGTTTTTTGGAACTAGATTTTCAATGTGAAAATTCTGTTCGAAAGCATCTACGTTTCGAATCGAAGTACATAATAACCCCCTAGCACCACTAATATTGTATTAAACTCAACTTACATTTTCATGTTTTCACTAACAAAAATTAATTGCATTTATTTGATTTACTTTGTTTTTTTTAAATAATAAAATGACTACATAAAATAAATGTTACGAAATCTCTGTAAATACTTAAGTTTTTGACTTACAAATGTAGTTAAAATGTACCTTTCTTCTACAAATAAATGTTTTTCCACTTGAAATAACAAACCTGATATACAACTTAAACCACTAACAAATCTTGACTGCAGAAGTAGAGAATTAGAAATTTATTAATTTAATTCGAGGCCAATTTTCTTATTATGAATTAACATAATAAGTACTTTTTTCAAAAACTGGAATGTGTTATACCTTGAAACTTTTAAAATAAAAATATCTCTATCTCTTTCGTAAATTAAAAACAGCTTTATTTAACTCATTGCGGCTCACTGTCCCCTCTACAGAGAAAATGTTGTGTTGCCGGTCTACATTCCTTAATTTGTAGAGTCCAATAAAAATCCGAAAAAATCCGAAAATATGATTACTCTTCGATTTTTACGATTTTCTATGCCAACTAAATTTAAAAATCAAAAATTTTTTGATGTAAAAATTTTGAAATTGTTTAAACTTACCTTATTTTATTGTAATTGAAAAGTAGAAACATTTTGGCAAAATTTTTTAAATTTTTAAGTCAAAAAAAAAGTTTTTCAAAAATATATTTTCACGATTTACGAAATATTTTAAAGTATTTTCCTTTAAATTTGTTAAATAGTTTTAATAACTTTTTTGCAATTAAAAAATTCAGACTCATTTTTAAAATGTCCCTATTAACTATTGTATTCCATTTAAAGTTTAAATTCAACTGCTAATAAAATTTTTACGGAACATTTACTTAGTAAACGTTAAGGCCCCTTTTTAATAAAAATACATAAATTCATATAGTCCCAGCAAAAAAAAAATCATCAAAAGAAGAAACAAAGAAGCAGTGATTTGGATTCGATATTGTGAAAATTTGGATCCGAACCAATGAATTTTACATAGGGTTGTCATAGGGCGGAAGTTTTCTTTTATGATCCTTTTGATGTTCTTTTTAATTGGTGAAAAGGAATTAATTTGTATTCGTAAAAAATTTAAGCAAATCACCTGGACCTGACAACTTATCTCAAAATAATTAAAGTTAAGTGCTTAACCATAGTTATAAATGTTAAATTTATATGGAAATATCTGTAGTTAGATAGATTTGGAAAGACTTAATTTCCTTCAAAATCACATTTTCGGAAGTTGTGAAAAAGAACTGCTTTAGAAGCGGAAAATAAGAACTTAATGATACTTTGGAATCAGTGACAAATTGATTCCTTAAGATCACTTCCACTTTTTTTGCTGGGGTAGAATATATATTTTTAGTAAATGTTCCATTAGCTACTTATTAACTGTGACTTTAACTGACAATTTTGTGTTGTTTACTTTATAGTTAAAATTTTGATTTAACTGCTGGTTAACTTTTAGCTGAACATTCCAGAGACATAGAATATAGAGATGTAACATGGATAATTTTGTAAACAAACTGTAGATGTCGCTAGCTTATGAGAAATTTTGTCAAAGGAGGATTTTATTTTGGGAAATTTTCTCAAGGGAGGATCTTTTTATGTCAAATGAGGTTTTACAGAGTTGCTAGGTAAGGGAATTTGGTCCCAAATTAGGGATTTCGACTTCGTTTTGGGAACAAATTAAAAAATTTTTATATTTTAAAAGATTTATTTTTAGGCCGAAGATAAGAAGAATTTTCGTATAAATTATATGCGTATTATTTCAAATTAAAGTCGATCAAATTAGGTCTGTTAAAGAATTTCAAAATTTCTACAAAATATTTGAATTATTGAAGAAATGTTCTCCAAATATTTATAAACCAAGCAACCAAGCTCAATAGTTAATCAAAAAATTTTCTATTTTCCAAATACTGAAATTGTTACAAGCAAAGGACTCAGAAAAAATAAATTTTGTGTAGGCTCAAAAAGTACCAGGGGTTTTCATATAACCTCTTATGTACCTTCTGAATCGTGTAAACTCGACTTATGCAAACTTAATGTTCAAAAGAGTTTACGAGCCCTAGAACTTACACCTTACTAGATTTACAAATTTTATAAAAAAATACTTCACCATAATGAAGTTCGTGCGAAAATTTGTATAGAATTTTTTCTCTAGAAAATTTAATATACGACTTTTATTTTGAAACGGTGGCATTTCAGCTTAATTGTGATTTGTCTTTCGTATAATAAAATTTTTTTAGTTTCACAATTTTAACCAAGATTTGAGGCCTTTAAAATTCGAGTGAAAACGTAAATATTTCTTCGTAAGATATTCAATTTTATTTAATTTGCTCACATATTTCTTAATAATTTTCTGAACTTAAGAGCGATGCTAACTAAGCTCCTTTTTTTGATTTTTTGTTTAAATTGAAATGAATTGGGTATAACATTAGGGATTTAAACATTTAAAATGGGAATAAGCTACACTGCTCCCCAAATAAAATGAAACAATATTGCCAGAAAAACAAAATAGCAGGCAGCGCCATCTGTTGCATTAAAAACCGGTGTTGCCATTCATTAGGACCATGGGAGACCCCTGGAACATTCAATAATCGATAGTTTTAATCATTTAAGTAATCACTAAATTCAATATAAAATTAATGGGTAATCAATTACGTTAGACTGAAATTTTTGTAATATTTTTATTTTGAAGCTATTAATCATTAAATTAATAAAAAAGAAAAATACCGGGAAATAAGTTGAATTACTAAATTGAATATAAAAAATTATATTTTCGCATATCCACAATATATGGATAAATAAAAAACAGAAATTATAAATTCCGATTAAAGATTTCATCTGCAAAAATTTTAAATTTATAGCACAAAATTATGATTATTCAAAACAATTACAAAATTCCTTAAACCCAAGTGACACTTGCCCTATTTCGTATTGAAGTAATATAGAATTATCATTGATAACCATGAAAATTATATTTGTTAGAGCTCTTCTTTACCGATATCCACTTGACAGATACTCATATTTTCTATACAGTTGGACTCTTCATACACATTACTTTCCCATAAGAATATTCATCAATACAAAATAAAGCTAGTGTCATACAGGGTTTAGCAAGAAGACACTTACATTTTCACCATTTTCTCTTTAAATTTTTTACATTTAAATATCCTAAATCGAGGCATATTACTTCTTTAAATAAGTCAAAACTTTTTACTTATTTGAAATTAAGGAATTAAATTAAAATATTATAATTTTTTTTATTAAATTATCATAATAGTTACGTCATACCCTGCTCTCAAAATCAAAATGAGTCGCGTTTTTCGTTCGACGCCTATATTTGAACGCTTGGATTACCGAAATACGCTCAAAACAATAATCAAACACAAAATAAAACAATACTTTTTGGTTGGTTGCAGATCACTTGCAGCCAACTTCACAATAGAACATTATGTCAATCCAGCGATGCCAACTTAGCGCTTTTCCTTATAGATTTAACGGTTTTGTGCAACCCAAAACTAGGATAACGCATTTCGATATTTTATTTAGCCCTTGATTTTTTTTAAACTAATTTTAACGTTTTTAAGCAAAAAATATTACGTTTACATGTGTATTTTTCAAATCTGCATAAAAAAGTATTTAAATTTGCCCTCAATAGGGAGTTCGGTTTTAAATTTGTATTAAAAAGGTAATTTTTTTAAATCTTGAAAATTTTGAAAGCAACAAGAATGTGAAATTAAACTTTATTTTGACAAGTTAGTGCTTTTCGGCACTTTTTATCAGTTTTGTTGCAAAATTCAATTATCATCTAGCGCTTTTTTAAGAACTGACCGCGCGTTTTAATTTCAAAAAGTAGGCATAACTGTGTCTATCTTAGATTTTTCAAGATTTTATCAACCAAAATGTACCAACAAATATTTTTTTTACTGAAAGCCACGCTTTGTTTTACAGAGGTAAATCCGATTTTGAAAAATTTTATTGTCAAATACAATTTTTAATAATAATAATAATAACACAAAAATACAATTGAAACAACTGAAAATTTAAATTTTAAAATAACTTTAGTAAACATTATGAAAGCATAAATCTAAATGAACTTAAAATTTATAATAAAAAATTCTGTTTACATATTAGTTAAAATGAAAAATTATTTATAATTTAATAAAATAAAATTCATAAGATTTTTTTAATTAAAACAACAAAAATATTTAAGTTATAGACCGTATTCTGTTAAATTTATCAATGGAAATAATAAAAATATATAATGTAATTTTGCCATATTCCAATTATTGACTAACAATTTTAAATCAACATAATATTAAAATTCAAAACGAAAAAAGTCAAACCAAGTCAAACATCTTACACATAAAAATAATAACTTTTAAACTTTTTATACAACAACTTTTAAAACATAAAAAATGCAATTTCAATTAACCTAAAAATTCAATTAAATATTTCATTTTAATGAGAAAATTTAAATTTTGAGAATTTAGTTTGAAAAAAATAAAATTTAAGAAACAAATTTTTATAAATCACACAAAACAAACGAATATACAAAGGATAATTCAAAAATGGTTTTTATTTTATCTATATTATGTCAATTTTTTTAATAAAAATTTAATCATTAATTCCTAGCAAAAAATGGAAGTTATGCTTTACAAACCACTTCTTTCATTGCTCTCAAAGTCTTCGTTAGTGTATTTTTAGTGCTTCTTTAGAAGTAATTGCAAAGAACTTAAAAAAGCACTTGTTTCATTGCTTCCGAAATATCCGCTAGTAAATTTTTACAGCTTTTTTAGAAGTAATTCTGAAAAACATCCAAAAAATCACTTAATTTTTGCTTATAAAACATTATTCTTTTAAAAGTGATAGTAAGCAGTGATTTGGATAGACTTTATTTCCGGGAACAACATTTTGTTTTTATTTTTTATAATTAATATGTTTAAATTCGATAGCTTTTAATTTTTAAAAGTAAATAAAATAAAAATTGCTTTCCAAGCACTTTAGAAAAAAATAATGAAAAAATATTGAATTTCAGTGCACCTTTTGCACTTTTTTAATAAATACTTTTATTGACGAGAATTAGACACAATATATCTCGTAAAAACATAATTGTGGTTTAATGTCAGTTAACATTCATAGCAAAGAATAGTTCAGCGGTAGAGGCCATGGCTAGCAATCTTGAGGTCGCAAGTTCGGTACCTAGTGTTGCCAATAAATCTTTTTTTTTTTTTTTGTAATTAAAAAAAATCCATTTTTATGCTAATTTTTTTTACTTTCAATTGATGAAATAGAGTTTCCTTTGCCTTCGTTCAAAAAGTATTGAAAAAGTATGGAAGTGGGAGTATTATCTTCCTATGACAATTCAATATGAAAATCACTAGTGTTTCTGTTAAAAAAAATACATCTAGATCATTAATTATAGTGGTTTTTCTACTCCTTTTGTATCTCTTTTTTCGCTGGGTTGTTTTATAATCATGGTTGGTAACATAAACGATGCGGTTTCCGGTAAGGGTAATACTATTTTAGATTATTTCGGTAACGGTACTTTAAGGGTAACACTATTTAATTTATTTCGGTATCGGTATTTTAAGGATAACGATATTTCACTAAGGGTTGGTATTTTAAGTATAACGGTAGTCAGTTGAAAGGGTTTAGAATCGATAACAGTATTTTATAATGTATTTTATTTGTAAAACACATAATTTTAGTTATTATTTTTTATCATTGTAAAAATTTAATTTAAAATTCGAATATTCTTAAAAACTATAAATTAATTCCCTCAATTAAATATAAAAAAAATCAAATAAAGAAATGTCTAATATCGAGAATATCGGTAAAACCCACAAATAAACATTAAAGAATTAAATAAAATTATAATAAAATCTGAAACAATAAGAAATAAAATTTATTAAATTAAAACCAAAATAAAACTTAAAAAGCATGTTCATACTAAAAATTTTAATTTTTAAAAATTTTTGTAATTTATTTAACCTTCTTCTTATATTTTTAATTTCACAATTTTCTTGAGCGTAAGGTTTGTTTTTTATTATAAAAAAGTTTTTTATTATTTTCGATATTTCGCTACTCCATTGTGTAGCATCTTCAGGAAATAAGAAATTAACAATTTTTTTTTATTTTTAATTTCTTATTTCCTGAAGATGCTACACAATGGAGTAGCGAAATATCGAAAATAATAAAAAAAACTTTTTTATAATAAAAAACAAACCTTACGCTCAAGAAAATTGTGAAATTAAAAATTTTTAAAAATATTAAAATTAAAAAAAAGTAATTTTTGAGCAGCGTTTTAGAAAAAAAAAATATTTTATAAAAATCAAAACTACTGTGAATATTTATATATTACTACGGTTTCGGAAATTTAATCCTCGTCAAAATGATTATTCCACGTTGTAGTTAATTGTTTTTTTTTTTTAATTTTTTTATTGCGCCTATATGAAAAGTTTTTCTACAATCGCCAGCCGTAGGAATCGAACCTGCATCTTATCACACATACACAATGAACTACGCTTTAGAAATGCGCCACTGAATGCAGTCAACTAAAGTCAGGCTTGTGATGCTGTGGTTTAAAAAATTTGATTATTAATTTTTTACCAAAAAAAAAAATCGACTTAACTAAAATGTAAAATTTTAATTTTTGTTAATTTTCAAGAATCTTTCACAAATTTACAAAATCATTCACACAAAAAATTATTAGCCTAAATTACCTTGTTAAAGATTTGTTTAAAATAAAATTTGTTTTTAAAAAATATTTAATTGAATTAGTTCAATATTTGAATTGTGTAATTTTTTCAATTAATCGTATACAATTTTCAGTAATTAATAATATCAGCTGTGTTTTCGACTTAACTATATCCGTTAACTCATAAAAAATCTCAAACCTCTTTTAAGACAAAAACTAACACATTACTTTTCGTATGCACGTTAACTTTCAACACAGATAATTATCAACGTTGAAAACTCAACGCTTATACATTTTCACATCTAACGTAACTTTTTCGCGTTACTTCCTAGGAACTTTTGCTGACGTACGTTCGAATTTAACGGAAAAATTATAAACATGACCTGTTTAAAAAATTTTTATACTACAATCGGTTTAACGTAGATTTGCTTTAAAGACTTAACGTTGATAGGCATGAGACAAAATACAGCTATCATTTGTGTGATAGGTGCAAAATCAATTAAAATATAATTGATATTACCAATTTCGTAAATAAAACTCGTTTTTAATTTTTTGTGGTTTGCAAAAATAAATTTAAATCGTTGTAAACGATAACTTTAAAAAAACATTTATTTTAAAATAAAAACTACAAAATTTTTTAATTTAAAAAGATTTCCTGCTAAGAAATTAATTTTATATTAAAATCAACTAAAATAACAAAATATTTTGTAATAAAATCGTAAAGAAAATATTCGAAAATCAATAAATAAATTTAGAAATTTGAATGTTTGCTTTCAAATAAGTCCCATATTTAAAATCTAAAAAAAATACAAAAAATTATAATTTAAAAAATTTTTCCTACTAAAAAATTAGTTTAAAGTTAAAACCGGTCAACATAAAACATTTTCCGATAAAATCGTATTTCAAAATCTGTTATATAAAATCGTCAGAAAAAAATAAAAAAAAAAAAACATTGTAATCAAATTTTTAAATATCATCTCAAAATCAATAAAATGTATGCATCTTCATTAATCTTGCGTTTCATACTTATTTCGATAAATTCTTTTAAACAACATTTATTTTAAAACCCTTATCACAAATCCTTTCAAAGAAAAGCATAGAAAATAAATGTCAAAGAAATATAAATATCTAAAAAAGTAAAACAAAAAAAAACTCTTCAAATCTCTTCAATTGTGGTTAACCCTTTTATTTACAAGATTTTATGCTCAAAAACTACATCTTAAAAGCCAACATAAAAAGAAAACTCTAACCCCTATATAATTGAAAATATTAGTAAAAGTTTTTTGCCATTTAACAAATTCATTCAACTGGACAATATTTTGAAAGATAATTGCTATCAATATCGTATACTTGTAGCAAAAAAAAAATAACATCAAACCAAAAAAGTAATTGAAGTAAAAACTTACGAACAAATACTCCATGATTTTGGTAAAAAAGAAAGTAATAAAGTGTTTAGACTGCAATACGAAACTACTTTAATCAAAAATTAAATTAAATCTTTAAAATATATTGTACAATTTAACATAGTATTTTGTTTTTTCTAGGAAAAATTTTTCACTCGAACTTTAAAGGCATCAATTCATTATTTTAATTAAGAAAATATTTTTTTTTATTTTATAAGAAAGTCACAGAAAATCAGAAATGTCAGTTTTTCACCAGAAAAATAATAGTTTTGCGTGAAAACATATTCTACAAAATTATGACGTACACTCATTATTGTGAAAAATATTTTATTTTTTATGTGGAGTATAACAGTTTTTTCACATGAAACTCGAGAAACTTCCTTTTTTGACGGTAAAAATTCTTATAAAATTCATGTTTTACCAAATCTACTATTCATAATAGTTTTTCTGTGGAAATATTGAATTTCAAGTAATTTTAAAAGTATAGTTCTAAAATCATCAATTATATAAAAATTTAGACGAAACCAAAAATAATTACGTATCGGTCCGGTACTAAAGATACTTTTTTCAAAGAAATTAAATTCAATTTTTCAGGTAATCATTTTTATCATATAAAAAGGGCATTCTTTACTTTTATTTTTTAAAAATTAATTCTTTCAAATATTGGTCCATTTTAAAATTCCAAGTTTTCGATGATGTGTTCTGGCATAATGAGTAATTTTAACTTCCATTTTCCCAATAGTAGCCGGCATATACGTTGGACTTTACGTAGCCCCAAAGAAAAAAGTATAGAGGTGTGATATCACTTGATCTAGGCGGCCATTGCACCGGTTCATTACGTGATATTAACTCACGCGTTATCTGTCAAAAACTCCATATTGAACAAAGTACCTCACTAAGAATCGAGAGCAATTCATACGTCGATTTTCCCTATTTACTATTATTGGGGATATGAATTCTCAAAATTTTGTAAATTCTATTTTGAAAATGACATTTCGCATCATGAAAAGGCTGGATAGCATGTGAATCCAGCTTCAACCTTTATTAAATTTCAATGTACTTTGAATTAGTCTAAACGCTTTATAACTATAGTTAGACCGTTGTTACTTATATAATACAACAAACCACATTTTGTACTCCCCCATTTTAACAAATAATTGGAAATATGTCTATAAAGATACAAAACAGTAGCTTTTAAGGAAACTTTATAATAATCAAAAAGCAGTAAAACCCTTAAATACTCTAAATAAAATCTTAATAAAATTATTAAGAAATATTCGTCAGAAAAAAAAACCAAAAAGAAAAATTTTCAGTTTATATAAAATAGCATTTAAAATAAAACAAATTAAATTTTCATATCTAAATATTTAAATAACTTTTAAGCGGTATTCACACCTACATAAATCCTGTATTTGGCCAAAACGAGTGTAAAAGAATAAAAACCTTTTGTAATAGGATAAAGAGCTTAAATACGTGTTTTAGCTAAACGCGAGTTTAAGACTTAGCTGTAAACGCAGCCTTAAGTATTTGTCTTTTAAAAATTCCTTTATTAGTTTTTGAAAAAAGACCGCGTTAAATCAACCACTAAAAGCAACTCGAATATACTGCGTTCACTTCTACACTCACAAAATTTTGTCCAAAGAAAATGACAGTTAAACCCAAGATATGTGGAGAAAGGCAGCAAAAGTAACTAAAAATGTAGTTATTTTTAAGTGTTAAAAACAACTAATGAAAACAGTAAAAATAATTAACAATGTTGTAATATTAACTAATAAATTTTTACAAAAAACAGTTTGAAATAACTAGCATATTAAGTAAAAACTAATGTTATTTGTAGTTAATTTTTTCGGTATTATAAAAACATATTTTAACGAAAAATATTTAAAAAGAAAATAAGCATTTTTTTCTTTCGATTACACAAAATTATCAAACAACTTCATCCTACTTAAAATTAGAAGTTAAAATTTCGAACATTTATTACGCTTTTATTCCTTGGATATAAATTCAATTTTTCTTATATTTATCTGAAAACTAAGATTAGTTTTTCGAAGTTTTTCGAACCTCAAAGACCTCAAATTGGTATTTAAATTGTGAAACTAAACAATTTTTTTTTATTTTATAAGAAAGACACAATCACAATAAACCCACCAGAAAAATAATAGCCTTGTACATTCACGTAAATCTCGTTTTCGATAAAAAAATATTTCTTATGTGGTGTATAACCGTTTTTTCACTTAAAACTCAAACAAAATATATTATCAAAAATAACTGCTTTCAATGACTGTCGCGAAACACAGTGTTCTGCATTAATTGTTTTTTCAAATAACTTTTATAATAGTTCTTTTACAGTTTTCCTTAGAAAACAACTGTAATTACTGTTAAAAACAATAACTGCTAATTACTATAAAAATATCTGCAATCTAGTAACTGACAAACTGTTTTGAGTGTAGATCGCGAACACGTATTTAGCGAAATACATATTAAAGTTATTTACTCTTTTGCGCGTGTTTTGTCTAAACACATATTTAGCATTTAGGTGTGAATGCCATGCCGTTTTAAATTCGTTTTAAAGCCCAGTATTTTGTTCAAAGGAGCGAAAAAATTTCGCTCTGTGTTTGGAGCTCAAAAACTATAATAAAAACATTAAAATGTACAAAATTTTTATGGTCTATAAAAAGTTACAATCATAATTAACACAAATGTCACTTTTTCGCTACATTTTCAAATGTTCCTGTCTTTTAAATTGATGCGAAACTAAATTCCACCCCAATTTCGCAAAAATTCCACGCAAGTGAAAAATCATTTTTTTTTATATGGAGTTTGACGGTTGTGAAATCATTAAAGTCGGCTGTACCGAACTCTTTTATACTCTCAATCATGTCTTTGAAAAAGTAGTTTGAGATGAAAATTCAATTTTTCGTAGACAATTTCAAAGGAAAAACTATTAGCGAAAAAAAAATGACATTCAAAATTTTGACGAAAAATAACTTGCAAAAAAGGTTCCGTGTAAACATTTTTCGAGTTTTTTGTTTTATCGATTTTTTTTAAATGATAAATACTTGCCATTGGCGACAAACTTTTATTCATAACCTTTGAACCCGTCTACCGATTTTGTTCATTTTTAATACCTAACTGGGATTATTATATCAGCAAACAATTTCACCAAAAACAGACAGACGGACATCGCTATATCGATGATAAATTCAAATTGTAGGTATATTAAAAACAACAATAAAGGTTTCACGTTTATTCTAGTTAGCATATGGTATATTGTAAATACAAAACTTATTGTTTGTTTACCAAAATAATTAGTTGAGACTCTTTCATATTTTTACAAATTTATTTACTAATATTCTGCAAAATTACAAAATTTATTATTACTTAATGACTATTTCATTTATAACAAACTGTGCTCTCTTTTGTACGAATTTATTTAGTTGATTTAAAACAAAATTCTTTATTTTTAAAAATACACTGAATATTTTGCACAAACTGAAACGCGTAATCTTTTTTTGTATAAATTATTTAAAAACTTAGGAAACACTTATAATATTATCACATATAAAAAACAAATTCCTATAATCTATTAATGTATGCACTATAATCACCTAAGTTTTTGCATTATTTAGTCGTAAGGCATTTAGGTTGTTTGTTGTGGGAAAAACTTAGGTCAAATTAAACTTTTTAAATATGAACATCAATTTGTGGTTTAATGACAGCAAAAATAAAAACCTCGTAAAATATTTCAAATTTCTTGCAAAATTCAAATTAGTTTTAATATTATTAATGCAAAAAATAGTCATGTACTTTGAACGAAAACTTAAAATTTCTAAGCCTTTCCTATAAATTTCTTAGTTACTGACAATTGAGAAAATTATATGAAACTAAAAAACGAAACTCCTAAAATCTTCTATAATCCTCATTAGTTTCTTGCAATATTTATATGAAAAGTATTTGATATTGCATTTTGTACGAAACTTAGGCAAATTTGCCATTATTGCATAAAACAGTAACTATGTTCTGTTTAAAAATATAAGAAATAACAAAAAATTATTTAATTCAAATATAATTTAAATATCTTACTATTTTGTAAAAATAATTAAAAATAAATATATGTCAAAATACATATCACCTTTAAAATATACAAAAAAAACTTTAAAAATAAATGAATTCAAATAACATAAAATTATTTTTTCATCGTTAAAAATAAAAATCAAATTCTAAAATATTTACATATTTTCTTCGCAATATTTCGAACAAGCATCGTTGTTCATCCTCAGGAGAATATTAATTTAGCGGGGTTAAAAGATTTTTAATTTGTTTACAATCTCTTTTCAATACAACAATGGAACAGGTCAACTATAAAAATTCTCAACAATTATTTTTTATAATAAAAAAATTATATAAGAAAAATTTACCAATTTTATTGACAAAATTAAGAATTAAAAAATTTATAAAATTCAATTTCCAAAAATAAATCACTGAAAAAATCACTTGTTTGCAATAAAATTAAAATTCAACATTAAAATTCAACTTTAATGTTAAAAATATATGTAAATCATTTCAGTAGAACAACAAAATCTTTTAAAAATAATAGATATTCGTTATATTTCACGATGTAGCACATTGAAAAATATTAAAACACGAAACAATTTAATTCTAAATAAAAGTTAAAAAATCCAAAAATTTAATGATAGACTTCAAAATAACAATTTATTTTGTTAAATATTACCAAACCTTAAGTACTGACCAACAAATTTTACTATGAAAATAAATGCATCAATATAAAACTGTGTACAGGTTTTCAATATATTATTTATTTATATTATTTATATTTATATATTATATATTTATTTTTTAATAGATTCAAAAACACAACCTAAATTAAATAATCATTGCAAAATATATAACAATTAATTTTGTTCAATTATAACAAATATGTAACAGTAACAATCTATAAAAAATAAACGTTACAAAAATTTTTAAAATTCATTTAAATGTTTTTATTTAGAAATAAAAAGTAAATCCAAAATCCTGATCTAAATAAAAATTCAATTCTCAAACTACCTAAAAGAACTGAAATTAAAAACCAATTCAGATTTAAAAATATAAAATATTTAAACAATTATGACAAATAATATGATACTAATTTCAGAACTAAAATTATTGAAATATTTTTACACTATAATATATTTTAGTGTAAAATACAACTTAAAATTTTTCCCTGTAAATTAAAACAACAGGCAATTTATCTAATTATAATTTTTGTAAATTTTCTAAAGTTTTATTCATATTCTATTCCAGTCATTTTTAAAGACTATAAACTTACCTAAGTTTAACATTCAAAAATTATTTTATACATTTTTTTATTTGTACTAAAGAATCATTCAAAATAAATATAAAAAGTAAAAAATACGAAGTAAACTTTTTTTTATAATTTTCTGACTACAGTTTTAAAATAATTTTTTAAGAGGTTTTTTGAACAAATAACTTTGCTAACATTTTTGAGGAAAATAATATCGCTGTGCACGAATCGGAGACATTTTTTCCGACAAGTGGGTAAAACTAATTCCAGTACTCTGAATCCAGTGCTGCTAGCCGGTTTTTAGGTTAGTTCTTAAGAAAAAAAATATTTGAATTTAAAAATTATGGCCCCAAGGACCAGAAATCACGCGCTATTTTAATAGCAAATAAATAAATTTTAATACCAAGAAGCTGTGTGTTAAAAATAATCAAAATCGGTCCGGCGGTTCAAAAGTTGTGATTGAAAATGTGAGGACACCTTAAAAATGTCCATACAACTTTTTAATTTCAGTACATTTTAAAACCATTTAATAAAGCAACAAAATGTATAGAAAATATTGAATTGTACTCACATTTTCACTATCAACTTTTGAACCGCTGCGCTGATATTGATCATTTTTAACCTAACGGTGATTGGGGTTTTTTTGGGTCCTTGAAACAATAATTTTCAAACACAAATGTGTTTTATTTTTAAGAGCTAATCTAGAGAAATGGACAGCAACACTGGATTCAGCGTACTCGAATTAGGTTTATCCACGGGGTGCCCCGCTTGTCGGATTTTCCAACTAGCACAGTGTATTTAATACACATTAACAAATTTAAAAAATAATATAATTTATAATTATTCTAATGTTTAATTGGATCGAAGATAAAATATGCCAGCATATTTTGAACTGATAATTAAGTTTTTTCTTTTAAAATGTTATATTCAATGTATGTATTTTGAAAAAGAAAATTCTAAGGCTGCATTCACACCTAATTCTTAAACACGTGTTTAGCTAAAACACGTAGTTTAGCTCTTTATTCTACTACAACTTTTGTAATAGAATAAAGAGCTAAAATACGTGTTTTAGCTAAACACGTGTTTAAGAATTAGGTGTGAATGCAGCCTAAACTTATCAATGCAAATTTTTTACTTTACAATCGATTTTGCAATCAAATTACAAATTAAACTGGTTCGTCATGAACCAACTAGTTCAATTGAAATATTCACTAAATTGATCGAAAGACGTAGGCTGCATTCACACCTAATTCTTAAACACGTGTTTAGCTAAAACACGTATTTTAGCTCTTTATTCTACTACAACTTTTGTAATCAGTTCTATCGTTCATTTTATTAACTTTGGTCGGGGATAATTTTATTTCTTTTTAATTAAAATAAAAATGTTACACAAAAAATTTTTCTTTTTCCTCAAAATTCTTAGTTTCTCTGATATTTTATATATTTTTTGACTAAAAGATGAGCAATATGAATAGGTAACTAACAAAATTGCCAAGCGAACGATCGAAAAAATTGTTTGTTGAACGTTTGAACGAAATTGTCGAAGAGCAATTAAACTAGATGAGCGAACTAGTTCTGCACAACAAATTGAACCAGTATGAGTGGTCACAAAAATGAACTAGAATGCCCAAGTCTAAATTATACTGTCAAATAACTATTACGGAAAGGTTCATGCCAGGCCACAAATCTAAAGACCTCTCAAATGTTCGATTATGTTTTTAACTACTTTAAGGCAGAGATTTTCAAAAAATTATTAGCAAGCGGTTTATATTTTATTTATAACCAAAGACAAATCCTTTGTAACTACTGCCAGTCTGAATGGCGCTTAAGCTAATTTTATGAATCTGAAAATTATGTAAAATCTCAAAAAAGAGATTTAAAACTTTTTGAAACGTTTTAATTTATGGTAAGTAATTTGACAAAAAAATGTCAAATAGCTGTACTCAAATTTTGTTTGTAGCTTGGGAAAATAAAACAAGTTATTTTTTTCTTTTTCTTTTACTTTTTAGCCAGCACTAATTTTCATAAAAAACGACAAAGCTTGAAGTTGATTCTTTCTAAAATCAGACTATAAAACCAAAAATTATTCAAACATTAAAAAAAATTTTTATCAAAATCTAAATTCTATAAACATTTTGAAAGAGATCATTTGTTAAAAAAAATATATTTACTATTAAATTAGGGTTTTTATCCCAGAAATTTCCTAAACGTAATTCCCGGGAGTTTGGCCGACTTTAACCTCCCGATTCTCGGGAATTAAAAAACAGAAAAAGTCATCTAAATGTTAAATTAAAAATCCGTCAAGAACACAAAAAGGCATTAAATCCTTAAAAAAAAAGGATTTTTTTAATTTTGAAGTCAAGAAACATTGATTTTATAAGTTTTATTTTAAACATTTTAAGTTCAGTTTCGTTCAAATTATCTTATCTTATAAAACACAAATTTTTAAAAGTTTTTGAAATAATAGCTGTGTTTTCTCCTTATGTATATCTGTTAACGCGTTTACGACGAAAACTAATACATAGTTTTCGTATGCACTATAACTTTCAACATGGATAATTATCACCGTTGAAAACTCAACCTTTATACAATTTCTCATCTAATGTTACTTCTTCGCGTTACTTCGTTAAAAGATTTGCTGTCGTACGTTCGATTATACCGCAGCTATTATAATGATTAACTTTTTAAAATTGTTTTGTACTTTAATAGATTTAACATATATTTGCTTTAAATCCTTAACGTTGATAGTTATGAGCAAAAATACAGCTAATATTCAGTGTGTTCGATTACTCGAAATTCTTACTACTTTTACTACAATTGGAAAGTTTTGTTTACTTTTTGTATTGAATTTTTCCAGCTGTAGTAAAAGTAGAAACTTGTAGTAAGTAAACGAACATGCATATTATTTATATTATGTCAAATAAACTTAAATGTAGAAAAATTTTCTGTTAATATGTGTCGTTAAGTCAGAATATATTATAATTTTTTTGTAACAGAAATTAGTTTTAACCATCAAACTCTAAATAGAAACCATCAAACTCTAAATAAAAACCATCAAACTCGAGAATTCTTGGGAATGTTTCAATAAAAATTCCCGATTACCAGGAATTTAAAACCCACATATAAATCTTTAAAATAAACAAATAAATACACCAGTTAAAACGACCGATTTTTCCGGTAACATTCGCTTACTGGATTTGAATTTGAAAACATCGGAAACTAAAATATAAGCAATTTTTTAAAACCGAAATTGACCACAAAATTAAAAAAGTTCTAATTAATTAAAAAAATATTATTCAACTTCTAAATAACTCAAAAAGAAAATGTGTCTGTTAAAACATCAGATTTTTTGGTAAAAAAATTTAAAATTTTTCAAAACTCAATTTTAACAAAACACAATTTTTTTATGTTGAAACTTTTCAAAAATTGACATTTCTATAAATTTTTAAATACAAAATTTTCCATCTGTCAAACAGATTATTTGAATTATGTATTTGCTACAATAGCACATACTATAACAAAATTTACAGTGAAATTACAAAATTTTACTATAAAAATTTTAAATTGTAATTTTAAAATCATAAATTCATATCTAAAACTTGTTGAAAATTGATACTAAAAAATCCAAAATTGATTTACAAAATTTATTTTCTTAATTTAAGTTTCAAATATTTAAAAACATCAGCAAAACTGTCTACCAAAACAACTAATTTTCTGCCAAATTATATTGAAAAAATTATTTTTTATTTTCATTAAATAATAATGCAAAAAAAAAATTAAGGTGCCTATTCCTACTTGTGACTCATTGTGACCGTCATAAGACTATTTTGAAGACTGAGTCATAAATTTTCTTGCAAAACAACAATAAAATTCAAAAAATTCAAATTTTATTTGTCAATTTTATGATTGTGTCGATACCAGGTCCTAATTTTTTGAAGTTTTCGAACAAAAATTTTAATAAATATAATTTATTGTGATTTTGCAACAACAAATACATGGGGAATACAGTCATAACTAAGAGTCACAGACTTTTCGTAGGAATATCTTAAAAACTTCTTCAACTGCAATAACAAACACTAATTTTTATATCAATTTAATAATTGTAATGTCAAAAAAAAAAAAGAATTTCCAGAATTTACATTCTGAATAATTTAAAAATTAAAACAAGTTTTTAAATAATTTATTTGAATTTAATATGATTTTTTAAACTAATTTCTCGAAAAAAATATATCCAGAATATTATGTTTTAAATTTCAATTCAAAAAAAATAGTTTAAATAGAAGTCTAGAAATAAAACTGTAACAAAACTAACAGTCAATTTGAAATGTCTAATGTCACAAAAATCGAATTATAATTAAAATATTCAAAACTCTTAAAATTAATTACAAAAACAATAGCGTCTTACTTAAACTTGGTAAAGCTATTGTATTTTGAATAAACTTCAGTCAAATTTTCCTTAAATCTTTTAAGGTACATTTATACTGGAGAGAAACTGCTAGAGAGCAATAAACACCATAAAATAGCTCTAGTGTGGACTACGAGTATTTAAGCTACTTGGGGGTGTTTTTTGCACTAACTCTAGCAGTTTTTTCTTGCATGTAAATGGGCTTCTAAAAACACAAAATAATAGCAGTGTTTGTGCAGGAACATTCACTATAAACTGATAGCACCCATGTTAAAGCCTTTGAGAATAACCTCAAAATTCTGCGCGTTAGCTCTCAACGTGAACTAATGTCAAATTTATATGGAATTTTTCGATTACAATTTACCGCACAAACACAGCTAATAATTATTTTAACATATAATTTACACAATTTCAAAGCAAATGGAAAATTGTACAATTATTTTGATTTGAAGAGAGCTTTTACAAAAAATGAATCATCCATCAAAATTTCTGCTAAATCTAAATATTAGATAACAAAGATCTTTAAAGAGATTGCCATTTGGTTTGGGAAAATTTCTTTTGAAAACAACTTATTTAACACACACTTGGGCATTTGTAAAGTATTTTTGTGTGTTCTTTTGTAGCACTAGCTTTACATGCTCTTTTCTTACAATAAGGGGGGATACCTAGTGTAATTGCTAGTGTTTCAAATTATAACCGGGTGGGGAAGTAAATTGAACTCCTCCCCTCTAGTATTTTCCAACAAAATCTGAAGATTTTAAACTATATTAAAAAGCAATCATAAGGAAAATTATGAAAATATATTGAAAGAAAATTGCCAACCAAACATGATGTAACGAGACTCAAACAAAATTGAACAAAACGAAACATGTCTTTATATAAGATATATTAAGGTTAATTTAAAAAGAAACCAATAAATCTTAAAACTACTATTTTAAAATAAGAAATACTTAGAATATATCATTCTAGAATTTACAAAATTGTAATAAATTCAATTTAATAAAAATACAAAATCAATACTTTTTTATGTAATTACACTCTGTATCTCCCTTTTTTTAATTAAAAGTTATTTTATAATAAATCAAAAAATATTGTAAAAATTCTTAAAAATTAAACTAATGCCATTCCTTTCATTTGAGATATTGTCTGAATTTCTGACAATTTGAGTGAGACAATTGGGCATTTGAAGTTCAAAACTAAAACAAAAAATAATTAATGTTAAAAAATTATCTGGTATTTTTAGTTTTGTATTCTATACTTTAATATTTTCAACACTGTATTTTATTTTTATATTTTATTCAGCAAAATCTGTTTAGGTACTATGTATGTAATTCAATCTCTTTACAAGATCTAACCAATAAGTAAGCATTTCAAATTATGTAAAATACAAAAAAAAAACTTATTGTGAAAAATTATAAAAATTTAAGCTAAATTGTTAAAAACTCAAAAAATAAATTTTAAATAAAAATTGTACAAACCATTTTGCAAAAACAAAAAAAAAATTGTAATAAGTGTTTTTTTAACAAATCGATTAGTTTAATCGATTTTGGATTTTATTTGGTAGGACTTTCATCAGAAGTAAATGAAAACTAGTAAAAAAAATTAAAGTCGGGTACGCCGACTATATGATACCCTACAACACAGTAGGTAATTTCAATTAATGTTGCAATATACTATATATTGAAGTACATAATTACCTGTATGTACTAAGAAGACGTTATCGTTCAAGCATTTCTGGTAAAGCCCGGTAACATTAATTTATGAAAAATAATGAAGGAATTCACAGTTTAAGTGCTAACGCTAGCACGTTGTAAAATAGCATGAGTTTTTAAGTTTAACCCATAGAAAGTTGTCAAATTTACGATAAATGCTAATTTGCTACTGCATGACTGTGAATGTTCTCAATATGCATGAGTTTTTTCTATCCCTCTTACATATCGCAGCGTCCTCCTTCGGTGTTCTCATAGCACTTAACCCCACCGAAGTAATATAATATAACAGGGCTATGAACTAAAAAGCTTCAACAAAGTTCGCCTGCTCTTCATCAGATGGCGCGCAACAATTTTTCTATGATTCAACATCTCGCGCAGTTACAGTGTTGCCATATTCATCTTTCATCACCTTTCTATTCTTCACTAAAAAAAAAAACAAAAAGTAGGCAACGCCACCGTTTTTTTGGGCAGAAGTACAATTCAGGTAAAGGGAAAAAAATATTTTATAATAATACAATAAAAAAGTCATAAATAAACAATAATTTGTTCCAAAAACAATCTCAAATTATAAAACTGAAACTAGTTCTCAAAAAAAAATAGAAACCTGTTAAGTATTTACGAAAAAAGTAACAAAATTATTAATTTTACATCAAAAATATGGGTTTTTGAAAATCCTAAATTTTCAAAAAAAGCTCCAAAATGTTTCAAGAGATATTTGAAAAAATTGAATGCCAATGTGTTCCCTAAGATGTATTCTACCTAGGTTTTTGCGACCGTTCATAAATTTTCAAGATTTTGCCCTTTAACTGAAAAAGTACCTTCAGATCTCGCTGATTTCCAGCATTCCAGAGTTTTAGTAAAAACTAAAAAATGGCACTAAAATTACATTAAATGTAGGTTCTGGGTTCAACTTTGATGTCTTCAGAGACTTATAGTAGAATTTTATGAGTTAGACGGTTAAAATGTTAAACAAAAATGCCCCTCGTAGTGTTTTACATAAGTTCGCTGAACATATCCTATACCTAAAATGGAAGATTCACATGGTTTCCTATGCCGATTCACAATAAACATTTTCAAAAGAGGGGAAATTTTAACCCCCCAAAAACATAGAGCCAGACGAAAACTTTTAAAACGCCGATACACTTATATTTTTCTTTGGTCTCTCTGCGTGAATCAGTTGTCATCAGAACCTGTTTTTTTGTTTTTGTACAGTGTAATTTATTTTCCAACACATAACAATTTTAAATTTGTGGCCGCCATATTGTACCCGCCATGTTGAATTTTTTTAAAGTTGATTTCCGATTCGTAATCTCCTGCCCAAAAACTTCCTCTGGTGGAAATTTTAAGTAAATCAGACGACATAAGAAATTTAATGAAAAAATAGTTTGTCGCCATATTGGATCCGCCATTTTCAATTTCAAAATTTTAATTTCAGATTTTTAATCAGCGGATCCTAGACCTATATAATTGATTATTTTAAGTCCAATATGTTAAAAACTAAAAATTAATGGCCGCCATCTTGGATCCGCCATTTTGAATTTTATATTTTTTATTTCAGATTCGTGATCAGCAACAACCAGACACCCCTTTTTGATATCTTTTAGTTTCATATACCCATTATTCTAGTTTTGGCCAAAATTCGAATATGCTGGCCCACTGTGCAACGAAACAAAATTTTGTGGAAGAACTTATAGTTTATTTTTGTACCGAAAACATGGTATTTATTTTATTCCAAAACAGCGTAAAACCGTTAGAGGGTTAATATTCAATGAATGTTCAATAAACAAACAAAATGAAAAGAAAACTGTCGATTATTTTTTCTTTTTTATTAACTGAACGGAAAAAAATTATTTTATTGTAAATTACAAACTTTGTTTAAACCATTGCACTATTTTCCATTGAGAATTATCTACCAATTTCAATAAAAACATTATAATCTTGCCATCTTTAAAATCCATTACGCTTTCTTGATTCCACTCTACCACGTACAGTCAATGTAAATACCAATTCAGATTTTTCCTTTAAAAGAACTTCAACTCGATATTTTGCAGCAGGGACATAAGGCGGAAAACTATCATTATCAATGACCAATTGTTTAACATTAATTTGAGTTCCCTAAAATTGTAACAAATATTAAATAACTCCAATTTTTATTTAGTTTTTTAATAAGCAACTCACCTTTACAACGGGGCAATTATCTGGTATATTTGAATATTTAGAAAATTCTTTTCGTAGAATTTGTAATATATTAAAAGTTTCTCTATTTTCCAAAAATTGACAACCATCGATTTTCGATACATTTGCCAAAACGAAATTATCTCTGTTTTGTCTTTCAGCGATTATCATTAAACCCAATTGTGGTTTTATAATATCCTCGCTGAAACGTAAATTCATATTAAATCCTTCCTGGGAACGTTTCAATTTAACTATAGAACAGTTAATGAAATCAATCATTTTATTCTTTTGTAAACATTCTGTCGAATCGAAACGGACATTAAAAGAGCGCTAAAATATAAAAAAATATAAATATAAAAAAACATTTTATTAGGAACCTGAAACAATTGCGATTTCTCAAACACACTTTTACGGTGGGTCTCACACTCAAGACTTAAGAGTTAACTATAGTTAACCCAAAAAAATTTGTTGTTATTTTGTATACAATTTTTTGGCAATTCCTTTTGTTTAATAGTTAAGTTAAAGTTAAACCTACAGTATGAGACCCACTTTAAAGTTTTGGTACACTTAATAAAGTTTGTCAGGTTATATATACACTCAAAAAATTTAGACATTTACTACAGTTGACAGTTGTATAGTAATCAGTCCCTGTGGTTTTAACTGTAATTACAGTTGTTTTTCTATGACAAAATAAAAGAAACTATTATGACAGTTGTTTAAAAAAAATAGAATTTCTGTATTTCATAACAGTTGTTTAAAGCAGTTGTTTTTAATATTATAATAAACATCTGCCAAAACAGTATTTTTAAAGCAAACAGTTATTTTTGTTAGTTATTTAAAATATAAAAAATGTTGTCGAGTTTTTGAAAATTTTTGGTTATTTTATATTTGTTATTATCAGGGCACTGACTTTCATGGAAATACATGTTTGTAGTCATTAATCCGAAAATGATTTTGACCAAATACTTTTCGAAATCAAAGAATGTGCAACAAAATGGCTTCGATTTGTTGTTGCATATTTTGCTTTTAAGTGCTTATTTTATGATTTTTATGCATATTTTTGCATATATTTTTTTAAAAACTAAAAATAAGATTTAATGAAAAATAAAGAGAAGGAAGAATTTTCAAACCTCGAAGCAGTACTTTACTAGAAGGAAAATATCAAGTTGTCATCTACTTTGACATTTATATTGGATTTAATTTTTAACCAAACGCTCTCGAGTAATAAATATGATTTTTAAAAGTCAATGATTTTAAAGTGCCTGTTTTGGTTTTAAGCTTTTATTTTTGGATCTTAAGTGCATGTTTTTTTTTATTTTTAGTGCAAATTTCGATTTAAGTGCATATTTTGCATTTTTTACTGCATATTTTAAGCGCATATTTTCAATTTTTAAGCGCATGAAAGTCGCTGCCCTGGTTATTATTGATATATTCTTAGTTGACAAATAAAAATAAGAAATTTTTATTGTATCTTTAATGCATAAAAACTTAATAACTGGTGTAGGGTAGAGGGGGGATACTTCGCCACTTTTTTTTCAAAGCACTGTCATTTCTTAACCCCTAATTATTTTTCAAAAATTACTTTCAAATTAAAGATCTACATATCTTGGCTTTAATTTCTATGATTTTTATTCTAATTATTTGCATATTTTCTATTACTTTTTTATGATTTCCAAAGTAACTCAAATCGGCGTAACTGCCCCAAACCTGGGGGATATTCGCCAAAAGAGCTAGATACAATTTCAACAACAAAATATTGCTAATACGGCAAAGTCAATGTTTTAATAACTGAAATTTTTTAAAAAAAATTTAAAAAAAAAAATTAAAAAAAAAATTTTAAAAAATTAAAAAAAAAAATTAAAAAAAAAATAAAATTTTAATAAATTAGAGAATAATACTGTTTTAGATTTTAGTTATTCAAAAGATATGTTTAAACTTTACTTAAATAATTTGTATTAATTTTCTAATTTTATATTTAGCGAGTAGTCTGTAGGGATCATTGTTGTCCATAAACTTTATAAAAAAAATAAAGAAATGAAATGAAATAAATAATTTAGAATAAGTTCTTTAAGGTATATGATTCTTTTTAATTAATAAATCTCCACTACATTATAAAAAAAAATAATTTAAAACTATAATATGATTCTTCAAAATTTCAAAAAACTGAATAATTAATATAAATTTAAGGATGAACACTATTGTACTAATTTACTATTGAACATAATTTAAACATATAGAAAAGTCCTATAGAGTATTTTAGGCAGGGAAGCACCAACTGTTCGTAGCTCCAGGGGCCATCTGGTGATTGTGCCCCAGAGGCAGGCACTAACATAAAATTAATATTTTTTCACACTTTTTAAGCATTTATTAAAAATGTTATATTTTATAATTTTATGAAAGCTTAGGATCATAGGTCTAACATAATGAAAAATTATTTTTTTATCACACGATTTGAGGAAGTTATTGCAAAATGGAGTTGCTTTCAATTATTTTTTTGGCAGCCCAAAAAACACAAAACCACGTCTATCTGCGACCACATACGATATAAATTCGTCAAAGTGGATGTCAAGGAAAGGCAATTGAAAAATGCCCAAAATATTTTTTTTCCAATTTTTTATCTCCCTTAACATCGGAGAAAAATGGGATTAGTGTATGTGCCCCACTGGCGAAGGATCCCCCCTCTACCCTACCGTTCGGAATTTTTACTTCAAATTTCAAGTTGGCCGAATTAATTTCACATCTTTTTGTAATCGATAGAAATCAAAGTTTTTTTATTAAAATATACTTTTATACTATCAAAAAATTAACTGTAAAAACAGTAGTTTTAACTAATTTTGTCAGTTGTTCTAAAATTTTTGTAGTAAAATTTTGTCACTTACTTTTACGAGATTATTAGTTATTTTTTTTATCATTATTTATTTTATTTACTTTTAATGCATTTGTTAGTTATTTTTAAAATTTTTAAAATAACTACACTTTTAGTTATTTTCAAAGTTTATCTTTGTGGCCTTTTAACTGCATATAGCTTTGTTTTAACTGTCATTTTCAGTAGATTCTACCGATAAACTCTTTTGAGTGTATTCACATACATTTCAACTGTCATTCTAATAGTTAAAATGTATGTGTATAACCCGCAAACTTTATTGAGTGCACACATTTTTGATTTTTTTTCTTAATATATTAATAAATCAATTCAAATTACCCATGCTGAGCAAAATTGGAAATATAAAGATGCCACTAAAGTTAAAATAAATATTATTGTTTTCATCTTACAAAGTATTTTTGAATACTAAAAAAATTTAAAGCTTTTAACAAAATAATTTATTTAATTTTAAATGATAGTCTATGTATTTATAATTATTTTCCAGAATTAAATTGTTTTTAATTTGTTTTTTTTAGTCGAATAGTAAATTAATTTTTTCTTTTTTAATAAATTATTTATATAGATTTTTCGTGTAGATTTGTTTGTTAGTTAAATTTAGAATTCAGTTTTCCAGATGTGGGTTAATTAGTTTTTAATTTAAATTCAACCGAGCCTGGTTGGCCAGTTAAACTAAAACGGCTGTAGGATAATAATTTGTTTTAGTGTTACCACATTCCCAGATATGTTGTTATGTAATTACGTAGCTGGTAATGGTAACTACACCATTTCCAATTGCATTTCAGAAATTATCATTTTATTTCAGAAATTATGAATTGTTTTTCAGTTTTATCAATTGTATTCCAGAAATAATTAATTGAATTTCAGTTTTATCAATTGTATTTCAGAACTTAACAATTGTTTTTCTGATTTATCAATTGTATTTCAGAAATTATCAATTGTATTTCAGAAATTATTCTCTATTATTTATTAAATACAATCAATAAATTCTTTGTAATTTAACTTAACAAATATTTCCAGAGATTCTAAAAACGTCGTCCCCTGACGATTTCCTTAGGCAAGAATGAAATCCGGATAGGGACATGCCTCAACAGATTATTTTTCACAATTTGTTAAATACGTTTTGGGATTTTAGCACATTTAATTCCTTTAATGAAATTCTGAAATACATTTGATTATTTCTGAAATATATATAAATATATACATTAGAGTGTCCCTTAAAAATAGATTCGTCATTACACCCCCCAGTTTTATTGAAAATGGTCCCAAATGGAAGAAATCAATTTTTTTTTTTTTTTGGAAAACGTTAACCCGTGCCGAAAGTTGGACGAAAATGGCCCATTTTGGAAAAAAAAGTGTAGGTATTATTGTTAAAAATTCCCAAAATTCGAATTTTTGAAAAAAAATATTTTTTATTTCATTTCATTTAATCAATGATTCAGATATGGAATTTTGACTTCATCGGATATCATTAACCCACTTTAGCCTGAAATCCAAAATGACCCACGAATTTGATAAAAATGCAAATAGTGGGTATTTTTTGCCGAAAAGTGAAAACATTAACTCTATATTGATCAAGTTACACAAAATAATAATTTTTATCAAGTGGAAAAAGATTTTTTTGATCCATTTGTAGAGATATTTTTTCGAAACTTATGAATGGTGTTATTCTGTAAATTTCCTAGTGGGTCATTTTTGGCCGAAAGTGTAAAAATAAACCCTACATGGATCATGTTACATAAAATAATTATTTTTATCCAGTTGAGATTTTTTGTCAAATTTAAAGGCTTTACAATCTCGTAGTCATAATTAATATTAAGTTTCATGGGTCTTTTCTGACCTCAGGCCACTAAGGATTAGCGATTTTGAAACAAATGTAAAGATAATTATAGTCTTAACAATTTTAAGTGATTCTTTTCCGAAAACTATGTAAAATTTGATGAGAACATTAAAATTTGATGAAAACATTAAAATTTTGTTAAATTTTTGACAAAATTAGCAATTTTTGTAAAATGTCCTGAAAAGCAGTCGCTCCAAACACAAACTCGAATTATCATTTTTCCAATTTATTTTTTTTTTCTTTAATATAAACTATTATGTGGTACAAATAGCAATCGACATCTCCAAATTAGGCATTTTAAAAAATCTTTAAAATTAATTTTTAAAAAAACACGTTTTTTGCATTTTTATCAAATTCGTGGGTCATTTTAGATTCCAGGCTAAAGTGGATTAATAACATCCGATGAAGTCAAAATTCCATGTCTAAATTATTTTGACTATATTAAATGAATAAATGGATTAAAAATTAATTTTTTTTTTCGAAATTTCGAATATTGGGAATTTTCAATAGTAATACACATTTTTTCCAAAATGGGCCATTTTCGTCCAACTTTCGGCACGGGTTAACGTTTTCCCAACAAAAAATTGATTTCTTCCATTTGGGATCATTTCTAATAAAACTGGGAGTTGTAATGAACGAAAATCGACAAATCTCTATTTTAAGGGACAGTCTAATATACATATTGTTACGAAATTTGATTGATCTGGTTCTGGTATTTTGAAATAAAAATATCCCGAGAAACGGGATATACTAAACCTGTCAATCTGGCAACGCTACATCTACGTATACCACAATATGCTATAGTGTTATACTGTGAATTGGTTTGTGTATCGGCTAAGAATGAAGTGGTTTGTGTATTGGCTAAGTATAAATTGGTGTATGTCTCGGCTAAAATCCAAGTGGCTGGTGTCTCCTCTACAAATACTCTAGATGCTTCTGGAAACTTCTGGTATGTTCTACAACCATGGCTAACAATCTGGATGCCTCTAGAACCTTCTAGTTCATTCTACACACAATCTGGGTGTCTCTGGAACCTTCTAGTTCATTCTACACACAATCTGGGTATCTCTGGAACATTCGAGATCATTCTACAATCGCAGACATTACACTATAAGAGGGCTGTAGCTTGTGTTAAGGAGATCAGTCGTACATTAGCATTAGTGGAGTTAAGTTGTGCTCTAGTAAATCATTGTGAAATTGTAAAGTAATAAAGTGTTAAAGAAATAAACAATAAATAGTAAACAACAAGTGTGTATGTGTTTTAGTTAATTTTAATTGCTAGCCAGGTTTGTTTAAAGGAAATAAACTTACGTTTTGAAGGTAAAACGTAACAATTGGTGTCTGAATTTAGATTGGTTATTTTGATTGCAATAGAAAAGAATCCGGCTTATCTAAAGGAGATAAACCAACGTTTTTAAAAGGTAAAAACGTAACAATATGTGGGCGCTGTGGTGTAATGGTTAGCGCGTTGGACTGTTACACGTTCGGCTTCGAGCCCCAACCAAGGCAACATCAATTTATGAAAAATAGTAATATGTATGAGTTTTTCCTATCCCTCATACATATCGCAGCGTCCTCCTTCGGTGTTCCAATAGCACTTAACCCCACCGAAGTAAAATAATATAACAGGGCTATGAACTAAAAAGCTTCAACAAAGTTCGCCAACTCACCATCAGATGGCGCGCAACAACTGTTCTAATATTCAACATCTCGCGCAATTACAGTGTTGCCATATTTAAAGACCTTCATCTTTCACCACCTTTCACTTCTCTATCCCCTTTCCAAAGGAAGCAACACGTTAATTAATAGGAAGAATTTCCTGAGTTGCTTCTCTTTAAAAAAATATAAAAAAATAAAAAATATATATATATAAAATACAATTGATAAATTGTCGCGTAAAATAATAAATTCTGGTTAAATTAGTTTTATAAAAAAATATTTTTTATAGTAAAATTATTTTTTTAATAAAAAATCGGGAATCGAATCTGGAACTTCAGATTGCAAGTCAATAGCTCTACTATCTGAGCTATCGCGGCATGTAATATTTGATAGAACTTTAAATTGTAAAAAATAACACAAAAATTGAATTTTAATCCAAAATATTTTTTATTCCAAATATCAATACATGTCATTAACATTTGAAAATGAATTTTGGTCATATGGCCACCGCGGCTGTTCTTGACGAAGCGCATTCTGGACGTCCATTCAGAGCTTTGAAGAATTAATTCCTTAATTCAATTTTTCAATTCTGAATTAAAAATTCGATGAATTAATTCACAAAGCACAATATATTGAATGGAATTAATTCATATTTGTTTTCGTTCGATTTAATTTGTTACGAATTAATTCAATTGCTATAGTTCTTTTTATTAAATCAAATGAATTAACTCACTGGTGAACGCGAAAAAGTGAATTAATTCCTTACTGAATTAATTCACCACTGAATTCATTCAATTTCATTTTCATTCAGTGAATTAAAAAAAAATAAAATTACATTCAGTGAATTAAAAAAAATAAAATTACGTTCAGTGAATTAAAAAATAATAAAATTACGTTCAGTGAATTAAAAAAAAAATACGTTCATTGAACTCAAACAGAGCTTTGAAGAATAAATTCCTTAATTCAATTTTTCAATTCTGAATTAAAAATTCGATGAATTAAATCACTTAGCACCATATATTGAATGGAATTAATTCATATTTGCTTTCGTTGGATTTATTTTGTTACGATTGCAATAGTTCTTTTTATTAAATCAAATGAATTAATTCACTGCTGAAACGTTCAATTTTATAAATCGAACGGAAAAAAGTGAATTAATTCCTTACTGAATTAATTCCTTACTGAATTAATTCACTACTGAATTCGTTCAATTTAATTTTCGTTCAGTGAATTAAAAAAAAATAATAAATGAATGTTATTTTAGTTTGACTCTGGTTCATAAATTATTTTCAAAAATAATAAGTTCACTGAATTGAAAAAAAAAAATAAAACAAGTCCCCTGAATTGAAAAAACAAATAAAATTAGTTCACTGAATGCAAAGCCTGTTTTCTGCCGTTCAGTAGAAGAAAACAAAAATGTACAAATAAAATTTTTAAATAAGCAATTTTACAGCGTGTGCTAGTAAAAATAAACAAATTAGAAACCGGATGCTGTTTATCAACCTACATGATTCAAAAATAAAGCCTTTTTCTATTAAAAATAAAAACTTTACAGATATAGATAAATTTGGAAAAAAAATATAACTAATAATTTTTCAAACTAGTGATATAGTTATATTTTTTTCCAAATTTATCTATATCTGTTATTTAATGGAGTCTGTAGTGTCTGTTGTGGATTGGTTTCACTCCATATGCGACAATTTTGTTTATTAACAAACCCGTTATGCCAAAAATGAGCAGAAAATGAGCCGCATCGTCTATAAGTTAAGCGAATTGATGACTTATTTTCGAAGTAAATCTGGTAGCATTATTCAAATGAAAATTATTAATATTTAAACACCGTAAGTTGTTTGAGTTTCACGTAAAAAAAACTGTTATGCTCCATATAAAAAAAAATGATTTTTCACGAAAATCAGTTTCACGTGAAAATTGTGTAGAGTTTGTTTTCACGCAAATTTAATGTACAAGACTATTATTTTTCTTGGGAAAAAGTGACATTTTGTGTTTATTGTGATTGTGTCTTTGTTATAAAATTAAAAAATTATTATTATTATTATTATTCATTTGTTTAAATTAAATGGCAATTTGAGGCATTTCAAGTTCGAGCGAAATTTTTCCACGTGAAAAACAACTTACGGTGCTTTAAACCGAATGAAATTGAACGAATTCAGTGGTGTATTAATTCAGTAAGGAATTAATTCACTTTTTTCCGTTCGATTTATAAAATTGAACGCGTTCACCAGTGAATTCATTTGATTTAATAAAAAGAACTATAGCAATTGAATTAATTCGTAACAAAATAAATCGAACGAAAACAAATATGTAGGTTTGAGGTTAAGAAGAAGAATAAACATTTTTTCAAAATCAGACTAGATCTAGTTTCTGCCTTTTTTATGGACAGGCTTCATCAGTGATATTCCATTAAATTGTATTATTGTTTATATTTTATTGTCAGATTGTCTCTATATGATAATTTACCCTCAGAAGTGATCAAACAGACATACAAACATTTTACTTTAGATTTTTTGTTTATCTTCTTATCTCCTCTTTGTCACTTTTTTCACAAATGTTGCCACACTGACGTATGGTTTTTACGTACAGGTACAGGCAATTTGTGTACATCGGAGACGGACTGCCAGCAGGGCATTTTTATTTTTCTAGTAATTAATTCAACGAATTTTTAATTCAGAATTGAATTAAGGAATTAATTCTTCAAAGCTCTGTATAATAGCCACTATTAAATGATTGTATATCAAGATTACCCTTAAATACATTCAAATTTATTATTAAAACATTAATAAGATCTTGTACATATTTCATGGTCTATAAATTAATAACAATTTAAAACTTAATTATAGTAGAAAATTGTTTAAAAACGAATTTAGTTATACTAGAACATTTTAAAAATAAACAATGGAAAAAACCATTTATTTATTAATCTTAATTTCAATTACAAATTTAACAAATCATGGGTAAATATTTTGTACTACTTTTGCAAATTTAATTTTAACAAAACTAAATGCCTAGCGATCCTTTGCGGTTCATTTTGAAGACGCAACATGTTTTGCAAACAGTTCCATAGTTTATTATATGAACTGTTCGATTAGTAAAGTCAATAAATTAAAATATAATAGCGGTATTCATAAGTTAAAACTAACTACTAACATCCAGTGCACAACTTTTTATACACACAAATTCCCATAAGGGAAAGTTGTGCATTCATTGTGCAGTCGTTATTTTTAACTTATGAATACAGCCCTAAAATTTTAAGAAGATTGTCCTAAGCCTATTTTGGATATCGTAATACTTTTGTGAATAATTAGTGAACCACATTTTGTTTTGGATAATGCAACTAATATCCCAGCAGAAATTCGGAAGCGGTAAAAATGATTGGTGCTTCTTTTCTGCTTCGTTTACTGCTTATGAGGGTTTATAGCTTGCAGTAGTGTATTAAAAAAGGCAATAGAGTTTTGTTTACCACACGTTATCACTCTAACAAAGCACGAAAAAAATGACAATGATAACCGAATTTACTAGCTAAAAGCTGTGATTTCATGAAACGGTAATGACATATCATTATTTTTTGGACTACCAGTAACGACTCCCACTTACCGTCTGCATTATTTTAAAACATATAATAATGAATTACTGAGAATGACTTATTTTTATCATTATTTCAAATAGAAAATAATTTTCTAGATTTTTTTTGAAAATTTTTTTTTTGAAATCTATTTTTAAACTCAATATTTTTTATATACTGGTAAGGATATACATATGTATGTAACCACATATTTTTTGATTTTTTGTATGTTGGCGAGTAAGCTTACTTGTGTGCAGCAGGTCAATTATGTTTTTATCTATTAAATATTACATGTCGATATAGCTCAGATGGTAGAGCTGTTGACTGGCAATCTGTAGACCCAGGTTCGATTCCCGCACCAGCAAATTTTATTGAAAAAGAAAAAATACAATAAAAAATATTTTTTTATATAATTTATTTTTTTGAAAAATCTATTTTTAAGCCACATTCACAATGATGGAGTACTCCACTCTGCAGAATGGAGTGTACTAAAATAGAGATTGCATAATACATACAATACGTAAGTGCGAAAAAGAAAGGAACAAAATCCAATCTGCAGAGTGAAGTACTCTATCATTGTGAATGTGGCTTTAGACTCATTTTTTTTTGTCCCTACTGGTAAGCACATAGGTAACGATATATTTTTTGATTTTTCGTATGCTGGTGTGTAACCATAAATCATTATTTTTCGCGACATCGCAATATAAAGGTAATAAGAAATGTAATAACAAAAGTAACTAGTTACCATTACCAAGTATGTAGTTACATAACCACATATCTGGTAATGATTTTCTACACCCCAGTGTAGAAAATATTTCTAAAATATTTCCAAGCAAATGCCCCTAAAAAAGGTATGAAATAGTAAGTTTATAATATAATTCTTAAGGAAAATGCTTTTATGTTGATTTTTAGAATTTGTATGTTCATGCTAATGACATGTGCCCGTCCTTATGTCCTTAAAGTGTTTGTAAATGGTTCTGTGGACAGAAAATTTAAAATAAAAAAATTAAACCTTAAAAAAAGATTTCCTTAAGGAAATTTTAAAAATACGATTTCCACAATACTACGAATTTGGAATAATTAAAAACAAATGTTTTGTGTTTTTAAGACAAGTATTTCTTGTTTTTTTTTTTTTTAATAAATTAAAATATATCATTACACAAACATAAAAATAGTTTAGACGAAGGTTTTTGAAGCAAAAATTATAAAGATTTATCATCAATATTTTAAACAATATAATTTTTATTTTGTTTTGATCTATTTATGAAATAAAAGTTGTGTAGAGTAAGTTGTTTGTTTGTTGATTCCTGTGATAGATAGATTTGGTTGTAGAACGAATTGCGTTATTTTCCACATTCAAGCTGTTAACTTTTGTTTTATCAGCGAATATTAAATAAAAATAGTTTGATCTATAAATATTTTGTTAGTTTAGGTTTTATTTTTACAAGCCAGCTAAAATAATTCTGGGATCTTCAACGGCAGCCTTAATTTTGCGCAACAACATAACAGCCTCACGACCATCAATCAATCTATGATCGTAAGTAAGAGCCACATACATCATGGGACGGACAACAACCTAGGCAAGTTAGAATGTAACATTAGTAACCAATATAAATTGTATTTAAAATTTATTTAACTACCTGTCCTTTAACAGCAATAGGTCTTTCAAAGATACCATGCATACCCAAGATAGCACTTTGTGGAGGATTGATAATGGGTGTACCCATAAGAGAACCGAATACACCGCCATTACTAATGGTGAAAGTACCACCATCCATATCTTCAACAGCAATAGCTCCCTTACGGGCTTTTTCACCTAAGGCAGCCAAAGCAATTTCAATATCGGCATAATTCATGGCTTCTACATTTCTAATAACGGGCACCACTAAGCCCTTGGGTGTAGCAACAGCTACTGAGATATCAACATAATCACGATACACGATTTCCTGTAAAAAAAACAACAAAAATTATTAACTTGGAAATTCAAGTTTTAATTAATCCAAATTTAACCGGCAATTATAAATAATAATTTTTTAATAAAAGATTCCATTTTCTAATAAATGGAACTTTTTTAATGAAAGGTACTTTTTTAATAAAATCTACTTTTTAATAAAAGATGATTTTTTTAATAAAAGGTACATTTTTAATAAGCTACTTTTAAAAAAAAAAAAGGTAATTTTTTTAGGAAAAGGTCCTTTTTAAATAAAACATACTTTTTTAATAAAAGATATTTTTTAATAAGAGGGTACTTTTTTAATAGAGGGTACTATTTTAATAAAAGGAACTTTTTATAAAAAAAAGGTCCTTTTTTAAGAAAAAGTAATTTTTAAATTAAAGGTATGTTTTTTAATAAAAGGTATTTTATAAAAAAAAGTACTTTTTTAGCAAAACGTAAATTTTGAGCAATGGAATTCACAGTTCGTACTATTTTAAGTATTAACGTGGCTTTTATCGTAAATTTGACAACTTTTTATAGATTTAACTTCAAAACTCACGATATTTTAAAACGTGCTAACGTTAACACTTAAACTGTAAATTCCTTCATAAGTTATGAAAATATTAAGGGACAGCATTAGGCATGAATAATAACTAAAAACACACTCATAACAAATTATTTATAAGTAAAAAAAAATAGAAAGTAAATAAAAGTACTCGACGTAGCAGTAACACAAATTGTTGACTCATGACCAATTTAAACAAATTTTGGAGCAAAAATAAAATGACGTCACAAGTCAGCAGACCTTAAAAGAATTTCATGATTATGACAATAATTGCGCTAAGCAATACATAGAAAACAAATATACTCGAGAACAGAAATATATTTTTTTGGAAATAATTAGCAATAACATGATGATAATTATGAACAATCTTTAAATACAAAATTGTAATGAGACAAAAAGTAGATGAACATTAAGATTGATTAAATAAAGTTTGCCAACGTTTACATTAAGAAATAGAAAATAAGTCAAAGATTTGCACTAAAACGTTATCTAAATTATTTTGTTGTTTTATCTGTAACAGTTAAAAGTAAACATGAAAAAATGTATAAAATTTAACTAAATTTTTATTATTGTTACAAAATATGGCGCCCAGTTTAAGGCCTCTAAAAGAAAGTAAGATAAAAATTGACTCAGGTATTTTTTATGCGGTAGATGCGTTCCGAGAAAAATAGCATAAATGAAAACAACATAAACAAAGACTCTACTTCCATACAAAATTGGAAGATGCATTTTGAATATTTTAAAACGCCATAACATTTAAAATACTTCCCAACTCTTTCATACTCTGTTAAATCGCTCTCTTCTTTTTTGTATTTACATGTCTTTTGCATTGAGTAACACATAGACCGATACAAATATTATTTTTTTTTAAAGAGCACGATGAAAACCCCTTGATAAATAACAAACTTTAAACAAAAAAGCAATAGCAATGTAATTTTTGGAACAATTATTTTTTAAACATTTAAGAGCTTCCTTCGACTTTGAGAATTTTTCTCTACTACATCACTATAGACAAAAAATTCGAATTCTAATCTAATCAGATCATCCGCATCATATTTGACATCGTTTCTTAATTTATTGTGTTTAAATTAACAATTTTCCATTTTCACCTATAAAGACCTGTAAAGACTGTACCGAGTTATTTTTGAAAAATTTAAAGTATGCTACCATTGAGATTTCAAAATGAAAATTTTTAAATAGCATAAACAAAATATTTAAGCTACATTCACAGTGATGGAGTACTCCACTCTACAGAGTGTATTTTGTTCCTTTCATTTTCGCACTTACATATTTTTTGTATCATGCCATCTCTATTTTAGTACACTCCACTCTGCAGAGTGGTGTACTCCATCACTGTGAATGTAGCTTTAGCCTCATCGTAGAGTTGTTATCAAACAAAATTAATTTCGATATACCTAAAAAAAAGTCGATACAGTCTTTATGTCACCTTGTTTGCAAAAGTAAAAATTTCCGAGTGTATATTCGAGTATTAATTTTATGTTTCACAAAATCTGTCCGTTCAAAATAAACGTCCCAGTGTAGAAAATCATTACCAGATATGTGGTTATGTAACTATATACTTGGTAATGGTAACTAGTTACTTTTGTTATTACATTTCTTATTACCTTTATATGGCGATGTCGCGAAAAATAATGAGTTATGGTTACACACCAGCATACGAAAAATCAAAAAATATATCGTTACCTATGTGCTTACCAGTACTGACAAAAATAATGAGTCTAAAAATAGATTTTCAAAAATATAAATTATATAAAAAAAAATATTTTTTATTGTATTTTTTTTTTTTTAATAAAATTTGCTGGTGCGGGAATCGAACCTGGGTCTACAGATTGTCAGTCAATAGCTCTACCATCTGAGCTATATCGACATGTAATATTTAATATATAAAAACATAAGTGACCTGCTGCACACAAGTAAGCTTACTCGCCAACATACAAAAAATCAAAAAATATGTGGTTACTTATATCCTTACCAGTGTTTAAAGAATATTGAGTCTAAAAATAGATTTCAAAAAATTTTCAAAAAAATCTAGAAAATTATTTTCTTTTTGAAATAATGATAAAAATAAGTCATTATCAGTGACTCATTATTATATGTTTTAAAATAATGCAGAAGGTAAGTGGGTGTCATTACTGGTAGTCCAAAAAATAATGATATGTCATTACCGTTTCTACACTGGGGTGTTAGTCTTGTTAATAAGAGAAAATTCAAAAATGTATTTCTCGTGGAAAAACGTTCAATCTCGAAAAAAAAAAAAATACTTTGTTCGAAAATTATAGATTTTCAGTTTAAAAGCTCAAAGAAGTGAATTTTTAACTACCCACACCTTCGCTGCCCGGCCTTAGACGAAATTTCAACAACAAAAAAAAGAGTCCGAGATCGATCATTTTCTAAAATCCTAGTTCCTCCTGTTAAGTTTTGCAATAATTTAGAAATATATATTTAATCCTTTAATTCCCAGTGGAACATAGGGCCGCTCAACGAAACTGGCGCAATACTAATATCAATTTCGAAAGTACGTAATAAAAATCATTATTAATGTATATCCCGATAAAAATAAATTTAAAAAAACTAATATTCAAGTGCTTGTGCTGACACTTTAGAAAACATTGGGTTTGTACGATTACATTTCTAGTAAAACTAGTAAAAAAGAAAAAAATATTGAAAAAGTTGTCAAAATATTCAAAAGTAATCTAACAAAAAAAATATAAGCATAGTAAACTAACAAAAAAAATTACGAAAAACGCATAAAAACGTCCGCGGAGTGCAAACTTTAATGCAAATCATAAGAGTTAATTAATTTAATAACGATTCACATAAAAATGTTTTCAATTTTATCGTTTGTTAAACAAAAAAACATATTACTAGTTTTAGTTGGAAGAAATTTTTTAAGTAAAAACTAGTAAAATTTCCCCTTAAATTTTTTACTAGTTCCTACACTATTTTTTATTTTTTTTTTTTTTTGTACTCGAATGGATTTTTGAGTAAAACTGGTAAAAATGGTAAAGCTAGTAAAAAATAGCATGTAAACAAACACACTTATTGTTTTCTATTGTTGTTTATACATGAATGGATGTCACTACATTGCTAGATCTGTGAAATCAACAGAGTAGTATATTGGAAGATGACAAAGCAAATTGTGGTAATTTTGTTGTTGTTGTGGTTTTTGTTTTTTCTTTGATATTTTAAATGTTTAATAACGCTCCTAGATGAGAACAAGAAATTCTCATTGAGTTTGTAATTTAACTTAACAAATATTTCCAGAAATTCTAAAAACGTCGTCCCCTAACGATTTCCTTAGGCAAGAATGAAATCCGGATAGGGACATACCTACAACGAATTATTTTTATTTAAAACACTGTACATTACTTCTGAAATTGAAAAACAACTTTATTTCGAGCTTTCAAATCCAATTTTGCATCCAACATTCTTTTGAGGGCCTTACGTTGGGAGCCATTTATAATCCTACTGAGAAATGTTTAAGGTTTTAAAACGATATAATTTATGGAACTGAATTTTAAATCCAAAACAAAAACTATTTGAAGAGCCTACACGCAGAAAAAAACAGGGGGAATATTACCTAAGAGCTATGTAATTATACAACTACATAATTTTCAAGTTAGTTTTACAAAGTTCTAGTAAAATATGCACATTTTTTTGTAAAATATATACAATCCTTGCAAAATATATACATGTGTAGTGGAAAATGTCCTAAAAATTATATATATTTTGCTAGAAAATTGTAAAACTTACTTCGAACTTATGTAGTTGTATAATTACATAGCACTTAGATAAAGTTCCAACTGTTTTTTTTTTTCTGTGTGTAGTTTTCTGGGTAATTAATAGCTGAGTTCGGGTACTCAACATTGGGATCCCGCGGGATCCCAATTTTGTCAAAAAGCATTTTCTTACTACACAATTGGGTAAATGAGAGCTGTCATGAGAGAGTAATATTCTTGTTCTTCATGCACGAAAAAGCCCAGACTTTTTTTCGTGTAAATTTGGGTAAATTGTTTTTATCAGCTGTTATATCATCAGTTGGGTGCAACTAGTTCAATTGAACTCTTCACTAATTTGAACCAAAGACCTAGTTCGCAACTTATAGTTCTTTTAGTTCAATCGATCATTTCATTCATTCAGAAAATATGTATATCATTTACAAAAATTAGTATAATAGTTGCAAAAGCCTATCGGTGATTTTACAACTCCATAAAAGACGCATTTGAAGACGCTTGTTTAAATGTGTTAAAGAGATAAATATGTAAATAAATTGAAGCTTTTTGTTTAATATTTAAATCTTTTCCAAATTTAATAAACTATGTATTCGTTTTTGTAAATAGAAATGCCTAAAAAGGAAATTTTTATTAAATTTTTGATTTAAAAAGGGGTTTAACTAGAAAAGCTATCTAGATTTTTACAACAAATTGAACAAGAACTAGAAACAGCGCTCACCAAAACGAACTATAATGCACAAATCTATTGACATTTGTTTTTCGGGCTTCAAATATGATGTCTGTTCCCGTACTTTACCAAAGTTACACAAACTAGCCCAAAGGCGTTCCCGTACTCAAAATTGCGTGTAAATTGTTGTTGTTTGGGCTGTTTTGGGTTCCCGCGGGAACCCGCGGTAACGTACGGGAACGCACATATGGTTTTTCGCGTTCGTTTACTTTTGTGCATTTTTGCTATTTCGGGAGAGTATTTCTTGTTAACTCTCATTTTACCGAACTTTACCTAAAAAGTAAAGAAACGCACCTAATGATTGTATTAATAGAAGTTTGAAAGATTTTAAAACCAAAGTAATTTATGGAACAACATATTAATATGTTAACTTTTAAGGATATTTAAATAAAGTTTCTTAATTTATAGAGGCGACATGTAAAATTATTTAAATAAAGAAAGTCTGAAAATTTGTTTCATTTTGTTTTTTTTTTTTTTGTAATAGTTGTTTAAATTACAATACTTACAGCTCCATCAATAACAGCGTTACAGACAGGTTGATCTTGTAAAGCATAGGCAGAAGCTTTAGCGAATATGGACATGAAACCTAATTTAATACCATATTTCTTTTGGAAAGCATCCAAATTTTCCTTACGGAAAGACATAGCGCCACTGAAAGTTTAAATAACTTTAAATCAATCAACAAATTCTTTAAAACTCCCTTTCCAATATCCTCACCTCATATCAATTTCATTGAACGTCGTTAACATGGCATTAACATTTTGAGCTTCCTTCAAGCGGGCAGCAATCTTTAGACGCATACGATTCATTTTGACACGCTGTTCCGTACGGGTGCCAGTAATGGCACGCGAATAATCGGCTGGGGGTAATTTAACTTGTGGTGGTGTTACACCGGGAGCACGTAGAGGTATGCTCGAAACAGGTATAGAAGCAGCTGGTGCTGCTGGGGGTGGTGGTGGACGTGGAGCAGCTGGTTTGGGTGGCGAAGTTGGAGCAGCAGCTGCAGGTTTAGCAGCAGGGGGTGGTGGTGGAGGTGAAACTGCTGCGGCTGGTGTTGGTGGTGGTGTGGCTGCTTTAGCACCAGCAGTTGGTGCAGGACCTCCAGCTGCTTTTTCTAGTTTATACAAAGGCTGACCAGCTTTAACTGTATCACCATCAGCCACCATAATTTCCTTAATAATACCACCGAATGGAGCTGGTACACCAACAGTGGTTTTATCGGTTTCAATTTCCATTACATTTTGATCGGCAGCTACATAATCACCAACTTTACAAGTGAATCTGAAAAGAGGAATAATTTTAATAAAATTAGCAAAAAAAAAAATTGTATATAAAATCAAATATGAAAGGGCTAAAAATAAAATGCTCGTGTCTTCCAGTTTTTCTAGATCAGTTCAGTAAAGTTTTACACTCAAAAAAATAAGTTAGTAGAAAAATTAGTAAAACTTCTTGTATATCAAGTGTATTAGTTTTTAAAAATTTTTTTGCTGAAATTCCGTTTTCAGCCAAATTTTTAGTTATATTTTTTTAGCACTAAACTAATTTTGAACTAATGTTTTACTAATTTATTTTGCTACAAAAATTGTGCTGATAACCGCATTCATAGCGTGGACGAAAACCAGATAGACAAGATGTAGATTTCGCAGCTTGTCTGGAAACGGAAATGACAAAAAAAGAAAAACAACTCTACACATATTCTATATTTAAATTTTTAGCAAATAAATTAACTAAAGTAAAATTTCGCTACAAGTTTTTTGAGTTTTTTTCAGTCTACTAATATTCAGCAAAAAGTTTAATGATTTTAGCAAGGATTTTTTTCATTTGCAGTCGACTAAGTGTTAGCAAAACTTTTGCTGAAGATTAATATTTTTTTGGTAAAAATCAGCTCGCTGATTTTCAGCAAACATTTTGCTGAAATTACCAACTTTTTTGCAAGCACGCTCCTGACTAAAAATTTGCTGCCACAGCAACATTTTTTGCTGACTTTACTGACTTTTTTTTTGAGTGTAATTAATATTTTGTTACAATTTTTGTATTGAAGCACGTCTTAATATTTGGAAAATGAAAATTAGTTTTGCTCGGCTTTGACGTACTCTATACCAAAGAACGAAAAGATTAAGAAAGCGCAATAATATTTTCCCAATTTTTTAAACTTTTCGATTTCAAAATGCTTTAAAAAAAACCAAAAGGAACTAAACAAAATTGGACCTGTCCACAATATTTTGCACTGAATGAGTACTATACGATTAATAAATAAAATTATATCGCTTAAACTCTTTTTTTTTTTTTTGTTGGTAATACATACCACTTAAGCTCGGTACATTCAAGCTCATATAGGACTTTTTTATGGCTACTTAATCAAAAATATTATAAATTAGGTCTGCTCGATGCCGTTACCGCGGATATCCGAGGGAATCCAATTTACCCGGAACAACGACAATAATTTACACACAATTTTTACAATAGAAACGCTTTCTGGTAAAATTGGGTACCCGCGGTGACGTACGTGGATCAGAGATATTATCTTCAAAATTGCGACCCGAAATTTGACTACAAGGGTAGTTTATGTTACATGGACTGGCGGATGCAGCAAGTGAATATAAATCGATCGGTATACTATGAGTTTTGAAATTAATTTAGTTGAGTATGAAATTATGGCATGTGTTAGGATTTTGCAAAGAGCTTTTCTCAGATTTACAAAATAAGAAAGGAATTGAAATTCCCACTTAAATTGCAATGATATCCTAGATCCTTCACCTAATCTAGTTAATAAGCTTCAAAAGTCTATGCTTTAAGACCATATTAAAAATTAACCGTAGTTTATTCAAGTATATGAATAAATAAAAAATTTTAAAGAAATCACTACCTTTTTGCTAAAAGTTTTATTTGCAAATATTTTAAAAAGTATATCCAATTCTTAAATTTGGTGTTGAAATTCGTGATGTTCATCCTAAAATCTATCAGAATTGATGTGTCGCATGTGATGCATTTTTAGTGCGCTCCCAATTTTACCAAAAAGCGTTCGTGTACGCCACAATTGGGTAAATGAGAACTTTCTTGAGAGTGTAATATTCTTCTTCTTCTTACACAAAGAAGCACAGACATTTTTCTTTAGTGTGTTCCTTTACTTTTTGGGTAAAGTTCGGTAAAATGAGAGTAAGCACAAAATCCTCTCACAAAATGACAAAATTACCCATAGTACGGGAACGCAAAAAACCACTTTTCTAGCCCAAAAATTTATTTCAAAGAATAATGTGAAAATGCGTATAATTTCAGTTTGAAAAATTGCACAAATACACATATTTATTTGCATTTAAAAGTTCTTTTTGATTTTATTCAATTAGTTTATGTAAAAACAATAAGTTGCTTTTGTGTATTTCTTTATTTAATTCAAATTTTGAATTGATTTCCTCCAATTGTTATACCCTACACCACTATGTGGTCAGGGTATTATAAGTTTGTGCTGATGTTTGTAACACCAAAAAATATTGGTCGTAGACCCACCTTATAGTATACCGATCGGTTCAGAATTTTTTTTTATTTCGATTTATCGATGTCCGTCTGTCCGTCCGTCCGTCTGTCTGTCTGTCCATGCAATCTTGTGCGCACTCTACAGGTCGCAAATATTAAGATATTTTGATGAAATTTGGTACGCAGACCTATGTTGGCCCAAGGACGAACAAGTTTGATTTTGGTGAACATCGGTCCATGTTTAGACCTAGTGCCCATATAAGGGTCCTAACAAAATTATATTGTTTATACGCTGCAGGTCGTAAATATTAAGATATTTTGACGAAATTTGGTACACAGACCTATGTTAGCCCAATAACGCAGCCTATTGATTTTGGTGAACATCGGTCCATGTTTAGACCTAGTGCCCATATAAGGGTCCTACCAAAATTATACTGTTTATACGCTGCAGGTCGTAAATATTAAGATATTTTGATGAAATTTGGTACACAGACCTATATTGGCCCAATAACGCAGCCTATTGATTTTGGTGAACGTCGGTCCATGTTTAGAACTAGTGCCCATATAAGGGTCCCCCCAAAATTGGCTTGGTTACAAACTGCAGGTCGCAAATATTAAGATATTTTAATGAAGTTTGGTGCGCTGACTCACATTATAGAAAATTTTGACACAAGCCCCATTTTAACCCATTCGAATTTCGGATTGGGTATTGTATAGTCGGCATGCCCGACGTAAACCTTTTTACTCGTTTTTGATTATCTTTGCATCAGCTGTTCGTTTTACAAGTTACCAAAATTTAACCGAAGAAAAAGTCTCGGTAAACTTTGGTAAAAAGAGAAACACAAATACACTCTCATTAGCGCTTTCATTTACCCAATTTTCGAGTACGGGAACGCTTTTGGTAAATTTCGGTAAGTTTTGGGTACCCGCGGTTACGTGCGGGAACGCACTGTTTTCGTGTAAACTTAAGGTAGAATTAGATATACGTGGACGCAACGTGACGAGTTTCCCTATGGAAAATCTAATGAGTTAAAAGACCATAGCTGACAGTCTATTTCTTTTTTACTCATTATTTTAGATTGAATCAGCTGATTCGTCACGTTACGTTACGTATGGCTAAATGAGCCTTTAGGTATATTGTTTTTATCAGTTGTTATATCATCATATATGGGTTCATCTAGTTCAATTGAACTATTCACTGATTTGAACAAAATACTCACAATTAATAGCTCTTTTACTTCAACCGCTCATTTCATTCATTCAGAGAAATATGTGTATCATTTACAAAAATTAGTGTAAAAGTTGCCAAAGCTTCTCAGTAATATTACAACTACATAAAATTACCAACAAGTGAAGACGCTTATTTTAAATGTGTAAAGAGATAAATATATGTAAATAAATCGAAATTTTTGTTATTTCTTTTTGTAAATAAAAGTGCTTGCGAAGGACATTTTTATTAAAATTTTTATTTAAGGAGGGGTTGAACTAGAGAAGCTAACTAGATATATACAAATTGAACTTGAACTATAAAGAGCGCTCACCAAACCGAACTATAATGCACAAGTCTATTGAAATTTGTTTTTTTTTTTTTTTTGCCTTGAAATAAGGTTTTTCGAGTACTTTTGTACATTTTTGTCACTTCGTGAGAATATTTTTTGTAAATTCTCATTTTAACCAACTTTAGCCAAAAAGTACGCAAACACAGCTAATATCTCTGTTTCTTTACTTTTTGGGTAAAGTTCGGTAAAATGAGAGTTAACAAGAAATACTCTCCCGAAATAACAAAAATGCACAAAAGTAAACGAACGCGAAAAACCACATTTGAAGCCCGAAAAACAAATGTCAATAGATTTGTGCATTATAGTTCGTTTTGGTGAGCGCTCTTTCTAGTTCTTGTTTAATTTGTTGTAAAAATCTAGATAGCTTTTCTAGTTAAACCCCTTTTTAAATCAAAAATTTAATAAAAATTTCCTTTTTAGGCATTTCTATTTACAAAAAGGAATACATAGTTTATTAAATTTGGAAAAGATTTTAATATTAAACAAAAGCTTCGATTTATTTACATATTCAACTCTTTAACACATTTAAACAAGCGTCTTCACAAAATTTTCAGTAATTTTATGGAGTTGTAAAATCACCGATAGGCTTTTGCAACTATTATACTAATTTTTGTAAATGATAAACATATTTTCTGAATGAATGAAATGATCGATTGAACTAAAAGAACTATAAGTTGCGAACTAGGTCTTTGGTTCAAATTAGTGAAGAGTTCAATTGAACTAGTTGCACCCAACTGATGATATAACAGCTGATAAAAACAATTTACCCAAATTTACACGTAAAAAAAGTCTGGGCTTTTTCGTGCAAGAAGAAGAAGAATATTACTCTCTCATGACAGCTCTCATTTACCCAATTGTGTAGTAAGAAAACCTTTTTTGGTAAAATTCGGATACCGCGGGATCCCAATGTTGAGTACCCGAACACAGCTAATATGTAACTGAAAAAATGGCGATGAGAAAAAATTCATACTACTACTAAAAAATGCATACGTACTAAATTAGCATTTGTCGTTAATTTGAAAATTTTCTATGGGTTAAACTTCAAAAATCATGATATTTTACAACATGAGCACGTTAGCACTTAAACTGTGAATACCCTCAATATGAATGCAGTGCTATTAAAATTATCAATTAATCCACTTAATCTGTCCCATGTATGTTATGTTTTACGATCACAATAACTACATTCTTAGGAATTAACCAAGCCCTCTTTTTTATCAATTAAGTGTTGCTGGTGGTAAATAGTTTAAGCTAACTACAAAACATTATCAAATAGTAAATGATTTGGAACATATGTATGTATGTATGTAGTTTAAAAATAAAGGCAAATACATAAGTTTTGCATAGAATTCTTATCAGTAGGTACTTGAAAGTAAAACAAATAATAAATTAATAATAAGAGCAGCAGCGTTACATTAAATATGCAAATCAAAACAAACAAAAAAATGTACATATGGCAGAAAATAGTTGGCAGATATAGGGTGTTTCCAATAGGGATAACTGTAAAACTAGCTGTCATACTAATGAAGTGTGTTTGACTTTTTTCTTAGTATATGGTACTTTGGCAAATCACCATGCAAAGACTTATACCAGAACCAATAATTCACCACTGAATTTGTTCAATTTCATTTTTCATTCGTTCACTGAATTGAAAAACAAAAGATCACCTTCACTGAATTCAAAAGCTGTTTTCTGCCGTTCAGTACACATTGCAATGTTTTCAATTTATTTTGGCAATAATTCAGCCATTTCTTATTTGTTACTATTCTTCACATAAAAATAGAAAAAAATTTGAGATAAGATGAAAAAATCCCACAACTCCCAAAACACTGTGAAAATTTTCCAAAAATTAGATGTTTTACTCGAATTCGAAATGGGCTGGGAGAAGAAAAATTTACAAGTGGAGAATATTTTTTCCATTAGGCCCATCTAAAAGAAGTATACTTTCAGAAAAATATAAATATTATAGGTGTTCTTAAAGAAACTTTTAATATGGAGGCAAAAGAGTCTTGTTATGGGCGTGTGAAGTTTCATTTCATACCGACCAATAACGGCTGATTTTATTTCCAAAATATTTTGAAAACCCTCCTCTGTGAACAGAACGGCAGAAAATAGCTTTTGAATTCTGTGATCGTAATTGTTTGTTTTTCAATTCAGTAAACGTAATTTTTTGTTTTTCAATTAAGTGAATGTAATTTTTTTTTAAATTAACTGAACGTAATTTTTTCTTTTCGATTCACTGAATGAAAAATTAAATTGAATGAATTCATTCATTACTGTATTAATTCACTTCTTATTCGTTCGATTTATAAAATTGAACGCGTCCACCAGTGAATTAATTCATTTGATTTAATAAAGAGAACAATAGCAATTGAATTAATTAGTAATAAAAGAAATCGAACGAAAACAAATATGAACTAATTCCATTTAATATATAGTCTCTTGTAAATTAATTCACAGAATTTTTAATTCAGAATTCAAAATGGAAAAAATACTGAGCTTATATACAGAAAAACACAACGCTGAAAGTTTCAGTGGGTACTTTTAAATAATCGAGTACTCGAAAAACGGTCGATATTTATTCAATACAAAAATATTCAATACTTTTATAACTCTAATTTCCCTCTCATTATTGTGTATTTTTGGATTCTTTTTAGAAAGCTCGAATTGTTCTCCAGAAAACGAGGGTCGCCAAAGCCAGGTCAAAAAACAAAATATTTGGAATTTAACGAAAATTTTGTTTAAATTCTATACGACCAGATATTTTTCTTGTTTTAATCGATTTTGCTAAATTTTGCATGTTTGCGTAACGACTGCAATTTGAAATAAAGACATATAGTCTTAAAATTTTGCATTCTAATGACTTGAATTGTTGTGAATCCCAATCTGTAAACTGTTATTCCAAAATATAAAAATTCAAATAGTTACTAAGAAGTAAAGTCAATTTCAAAGGCTTTTAAACATTATTTAAAAATTCCATATTTTTATATGTTTTGTGAATACGGAATGCAAACATAAAATTACAAATAGAAATTCATACAAATTTTATGTTAAAATCAATTAATAAATAAGTTGTTCGATATAATTTGAAGAATTAAATTTACTAAATATTTACAAAAATCAACCAATCACAATACTTAATAAGGAAAGAATTTCACAGTTATGGTAGCTCTTCTAGAGTTTATAATAAAGAGAATTTAAACTTTATTCTGTTAAAAAAGCTTTAGTTCCATACATTCATATAAAAAATTAATTATTGCAAAATATAATCAATTGCAGGGTTAAATAAAAAGTTAATATAAACTTTTTTTTTCAAAAGTGTAACCTATCGAAAACCTGGTAGACCAAACAATCACAAATATTAAACAAAAACGCCGAAAAGACAATGACCCACATATGGGACCTTGAAAAAAACGCAATACACGTTTTTAAAAATAAAAAAGCCGGAGGGGAAAGAAATGTAATATAAAAAAAAAATAAAATTATAAAAAACTTACTTAACATCACCTTCCGATACGGAATCAGCAAAGGCTGGTACTTTAATAGTTTCCAAATCCCAAAGACTAACAGTGGTATGGAAACCCTGACTGGTCATAACGCCCAAAGGTCTAAAGTTAAAAGAAAATAATTAGAAATTTTTAAAGAAAATAAATATAATGTTAAAACCTTGTTCATGCAGAGAGAGAACCCTTATTTAGTTAAACTAACCTGCTGGCAGTAATTCCAACCTGGGATTCACCAAAAAGTTGAACTTGAACTGTAGCTAATCTGGCATATTGTCGAATAAGATTAGCACTTTTAACCTAGAAGAGAACAATTGGCCAACAAAAATTAAACAAAAATAAATCAAACATTTTAAGCAACAAAAAATGAAAGAAAATCAATGATTGCACAACACTTTCAATAACCGTCTACAGAAATTAAAAAATGTTTTAATTTTATTTCTCCAAATGCCAAATCACGTGAATCATACTTAAGGTAGTTGCAAATTAATTATATATTTTGGAATTCCATTTTGGTAATAGTAATATCATTTTTCCTCGCATTACATAATCCATTTGGATGCTTTTTTCTTCTTCAACAACACCTTTTTTTTGGTCGTTCTCGTTGTATCAACAAGCCCACACACACCCTTCTTAACCCCACAAACTATAAAAGTTTATTTTTTACGGGAGTTTTACAGAGGCTCATATCTAATCATCATAATCACTTACTTCTTGGCTTCGAGCCGCTTGCATACCCAAGTTAAGCACATTTCGCGGTAAACGTCGCGATGTTATAGATATTATTCCCGACATTTTTCTGTATTTTTTTCGTTCGTTTCAATTAAACAATTTTAATTTATAAAATTTTTCACTAATACTTATTTTTTGCTATTCCTTTAGGTCGACATCCGACCCAGCAGTACCAATGAATGTTTTCGAAGGCGACGTGAGAGTAGTGTGAAGAAGTTTCTTTGAATTGTCAAAATGAAAAATACATCATTTGCGAGAGCATCAAATGACAAGTGTCAAAAAGTACTAAAATTTTAGAGGCTGGTAGGAAATTTAGATATGTAATCCCAAATAATCACATCAAATACAGCAGGCAGCAGTAACATATTCCCATGTAGTTTGTATGAAAGGCAAAAAATTCCGGGAAGATAGAATGTACTATATTTCGTAATTGATCACATCGAATGCAGCAAACAGAAATCAGCAAAAGAAGAGAGGATTAATATATAATATAATGGTGCATTTTGATATTTACGAAATTTTCAACACAAAAAAATAAAAATTCGCGAATTGTCTGGATTGCTTTAATTCCCGCGAATTTTCATTTTATTATTTCATTGGCGAATTAAAATTGGGTTAAAATTGAGTTTAGGGGCACAGCTCCGATCGGGTCCAAATGTTTATCACATGTAAAACTTTTTATTGGGCTTCCAAAACCACTTTCTTTTTTGTCGGTCCTACCTATCACGGGAGTTATTTCGGTTCAAGATTCGAAATTGGGCTTGCTCTTAACTCCGTGATTTATGGTCGGATTCGGCCAGTCCGGTATTGGGAAGGTTTTTAAAATATCTTTGAGATGACAATAAATATTTTTATACCAATTAACCCATTACCGCCTAGTTTAAATTTTTTTAGAAGATTCTTTTTTAAAAAAAAGGTTTTATTTCAGAAGATTGAGCATATAACTATAACTTTGTACTTATTAATTTATTGTCGAGACTCACACTTTTCATTCAAGACAGAGCTCGACCTTTTAACCCATTAAATAACAAAGTTGGGTTAAAGTTGAGTTTAGGGGCACAGCTCCATTCGTATCCAAATTTTCACCGCAGGTAAAACTTTTTATTGGGATTTCAAATTTTATTTTGTAAGTCGGACCTATCTCGGGAGTTATTTCGGTTCAAAGTTTGAATTTCGACTTGATTATAACGTCGTCAATAATAATCGTATTTAGACAATATATACAGTATTGGAAAGGTATTTTAAATATTATTCATATGAGATAAAAATACTTTATTAACCTATTAGGGACACATGTAAAATTTTTTATTAGACTACAGTCGTTTCACCAAAAAAAAAATGGATATGCAGAAAAACCTTACCTTGCGGACCCCCTAAAAGTGAATCTCATACCGCAATTTTAAACTTCAGTTAATAGTTAACCCAAAAATTTGTTATTGTTTTGTGTACATTTTTTTGATTCTTTCTTTTGTTTATAGTTAAGTTAAAGTTAAACCTACAGTATGAGACCCACCGTAAACTGCCTATCACATAGAAGAAAACCCCTAAGCCCAACCGAAGGCTGGTTATGCAGACAAATCGATAGTCCACAAAATACTTCAACAATTATTTTGTATAAAAGTGCTTTTGTTAAGTTTTTTTTTACCACATACCAGTTTAAATATTTAAAAAGTAGTGTAATCATTGTTGAAAAAAATAATAAAAACTAAATCTTGCGTGGACAAAAATAGGCTAAAAATCTGCTTTTTTAAGCTAAAAAGCATTTAAAAAAATATCTAAAAAAATATGGAATTTTCAAACTATAATCTGCTAAACTAGCAGAAAATATTTAAAACTGGCAACACTGGTTTCACAAGTATTTTTAGTACACTGAACACCACTGTGGCCAACATTAAAAAAATGGCTTATTGAGAACTAAAAATCGTTGAAAAATCACTAGATTTATGAACAGAGCAAAAATCGCTAGATTGTCGGTAAAATGGTATTAAAGCCACAGATAATATGTATTTTTTGGAATATGTTCATAAGTACAGTTATAAACTTTTAAATAATGAAGTTTACGATTAACCTTCAAATTATAAATTCCGATTTTCGTTGAATATTTGGCTAATAGCTACTCGACAATTTTTTCCGATAGGGGCAATAAAAAATCGCTAGATCTGACTAAAAATCGGCATCTTGGCAACACCGCTTAACAGCTGTTTTTGACACAGCAGTTGGTGAAAAATTACGAAACGTGAGTGTAAATACCTATTGGAATTTGGAGAAAAATGTTAATTTTCTAACAAATAAATTTAAAAAACATAGGTAAATGTTATTAATAGACTAAATAAATAAGAAACAAAAAAATTATGTCAGCACAATACCAAAGATTCTTAAAAGTACTCGAAAAGTGGCCAGCAGAAAAAACGAAAGTCGGCAGGTAAACCACAACGATTTCTCATTACAAAACATTAAACGATACCCATTTAAAATCATAATTATGAATGTAACCACAATTATTTATATCCATATACTAACTTCCTAACTTGTTTTTGTAAAATTCCCTTTTTTATAATAATTTAAGTAGACATTAGTTTTTTTCTCTTGTGGCTGTGAAATCTTTTAATGCTTGATTTTACCCATCGACCATTAGTATCTTGTTATACTTTGTTTAGTTGAGTTGTGTTTTTTCTAAAGTGTTGATTGTTTTTCAATTTAATTCAAAGTCTTCTTTGCTGTCCATCTGTACTATTTTTGTGTAAATTTCCAACATGTCTTCCAAGTATGCTTATCAACTTGTTGGGGAAGAATACCTTTTGGGTAAAGGGCAAGAGTAAGTTTCCATAAGTACATATTGTTTCAACTTTCATATTGAAAAACTCCAACCGTCTTCAAAACACAAGCAACATATTGATTTTGAAGCATTTTCAAAACCTTTTCGAAAATCCTTTAAAAGGAAATTTGAAAAGTACATAAATACTGTATATTTGATATTTGTTTTAAAAACCACGTGGCCATTACAGGGTGATATCTCAAGGTTTAAAAGAGAAATTTTAATTTTGAATTAAAAAAATTCTAATTTTATAAAATGAAGAGAAAAAATCAATAAAATAAATAGGAATATGATGTAAAACCAAAAAAACTAATAATAGTAGGGTAAATAACACATTGATTAAAAAACAGGTTGCACAGTACAACACTAAAAATGCATCGGGCATACGACATATCAATTCTGATAGATTTTAGGATGAGTATCACGGATATGAACACATGATAAAAGGAAAAAAGTAGATTTTTGAACATGCATTTTTTAAAATCAGTTCAGTTATCTAAAACTTCATTGAAATTGATTAGAAAGTATATGTTTTACATTTCTGAATAGTTTTATATGGGTTTTATAATTTAAGATTTGTCACAGACTCCTTCATTTTTATGTATTAAAAAAGTCAATATTTTTCAGCTTTAGTTAATATTAACATAAAATTAAAACAAAATACGAAATGTTTTTGATAAATTAAGGAACAAGACGTGTTTGCTAAAGATACAAATTAAAATATTGGATATTCCTTTCATCGCAGGCTATTTATTAAAGAAATCGTGAAAAAAAGAGAAATTTCAACTTTAAATGCATATATAGGGAAAATAATCGCAGCTGCCAAATCGTGCAATATATCAAATTAAAGGGCATATTTTATCATTTTAAAATGTTGCAAAAAATAGCGTTATTACTTTCAATTTTGTATTTTTTACAAAAAGTTTATTAAAAAATTTAATTTTCCTACAAAAACCTGTTTGCAAATATTTCTTAAAATATAGCTAACTTTAAAATTCTAGTGCCATATTCGTGATCCGCGATGATCCCAAAGTCTATTAGAAATAATGTGTCACAATCCAGATGCATCAAATTTTTCTTATTTTGTTGTACTGTTTTTAATTAGTGGTGGGTCTTATAGTGCAAAAATTTAGTTTTGTATACAATCTTTTGACATTTTCTTTTGTTTAATAGTTAAGTTAAACCTACAGTATAAGACCCACCAAAACCTATGCCCAGATTGTGTATGACGATAGACAATTATCGTCCACTCTTCGAAGTTTAATATCTATCATATTCCATAAAAATTTTAAAATATTGTAACAATTTTGGTAAAAGACAGCAATTTAGCATCATATATTTCAACATTTTTGTAACTATAGTTATACCTATAGGGTATACCCAACAAAAAAAAGCGAATTCATTCTACAAGAATGCCTTTTTCACTGCATATATATAAACTAGCTACATATACTGATTTCTTACTTCTAATAAACTTATTTTAAATGACTTCCAAAATGCCATTAATAAAAAACTTTAAAACTTCAAAATCAAGTGATTCGATCTTATTTCTCGTATTAGTTATTTGCTTAAATTTGTTTTAATAATTCTTTTAATAGAAATTTATGGAAACATTGGGTTTAAGCCAGAATCACTTAGACCTGCTAATTTATCTTAAAATAAACTGAATTTATTGCTTAACCATAGTTATAAATGTCAAATTTATATGGAGTTATCTGTGGTTAACGTTTAACCTTGGCTATGTTGGAAATAAGTTACTCGCCCTTAGCTTAAGTATTTCACTCTGCAGAGTGGATTTTGTTCCTTTCCTTTTCTTACTTACATATTTTTTGTATCATGCCTAGAGTTGTTTTTTCTACATTTTCGGATTTTTCTAACCGGTTTTTGAAAAAATACTATTTTCGAACTACTCGAGAAACCGTTTTTTTCGTGTCGAATAACTCGACATTTTCCAATATTTTTAAGGTGAAATTTTCAAATAAATTTTCTTCATTGTTTAATAATTATATTATACAAAATGTTTAACAAACAAAATAGTTTGCGATTTAGAACCCTAAAATTGGAATAAATATTTTATGTCGAACAAACTACTGGGGGGTTATTATGTAATTCGATTCGAAAAGAAAACGCTTTCGAACAGAGTTTTCGCAATAAAATTCAGTAACAGAAAATAGTTTTTAGTGAAGGAAAATGTTGAAAACGTGTAGACAATAGGCGTGTTCGTTTACTTACTACAAGTTAGGTACTACTTTTACTACAGCTGGAAAAATTCAATTCAAAAAGTAAACAAAACTTTCCAATTGTAGTAAAAGTAGTAAGAATTTCGAGTAAACGAACACACTGAATGTCTAGTAAAAGAGAAAAATAAAAAAAATTAAACTATCAAGAAAGAATATCTTTTTACAATAGTTTTAAAATTTCCGAATTCGAACAACATTTTTTGAAACCGCTAATAACCCCCCTAGGCTTTTAGATCTTTCCGAAACTGTTTTTATTTAGAAAAAAAAAACAAACAGCACCTTTCGAAATAATAACTTTTAGTTTTAAAGCTGGATTTAATATAATAATTCTACGGATTGCTTCAGGAAAGGAATAAAATAGTTTTTTTTTTATTTTTAGTAGAATTTAACTTAAACTAAAGCGGTCCTGTACTCAAAAATTGGGGAAATGAGAGCGCTCAAGGGAGTGTATTTGTGTTTCTCTTTTTACCAAAAGTTACTATAGGCTCATTTAGCCATACTTAACGTAACGTGACGAATTAACTGATTCAATTTTCCATTAGGAGCAGTGTTGCCAAAACTTATTTAGGAAAAAATGCTAGATTTTTTGCATAAAAATGCTAAAAAATGCTAAAAACTAAAAAAATATGCTAGAAAAAATATGCTAAAAAAATTTTATAAAAATATGTTTCAATTTGTTTAAAGAAATACTATTTTAGTGACTTTTTACAATTAGACTGAAAATAAGTCATCTCTAATTATGAATTTAGTTCATTTTATTAACTAAATTTATATAAAAGAAAAATTAAAAACAACTCAAAAGTTAATTCTTGTAAAAAAGTTCAAAAATCCTTTAAAATAAATTTATTATTTGATTTCCCAACTGTCAGGGGGTTTCCATCAGCTGCTTTTATATTTTCAAGCAAGAAACAGAGGAATGACAGAAAGAATATGAAGAAAATTAACAGCGAATGAGATAAAATGAAGGAATTCGGGAAAACAAAAAAATAATAAAATCGTTTTTACAACAAAAAAAAAAAAAAAAACAAAAGTTAAATTAATTAATTATTATTTATTACCGTATTAAAGTTGTTTTTGTTAGTGTTTTTAACAGTAATCGCAAAAAAACAAAATATTAACTTTTTCACTTTTCTTTTGTTTTTCTCATTCTTCACTGAAATTAACAGGCCAGAGCATCCATACAAATAATTGAGCACGAGTTAACATAATTTCTTGGGAAGAAAACTCTCTCCTTTAGATCCTCTTTGCAACTGTGTCACTGAAAATATGTTATCTCATAAAGTTAAAGGCGGATAAACAATAGTACCTCAAAATGTTTTATTTCTAAAATAGGTGGTAATGTGGAATACTTTGGCGTGTAATATGAATTTCCCATTCAGCCTTAATTTATCTACTCCAAATTAATTTAATGGTTTTTATTGCACGCTCTGTTTACCGTTTTCAAATTTCTGCATCTTTGGGCTTACCTGCATGAAATTCTTTAAAAAATTTATTTTCGCGATCAGGGTTAATACTTTTTGTAGTGTTGCTTGACGTTGTAAGATTTTTGGTATGATTAAAGAAAAATGTACAGGTGTTACAGTAAAAAAAAATCAAAATTCACTGAAATTCTTAAAAGATAGGAATTTATCACAAACGCTATCCACATTACCCTCTATGACCCAAACCTAAAAAAACATCAATAAAAATTGCAAAGATTAAAAACGAACCTTATCAACATTTTGCAATTCTATTAATTCTATTTTAAACTCTATTCTTTAAATTTTTATTATTATTTCTTTTTTTACCAAAAATTAAAGTAATTTTGTGCAAAATCACTCCTTCACCATAACAACAAAAAATAAAACGAGTAAAAAGTTAAAGCCGGGCATGCCGATTTAAAATTTTAATATTAAAGTACCATAAAGCATTATTTTTATACTTTTGGGATCATTTTTGAATTTCAATCAATCCAACCCTGTTAAATACAAGTTTTCGCTATTTTTTTCCCCAGAAACATTTTTTTTTTTTTTTCGCGATTTTTGTTTTTTTTTCGAAAGAAATTTTTTTTCTTAGCTCTATTAAATATTTTTCTAAACCCTATTGAATATACACAAAATAACATAACACATAGTTTTTGTTTGCAGAAAAAAATGTTTTTGCAAAATTTTTGCGAAAAAAATCTATAAAAAAAATTTTGTGAAAAAAATGATAGCTTCCTTAATGATTTACATATTTAATAAAATTTGATAAATTTATAATTAAAAATGATCCCAGAAATATAAAAATAAAATTTTTTTGGTACCCATCAAAATTTTTAATTGCGAATATCGCGAATAGGAGAGCTAACTTTTAAAAACTGCTATCACCATTGAATACAGCGTACTCGAATTAGCTTTACCAGTAGGGTTTCCAGCTTTTTAAAATTTGCAACTGCACAGTGTAATTAATTAGGTTGTTCATAAGGGGTGTGCTATCTGTTGTATCGTTGTATCGTCCTAACAAAAAACAGAGTTGTTAAAATTTTTATTTGTGCTTAACAACGATTTTCTATTCAGTTTTCTATCTGTTAGCACACTCAAACATAGGACACTAAACATACGTAAAAATGTTGTATCGTGCTATTCTCAAATGTTGTATTTTTTGAATTTAATTTTTAACAACTCTGTTTTTTGTTAGACGATACATCGATACAACAAATAGCACACCCCTTGTGAAAACCCTTAATGTGTACGTATAAAAATAGTTCCTAGTACTTACTCTAAAAGTAAAAAAAATATTTCTTTTTCATATTACATTTAAATTCAAATTAATGTAGAATATTCTAAAAAAAAAACAGAAAATAAAACTGTAAAAAACTGTAAAAAATGCTAAAAATATGCTAAATTTTGTTGGAAAAATGCTGAAAAAAATGCCATATGCTAGATACATTTTTTTCATGCTAAATGAATTAAAAAAATGCTAAATCTAGCATTAAATATGCTAAATTGGCAACACTGATTAGGAGATACGTCACGTTACGTCCACGTATGGCTTAAGGCTTCATTAGTCTAATCGTAAAGTAAAAAAACGTATCTGTAATCAATTCAATGTGTTAAAATAATATAGAAATATATTTTTATCTTTTTTCTATGCATTAAAACTGTTGTCAAGTAAAATCGTAAAAAAGTTCTGTTGAAAATAGAAATTTTATATTTTATTACTTGACATTTAATTCTATGCACAAGAAAAGGATAAAAAATACAATATTTTTATTTTTTATACTCTTTTTATTCATTATGCGAATGATACGTTACTTTTTTTACGATACTTCCAAACTAATTTGGGCTTTAATGAGCCTTAAGACTTTTTCTCCGGGTAATGTTGGTAACTTATAAAACGAACAGCTTATGCAAAGATAAACAAAAAACAATTGTGCAAATAAATTCAAATTTTCAAATAACTAAAGAAATACGTAAAATAAACTTTTTTCTTACAAGAATTAATTGTGCACGTAGTCGACAGGGTATAATAAGTTTGTGTTGATGTTTGTAACACTATAAAATATTGGACCTAGGCACACCTTTTATTATACCAATCGTCTCAGAAACACTCCATTCCAAAATTGGCTTGTTCATACGCTACAGGACACAAATAATTTGATACTTTAATGAATTTTGGTACACCGATTCACATTCACTCACGGACAAAGCGTGTTGATTTTATTTGGAATCAGTTCATGTTTGAACCCAGGGCCCTTGAAAAGGTCCCCAAAAATGGGCATGTTCGCACGCTAAAGGTCGCAAATATTAAAATTTTTTGATAAAATTTTGTACACCCGAAACCTATTGATTTTGGTTTAAATCTGTTCATGTTTAGACCTAGTGCCCATATTAAGGTCCCAAAAATTGGCCTTTTGGCACGCTACAGGTCGCAAATACGAAGATATTTTAATGAAATTTGGTATGCTGACTTACATGCGATAAAGCCTTCTGATTTTATATAGGAGGGGTCAATGTTTGAACCTATCGCCCATATGGACTATATTTCCGATTTTCTCTTAAATACATACACCTAACGGGTAAAATCCAAACTTTTTACAGCTGTTTAATTTTTTTTACCATTTTATAGACAAATTTTGACACAAGTCCATTTGAACCCATTCCAAAGATTAGTTGGATTTTAACCAGACTGATGTAGGGTATCATATAGTCGACATGTGCGACTTTAATTTTTCACTCGTTCAAACTTAATTTACATGCATTTTCACATTATCTTTGAAATCATTTTTTTTGGCTAGAAAAGTGTTTTTTTGCGTTCCCTTACTTTTGGGTACTTTTTTCATTTTGTGAGGATTTTGGATTGACTCTCATTTTTACCCAAAAAAAAACGAACACACTTTTTGTAATAGAATAAAAGAGCTTAAATACCTGTTTTAGGAAAAAACATGTTTAAGAACTTGGTGTGAATGCAGCCTTATAGGCCATTCACATGAACGAGATACCTAAATCTCTTCAATTTTGTTCTTTATCCTTTTACCACATGTCATTATTTCCCAGCAAAATCTTTCATTACCAAATAAGTGGTTATATAATAGAAATTCATAGCTCCGCACAACTTATTTTTTGGCGTCTAAACTCAATATTTTTGTTTGGCATGGTCGTTTTTATAAGTAGTCACGCTTACCCGCTCGCTTACGAAAAAATGAGAAATAAGTAGTTATGAGATTTTGAATAATAAGTGGTTACACACATGTTTACAAAAAGTTGAATTATAAGTAGTTATCCGATTGCTTACTTGATTCTTAAAAATAAGGAGTTAAGCAAATACTATTAGCTTAAGGAAATACATTCAGAAAAATTTAAGTTTTCTCTAGTGTGTAATTTTGGGACTCGTCATAAAAATTTAAACATAAAACATATTTACATATAACAAATAAAAATGTTTAAAATTTTACTGTGTAAAAAGTACTTATTTAAACTATTACGAGTAAGTCATTATTTTATATTTAGAAACAATGAATACAATAGGCCGTTATTAGGAAGTCAATATTTTATATTATAAAATAATGCAAAAGGTAATGATATATCATTTTTGGTAATGCAGATAGTAATGAGGTGTCATTACCAATATTTTGCTGGGTTGTCTTTATATGGTAATAGAATAAGGAACCAATAACGAGGAGATTAGTAATCTCGTTCATGTAAATGGCGTTTTAATATCGAAAGAACACCAAAATCCTGTCCCCAAAGCATTTTTTTTGCATAATTGCCCTTATAATTATTCACACGGCTTATGGATCCTCTTATAAAAAGTAGTTTGGTTCTTAAAACAAAATATCTCCTTTGCATCTGTTCCAAAGATCTTAATATCAAAAGATACTACTAACATATTAATGGAAGTATTCAGTCTTTGTAGATTTTTTACAAAAGTTGCGAAAACGCCATTAGTGTATTTGCAATATCACAGAAGAGAAAATTAATAAATAAATAATTTATGAAAATTTTGAGCAAATGTGAACAAATATGCAGAGAATAATATTAGGTTTGTTGTTTTCGAATTTTATATATACAGTGTACAAAAAAAAAGGTTGGACACATTATATATTAAAATGAAACGAGCTGTAATCAATATAAAATACAAAAAACGAAAGAAGATATTGAAAAGCATAAAATTACTGTTAATTTTGCGCAGTGGTATGGCATCATCAAAAAAATAAGTTATAAAAACATCGTTATCACTAGATGGCACTTTATTAAAAAACTGTAAATTTTCTTTTTATTTAAATTTAAATAATAACAAACAACAAAGCAAAAAAAAACAAACGGATATCTCAAATTTTATTATTCGAATGTATTCCGCGTTGTTTTTTTCTTTATTTTAAACAGTTTTCAGCAATTTTTGAGTTTTTAAATATAGGCTCAACTGATACTAAACTGTTACTAATTTCAGCGCCCTCTACCGGTGAGTAGTGTAAGTTTTGTTTTCATATCTATAATTAATAGTCTCTGATTTTACGTACAATGTGCTTATGTTGTTTTAAAAAGAAATTCAAATAATATGGTTGTTCATTTTATTTTATATAGTGTCCAATTTTTTTTTTTGTTCACTGACGGTGTGTCTCATACTGCAGGTTTAAACTTAAGTTAATAGTTAACCCAAAAATTTGTTGTTGTTTTGTGTACATTTTTTTGACATTTTGTTTTGTTTTTAGTTAAGTTAAAGTTAAACCTACAGTATGAGACCCACCGTGAATATTTTGTTGTTTTCGTTTCGCAAAATTTTGCGTTTTTACAAGGCTATTTGCTACGAAGTTTAAGTAGCCCAAATATTTTTATCTCGATTTTTTCTCTTTTTCTCGATTTCATCGTTTTTGTTTGTATCATTTGTATTTTTCCTCCAAAGTCAGAGATTTTTCACATCTATATTTTTTGCGTTTTTTTTTACTTATTTTGGTAATTTCTTCGCATTTTAGTTTTTTCGATTTTTCTTGTTTTTAATATTTTTTGTTATTTATCAATATTGGCGATTTTTGTTTTCGATTTCAGTTTTTTTTTTTAATTTACTTTTAGCAATTCTTATAGATTTTTCCTATTTTTCGGTTTAAGGATTTTAATTATTTTTTTAACGATTTAGCGCTTTATTGTAAATATAATTAAAAAAACACTTTAAACTTAACTTAAAAATTCTGATAGATCTCCCCAGAAAAGTAGTCAACTTGACTCATGTTACTCTACTTAAATACTTTAAGAAGGCACATTTACTTCAAACTATTTTTTTGCAACTTTGTTTTTGTTTTTTTCTTTTTAATTTGTTTAACAATTTTATTTAATTATATTACTCATCCTCACAATTCACATTCTTACTAAAAAACGTATTCAAATAAAGTATTAATTTTGTGTTATTGTATATCAAACATAATTTTGTACTCCATATCAGGGATCTTGGTGAACAGATACGTAAACACATTAAAAGTCTAACAAATCCAGCTAGTTTAACAACTGAAGTTACAGAAAAATTAACGAAGCAAATTGATTCACTTGATAGATTAGCGAATAATACTTACGGCAAGAAATATCAAAGGATCTACAATTCAACAGCTACTGGACTATCAGCTCAAGAGTGCTCAAAAGTATTGTCTTCGGAATTTTTACAATATTTGAACGAGGATACTAAGAAGAAGACGTAAAATCTTAAAAAAAAACAAATAAATAATTTAACGAAAATGTGGCAAAAACTATTAATAAGAACTTATTGTACAGCGGGAACTCAGGCTACAATTAATTCATCGAAGCCACCTCATATACCCGTATTATGTCAAGAAGCTATACATTATTTAAAACCTTCATCACAAGAAATATTTATTGATATGACATTTGGAGCCGGAGGTCACACTAGCCAGTTGTTGGATCAACATCAGGATATAAAAGTATTTGCATTAGATCGTGATCCCGTTGCTTATGATCTGGCCAAAAATATGAGTGAGAAATATAAAGGTAGATTAATACCTTTACTAGGAAAATTTTCCGATTTACCACGTTTATTACACGATCATAATGTGCCTCGTCGTAGTATAGATGGTATTCTCTTTGATTTTGGTTGTTCTTCGATGCAATTTGATGAAGCCGATCGTGGATTTTCCATTTCTAAAAATGGTCCTTTGGATATGCGTATGGATCGAGGTTTTAATAAAAATATCGAACAAATAACTGCTGCTGATGTGTTAGCCAGAGCTGAAGAGTCTGATCTTATCAAAATATTTCGCATTTATGGTGAAGAAAAAGCAGCGAAGAAAATTGCCCGTGCTATTGTGGAAGCTCGTTCAGCATTGTTTAAAATTGAAACTACAAAACAACTAGCAGATCTAGTAGCGTCATGCTTAAATGAGACAACGCCCTTTCGTATGGATAAAATGCAACGTCCATCACATGTGGCCACGAAAACTTTTCAAGCTTTACGTATATTTGTTAACAATGAATTGAATGAAATTAATTATGGTATGATATTAGCAAATGAATACTTAAAACTTGAAGGACGCTTAGTAGCCATAACGTTTCACTCTCTGGAGGATACCATTGTAAAAAGACATATTAATGGTAATGTTATTGAAGGTTTAGCCAATCCAGTTCCCTTGAAATATTGTGGTCATGATGTTACGCATGATAAAGAGCTTATAGAATCATTCGTCTCCACCAATTGGAAACAATTACATAAACATGTTATTGTCCCTGAAGATGAGGAAGTAATACGCAATAGTCGCAGTCGATCTGCTAAACTAAGAGCTGCACTTAAACTTAAATAGTTTATGAGCTTTTATAAAAAAAGTTTTGTTGTAGTTTTAAGTTACAATTTTGTTAATTTTTAATGATGAGTTAAAAAAAATATATAGAAAATCATTAATAAATTCTATAGAACTTCCAGGTTTGATATTGTTTAAACTAATTTTCAGATTGATAAATAAAATAAATTTCATTAGCGTGTTTGAAAATAAACGGACCAAAATAATTACAAGTTTTTTATACATTAGGGTACTCACATACAGGCGTACCACCTTACAGGCAAAAAAAAAAAGTGCACCGTACGAGGTTTAAAAAAAAAATTTTTTTGCCGAACGTAGGGGTCGCCATTTTACATTTTTCGTTATATCTTTGGCATTTTTAGTCGGATCTTAAAAGAGACCAGTGTTTTGCTCTAAAGGCCACTGACCTCAAGTATCCCGTTCTAGTAGTTACCCACCAGATCTCAGTTGCTGCACCCTAATGTACCACCCTAATGTCAGAAAATTAAAGCTCGCAAAAAATCATTAAACTTTTGCTAATGAAGTTTTTCGATAAACCCAGTAGAATTTTTTTTATATATTGGTTGCCGAACGTAGGGGTCGCCTTTTTAATTTTTTTTTTTCATTGGATTTTTCCTTTATAGCAAAACACTGGTCTCCTCGAGAGGAAAAAATCGATATATCACACTTTAAAATCCGACTTTAAATGCCGAAGCTATAACGAAAAATTAAAAAAGGCGACTTTTACGTTAGGCCAAAAAAAATTTTTTTTTGGAATTGCCTTGCAAATATACTTCATATTGGAGGGTGTACGGCGAACTTTTTTTTTTGAGGTACGGTCTAGTACTCATTATAACTCGTAAATTCCTTGTGAGCCTTGTATAAATAAAAGCCATATTTTGTATGTATGGATTTTGATATTAACTCATAAACATACCAGGTTTACACTGCTTACGAGTAGAATACGAGTTTATATGAAAACCACTATTTTAAACATGTTAATTTTTGTATCGTAGTTCAGTAGTATTATATAGTGCATTCACTCAATGAAAAAATATTCCATTAATAGAAGGAACAAATAAATTCGAACGAACAATTTAAAAATTATGTTTTTTATAATTGTACGAATATCTTACGAACAGTACAGTATGTGTTTAACAAACGTAGGGTTGCCCTCGAATAAAAATTGTTTAATTAATCGACTCAAATAATTCAAATAATTATAAACAATTAAAAAAGTGTGCTAAAAATTTTATTTACAATAAAACTTACGCTTGGTAAATGCGGAGACTATTAAGGAGTGAGATCATAAAAATGTTAACACACATAAAGTTAAATAAAAAAACAAACCACTGAATTTTAAGACTTCAAACCAAATTTTTATTAAATGAAATTTAATACAAAATCAAACAAAAAAAAAACCGCATGGAATTCTAACCACTACGAACAAAGTTATCCACTTTTTCCGGAAACCCTGCCATTAATGCTTTTATGGTAGTTTCTGTCACCTTTTTAGAGTAGGTGGTCCATTTACATTTGAAATCTTGCATGTCCTGGGAGACCTTTTTTGTGCCCTTAATTCTCTTTTAACAAGAGCCCAATATCTCTCCACTGGGCTGAGCTCCGGATAGTTTGATGGATTTGCCTCTCTTGGTACAAAAACCACATTATTATTATTCGAGCTCTGGTTTTGGCCACCAAATTTTTAAAAGCGTTTCTATAGGGAACTTTTTGAACTTTGTAGGACTTTAGTCCTGCCTTACGTTTCACTTTACGTACAAAAAAGTCCGAGCATTGGGCTAACCGAGCTGTTTTTCTGCCAGATGTGTTAGGAGCTCTCTTAAGGATGCCTTTAACTTTATATGCCTTACCTATGTTATGTTCCTGTTCCCAGCTTCCTTTCAATTGTTAGGTGTTCCAGATACATTTTTACCACTTTTGAAACTGTTTGGCGGCATACATTAGTCTCTTTGGTAATTCTTTTGTATGTCCATGTTTGGTTTTGTTGAAAATATTTAATTATTTTTGAACGCACTTTTCTTTTATCGTTCATTGTGTAAAAAATTGCAAATTAAAACTCATGATGTAAATTCATTTATTAACTGACATATTTTTAAAATGTAAATTGTCGAAAAAAAAATATGAGAAGCTTTAAACCAAAGTTATAAGCAAAAATGTGTGTTAACATTTTTATGATCTCACTCCTTAATTATAGAGATAGGAAATCAAAACTTATACTACTCACCGGTAGAGGGCACTGAAATTTAGTATTACCTCAGCAACTATTTAGTATCGGTATAGTATCAACTGAGCCTACCCAATAAGCACATACATTTTAAAAATTCAAGTACTTTAAATTTTGCTTGAAATAAAGTAGATTTCAAATTCTAGCATTTGTGTATACACAAAATATTTCAAACTTGAATTTTTGTTTCCCTTTTGCTGGAGTATGCTATTGAAATAAAATGTAATAAAATTTGTTTTCTAACTTTGAAACTGAAAAACAGGGCTTGAATTGAACTTAATTTCAACTTCAATTCCAGTGAAATTATGTGCGTTCCCGTACGTTACCGCGGGTACCCGCGGGAACCCAAAACAGCCCAAACAACAACAATTTACACAAAATTTTGAGTACGGGAACGCCTTTGGGCTAGTTTGTGTAACTTCGGTAAAGTACGGGAACAGACATATTGTATACCGCGATAACGTACGTGGGACAGAGCTAAAGTTACATCCTTAAAATTTTTACAGTGTTATTCAAAAACTTTTACTTAAAAGAATATTCACAAATTATTAATAACGAAACATTTATTAAATGCTTAAAGATATGGCTCCTAGCCTAAGATATGGCTTTGATAAAGTTTGGAAAAGGAAAACCACTGCAAAACACTAAAAATTGTAAACTTACAATATTTAAATGACTTGTTTAAGAGTCATCCACCCAAGAATAGATGGAATACAACATTACCCAATCAGAAATCGCCAGTGGTACAAAAAATCAAGCACTGTCATACCACTGGGTAACCAAGGTGTTGAAAATAAATTACTGGGAGAACACTCATTTGGTACGCTTTGCCAGCGTTTGCAAAAAGCATTTTGCCAGTATTTCTTTTACAAAAATTTTCAGTGGTTTATAAAGAAACCACTGGCAAAGAATGGTCTAATAGTGATATGCCAAGGTTTGCAACCAGTGGTTATCCAGTGCTACCTAGCCAATGCTACCAGTGGCACAAAAACCAATTCACTGGTAGAGCAATGATTTTATAAAAATGCTGACGCTTCGTTAAAAAAGGTTTGTAGTCAGAAGGTTCCGAGTTCAAATCCAGTTGCCAGCAACATTTTTTTTTTTATTTTTTAAATTTAAAAATGTTTTTGTTCTATAAAATCAATTTTTTTGTTTGTGGACAAGCTCGTTTAAGACCAACTTTTTTTTGCTCTCCCAACGCTGGCATATTATTTCCAAAAAACGGTTTGCCAGCGCTAGCATTTTAGCACATCCAGTAGTTGTCCAGCCATTATCACTCATGTATGTGTTTAGTGTGTGTGTTTTTGTGGACCAATAAAAATACATATGAACTGTTTTTAAATTTTATTTTGGAAAATATATTTCCAGACCACCTATTTATTGGTTTTGCCAGCGTTTTGCCAACGTTCAAAAATGTTGCTTCTCCAGTGCTTTTCCGGCGCTTTTTGAACAGCCGGTCCTTTTGTCTAATGATGTTATCATTTTGGGAATGGGAAAGCACTTTTTGCCCGTACTTGTACCACCTGTTAAAGTGCTTTGCCATCGCTTTCCCGTTTGTATTTTTCTGACTGGGTATGTATCAAATAAAAACAAAGAAAACAATGTAAAACTTCCAATCTTACGCAAAACGCGTTCCCATACTCGAAAATTGAGTAAATGAGAGCGTTCAAGAGAGTGTATTTGTGATTCTCTTTTTACCAAAGTTACCCAGACTTTTTCTTCGGGTAACTTTGGTAAATTGTAAAACTAACTACTGATGCAATGATAACCGAAAACAATTGTGAAAATAAATTGAAAAATAAAATTAAATAAACCAATACGCAAAAGAAATGTATGTATAATAAATAATTAATTGAACAAAATCAATAAGAGCATTTAAATGCAAATAAATATGTGTGTTTATTAAATTTTTCAAACTAAAATTATATGCATTTTCAAATTTTTCTTTGAAATACATTTTGGGCTCGAAAAGAGGGTTTTTTGATTACTATCATTTTACCGAACTTTACCCAAAAGAAAAGGAACGCACTTAATATAAATGAGAATACACAAAGTGTTGCCAGAATTAAATAAAAAAAATAATAAACTTTTATTGAGTGCGTTTACCAGACGCTCAACTGTTGCTAATCCGCTACTCAACAATCTGGTGAACGATTTGATTAGCTACCGCTAAGTCAACATGTTGTGGTAGCGCTACTTTGTTTTGGTAGCGTAAAAAATTTACGCTACTTGTGAGCAGTTAATGATACATCAGCTGTCGTTTATTTTTTGTATATTTTTTAAAGAATAATAAACATATACAAATATAATTATAAAAGGCGTGTTCGTTTACTTACTACAAGTTACTACTTTTACTACAACTGGAAAAATTTAATACAAAAAGTAAACAAGACTTTCCAATTGTAGTAAAAGTAGTAAGAAGTTCGAGTAAACGAACACACTGAAAGTAATAAAAAAGTTCAAAAAAATCAATGAAACATCTACAAATATTTTTGTGTTAAAACAAAAACAACCTGCGGTAGCGGGTTTCTCTGGTAGACCTGCCCAATGATACATCAGCTGTCGTTTTTTTTTTTAATATATTTTTTTTTAAAGTATATCTTTTCAGATGTTTACTCTCATTTTACCAGACTTTACCCAGAATTACGTGGAACAAACCTATTGTTTACAAGTTTTGTTAATATTTTAATTATTTTTACAAATTTAAAACAGCTGATTTATAAACAACTAGTGATTTGACAGTTTTACCATTTTACCCGAAAAAAAAGTACGGGTAACTTCTCGTAAAAAGAGAAACAATAATTTAAATTTTTTTTGTTTTATAAAATCAATTTTTTTGTTTGTGGGAAAGCTCCTTCAAGACCAACTGTTTTTTTGCCCTCCAAACACTGGCATACTAGTTACTAAAAATTGTTTGCCAGTACTAGCATTTTGGCACAGCCAGTAGTTGTCCAGCTATTATCACTCATTTATGTGTTTATCCATCAAATATTATATGTTTCGTTAGCTCAGTGGGTAGAGCAATCGTCTGCCAATCTGACGGCCTGGGTTCAAATCACGGCAGGACCAAAAAAAATACATATGAACTTTTTTTTAATTTTATTTTGGAAAATATATTTCCAGACCACCTATTTATTGGTTTTGCCAATGTTTTGCCAACGTTTAAATATTTTGTTCCTCCAGTGCTTTTCCGGCGCTTTTTGAACAGCCGGACCTTTTGTCTAATGATGTTATCATTTTGGGAATGGGAAAGCACTTTTTGCCAGTACTTTTACCACCTGTTAAAGTGCTTTGCCACCGCTTTCCCGTTTGTATTTTTCTGACTGGGAAATTATTCTCTCATTAACGCTCTCATTTACCCAATTTTTAACAATAGAAACGCTTTTTGGTAAGATTGTTCCCGCGGGTACGTGGAACAAACCTACTATTTTCAGTAGTAAATTAGCATTTATTGTAAATTTACCCCTAAATTCATAAACGCTTTGTAAAATTATAGGAGGTTTATTGAACAAATTTTGTATGAAAATGACGTTTTGTAAACCTCCTATAACTTTACAAAGCATTTATGAATTGAGGGGTTATTATTTATTATTTAAGCTGTCTTGTATTACATATCTCGTTAGCTTAGTGTGTCTGGCAATCTGACGTCACTTCCTGACCATGTTTTATTTAAAAAAATTCTAATTAACATTTTTATTCTAAATAAATTTTTTTTTCTCAAAAAAAATATTTTTTTTAAGTTTTTTAGGCCATCAATGTTTTGCTTTTCCAACATCATGGCAATGACGGCCGCTTAGTATTGCCGAAGCTTGTAACTTAGCTCCAACTGCTGTTATCATTTATTTTATATTTTTGTTATCACATGTTACATGTCTTGTTAGCTTATTGTGTAGAGGTATCGGCGGACAACCTGGTGACTTGGGTTCGATTCCCATCAGGACTATGTTAAAAAAATACTAAAAACAATTTTTCTGAAAAAAATTCTTAAAATCTATTTTAAAACGTTGGTAAGTTAGCGCCGACCAACGGTTGGTCCCTGTTATCAATCGGGTAACAGGACAATACTGTCAAGATTGTTAATCCGACTTTCTGCCAACGAATAACCGACCATCGCCACTGGCCAACATTGTGCCGATAGAAGTTGAGACCTTTTTGTAATGCAAGAATCAGTAACATGGTATTAATAATTTTAATTGGTTAAAGCATTTATTAAAAGCCGACTTATTTTTGTCGACTTGAGGCTTGAAAACCCGCGCTTTCGGTTTCGATTAAAACCGAACAGCAAACTCTACTGCTGTTTACATACACGTATAATATTTCATAGTGACGGTCCGTAATATTGTCAAAAAATTAAAAAAGGACTATTGTTAACCTTAAAATATCACTAACGCAATAATTTAAAATACCGTTAATCTTAAAATAACTTAACGAAATAACTTAAATACCGATAACCTTAAAATACCCTGACGAAATACTGTTGAATTATCACTAACCTTATGAATCGATTGCCAACACTGCGAAAAATGCATTTTTTCTATCCCCTTTTTTACCTCCTAATCTGATGTTTAGGCACATAAAAAAATTAAGTTCGCCTTAGAATAAACTGTGCTTAAGATTTGGATTATCTATCATCCAAATCGTCGTATAAGCGTTGGGAGGCTTCACTTGTAAGTAGTTTTTAATCTAAAAAAATACTTATCAGCTAAATAAATATTCTAGCCAGTATATAGGAAAATTTGTATATTTTTCAAACTTCATTGACGCTTAAACAAGACAGCGAATATTATAGACACAAATTAATAATCTTTTGCATGAAATTGATATCAACCGCAGATTAAACCGAAAAAGTAAGCTTTGTATAAAATTGAAATTAGTCTTCAGTTGCAATTGGTGGGTTACGGTAGACGGTTGGAGTGATATTAAAAAACGAAGAAAAATATTTAAAATAAAATTTGTATTTAACTTAATTTAGTGTTACTGATTACTCAATATCTGACGAAAATATGTCTTTGGTGAAATTAATATCGGGGACAAAAGTGGCCAAGTGAGTTTAAAAAAAAAAACTTAATAAAGTATTTCTTTATAAAAAATGTTTTTTTATACTTTAGTGAGATTCGCGAATCGTTAAAACAACAAGTTTTAGAATGGAAAAATACTTTACCTAACTTTGCTCCCGGTTTACGTATTGTACAAGTTGGTGGTCGTGAAGATTCCAATGTTTATATACGCATGAAAATTAAAGCAGCCAATGAAATTGGCATGAATGTTGGACATGTTCAACTACCCAGGACAGTAACTGAAATTGAATTAATAGATAAGGTAAGTAATAGATGTTTATATTTATAAGAATTAATTGAAAATAGTGATATTACACAGGGAGAATTTTGCTTGGAGAGTTTTAATGAAAATTTTCAGTAAACTAATGAAGTTTTCTTCTTAAATTTGATGAAAAAGCTCCATATAATTTTATGAATCTGGTTTTAATTAAACTTTTTCATTGAGTGTATGAAACTTTAAATAAATAAAATGAGAATTTTCAAAACATTTTATGAAAAATTCCATTAATTCAATAAAAAGTTTCAATGTACGAGTTCCAGTTAAACTTCATTGATTTTATGCAAAAATTCATTAATATCACGAAGATAATTCTAGTTTAAAATTTGTTTTGTTTTTTTATTTCCATATTTTAAACTTCAAATATTAATAAAAATAAATAATTATTTAATAAAATTAATGAAAAACATTTAAGTGCAAACGGATGAATAATATGTTATTTAGCATGCGGCAACAATTATTTGTAAATACGTCTTTTGTATTTATACAGCATAACGAGGTGCTTCATGAATCCCTCAGTATATAAAGCTTTAAAATATCAACAAATTTTATGTTAATTACATTTATAAATTTGTTACCGAAATTATAAAGCTTTATAAAAAAAATAAAATTATGAAAGTTTGCGAAGTAATATTCGTGGCTATTCTTACACTCAAAAAAGGAAAATGCAAAAAAAAATTTATGACGGTTATTTAAAAAAAGCAACTAATGAAAAGTATTGTAACAGCTTTTTAAAGCAGTTACTTTTAATATAATAATAAATAACTACCAAAACAGTATTTTTACTGTAAACGGTTGTTTTTGTTAGTTATTTAAAAAATAAAAAATTTCTTTGAAATAAAAAAAATCTTGTTTAGTTTATATTTGTTGTTATTGATATATTCCTAGTTTACAAATAAAAATCAGGAATTTTTATTGTGTCTGCAATCCGACATTGTTAGTTATTTTTAATGCTTGTGTTAGTTATTTTTCAACAGTTAAAAAAGAGTTATAGTTTTTCTTAAAGGTAAATCCTTTTGTTGCCAATTTAACTGCATATACCTTTGTTTTAACTGTCATTTTTAGTATACTCTACCGACAAACTTTTTTGGGTGTATTGTCATTTTCACCTTAAGTACGCATCTTAGCTATTCTATAATACGCTTGTGGTGTGAAGAAAACATTTTTTTTTGGTGAACAATGATGAATTCTATAATACGCTTTCGACGCGCGTTTTTATCATTTTTGTTCGACGTCAACTTGGGCGCGTTTGACGAGAAAATTTGCATTCTTATTTAAGCATGAAACTTTTTAGAACTTTTGACTATTTTTCGATTTTATGGTTAATTTCAACAACAAAAGTGAAACAAAATAAAGTCCGGCCGAAAAAAAACATAAAGTTTATGACACGGATTTTTGTTTCTTTGTCTGCCAAGTTTTCCATAAAAATGTTTGCATACGGCGCTCATATATTTCCAAAAAATACCAAAGAGTTACCCTACCCTAAAATTTTGTTTTGTAATCTTCTGATTTTTTACATATTAAAAAAAATTCTTAAAGTATAGGTAAATTAAAAATTAAAGGTTTTTACCTGCGGCGCCAACAAATATGACAACAATTCCAGTAACAACTAACATGTGATTTTTGGACCTAAATGACCAAAATAAAATTTAACCCAACCTGAAAGGTCTAAAATGTACTAAAATGGATCCAGTAAGGACCACGTTTTATCGATCACAAAATAATTTTTTAAATAGTGAGAACTTTCCTTTTATTTCAGTACCATTTTTTTTTTATAAAACAAGTTTTCCATTTTTCGGCCCTCCCTAAGGGGTCTAAAATACAATAAAATGGCTCTAGCTCGAACCACGCTTAATCGATCTGAAAAAAACTTCATTTATAAAAATCCTTTTCCTTCCGTTTGAGTAGCCACACTTGCATGTAAATACGCCTCCCGGTATTTTTAATTTCGTTTTTTTTTTATTTCAGAGGGGGTCAATTTTTTATTTTACGTTTGCGTGCTAAAGTGCATTTTTTTTTTTTTGGCAAATTTCTACTATTTAAAAAAGAGATATTAACTAAATGATTTTTGTCTTTTTATAATAATTAAAACTTCTGCCAAACAATGGACATTGACTATTACTTTGACTGTATTTCCCTTGTGTTTGTTGTTGCAAAGTCATAATAAATTATATTTATTCAAATTTTTGTTTGAAAACTTATAAAAAATTAAGACCTGGTATCGACCCAATCATAATAATGACCAGGGCAAGGACTTCCATGCAAATGCATGTTTGTAGTCAGTGGCCGAAAAATGATTTTGACCAAATACTTTTCCGAATCATAGAATTTGCAAAAAAATAGCATCGATTTGTTGTTGCATATTTTGTTATAAATGCATATTTTTGCATATTTTGCTTTTAAGTGCATATTTTATTGCATATTTTATGATTTTTATTGCATATTTTTGCATATTTTGCACATTATTGCATATTTTTTAATATTTTTAAATATGAAATTCGATTTAAGAATTCATACTTTTAAACTAAAAAAAAATTCTAAAGAATTAATTATTTGGCAGCTCTGTTGGTAATATAACACTACACTAGAATGAGAAACACATAGTATACAATATGTTGTCATCCATTAACACATTTTTTATAGATGTAATTTTAAATTAACGTTTTCGGGTGTTATTGCTCACAAACAGAAAGTTGAAAAATTTTATAAAAATTATTTTAAGGAAACTTGTCCCCGACCATTAATTTCTGTCACTTTTTTCTCTGAGTTACGAAAGTGAGTACGATTTTATACTACACGTATTTAAGTTCTATTTTATAATAAAGTTTTTTTTCAGGTAAAATGCCACACACAAAAATATATTTAACTATAGCTGTGTATTTGAAGACGTGTATTTGAGTTCGTTTACTCGTTTTATAGTGATTATTTTAAGCGCATATTTTCGATTTTTTAGTGCATGAAAGTCCTTGCCCTGATAATGACAATTTGAATTTTTTAAATTTTATTATTTAGCGTTTTTTTAATCACCTGGATTTAGAATTTTTCATACAAAAAGAGGACTTATTAAATCCAAAAAAAGCTGGATTTAATAAATCCACAATAAAAGCACAAATATTTATATGAAACAGCCTATTAATTTAATGTCAGAAAAAAATACGAATGAAAATTAAAAGAAAAACAAAAAAATTTAAAAACTAACAAATAGAAGGTTTTTATTAAATTTTTTTTTTATGAAATATGTTTAGAAAAAATATATATATATTTTTCATCTTGGACATGGAGAAATAGCTGAAATAGAAATGGCAATTTTTCTCTCTACTGTAAGTAATTTAATTACATCCAATTAGTGAATGTTAAATATTCCAATGGAATTTTTCAATTGTCTAAAAATATAAATTGAAGTGATAAAACTGAAAACGCAGACTGTCTATCGCTGTTTTATATAAAATATAATTAAAACTTAAAAGTTAAAGTAAAATACTTCATTAACGAATTCGGTATTAAAAATTAGGGTGAAAGAAGTGTCGGACAAAAAATTGTTTTTTAAATAGGGAGAATCTAACCCCATCTGTTGAGCACTTTTAGAACTACTTTTTGGATTTATTAAATCCAAGTGATTAGAAAAAGCGGCTATTGTTTTGTATGGAAAGTTGTGACTTTTAGTGTTTAAAATAGCCTTAAGACAGTCATAACGAGTCACAAGTTGGAATAGGCACAATAGGATCATTTGGCATTTTAAATAAAACTATCATATTTTTCAAGTTATTTGCATTGCTAAAATTAGTAAAATATACCGCAGGGCTCAAAATTGTTAAACTTCCCGTAATTATAGCAGATTTTTTTTTTTTTTTTTTGAGTATACCAACATTGGAAAACGACAACTTTTGAGCTATTTCTTAGACATTGAAAAATCAATTATAAATAAATGCTTATTTTTGGAATTATAAATGCATATATATTTATCGATTTTAAATATATGTTTTATGTACACTCTAAATCAGAGTAGGAAAATAAACTGTACACAACATGTAGGGTAGGGTACGGCTAAGGAACACATACCGTATCTATCGTTTTAGCGGTTGTGTGTTTGTACACAAACCGAATGCGGTACACTACGATTGTCTGATGAACGCAAACGCTACGATTATGTACTGTATTCGGGTTGTGTGTATAAACACAAACACTAATTGGAGAGAATAGCGTATGTGTTTTCTACACAACCAATATCCTTGTGTACTGTGTTCGCGATGTGCGGTACGCAACGCTAAAAGTACGGTTCGTTAGAGTTTATTTTCCTACTCTGCTCTAAATATTACGTAGTTGCTGAACACTATTTTTTCACTTTGTACCCACTTACTATGTCATAGTGGGTACAAAGTAGTGCAAGCTAACTAGGTTTATTTAAAATAAACAAATCAACTATGGATAATGTTATTAGCAACGATTTTATAGTTGAAGTGGAATCAATTTTCTAAATAGTTGATATCAACGATGACTCATTTGAAAATCGTTAATGAAATTCACAAATCCAGAAGTTTTGAGTTTATTACAAAAAAAATTAGAACGCGTCTTACATTTTACAATTTTTATTAATATTTGCAAAATTTATGAATTAATAATATAATGAATGTTTTCATATAAACTCGTAAATTCCTTGTAAACCTTGTATAAATACAAACCATATTTTTTATGTATGGAGTTTGACATTAAACTCATAAATATACCAGGCTTACACCGTTTACCAACAGAATACGAGTTTATATGAAAACCCCTAATATAATAATACTTTATATTTTAAGTAAATGAATGTTCTTTTAGTTTGACTCTAGATCATAAATTAATATCACTTTCTGTTTAAATTATTTTTCAAATCAAAGAAAGATGATACAATTTTTACAAGTAAATTACAAAGAATAAAAATATATTTGAAAGAATTCGATAAGACCAGCAATACAGAATACGTATTTTCGGCTTTCGCTACAAGGCTAAAACAAAATCTAAAAGAACATTCATTTACTTAAAAATAAGAGATCAACTTAATATTCCCCCATTCAACTTTATATTTTATTTAGATGTTACCCTTTGCTGCCTCTCTGAATCCGTCATGTTAATCGAATTTTATTTTGAAAGTCTTACACTTTTGGAATCTTTTATTGGGCGCTTCTTTTCTTTGCAAATTCTTATCCCTAAACAAATCTCCATCAACTTTTCAAATTGAAATTTCATTTCACAGGACAATTAAAAAATATTTTATTTTTTCTCTGTCCATAGTTGTTACTGATTATAATAGTGGATTTATATAAAATTCAAATGGACTATTGATTTTGTTCACTATGGCACTATGTAATATTTTGGGTGTACTTATAAATGCATGTACTTCCGAGCCCTAGTTATAATACACTACTTTTGGTTAGTTTTTTTTTTAATAACTGTGATAATAGTTGTTTTGTATTTTCCATAGAAAACAACTGTAATTACAGTTAAAAACAACTACTATTGATCACTACACAAAAACCTGACATGTACCTAGTAACTGCAGAACTTTTCTGAGTGGTCCGTTAATCACTGTCGAAAAGTTAGTAATTGTATTTTCTGACACGAATCCTGACTGAAAAAAAATCAAAACAAATAGGGTTTATAAATTTGTAGAAGAAAAAATGTTTTTAAGGCCGGATAATATCCCGTTAAAATTTAACCTAAATTTAAATTTAAAAATTATATGGTAAACAAAAAAAAAAATGTGTTAGTAAAAATGTGTCATAGTAGCTAACAGGACATTGTGTTAATGGGGGTAAGAGTTACAAATTGTCCAAAAACTCAGTTTTTGTGTAATGTCAAAAATATGTTTTTAACATGCATTTTTAGCGAAATGTGCATTTATTGGCGAAATATTCAACAAATTACGCCAAAATATGGATTTTTAGCAAAATATGCAAAAATATGAATTAAAAAATCAATACCATTTTGTTTATGCTGTTTAGATCAACTCTCTCAACAATGATCCCAAAGTTCATGGCATCATTGTACAGATGCCGTTGGACTGCGATACCAAAATCGATTCTCACAAGATAACCGATGCCGTAAGCCCTGAAAAAGATGTCGATGGTTTACATACCATGAATGAAGGTCGTGTATCTATTGGTGATTTAAGTGGTTTTATGCCTTGCACACCCTGGGGTTGTATTGAATTGATTAAACGTTCGGGTGTGCAAATGTCGGGAGCTAGAGCCGTAGTCTTGGGACGCAGTAAAATTGTGGGTACACCAGCCGCTGAACTATTGAAATGGCATAATGCTACAGTGACAGTTTGTCATTCAAAAACAAAGAATATTGATGAAATTGTAAGTGATAGAAATTTAGATTTTCAAAAAATTTTAAAGTGGATTTTTTATTTATTTTGATACTATTTTTTAGTGCCGTACTGCTGATATTTTGGTTGTGGGTATTGGGGTAGCTGAAATGGTTAAAGGATCTTGGATTAAACCCGGTGCTGTGGTCATCGATTGTGGTATTAATGTTAAACCTGGTAAGAACCATTATTAGGAATAAATTATAATATGCTGCTAAAAAATATATGGTCTTAAGCACCGTAAGTTGTTTCGATTTCACCTGAAAATAAACTATTATACTCCATATAAAAAAATGATTTTTTACGCTAATGAGTTTCACGTAAAAATTGTGTGGAGTTTATTTTCACACAAATTTTATATGCAAGACTATTCTTTTTCTTGTGCAAAAGCGATATTTTGTATTTATTGTGATTGTGTCTTACTAAAAAAATTTTCAACTTTTGGTTTTTAAATAAACTTTTGAGGCCTTTTAAGTGCGAGTGAAATTTTTCCACAACTTACGGTGCTTAATAGCTAAATTATATTTTATCCCGCTAAACGAGCTGAACTATCGCTAGATTTGCCGAGAAAATAGCTAAATTGGCAACAGTTATTAAATTAGCTGATTGCAAAATAAACCTATTCAAAATATTGTATTAATAAACAAAACCTAACAAAATTATCACTTACTTCTTCCATCGTAAATAAGCTCATGTCAAGTGACCCAACTATTGAAATCGATGTCTTCCGATTTTAATGAAATTTGCACCAAGGTGATTCCTATTGGATAGTAGTTTAGCCACAAATTTTCAACAAGATCGGTAAGAAAGTTTCTGAGTTAGAGGCGTTCAAAATTAGATATTTTGGCCATACGGGTGTTCTTTCTCATCCATGTAACTTATTACCTATTGGTGTAAGCAAAATTTGTCCCAAACAAATTATATAGCCATTTCTGCAATCTTACGAAAAAATTTTTTTTTTTAAATTAGAAAAAAAAAATTTTTTTTTTTTTTAATTAAATCTTTTTTATTTTTTTTTTAATTAAAACTTTGTTTTTATTTTTTTTAAATGGGTACTTTTTTTTGGCTCTTTTCCTTTTACCTGAAAGGAAAATACCTAAGCTTTTTTTTGAGCAAAAAAAAAAGTACCCATTTAAAAAAAAAATTAAAAAAAGTTTTAATTTAAAAAAATGTTTCTAATTTAAAAAAAAAATTTCGGAAGATTGCATAAATGGCTATATAATTTGTTTGGGACAAATTTTGCTTACACCAATAGTTAATAAGTTAAATATTTTTTATTTTTACAAAAAATTATTTAAAAACAAATGTTTTGTTTTTTCAATCATATGTTTTGAATTGTTTTTTTTTTTCTTACAAATTCTTACTAGCAAAAATTCATCCAGTAAAAACTTACAAGTTCTCTGGTATTAAACGGTCACTTTACTCTCTATTTTTACTCTCTCCTTAGTGAGTAATTGTGTAAACACCTTCCAGTAAAAGCTTGTACGAATTTGTACAAATTTTCGGGTACGCAAACACAATATAGTAAGGGCCATAGAGACAGTCGTTGTCAGTGCACATATCTCATGAGAATGTGTTAGACATACGTGGTATATCTACACTCATAAAAAAGTCCGTCAAAATTGTGCTGGCGCAAATACATGTACTATTTCCTGTTATTTTAGCAGATTTTTGACCTATTTGTACGGACTTTTTTAGAGATAATAACAGAAAAATTAGTTCAACATAATCAGAACGCGTTTAACAGACTTTTGTACTAACTTTTTTTTATAAGTGTATACAAAAAAAAATTCAATGTATGTGTAAAAATTAGTTTGTTGACAAAAGAAGAAGAAGAGTGAGATATCTAGAAGTGTGTTTGCGTACCCGAAAATTTGTACAAATTCGTACAAATTTGTACAAGTTTTTACTGGAAGGTGTTTGTTTACACAATTACTCAGTAAGGAGAGAGGAAAAATAGAGGGTAAAGTGACAGTTCAATACCAGAGAACTTACAAGTTTTTACTGGATGAATTTTTGCTAGTAAGAATTTGTAAGAAAAAAAAACATATGATTTAAAACATATGATTGAAGAAACAAAACATTTGTCTAAATAATTTTGCAATAATTTTTTGTAAAAATAAAAAATATTTGAATATAAGCTTATTTACGATGGAAGGAGTAAGTAAGTGATCATTTTATTAGGTTTTATTTATTAATCCAATAATTTGAATAGGTTTATTTCGCAATCAGCTATTTTAATAACTGTTGCCAATTTAGCTATTTTCTCGGCAAATCTAGCGATACTTCAACTCGTTTAGGGGGATAAAATATAATTTAGCTATTAGCGGGAAAACTAGCGAATTTTCTTTTCAAGACAGTCTTCACATTTTCTTAGCATTTTTTTACATTTATTTTCTTGACAAAATTTTTGAATCATTATTATTCAGCGATTTATCGTTAAATTTTTATGGAAAACAAAAAAGTTCGAAAAGTTGGGCGATGTATCAATAATTTTTTAAGAAAGTTTTAAGAAGTTTGAAAAATATAGCTATTTTTTTGAAATTTTTCAACAGGACCTAAAAAGTTCGTGAAATTTAGGGATTTATCGCTTTTTTATTTTTTTTTTTATAATTTAGATATTTTCTAGTGATTTTTTAGTTTGATTTAGCGATATTTTTAGGAAAGAAGTTGGCAGCAGTATTTTACTAATTCTTACAATTTTTCTGTTTGCGTACATTTTTAGATATTTTTGTTTTTGAGAGTAAATTTTGCCTTATTCTCTGTAAATTTGTTAATGAGTAATTTTTACTGGACTTTACTGGAAAAGTACCCAAACACACCTTATGTAATCTATGGAGAGTAATACTATTAATTATTTAGAAAGGCTTAACAGAAGTTTTATAAACAAATTTTGTATGTAAAATAAAATGTGTAGGGGAGAGAAAATGAGCAGGGAAATTAATTGTTCTATCTTTTAAATAATCTCCAGCAGTTTTCAATATTAAGTTTTGTTTTCTAAATTTTTTAAAAATTCTTATCAGTATTATTTTGTTTTCTATTTAATATGTATATTTAAAAGACCCCACTGATAGTAAAGGTCATACATTTTTGTTTAATTTTTTTTTTTTAATATGTTGTCGTCATTCTTTGTCTTGGTTTTAAAACATAAACATTATATAAAAATATTTCTTCTAGATCCAACTAAAAAGAGTGGCACTCGTTTAGTGGGTGATGTTGATTTTGAAGAAGCTAAACTAGTAGCATCTGCTATAACGCCTGTACCTGGCGGTGTTGGACCCATGACTGTTGCTATGTTAATGCAAAACACTGTACGTTCAGCCTTTACGGCTGCTGAGAATTTATTAAAAAAATCTTGGGGTTTATCGCCATTAACCTTGAGACCTGTTAAGCCGGTACCAAGGTAAAGAAATTTTTGTTTTGAAATTTAAAAGACAATGTTTAATATTTTTTTTTTACTTGTAACGTTTTTAGTGATATTGTTATTGCTCGTTCTCAGACCCCTAAGGATATTTCGTTATTGGCCAAGGAAATTGGTTTGTTGGGAAATGAAGTATCTTTGTATGGCAATAAGAAAGCCAAGATTGCTTTAAGTGTATTGGATCGTTTACAAAATAGAAGCGATGGTTCTTATGTGGTGGTAGCAGGGTAAGTAGATTATGATATCAATATTTAATTTAAGCTATCGATAGTATAATTTCCCGTCATACTGCAAGATCAGGATTTTTTAAACAAATTAATTTTGTCTGTGAGTCCTATTAGAAACTAAAATAATTTTGTTAGGCTTTTACGACTTTTGATTTTTAAAGGTCTTTAAAATTACCAGTTACACTTGAGTCATAAATAAAGTTTGAAACTTCGATTCGTGTATTGAACATTTAAGTCGTGTATGCCTACCTTATTGATAGTAACCAAATGGGAAAAGGAAGCAGACACCGGACAACCGGTTCTTGGGGACAGGGACCGGTTCTTATATATTAAAAAGACCGGTAACTTTTACATGGGATTGTCATTGGAGGCTGTCAATTACCCTTTGTGAAGTGTCAGAGGACCGACGCGAAAAGACTAGTTCCAGGACTGAAACAAAAAGAAAAGTGTCACAAGACTGACGCAAAAAGGCCTGCCACAGGACTGATGCAAATGAACCTGTTACAGGACTGACCCTAAAGAACCTATGACAGCACTGACACAAATTGATATTTAGGGGGTGAAAATTAGTTTCAAAGTTTGTTTGGAAACTTTTTAATATATTTAAAACACTATTTAATAGATCTTCAAATACCTTTCATTTGAACAAACATAAAATAAACACAAAAAACGAAAAGCGGGGTTATTTTTGAAACCCACTTTTTAGCCCTCAAATATTAGATTGGGCCGCTAAAAAGGCACACAAGCATATTTTTTCTGTCTTCTCTATCACATACCCAAGTTATACCCATGCATACAAAAAGTAATATGCTACACTTAAAAAAATAACTTAGTAGAAAATTTAATAAAACGTCTTTTATATCTGGTGTACTAGTTTTCAGCAATTTTTTTTTACTGAAATTCCGTTTTCATAAAAATTTTTAGTTATATTTTTTTAGCTTTAAACTAATTTTGAACTAATGTTTTACTAATTTATTTTGCTACAAAAATTGTGCTAATAACCGTATTTATAACATGGCTGACAACCAGATAGACAAGATGTAGATGTCGCAGCTTGTCTGGATGTAGTACAAACAACGGAAATGATAATTATTTTTTTACTGAATTTTTACTGAAATTCCGTTTTCATAAAAATTTTTAGTTATATTTTTTTAGCTTTAAACTAATTTTGAACTAATGTTTTACTAATTTATTTTGCTACAAAAATTGTGCTAATAACCGTATTTATAACATGGCTGACAACCAGATAGACAAGATGTAGATGTCGCAGCTTGTCTGGATGTAGTACAAACAACGGAAATGATAATTAAAAAAAAAAAACAACTCTACACAATTTCTATATTTAAATTTTCAGCAAATAAATTAACTAAAGTAAAATTTCTCTACAAATTTTTTGAATTTTCTGACACAACAACATTTTTTGCTGACTTTACAGACTTTTTTTGTGTAGTTTTCGTCTAGAAAACGCTTTTAAACACTTTAAGTTTTTTTTTATAAGTTATCGGATATAGTTAAGTCGAAAACACAGCTATAGTTAAATCTTTAAGCTAAATATGTGTATATAATACAATACATTTCAATGGTATCGCTCTTTTCCTTGAACTTCGCTTAATATAGTTAGACCTTATTTTGATTATAAATCTCGTTTTCAATAAAGTTTATAACACAACTTTATAATATAGAAAGAAATTAAAATTTTTTTAAATCATTTCTTTTTAGCATAACTCCTACTCCCCTTGGTGAAGGTAAAAGTACTACATTAATTGGTTTGGTTCAAGCATTAAGTGCTCACAAGAATCGGAATGCCGTTGCTTGTATGCGTCAACCCTCTCAAGGTCCTACTTTTGGTATTAAAGGTGGTGCTGCCGGTGGAGGTTATGCTCAAGTTATACCCATGGAAGATTTTAATTTACATCTTACTGGTGACATACATGCAGTTTCTGCGGCAAACAACTTATTGGCCGCACAATTGGATACACGTATTTTCCATGAAAATACTCAAAAAGATCAAGCTCTCTATGATCGTTTAGTGCCACGCATTAAGGGTCACAGAAAATTTTCTAAAATTCAACTAAGGCGTCTAGAACGTTTAGGTATTAGTAAAACCGATCCTGATTCTTTGACCACTGAGGAAATGGCTAAATTTGCTAGATTAGATATTGATCCAGAGACCATAATGTGGGAACGTGTGGTCGATATTAATGATAGATATTTAAGACAAATAACTGTTGGCCAGTCGCCGACTGAGAAAGGATTTACACGTACAGCTACATTTGCTATTTCGGTGGCTAGTGAAATAATGGCCGTTTTAGCATTAGCCAACTGCATGGAGGATATGAAGGACAGATTATCAAAAATGGTTGTTGCATATGATCGTAAAGGTTATCCAGTTACCGCTGATGATTTAGGAGTCACTGGAGCTTTAACTGTTTTACTTAAGGATGCTTTGGAACCGAATCTAATGCAAACTTTGGAAGGAACTCCCGTTTTAGTACATGCTGGTCCTTTTGCCAATATAGCCCATGGTTGTTCTTCTATTGTAGCCGATGAAATCGCTTTGAAATTAGTTGGTGATCAAGGCTTTGTTTGTACTGAAGCTGGTTTTGGGTCTGATATTGGTATGGAAAAATTCTGTAATATTAAATGCCGTTCCTCAGGTCGAAAACCAAATGCTGTTGTTTTGGTGGCCACGATAAGAGCTTTAAAAATGCATGGTGGTGGTGCAGCTGTAACACCCGGTGCTCCTTTAAATAAACAATATACTGAAGAGAATTTGGAATTGCTAGAGAAAGGTTTACCCAATTTATTGCAACATATTTCGAATGGTCATGCTTTTGGTATGCCAGTGATAGTGGCTATAAATCGTCACAGGTAAGTTGGATTTTTTAAAAGTTAAAGTTCTATTTGTTGACAAAAGAATTTTCTTAATATAGAAAAATATAGATACTCATAACAAATCATTATTGATTACATAATTTTTTTTTTTTTTTGTGCAATATGTTTTATTACGCAGGATGACAAAATCTTAATTTTTAAAAATTAATAGAATTCTGACCATCAGCTCTATATATTTCGGAGATGCTGATTACAATGGCGTACTTTATTTTTTGATCTAAGGTACAGATTTTCCGCGAAATGCCTTTAAAGTTTAGCGGATTTCCATTTAGTTTTTTATATACAAAAACTTTCAAATGCAATCAATCAATTGTCGACGTCGATGTCGTTGTCGTTTTTGAGTCAATATGTGCGTTCCCGTACGTTACCGCGGTTACCCGCGGGAACCCCAAACAGCCCAAACAACAACAATTTACACGCAATTTTGAGTACGGGAACGCCTTTGGGCTAGTTTGTGTAACTTCGGTAAAGTACGGGAACAGACATAATATCACTTGCTTTCGACATCGACACCAATTTGGTATTCCGTAACCATTTTGTAACGACGACGACTGTTTATCGATAATTAGAAAAAAAACAATCACTTTTCTTTAAAATGTCGTTACCAAAAATGGCGACAACAAAATCAGAGTCGTCGCAATACAATATCGTCGTTAAATTTTCTTAGAGAATACCAAATATTAGTCAACAGTCAACGATACATATCGATGACGACAAGCGGAATACCAATTTTAAAAAGACGACAAAATATGACGTCGATTTGTGTCGACGTCGACAACTAGAATGAGGGTGAATATCAATTGTTTGTGGTGAAATGTAAGCACAGGACCTGTATTCATATTTAGGGTTAATATTTGATGCTCAAAACTTGATATTTTACAGTTTTTTACGGTTTTAGACAATTGAATCGCTGAAAGCAAAATCGACCTTAATAAATGTTATGGCTTAGTAAAGAAGGAATTCAAAGGAAAATATTTCAACAATAAAAATGTATGCATCTATAGCGGCCCATACTTTAAAATCGCGATTTTTTTTTTAAATTTTATGTGGCAGCATAGCTTTCCCAGTTGTCCCCAAAGTACAACTTTTAGTATAATATGTTGTCACCTCTACAAACTAATCTTGCAAAATTTCAAGCAAAACAGTTTCCATTTGCAAAAGTTATTGCAATAAATACACGCTGTGACGTAAAGAAACGAAATTTTTGTACACAAGAGTTCTACCAATTAAGCTACTGAGGCGAAAATTTGTTGTTTAAGCACCATAAGTTTTTACCCAGAAATTTGTCACTCGAACTTTAAACACCTCAAATCGTAATTTAAATTATGAAAATGAACATTTTTGAATGAAGGTATCTAAACATTTTTGAATGAAGGTATCTAAATCTTTTAATTGGTAAATTATTGTTTTTCGTTCGATTTGAGATAAAATTTTATCACATTTTCTTTTAAATTATTTTTAAATTAAAGGAATTTGACAACATTTTTACAAGTAAGTTACAGAGAATACAAATTGAAAACATTCGAAAAAGCCAGCATAATAGAATACGTATTATCAGTTTCCGCTACAAACCCATTATCAGTATCCTATGCCTTTATGGGTTAATAATTGATGATGATCTATTTATATTGAATGTGAAACAAATAAGCAAATTGAAACAACTCAATTAGACTACCATCAACGAAATTCTAACAATGCTATTTTTATCCTTTGAACATTTTTTTTATTCTGTTAGAAAGAAAAAATGTCACCTTTTCATAAGAAAAATAATACTTTTATATATAAAAACACCGTAAGTTGTTTTTCACATGGAAAAATTTCACTCGATCTTTAAATGCCTGAAATTGCAATTTAATTTAAACAAATGAACAATTTTTTAATTTTATAACAAAAACACAATCAAAATAAACACAAAATGTTATTTTATCCCAAGAAAAATAATAGTCCTGTACATTAAATTTGTGTGAAAACAAACTCTACACAATTTTCACGTGAAACTCATTGTCGTGAAAAATTATTTTTTTTATATGGAGTATAACAGTTTTTTCACGTGAAACTCAAACAACTTACGGTGCTTTAGAATTTAAATTAACGTGAAAAACAATTTACGGTGCTTAAGGAGTTAATTTGCGTGAAAATAAAGTCTACACAGTTTTTACGTGAAAATCTTTGTCGTGAAAACTCATTTTTTTATATGGAGCATAACAGATTTGTCAAGTGAAAATTCAAATTAAAAAAGAATGAAAACTTGATTTTTTTTACACAGTGCTTTTAATTCCTGTCCAAAAATTGTTATAGATGACAACTTTACCAAAATACGAGTATAAGTTTGAAGATAATCTACATACTAAAAACACGACCTTAGGTACCGTAGGTTGTTTTCCACGTGGACAATTTTCACTCGAACTTTATAGACATTAAGCACCGTAAGTTGTTTTTCACGTGAAAAAAATTTCACTCTAAAAGGCTTCAAAAGTTCATTTAAATTCCAAAAATGAAAGATACAATTACAATAAACACATAATATTACTTTTTTCCAAGAAAACTGATAGTTTTTGACATTAAATTTGCGTAAAAACAAACATTTTCACGTAAAAACTTATTATCGTAAAAACAAATTTTTTTATATACGGAGTATGACAGTTTTTCACGTGAAATCTGAACAACTTACGGTGCTTTAAATCGTAATTTAATTTGTAAAAATGAACAGTTTTGTTTTTTTATAAGAAAGATACAGTCACAACAAACATAAAATGTAAATTTTTTACCTGCAAAATAATAGTCTTGTACATTAAATTTGATTGAAAACAAAGTCTACACAAATCTCACGTAAAACAGAAACAACTTACTGTGCTTTAGTGTGGAATCACTATTTTCCTTAATTCGACCTCGCTTATCGACTTCGTTAATATAGATACATAATTAGGGCTTGCAGGAAAAAATATATATTTTTTTTTCATACAATTTAAATTATTGCTCAACTTTTTACAGCACTGATACTGATGCCGAACATGGTTTAGTAAAATCTGCATCCCTTAAAGCTGGCGCATTTGCTGCTATAGTCTGTTCTCACTGGAACGAAGGTGGTTCTGGAGCTGTCGAATTAGCTGAAGCCGTTATTAAAGCTTGTGAAAAATCCCAAAACTTTAAATTTCTTTATGGCAAAGAAATGTCTCTGCTAGATAAAATGAATACAATTGCTCAAAATATGTATGGTGCTGCTAATGTAGAGCTCACGGATACAGCGCAAAATGATTTGGTGAAACTAACAAAAGCTGTAAGTCTAATAATTTTCTAAAGATTTTATAAAATTAATTTTATAACATTTGCGAACTTAATGTAGGGCTTTGGAAATTTACCCATTTGTATGTCTAAAACATCGGCTTCTCTTACCGGTAATGCTGCCATTAAAGGTGCTCCTAAAGGATTTACTTTGACCGTACAAAATCTTTATGTATCGGCTGGTGCTGGTTTTGTGGTAGCCATGTGTGGTGAAATTTCAAAAATGCCTGGTTTACCAACACGTCCTTGTATTTATGATATTGATTTGAATACTGAAACTGGTGAAATTGAAGGACTATTCTAAAATTTATATGAAAAGCTATTTTTTTTTTAATTGCAAGACAAAATTATATATTGCTCATATAATAGATTAATTGTAAAAATATATTTAATTTTAAAATGTTGTTGTGAATAGAAACTTTAGAAACTTTTTTTTATTATTAAATTAATAACGTTTTTTATCCAAATCCATTTCTTTATTGCAGGATTTATCCTTTGAGAAAAAATCATTATTGAGAATCTTGAGATCAAAATTAGACATGACCGTTTTATGATCATCAACATTTTTTATATTATTCATTTCAAATATAGGATCATTATGTAAACCCTCAAAATCATCTTCATCATCTTCCGAATCAGAGCTGAAAAAGTAAGTAACATTCATATAACTTTATTTTCGTTCATTTTTCAATAAAAACTTACCTTGTTTCATTATCATATACACCTCCTCTATGATGCAATTCATTGTTGTTTTTATTAAATACCGGATTGGAACCTTCCACCGAAAACATATTTGTTGAGGCACCCGCTAATCTATTTAAATTTGATGCTACCGAACCAAATTCAGCTGGTTCAAATGCTTTAAGTTGTCTTCTCAAAGATCTTATTTTTACTATATATAATACCACCATAATGGCGGATAAACCACCCAGTAATACATTTAATCCAACTAGCGCAGTCAATAACCAATTGTCTACCAATGGTGTTTGTCCTTCGTATTCCACATGAGGTATATCATTTAAGATTAAATTATGATATTGTAGAGCATTTTGCAAACGTGATATAAATGCTAAATCATTGGATCTTTTTTGTATAGCATTTGCTTCCACGGCTTCATTGTTATGTATAAAATGTACTCTAACATCAGTTATAAAAGCTAAGGAAGTGTTTGTGACTTGTCGTGATTTTTGAAAACGTATATTAGTAACATCTTCTATGGCATCGATATTACAGATTTCATAATCATAGATTTCTTGAAATTGTTCACGAAGCTGAAATGAAAATAATATGAAAAATTCAATCAGAAAATCTTTAAATGATAGACATAAGTTTATCAACTGCTCTTCTATTCAAATTTTAGTCCGACAGATCAAATTCGTAAAATTCAGTCTAAAGCATGATTCAGAGTGGATTGTGTTCCTTTTTTTTTGTCGCATTTACATATTTTTTGTATCATGTCATTTCTATTTTAGTACTCTCCCCTCTGCACAGTGCAGTACTCCAGAATTTTAAATCCAGCTTAACAGATATTTAGCCGAAAGTTGTCAGTTAGTAGCTGGTCTGTATAATTTTCTTAATTTGATTAGTCTCATTTGTTAGTTCATATAAAATTCTCAGTCTGACAGATCTGAGCTCTTCTCAATAAACTTCACATCCCTAATTCCGTTTGTTTTCTCGTTTTTGTATACTTCTTTATCTGACAGACCTAATATTGTTGTAGTTGTTATAACGGCTTTAAAAAAATAATTTAGTTTTAATAATTCTCGTTAAAGCCGGAGTGGCAAATCCTTGCTCGGATAAATCCGAAAATTCGACTGAATCCGAATTGTTCGCCGCATAGTCCGATTGCCGGGAGAACGGGATTATACCGCCCATACTCCGATATCAGAGCCTTGTCAACGTTAACAGAGGACTCCATGTCCAAAATGGAATGTGAATCAGGGTGGCATTTGGAAATGATCGGCTGTGTGTACAGATGAATTATCGGTATAAGAGCCAATTTCCCTGGACTCCCTGACAGACCTAAACTTTTTTATGGATATTAGGGCGAGTCAAATTGTATGGATAAAAATTTTTTGATATTGCGTCATCGATTTTTCGAAAGCTTTTAGCATGGGGGAAAAAAGTTCCACTACGACATATAGAGGTAAAAGTATATAAGTAAAATTATTTTCTCCTTGTTGTCATCAACATCATTATCATCATTTCTCATCATTATCATCATTTCATCATCAAGCAGAAAATAATTTTACTTATATACTTTTACCTCTAGTTGCCACATTTTTTATCCGATTTTCATAAGTAATACCTTTCTGGAAAGGTTGTAATGTTATATTGTAAATCGATGACGCAATATCGATTGCTAAATCGACCCACCCTAATGGATAGCCTTAATGGACTTTAAATTTTAACTTATCTGATCCTGTCAGTTGCTTGTCCAGCTTTTTTTTTTGTAAAAAGGAAGCAACACTCAGGAAATTCTTTCTATTAATTAACGTGTTGCTGCCTTTGGAAAGGGGATAGAGAATAAGTGAAAGGTGGTGAAATATGTAGGGCTTCAAATCTTAGAACAGTTGTTGCGCGCTATCTGATAAAGAGTTGGCGAAAGTTGTTGAAGCTTTTTAGTTCATAGCCCTGTTATATTATTGCAAAATCATCATACGTAATCAACACCTGAATAAACATTCGTTTGCGTTCAAGCGCCGAATATACTCGAATACACATATTCGCTGCTGATTTTAAATCAAACCAAGTGATTTTTGTTGCATCTTTGATTTAATCATAGGTCGTTTTCATACAATTCATTTCATTCACATTCGTTCGGATCAACGACGATTATTTTGATGTAGAATAAATCAGAGAAAACAAAAATGAATGCGTATCACTTTATTCATGATTGAAACCAAATAAAAGAAAAATAATTTCATAACAATTAAGAGGGGGTCAGTGTACATTCCCATTATAAAACAATAAGACTTTATTAATTTTTTTTTTAATTTTATAAACCAACTAATACTTTGATTTATTCATGTGAGTTCAAATGTTCGCTCAGCCGACTACGCGTTCAGTAGCATGATGGTGATTTTATTCAACAGTGAGTTTTTTTGAGTGTTTAAATGTGAATAAAACATGTTCGACAGACGACTCAAACTGATCCGAAGTACGCGTTCAGCAGCATGATATTGATTTTATTCAACATTGAGTATTGTTGAGTGATTAAATGTGAATAAGAATTTTAGTGTATGATTAAATCAAGAAAAAAGTTGATTTTGCAGTCCTCTGAGTCCAACGCGCTAACCATTACATCACAGCGCCCTCAACCACAGATTAACACGAAAAGTAGCCTCTCTGAGTCTGCAGGTTTGTCATATATATAGACTTTGCAGCATAAACAACCCGTACTGATATTGGCTAACTATTACCCAGCAAAATATTGGCAATGAAACCTCATTACTATCTGCATTAACAAATTTGAGGGTATATAAGGTGTAGAAATGTGAGGACCAGGCAGGAATATGCGTATTCGAAAACTTTATTGACTACAAAAATCTTGTAAAATTTTCTTAAGTTGTTTTAGGTGCCACAGAAATATTAAATCTATTGTTTCATGGCACATTGATCTTAGTCTTAGATATACATATGTTTTGTTTAAAACTTTTCCGATACTCACAAATTTCTCATTTTTTCGTATAATTTGAATATCACTCAAGAAAACAAATTTGACACGGTTATTTTCCGAAACAACATAAATTTTAACCGATACTAAATCTTTATGACCAGCCAAATCCAAGGCCTCTATATTGAACATGAAATATCCCTTTGCATTATTGGTAACATAAGAATTTAAGTTCAGTACTCCAGAATTTGTATCCAGAGTTAGGAATTTTGAAATATTTTGAACCAAATTTTCTCCATGAGTTTCATAGGATATCTCAGAGATTTTATAAGTAATAACATCATTTAAATCAGGATCTTCAGCCTGAAATGTTAAACATAATATCTTACTTCGATTTTAAATAAAATCTCTTTTAATGTTACCTTAAATGTCAGAATCACTTTACCGATTGAATCTTTTGAGGTAATACCAGCAGCATAAATACTTTGGATAAATTTCGGAGGATTATCATTAATATCGTTGATGGTTATATAAACATCCAAGGTATAATTAATACTATTTGGATTGGTAATAAGACCTTTTTCATTATTAGTGACTTTTATACGTATTTTAAGTTCATCTACTGATTCTCGATCTAAGGCATATTTTAATTTCAATTGTTTGGTTACTGAATCTAACGTAAACAGTTTTGCATCCTCTTTGTAAATGGAATCTAAGAAAAATGTAATGTGTAATTTAAATTGAATTTTCATTATCCACTTAGTTTTTTTACCATCTATAAAGTAATACAACTTAAAAGCCTCATCCGTTGCATCCAAACCTTCATTTTTAGGATCATAAGCTTCGGGTATAAAACGCAATTCCAAAAGACCTTCCTCATTTTCTTTAATTTAAGTTATTAAATAGATTTTAGTTATATGTCAGTATTTAAGGCTCATCTACATGGAATAGAAATCTGGTAGAGTTAAAGCTAAATTTGTTATCTCTAATATTGTTGGAGCTAACTCTTATCGCAAAATAGCTATAGCCGCCCAATGAGTACCAAAAAATATTTTTTGCAAATAATTCTATAATAGACAAAATGATAAATTTTTTTAAACATACATACATTTTAAAATTTCTCATTAAACAAACATTTTTAATTTTGAGATTTTGTATAGATTTTTGAATTCAACAATTTTTTTTCAGGAAAACTGACAGATGTTTTTATTAGGAGCTTTTTTTTATAGAATTATTATCAAACCATTTACCTTTTTTTGCAATTGAAGAAATGTTTTAGAACTAAGACGATTTTTTCTGCAAAGTCTTCTAAGTAAGAAACTTTGTTTAAAAAAAATTTCTGACTATAAAACTTACCATTATATTTAATAGTAAGCACTAAAAATTTTTTGTAAGTTTTTCTCGTTTTTTTTTTGCATTAAAGTTCTCACCATTTCTGATTCCGGCAGACAGTGTGTTACACTGGCAAAGTTCTTATTTTTTGTGTATTTTCGTATTATTTCAAAAAAATTTTAGATAAATTGAATATCATTCCACATTAGAGCGTAACACCTTAGGGGCAAAAAAAAGTGTGCCGTACACTTTCCAATATGAAGTAGTTTTGCAAGGAGGTTTCAAAAAAAAATTTTTTTTCCCGAACGTAGGGGTCGCTATTTTACATTTTTCAGTACAACCCTAATGTCAGAAAATTGAAGCTCGCAAAAAATCATTAAAATTTTGCTAAGGAAGTTTTTCGATAAACCCAGTAGAAATTTATTTTATATATTAATAGATTAAATTATTATCTACAATACGCCAGTTTTTTTTCGAAAAACAAAGATATTTTCAAACAATGGAACATGTGCAATAGACCATACCGAAAAAAAGTTCGCCGTACACCCTCCAATATGAAGTATTTTTGCAACGCAATTAAAAAAAATTTTTTTTCCCGAACGTAAGGGTCGCCTTTTTAAATTTTTTTCATTGGATTTTTCCTTTATAGCAAATCACTGGTTTTCCCGGAGCAAAAAAATCGATATATCACACTTTAAAATCCAACTTTAAATGCCGAAACGAAAAATTGAAAAAAGCTACCACTACGTTCGGCAAAAAAAAATTTTTTTTAATTGCGTTGCAAAAATACTTTATATTGGAGGGTGTACGGCGAACTTTTTTTTTCGGTACGGTCTATTGCACATGTTCCATTGTTTGAAAATATTTTTGTTTTTCGAAAAAAAAACTGGCGTTTTGTAGATAATAATTTAATCTAAGAAGCTTTTTCTGGTTTTGTAATCAACCCAGAACTTTAAATTGTAAAAAATAACACACAAAATTAAATTTTAATCCAAAATGTTTTTATTCTATAGATCAATAATACATGCACTAATAGAAAAAAGTACGTAAAAAATTTAGTAAAACCTACTAAAAATTAGTTAAAAATGATGCTGCAGAAAGAACTGCTAAAATTAGCAGATTATTTTTGATATATATTAGTAATATACGAAGAGCAAAAATAAAACTGTTAAATGTACAGAATTTTAGTTATATTTGAGTTAAATTTTTGTAAATGGAAAATAGCAAATTAACCTGCTAAAATCAGCTAAAATTGCTAAATAACACTGCATGACAAAATCTTGACCGTTGTAATCAGCATGTCCGAAATATATAGAACTGATGGTCAGATCTCCATTAATTTTTTAGTGTCATTCAGTGTAATTAGTAGCCCAAAAAATCAAAAAAAATTTAATTTTCGAAGTTTTTTTTCGATTTTTTTTTTATGCAAATAAAAATCGAGCCTTTTGGAAACAGCAGTTTACAATTTTTTAGCAAATATTTCTGCTGATTTTAGCAGTATAGACTGCTATTTGCATTCTTTTTTTTTATTTTTAAGAGAAACAACACTCTGGAAATTCTTCCCATTAATTAACTTGTTGCTTCCTTTGGAAAGGGGATAGAGAAGAAGTGAAAGGTGGTGAAGGATGAAGAGCTTCAAATATGGCAACACTGTAATTGCGCGAGATGTTGAATTTTAGAACCGTTGTTGCGCGCCATCTGATGGGGAGTTGGCGAACTTTGTTGAAGCTTTTTAGTTCATGGCCCTATTACATTATTTTACTTCGGTGGGGTTAAGTGCTATGGGAACACCGAAGGAGGACGCTGCGATATGTATGGGGGATAAAAAAAACTCATACAAATTACTATTTTCAATAAATTGATGTTGCCTTGGTTGGGGCTCGAACCCTCAACCTCACGTGTAACCGTCCAACGCGCTAACCATTACACCACAGCGCATTCTACTAAATTTAGCTTAAAAATAGCAAAAATTTTGTAGATATAACAGTTTATTTTTGCTATTTTTAGTCTACTAATATTTAGCAAAATTTTCTGCAGATTTTACAGTACAATTTGTTATTTTCAATTAACTAAAAGTTAGCTTAAATATAACTAAAATTCCATAAATTTAACAGTTTTAATTTTGCTGTTCTTATTTTACCAATATTTAGCAAAAAAACTGCTAATTTAGCAGTTTTTTCTGCAGCATCATTTTTAACTAATTTAATTTTTTTTCTGCTATTTTTACAGATTTATTTCTATGAGTGTGCTTAACATTTGAATTTTTTTTTTTTGAATTTTTGGTTTTTATGTTATTTCGGTCAAAGGAACGTTGGAAAGGAATTGTTGAAAGCTTTTCTCTTGTTAAGTTTTTGGTTTTGTTCAGCTTTCTTCAAGTTTTTATGGTTTAGCTTTCTTGAATATATAAGTTCTTGGTTACTTCATATTGAGAATTATACTACAATTTCTTCTGAATTCACATATTTTATACCTTATTTAATTTAGGCGGATATTTGCTGTGCTTTTTGGATTTAAGGAGTTTTTCCCGAACACCTTTTTGGTACTTTTTGGAACAACTTAGCAAGCCTATGCTAAAACATGCATTAAAACGTCCAGTTGTAGTTCATAAAATATATATATAGATAAGTACTATCGTATATGAAAAATGTTTAGCCCCCCCCCCCCTCCTCTACCTCCTTGAGTAAATCCTTGATCCTCCACTGTCAATGATCTAGAGGTTACATTTCGTAGACTTATACAGATTTGCATTTTCGTAAAGTCTCCTGAGTTTTCTCCCACGTGTAAATGAGCCTTTAAATACTGTTATTGAACAAAACATACCTGTAAAATTTGTATTAAATGTATTCTGAACAAACATGGGATTGCCGAACATATCCACAAATACAATTTGTAGATTTCGTATTTCTGCTGAAGTACTACCACCACCATCTATGGCACGTAAATTAATCTGAAAAGGAGGAGAAATTTATTGTTATTAAGGAACATCTGCACGGACTAGAAATCTCTAAGTTTTCGCTAAATTTGTCATATCTAATAATTATGTTTAGTTTTTATTTTTTTTTTTTTAATTTGTTATATCTAATAATGTTAGCACTAATTCTTATCTCAAAAGAATCAACTCTAGTTTCCAACAATTTGTGTTTACGATTTTTTTTTTAATTTCAAACAACAATAATTCTTTCTTTAAATATCAAAAGATGCTAAACTGAATTGCTCAGTAATTTAGCAAAAGATATAAAAACTTTGCGTTCGTATATTTATTTAATTAAAAGACAGGACCATTTGTCGGAATCTATTCATAACAGATTTTTGTTATTTACGTTTCTATACGCAGTGCAAAATTTTGAAACAAAAAAACACAGCACAACATCTTTTAGAAGCTACTAAAAATTAGTTAAAAATTGCCTTGCTAATATTAGTAAACTAAGAACAGCAAAAATAATTTTAATGACCTTGGAAGCCTGTATTTAGGAAGATCTAAATAAAACGTAGAGAAAATTTTATAGAAAAAAAGGTCGATACATGTACATTGAATAAAACTGTTAAATTTACAGAATTTTAGTTATATATGAGTTAACATTTAGTTAATTGAAAATGGCAAATTATACTATAAAATCTGCAGAAAATTTTGCTAAATATTAGTGGACTGAAAATAGCAAATACAAGCTGTTATATATACAAATTTTTGGTTGTTTTTAGTTAAATTTATCCTGCTAAAATCAACAGAAATATTTGCTAAAAAAAATAGTAAATTGTTGATTTCAGAAGGCTAGATTTTTATTTGCATTAAAAAATTAAAAGGGTTATAAGATATAAATATCAAATACAAATGTTAACAATTCGAATTTTCTTACAAGCTCTTAGAATTTTTTAAGAACCCTGAATATGAATGGAAGTTCTTAACCGATGTTTTAATATATTACAAACAGAATGATCAAATTTATATGGTTAGAAAGAACTCAAAAAAAAATATTTTTTACTAATGAATCTGAACCAATTTATGTTATTTAAATATTTCATCTTCCTTTCAGAAATGTATTAGGATGATTTTAAAGTACTGAACTTTAATTAGTGTAATGAACTTACATAATATATACCGGCTGCTACAATTTCTTTGACAAAGATACTAGTGGAGTTGCGGGATTCCTTAACCAGTTGGAAATATTTATCATAAGCACCTACATACATAAGAGACAACAATCAGCAATAGAAAACGGGTGATTACAATGGAATGAGAATTTTTTAAGAGAATAGTACATAAAGAGTATTTTATGCTTAATTTTGCTATATAAGCAATAAATACAACAACATCAATGTTTTTATTATCGTACCACGCCCTCTAGCGGAGGTATTTGCAACCAAAGTCGAAACGTTAACCAGCTGACAATCTTCAATCCAGATTTTTATATTTTTACCCCGCAATTCATAAATGCTTTGTAAAGTTATAGCAGGTTTACAAAACGTCATTTTCATACAAAATTTGTTCAATAAACCTCCTATAATTTTACAAAGAGTTTATGAATTTAGGGGTTAATTTATTAAATATACGTATATATTAGAGGGCTGAATGAATGTCTTACAAGACATTCTCTTGCATGCGCTGATGAGAGATTTGACGATTTTTAATACTAAATATAACAAAATTTGACCATTTTACTTCTTTGTAGTTATTTACAAGATGTTAAAATTCAGATCATTACAAAAAAAAAAAAAAAAAAAAATAAAACAGAAAACAAAAAAAAAATATTTTGGTGTTGTATAAGAAAATGTTTTGTGAATGTCTTGGAAAACATTCATACTGGCCTCTAGTATATATTCAAGATTTAAAAAAATACACTCACAGAAACTAACCTGTAGAAATAGCAGAAAAAGCTACTAAAAATTAGTTTAAAAAATTACCTTGCAGAAAAAGCTGCTGAAATTAGCAATTTTTTTTTTTTTTTTGCTAAATCCGGTGAAAAAAAAATCTTGAAATGAAATCTTGAATGAAATGAATGAATCTTGAAATTGAAAGTAGAGATTCCAAGTTGTATTTTAAGATCTAAGCTAACTCAATTGATGAAAAAAAAAATTTTAAATGGCAGTAGGGCAAAATAAATCTCATTTCATTGTAATCATCCCTTAATTACAAAAAAAAAACTTAAGTTTACCTTCACTTGAAATTTCAAAATGTACATCACCATACTCCCCACCATCAGGATCGAAAGCCTCAAAGGGTTTTAAACGATTCATACAATCAGCTTGATATAAAGGTCGCATTGATTCTTGCAGAGAATAACTGAAAATATGTTGCTAATATTAAGTAAAATTAAAAAAAAAAAAACTGCCTCTAAATGTGTTACCAAATTCTTATAGACTTCTGCTGCGGGTAAACAATTTCAGGTATATGAAAGTTATATGGTTTTATATAAACCTCATACAAGGTAGAATTCCTCTGTTTAGGTACACCCTGATCTGAAGCTTCAATTTCAAGTTGCCATGAACCGTAAAAACCCCTTAAGGAGTTTTGGGTTTTAAGTCTACCAACACGATTTTGGATGGTAATTATTGTAAATAGGTCGCTAAAATTGTCCACTTTCGGATAAAAATCTTGAACTACAAGTATAATGAATGAAATAATTGATTATGTTATGTGTCTGAAAAAAAAATACCTGGCTTGATAGACAATATCGAGTATACAAGTTGGGAATTAGGAGTATTGGGTTCATCTTTATCTTCGCCAATAAAATCAAGTTTTGAAATTGAATTCTAACCAAACAAAATTTCTGATCATTAAAAATCTATATTAGAAATATTGGTATATCAACCTTTATATCTGCTTCTGAAAATTCCGGTTTAAATTGTGCGGAATATGGCATTATTGGAGCATTATCATTAACATCCAGTAGAGTTACATTTAAAAATGTAGTCTTTTGATTAACGGCTGAAAATTTTCCAAATACAATCTATGATTATATTTTAAACATTTTCTTATACTTACGACCATAACCCGTATTGATAAAATTGAAATTATCTCTTATATCTATAGGGATATAATGAAAAGTTGTACCCATATCACGATCAAGTATATAACCATTTCGTAAATTGATTTTCACTTCTCCATTGGTGGTATTTATTTGAAATAAATTATGGAGATCTTCAAAGGCACTATTAATGGTATATTCTAGAACATTATGAGGACCTAAAACAATACGAAAATTAAATAGTTTTATCTTGAACTTGAATATTATAAAGCATACTATCTCTATCATTATCATGAGCCTGTATGTGACCCACTATTTCTCCAGTAGTAGCACTTTCATATACAAATACTTGATTTTCAAATTGATCGAGAGTCGGTGCTTGATTATTAATATCACTTATGCTGATATTAAGCTAAAATTAAATAGTTTTTTAATAGTTATACAAATTTTGGGTTTCGTATAGTCACCTTTCCCTTAGTTTCATGCATAGAATCTGTTATAATTATTTCATATTCCAAATGATAAATCTTAGGTATATCACATTGTATAAGACCACCAACTTTCAGCGAACCAGTAGTACTATTGATCGTTACTACATCAACTTTGGTAAGATTTCCTAAAGGTCTGTATAATAAAATTATCAACAATTCCATAAAATGCCTATGAAGAATTTGTATGAACTGCCACCGGACCCTTCCTTTCATATGAAAGGACATATCTCTTCTACATGGAGCACGAAATGACATGTAAAAGTGGCATGTTCTTTTTATATAAGGAGACCCAGTCCTGCGGCAGTTTGTATAAATTTCCCCGATGATATTAAATGTTACCTTAGTTTATATGTAATATTATTATTGCCAGGACCATCTAAGTCGAATGCTTCAATAGCACCTAAAATTTTAAGTAATGCAGTTGAAAGATATACTTTCAACCTTCTGTTGTGTAGACTTACCTATTGAACTCATTTTTTCCTCCAATTCTGTTACACTTCGCGGTTCTTCTAGGGTTCCAACTACAAATTGCGGAGGATTATCGTTTAGGTCATCGATACGTATGGTTAAAACAGCTGAAATAAAGTAAGTAAACAAATATTATAAAATATGAATCCCAGTTCGTTCTATTTATATTACAAATTTTAAAACTGTAGTATTTTTGAAATTTAATACAGATACGAAATTTAATACTGATTTCGTTGAAATTTGGATATGTGATAGAGGACGGAAAAGTAATAAATTCATATTAGGGGTTTTCATATAAACTAGTATTCTACACGTAATCGGTGTAAACCTGGTATATTTATGAGTTTAATTTCAAAGTCTATATATAAAAAATATGGTCTAAGGGACAAAACGTTGTTTGTATGGGACTTTACAGCAAAAATACTGTTCTATTACTATTAAAATACATTACTGTTTCAGACAACTGCAGTACTTTTCGTTAGTTGTATTTTGAAATAACCGCGATGAAGGTCGTTTTGTATTTTTCCATACAAAAACAACTTTAAATGCAGTTAGAAACAACAACTACAGATTACTATAGGAGTACAAATAACTGTCATGTAACCGACAACCTTTTTTGAGTGTACTCTAAATTTCAGTGTGGTCCTCACATCTCTACACCTTATATACTAAAATATATGTGAAACCTCATTTTAACTTATTTCAAAATTTTATTAATTTCGGTTTGACAAAAAGCTTATTTCATTTTTACTGTTGCCGGAACAGCGATTTTCTCGTCAGATCTAGCGATTTTTATCAGCCTTAACATTATGAACTGTGAATTTCATCAATGTTTACCATACCAAATATTTAAAAATATTGAAAGAATTAACAATTTATCGTACATTTGACAACATTCTATGGGGTGAAACTTCAAAAATCATGATATTTTACAACGTGAGGATTTAAAGGAAAGAGTTTGCGTCCGAAGAAATTATATTAACTCGTGCTCAATTATTTGTATGGATGCTCTGGGCTGTTAATTTCAGTGAACAATGAGAAAAACAAAATAAAAGTAAAAAAGTTAATATTTTTGCGATTAATGAATAAAACGGTAACAAAAACAACTTTAATAAGGAAATAAATAATAATTGAAAAAACGATTTTATTATTTTTTTGTTTTTCCGAATTCCTTCATTTTATCTCACTCGCTGTTAATTTTCTTCATATTCCTCTATTTCTTGTGTGAAATTTTTTGGCTCATAAAGAATTTTTAAAACAAGCTGATGGACACCCCCTGGTGCTATACGTTAGCACTTAAACTGTAAATTCTTTCATTATAAAACAAGCAAAAACAACATTGATTTTAGTAGAAACACGTTGAAAGTTAACGTTCATACGAAAAGCAATATGTTAGTTTTGTCTAAAACACGTTTTTATGCACTTTGAGTTTTTTTTTTTATAAGTTAACGAATATAGGTTAAGTCGAAAACACAGCTATTGTATAAGTGTGTATTTCATATTTTTTACGTTTAATCAACAATCAGGAGTTGCCCCTACAAATACATTTCCATATGAGGAAAATATGTTATGGGAAGGAGAAAAGAATGTATTTTTCCATACCTTGAGTTTATTAAATGCGGATACTCCGACTAATGAACAAAGTCTCCCTCTAATAAAAATAAGTGCCGAATCCCGAGATTTTTAACCTAAAATACAGGGATTTTACAATTTCAAAAATATTTGGTAATTTGTCCAAAATTACAACTCTGTTGATATAAACCGTTTTTGTCAAATATAATTTTATGTATATATATATTGTGCAATATTATCTATTAGGTACTTTGCGATTAGACTAATGCTGCCTTTTCAGTTTAAGCTTTAAGTGGAAGCTTAACCCATAGAAAGTTAGTCAAATTTACTATAAATACTAATTAAAATAGTACGAACTGTGAATTCCATCATTGTATTTTATTTCAAAATAACTCAAAGCCTCGTAAATCAGAGTACGTTGTTTATATAAATATTTTCACCTACCTGTTGACGAATCATCATTAACTTCTTGTTGCAAATCTGTTACTTTAATGGTCAAAAAAATAGTATCATATTTTTCATAATCCACTTGAGATTGAAAATTATCATTGATCTTCAAATGACCATAAACTTGGTTATTTTTTATTATATCACGATCGATAACGAAACAGTCAATAAAGTTCGATTTTTCCACTTCTTGACCATTTTTTGTAGCATATGAAGAAGACCACAAAATTTCATAAATTAAATTTGCTGTAGTATCAGGATCTCGAGCTTCAATTTTATCTGTTATCAAAGTTAATGGTGGTGAATTTTCGGTAATGTTGACTATAAAACGAGGCTAAAATATAAGATTATTAAATTTTGATATTTTCTGCAATACTCTCTCTTTCTAACCATTCTTAGCTCTGGGGTCTCATCGTTTATATCGATTACTTTGATTTGTAGCTGTGTATAGGAGCTGTGCAAATTTTGGCTATAAGTTGTGGTCAGCGAATCTTTTGCTTGAATTTGTAACATTACCAATGATTGACGTTCATAATCAAAGATATTAGATTCGGTTAACCTAATTAAACCCGTTTGGGAATCTATGTCTATACCTTGAATGCTGCCCACTATTGAATGACTGTAAGTATATTTAGAAATTCATATATGACTTTTATAGAATCATTAAAAATACCTTTCATTTACTTACACCACTTCATCTCCCACATCTCGATCGGTAGCCAGTATTTTTACTATCGATGTTCCTTTTGTTATATTCTCATATACTTGAATTTCATATAATTCATGTTCAAATATGGGCCATTCATCATTCCAATTTATCAGTTCAATTGTGAGAGATGCAACATTTTCATGTTGCAAATTTTCGATTTCTTTAGCTGTGATCTGTAGAAAATAAGACGAAATAAAAAATCACATTAAGTGATAAAAAATAAAAAAAAAATACCCAGCGAGAAATAAGGGAAGGTCTTCTAAATAGATAACGTATTAAACGATACACAAATGCAGAACTTATAAAAGAATGAATTTTAGTTTAATATACATACCTAAGAATATACAACACCTTACAAACAACTTCTCAGAAGTTGCTATCAACAACTTTCTTTATACGTTATGCCTTATAAATTTCAAAAAAATGTTCTTAACTTACAACGATAAAAAAATAACTTTCAACAAAATTTGTGGAAATTCAAGTGTTCAAAACATTTTCAATATTTTGTTGCATATCCATGATTTTTTATTACTTCAGAACATCCCTTAGACATTGAGGCTTATGTTGTATCAAGAGTAGTTCGGTACTCGCAACCGAAAAATTTATTTGATGCAACTAAACCATTCAATTGGCAACAAACTGTTTTCTGGGTGTGGGATTAAACTTTTCGCCTCGATGTCATCGAACATTGGCTCTTCCATCTGATCCTCGGAGGTTAAATTTTGACTCATCTGACCATAAAATATTTTCCATTGCTGTTGAGTTCATTTTAAATGGGAGAAAGCACAGTCAAACCGAGCTTTTCTATTTTTTTGCAGACACGCAGGGTTTTTTGTACATCTATAACTCTTGAGACCATATTCTTGAGCTCTTCTTTTCAAGCCCAAATTACTTGCAAAATAATACTAGGTAATAATCAATATAAATACTAGTAATAATACTGTGTTTATAATCAATTAAAAGTTTTCTTGTTACCACCAGATTAGTGTTTATTTAGGAGAAATGCATTTTAAATCACTACAAGAGATTTATGTGTAATTTACAACAAAAAAAGAAAAAAAAGGTGTATACCCAGTCAGAAATCGCCAGTGGTACAAAAAATCAAGCACTGGTATACCACTGGGTAACCACGGTCTTAAAAATAAATGACTGGCAGAACACCCATTTGGGACGCTTTGCCAGCGTTTGCAAAAAGGGTTTTGCCAGTATTTGTTTTACAAAAATTTCGGTGGTTTATAAAAAAAACCACTGGCAAAGAATTGGCTTAGGGTGATATGCCAAGGTTTGCAACCAGTGGTTATCCAGTACTACCTAGCCAATGCTACCAGGGGTACAAAAATCAATTCACTGGTAGACCAATGATTTTTTAAAAATTCTGACGCTTCGTTAAAAAATGTTTATAGTCAGAAGGTTCCGAGTTCAAATCCGGTTGCAAGCAAACAAATTTTTTTTGATTTTTTTAATTTAAAATTTTTTTTGTTTTATAAAATCAAGTTTTTTGTTTGTGTGAAAGCTCCTTCAAGACCAGCTTTTTTATTTGGCCTCCCAACACTGGCATACTAGTTACATAAAATTGTTTGCCAGTACTAGCATTTTGGGTCAGCCAGTAGTTGTCCAGCTATTATCACTCATTTATGTGTTTAGCCATCAAATATTATATGTCTCGTTAACTCAGTGGGTAGAGCAATCGTCTGCCAATCTGACGACCTGGGTTCAAATCACGGCAGGACCAAAAAAAAAATACATATGAACTTTTTTTAAATTTTATTTTGGAAAATATATTTCCAGACCACCTATTTTTTGGTTTTGCCAGCGTTTTGTCAACGTTCAAAAATTTTGTTTCTCCAGTGCTTTTCCGGAGCTTTTTGTACAGCCGGTCCTTTTGTCTAATGATGTTATTATTTTGAGAATGGCAAAGCACTTTTTTGCCAGTACTTGAACCACCTGTTAAAGTGATTTGCCATCGCTTTCCCGTTTGTATTTTTCTGACTGGGTATTTTAGATGTTTTTAAAACTAATATTTTAATATTATTTTAAACTAAATTGTTAAATATACGCTGGAAATTAATAAGAATAATTCCAAATCGTATGAAACAAGTCTTTTTACCCACAACTTATATTTGATAACAAAAGTCCACATACTAATTACCAGGGCAGCGACTTGCATGTTTGTTGTCATTAATCCAAAAATGATTTTGACCAAATATTTTTCTGAATCAAAGAATTTTCAACAAAATGGCATCGATTTGTTGTTGCATATTTTAGTATAAATGCATATTTTGCTTTTAAGTGCATAGTTTTTTGCATATTTTATGTTTTTATTGCATATTTTTGTATATTTTTCATTAAATTGCATATTTTCACAATGAGTGTTATTTTTGTTCGGTTTAAGATCAAATATTACAAATTCCAAATAGAATTTACAATTTTATTTTACAACCAATAGAGAAAAAACTTATGAAAAAAACTTTCCTAGAACCATTGGTTGACAATTAATGCATTTTCAAGTGACACCAAATCACTATCATCAGATTGTCTTTATGGGGTTCTCTCTAGGCTATAATGTAGATTTTAGTTTTATATACACATATATATGTTAAATTTCAAAGAAAAGCATTTGAGAAGTAAATTCAAACATTTTTACTTGTCCATTTATTATTATTATAACTAACGAAAACCACATGTCTTTAACAAAGCTATTATTTTTCTCTATGTTGTAGTTGTGCCTATTTATTGAAGCTTCCTTACAATGGGCAAAGCAATGATTCGTGCTTTTTTTTAATTTTCTTTATATTTTTTAAAAAATTAAAAGTAAGATTTAATGAGAAGTAAAGAAAAAAAATAATTTTCAAACAACGCAGCACATAACTAGAAGGAAAACATCAAGTTAAACATTTACTTAGACATTTATATTGGATTTAATTTTTAACCAAACGCTCTCGATAAATTTAAAGTTAATTTTTTTATTTGAAGCGTTTATTTTTGGATTATTAGTGCATATCTTTGGGTTTTTAGTGCATATTTCCATTTAAGTGCATATTTTGAATTTTTTACTGCATATTTTAAACTCATATTTTCGATTTTTAAGTGCATGAAAGGTAATTACTTTCACCTAACCATGGATGGTAACTGAAACGAATGCGGTTATCGTTAGGGTAACGATATTATATGTTATTTCGGTATTTTAAGGATAACGGTATTTGAGTTATTTCGGTAACGGTATTTTAAGAATAACGATATTTGGGTTATTTCGGTAGCGGTATTTCAAGGTTAACGCTATTTCAATTATATCGGTAACGGTATTTTTAGGATAACGGTAGTCAGTTATTTCGGTACATATCGTATTTTTTATTTTTTGCAAAACCCACACTAAAGTAAAAACAAACCGAATTAATTGACTTAATTTATGTGAAATACTCAATAACCACGTGCAATGACCAAGAGTAGAGAACTAAAAATAACGGTAACGGTATTTTAACCCTCGGAGTGGCACATGGTTCTGGCCAGACATATTTCATTTTCATGCTTCAATTTAGCATACTTCTATTTTAGGTACATGGCTGTAATTTCAGGTAATCTCCCAAAATATTGTTGGCTTTCGATGTATAAATTAATAATTGAAAAAAAGTCCTTGGAACAGGACAAAAAAGCCAAATAAAAAATCTTCACCTTACTTTTGGTACATGGTGTCTGGCCAGACCCCTATGCATTTTGTATGAACGCATAGGCAAAGCACATGGCACGAGTTGGAAATTTGTATTTACTTTATTCTTTTATGCTTCTTTCTTTCTTCTGATTTTGTTTGTGAGTTAGTTATTCATTGAACGTTGAACAGTGAAGAAGTAATCTAGTTTTTGTGCGGTAATTTTGAACTTGTGAATAATTTTACGCAGGTAGATTTGTTGCGTTGTTAGTATATTATGGCTGATGAACTGGAATTTATTTATAATACACGCTTGCGTAGCGCGAATTTGCAACCCCAATTGTCAGAGGCATTAGTGCGTGATTTTCAAAGTCAGGTAGAAGCTGATGAAAATGATGATGTTTTTGAAAACGATGGTGACGACACTGCTGATTATGTGCCAGAAGATGATGCATCAGACATAGAAAATGATTTGGAAATTGAACATAACGAACTTTATGATAGTGATGAAGACGTAGATGAGGAAGAAGAAAGTGGAAATGATGCTGAAGCAGCAAATGAAGTCGACTCAGGCTGTTTTTATGGTAAAGACGGTACTAAATGGAATGAAACTAAACCCCCTGCATCTCGTTTGCGCCAGCATAATATCATGCGTTTTCAATCTGGAACAAAAACAAGGCTCACCAATCCAGTTGAGGTATTCAAGCTATTTTTCTCAACCAATATTACGTTCGTCATCATTAGTGAAACAAATCGGCATGGGCGAGAATCAATTAGAAAATGGAATGAAGAACATCCAGAGTCTACCCAAAGAAAATGGATTGATTTGACAAGCTCTGAGCTAGATGCATTCATTGGGATTTTGTTGGCTTCTGGTCTCAGCCATAATAATATGCAAGACTCCAGTATATTGTGGCGTTCTGATTCGCTGCCCATATTCCATGCGGCTATGTCGCACAAACGATTCATTACTCTGTCCAGATATATTCGTTTGGATAATAGTCGTACGCGGGCATTCCGACAGCAAACAGATAAAGCAGCTCCTATCCGGGACCTTTGGAATTTTCTCAATGAAAATCTGCTAAATTATTATGAACCTTATGAAAATATCACCATCGATGAGCAGTTGTTTCCGTATCGTGGGCGCACAAAGTTCACCCAATATATCCCATAAAAACCTGCAAGGTATGGGATCAAAGTTTGGTGGGCATGCGATGCTAAGACTAAATTTCCATTGAAAGGAAAACTATACACTGGAAAGGAAGGAGACAATCGGGAGATAAATCAAGGTGAAAACGTTCTAATGTATTTCGCAAATTGTTACGCAAACAGCGGCAGAACAATTATTTCTGATAATTTTTTCACCTCATTGAACGGCGCTAAACGACTTGCTGCTATGGGACTGGCATTTGTTGGCACCATTCGAGCAAACAAAAGATGTCTTCCTAAGGAAGTTATGAAGAGCACCAGACGACCAATTCTTTCAAGTGTGTTTGGTTTTCATGAAAATCTTGTTGCATAAAAACTACACTCAAAAAAATAAGTTAGTAGAAAAATTAGTAAAACGTCTTGTATATCAAGTTTACTACTTTTCAGCAATTTTTTTTGCTGAAATTCCGTTTTCAGCAAAAGTTTTAGTTATATTTTTTTAGCACTAAACTAATTTTGAACTAATGTTTAACTAATTTATTTTGCTACAAAAATTGTGCTGATAACCGCAATTATAGCGTGGACGACAACCAGATAAACAAATGTAGATGTCGCAGCTTGTCTGGATGTAGTACAGACAACGGAAATGATAAAAAAGAAAAACAACTACACAATTTCTACACAAAATTGCATTACAAGTTTTTTGAGTTTTTTTCAGTCTACTAATATTCAGCAAAGAGTTAAGTGATTTTAGCAAGGATTTTTTTCATTTGCAATCGACTAAGTGTCAGCAAAACTTTTGCTGAAGATTACTATTTTTTGGTAAAAATCAGCTCGCTGATTTTCAGCAAACCTTTTGTTAAAAATACCAACTTTTTTGCAAGCACGCTCCTGACTAAAAATTTGCTGACACAGCAACATTTTTTGCTGACTTTACTGACTTTTTTTTTGAGTGTAGTGAATTTAAGAACACCAAAATATTAAAATTCGTTTTATTTTTTGCGGATTGGGAATCCAGAACAGGCACGGTTATATAGAATATTTTAAAACTGTTTAAATAGATGACGTATTAGTTGTTTTTAAATAAGTAAATAAACAACACTCATACGCAATGTAACCCTGCACCACGTATCAATAGAAATTATGTATATGTACTGTTGCGTATGAGTTATATTTTTTTTTAATAAATAACACTCATACGTGGCGTGGTTTAATATCCAAACTATCGTCTATGTACTTTAAAGACGTCTAATAAAATGAAAATACGATTTTAAAGTGTGTCGGGGTCCAATTTGTTTCATTTCTATATAAAACTAATAAATATGAAGTTTGGGGGCAATAGAATAAAGAAAAGTCGAGGCGGAAATCGATTGAAAATTTCATGATTGTTTATATGGGAAAAATATGATTTTTTTTTTTTTAATTTTTATGAAAATTTCGTTCTATAGTTTAATTGTTTCAACCACTTGTGTTATGAATCGATTTCAGTATAAAATTATCTTTTTAAAAAGCTACAAAACTTCAAAATCTGTTAAGAACTCGCCAAGAAATAGCAAATGCCCCAGACGAATTTTGTGGCAAAAAACACTAGGTCATGAAATTTGATGGCTCTTTTTTAAACTTTCAGAAATTGATTAAAGCCATAATTGTTTTTTGCTGTCTATACTTATAAATACTCAGATATAAAATATTGTTTTATTACCTGTCTGTTAACCTGTCGCGCAATAAGGCAAAAAACGCATACATTTTTTGGCATAATTTTAAAAATCCATTTTCGATTTTTAAAAAATTTTCTTAAACAAATTTAAAAAAAATGGATTTGGACTTCAAGGGCTTGTTAAATAGAGATGAAGTATACCAATTTTTAAGTAAATCCCTCAATGGATCTGCCGGTGACAAGCTCTGATTTTTTGTGGACTTCGAAAAAAGTGTGATTTTTATAAAAAATTAAGTAAATTTACTCTTTTTACGTACTTTGTAACAAAAATGAATCAATATTGTACTTTTAAATTTTATATTTCATCTTAATAGCTTAGTGGTTTGGAAGAAAATAATATGTCCTCATTAACACTTTTGGACATGGCGTCACATATGACCCCAAGCTAATAAAGGACAATTTATTCAAAAAACGCAAATATTTTGTAACTACTGTTGAATTTTTAGAAGTGATGCTTAAAATATAATAGCCAAATGACCAGATCTTCCATGCTAAAAATTTGGAATAAATCGACCGACGTTAACCCATTCCTTGCCAGGGCCAAGCGTTGAATTTTTGCATATTTAAAAAGGCCTTGAAGTGCAAAATCCATTTTTTATTTAATTTGTTTAAGAAAAGTTTTTAAAAATTCAAAATGGAGTTTTGAAAATTATGGCAAAAAATTTTCCATATAAACACTCTTGAAATTTTCAATTTCGCCTCGACTTTTCTTTATTTGATTTACCCCAAACTTCATATTTATTAGTCTTATATATTTAAAAAGGAAACAAATTGGACGACGACACTCTGCAAATTCGCTCTTTAAAAAATTGCCATATAACCTTGGACATCCTTTATGTACATATTTTATTGCGGCCTTTTTTGGCAAAAGAACTTATTCTTCGAAAAAAAGTTTTAATGGCATTTCCGAGACTGTGTTTTCAAACTTTTGTTGAGCTAGGAAACTGATATTTTTAGCTTCTGTGCTCTCTTAAAAAACTCATGCAAAAAGTGTTCATTCCATCCAAAAAAAAGTTAAAGTCCACATAAATATTGTGATTTTTTCAAAACTTACTGTCAATTCAAAAATTCTCCAATTTTCATTTTCATAATCCAATTTATCCGCTTGTGTTACAGTTAAGGAAAATTCGGTTTTTTGGTAGCCACCATTTGGAATCATGGTAAAAGCTTCAGCATATTTTATGGTTTTTGTAGAATTCTTTAAGTATACATTATACGTAGCATTTGAGCCCTGAAATTTAAGAAAACATTTTGATTCTTGTATGAAAAAAGATTATTTTAATTTACAGAAAATAAAAAAAATTTAATTCAAAAAAGGTTTAATTTGATTAAACAACGCATACAAAAAAACAAACAAAAACTAGGTGGTCTTTGCTCAAGTATAAATGTGTTATTACATATTTAAAAAACAAAGATAATCCATACAATTTGACATTTAAAAACCCCCGAGCGCTGATGTCGTCAGATAGATTCTATTTTATTTTAATTGCGCTTTTCCTTATTCTATTATTTTTTGTTTCTCAATTTAATAGTCAACAGTTGTACAACTATCAGCTGAATGACCTGATCACTAACCGCTCAGTCTGAGCGCTCAAGTAGCTCCGTCATATTTTAGTAGCGTAAAAAATGTTTGCTACTTTTGATCAATAAGTGATACTTTTGTTGTTGTTCATTTACAATAAAAATTGTTTTGTAAGAATGACAAATGAAAACACAATTATATTTCGAAAACAAAAATTTTAATAAATAAAAGGAAACTATAAAAAAAGTGTATTTAATAACAAAACAAAGAAAACATCGTTCAGCAGAGTAAGTAATCACAAAGTGCTACAAGTCACCGGTATCAGTTTAAGATTTATCTGCCGCTACCATTATCTCACCAATGTTGTCAATCTTTTCACTATTTTTGGTGGTTTTCACTACATGCATAATATTAAAGAGTAAAGTTAACAAAGAGAATCTATGTAACTCCTGACTCTTCTTTATTTTAATGCATATAATTTATAAAATTATTCAAATTTTTAATTTTTTTATTTAAATTAGACATTGAGCGTATTTAGTAGCCTGTTAATTCGTCTTTTAACAATGCGTTTTAAGTTTTGTAGTGTTTTTAAGTTCACAGAGGTATATGAGAGACATATACTCTCTTTGTTATATGTGCCGTTGCTACTCTTCGTCGGCATTTTTTCTCAGAGCGGCAACCTCTTACATCTCTACTCTTATTGTGGACAGATACTTATTCTGGATCTACACCATGATACAACTATACTAGGTAAATGCATTAGGGAGAGTTTGACAGTTCAGGGTTTTATTATGACAGTTCAGGGATTTTTCGTATGCTTTCGCTATGTATCAAGAGTAGCCGATTACATTTCTTGTTGTATCATGGATCTACACTAAAAGTCGCCGAGCGATAAAGTCGTGAGATAAAATCTTTGTTTTTTAATGACGGTTTTTCTTAATCTCTCAATTTGTATTTCTCATTCTCTCACCAAGATTTACTATTTTTGGTAGTGTTCACTACATACGTAATATTAAAGAGTAAAGTTAACACTTGTATTAATACAAAGTAGGTATCAGCTATATGTTATGAAAATCGCCGAATACATTCTAAACACGAAGTTTTCTTTCACGCAGCAAGTCTTATATTTTTTAATCCTGATAAAAAGCTGTCCATATCATTAGCAAATTTAACACATTTCTTACCAAATCGAAATCTTCTATAAAAAACTTCTCCAAAGGTAAAGTTAGATATTTTGATTCTAAAATTTTTATAACTTTAGGTTCCAAAGTAATTTCTGGTCGATGATCGTTAATATCTTGAACTATTAAAATTGTGGAATTTTTAATTACCCATAAAGGATCATCACATTTATAAGCACAAGTCTGAAAAGTTAAAAGTTATTAAGAAGTTAATAAAACGAAAAAAAAATAGTTTTACTTACATAAAAACTAAATATCTGTTGATTTAAAAGATCACGATCTATAGGCTGGACATGTAAAACTCCAGTAGTGGAGTTTATGGAAATAAAATGAGAATCTAAAAAAGATGATAAAGAAAATTGAAAGGTTTACAATTTAATAAAATTATACAAGAAAGAGAAAAACTGCTAGAGCTAGAGCAAAAGCACCTCTAGCTAATATCATTCACAATAAAGCTATTTAGATGTGTTTTTATCTATCTTTAGCAGTTTTATCTCTCCTTCAAATGTGCCTTAAGAAATATAATTTTTAATATTTTTTAGTTTTAGCTAATTCCCACTTAATTTTAATACTAACAATCCTCTTCAAATTCCAATCTATAACAAATGGGTTTATTGATCCCAGTATCACCATCTATGGCTTTTAAATTAAAAATCTGTGAAAATATAACAAAACTATAAATTTTTAAACTTTATATTTTCTCCTTTAAATCTTACCTGTTCTTCTTTTTCATTGAAAGTTGCTGTCGTTAGAGGTCTTACCCATATTGGATCCCTATTTGGTAGATCTATTACTTCCAATATAGCAAATATGTCTCCATTATTATTATTGGCATCATAAACCTTGACATAAAGATTATATATGGATTTTTCTTCATAATGTAGTTCCTTCAGGAGTCTATGAGTAAAGCAAAAGTAAATTCATTAAATATATCGGAAATATATATTCTTTGGGCCGTTTATTGATTTAAACTTACTTCAATTTATATTGTTTTTCATATGTAGTTGTTTCACCATATTCCACGAATGAAAATAAAGAATTTTCATTATTATTTCCCCGGACTTCGATGCTTATATTATTACGATCCATACCATCGCGATCGTATACAAAAAATGTACAATCAGTAAGGTAATTAGATTTAAGTTCCTAGAAAGGAGGAAAATACTTGTGTATACACTAGAGGCCAGTATGAATGTTTTGCAAGACATTCACAAAACATTTTCTTATACAACACCAAAATATTTTTCTTTGTTTTCTGTTTTATTTGTTTTTTTTTTTAATGATCTGAATTTTAACATCTTGTAAATAACTACAAATAAGTAAAATGGTCAATTTTTGTTATATTTAGTATTAAAAATCGTCAAATCTCTCATCAGCGCATGCAAGAGAATGTCTTGTAAGACATTCATTCAGCCCTCTAGTATACACGCAGAGAAAAGGTATGTTTGTCAAATGATTACAAATATAAAATCAAAAATACCGTTACCGAAATAACCGAAATTCCGATATCCTTAAAATACCGTTTCCGAAATAACTGAAATACCGTTATCCTTAAAATACCGACACTGCAATAAATAAAATGTCGATACCCTTAAAATATCGTTACCGAAATAAATTAAATACCGTTACCCCTAAAATACAGTTAGCGTAATTTTTAAATATCTGCTTTTGGTAATTGCACGCGGTTATTGAATATTTTTTGTACGTAAAGTTCGTGAATTGGTTCTGTTTCCAATCTCGTTTGGTTGCAATTCAGGCCAAGAATAGTATTCTACGAAGCTGTATATACATTACTGTTTCCAATTATTCGACATAGGCGGTTAACCGGTTAATGCATTATTCGAAAAATCGCTAAAATTGATTAACCGGTTGTTCGGGTCGGTTAATCGAGAAAATTGGCGATTAATCGGTTAATCGTATAATGCAAAATTAATGTATTTCCTAAATTTTTTATCAATAAAAACACAAAGAGATGCCTGTTTTTGTTAAATATCAACCTGGGGGGTTATTATGTAATTCGATTCGAAAAGAAAACGCTTTCGAACAGAATTTTCGCACTAAAAATACAGTAACAGAAAATAGTTTTTAGTGAAGGAAAATGTTGAAAACTTGTAGACAATGTCTAGTAAAAGAGAAAAATAATAAAAAACTAGAAATAACGAGTAAAAAGGTTAAAGTCGGGCATGCCGACTATAGAATACCCTACACCAGTCTGGGTAAAAGCCAACTAATGTCACCAAAATCAATAGGCTGCGTTATTGGGCCAATATAGGTCTGTGTACCAAATTTCATCAAAATATCTTAATATTTGCGACCTGCAGCGTATAAACAGTATAATTTTGGTAGGACCCTTATATGGGCACTAGGTCTAAACATGGACCGATGTTCATCAAAATCAATAGGCTTCGTCCGTGGGCCAAAATAGGTCTGTGTACCAAATTTCGTCAAAATATCTTAATATTTACGACGTGCATCGTATAAACAATATAATTTTGGGGGGACCCTTATATGGGCACTAGGTCTAAACATAGACCGATGTTCACCAAAATCAATAGGCTTCGTCCTTCGGCTGCCATAAGTCGGTGTACCAAATTTCATCAAAATATCTTAATATTTGCGACCTGCAGCGTATAAACAATATAATTTTGGTAGGACCCTTATATGGGCACTAGGTCTAAACATGGACCGATGTTCACCAAAATCAATAGGCTTTGTCCTTGGGCCAACGTAGGTCTGTGTACCAAATTTTATCAAAATATCTTAATATTTGCGACCTGCAGCGTATAAACCATATAATTTTAGTAGGACCCTTATATGGGCACTAGGTCTAAACATGGACCGATGTTCACCAAAATCAATAGGCTGCGTTACTGGGCCAATGTAGGTCTGTATACCAAATTTTATCAAAATATCTTAATATTTACGACCTGCAGCGTATAAACAGTATAATTTTGGTAGGACCCTTATATGGGCACTAGGTCTAAACATGGACCGATGTTCACCAAAATCAATAGGCTGCGTTATTGGGCCAATATAGGTCTGTGTACCAAATTTCATCAAAATATCTTAATATTTACGACCTGCAGCGTATAAACAGTATAATTTTGGTAGGACCCTTATATGGGCACTAGGTCTAAACATGGACCGATGTTCACCAAAATCAATAGGCTGCGTTATTGGGCCAATATAGGTCTGTGTACCAAATTTCATCAAAATATCTTAATATTTACGACCTGCAGCGTATAAACAGTATAATTTTGGTAGGACCCTTATATGGGCACTAGGTCTAAACATGGACCGATGTTCACCAAAATCAATAGGCTGCGTTACTGGGCCAATGTAGGTCTGTATACCAAATTTTATCAAAATATCTTAATATTTACGACCTGCAGCGTATAAACAGTATAATTTTGGTAGGACCCTTATATGGGCACTAGGTCTAAACATGGACCGATGTTCACCAAAATCAATAGGCTGCGTTACTGGGCCAATGTAGGTCTGTATACCAAATTTTATCAAAATATCTTAATATTTACGACCTGCAGCGTATAAACAGTATAATTTTGGTAGGACCCTTATATGGGCACTAGGTCTAAACATGGACCGATGTTCACCAAAATCAATAGGCTGCGTTATTGGGCCAATATAGGTCTGTGTACCAAATTTCATCAAAATATCTTAATATTTACGACCTGCAGCGTATAAACAATATAATTTTGGTAGGACCCTTATATGGGCACTAGGTCTAAACATGGACCGATGTTCAAAAAAATCAAACTTGTTCGTCCTTGGGCCAACATAGGTCTATGTACCAAATTTCATCGAAATATCTTAATAGGTGCGACCTGTAGAGTGCGTACAAGATTGCATGGACAGACAGACAGACGGACGGACGGACGGACAGACGGACATCGTTAAATCGAAATAAAAAAAAATTCTGAACCGATCGGTATACTATAAGGTGGGTCTACGACCAATATTTTTTGGTGTTACAAACATCAGCACAAACTTATAATACCCTGACCACATAGTGGTGTAGGGTATAAAAATTAGACTATCAAGAAAGAATATATTTTTTAAAGAGTTTTAAAATTTCCGAATTCGAACAAAATTTTTCGAATACGCTTACGTAATAACCCCCCTAGCATATAAACTCGATGTATTTAAAAAAGATTTCATATTGGTCGAAAAATTTCGGAATCTGAAATTTTTTAACCAATACAAGAAATAAACATTTCTTGTACTATTTAATAGAAAAGATCTCTAAAGCTACTAAAAATTAAATAAAAATTGGGACGTTAAGGTTTTTAATTTACTCAAAAACTGAGTAAGTTAAGAACAGCAAATCTAAAACTGTTACATATCGATAACTTAATGTAGATTTTTTATTTCTTTAGAATAAAATTTAAAAAATTTTAAAAACTATAGATACAATTTTTTTAATGCAATTTTTAAACAATACTGCCAACAATAAAATATAAAATAAAGTTAGAATTTTATTAAGATTAGACAATTGAAAATACCAATTTACTCTGCAAAAATCAGCAAAAATTTTTGCTGAAGAATATCGTAAAGAATTGTTAAATTCTCAGTCTTTTTCGGTTTTTGAAGTGACATTAAAAATAAACAAAATAACTTAAAGTTTGAATTTTATTGGTCGAGGTTTGATGAAAATTGTTGCTAAATTAATTAAATTTTTAATAAATAAAATAAAAATTGAATGAGGGGTAGTGAAAAATTTATAAAAATTTTCATAAAGTTTTATGTAAAACTGCATTAATATAATGAAAGTTTTCAATGGACGACTCCAGCGAATCTTCATTGAATCAATGAAAAAAGTCATAAATAGCATGTAGACAATTCTCTCAGAGTACAGCTACAAATGTCAAATTCCATATAAATTTGAATTTTTTAACTTTTATTTTGTGTTAACTTAAGGTTATTTGTTTATTGTTAATGAAACCAATGCGAATAAAAATTTAAATCATGGATGGCAACCAAAACAATTAATGGACGATTTTTCAGTCTACATTAACATTTTAGTGGCAGAGTTTCTATATATTTAAGAATATACAGCACTTAAATACTCTTCATCCATTCAAATCGGCTTCAATTTTGATAGTATGGCGATAACTGCATTAAAATATGACCTATAAAATCGACACTAATTCGTTTCGGTTGCCAACCCTGATTTAAATTCAGTGAAATGGGTTCGGGCTCCATGGGTTGGAACATGTTGTAGAATTTATGTGATTTTAAACCGACTATACACACTTTCTTGGGAGATGTAAGAAAATTTAGATTTCCTATGGAAGTAACATGTCATTTGAGAGTTGTTTGACACAAATTTAAAACAAATGAAACTTTGTCTTGAAGGACATTGAAATATAATTTGCATTAGTTTTACTTATTAAAAGAAATGGAAAACTCTCTATTATATTTCCTAAAGGCCTATATAGCGGTTTGACGCTGCTCTAGCCAGACATGTCGTGTGTTTTGAGAAGTTTAAAAAACACCTTTAATTTAGCCTTTCGCGATGTTTTTTGCAGCTTTTTTTTATAGAAATTTTGATTTTTTGTTATATCTGCAAAAAAATGTATTAAAAATTAATTGCAGAAAGGTAAAACAAAGCCGTTTTTAAGAGTTTCTTAAAACACATGACGTGTCTCGCTGGTGCAATGTCGACTTGCTTGGAGTTGCTGAAAAAGATGTATCTAAAGACTTAAGAACCTCTTTCACTCGAGTTGAAAAGAATTTGATGGTGTTTTAGTTAGTATTTATTTTTTTTAAGCTTTTCTTGGAATTTTTTAGCCAAAATTAAGAAAATTATGAAGTTTTGGGAAAAAAGAAAGGAAAAATTCTATATTAAAAATTTAACCGGTTAATCGATCTATTTTAACCGATTATTCGGGTCGAATAATTATTTGCGTTTTAAATTATTTGTTTCGACATTAACCGAAATAGAGGCGATTAATCGAGGAATCGGTTAATCGATTAACCGAATTGGAAACACTAATATACATACATCAAAATTAAAAAGTCAAATGTAAGTACTATTACCACTAATGACGGCAGAATTTATTTTTTTTTTATCCTACCTCAACTCTACACGGTGAGGGTCCATATGTTAGAGTTGGTTGATTATCAAAAATATTTTCCAATTTTATAAAAATACTCTGTTCAATTGCATTTGGCTCCAATATATCTTTTATATAAATTTGAAAGAAATAAATACGTTGTTGCGGGCTTTCATAATCTTGACGCTTTTCTATGATTACAAACCTAAATGCAGAGAAAAGAAATTTAAGGCGCATCTAACTTTTTATTAAAATTTACTTACCATTCATTGCCAGTAAAATTTAGACGAGCACCCAATAACCTATTATCACCAATATCAAATGCACCCAAAGTTGGTAAGCCCGTTCCTTTTTCGAAAAAATTAGCAAATATCCGAGTAAAAAAAACTTCAGTAAATTGGTATTTAAAGTTGTAGTTTTTATATAATTCTTACCATTATAATTAATTTTAGCTAATTTATATGGCACATCGAGTTCTTCTTGAACATTAATCGTTTGTAAACCCATCGCAGACTCACTTGTTTGCCAATGAATACCTTCAGTAAGAGGGTCTTCAAAATAAGGTTTTTGCCATTCCAAAGATGTTGATGCTGAAAGTTGTTGTTAACTATTGTTATTTATTTCTTTTACGACGTAAAAATAAGTAAAATTTGGGTAACCGCCGTAAAGTACAGTAACAGACATAACATAATATATTTTTTAATTCTTTCAAATTATATGTATATTCGATACAGTGGTTCGTGAGACCAGAAAACAGATTCGGTGCTAACAACCGTATTTGTAGCCAATCGAATGGAGCTTTTAGTCTAGTAGTATCGTTTAGTATCGTGTCAGCTGTTAACTTTTAGTTAATGACAGTATACGCAACTACTTAAGCCTCCATTAAAGCTCCATTAGTCGGGTAGCATCGTAAAGTATCGTGTCAGCTGTTTACTTTTAGTTAATGACAGTATAGTCTTGAGGACTTCAATAGGTGTAGATTGCTTTTTAATAAAATAATACGCTTTGTTTACAATTTGAAACCACATGATCATGTGTCGAGGTATATTTCCGATTTTTTGGGATGCAGTTTTAAAAGTTTTGTGCAAATCCGATTGCTATTATTCTATCATAAGGTAATGCTCACTGATTGTCCCGAATATATACACAGACACTTTGTATTATTGAACGCTGACAGGAACCCTCAACTTCTGTATCCGACCAGAAATTACGTTATTCATGAACGATCTTTTCATGTTCGTGTTGCAAAGGTTTGGAACCATTTACCCCGTCCCCTTAGATCCTTTGATCTATCTTTGAAAACATTCAAGAGTAAACTTGTAGAATATGCTTCTGTCCATGACATTTAAGTGGCCAAATCTTTGTTTTTCTTTAATTTGATTTTACTCTTGCATATTTACATCATTTCTTGTTTTGTTCAAGTAATGGGGTGTTTAAATTCCTCTAAGTTTAGAGCGCAATACATTTTATCATATATTTTTTTTTATTTCTGCCATATTATTTCTATTTTTTAATTAATTTTATAACGCAATATTTTTTGTCATATATATTTTTGCCACATTATTGTTACTTTTATATTTTTTGTAAGTAAAACAAATTTTTATTACAAATTGTTTTATCTTGTAGTCTCTTTCAAATGTTCTTATATACAAATTTAATTAATTTTTAAGACTATAGTTTTAAGAAATATTATAAAATAACCTGTTTTTGTTAGTCTACCAACTATATATGGCCCTAAGGGCTCAGTTGGTTTATTTGAATAATAAATAAATAAATAAATACACAACTACTTAGTTTGGAAGTACATTTAAGGTAAGAAAATCTATTGAAAATAGATTTCTACTTCACGATACCTCATTTCGCCGCACTTTACTTCCAAACTAATTTGGGCTTTAGTCTGGTAGTATCGTAAAGTATCATGTCAGCTGTTTACTTTTAATTAATGACAGTATATACAACTATTTAGTTTGGAAGTATATTTGACGTAAGAAAATCTATTGAAAATAGATTTCTACCTCACGATACCTCATTTCGCCGCACTTTACTACCAAACTAATTTGGGCTTTAGTTTGGAAGTACATTTGAGGTAAGAAAATCTATTGAAAATAGATTTCTATTTCACGATACCTCATTTCGCCGCAATTTACTTCTAAACTAATAAAGGTAGAGCAGGGCATACAAGATAATTGCTCTAATTCGCGTTCCGGCGAAGTCCTTGTACGAGAACCATTGGCGTACTTAGGACGGTCTGGGGTAGGCTTTGCCCACCCTAGACTGCTTTTTGCTCACCCCAGAATCTTAAAAAATCTACCTATAATTCCTGCATCTGTGATTTTGGTGGCAAAAAGTATCACAATAGCTGTATTTTCGACTTAACTATATCCGTTAACTTTCAAAAAAGCACAAAGTGCATAAAAACGTTTTTTAGACGAAAACTAACATATTACTTTTCGTATGCACGTTAACTTACAACGTGGATAATTATCAACGTTGAAAACTCAACGTTTATACATTTTCACACCTAGCGTAACTTCTTCGCGTTACTACCTAAAAAGTTTTGCTGACGCACGTTCGATTATACCGGAACTATCATAAATACTCACTATTTAAAAAAATTTGATACTCCAATCAGTTTAACGTAGATTTGCTATAAATACTTAACGTTGATAGGTATGAACGAAAATACAGCTAATATTATTTTTGTTTTTAAATATCAACTAATCCTGTTTTTTTTTGTTTGGAAAATGTCTACTAGTTTCCTAAGAAGTTAATTTGTTGAAATCTAAGGTCAGTTTATAGTCAGAACTAAGATTTTTTTTTTGTCTTAAATATTTCTTAAATAAGAAATGGTGATTGGAAAATATAGCAGAAAATAAACACTACTATTTTGATGAGATTTCAATACATCTCACAGTTTTTGGCTACCTCGATTACTTAAGTGTTTAAAATATGGGGTTAGAATGGGTTAGAATGGGTTCGAAATGGGACGAAAAAAATTAGGTTAGATTTCTTTACTCTATCAAATATCCAAATTTCATACTAATCTGAGAATATACAGGGTCCGCCATCTAACGTTTTTTTTTCAACTAGTGCTTATTTCGTGAATGGTAACACTTAGCTCATGTCTGATTTGACAGATAATTAGTTTTATCCTTCCGCTGAACGAATATGGTTGTGTATACGCTTGAACAATGCGTTTTCGCTTCGCTAATGGGCCTGCGATCGACTTACAGAAGATGCCGATTTTGCCAAAAAAATCATCTTTTCAGATGAAGCTCATTTTGATCTTGGCGGGTATGTAAACAAGCAAAATTGTCGCATTTGGGGCACAGAAAACCCGCACGCATACATTGAAAAGCCGGTGCACCCAAAACGAGTCACTGTTTGGTGCGGATTTTGGTCCAGAGGCATAATTGGGCTATTTTTCTTCGAAAATGAGCAAAGAGTGGCCGTTACAGTAATGGCGATCGTTATCGGGTCATGTTGAACGAATTTTTGTTCACAAAAATTGAAGAGGAGGATATTGGCAACATTTGGTTTCAACAGGACGGCGCTACGTGCCACACAGCCGAAGCTACACTCGATGTTTTGCGCCCTGTTTTTGAAGATCGCATTATCAGCCGCAGAGCTGATGTCGTTTGGCCACCTCGGAGCTGCGATTTGACACCGTTGGACTACTATTTGTGGGGTGCCGTCAAAGATAAGTGTTACGCCGACAAGCCAGAGACAATTGACGCTTTAAAGGACAATATTCGTGAAGCCATTGGTGAAATACAGCTGCACACAATCGATAATGTGCTTAAAAACTGGGCCGATCGTGTAGGCTACTGCATGGCCAGCCGAGGCAGCCATATGAATGAAATTATTTTCCATTATTAACCGGAAGGATTGTACTTTCAAATAAAAAAAGAAATTTGAGAAAATATTCAGTAGTTTTTTTTTATAGCATTTTCAAAAAAAAAAGTTATTTGGCGGACCCTGTAGCTTGAAATATATTCCTTGTATGAGGGAAAATAGATGCTCTTTTCAGAGTTTTCTATAAAAACATTATTGAGTTATAAGAATTTTATCAGAAATGAGAGAGTCATTTTTAATTTTTTTTTTTTTTTTGTATGGAAAAATTGTAAGTATAATGTCGGAAGTGTTTTTAAAGATTAAGAGTCTGAGAATGGGTAAATAAACTGCCGAACTTAAATGGGTCCCTTGCCCACCCCAGAAAAATGGTCTAGGTACGCCTATGACGAGAACAGCTTTTATACAAAGGCGACCAAATGTTTAAATTTTATTTGTTTACAAAAAATGAAAGAAAAGTCAGATAAGTACGGATTGTCGTTTTTTTTACAAGTAGTTATAGATATAGATATAAAATTCGAAAAAAACCAACCTAAAATGTTTTAACTCTTTCACTACACTTGTACACTACAGTGTACACATCTTTAAAAGAATATATAAAATTTGATAACCCAGCCAGCAACTTTGGAGCGCTCATAAATAAGATTCGTAAATAGCTCATAGAAATGATTATTTTTTGTTTGAAAACACTCTTTTTTTGGTATAAAATATGAACGCCCAGAAAACGATCCAAAATATTGTCTCTACAAACTAAAAAGCTGTCTCAAAATGAGGGTTCATTTTTCGGACTCAAAGAAGATTCCAAAATTAATTAAATTTATGAGGAAAATTTCGATTTTATACGTTCTTTTTTCTGAGTCAATTCTGAGTACATAGGGGCTTTTTTAGGCGGACCACTTTCATAGCAAAAACTGGAAAAATGTTTATGTTTTTGGATCTCATTTCTGAGTCATTAATGATCATCTTTGTTTGCTGGGAATGCAAAAAAAACTTTATACTTTTTATAAATAAGTTTATTAGGATCTTGGACTTCAAATAAAAATCATTATATGTATAAGCAGTTCAACACGGAAATATGGCTGCGATATTTGTTAATGAAGTCTAATTTTTTAATATATCATAATCTCCGAGAAAAGGAGGTTATGCTGTTTCCGCTAAACTAATGAAGATAGATAGTTGAAATTTGGAATATAGCTTTGTTTTATGACGAGAAGAAAACCAACCAAAGAATTTTTGGCTACTCGAATGTTTAAGGTGTACAACGGGAAAGTTTCAAAAACTCGATTTTCGAACCTAATTTTTGGAGGATAGGAAGGGGAGGGTGCAAAATATGTTACAAATTTTCTGAAGTCAAAATAACGATACATCCGCAAACAAAAAGTCGGTAGTGAAAGGGTTAAAAGATTTTTCCGAAAATTGTAATTTCCAGCATTACCCCACTTCCCAGATTAGACATTTTTCCTTTATTATAGACACCAAACCAAAAAAGTCTATAATGGCTACTGAAAAGTAGCCGCTACTAAATTTTAGCAAAATTGCTGTAAACTGGAATTCAAAATCGATTTGCTAAAATCAATTACAAAATTTACTAAATATCAATAATTTTAGTACAATAAAATTGGAATAAATAATTAGTAGACGCTACTAAATTTCAGTAAATTGTTGTAAACTGTGATTTATGCCCCTATTCTGCTAAAATTGTTTTCTGTGACAATTTTTGGGCAGGTCTTAGAATCACTGTATATAAAGAATCAAGTTTTCCAAAGCTTTTATTGTTCTAAAATCATTTTTTTTTAATTTGAATTTAAATAACAAATTTTCCATACCTCAGTAGCTCAATTGGTAGAGCTGTTGTGTATAAAAATTTTCTCTCTTTACAGGCCTGGGTTTGAAATCCACTGAGGGCTATAACAATTTTTTTTATTTTTATAACAATATTTGTTATATTCCACAAGGCACATGACAATTTTTTCTTTGCAAAATATAATTCTAAAAGTTGCAATTCTAACATAGAATAATTGCAATTAAAATAGTAAAATAATTAAGAAAATAATAAATTAAATGTTTTTATTGTCAAATTCTTAACTCAGTATTTTGCAAAAATTTTTGTTATTTCGCTAATTGTGTTGTTAATTGCAAAATTACTTAAGTGCATAACAAATTAAAATGCTAATTATTTTTCCACTCTAATAGCGTTTGCAAAATCTTTAAAGTATAAATAATTTTGCAAAAAAATATGCTTTAAAATAAAAAATTTAAAAAAATTTTAAATTATAAATGCAAAACTTTTACACCAAATAAATAATAAAAAAAAACTTTAAAGCGGTTTTTGCTTTTGGAAAATTATTAATATTTTAAAAATTTTCCAAACGCTCCCAGCAAAATCTTTCATTACCAAATAAGTGGTTATATAATAGAAATTCATAGCTCCGCACAACTTTTTTTTTGGCGTCTAAACTCATTATTTTTGTTTGGCGTGGTCGTTTTTATAAGTAGCCACGCTTACCCGCTCGCTTACGAAAAAGTGAGAAATAAGTAGTTATGATATTTTGAATAATAAGTGGTTACACACATGCTTACAAAAAATTGAATTATAAGTGGTTATCCGATTGCTTGCTTGATTCTTAAAAATAAGGAGTTAAGCAAATACTATTAGCTTAAGGAAATACATTCAGAAAAATTTAAGTTTTCTCTAGTGTATAATTTTAGGACTCGTCATAAAAATGTAAACATAAAACATATTTATATTTGTGACCTTCTCCGAGAAAAGGGACCTAGTGTGTGAATGAAAATGAAGTTTCAAATTTTAATGTTTTTCTCATTTTTATCGATTTTCCCAAGTTCCCGTTTTTTTGACACACTAGGTCCCTTTTCTCGGAGAAGGTCACATATAATAAATAAAAATGTATAAAATTTAACTGTGTAAAAAGTACTTATTTAAACTATTACGAGCTATTCATTATTTTATATTTAGAAACAATGAATACAATAGGCCGTTATTAGGAAGTCATTATTTTATATTATAAAATAATGCAAAAGGTAATGATATATCATTTTTTGTAATGCAGATTGTAATGAGGTGCCATTACCAATATTTTACTGGGCTATTATAGTGTTAAAATAATTATCATTTTAATTTGTTATAGACTTAAGTAATTTTGCAAACAAAAATTCAATTAGCGAAATTAAAAAATTTTTTGCAAAATGCTGAGTTAATAATTTTGCAATAAAAATATTGAATTTATTATTTTCTTTATTATTTCACCATTGTAATTGCAATTATTCTATGTTGTAGTTGCAAATTTTAAAATTATAATTTGCAAAGAAAAAATTGTCATGTGGCTTGTGGAATACAACAAATATTGTTATAAAAATAAAAAAATTATAAAAATAGTCTAGCCCTCAGTGGGTTTTGAACCCAGGCCTGTAAAGAAACAAAATTTTTGTACGCAACAGCTCTACCAATAGAGGAATTGGAAGTTTTTTGTTTAAATTCAAATAAAAAAAAAAAATGATTTTAGAACAATAAAAGCTTTGGAAAACTTAATTTTTTTATACAGTGCTTCTAAGACCTGCCCAAAAAAAATCAATCTACTGGAATTAGCAAAAAAGTGTACTAAAAAATAAAAAAACTGTAAAATCTAAGAAAAAAAAATTTGTTTTCGATTATAAAAAAATTTATAATTACTTGAACGTACTTGAAATTTAAAGTAAAAATTGCAGACGGTTCTCCAGTTATTACCTTTTTATGCATTGGAGATACAATATAATTATCTGAGTGTTATTTCCAGACTAAGAATATGTCAATAGTAACAAATATAAACTAAACAAGAATTCTAATAAACCAACGAATTGTTGTGAATAAAATTTCCTTAAGTATTCTTTTTTTAAAATTAGTATATTTTTTTTGCTAAGTTTAGTACTCGGTTTAGAAAATTAGTAAAATGTTTTGCTGAGATCAACAGCGAAAATTAGTAAAAAATCCGTAATTTGTAAAAGAGAATAGCAAAAATGATTACTAAAAAAAATTTACGAAAAATCAGTATAAAAATAGTAAAGTGCGAATGAAAACTGTTTACAAATTTTTTTACTAACTTTTTTATCTAAGTGTACATATTTTTTAGAGATTAAACGAGAATTTTCGAAACACAAAGTCAAAATTAAACTTTTATTGCTAAAATACTGTTTTGGTAGTTATTTATTATAATACATATTAAAAATAAGTGCTTTAAGCAACTGTTACGAAATACGACAAAGGTATTTACTTTTAAAATAACTAAAAAATTTGTTATTTTCAACTGTTGAAAAATAACAAACTAATTCCTTAAAAATAACTAAAAATGTCGTAAAATTAACTGACAAATTTTTACTACAAAATGTTTAAAACAACTGACAAAATGGGTAAAATATACTGTTTTTACTGTTAATCCTTTTGGTATTACAAAAGTATATTTTAATAAAAAAAAAATATTTTTTTCTTTCGATTGCAAAAATGTGTTATTACTTCAGCCTATTTAAAATTTTAAATAGGCTGAAAATACAAGTTTCTGATTTTTATTTGGAATCTATTAATATACTAATAATAACAAATATAAACTAAACAAGAATTTTTAAAATTCAACGAAATTCAACATAATATTTTATTTTTTAAATAACTAACAAAACTAAACTGATACTTTAAAAATACTCTTTTGGTAGTTATTTTTTATGATATTAAAAATAACTGATTTAAACAACTGTTACGAAATTACATTAATTTTCGTTAGTTGTTTTCTTAAATAACTGTCATAAAAGTTGTTTTGTATTTTTCCATAGAAAAACAACTGTAATTACTTTTTTGAGTGCAGTACTATTCGTTAGTTGTTTTTTAAATAAACGTTATAGTAGAAAAACAACTGTAATTGCAGTTAGACATAGCAACTACTGACCAAGAAAAGTTAAATTTTAAAATTAGCTTTTCTTGATCATAAATGCAATTAAAGGGCTAGTTTTATAGTCAGAACTAACAACTATTTTTGTCTTAAATATTCCTTAAGTTGAAAAAAGGTTCTTAGTTCTGACTATAAAACTGGCCCTAATAATTTTCATACAAAATTCACTTTTTTAAGTGAAGTAATTTAAAAACTTGGTTGTTATCGCTTGATACCTACCAATTTTTGTACTTTCTTCTGACAATATCAAAATGATGAATATAAAGATATTGATACGGAAACTGATTTTATTACACATGTTGTACTTTTAGAATAATTTTGGTCTAATTCATACAAAATATTTGTCTGATTCTAATTGAAAAATTCTTTGATATTTTAAAAATACACATTTGCAGTTACTTATTCTTGTTCAATGTGTTATCGTCATTATGATGATAATGATTTGGACAATATTTGTTTTGTTGTTTTGCTTTTGTTTTTCAAAGTGACATGATATGATTTTTATGAAATTTAATAACTAATTGATTTTTTTTAATTTTTAAAATTAAAGATACAATTTTTATTATGGTAAAGTTTAATTTTAAAATAATGAAAATATAATAAATTCAACGAAATTTTTTTTACAGTATAAATTTTATTATAAGTCGACTTTCTACTCCAAATTCCGCTTTTTAAACTACCATCTTCGACCGCTATATTTTTACTGATATGAAAATATTATTTTATCACTTTACAAAAAAAAAATCTGTATCGACAAAAAGATGAGAATTCATTTTAAATAGATAAAAAATATATGCTTTTACGGAATCTTTAGTGATTGTTTTCTGTTACGCTACAAAATTTTTTATAAAACTTCCCAGTCAGAAAAATACAAACGGGAAAGCGGTGGCAAAGCACTTTAACGGGTGGTACAAGTACATATTGGCAAAAAGTGCTTTCCCATTCCCAAAATGATAACATCATTAGACAAAAGGACCGGCTGTTCAAAAAGCGCCGGAAAAGCACTGGAGGAACAAAATTTTTAAACGTTGACAAAACGCTGGCAAAACCAATAAATAGGTGGTCTGGAAATATATTTTCCAAAATAAAATTAAAAAAAAGTTCATATGTATTTTTTTGACCCTGCCGTGATTTGAACCCAGGCCGTCAGATTGGCAGACGATTGCTCTACCCACTGAGCTAACGAGACATATAATATTTAATGGCTAAACACATAAATGAGTGATAATAGCTGGACAACTACTGGCTGTGCCAAAATGCTAGTACTGGCAAACAATTTTTAGTAACTAGTATGCCAGTGTTTGGAGGGCAAAAAAACAGTTGGTCTTGAAGAAGCTTTCCCACAAACAAAAAAATTGATTTTATAAAACAAAAAAAATTTTAAATTAAAAAAAATCCCAAAAAATTTTTTTGCTTGCAACCGGATTTGAACTCGGAACCTTCCGACTACAAACATTTTTTAACGAAGCGTCAGCATTTTTATAAAATCATTGGTTTTCCAGTGAATTGATTTTTGTACGCCTGGTAGCATTGACTAGGTAGCACTGGATAACCACTGGTTGCAAACCTTGGCATATCACTCTAAGCCAATTCTTTGCCAGTGGTTTTTTTTTATAAACCACCGAAATTTTTGTAAAAAAAATACTGGTAAAACGCTTTTCGCAAACGCTGGCAAAGCGTCCCAAATGAGTGTTCTGCCAGTCATTTATTTTTAATACCATGGTTACCCAGTGGTATGCCAGTGCTTGATTTTTTGTACCACTGGCGATTTCTGACTGGGTTTTTACTGACCCAGAGCTTTGAAGATTTAATTCATTAATTCTGAATTTTGAATTTAAATTTTAGATTTAAATCCAATATTACCAATCATCGAATGAATTTAAATTGCATTTTGCGTTCGATTTCATTTGGATAGAGTATACTCTTCACTATATTCTCCAAAAATTTCAACTAAAAATTCGTAGAAATAAAATTTCCACATCTTTTTTTTTTTTTTGTAAAATATATTTTTAATCTCAAAGTAATATTCTATACCCTAAATTCATAAACGCTTTGTAAAATTATAGGAGGTTTATTGAACAAATTTTGTATGAAAATGACGTTTTGTAAACCTGCTATAACTTCACAAAGCATTTATGAATTGAGGGGTATAAGTTTTTGTGTATAACATTTTTTGCTCGCATTTTTATTTTTTTTATTTATTAGAGATATTATATCGTATAATAAAGCAGAACAAATAGATAAAAACTAAATCCCAAGATGAAAGAATTTCACGCAGTCTTTAAAGAAAAGCCAATGACGATTCCTCCGTGGTGGGCGAAGGCACGTCATATGGGGTAGGTACATTCGAAAAAGTTTGACAGTTACTACATACCAGTTGTTTGTGTAGAAATCAGTAGTTTTTGTTGTTTATAATTGTAATTACAGTTGTTTTTCTATGGAAAAATGCAATACAACTTTTATGACAATTACTTAAGAAAACAACTAACGAAAAGTACTGTAATTTCGTAACAGTTGTTTAAATCAGTTATTTTATAATAAAGATCATAACCAAATACTTCACAGAGTTTTTGCTTTCAAAAACCTCTACACTTTCAGGAATGAAAATACGATCGTTTCAGGGATTTTCCAGAAGTAAAGTAAAAATTTGTATTTGTTTATGCCAATGGTATAAAATACAAAAACAAAAAACTTTCAGAATATTTCTATTGTTGGTTATGCTTGTGGAAGACTTCGAAAATTTATTTTATTGTTTGCCTCATTCGCATTTTGTTGATGTAGCAGACTACATTTAATAGGTCCATTCGATTACTGGATAATTTGTACAAATTTGTACAAATTTTTACTGGATGGCGTTCGTTAACACAAATACTCAGTAAACAGAGAGAATAAAGTGACAGTTCTATGATGAGAATTTCTAAGTCTTCTTCTTTTTCTTGCAAATTTTTACTGGATAAATTTTTGCCAGTAAGAATTTGCATGATTCGAAAACACATGTTCGTTTATTGAAAACAAAAAAAAAATATTTTACAATTATGTTATGTTATGTAAATTTAAAGCAATGAAACTTTCAAAATAAATTATGGGAAATATAAGAAAACCTTCTAAAAAGTTTCTGCTTAAGATTTAAATCAAAAAATATCGTCTTCCATAGCAACCAGCTAAAATTTATTTGTACATTTGGTGTTGTAATCAGCTGTGTCTACAAACTTGCAAATTGTTGCAAATTTTCTGTTCGCGTACATGTTTGGGAAAATTTTATTTTGAGAGTAAATCTTGTCTTACTCTCTGTAAGTTTGTACTGAGTAATTCTTACTGGACTTGACTGAGAAAAGTAATCGAATGGACCTAATGTGAGATTTTGATGTTTTAATTCGCATTGCAGTAATGCCACCATTTTTTAAAGAAAACTGATGAAGGGGACCTGAAAAATCCCCGAAACGATCTATTTTCATTCCTAAAAGTGTAGAGGTTTTTCAAAACTAAAATTCTGAAGTATTTCTGAGGAGAGTATCCTGATGAAGAAAAAGAGCAGTTCGTAAAAAAAATTGCTATTTTTTCACGAATGTTCCTTAATGTATTCCCCGCTTAAAGGAACGGACCTAGTATTTTGCTGTCAATACATTACAATATGGCATCGCTGAAACAAATTATTGTGCAACAGCTGTTTTGTATTTCTAAATTTGCCTTTTATTTTCACTGAGTTTAATCTCAAAATTAAAAGTTAAACGACAGGTGAAAAATAACATAAGATTAAACCATATTTTACTAATAAAGTTGAACTACATCTTAAAAAACTCAGCCTAAACAAGCTATAAGGAAAACAATTATAAACTCATAAAAAATATAACAAAATGACTAAGAATAGTGAATTAAGCAGCACCACTAAATGCCGTATATGTTTGACTAGATCCAAGCAATTGAAATCTTTAAAAAAAGGAATAATCGACCGTAAACGACAAAAAAAATCATATGGCCATCTTTTAAAGGAAGTCACTAACATTAATGTAAGTTGTAAGTGTGTAACAACAGGAATTAATAATTACAGGTTTATTTCGACAGATAATGGACAAGAAATATAGAAAAATGCCACAATTTATTTGTACTTATTGTTTGCGTAAATTAAAATTAGCTCATATATTTTTACAACAAGCCCAAAGAACCCATGACAAACTATGGTATATGCTGCAAAAGGAACAAAAGGCAAAAATAGAATTGGAGTGCCTACAAGAAACTCAAATAGATATGCAACATTGTTTTAAAGTTGAAATTGAAGAAGATTATATTGAAAAATTATTGGAAGAGAATTTAGAAAATGAGATACAATTCGATACAGTAGCAAAGGAAGAATTTGACATAATGGACGACAACACATATTTTCCGGATTTGGATCCAACACAAATAGACATGTATGCTTAAAATATACTTTTTACTTTTTTTTATTTTACTCTAATTTATAAAGTTATCCATTGTTTTTTTTTTTTTGTTCAAGTTTAATTTTATATTTTTTAAAACTCATAATTAAAACTGCATGTATTAAAATACATCCATAATGTATACTCTAATTTTTACTACTACAGAATTAAACCTCAGAATAATGATGTTAATGAACCAACTAAACAATATGCTTGTGAACATTGTGAAGCGTCTTACACTACAAAGTATAGATTAACTTATCATCTTAGGAAAATACACAACATCGAAGCAAATTCAAAAGGTAAATTCCATTCGAAATGTTAAATTTCAGTTGTACTTCAGAAATTATAATTCTATGGATTTTCGATAAAAGAACTTAAAGCTTGATTACTTATACAAACATATATACTATTTCCCAGTATTGTGGATACAAAATGTAATTTTCAAAAGAGAATTTACAAAAATTTATCAGTTCACATACTTAATGATCGTTTAGGTCTAAGTGCATACATAAGATTGGAGATATAAAATCCAAAATTGCGGATTAATTCTTTAGATTATATGCAATATTTTTTTTGTAATTAGAAGTGATGTTTTAAAGGCAAACTAAAGCAATAAGCATACCGTAAGAATTTTTTTTTATATTTATTTAACGTGAAAATTATTAATCTTTAGGAATTTATTTCGGAAAAATACAGGGAGAGAAGAAGGAATATTTATTTTATCTTTTTTAATTTTTAAATACATACAGCTATGGACATGTAAATAGGACACTTTTATGTGTTAAGAAACATAATTCTTTATTTTGAAAAATAAAATTTTTTATTTCATATACGGGAAGTGTTATTATTAATGATTGTAATTCATTCTTTATTTAAATAAAAATCCTTCAACTATTTTATATATATTGGTATATATGTATAAACTAATAAAAATACCTGGACTTCTAAATAGGACACATTTTATATTTTTACAAAAAACCGTACATTTTTTGGGTTTTTAAAACAATTATTATTTTTTTAGCGTTAATATTACACTAATATTTTGTGCTGTATCCATTATAATCAATAACCGCTTCGCATCTTCTTTGCATACTCTCAACTAATCTCTGGCATCTTTCTTTTGGTATAGAATACCAGGCTTCTTGAATACCAGCCCAAAGTTCGGTGGAATTTTTGTAATTGTTTTGCGAAACTTTTGTTTTTACATCATTCCATAGATTTTCTATTGGATTAAGGTCCGGACTTTGGGCTGGCCAGTCCAAAACCTTAATTTGTTCTTGTAAAAACCAATCCTTCACTATGTTCGACGAATGCTTCGGATCATTGTCTTGCACAAAGATCCACTTAATTGGCATATTTTCATAGGCAAATGGCTGCATAACATTCTTAAGAATGCTCAAATATTGAAACCTGTCCTCTACTTTTACGATAGGCCCAACGCCACGCCAGGAAAAAGCCCCCCATACCATAATATTACCCCCACCGTGTTTCAAGGTCTTCTGAGTGACCTTAATGTTTAAAGCCTGGTTTTTTGGGCGGTGTACAAATGTTCTACCATCTAGGCCGACATGATTTACCTTCGTTTCATCGCTCCAAAGCACATTTTTCCAAAAGGACAACTCAACATCCTTTGTGGGTTTTGGCAAAATCAATACGTTTCTTAATATTTTTTCTTGAAAGAAGAGGCTTCTTTCTACTTATTCGTCCAAATAAGTTTGCATCATTCAGTCTTCTTCTTACTAACCTGTCTGACACTTTAACGTTGAATTTTTCCCTGATTTCATTATTTATTTGACGAGAGGACATAAAAGGGTTGAGTTTGCTTTTGCGTACTATAGTCCTGTTCATATAAGTTGTAGTTTTACGACGGATTGGCTTACGTTCTTTATTTTGCGTATGATATTTCTTGTCGGCAGCACATAGACGAATAGCATTGTATACCATATTTCGCGAACACTTTAGTATTTTAGCAATTTCAGTTGGAGATTTCATCTCGTTGTGGAATTGAGATATTACAATGTTTTCCACGTCCCATATTGGTGCTTAGAAAAGAATTTACTTATTTCAAACGCAAATTATGAAAAGAAAATTATTACTTAGTGCATCGAGTAAAATTTTGACAATTATTGCAAGTGTCCTATTTTTATGTCCAAGTCAAATATGAACAAAGTAAAGTAATTTTGTTGTAAATATTTGCATGTTTTAAATATTGCAAAGTTTTATATATAGTTAATCTGAGACTACTTGATAACAGTTTACTATAATAGAAAAGAAATACAGTAGTCTCTCGGTTATATGAACTAATTCAAACAGAGCCTGTTCACTAAATGGAGAAGTTCACATAACCGAGAGAATATAAAATAAGTAATTCAAATGATTTTTATTACAATAAGTTTTTATTTTTAATAAGTTTTTTAATAATTAATGTACATGAAAGTAGTCGGTTATATTTTTTTGTACTTTTTTGCTTCAAGGGATTTCTGTAGTGCCTTGTCCCTGCATTTTCGCAATGCCAAAATATTATTAATATCAGATATATTATTTTCACTCCAAGCAATAACTTTATTGAATGCTTCGATTGCCTCCGTTGTGCTAATTTCAGCTGTTGTTACGATGCACTGCTCTTGATCATCATCTTCAAATTCGCTATCTATATCTTCGCTACCAATGTCTTGATTCCACGTCTGAATCTCTTCCCGTGAAAGCTGTTCACATAATAGAGATAGGCTGTGTTCACTCTTTAGAACCTCCTGTGTTTAAATTTTGTTGTTCACTATTCTGGAAGTTTACATAACTGGATATTCATATAACCGAGCGGCTACTGTATAATTATTGCTTTATAATTATTAAGAGAAATGCATGAAGATAATTTTGTATGAAGTGTCCTATTTCTATGTCCATAGCTGTATATAAGAATTTTTTTTTTATTTTGAAAATTATTTAAATTTAGAAAAAGGAGACAAGGAGGAGATTGGAAGATAAACAAAAATTTAAAAGTAAAATGTTTTTATGTGTCTGTTTGATCACTTCTGAAAGTAAAAAAACAATAACAGAAAGCTGAACAGGAAAGAAAAACTATGAATTAGCTACATTGCATTCAAGGCCTTACTTGGGTTAGCTGACGGGTTGTTGAAAAATTATCATATAGAGACAATCTGACAATAAAATATAAACAATAATACAATTTAATGGAAAATCACTGATGAAGCCTGTCCATAGAAAAAGGTAGAAACTAGATCTAGTCTGATTTGCAAATTAATGTGTTTATAATTTTTAGAGAAAAAGGTTTATTTAAACCTACTAAACTAGATATTATTTGTTTTTAAATATTTGTGTTTTATTTAGTAGTATTTTTTAGTGAGTTGTATGTGAGCCAATTTGTCTTGATTTGTAAATGTATAATACAAAAACATGTTTTTGAGGTTGCTAGATGACGTTTTTCATCCGACGAACGAAAAGCAATACTCAATACAAAGTACATGTAGTCACTTATTCGTCTCATGATTTACGTTCTAAAGAAACCCCCCGTAAATACTGTTACACAGCTGTAAAAATGATGATACATGGATGACTGTAGTTGAGGAAGAATTATCCGTCCACAGCTGCTAATATTATAGTAGTTGCTTTCTGTAGTTGCGGAAAAACGATCCGATATTTGCTTGAATTCAGGATTGCTGATTCGTTTCAAGTCATAATGTCAGTAAGTTCCAAAAGATGAGTTAAATTGAATAGGGATATCGAAGAAGCGATAAAATTATTGATGCGTCTTTAGATCAGACAGAATTTTGTGTTGCTGTGCCATTGTTTACTTGAATGTAAAAAGTCTTATATACGTGCGAGTTTTTCAAGAAGTTTTCGAGGTTATAACGACATCGTTGTCACTAGATGGCACTTTGTTAAAAAAATTGACAATTTTCTTTTTTTATTTAAATTGAAATAATAACTAACAAAAAAAGCAAATAAAAAAGGAATTCTCAAATTTTATTATTTGAACATATTTTGCGCTTGATTTTTACTTATTTTGCGCAGTTTTCAGCAATTTTTTAGTTTTTAAATATAGGCTCAGCTGATATTAAAGTGATAATAAATAGTTGCTCAGGTGATACTAAATTTCAGCGCCGCCTACCGGTGAGTAGTATAAGTTTTGATTTCATATCGCTATAATTAATAGTCTCTGCTTTTTCAAATACAATTGATAATTTCTAAAATACAATTGATAAAACTGAAAATCAATTGACAGTTTCTGAAACACAATTGATAAAGCTGAAAATCAATTGATTACTTCTGAAATACAATTATTAAATCTGAAAAACAGTTGACATGTTCTGAAATTCCATTGATAAAACTGAAATTCAATTGATTATTTCTGAAATACAATTGATAAATCTGAAAAACAATTGATAGCTTCTGAAATAAAATGATAATTTCTGAAATACAATTGGAAATGCCAATCTTGAACCGCTACATATTTAATGAAATATTTAGAACCTGCACCCCTTATTGGAGAAATATGAGTGATACTGTTCCTGAACGGGTTAAAATTGTTTCTACATTTTTTATTATTTTGTAAGCTATGCCAATGCAGGGAATAGTAAAAGTTTCAGTATATAATCTAAAATCAATTTTTAAATTAAATAACCTAAAATGTAAAAAACTTACGATATAAAAAAATAAATTTTGTGACTCCGATAAACTTTGAGTGTATCAGACCACAATTTATAGGTAAACTTTCAAAAACAACTCTCTATTGTCGATCAAATCAAGAGTAGTTAAATTCATCCTGCTAGTTTTGTCAATATCGTAAAAAGTATAAATAGGACACATCCATCGTGAATGGGTCAAATTTGTAAGTTTTTATATTTAATTGTCATTTTATAAAGAAACCTGCATAATACTTTTTAAAAAATGCATTAAACTGTCAATATGTTCCTAATAATAAATATTTTTTATATTTATCAAAACTACATATCTGCTGGTATTATCATAAAATCATATTAAAATTTTATTTGAAAACTCTTTCCCCCGTATTCACAATGAAAAGTTAGTAGCTCCTTATACTTCCCACACGACGATCTGTTAACTAGAATGTATTTTAGGCCTGGCAGATTGTTAGAATAGCACACCGATTAAGAGCAACCTGTGTTTGAAAATATAAGGCTTTTTCATTATTAGCTGTGTTCGGGTACTCAACATTGTAAATAAATCGAAGCTTTTGTTTAATATTAAAATCTTTTCCAAATTTAATAAACTATGTATTCCTTTTTGTAAATAGAAATGCCTAAAAAGGAAATTTTTATTAAATTTTTGATTTAAAAAGGGGTTTATCTAAAAAAGCTATCTAGATTTTTACAACAAATTGAACTAGAACTAGAAAGAGCGCTCACCAAAACGAACTATAATGCACAGATCTATTGACATTTGTTTTTCGGGCTTCAAATGTGGTTTTTCGCGTTCGTTTACTTTTGTGCATTTTTGTTATTTCGGGAGAGTATTTCTTGTTAACTCTCATTTTACCGAACTTTACCCAAAAAGTAAAGAAACAGCTATTGTGAACAGATTTTTTTTTTTGGCGTTTAATAACAGAACAGAATGCTACTCTTACGTACTCAACAGGTACCCTTTTTTTTGTTCACAAGCTGTCCCCAACTCGATTTACAACCAAAGAGTAAATATTCCCTTATTTAAGGGAATTTTTGTATCAAATTGCAGAAATTTGGTTTGAAAGTACAGAAATTTGTTTAATGGGCAGAAATGTCAGAAATATGTGCTGCCATATAAATTTTACCCATTTTTTGTGTTAAAAATGCCAGGTTCAGATGAAATGAAAAAATCTCCAAAAATAAATAAAAAAAAAATTGGTCCGATCGGAACTGTGCGATTTTTGGTCGGATTTGGACAGTACGCATACTATTGGAAAGGTATTTAAAATATCTTTCATGTGACATTAACGATTTTTATGTTAATTAACCCATTACGGCTCAATTTAAAAATTTTAACTTTTAGAAGTTTTTTTTTTTAGAAAAAAAGGTTTTATTTCAGAAGATTGTGTATTCAAAAATATAATTTGTAAGTCTTCAGACTTATTCCAATTTAAATTTTAAAATTTAAAGCCCCGCCCACTCGAAAGTAGGCGTTTCCGACAAAAAATATTTATGTTTTTGAACTCACAATAAAAATATCTACCTATGATAAAAATTTTGAACTCATCAGAGTTATGCCCGTAAACTGCACTTTAGCAAAAATTTACTTAAATTTACAGTACGCATACTATTGGAAAGGTATTTAAAATATCTTTCATGTGACATTAACGATTTTTATGTTAATTAACCCATTACGGCTCAATTTAAAAATTTTAACTTTTAGAAGTTTTTTTTTTAGAAAAAAAGGTTTTATTTCAGAAGATTGTGTATTCAAAAATATAATTTGTAAGTCTTCAGACTTATTCCAATTTAAATTTTAAAATTTAAAGCCCCGCCCACTCGAAAGTAGGCGTTTCCGACAAAAAATATTTATGTTTTTGAACTCACAATAAAAATATCTACCTATGATAAAAATTTTGAACTCATCAGAGTTATGCCCGTAAACTGCACTTTAGCAAAAATTTACTTTTCTTTAACTGTTAACTTATTTTAAAATAAACTAAGTTTAATGCTTACCCATAGTTATCCATGTCAAATTTATATGGAAATATCTGTGGTTAACGTAGTATACTAGAACAAGTTTAACAACAGTATTATGAATATAACTCATGTTAACTCTATCGTAAATTTTCATTATGAATACCGATGTCTATATCTATATTAGCGACGTAAATAACGCAAATAATTCCAAAATATGTATAGATAGGCATTAGTTGCCAAATATATATAATATTCTAGAAGATAAATTTATTTAAAAAAATTTTGTTAGGGAGTAAATCAGTTTTTCGATCTCCTGTACAATTATAGTTCTGTAGATATATGTATAGAATATTGAATCTAGGGTCTCGATTAGATTTTATTTGTTTTTTTGTGGTTGAAAAATAAATAAATAAAAATAAAAAAGCATATAAATTATTGCAAAATAAAAAATAATCCCTACCCAGCAAAAAAAATTGGAAGTAATTCTTTACAAACTACTTCTTTCACTGCTTCACAAGTATCCGTTAGTGTATTTTTACTGCTTTTTTAGAAATTATTCTGAACAACTTCAAAAAATCACTTCTTTCATTGCTTCCAAAGTATCCGTTAGTATATTTTTACAGCTTTATTTGAATTACTTCTGAACGACATCCAAAAAATCACTTAAGTATTGCTTCTAAAGGGTTAATTGCTCTAAAAGTGATCGTAAAAAGTGAATTTGGTATCATTTGGCATATCGAAACAGAGGGTCCCGGGTTCGATTCCCGGCGGTGCCAATATTTCTATTAAGTTTTTTTTAATATTTACAATTAATTTGTTTAAATTCAATATTTTTTTAATTTAAAAATTTTTAAAAATATGTATATATAAAAAAATGGTGAGAAATTGCTTTTTATGCACCTATAAAAATAGTACTGAAAACAATTTTGAATTGGAGTGCACCTTTAACACTTGTTTAATAAGTACTTTTATTGAAGAGAATAAGGAACAATATCTCGCAGTAACATAGTGGTGTTTTTATGCCAGTCAACTTTCATATCAAAGAATAGCTCAGCGGCAGAGCGCTAGACTAGCAATCGTGAGGTCACAAGTTCGATAACCGGTGGTGGCAATAAAAAAAGTTTTGTAAAATAAAAAAAATATAATTTTTTTTTGTGAAGAATTTTTTTAAATTTTTAATTGGTGAAAAAGAGCTTCTTTTGCACTCGTACAAAAAGTACAGAAAAAATGTTGAAGTGGGAGTACTCCTCTCCTATGACAACTCAATGTTAAAATCATTAGTGTTTATGTTAAAAAAGAAGTACATCTAGGTCATCAATTGTAGTGCTTTTTCTACTGCTTCGTCATTTCTTTTTTCGCTGGGTATAAACGTGGTTTTAGTTTAAAATCTGCTGAATTTTGAAATTTTTTTGTAGGAAGGAAAATGTTGATCAATTTTAATTTGATTTATATTTTTCTAATAAGACATTTTCTGAAAAAATGTATTCTCTAATTGTTATCATTGCAGAAATAACTCCCACGAAAATAGTTCTAACTTCACAAAGCCTACAGCAATATACTTGTAAACATTGTGAATCACACTTTAAGACAAGTGTAAGATTGATTTGTCATCTTAAAGACAAACACAATATCGTAGAAAATTTTAATGATAAACTACAACATGAACAATTTGAAATAGAAGATCAAAAGGAGTTGGATTCCATGGACGATACAAGCATACCAAATAATAACACTTCCTCAGTAGAAATGTAAGTATCAAAAACTGCTGATAAAATCACAATATATTGTGCATAGTGTGTAAAGTTGGCAAGTTTACACACAGAAAAAAAAGCAGGGGAAACATTACCTAAGTGCTATGCAATTAAATAACTACATAAGCTCTAAGTTAGTTTTACAATTTTCTAATAACATGTACATACACCCAAAAAAGTTCTGCAGTTACTGCATGACAGTTATTTGTGTAGTAATGCGGTTGTAGTTATTTTAACTACAATTGCAGTTAATTTACTTAGAGCAAAATTTTTCAATGTTTTTGACAGTTATTTTTTTTTAACTACATTGTAGTAACATTTATTTTATGCAGTTATTTTGAATTTTGTTACAAATATTTCAATTTTCAAGTGTTTATGTGTGTACGAATCAAACAAGATTGTGTGTACGAAGTGCTTGTTTAGAAATTTCTAGTGAAAGAATGTGAGAAGACATGTTTTCTCTTGTCTTAGTCATAAAACAATGCTAAAGAGTGAAGACGCGTAATACGGTAAAGGTTATATATTTTATTAATTTATTAAAATAATAAGGTAAGTTTTATAATATAAAATATAAATTTATTTACGGGAATGTTAAAAAATATTGTATTTATTTTCTTTCAGTTCTTTTATATTTTCATCCCTTTCTACCTGTAAAAAAGGGAAGCCAAACAATATTTCATCCCCCACAGACGGACATCTACAACAATATCTTAATAGTGAAAAATAAAAGTGACATTAAGTCTAAATTTTGATTTCTCAATTTTAATTTATTATAGAATAAAATTAAGAGTTTTTACATAAATTTGTTTTTCTTAAATTAATAATTTTTATTTATGTTATTTTAACTACATTTGCGGTTGTTTGTACAGTTTTACAATAATTTGCATGTGTGTTGTTTTAAGTGCATTTGTTCGCGTATCAATGGGGTAAGTCTACAGAAAGTGCTATCCATCATGTTGTCACGATGATAGAGACGGCACTGCAGGCAAGGAACATTGCCCTCTGTGCTTTTATTGATATACAGGGCGCTTTTGACAACACGTCCTACGATGCGATCGGGCTATCTATGATGAGAAAGGGCATATCTCCAATGATTATAAATTGGACATTAGAGATGCTCAACTCAAGGGAGATCACGTTCGGCATAGGCTCTACTAGTAGAACCGTGAATGCGACCAGAGGATGTCCTCAGGGCGGTGTACTATCGCCTTTACTGTGGACACTGGTCATTGATGAGTTTCTTGAGGGTCTGAACGACCTTGGCTTCAGTACCTATGGCTACGCCGATGATCTTGTCATATCCGTTGTCGGCTGGGATGACAGGACCGTCTCTGATCGTATGCAGCAGGCTCTGAACTTTACTCACTCATGGTGTCGGGAAAAGGGGTTGACTATCAACCCAACGAAGACGATCCTGGTACCGTTCACAAGGAGAAGAAGGGTAAACCTGACCGAACCTGTTGTTGGGGAGAAAACGATAGGCTTCTCGGATAGTGTGAAATATTTAGGGGTGACTCTAGACAGATCGCTTACGTGGAATGATCATCTGGACACCGTAACCAAGAAGGCCACCAGGGCATATTATGCCTGTCAAAGGCTCTTTGGGAGAACATGGGGTCTAAGACCACACATGGTCTACTGGTCATTCGACACCATTGTAAAACCTATGATCACTTATGCTGCCTTAGCATGGTGGCCAAAGGTTGAGCAGTCAACGGCAAAGGATACTCTGAAGAAGATGTATCGGCTGGTGTGTACTGGCATTACGGGGGCTGGGGGATCGTGCCCAACGGATGCCATTGGGGCCATGTTGGGTATTCCACCATTGCATATCTCCGTGAAGGAGGCTGCTAGCTTGGGCTCACTTCGTCTCCGGGGGGTCGGGGACATGAGGAGCGGGGACCTAAAGGGACACATGAAGATCGCCGGGATCTTTATAGACGACCCAATCTTAAGGGTCGCGGATAAAATGATCCCAGAGCAAATCTTTGTCAGGTATTTTGACATCATGTCATTTGACAGGCATATGTGGACCAGTCGAACTTGGAAGCCCGAAGAGGGGGCTCAGATATGGTTCACTGATGGCTCGAAACAAGCTAATGGTGACACGGGGGCAGGTGTCTTTGGACCCAGATTCCAACGTGCTCTACCAGTGGGCAAGTACCCCTCCGTCTTTCAGGCGGAGATTTTCGCCATCTGCGTATGTGTGAGAGAGTGCCTGCGGAGAGGCACGGTTAGATCCCGCATCTACATTCTTTCTGACAGCCAGGCTGCGCTAAAGGCTCTTGGAGCTTACGGGGAGTGTGTGGAAATTCTCAACGAACTTGGTATGAAAAACTCCCTTACACTGGGATGGATTCCTGGTCATGAAGGGCACGAGGGTAACGAAAGGGCTTGATTGTCTAGCCAATTGTGGAGCCCGACGACCCTTCATCGGTCCGGAACCATTCTTTGGGATACCTAGGGGTATGCTAGGGAAAAACTCAGGCAGTGGAGAGAGACTGAGTTTGCAAAACATTGGGAAACTTCTACAGGCCAAAGACAGGCCAAAAGATTTATTTCCCTGTCCAGCGGAGTATCAAAGCGACTATTGTCACTTGACAGGGGTAACCTTAGGACCCTGACGGGATACTTAACTGGGCACTGTGGGCTCAGGTACCAGCTTCACAAACAGGGCCGGTCAGACACTGATGTTTGCAGGTTTTGTGAGATGGAAAATGAGACATCGGAGCATGTTCCCTGCGAATGTCCGAGACTGTGCGACAGGAGACTCAGATTTCTGGGTGACCGCTTTGTGTCATCTTCGGACGTTTGGGGAAATTCTCCTAACAGGATTATTGGCTTTATTAGTAGCCTGAATCTATAGGGAACTCTAGGCAGCACAAAAGATCTATATTGGTCGCGGTGCGTAGTGCCTTCGTATCTAATCTAATCTAAGTGCATTTGTAGTTGTTTTTACTACATTTGTCAGTTGATTTTTAAAAGTTAAAAATAACTTCACATTGCAGTTGATTTAAATGCAAATTCAGTCTACACCTTTTTAAGTGCAAATGCAGTTATTTCAACTGTCATTTGCAGTTGATTTTACCTACATAATTCCCTGAGTGTATGTATTATTTTTAGATATTTTTTACGAGACATGTACCTGTATGGGAAAATCTACGAAACAGGTCGATTTCAGATTTTAAAAATGAAAATTTTCAAATTAGGGGCACACATTGTTTTCTAGATTAACTTATTTAAAATACATTAAAAAGAATTAGGGGCACACATTGTTTTCTAGATTAACTTATTTAAAATACATTAAAAAGAAGTAATCTGTTCGCGTGAATAAATTTTTTTGAGTGCTAAAAAAGTTATAAACAAAAAACCGCACACATTTTCGCTAGTAAATATTTTTAAATTTTTGGAATTTTCGGGCATGCGACCACATATTTTCAAATAACTTTTCCGTGCTGAGTCCGAATTTGGTTTCCAAATTTTTCCAGCACATCTGGTTTTTGAGCAAATTGAGGTCAAAGTTACCAAAAACCTGTTTTGGCTATTTTTGAGTTGTTTTTACACTCTTTTACCTCGATTTAATGAAAAAAGATGACAAAAATTTTTCAATTATCACGGTAATTTTATTTGAAAATGCATAGTCGTGTTATATTTTCATTATTGATTATAAGTAATGTTGTTTTTTTAATTTTTCCGTCCGTCCGTCTGTCTCTCCATGTATTCTCGTGCGCACGCTACAGGTCGCAAATATTAAGATTTTTTGATAAAATTTGATATACCGATTTATATCGACCCAAGGACGAAGTATATTGATTTTGGTTTAAATCGGTCTATGTTTGGACTTGTGCCCATATAAATTTCCATCAAAACTGCAGCACAAAATTGAATGTCACATCCACGGTTTAAAGAATTATGGGATCAAATATATCTTGAATGGTACATATCTTCATTACTAGTATTATCTGAAAGTGCTAAACGGATCGGACGAATTTCGTATTCTCTACAACATATCTTTCTCAAAAATTCGCTAGAAGGTTAAATTCAAATTGAAGGCACATCCACAGTTTTAAGAATTATGGAGTCCAAGCTATCTGGAACGGTAGATCTTACCATAGCTGTCATTATGTGAAAGTGCTAAACAGATCGGATTTTATTTTTCGGCTTTACATCAGTTTTCGCTGTACAATACGCTAAAAATCCAACTTTAAATTGACTAGCACATCCACAGATAAAAGAATTAATTGCTGAAATCTGGCTTATATGATATATATCGTAATTAATATTGTTGTGTGTAAGTGCTAAAACGATCGGATTATCCGTTTGGTTGCTACATCACGTTTAGCTCCAAAAATGTATGAAAAGCTACAAAATTTAACCTAACATGGGTCTGGACACCAAACTAATAGTACGATCCATTTAGCACTTACACACAATAATAGTATCACCTATATATACCGATCACGCAGAACTGCAACTAATTATTTCTCAAACTGAGGATGTGCCCTTCAAAATATATCAAATTTCAAGTTGTTTACGCATAGAAGTGAAGAGATTATTATTGTCATATTTTCTTTATTTTTGAAGGCACTCTTACTAATTTGATCTCAATTTTTTTGTTTAGTTGTCAGTTATATGTCAGTATCAAAAAATTTTCAGTTGCATTGAGTCTGAAAGCGCAAAAATTATAAATGTCTGAAATCACTCTTTATTCAAAAAACAGAGTTACAGATTTTAAAGAACTACCATTTGCTCCTAATTGAGGGCACCTATTTTTTTTCAACAAGTGGGAGATCTTCTGATATCATAATTACTATCTACCAAAGGTTTTGGGCGATTTCCTTTTATGCTGAAAAACTTCTAACCAAGAGAGTTGAAAAACTCTTGAAAGTTACAAGCAAAATCAGGGTAAATTAGGGTAGTTTTTAATTGAGTAGAGCACAGTAGCAGTATAAATATTAAAATTTAAGATGTCCGCCTGATTAAACTCGTTGCCTCGAAAATGCTGATACGCTGATACCATCAAAAATATTATATATTGTTATTAAAATGGTTTAAATCCCGAGTTACTTGGAATCGCCCGGTTCCGTAGATTTGCCCATATACATATTTTACAAATTACTAGAAAATTGTACAACTAAATTGGAAATTATGTAGTTGTATAATTGCTTTTAAGTAGGGATGTGCAATTAATCGATTAATCAAAGAGTATGATTAATCAGAACTTTGATTAATTGAAAATTTGATTAATCAGAATTATGATTAATCGATTAATTTGAATTTTGATTAATCAAAACTTGAATAATTTTAATTAATATTGAAAAAAAATGTAAATATATGGAAATTTTGTCCTTGTTTTGTGGCGATACTTTATATGGCTCCAAATAAAGAGAATCGGAAAGGTTGTTTTCTCACTGGAAAGACTTGGCCAATTCCATTCCTAAATTTAATGTTTCTATATTGAACTGGCATTAAAAGGCGTCGTCAACAGAGAAAAACAAGATATTATTCAAATATTCATAAATTTGATTAATCAAAATCATGATTAATCAATTAATCATTATTTTGAATAATCGAAATAACAGATTAATCGATTAATCATGTTTTTGATTAATCAAAATTGTCGAATAATCGATTAATTGATTAATCAGAATTTTGATTAATCGATTAATCGCACGTCCCTACTTTTAAGTAATATTCCCCTGTTTTTTCTGTGTACATATTTTATATATATCTTCATACATAAAAATAGAGTTTACACGATATACGATATGTCTGTTCCCGTACTTTACCGAAGTTACACAAACTAGCCCAAAGGCGTTCCCGTACTCAAAATTGCGTGTAAATTGTTGTTGTTTGGGCTGTTTTGGGTTCCCGCGAGTACCCGCGGCAAAGTACGGGAACACACATGATATATACGAACTTTTCATTAACCCACTAAATTACTATCAAAATTATAGAAATAATTCGCAGGAGGAAGAAAGTAACGCACAAGAAAGGTTTTATTGTGAGAAATGTAATTTATCTTACACGAAAAAATTTATATTAAATCGGCATATAAGAGAAAAACATCAACCAAAGAGTAAAGAAACAATCAAAAGTACTACAGTTGGTTCTAATACGGGAAACATCATGGATCTACCAATATCTTTTACCGGTTATCGATGTACTAAATGTAGTTTAAAATTTGATACACAATTAAGATTGATTCAACATTTTAAGCATCACGCCGCCGATGAAAAATCTTATAATAGTGATCAATACGTACGAACAACACGCAAAACTAAAGAAAAGCCTTGTATTCAGAAAGGAAAACCTTGTGTTCCTAAAGAAAAAAACATAGTGTTCAAAAAAGAAAACCCTCATCCTTCATCTGGTTTAAGTTCTCATAGTTTAGTTGATAGTGAAGTAAAACGTTTCCAATGTAAATTTTGTGAAAAATCATTCGACAAATCAACGCAGTTAAGTGTTCATATGCGTGTACACACCTATGATCGTCCTTTTAAGTGTAACGAATGTCATAAGGCTTATACAAAATCATGGGATTTAAGAATTCATCAACGTAAACATACTGGCGAAAAGCCATACACATGTGGTTATTGCCAAATGTCATTCGCCCTAACCCATTCGTTGAAACAGCATCAGAAAAAGTGTCCAAATTTTTAAACTCATTCGTGCTTATTCCGGTGTGCGTTGCCGATATCGACAGTAAAGCGTTTTTGCTAAAAAGTCGTTATAAAAGCAGTTTTTGCAAAATGTTACAAGCAAGTTATTCTCTTAATTGTTTAGATTTGGCGAGAGAGCTGTATTTATTTGTATTTTTATTATTTTTTTTTTTTAAAGATTTTTTATTTCCATAGACTGAATAAATGAAATGAAAATATTTATTTTAACTGTTCTATAATACATTTGTTCTAAATAATTTACTATCACCTACCGATTTTTTTAGTTTCATTTTCTCATTTATTAAAATACTATAAGTTTTTCCCCACAAAACGGAAATTTGTGGATTATTTGTTTCCGTTAGAGTTATTATAATTTTAAATTTTTGTTTGCTGTCTGTTAGTTGTAAATAAAAAAAATAAATATTTTGGAAGCATGTATTGTATTGATTGTATGCAAAGCAAGGAATATTGTAAAATAAATTATGGAAAACATAAGAAAACCTAAAATATTTCTGCCTTATATATAACATCAAGAATTCTCTTTTTTCATACCGTCCAGCTAAAATTTATGTTTGTTCCCGTACTTTACCGCGGTTACCCAAACTTGCCCAAAGGCGTTCCCGTACTCAAAATTGCGTGTAAATTGTTGTTGTTTGGGCTGTTTTAGGTACCCACGCAATTTTGAGTACGGGAACGCCTTTGGGCAAGTTTGGGTAACCGCGGTAAAGTACGGGAAAAGACATTTTATTTGTATATATCTTGCACGAAGAAGCCCAGATTTTTTTTGGTGTAAATTTGGGTAAATTGTTTTTATCGGCTGTTATATCAGCTGGGTTCAACTTCACCATTTTCAGTTTTATTTCAGAAAATTTCAAATATGTGTAAGTGTTGGTTTTTAATTTTTATTTAAAAATAAAAATTGTTTTTCGACCTTTTCAATTGATCATTTAGAAATTTATGAATTCAGTTCGAGGCCAATTTCCTTATTATGAATTAACATAATAAGTACTTTTTTCAAAAACTGCTATTTTTCTTCATCAGGATACTGATGCTTTCAAAAACCTCTACACTTTCAGGAATGAAAAGACGAACGTTTCGAGGATTTTCCAGGTCGCCTTCATCAGTTTTCTTTAGAAAGTGGTGGCACTAGTGCAAAGCAATTTGAAGCATCAAAATCTCATATTAAATGTAGTCTACTACATTAACAAAATGGGAATGGAGCAAACAATAAAATATGTTTTCGAAGTCTTCTGCAAAGCATTTTTATTTTAAAATATGTTTCAAAATTATCCAAAAATGTTTTAAAATTTGTCAAAAATGTTTTAAAATTGTTCAAAAATCATTCAAAATTGTCCAAAAATGTTTTAGAATTGTCCAAAAATCTTTCAAAATTGTCCAAATATCGTTTAAAATTGTCTAAAAACCTTTGATATTTGTCCAATTGCATTTCAAAATTGTCCAAATATAATTTAAAATTTTCAAAATGTATTTCAAAATTATACAAATATATTTTAAAGTATTACAAATATATTTTAAAATATTTTCTTTGTATTTAAGAAAATTCCATTTGTATTTTAAAATTGTCCAAATGTGTTTCAAAATTATTCATTTGTATTTAAAAATTTTAAATCTGTGTTTAAATTATCCAAATGCATTTCAAATAATTCCATTTGTATTTTAAAATTCTCCAAATTTTTAAATACAAATGAATAATTTTGAAATACATTTGGACAATTTTAAAATACAAATGGAATGTTCTTAAATACAAATAAAATATTTTAAAATATATTTGCAATATTTTAAAATAAATTTGTATAATTTTGAGATACATTTTGAAAATTTTAAAATACATTTTGGACAATTTTGAAATGCAATTGGACAAATATCAAGGGTTTTTATGCAGTTTTAAACAATATTTGGACAATTTTGAAAGATTTTTGGACAATTTTAAAACATTTTTGGAAAATTTTAAAACATTTTTGGATAATTTTGAAATATTTTAGACAATTTTGAAACATTTTTAGACAATTTAAAATATATTTGGACAATTTTAAAACATTTTTGGACAATTTTAAATCATTTTTGGGCAATTTTGAAATATATTTGGAATTTTCTGAAATAAAACTGAAAATGGTGTAGTAAAGGCCTTGAAAACTTAAAAAACGGCACTTCAGCCCTTTTTTGTCTAAAAGGTTTTAATTCTTTTTGTGCACAAAAGTATCTTTCTGAACAAATAAATATAATTTTTTTAAAAAGCTATTTTTTTCAAGATTTATTTAAAATTTTTTGCTTGTACAAATTAATTTAACTAGTCCCGCGAAGCCAAGTGGCTTGAGATTTGAAAGAAATCTGGAGTATATTCTCCAAGGTGCATCTAACTGTTAAATTTTGAACTACTAGTTATTTTCGAAATTTCATTTTTTACGAAAATTTCTGTAAAATGTAAAATTGCATAAGAACTACACAAAAATGTCATTCAAATATTATCCAACGAATGTGTAAACAGTCCCGTTATTTGAATAATTATTAAAAAGTGGCAACATTGGATTCAATTTAATGCGAAATATAAAGCTGCCTACACACTAGGGAACATACTGAAAAAAAGAGAGCATTTTTTGTGAATGTGTGAGTGCTTTTGTGTGTGTGTTTACGCCGGGCGTTTTCGTGTTTCAGTTTTATTTTTGCCTGGCGGTTAAATGCCGCCGCCACGGCAGTTGTGATCGTGCACTGAGGGTGTGGGTAATGGGTATTCGCATGAAAAACCCGGTACTCCACATCTTCAGGGCACTATCCCTTTTATTATTATTGTTTTTTTTTCGTGATCGGCCGGCAAACACAGCAACAGACAGCAACAAGTTTTAAACAAAAACAAAAAAAGAAAGTGAAGAGTGAAAAACTTAAAATTGTAAATTGAAAAAGTAAAATAAGAAGTGAAAATTTGAAGGAAATTAAAACTAAATAAACAAAAGAGGAAAAATTGTAAAGAAAAACTTGTGAAATTAAAGAAGAAAAAATTACAGAACAAGACTTAAATAATAAATAAAATATATAAAAGAAATAAAGAAAACTTAAAACTAATCTAACAATAAAAGAAAGTGTGTGTTTAATTGAAAAAAAAAAGGAAGAACAACAAAGGGTAAGGAAGCTCCCATTGACGCCACCTTATTGACCTGACATCCAACACAGCCACATCGTAGCCCCAAAGTGACGGCCACCCCACGTACTGACCCCAACATTTGGTCCATCTCCCGGTAAGGAACATCATAAATTGAAAGCTGAAACGAGGTACGTACGTGAAATTTTATTTATATTTGGAAAATATCTACGATATTGTGGCTCAGTTTGAGGTTACATCAATTTCGACGCGACATTTTTAATCACACCGCCATTTTTTGCAACCCTTTTGTTTTAATAAAAATTCGCGCCTTAAGCCATTTATTGCTCTTTAGCAGCCATCTTTTTTCACGATTCTACTGGCGCAAATTAAAAAGCCATCTTTTTTTCAATTTTCTTCGCAATCCACAAAAAGAAAAAACGAAAAAGCATCCATCTTTAAGACTACATCAATTGTTCCTGTTGTTTTGAATTTTTTTTTGCCCAGTTGCTGCTTTAGTGAAAATTTTGGATTATTTTACAAAATTTTTAAATATTTTTGTAAAATTTCTTCCCCGCATTGAAATTTTGGTTGCTACCTGAATATTTTTGGAATACAAAATTTGTCAGCGAGTCTTAAGCTGCTGTACTTTGGATCCAGTTTAATATCCCAGTTTATTTTAATTTGTTGCTGCTTGGAGATTTTATTTCCTGAAAGCTGTTTTCTATTGTTTTTTATAAAACATTTTGAATTTTTTTATGGAAATTATCAACGTTTGCCAAAAATTTAACGCCATTTAAGGCCACTCGTCGGTTTATTTTACAAATTTCTACTGGTTTTTTTTTTGTAAATTTATTATTGGATTTGTGGTTCTTGGATTGATTTGTGGAGCAATTTTGTGCTGGGAATTTATTTTGCATCGAGTCTGCTGGGGTTTCAACAATTTCACCCATTTTTAATTGCACAATAGAATTTTACTACACTTTTCGATATTTTACTAAGTTTTTTTTTGGTTTTTAACTACAACTTCGTTTTTTAAAGTTAAATTTTTGCAAATTTGCCAAGTCTTTTTTATCGCTTGCTGATTAAAACTTTCAACATTTAACCAAGTTTGTTGCTCTTCTACTGAAGATTGGGTTTTAACAAAACTTGCACTATTTTACCAAGTTTTTGATTCTTAATTGAAAACCTCGTTCGCTTAATAACACTTTCGTTATTTTACCAAGTTTGTTGGCCCTTTTACTACAGATTGTTTTTCTTCAACAAAACTTGCACAGTTTTACCAAGTGTGTGAATTTGGGCTATTTTTATCAATTTCAACTACAATTTCACTGCAACTTAAATAAAAGGATAACAAAATGTCGAATGTAGACAAATTTAACGAAGCAGCTGACGAAATAGTCAGATTCGAGTCTCGGCTCAAGGATGAAGATTTTTCCTCATACACATTAGAGGCCCTAGAGTTTGAAAAAACAGAGTTGACTAAACTGTGGACAAAATTTAAATGTTTATATGACAGTTGTTCAAGTGAACCACTGGAAAAGAAAAAAGAAATGGTGGCGGTTCACACTAAATATAATTTAATCTATAAAATCAATGTTAAATGTATAAATTATATTGCAAAAGCAAAGAGAAAGTTAACTAGGGAAGAATCTTCGGAGTCTAGTACAGTGGTTCCCAAACATGGGTATTCACTACCAGTGCAAGCATGTGAAGTTGAGGTTTTCGATGGTACTTATTCGCAGTGGCCTACCTTTAGGGATTTGTTTACTGCGATTTATATTAACAATGAACGTTTGGATCCAGTTGCAAAATTGTGCTGCCTTTTTCAAAAGACAACTGGTGACGCCCGTGCAGTAAATGCAAACATAAGCATTACTGCGGAAAATTTTGAAGTTGCCTGGGAAAATTTAAGAACCCAGTATGAAAATAGGCGTGTATTATTTAACGAACAGATGACAGCGTTATACGCGTTGCCTCCATGCCAGGGCGAGTCCGCGACTGAAATTAAAGGGCTCCAAAGGGGGGTGAATAATATTATGTCAATTTTGAAGTTGTACAAAATCGATGTTGAGGCGTGGGAACCACTGTTTGTTTTTCATTGCTCAATTAGGCTTCCGGTGTTATCGTTAAATCTGTGGGAACAGTCGGTGAAAAATAAAAAAGATATTCCCAAGTGGAGCGAGTTTAACGAGTTTTTAACAGATAGATATCAGGCCCTAGAAAGTGTTGGCAAAATGCGTGCCAGTAGTTCCCAAACCTTTGGTCAAATAAATAACACGAATGCCAATAAACCCAAACAATTTAAAACACATCATACTAAAGTTGATATTGCTCAATGCAAATTATGCAACGAGAATCATGCTATAAGCAAATGCCGTAAATTTTTAAATTTGGGTAATAAAAATCGCGCAGAAACATTGAGAAAATTTAATTACTGTTTTAATTGTTTGAAAACTGGTCATATGTTTGCTGATTGTCCGAATTCTACTGGTTGCTCAAAATGCAGTAGAAAACACCACACTCTTTTACACAAAGAATTCATAAAAAAGGGAGGCCAACGAAACCAGTCGAATAATGGGTCTCAGAGAAATAATGCGGCTCGTGATAACATTCCGTCGACTTCTGCTCAATCTAGAATACAGTCCATTTCGAATACAAATCCGTCTAATGTTGTTCAAAGTCATTATCACTCTGTGGCCAAAAAAGTTATGCTTGGTACTGCGTGGGTTAATATTGTTTATAAAGGTGCAAGTTGTAAAGTAAGAGCCTTAATTGACCCATGTTCTGAAGAAAGTTTTATTTCACGAAAAATTCAGAAATTATTAAAACTGCCAACCGTGCCTGTGTCAGCTGATGTAACAGGTCTGGGCTGTGAAGTTGTCAGTAAAATTGAAAAAATGACAACTTTTTCTATGTTTTCAATAGAAAATCCAAACCTTTCTATTGAAATTGATGCGTTAGTGGTACCTCAAGTAACAATAGATACCCCAACGCAAAGTTTTAATCCTACTGCAATGATGAATCTACCAAATTTGAAATTTGCTGATCCGAAATTTTACGAAAGCGGTCCCATTGATATGCTTTTGGGCGGTGAATCATATCCAGCGATTTTGTGCAAGGGAGTTCAGCATGGTATTTTTAATTCATTAGTTGCTCAGGAAACAATATTTGGCTGGATTGTAACTGGCCCTACGAAACCGCTGCGTCCAGTTAGTAGATCTTTTGTCACTAAAGTTGCGATTGATGATCAATTGTCGAAATTTTGGGAGCTTGAAGAAGTCTCGCGTAAGCCTGTAATCTCGGAAGGAGATAAGTTATGTGAGGAGATTTTTCGGTCCACTACTTTGAGAAATACAGAAGGGAGATACGTAGTTGATTTACCTTTCAAAGCTGATTTTTCATCTCTTGGCCCGAATAGACACATAGCTCTAAGTCAGTTTCTTAGAAACGAAAAATCTTTGCTGAAAAAGCCTGAAAATAAGGCTCTGTATGATGAGGTTGTAAAAGAATATTTAACTTTGGCACATATGGAAAAAATGGAAAATCCTGTAGTTGGCCCGAGTTATTATTTGCCACATCATGGCGTTTTTAAGCCTGAAAGTACCACAACAAAATTGAGAGTGGTCTTTAATGCTTCAAGCATTACATCCAGTGGGACAAGTCTGAATGACATTTTGCACGTTGGGCCCGTGCTTCAAAAAGATTTAGTTTTTTTGATTTTAAAATGGCGATTTTATGAATTCGTTTTTAATGCGGACATTTCAAAAATGTACCGGCAAATTTTAATTAACCCTGAACACGCTCGTTTTCAACGAATTATTTTCCGTGGATCTCCTGACGAAGAAGTGCAGGATTATCAGTTGAAAACTGTTACCTTTGGCGTTAATTGCGCTCCTTATTTGGCTCTCAGAACGTTGTTGCAGCTGGCTGATGATGAGGAACGTAATTTTCCATGTGGTGATAAAATTCTACGAGAGTGCATGTATGTAGATGACGCTTTAGTAGGTGCGCACAGTTTAGAAGTCATTTTAAGGGCCCGTAATCAGCTAATTGAAATATTAAAATCAGCTGGATTTGATTTACGAAAATGGACTTCAAATTCAAAAGAAATTTTAGATGGGTTGCCCGCAGATCATTTGTTAAATGAAAATTTCTTATGTTTTGATGAGGAAAGCAACGCAAAAACTCTGGGAGTTCGATGGAATGCGTCGGCTGATTACTTTTATTTTACAACGGAAAAAATTCCACTTAAATCTTTTTATACTAAGAGGGAAGTTCTTTCTACAATTGCAAGACTTTTTGATCCCGCTGGTTGGTTAGCTCCAGTAATTATCACCGCAAAAATTTTGATGCAGCAAATGTGGCTCGATAAAATTGACTGGGATGAGAAAATTAAACCAGCGGCTTTACAAAATTGGCAGTCTTTTGTTTCTCAATACAACGATATTGATACAATTACAATTCCACGTTGGATTCAATATTCTCCAAATGCTCATATTGAATTTCATGGCTTTTGTGACGCATCGGAATTGGCGTATGCTGCTGCTTTATACGCAAGGGTTCAAATTGGTGAAAAAATTTTTTCAAACCTGTTGACTTCAAAATCAAAAGTCGCCCCAATTAAAAAACCATCGATCCCTCGCTTAGAATTATGTGGTGCTGTACTTTTAGCAAAATTGGTTGATAGTATTATGCCCCAATTCAATTTGAAAGAATCTTCGCTCTATTTTTGGTCTGATTCAACGATTGTTTTAGCCTGGCTGAAAAAACCTCCATGTAGTTGGAAAACTTTTGTGGCTAACAGAGTTGCCACAATTTTGGAAAAAGTTGGTAATAAAAAATGGGCCCATGTAATTTCTCAGGATAATCCCGCCGATCTAGCAACCCGGGGGCTGATCCCATCGGAATTAAAATCTTGCAAGCTATGGTGGCATGGTCCTGGGTGGCTCAAATTACAAAAATCTGCGTGGCCGGAGTTGCCCTCTGATTATGAAACGACAGAGGAAATGAAAAGTATCCAGGTTCATGTTGCTAGATCGTCTGAGAATGAAGATATTTTGGATCGCTTTTCCAGTTTGCCCAAAGCTATTCACGTAATTGCGTACATTTTTCGCTTTTTTAATAATGCTCGTTTAAAAACTCGCAAAACTATTCATTCTGTAAGGCTCTCTGCTGAGGAGTTAAGATTTGTAAGGAATCGTCTTTTTTCGTTGTCCCAGCAGATATATTTTCCTAAAGATTATAATTGCTTGGCTGAAAATAGGAAAATTGAATCTAGTAGCCCTTTGTTGACGCTTACGCCGTTTTTAGATGAAAATAAAATTATTCGTGCCAATGGTCGTCTTACTTCTGCATCCAGTCTCTCGTACTCTGAAAAATATCCCATAATTTTGGCCTATCGCAGCAGATTAGCTCGCCTGTACGTCGATTTTGCCCACAAAATGACTCATCATGGCGGTTTACGGTTGGTCCATAGTGTGATTCGACACGAGTGCTGGATTATTAAAGTCAAAAATCTGATTAAAACCTGCGTAAATAACTGCAAAGAATGCATTCTACACAAAAAAACGCGTCAAGGACAAATCATGGCTGCTTTGCCCGACGAAAGAACAAATTTGAGTCGCCCATTTGCAAACACAGGCGTCGATTTCGCTGGCCCCTTTGAAATAAAAAGTTTCACCGGTCGTTACTCAAGAATAAGTAAAGGTTACGTGTGTCTCTTTGTTTGTTTCGCTACAAAGGCAATCCACCTCGAAGCAGTCAGCGATTTATCAACTCCAGCATTTTTAGCAGCTTTCGCTCGTTTTGTAGCCCGTCGCGGTTGCCCAAATTGTGTTTACTCGGACAACGGCCGAAATTTTGTTGGCGCAGCAAAGGAGATTGATTTAAACTTCGAAAAATGCGTAAAAGAACTTCGCGATCACGCCGTTTTAAAATACGAACCTCAGCGTTTATTGTGGCACTTTATTCCCGCTGCAGCTCCGCACATGGGCGGACTCTGGGAAGCAGGAGTCAAAAGTTTTAAGACCCATTTCAAAAAAATGGCCGGTCAATTGAAATACACCTTTGAGGAGTTTTCTACCTTGTTAGCTACGATAGAATCATGCCTTAACTCTCGTCCACTTGGCCCCTTGTCTGAAAACGTCGAAGATTTGTCTGCGCTTACTCCAGGTCATTTTTTAATTGGTTCTGCGATGCTCACTCTGGCTGAACCGGAGGAACTCACACCCGCAGTTAATCTTTTTAATCGTTGGCGAAAGATAAAGGCAATGCAACATGAAATATGTCGGCGCTGGAAGGACGAGTATCTGAAAGAATTGCATAAACGCAGCAAATGGAAAACGCCTCAAGTTGATCTACAAGAAAACGACCTTGTGGTGCTTCGAAATGAACCACTATGCCCCACTGATTGGCGTTTAGGTCGTATAGTTAAAGTTTATCCCGGCTCAGATGACCGAGTGCGAGTTGTCGACATTAAAACTCAGAATGGAGTTGTCAAACGGCCAATTCATAAATTGGTTTTATTGCCACGTTCTCCTGAAAACTAAGTTCCCTTGCTCCACGTTTTCCTTGCACCATTTTTTCGTTATAATTTAACATTTATGTTTACTTGCAGCACAATATGAGTGATTTGAGATGGTTCAACACGAATTATGGTTGCCCCATATGCACTCGATTGCACGCCATGCACCGATGTATGCGTTTTTTTTTAAGCTGAAAAGGGCCTTTCTGTTAGTTACTCGGCCCAGTCGCATTTGCTTCGAGATTGCCGAAGCCTTGATTGCTGCAAACGTTGTCGTCAGAAGCATAACACGTTGCCTCAACCAGTTGCCCAAGGAGCTTTAACGGGCCGCTGAGGGCAAACCCTTATAAATTTGTATACAATAGACGAATTTTGGCGATGCTGATTTTGGCGAAGGTGTGGATAAAACCGATCCGGACTACCTTGATTATTAGTGCGAGGAAGAAGGTGCGTGGCGCAAATTAAAATCACAAAATGTATATAACTAATTTTTATACTGTAATGCTTTATAATTTGAATTTAATATGTATTTTGTATTTGTAATACTTTTTTCTTCTCTTTTCCTTTCTTTTTCTCCACTTTTGCTGTCTCTGCGGCTTTGTTGCACTGTTAGTGCAAGGGCGGCGGTATGTTTACGCCGGGCGTTTTCGTGTTTCAGTTTTATTTTTGCCTGGCGGTTAAATGCCGCCGCCACGGCAGTTGTGATCGTGCACTGAGGGTGTGGGTAATGGGTATTCGCATGAAAAACCCGGTACTCCACATCTTCAGGGCACTATCCCTTTTTTTATTATTGTTTTTTTTTCGTGATCGGCCGGCAAACACAGCAACAGACAGCAACAAGTTTTAAACAAAAAAAGAAAGTGAAGAGTGAAAAACTTAAAATTGTAAATTGAAAAAGTAAAATAAGAAGTGAAAATTTGAAGGAAATTAAAACTAAATAAACAAAAGAGGAAAAATTGTAAAGAAAAACTTGTGAAATTAAAGAAGAAAAAATTACAGAACAAGACTTAAATAATAAATAAAATATATAAAAGAAATAAAGAAAACTTAAAACTAATCTAACAATAAAAGAAAGTGTGTGTTTAATTGAAAAAAAAAAGGAAGAACAACAAAGGGTAAGGAAGCTCCCATTGACGCCACCTTATTGACCTGACATCCAACACAGCCACATCGTAGCCCCAAAGTGACGGCCACCCCACGTACTGACCCCAACAGTGTGTGTGCGTGTTGAGAGCGTGCATTTCGTGTTTACAAAATTTTTTGATATTTTTTGTTCCCTCAACCATGTTCCCTAGTGTGTAGGCAGCTTAAAAGAACATAAGCAAAACAGATTACTAGCAAAACGTCTACCCATATTTGAACTAATATTAAACTAAATCAAAAAATTTAAAAATGTCTGAAAACAGTAAGTTTAAAGGCGCAAAATGTCGTACATGTTTTAGTGCCTCAAAAGTATTGAAATCCCTGGCAAAGCTACCAAATGAAGAACATCACAAAATATCGTATGTTGAAATGTTAAAGGAAGTCACATGTATAAATGTATTTCAATAGATTTTCAGTTAGTATTATTAAAATCAACGATTTTTTTCACAAGATAATGGATGAGAAGTTCAAAGCAATGCCGCAATTTATTTGTTTCTGCTGTTGTCGTAAATTAAAAACATCCCATGAATTTGTGCAACAAGCGCGGATGGTGGATGAGAAACTGTGGTCTATGCTAAGCGAACCAAATGGTAGTAAAAATGGTGATTGCCTGCAAGAAACTCAAATAGATTTAGATATTAAACAGGAATATTTTGGTGGCGAACAACCATTGAAAGATAAGTTGCACTCCAAGCACCAAATAAAATTGGAAGATGAAAGCATGTTATCGAATTATATAGATATCGAAACCACAGAAGAATTGTAAGCAATAATTAAATATTAATTCTAAAAGTAGACTATAGTAATAATTTCAGAAAATCATTGAAATATGAGTGAGATACTAACCCCTCAATTCATAAATGCTTTGTAAAGTTATAGCAGGTTTACAAAACGTCATTTACATACAAAATTTGTTCAATAAACCTCCTATAATTTTACAAAGCGTTTATGAATTTAGGGGTAAGAATTTAAACTCTGAACAGAAATACGAAGAAAATGAGGTTTGTATTTTAAGTAATGATACTGATAATTCAAATCAAGCAATTGATTTAAAACCAATAGAAATGTAAGTACTTCTTTGGGTGTCTATAAAAAGTTGCCAAGTATATATCTTTAAAGTATTCTACAATTTTTGTGATTACAGAATATCAATGGAATTTAGACCCGATAAAGATAAGATTGCCATTTTTAAATCAAATATTGGTATGTCTGATAGTGATGATGATACCGAGGAATCACTTTGTTCTGATACTTCATATTGGCAGAACAATAAGGATTTTATCAGCAGAAATAATTCAGAAGATGATCCCGCCGATATAGCTCTTCCCTGCGAAAAATGTAGTAAAATATTTGTAACTTCTAAAGCATTGGCCATTCATCAAAGAATCAGTCATATACCCGAAGAAAAAAAATGTGTCTGTACTGTATGTGGCCAGAAATTTACTCGGTATGGTAATATGTACAAACATATACGTGCATTTCATGGAGCCGACTCAGTAACGATAATTCGCAAACTAGCTGAGGCGGATAATCTATATGAGTGTGATAAATGTTCCAAAAAATATGCCAAAAAGAAAAGCTTAAATGCTCACATGAGGGGAAAACATGCCAATCCGCAGAATAGCCAAAAAATACATGAAACGACAAAATCTCCCGAATATAATAAAAAGCACTCAGATAAGGGATCTTTGTGCCCCATATGTGGTAGTTCATTTACGAGCAAAACTCAATTAACAATTCACATAAGACATCATACAGGTGAGAGACCGTTTAAATGTGATATATGCGATCGTGCTTTTCTACTTGCTACACATCTTACCTGCCATAAACGTTTACATACCGGTGAAAAACCATTTAAATGTAAAGTGTGTACAAAAGCTTTTCGGGTCTCTAGTGATTTGGCTCAACATATGCGCTCTCATTCGGATGTAAGGGCATATAAATGTTTGCATTGTGAAAGAAGTTTTAAATATTCCCAAGATTTAAGTATACACAAGCGTTCGCATACTGGCGAAAGGCCATACGTTTGTGCAGTTTGTGGTAGTGAATTTCAGCGATATAATACATTAAGAGATCAGCGACAGCAAACGGGACATACGGATGATATAGTGCAATTAGAAAATGAACTGTTGGATAACTTATCAACTTCAAATAAAGGGAATTAAAACATAAATTTTAAAAATAAATAATAATTGTAAATGTTTTGTATTTAGTAGTTTTAGTGGCTTGCCTGCAAGTAGTGCTATGTGTTTTTAACAGGTTTTCAGGAGAGCGAAAAAAGTGATTTTTATTATCCTTTTAAGATATTTTTTTGGCAATATGCCTTAATAATTTCAGTAAAGCAGGTCGTGATTCATTAAGGCATACGATGTCAATTAAATATCTTGCTAAGGTAATACCACACACAAAAAAGTAAAAGCTAGGTTTAATTATCAAATTGTTCCACACAATTACTATTTTCAATTACTAAAAATTGTGTACGATTAATTGAATCAATTAAAGAATTCAAAGATTTAATTGATTCAATTAAATATTTATTTTAAACAAATCTTTAATTAGATGATTAAAGTTAATATTTTTTTGTGTGCAGGAGATAGGAAATCAAAACCTACACTACTCACCGATAGAGGGCGCTGGAATTTAGTATTACCTGAGCAACTATTTAGTATCAGTTTAGTATCAGCTGAGCCTATATTCATGGGTGGTAACCGAAACGATGCGTTTATCGGTAAGGGTAACGATATTTTAGATTATTTCGGTAAAGGTATTTTAAGGGTAACGCTATTTCATTTATTTCGGTATTTTAAGGATAACGGTTTTTTGATTATTTCGGTAACGGTATTTTAAGGTTAGCAAAATTTCAGTTAATTCGGTAATGGTATTTTAAGGATAACGGTAGTCAGTTATTTCGATGCATCCCGCAATTTTTTTACAAAAAATAAACGAGATTAAAAACAGAACCAATTTACCAACTTGAAATACGAAAAATACTCAACAACCACGTGCAATTACCAAAAGCAGAGGGGGTCAAGGGAAATTATTTCCAAATGCCAACCTCACCCATAGTCCACCTTGGATATGGTGCCCCCTGTTAACGCTAACGAGGCTCTGACGACCGAGTATGGGCGGTATAACCCGGTTCCCACGGCAATCGGACTATGTGCCGGAACGATTCGGATGTTTTCGAATTTATCCGAGCAAGGATTGCCACTCCGGCTTTAGATGAGAATTATTAACTACAAATTCACATTTTGAAGACGTTACAATAACAACGTCAACAACAACCAAAAGCAAAAAATTAAAAATAACGGTACCGGTATTTTAGGGGTAGCGGTATTTAATTTATTTCGGTAACGATATTTAAAGGGTATCGATATTTCATTTATTTCGGTATCGGTATTTTAAGGATAACGGTATTTCAGTTATTTCGGTAACGGTATTTTAAGGCTAACGGTATTTTAGGGGTAATGGTAGTCAGTTGAAAAGGTTTTGAATCGATAACGGTATTTTAGCGGTATTGCCTGCCAACCATGCCTATATTTCAAAACTCAAAAACTGCTCAAAATAAGGAAAAAACAAACGCGGAATATATTCAAATAATAAAATTTGAGATATCCGTTCGTTTTTTTAATGTGTTGTTTGTTATTATTTAAATATACATATGTAAATAAAAAAATAAAATTGTCAACTTTTTTAACAAAGTGCCATCTACACCTTTTGCAATTGTAATTCAGAATATATCAATTGAAATTCAGAATTTCCATTTGAAATTCAGAAAATATCAAATGAAATACAGAATTTCCATTTGAAATTCAGAAAATATCATTTTAAATTCAGAAAATATCAATTGAAATTCAGAAAATATCAATTGAAATTCAGAAATCGTTATTGGAAATTCAGAAAATATCAATTGAAATTCAGAAAATATCATTTGAAATTCAAAAAATATCAATTGAAATTCAGAAAATATCATTTGAAATTCAGAAAATATTAATTGAAATTCAGAAAATATCAGAATTTCTGAATAATGCCCCTAAATTCCGAAAAACCGAACAAATCTCGCTTTTTGAAAAAAAAAAAAAAAACTTTTAGATGTAGGGGTAAAAAGGAATTTCTGTAACAAACGTAGGAAATTTTCAAAGTAGCTTCTGGCATCACTGCTTGTAACTCTGACACCGACGGGAAAACCACTCAAAGAAAAAAACAGCAATAATACTATTGTTTTTTGTAGCAAAATTAAGCCTGACAGGAAAAACATATCTTCCCAAATTAAAACTACATATAAAATAAATTAAAAATGCCTGCAAACAGTAAATTAAAAGCCGGAGAATGCCGTACGTGTTTAAGTGCCTCAAAAGGATTGAAATCCCTTGCAAAGCTGTCAAATGAAAAACATCAGCAAATATCGTACGGTGAAATGTTAAAGGAAGTCACAAGGATAAATGTAAGTTTTCCAAAAGATTTACAAATGGTATGTATTAAAATAGTGTTTTACAAGGTAATGGATAACAAGTACGAAGAAATGCCACAGTTTATTTGTTCTTGCTGTTGTCGTAAATTAAAAGCAGCCCACGAGTTTGTCCAACAAGCCCGGGAGATAAATGAAAAGTTATGGTCCTTGCTAAGCGAAAAAAACTTTTATAAGCAATTAGATTGTCTAGAAGAAACACAAATAGATTTAAATATTAAACAGGAAATTTTTCATTCCGAACAATCATTGAAAGATAAGTTTCAGTCCGAAATTCAATTCAAATTGGAAACTACAGAAGAAATGTAAGCAATAATTAAATATGCTTTCTAAAGGTATACTATAGTATTAGTTTCAGAATATCATTGAAAAATATGTGTGATACCAACTATTTAAACTCAGAGCTGAAATTGGAAGAAAATGAGGTTTGTATTTTAACTAATGATATTGATAAATCAAATCAAGCAATTAAATTGAAACCAGTAGAAATGTAAGTACTTATTTGGTTGTCAATAAAAAGTTTCAAAGTATATATCCTTAAAGTATTCTTCAATTTTTGTTATTACAGAATACCAATGGAATTTAGACCCGATAATGATAATATTACCATTTTTAATTCAAATATTGGTATGTCTGATAGTGATGATGATGTCGAGGATTCACTTTGGTCTGATACTTCTTATTGGCAGAACAATAAAGACCTTAGCAGAAATAATTTAAAAGATGATGCCGCCGATATAGCTGTTCCATGCGAAAAATGTAATAAAATATTTGTAAATTCTAAAGCATTGGCCATTCATCAAAGAATCAGTCATATACCCGAAGAAAAAAAATGTGTTTGTACTGTATGTGGCCAGAAATTTACTCGGTATTGTAATATGTACAAACATATGCGTGCATTTCATGGAGCCGACTCAGTAACGGTAATTCGTAAACCAGTAGAGGGAGATAATCCATTTGAGTGTGATAGATGTTCAAAAAAATATGCCAAAAAGAAAAGCTTAAAAGCTCACATGAGGAGAAAACATACCATCCCGCAGAATAGCCAAAAAATCTATGAAACAAAAAATTCTCCCGAATATAATAAAAAACAATTAGATAAGGGTTCTTTGTGTCCCATATGTGGTAGTTCATTTAAGAGCAAAACTCAATTAACGATTCACATAAGACGTCATACAGGTGAAAGACCATTCAAATGTGATATATGCGATCGAACTTTTCTACTTGCTAATGATCTTACCTGCCACAAACGTTTACATACCGGTGAAAAACCATTTAAATGTAAAGTGTGTACAAAAGCTTTTCGGGTCTCTAGTGATTTGGCCCAACATAAGCGCTCTCATTCGGATGTAAGGGAATATAAATGTTTGCGTTGTGATAGAAGTTTTAAATATTCCCGAGATTTAAGTATACACAAGCGTTCGCATACTGGCGATAGGCCATACGTTTGTGCAGTTTGTGGTAGTGAATTTCAACGATATAATACATTAAGAGATCATCGACAGCGAACGGGACATACGGATGATATAGTACAATTAGAAAATAAGCTGTTGGATAACTTATCAATTTCAAATAAAGGGAATTGAAACAAATTTTAAAAATAAATGTAAATTTTTTATATTTAGTGGTTTTTACGAAAAATGTTTGAATAGTAAAACAGGATGACAAAATCTTAACTTTTAAAAATTAATAGAGTTCTGACCATTAATTCTATGTTTCAGACATACTGATTACAATGGCGTACTTTTTTCGATCTAAGGTACAGATTTTTTTTCTTTAAAGTTTATTGGTTCTCCATTTAGTTCTCTAATCACATTTATTTATTCATTTGTAATATAAGTAGTCTAAATGGCCAATATAATCATATAGTATTAATAGTACATGTAATAACATGTACTATGAAAATAAAGTAAATAAACTGTTGCAAAATTTCCAGCAAAACAGTTTTCATTTGCGCAAGTTGCGGCAATAAATATACTTATTTTGAGCCGCTACCGTTAATTTTTTTTCTTACACGCCGCCAACTGCTTTGTGACGACTTGTATTTCTGATATAGACGGGAAAACTACCCAAGGAAAAAAAGACTATATTATTGTTTTTGTAACAAAATTAAAACAGACTAAAAGGATAAACACATCTTCCCAAATTAAAACTACCATATAAAATAAATTAAAAATGCCTGCAACCAGTAAGTTAAAAACCGGAAAATGCCGTACGTGTTTAAGTGCCTCAAAAGGATTGAAATCCCTTGCAAGGCTGTCAAATGAAAAACATCAGCAAATATCGTATGGTGAAATGATAAAAGAAGTCACAAGGATCAATGTAAGTTTTCCAAAAGATTAACAAATTGTATGTATTAAAAGAGTGTTTTTACAAGGTAATGGATAAGAAGTACGAAGAAATGCCACAGTTTATTTGTGCTTGTTGTTGTCGTAAATTAAAAACAGCCCACGAGTTTGTCCAACAAGCCCGGGAGGTAAATGAAAAATTATGGTCCTTGCTAAGCGAAAATAATGTTTTTAAACAATTGGATTGTCTTGAAGAAACACAAATAGATTTAGATATTAAACAGGGCATTTTTCTTACCGAACAATCATTGAAAGATAAGTTTCAGTCCGAACTTCAATTAAAATTGGAAGATAATGGGGAACGTATGTTATCTAATACTAGAGACACAGAAACTACAGAAGAAATGTAAGCAATAATAAAATATAGTTCCTAAAGGTATACTGTAGTAATAGTTTCAGAATATTATTGAAAAATGTGTGTGATACCAATAATTTAAACTCAGAGCTGAAATTGGAAGAAAATGAGGTTTGTATTTCAACAAATACCGCAAATATTAATAACTCAAAAGCAATTGAATTAAAACCAATTGAAATGTAAGTAGTTTTTTGTGTTTATAGAAAGATGCGCAGAATATTTATCCTTAAAGTATACTACAACTATTATTATTACAGAATATCAATGGAATATAGTCCCGATAATGATATTGGCATTTTTAAATCAAATATTGTAATGTCTGATAGCGATAATGATGATGCCGAGGAATTACTTTCATCGGATAATTCAGATTGGCAGGACAATAAAGCACTTATCAGCCGAAATAATTCAAAAGATGATCCCGCCGATATAGCTGTTCCCTGCGAAAAATGTAATAAAATATTTGTAAATTCTAAAGCATTGGGCATTCATCAAAGAATCAGTCATATACCGGAAGAACAAAAATGTCCTTGCGCTATATGTGGCCGGAAATTTACTCGATATTGTAATATGTACAAACATATGCGTACATTTCACGGAGCCGATACGGTAACTTTAATTCGTAAACCAGCTGAGGGGGATAATCTACATGAGTGTGACAAATGTTCCAAAAAATATGCCAGAAAGAAAAGCTTAAATACTCACATGAGGAGGAAACATAACGATCCGCAGAATAAACACCAAATCGATGAAACTACAAAATCTACGGAAGAAAATAAAAAGTCATCTGATAAAGGATCGTTGTGTCCCATATGTGGTAGCTCATTTACGAGCAAAACTCAATTAACGGTTCATATACGACGCCATACGGGTGAGAGACCGTTTAAATGTGATTTATGCGATCGTACTTTTCTACTTGCAACACATCTTACTTGCCATAAACGTTTACATACCGGTGAAAAACCATTTAAATGTAAAGTGTGCACAAAAGCTTTTCGAGTATCTAGTAAATTGGCTCAACATATGCGTTCTCATTCGGATGTAAGGCCATATAAATGTTCTCATTGTGAACGTAGTTTTAAATATTCGCAAGATTTGAATATACACAAGCGTTCCCACACTGGTGAAAGACCATACGTTTGTGGAGTTTGTGGTAGTGCATTTCAAAGATATAATACTTTAAGAGATCATAGGCAGCGAATGGGACATACGGAAGATATAGTACAATTAGAAAGTGAGCTGTTGAATAACTTATCTTAAAATAAAGAGAATTAAAATAAATATTGTAAAAATAAATGATAAATGCATATTTTTCACAGCTGTTGTTATTTATAAATAGCATTTTTACGGTGCTATCAAAATAAAATTTTCCCAAACATGTACGCGAACAGAAAATTTGCAAGTTTGTGGACACAGCTGATTACAACACCAAATATACAAATAAATTTTATCTGGTCGCTATGGAAAACGATATTTTTTTATGTTAAATCTTAAGCAGACACTTTTTACACGGTTTCTTATATTTCCCATAATTTGTTTTGAAAGTTTCATTGCTTGGAATTTTTGTTTTCAATAAACGAACATGTTTTCGAAACGTTTTTTTCTGCTTGCAAATTCTTACTGAGAAAAATTTATCCAGTAAAAATTTTCAAGAAAAAGAAGAAGACTTAGAAATTCTCATCATAAAACTGTCACTTTATTCTCTCTGTGTACTGAGTATTTGTGTTAACGAACGCCATCTAGTAAAATTTTTTACAAATTTGTACAAATTATCCAGTAATCGAATGGACCTAATTTTACAAGCAAAAAACAATAAAAAATAATTAAAATTGATTACTACCCAGCAAAAAAATACCTGACCAAGATCCGTAAAATCACATATATTGTTCGGCACGAATGCGTTCAAATTGAGGTGAAAAAGGCATTTTTTTAACATTGGCTTGTCATAGGAGAGAAGGTGTTTATGCTACTTTAAGTCTGCTTTGCACGTCATAAAAATGAGTGCTTGGATGTTCTTTTTTATATAGGAAAGCAATTCATTTTTTTTACTATCTAAGGAGAGATGAAAAGTACCTTCTTGGAGAAGTACCTTCTCGATAGTCCAAAACTAATATGGATCCGAATAATATTTATCCGAATCATCAAATTTAGAACAAAATGTCATCGATTTTGTCAAAAATGCATGTTCTTGCATATTTTGACTTTAAATGCATATTTGGTGCGTCTTTAATGCATATTTTGTGCTTTTTAATTCATTTTGTGCATATTTTTACCTCTCAATTCATAAATGCTTTGTAAAGTTATAGCAGGTTTGCAAAACGTCATTTTCATAAAGAATTTGTTCAATAAACCTCCTATAATTTTACAAAGCGTTTATGAATTTAGGGGTTAATTTTTAGGAGCATTTTTTATTTTGTAAAAAAATATAAAAAATTGAAATTTTCATATTTTGATTCAATCAAAGTAAACATTCTTAAAAACCTTATTGACCTATGGAAAATCTTCGAGTTCTGTGTCTGTTTGCAAAATAACTAAAATATATTTTTTAGTTTTAAAGTGCATTATTTTTGAATGAATGGTATGTATATTTGATCTTTTTATTTGGTAAATGAATATTTTTAGATCGATTTTAGATCATAAATTAATATCACTTGCTGTTTAAGATATTTTTCAAATTAAAGAAAGATGATAAAATTGTCACAAGTAAATTACAAAGAATAAAAAATTTTGAAACAATTCGATAAGGCCAGCAAAACAGAATACGTATTTTCGGCTTTCGCTACAAAACCATCATCAGTGTCGTTTGTCTCGATGGGTTGATCATTGATGATGATCTACTTATGCTAAAGTTGAAAACATATTATTTTTGCAAAAATAATAGTTTTTAGTGCATATTTCTTATATTTTTATTTTTTAGTCGCATATTTTAGGCGCATATTTTCCATTTTTAAGTGCATGAAATTCCTTGCCCTAGTAATTACCCACTAAAGTAGTGGTCGGCATCTATAGCCACCAGTGGCCGATCATAATCGGCTTTTCACACGTACACAACACGAATGGCAACAAAACCACAGATTAATACCAGATGTGAAACCAATGACAGGTGTCAAAAAAGTATTCTCGAACCGTATGGTTTTGTTTAAATGGAAGTCAAGAGGGAGATAACCATATAAAATCTCCATACATTTTGTATTGCGCATTTTTTGTATATATCTGTCTCTTTTTAGATTATTGTGCTTTATCTTTTGTGTTTTTCTTAAATTTTTGCGTTTTGCTTTGCTCATTTTCTGTCGGCCATATTGCCCAAATCAGCTGATTCATATCTGGTATAATTTGTGAACAAAACTATCAACTAAGAGCTTAAAATTTATTTAGTAGCATTATAGCCACAACAGATATGAATCAGCTGATTTGGGCAATATGGCCGACAGAAAATGAGAAAAACAAAACGCAAAAATTTAAGAAAAACACAAAAGAAAAGCACAATAATCTAAAAAGAGACAGATATATACAAAAAATGCACAATACAAAATGTATGGAGATTTTATATTGTTATCTCCCTCTTGACTTGACTTCCATGTAAACAAAACCATACGGTTCGAGAATACTTTTTTGACACCTGTCATTGATTTCACATCTGGTATTAATCTGTGATTGTAGCTTTCAACAAAGCAGGTTGATGTCGCTTTGTTTAAGAAATTTTAGAAAAATATTACATTACACCAATCAGCTGATTTGGGCAATATGGCCGACAGAAAATGAGAAAAACAAAACGCAAAAATTTAAGAAAAACAAAAGAAAAGCACAATAATCTAAAAAGAGACAGATATATACAAAAAATGCACAATACAAAATGTATGGAGATTTTATATTGTTATCTCCATCTTGACTTGACTTCCATGTAAACAAAACCATACGGTTCGAGAATACTTTTTTGACACCTGTCATTGATTTCACATCTGGTATTAATCTGTGATTGTAGCTTTCAACAAAGCAGGTTGATGTCGCTTTGTTTAAGAAATTTTAGAAAAATATTACACTCTTAAAATTTTACAAGAACTGGAACTTTATTATGAATTATTTTTATTTCTTTAGTTCATTAAAATTTACTAACTAATGGAATACTTTTTAAGAATAAATAATTTATATACAAAAAATACATATTTTTTAAATAATGTGTATAATAAAATTTATTATGAATTATTTAAAAAAATTAAATTACTATAAATTATTTTTTTTTATTTCTTTAATTCATTCATGCATTCATTATTACATTTCTTCATTAATTCATGTTCTTAATATACAAATATAAATTTAAAAATGATAAACTAATTTCTCACAGTGAAGAAACACAATACACTCACATTCTCTCTTTGTGCCGACCACTGCACTAAAGCTTCTGTTCCAAAAAATCGGTTATAGAGTAGCTACCTTTTCTTTACAGACCGTTCTACTCTCAATTCTAATACCGATGATTTTTGTTTGAAATTTTCCCAAAAGCAACCACTTCTATAGCACCAAAGTGAAACCGGTTGCAATAGAATTCGTTTGGAACTAGTTCTAGAACTGATTCTACGTCAGTCATGGTTCCGGAACCAGTTTCATGGAATCGTTTGCAGTGGAACCAGTTGCAGAACTAGTGTGGTTTGAAACCGATTGGAAAAAATTTTTTTCTTTGGGATTCCCGTAAAACTTTATTCGGGAAATGCCGCCCGGGAATTTCCGAACCCCAAACCCTATGCTGGGCACATTTTCAAGTTTAATTTTTCTTAATTTTTGAATATTATTTTGTTTCGTGAATTTGCGTGATTCACGTGAATCACGCGTGAGTGTGACTGAATGTTCAATTTACTCACGTGAGTGTGAGTAGTAATTTTTTTGTGGTGAGTGATTGTGCGTGATTAGAATTTTTTCTCGTGAGTGAGTGTGAGTGAAAATTCACTCACGTGCCCATCTCTAGTTAAGTGCTATGGGAACACCGAAGGAGGACGCTGCAATATGTATGAGGGATAAAAAAAACTCATATATATTACTATTTTTCATAAATTGATGTTGCCTTGGTTGGGGCTCGAACCCGCAACCTCACGTGTAACAGTCCAATGCGCTAACCATTACACCACAGGTTTGTATTTATACAAGGTTTACAAAGAATATACGAGTTTATATGAAAACCCTTATTATTTACTTCAATATTCTGGCATATTTAATACATAACTTGATAATCTTCTACTGGGTTGTTAATTTCGAAATGTTTTTGTTTTGTTTGATGCAATCGCAACGAATTACTTTGGGTAAATGTACTCTGACATACCTCACATTTATAGGGCCTTTCGCCTGTATGTGTACGCTTATGTATATTTAAATCTTTAGACTGTTTAAATGCCTTTTCACATTGTGTACATTTGTAGGGTCGTTCATTTGTATGGGTACGCATGTGAATTTTTAATTTACTTGATCTTCTAAAGGCCTTTTCACATACAGTACATTGATAGGGCTTTTCCCCAGTATGAGAGCGAAGATGGACTTGTGCATCATATAACCGATAATATGCGCGATCACAATAATCACATTTAAAAGGTTTTTCACCAGTATGCCGCCTGTAGTGAATATTTAAATTTGATTGACTATCGAATGTTAAACCACATAAAGTGCAAAGAAAGCGTTTTTTAAGTTTAAGAGGCTTAAGTTGCTTTTTTACAGTGTCTGCAATACTTTCAGGATTATGGCGTGTTTTAATATGTGCTAATAATTTGTATTTATTGGAATAAGAACGTGAACATTCTTGGCAGGCATGCTGTTTGGATATTTTTTGCGGAAATAATTGATGTTCTTCTAAATTTTTCTCTCTATGTTTTACCCGCATATGGGCATACATATTATGGCGTCGTTTAAATTTTGTCTCACAATGTGGACACTGTATTTTTAACTCTTCTGGCACATGGGTACCACGCCTATGGCGATTTAGGACATTTGAATTTGGAAAAACTTTATCACAGTCCTTACAGCGTGCAGGTAACATTTCATCATTGTTAGTTTCATTCATAGTTTTATCATTTGATTCATTTTCTAAAGGATCAGGATGACCTTTTCGTAATATAATTTCCTCTTTACTTTTTGTTTTCTTGGGAGTTTTTAATTTTTCGTGCCAATCTACATTATCAGAATGATAAGAATCATTGTCATCACAATCTTTATCGCTTTCAGACATAACCTGTGAGGTATTTGCAAATGTAACATCACTTACAGGCAATTCAGCACCTGGAACTGCAATTTTTTGTTCTAAAGAATTTTTTGGACTGTAAACATAAACGTGTATTAATTTAAACTTATCAGCAAATAATTTAATCCATATACCTTTTTATAGGGTTCTCCACTTCATTTATTTTATCTACATAATTTAATATTGTAGAGCATTCCTGTGTTTCTATTTTTACTTGCACATCTTTCTCTGCCGTATCCTCTTTAATAGTATCCATCTCCTCGTGTTCCATTTTAATTTCCAAACAAGACTGAAAATCAATTTGCGATTCTTGCAAACAATCTGTTTGTTTATATTCATTTTTCTCTTGCAACATAGACCAAAGTATTTCATTAACCTCCTGGACTTGTTGGACAAATGCATGGGCTGCTTTCAGTTTACGTGTACAGCAACCACAAATAACTTGTGGCAGTTCATTGTATTTATCATTCATTATCTGTATATAATAATGAGAAATTATGTTTTAGTGACTCCAAATCGTTAGGACTTACATTTATGTTAGTGATTTCCCTTAACATTTCAGCATAGGATTTTTGTTTTGCTTCAACCGTTGCTAGTTTTGCGAAGGATTGTAATCCTTTTGAAGTATTTAAACACGTTCGGCATTTAATTTGTTGTCGTTTATTACTTTTATTCATTTTTTAACATTTATCTTGCCGTTTATTTCTTACAGACGAAGTTTTTACTACTTCTGTTATTCCAATAGATGCTATTTTAAAATTTAAGAAGAAAATAAATAACGGTGGGTCTCATACTTCAGGTTTAAACTTTAGTTAACAGTTAACCCAAAAATTTGTTATTGTTTTGTGTACATTTTTTTAACATTTTCTTTTGGTTAAAGTTAACCTACAGTTGAGACCCACCGTAAAATGTACATATTCCACCACTGCTGTTTTTTGCTATTCACCGAGGGCTAATAACATCGATTATGTAAAAAGAGATACCAGATTCTAATAAAATTCCCTACTCAATGTTCCTTAATGTATGGGCAGCATTTGATTCATTCCTGTCGATTAGATATACAAATCACGGCTTAAATCGCGAACTATAAATCAGAGCAACCATTTATTGTTAAATTGATTTGTTAAATTGAACGAATTCGCTTGATTGGGCAGGTTTACCAGAGAAACCCGCTACCCAGCAAAATCTCAGTAATGGGTGCTCATTACTAATATCCAAACAATAAGCAGTAGAATTAGGGTCTACTACATATAATTCGGTGTTAAAACTCATTATTTTTGTTCGAAAGTAGTTGTCCATATTCGCTGCAGGAAAAAACATAAAATTTGTGCACCCGCTTATCCGCTGCATTATAAAAATATATAAAATAAGTAGTTACCAAAATAATTAGTTATTCGGGTGCTAATAAGCAGTTAAAAAATAAGTGGTTACGATTTGTTAAAAAATAAGGCTTACTCATATACTTATTAGTGGTTAAAAAATAAGTAGTTGCCAATATGAAATTATATTTGTAATTAAATAAGTAGTCGCGCGTAAGCTAGACTGCTTACACGCAGAAAAAAAACAGGTGGAACTTTATCTAAGTGCTATGTAATTATACAACTACATAAGTTCCAAGTAAGTTTTACAATTTTCTAGCAAAATATATGTAATTTTCCGGATATTTTCCGATACTCATGTATATATTTTGCAAGGATTGTATATATTTTACAAAAAAATATGCATATTTTAGTAGAACTTTGTAAAACTAACTTGAAAATTATGTAGTAGTATAATTACATAGCTGTTAGGTAATATGCCCCCTGTTTTTTTTCTGCGTGTATAAATACGTCTTCGTCTAACAAAAATAACTAGTACTGACGCCGAATGATAAGCAGTAAAAAATTTTAGTTTCATTATAAAACCACTTATTTGCTAATGAAAGATTTTGCTGGGTACCGCTACATTTAATATGTAGCGCCTTTTTTTTAAATAAAAATATTTGTAGAGGTTTCTTTGAATTTTTTTAATTTTTTATTCCTTTATAATTATATTTGTATATATTTATTATTCTTAAAAAAATACACACACAAAAAACAAACCACAGCTGAGTAGCGTACAATTTTTGCGCTACCAAAACAAGGTAGCGCTATCACAACATGTTGACTTAGCGGTATCTAATCCAACCTTTCACCAGTTTGTTGAGAAGCGAATTAGTACAGAGTACCGATTCTGAATAGTTTGCAAGCGGTGAATTGATAAAAACTGACATTTATTAAAGCGGGGTTTACATTATAAGATTTTCAATCTGATTTTACATATAGAAAGTCAATTAAAAAATGATTAGATTGTCAAAAATATCTTTTGCTAAACCCGCATGTGTTTACACCTTCCGATGCAAATCTAATGTAATCAGATGAAAACAGCTGTTTTAAAGAAAACAAAAAAGAAGCGTTCTAACGAAAAGACCAAAACACACGGGAAAAGATATTATTTATTTAAATATATAGTGCGAAAGTAATTAACAAGATATATAAAAATTAATAACAAAATACAATAAGAGAAGTGTTTTTGAGTAATAGAAATACTAGCCAAAAAGTGCACGTTTAAAAGCTAAACAATAATATAAAATCAAAATATAAAGCATTTGGAATCTTTGAGTGAAAAATATTTTTCTCCGCTTCACAGCTTCACAAACTATTCGGAATCGGTACTCAATTGAGCGTCTGGTAAACGCACTAAATGCAAAGCCCGCTTAAAAAAGGTGACGATTTTTTCAAGAAATACAAACGAACCCAACAAACAATTAGTTCCGTTTACGTACCGTTATCGGTGCATCATAAACGGAACCCAACTCCGTTTACGTACCGTTTTCTGGATCCGTATAAACTGATTCGAACCGTTTACATACCTTTACGCCCTGTAAAAAACCGACAAGTCCGTTGACAGTCCGTAAATGCTGGACCGTTTCTGGACCGTTATGTCGTGTAAAAAAGAAGTTCCTCGGTTTTTAGAATGCCGTTTTCGGTCCGTATCCGTACCGTTTTTCTAAACAAAAATGGTCTCGTATATCTATCAAAATTTTTCCTATTTTTATTATATATGTACTAGTTTTTTTGTTTTTTAACAGATTTATTAAAAATATAATTTATTTTTTAAATTTACGTTATATTTACATTTCGTGAAGCTTACGTCTCGATTCAATATCAATTTACAATAGCCACCTACAATAAAATTGAATATCTGCATGTAAAAGAAACAATAAATTAATTGGGGTTTAACTGATTGTAATGTGTGTTAATAATGTGTCAGTTAATATTTCTCAATTGCATTCGCTTGCAAATAAACCATCTTTAAACCACATAATAATTTTAATAACTCTTAACATGTATATGACTTTAAGTTCTCTGGTTGATGAGGTGTTGGGACGAATTCACGCTAGTGCGACTTCTTTTCCGTCCCAATATTATTTTTCAGTACTTTTTTCCAAAACAAACTAACACCGATGAAGTCCGTATTTAACGGTACGGAAACGGATACACCAAAACGGAGTTGTGTTCGAAATCCGATCATACGGTCCGTTAATGTTCCGTACACGAATATGCTTTGACGGATACGAGCATACGGACCGTTAACGTGCCGTAAATGACGGGTTAATAATTCCGTACTTGCCAGATAATCCGTAAAAATTTTTCTTGGGAATTGACGATTTTTGAAAGAAATCATCCGACAGCCCTGATTCCTGTGGCAATTTGTTGTTTTCTCTCAAAAGTTTTTATTTTTTATTTCACAGATTGTAATTTATTGAATACATTTTTTTAATATATATAACTCGATACAAAATGTATGATTTAAATCAAAAAACAATATTTGTATTGGATCATACCCAATACTTTAGTATATCAAGTGAAGATTACATACCCCTGGATTTTCTCAAGGGTAAAACCGCTACTGCAGAAACCCCAATGTCGATAGCATCTAGAACTTCAACAGGTTTACAATTTAGTAAAAGTTTGTGGACATGCTCTGTTGAATCTTCCATAGAATATTGTCGTATAGTTTGGGATCTATTTCCACGTGGGAAACTAATACGTTTTATAGTAAGTGATACAGCCGCGCACATAGTGAATACATGGAAATTTGCTACACAAAATATGTCGCATGTTTTAAATGCAATGGCTTTAGTTGGAGTACCACAACGTAATACACCACAATCTTCAGATTATTCGGTAATACATGGTCTACGAGCAGCGATAGAAGCACTGGCCGAACCAACGGAACATCAAATAAACTTAATACAGGCACAGGAAAGTGCCAATTATGCAAATAGCAAAATACATAATAAAGGTAGAGTTATTTGTATAACCTCTGCTCGTGACAATCCAAGTATGAAAAGTTTAGAAGATATCTTTCATAATGTATTAATGCAGCAAAATACTTTAGCCATGGCCCAAAATAAGTTACTAAACATTGATCATTGTCATTTGGTTATAATCAATATGGTACCAATGAATATTGAAACTTTGGTTACAAATCGCGCAAAAATGGAATTGTCATCATGTTTGTCTACAGAAATACATACAACTAGTGCACCAGAAATATCCAATAAGTTGACACATCTTATAATGAGTCATTATGATTTGGCCAGTACTACCGTAACGGGAATACCCATGAAGGTAATGAGAAGAGTTTAATTTTTCAAATATTTAAGCTTGTGTTTTCTTATTATTAGGAAGAACAAAATGCCAACTCTAGTGCTAATTATGATGTAGAAATCTTGCATGCACGCAATGCTCACACTGCGATTTGTGGTAATGAAGCTTTATTGCCTACTAGCATAAAAGAGGGTGCTGAATATGAGACTGTTACTTTGAAATGGTGTACGCCTAGAGGTTGTGGAGCTTCTGATATGTCTGCTTGCCCACCTTGCTTGGCTCAACATCGTGTTACCCCCGTCGATGTTACTTCTCGTCCGAGTTCTTGTTTAATTAATTTTTTATTAAATGGTCGTTCGGTGTTATTGGAAATGCCAAGGTACATTTTCATATGTCTTGTTTCAAAATCCTCCAAATATTTCCATTATTTTTTTTTAGAAAAACTGGTGGTAAAACTACAAGTCATTTACTATCTGCCCGTGGTGGTGAAATTTTCATTCATGCCCTACAAATAACACGATCCTGTCTTGAAGATCCACCTTCTATATCAGAAGGGCCTGGAGGACGTATAACAGATTATCGTATATCCGATTTTGCAGCTTTCATAAAGGCTCATCGTTTACTACCACTTAAGTCTAAAACAAAACCCGAAGAGAATCTACATAAAGCCCGAGAACGTTTATATGTAAGATCATTGTATTTCCCGTTGACACTCAGTACTACCATGGTATTTAATTTACAACGCAGTTTACATTGGTTACCAAATTTCCTAAGGAATTTAGCAAAAGAAGATATGGATAAGGCCGATGAAATACAATGCCAACAGAATATCTATGAATTGTATACAGCATCAACGAGGCGAGAACTATTGCCATTTCCAAATATGAGTGCAAGTAGATTAAAGGGTCACAAAAAAGTAGATCAATATAAGTTGTTATGCTCCGAACTAGAGGTTTTTATAAAGTGTTGTGCTACTACGCCTTACCATAAAGTTGTTTTGGAGAGTATACAAAATATAAGAGCAGCTTGTGGTGATGCAACTGTTAGATCGGAAACCGACTTGGCGCGTAAGATATAAAACCGCACTATTAAGTAATTCTTTTAACACTGATTCCTGTTAAATTCCAGGTGATCCTACGGGTAAATCTATTATTAGAGCCACTACAGATTCTCCTCTATCACCACCACATTCCATAGATAGCAGTAGCACTAGTAGCACACAATTATTAAAAGCCACCAAACGTAATTTTAGCAATGTTGGTCAACGTTCTCTTTTCGATATTGTGGCTAGTACAGAACGTTGTCAAATAAATAAACGCACAGATTTTTCAGGACGTTTATGTACACCGCCAGGACAAGTGGCAAAACTTTATCCTGATTTTGGTACAAAAGATAAAGAAACTGGTTCTATAATAGCTACACCTGTTAAAGAAGAAAGTTTATGTATCAAACTGGAAGTTCCAGGAATACGCAATTAATAAGCATATTTATGTACATAGGTATTAGGATTTTCGCTTGTTTTGGTTCTCTGTTTTTTTTTAATAATTGCATTAAAAGAGTTTACAAAATATGCTAAGTGCTGTGTGTTGTATTGTCATATTTAAAAGCAGAGTTGTTAATATTTTTATACTACTTTAAAGGTACCCAAATACTACGTAATATTCTTGTGGAATTTTTAATATTGTACGAAAAATTGTCTGACATATTGAAAGGTTTTAGTCAGGTGTTGGGAACAGACCTCAGTGGCACTAGGTCGAATAGGCACCGGCTATAAGCGAACAGACTCTTCTTTCTGGGTGTGCGTCCCATCCCTTCGACCTAGCCCAAGGCCCGCAACAATTAAAATCAGAAATCACAAAAATCAAAAAAAAACGTTAATTTACCACAGTTACCACACCTGGAGTGGGAGGTAGATGGCGTCCTCCAGCCGCCCAGACCCAACCTTGGTCACCAGGTTCTCCACCAGATCAACGGTGACCCCACTAACCCGCTCACACTGCACCACTTACCTTTGTTTACCAACCCCTGTATCAATTAAAATTTAGCCAATCATATTAGATTACGTTATAAATCTTCAAGACATATTTTATTGACTACAAACCTTAAACTAATATAAACAAATCATTCCAAAAAAAACTATTATAATGTATACCTAAATACGATAATCTTTATAATTTCTTATAACTTTAACAAACGATTATAGTCTGAATCGACCAAAAAAAAAAACGTTAGGAATTGCACTAAACGACCTTGATTTAACGGACAAAAATAGTTCAAATTTGAATCAGTGGCAACTTTAATTGCTAAACACAAAACGAAATACGTTAATTTGGAAAAAGAAATAAAATTAGATAAACAAAAAAAAATAAAAATTATCGTAAAATAACAAAAAGGATTAATAGAAATTAATTACTGCGTAAGTATTAAAAAAACTTATTCTAGTAAAATTATTAAATATACCTAAACAAATTTAACAATACCGCCATAAAAAAACAAGAGCTCAATATAAAATACATGTGTACAACTTGCCAAGACTGATACAAATATACCCAATTATTATACATGCGTTGATACGCGATCTTTAACGTACAGGGTTTGAACGTTACCCTCCAAACTTCGGTTCTGTTCACAATATATTTTTTTTGACTACCCCCCGGACGCTTTACTCTAATGGTAAAAAAAAAAAAAAAACTTTAAAAAAAAACTAACAGCCTTTAGGAGCTCCTTTCAACTTGTTAGGTAAATCTATACATTTTTAAATCTTTCAAAAAAAAAACGGGTAGAAATTGCGAACATAACCTAACTGTACAACAAAATGAATTTCGGTATACATATACTTTTTCTTTATATTACCTAAACTTTGCCCTCCTTTTTTTTTAAATGGCGCAAAAAAAAACACACAATACTAACACTAAATTTAATATACCAATAAAAAAAAATAACCCTAAACACTCATATACACTATATTACACTAACACCGGTTGGGTTTAATTTTGTTGATTTTTCTTGGGCTTTTTCTGGATATCACTGGCTATGTATCACTTGTAACTTCAAATTCTTTTGTTTGCCTCGCTTTGGCTTTGATATGTCACAAAAATAGGTGTAATGGTTACCTGGCTTTACAGTGGGTGCTTTTTGACATTACGGTTCCAAATTCACAATTCCAATTTTTCTTCTGTAATTTCCATATAAAATACTGGGAGAACTTCCGACGGGTGCTTCCCAGAAGCTACTGGCCTCCGTCAAGAATTTACGTCTGGCCCTGCTCCAGAACAGACCAGTCCCAACTAAGTTAATAAAAACAAATCTATTCTTATCCCCGCACTTTAATATTTTTACTAACACGATTTACTTACGTTCTCCACCTACGCCAAAAATATATACAGGGGATAAATAGTCTTCGATCCTGGGTCGTTGTCACAAAATGGTGTCTACCCTACAGACAATGGCGGATATTGAATATCACTTTATTACAAAAAAAATTACCACAGAAAACTCACTTTGCCTATGTTCCCTTTCCCGTTATCCAAAATTTTGCGTAAGGCAAATGTCTTTTAATGTTCCACGACTTATTAATTTGCCACTATACGGCTGTGTATAAACTTTAAAAATGTTCTTATACACATTCACTTTTAAAACTTTTTATTATTTTTGTTCAAAATTTTAGCACGGCGACTTTACCCACGACTATACGACCACTGCACTCTGCGATTTTACATGGACTAATTCCTCTAAAAATGGCTATTGAAAGCTAGGGTATATATATCCTTCCAACCCAACCATTATTATATCACTTTCCATATTAATTTTATCTATATATCAATATCCCTTTCTCGTTTTGAGTGTAATTCTAATAACTAGTCTGTCTCTTTTCGTTTTCGAGTTCATAAATTTTTACCGCCGACTCCATTACTTGGACACAAACCGTATCAAGAAATTCAAACTTTACATTTGAATCCAAAACAAAACTGACAATTTCATTCATGAAAACGTTTCTGTCTCAACCCTTCACCCCTGTCTTACCAAAAACCGTCACGAATCGCAAAGGTAACCAGGCAACCCTAGCAAAAAGTACTATTTTTTTCCAACGGTGTAACGTAAGAATACATGAACATCGTGGTTTTTTTTCTTTGTGTTCTTTTATTTCCCTTTTTACTTGTAGTGACGTACCTATAATGAATCTGATATTTTACGTACGTGAAAAAAACTTAAAATTTCGATTGAAAAAAACCAAAAATGGTGGATTTCGCAAACTTGGACAACTACCTTGAGGATAGAAAGATAGCCATCGAAACTTCAATCCCACAGAGAACAACCAAAATACGAACACTTTGCCCAAACTGCGCAGATAATCCACCATCCTACATCTAGTTTGGCGACCGCATTACTTCGGTCAACAGAGAATTCGTTCAATCATGCGGCAGCATCTGTGTCTTCAACCTCCAATAAAAATTGATTTACAATTGTCACTAATTTTCTTCTTGTTGTCCAATTTTAATGTTCAGTGAAAAAAAATCATACTTTATTCTTAACTTTCCCAACAATTTCCATTTAAATATTTGGGAAATTCAAAGAAATAAAAGTGATTTTTCAGTGCATTTATAATTGTGTATACAAAATAGAAAATAACAGTTGATTTGTTGGCCTCATGAAGGCTTAGGTATCTTTTGCTTATATCTATCCAAGAAAGTGATTTTTCCAACAAAAACAACAACGATAAAAAAAATTGTAAACTACAGCCAAACAAATGAATTATTAAAAAACAATAAGTGTGGATATATTTCCTTTCATCATTTGTTCGCTCTGAACCAGATCAAACAAACAGCGGTGCTACAGAAGATACAACTCACATCGATGATACCATGGAACTTGCACATAGTTTAACATTGAACGAAGATGCTCTGAAGCAGTTACCCGAACCAAAACGTTCGGTATTTATATTTGAATGGTTGGGTTATTTAGAAAAAAACGCTGCTAATAGTCGATCGTAATGAAATTAAGAATCACCAAAAGAAGCTGGTTCAACAGCTAACAGCTCAAATAAACGGTTCTCCGGGGCCGTTAACACGTAAATTATTGGCCAGTTGTTTGGCTACACTATTTTCGGTAGGTGATACTTTTATGTTATTTGATACAGCAAATGTATGCAATGATATTCTAAAGAATAAAGATGATTCTCCACGTTATTTACCAACAAAATTAGCTGCAATATGTGTCCTCGGATCTATGTATGAAAAACTGGGACGTATGATGGGTCGTTCGTATGAAGAAACCGTGAATGTACTGCTAAGAACTCTACGCAATGCCGAATCACAAGCGCGGGTTGAAATTATGATTACTCTCGAAAAGGTGTGTGCTGGCATGGGCACCGCCATAGCCAATGTTCATAAGGACATTTATAAAGCCACCAAACACAGTTTAACGGATCGTGTTATGGCAGTGCGAGTAGCAGCAGCAAAAATGTATTTTAGAAATGATACAACATGCTCCATTTCTATATAAAACGGAATTGGAAAATTTACCAGCTCTCTGTTTTCGAGCTTTTGATGGCAGTAGCTATGAAGTGCGCCGTTCAGTTGCAAAACTTTTGGGAACCTTATTGGCGTTTACCCAACAGCAACAGAATGACAACCATAATAAAAAAACTATCCAGCAGATTTTCCTGAAATTAACCACAGATTATATTCTCAGCGGTGGTAGTAAGCCGAACTAATTTCGTCAAAGTTTCCCGATGTTTCGTAAAATAACCGATCACCAATCCTCGGTAAGCAATTTTACTTCCTTTATGGTGTTATTTACCGCAAAGACCGAAATTACCTGGCCACTGGGTCTTCGCCCGAATAACGCGATAAATTATACACTTAATATTCGTTCCATAGTAGATTTTCTATGCCGAAGGTATAGTTTAAATATCATAATATGACGAAAGGGTTCATGCAGGCCTGGATGTTCTATCATCCAGACATGCAGTATCATTTTATGAAACTTCGGGGTGGCCACCGCAACAAAACACGGGTGTTGGAACAGAATTGATGCCAAAACCTGTGTGCGTGGCCTTCGTTGATTCTTCCCAACGTGGGGAACTCCCACACCCTGAAGTCTCATTAGCCGGGCCATTCGAACGATATTTCCTAATCAGCTGCAACAGCGTCTGGCAAAAAAAAAAAAAAATATGTGAGTTTTAGCCTTCTAACCGCAAGCCCGCCTCCAGGCGGGGTATATTAAATTACCACAAATGCGACAAATGAGTATTTTATAATAAGAACCCAGTAGAAAAAAAAATACTAATTCAGAACCAGTTATGTACTAGTTTAGTTAAACCAGACAACTAGTACGAGTTCTACCGCCTCTCCCTACAAACAATTGTAGAATTTAACATTGAGATGTCATAGGGACGGGGGCAATTGTCGCCAAACTGTCACTTTGGTACTAGTTCTAGAACTAGTTTGGAAATTGCAATTTAAGGAGGAAAAATAAGGAGCGAAACTGGTACTAATGTAATACTCGCGGAACCAGTTCCGAAGTGACTCTTTGGAAATAGTACTGTACCAGCTGGTTGCTATTTCAATTATATAGATAAAAAAAAACCAAAGGTTTTTCCTTTGATAAAACGTAGATTAGACCGATAGTTTCCTCTTACTGATTTTATTATATCCATTTACCAAATCAAATTTGAAATATTTTGGGTTTATGATTTCTAATGACAATAAAACATTTCAGTGTTTACTTGCAAACTCAGAAAGTATTAAGTATTACAACCGTAGGTGGTATTTCAAAACTCGTATTAAAATTCAATATTTTGAAATCTCTGCGCAGTTTCAACGAAACTATTAAGTATACAAATTGTTAAAGATTATTGTTTTAGAAAGAAAAACAAGAAGCTGTACTGGTACTTTAAATAAATTTACTAAACTAGTTTTAGATTGACTCTATGGCACCATTACTGTACTAGTTGATTCACACATCAGTTCAATTCACAATCAAAAAAAAATTTAGGTGTTTATTTACAAACTCTGATGCAAAAAAAAACAGTAATTTCAAATCTCATATTCTAATTCAGGGAATTTTTTTTTTTTCTTTAAACAGTCTCTACATAGATCGTCTTTAACTAGTACACAATTGGTTTAAATTGATTATTTTAAGAACCAGTTATGTAATTACTAGTCAAAAAAAACTAGTACGTTTTAGAACTAGTTTGACCATTTGCTACTGGGAAATTAAGCTTTTTCGATAGAAAACAAAATTTGTTAAATTTTTCGTGAATAATTCCTTTGCATACAGTGAACGGTTTGGAGGCAAAAAAAGTGTCAAAAATTAAATTTGGTAAAATATCGAAAATTAAATATTTTAAAAATAACAAAACTTTTTTAAAAATCTTAAAAACTTATTTAAATTGACTAAAACAATTGATAATGAACACAAAGTAAGATTGAAGCCTAAGCCACTCAAAAAAAATTCCTAACTTTGGTCCAAGGACGCACAGGATTCCATAAGGATATATTTAAAGGACATCGCCTTAACTTGAAAACTAATGGACGAATCTTTTTGAAATTTGGTAAACAGAATCTATTTGGTATAAGTAGCAAAGCTTATAAGTTTGAATACTATATATTGAAGTTAAGATGCGTTTTCACTTAATTTCGTATTTTTCGGAAAACGAAAATCGCTACATCCTCTTAAGTAACAACACAAAAAATGTAATTTCTTTTATTGTAATTACTTCTTAGTAAGAGAAATAATTTATGCTTAAACCTAGTAATTTTTATGAGCTAGTTTCCGAGATACCCTGTTAACCTATTTTGGCCCATATCGCCTAAAATAGATAACGAAAAAAAAATATTGTAAAAGAACTTATTGTTCATTTTCCGTGAGGAACACATGGTATAAATTTCATTGCAAGAAAGCTTAGGCCGGTTAGAGGTTTAAATGAATACGTTCTTCACTCTTACATTTTTTTAAACCTAATGTAATTTGCACTAAAATTCATTACATAATATCAATCCAATATATTTCATTCGACTGCCTAAATTTCAAAACCTTCAATTTTCATTAATTAATTCCATTGTCGTTTTCATGGTAATTAAATTAAGCCAAATTTACCTGATTTCGTTCAGTAAACAGGTGATTGAAGAATGATTTTTCCTTCTTCATTCATTTATCAAGATAAAAAAAAATTTCAAATGTGCAATGTATGCCGAAATTTTAGCACAGTCTACATAACTGATTCAAGTTGAGGATTCATTCGATTCTTATTAAAGTTTTTGGGAATGAATCTTATGAATTCTCTACGAATGGTTGAACAGTATGGTATATAACACTTTCCTTCTATCAAATTTGAATTTAGTTCTCCCTTGAATTACGCTTAAATTGTATTAAGTCCTTCAGATCCCTGCTTTACAGTCATCCATCCAGTTAATGGATAAAAATAAAAAGCCTATTGCAAAATTGATTCGGGTTTTCGTTCTCCTTTTATGTTTCATGAAATTTGTCATTAACCCTTATTATCCCATCAGGGATGGAAAAACTGAAGACCTTATTTTTGTTGAAAACGTGTAGGCATAAAATAGTATAAAAACTTGGCTGGAACCACAATTTAAAAAAAAATTTCGATTATTATTACAGGGTTGTCACGTATTAATAAAAATCTTAATGTCGTTCTTGAGTATTTTATCGCATTCACTTGAAAAATAAAAAAAATACAGTTGTAACCACAATAATAGCGGTTTAAAAAAAACATATATAAAAAAACGCATTTTACTCATAAAACTTTGAAAAACTTTTAAAATTTGTGACCAATTCCGTAAGCTACCGGATCTCAAAGAAAATGTCTTCCAGACAAATAGCCTAACGATTTTGAACCCACAGTGAGGGACAAAATTGTAGCCCTTAGGCTCATAAAAAAAAATCAAAATACCAAGGACGTATCTGTATGCCTGTCTATGACCCAATTCTAACGATTCACTTCCGAAACAACCATGGTTGCTTTAACCCATGTTTTGCGAATTAAATCACCAACAAATTATTTAATAGAATAAAAATTTGAGTAAATATAAATCTGGACTGCATCACGTATGCATTTGTCCAATGGCAACTCATTGCTTCACGTAATTTTAAACTATAAATGATTCGTCAAAAGACGCATTTCGTATACGAACTTAAAAAAAAACAGACTTATTATCTTTACCGCTCTGACTGTAAAGATTAAAATAACAGCAGATTAAAACAATTATATACGTTCGATTTTGAATAGGATTACTATTCAATTCGGCCAAATTACCTACAGCGTTGGGCAGAATTGTAGCACCAAATTATCTTTAATCTGGAAAACCAGTTAAATTAAATAGAAATTAAAATAAATTCTAAATAGAGGATTAACCCTCTTTGCAAAACGTGCCATTTTTGACTTCAATATTGTGTCTAGAGATTTTCCCTCCACACCGAATTCGACAAAAGTTGTATTGATTTCAAAAAAAAAATTATTGAACTAAAATTTATCAGGATTATATTCTATGTTGTTTCTAATGCGCTTTTTTTTCAGGTTCTGGTGAATAAAGCTGATTGGGATCAATATCCAGGAAACTTGAGAAGCTATTAGGGAAGTTTTTATCATTATTCTGCCTTTAAGTTTTTACTTTGTGTTTTCTTTTTCCTTTCAGGTATTTTCTTACATTTAAAAACTCGGAGAACTGATTAAGCTATTAACAGCAAAAGCTTTAAATTTAATACAAAATGTGGAAGAACATTGCACGGGGTAAATATTGTACGAATTGCACTATATTTTATGATATGAAAAACTTAGATATCTATAACTTAAGGTATATATTTTCCAAAAAAAAACAAATCTATATAATATCAGGTACAAAATAATTTTGTCACAGTTAAATTAACTTTAACAAACATCTCGTTATTTTGTAAACATTAGGACGGACACAACTTACTTTTAAATAAATATAATCAAAAATTGTATCCCTTACATCCTAATATTGCACATAATTTAAATTCTATCACAGATCTGAAATTTTTCAAACATCTCCTTATATCTTAATATCTTTAAGATGGTAAATACCTATAGATTTACCTTGCATATTTTCGAGCTCGTACATGTTATTTCCTACCGGTTTCAGGATTCTACATTTTAAAAATTTTCTACAGAATTTTGCGTTTCGATTTTTCTCGAAGTCGCTTAAAACATAGTTCCTTCGATAAACTTCTTGACCTGGTAGAAATTTAACATGACGAGCTCGTTTGTTGTACCTTTCGGCACTTCTTTCATATGCTTCGTGCATATTCTTTTGAATTCTATCCCGAGTTAGTTCAAATTTCTCGTTAGTTTCGAGAGTATTAATTTCATGGTCCGTTAAGGACATTAATTTTCGGGCTAATTTATAATCGCTGCCACTCGAAAACATGTGATATCCAAAAAGTGCAAAAAAAGGTGAAACACCAATCGCTGACTGAACCGAAGTTCTTAAAGCACACTCTATTTCGGACAAATACATGTCCCAATCGCGGTGATCTTCATTCAAGTATGCTCTAATCGCACTTAAAACCGATTGATTAACCCTTTCTGAGGCGTTAGACTGGGGACAATGAACTGGTGTTCTAAGGTGTTTTATTTTGTAGGCTTCGATCATTTCCTGAAATCCCTTAGCTATAAATTGCGATCCATTATCGCTGTGGATCACTTCCGGAACACCAAATTTATGAAATATTTCTTTCACTAAAAATTGCACTACATTATTTGTTGTGGCGTCTTTCATAGCCTTCAAGAAGGTGAATTTCGTGAAGTGATCCACAACGATAAAAATGTAGCAATTGCCTCTCTTTGACCTAGGATATTTCCCCAAAAAATCAATGTAGAGTTTCTGAAACGGACGCTCTGTCACCACTTCCTGTCCAATTTCAGGCATTAAATTTCTATTCGCCGGTTTTACCTCTTTGCAAATTTGACATGATTTAACATATTCATTAATTTGAACCGTCATTCTTGGCCAGTAAAAGAAACGCTTTACTCTTTCTAAAGTTTTTCTAACGCCCCCATGAGCAGCTGTATTTGCAGAATGAGCTTTTTCGATAATGGCCTGTGTGATATTTGCTGGTATCCAAAGTTTCCAGATGTACTGTTCTCCAAAATCACGATCGAATGTTGTTTTCTTAAAAACCATGCCATCTTCGACTTTAAGATCAGGCAACCGTTCAGCATTTTCGTTAATATTTTTAATCAAGTCCAAATATTCATCACTTTCGAATTCAGTAGTTTCGAAATCCAATAAATCTTCCTTTTCGCAATCTTTTTCGATTTCGTCTAAACAAAAGTCTTGAGGCAATCGCGACAACATATCGGCTACAACGTTTTCCGAACCTTTTCTGTGTTCGATTTCAAAATCATATGCTTGCAACAGTAGAGACCACCGAGCTAGTCTTCCACTAAGATCTTTTAAGCTCATTAGCCATTTTAAACTTGCGTGATCAGTTATCACCGTGAATGGCATCATTTCTACGTAAGGCCTGAACTTTTTAATCGCCATGATTGCAGCCAAACACTCTTTTTCAGTGACGCTGTAATTCTTCTGACACGAATTGAATTTCTGCGAATAAAAGGCAATCGGGTGTTCTTCTTTTTGATCGTTTAACTGATATAAAACCGCGCCAATTCCGTAATCCGAAGCATCGCATTGAATATAAAATCGTTTTGAAAAATCCGCATGTTTCAATACTGGGGCTGAAGTTAAAGCTCTTTTAAGTTTTTCAAAAGCTTCAATGGCTTCGGGTGTCATTTCGAACTTCTTTGCTTTTTTCAACGTGTCGGTAAGCGGTGCTGATATCGTTGCAAAATCCTTTATAAATCGTCTGTACCAGCCCGCTGTGCCCAAGAAACTGCGAACTTCTCGTGTTGTTCTAGGCAGACTGATATTTTTGATGGCCTTAACTTTGTCAGGATCTGTTTTCAGCGCTCCTCCTCCAACGATAAATCCCAAATATTTCAGCTCTTGAAAACAAAATTGCGATTTTTTTAACCCAATTGTCAGATTTGCTTCCTTCAAGCATTTAGCCACTTCTTTTAGAAGATTCAAATGTTCATCGAAATCACTAGATATCACCAACAGGTCATCTAAGTATATAAACACGTTTTCCTTTAACTTTTGAGGTACTACTCGGTCCATTAACCGGCATAGACGTTGTGCCGCGTTGCACAAACCGAATGGCATGACGCGAAATTGATATAACGGCCGACCTGCGACAGTAAACGCGGTGTACGGTTTACTTTCCTCATCCAGCTCGATTTGCCAGAAAGCATATTTCAAATCGACGCTGCTAATGTAGTAAGTTTCGTCTATACGGCTAAGAATTCCGTCAATATTTTGCAGCGGATACGCATCCTTCACGGTCAAATCATTTAATTTCCTCGCGTCTAAACAAAACCGATTTTTGCCGGGTTTTCGCACGACTGTTGTTCTGTTACTCCACGGACTTTCACTTTCTTCTATCACGTTAAGTTTCAGCATATTATCGATTTCGTCATAGGTTATTTTCTGAACGGCAGGCGATATTGGATAGTACCTATCTTTTACGGGGACCGCGCCCTCTATTAACTTAATAGAATGTTTCTCAAGTTCGGTACAACCCAAACCTTTTTCCTCAAAAGTATCAAAACATTTAACCACTTCATCTAACTTTTTCTGCTGTTCTACACTAAGTACGTGAGGTTTCAACCGATGCTCTTTATCACTATCCACAAAATCATTCTGAATTCTTTCTATGTTAATCTCACTTACATTTACAATTTCAGGTGCTAAACCAAACAAACGCCAAAAGTCTATGCCTAAATAAAGAACCTGTTCCAAATCAGGGCAAAGATACAACAACATTTTGTGTTCTTGATCTTTGTACTTTATGGATAATTTTGATTTACCTAGTACTCTATGTTGTTGACCAGCGGCAGTTGTTACTTTGGTCAACATTGGTAGAATATCTAGGTCTAATTCATTGGCTAATTCTCGGCAACCTTTGCCTAAAATACTAACTGACGCTCCCGAATCTAAAAGTCCCGTGAGAACCTGGCCGTTAATTTCTACCTCTACAAAAACTCTCGGATCTAAACTGCTATTAGTTGCTCTAAAAATGGATTCTACAATAAAACGTTTGATCTGACGGCGTTCAGCGAATTTACTACGAACTTTTAAAATACGTTTTGAAATTGGTTTCGAAACGGAATCCAAATTGAAAATTCGATCCCTTACCTTTTCGTAGTTTTCGCGGCGTGTTTCAAGAGGTAAATAATGTCTCATTTGGGGTATGTATTTGGAATTATTTACGTTTATTAATTTCTGTTTTAACTTGGTTTTGCTATTTTCAGATTGCTGATTATTACTGTTTAATTTTTGGATAATGCAGGGTTCTCCTTTTGACGTGAGTCCCCTGTTGAACACACGCCAGTCTTCTGGTTTTTCTGAAGACAATTTGGGCATTTTGGAGCGGCCACATTTGGCTTGCCACATCTATAGCAGAAGAGAGCTCTTTGGTCTTCTGGGCAATCTTTAAAAATGTGGCCAGATGCCTGGCAATTCCAGCATATAACGGGTTGTTTCTGTTGTTGTTGTCCGATACGGAAGGCAGCAATTTCCTCAACTTCCTGTTCAGGCGTTTCCTGATAGTACTGGCACTGATCTTGATCACTATAAAGTTCGCTGACCTGTCTTATTTGACGAGGTGGTGGCATGGTTCTAAAATCCTTCCTCGGAAAGTTTCGTTCTGCTTCGTTGCATTCGATACGTAGCTGTTCGACTGACGAAACAGCAATTGGATAAATAATGCGTCCAACGCTCTCTTTTACGTTCCGTTTCATGATCTTGATCATGTCGAACTCTGGGATTGGCTGTACCAGACGTGATCGCAATTTACTCATTACATGAAAATAAGAGTCTATGGATTCATTGATTTGTTGTTTCCTCTCCACCAGATCTCTCAAAACCTCAAAATTAGAACGAGATTTCTGGTATCTATTAAGTAAAGCGTGACGAAGAGCTGGCCATTGAGGTAAACCGTGCGTTTCAACAAACAACCAAAACCAATCTTTTGCCGAACCCGAAACTAAAAGGTGAAAATCCCTGACAACCTCATTCCACGGGATATTATAATGAGCCTGAAGGTGCTCTAAACGAAAAATAAAATCCTCGATATTCATTGACCTTTCGTCAAAAACCACTCCTAGCTTATCAATCCTAATCCCTCTCAAATCGAAAGTTTGGTTATTATTGGGCAAAACTAAATTACCCACCTGCGATGATCCGCTAGGAGTCGCTCCGTTTGGATTTAACACGTTAAAATTTCGAGCCACAAGACCACCAAAATTTGTATTCGGAGCCGAAGCAGCAGATGTACCGGGTAAGTTTTCACTTCTGACTTCATTAAAAACGTTGTTGTTAACATTAGCATTATCTCTATTGTAGTTGCCATTATTGTTGTTGTTATGAGCGGTATGGACTGCGCTCGGTTGGCTATTTGACGAAGCTAGTCCCTGAACAGCTTTGGTTAATTCACCAATAGTTTTCCTAACCTCTAACATTTCGTCTTGGACCATTTTCCGAACTTTCTCTTCGAGAGATCTTTGAATCACTAAAACCTCATCAGCTACTACCTCCCTAACACCTGGTGCTATAGCCTCATCAGTTGTGCCTGCATTAAGAGGGGGAAATTGAAAAGCCGTATTCAAAGGTGGGTTGGAAGTACCCACACCCTGGTTTTCCTGCATAATGGTTCTTGCCAGATCAATAAATTGTGGACCTATGTCTGGGTTACTAGTATTCTGAGCCATATTAGAGTTTTTCGGTTTGTAAATTTTTCTCTGCTTTGGTATAGTATGTATCGCCGACCTGTTCAAATCAAACTCAGATTGTATACCTCTTTTCCTATTTCTGGTTTGGTTTGAATTTCTGTTATTCTCAAATTCTAATTGTTTATTCTCCTCTCTATTCTTAGATTGAGATCTGGTCTCCAAATTCATACCTCAACTGCAGAAAAAATGGATTTACTCAAAACCGACAGTAATATTATCAATTTAAAAATTTTCTAAAATATCAAAATTAGCCAAATATTTTTAAGAAAACTCATGCAAATTAGAAAAATACCAAATCAAAAAAAAACAAAGCCAAATAAAAAAAAACAAAATAAAATTACAATTAATAAAAAATATATGTAGTAAAATAAAAATTAAACAGAAAAATTAAAAAAAAATTAGAATGATAAATGTATATAAAAAGTATAAAATATAATAATTGTAAAAATATAATAGATATAAAAAGAAATAAATAATAGAAATGATAATAATATATAAACATATAAGCTGCTTAGATTTTCAATTGGTAATAAAAACTATTGGTTGGTATAAACTTAATACTCAAAATTCCTAAATAAACAAAAATTTTAACTGATATATAAGTTATTATTTTAAATTTTATATGCCTAATTTGGCACTAATGACCAATACGTAGAAAAAAACACTATTCAAAAATCTTTACTAAAAAAAATTCGAATTAAATTTTTGGCTATTTTTGAAAAATAAAAACAAATATTTAAAAAAATAACCAATTTTAAGAAAATTCTCTAAAAATTTAAAAACTGTTAAAACTTTATAAATTTCAATATATCATAAATTAGGGGTGGTAAACTAAGATGGTGGTGTGTGCGGTATAACTTAGTTTGGCTCTCCCTTTTGAGAGCTACTCCGGTGTGGTAAAGATCAATATTACACAAAAAAAAATTGTTAAAAATTATAAGTTTAGATTGTGCATTGATAAGTTTTTTTTTCCAAACTAATCAAAGGCCTGTATTGGAAATCGCCCGATACTTCAGACCTCAAAGCTCCTGACCTGAGCGGCTATCGGAAAGATTTCCCACAGGTTCACAAAACTAAACTTTTCAAAGCTGAATCTAAAACTTTCTTTACTAAACAAATGGAAGGCTAGTTAGTACGAATAACGTCTCACACTAGACTATTATGAACTTAACTAACCTCCTGGTATTGTACGTCATTCATTCCAAGCTTCCAGAAACGATTCTCACAGCTCTTTGTACAACAGGCTTCTCGATAAAATCAAGAACGGTTACAAAGGCTGCAAGAACCGTCTCCTAAAAACCTAAAATGAATACGAAGGGCTATTTAAATTTTCACACTAGTGGGCTATGTTACTGTGTATAGCTCTTATCACACAAAAATTCAAAAAAAAACTAATTCTTCTTCTTCCATTTGGGCGCCATATTGTTGGGAACAGACCTCAGTGGCACTAGGTCGAATAGGCACCGGCTATAAGCGAACAGACTCTTCTTTCTGGGTGTGCGTCCCATCCCTTCGACCTAGCCCAAGGCCCGCAACAATTAAAATCAGAAATCACAAAAATCAAAAAAAAACGTTAATTTACCACAGTTACCACACCTGGAGTGGGAGGTAGATGGCGTCCTCCAGCCGCCCAGACCCAACCTTGGTCACCAGGTTCTCCACCAGATCAACGGTGACCCCACTAACCCGCTCACACTGCACCACTTACCTTTGTTTACCAACCCCTGTATCAATTAAAATTTAGCCAATCATATTAGATTACGTTATAAATCTTCAAGACATATTTTATTGACTACAAACCTTAAACTAATATAAACAAATCATTCCAAAAAAAACTATTATAATGTATACCTAAATACGATAATCTTTATAATTTCTTATAACTTTAACAAACGATTATAGTCTGAATCGACCAAAAAAAAAAACGTTAGGAATTGCACTAAACGACCTTGATTTAACGGACAAAAATAGTTCAAATTTGAATCAGTGGCAACTTTAATTGCTAAACACAAAACGAAATACGTTAATTTGGAAAAAGAAATAAAATTAGATAAACAAAAAAAAATAAAAATTATCGTAAAATAACAAAAAGGATTAATAGAAATTAATTACTGCGTAAGTATTAAAAAAACTTATTCTAGTAAAATTATTAAATATACCTAAACAAATTTAACAATACCGCCATAAAAAAACAAGAGCTCAATATAAAATACATGTGTACAACTTGCCAAGACTGATACAAATATACCCAATTATTATACATGCGTTGATACGCGATCTTTAACGTACAGGGTTTGAACGTTACCCTCCAAACTTCGGTTCTGTTCACAATATATTTTTTTTGACTACCCCCCGGACGCTTTACTCTAATGGTAAAAAAAAAAAAAAAACTTTAAAAAAAAACTAACAGCCTTTAGGAGCTCCTTTCAACTTGTTAGGTAAATCTATACATTTTTAAATCTTTCAAAAAAAAAACGGGTAGAAATTGCGAACATAACCTAACTGTACAACAAAATGAATTTCGGTATACATATACTTTTTCTTTATATTACCTAAACTTTGCCCTCCTTTTTTTTTAAATGGCGCAAAAAAAAACACACAATACTAACACTAAATTTAATATACCAATAAAAAAAAATAACCCTAAACACTCATATACACTATATTACACTAACACCGGTTGGGTTTAATTTTGTTGATTTTTCTTGGGCTTTTTCTGGATATCACTGGCTATGTATCACTTGTAACTTCAAATTCTTTTGTTTGCCTCGCTTTGGCTTTGATATGTCACAAAAATAGGTGTAATGGTTACCTGGCTTTACAGTGGGTGCTTTTTGACATTACGGTTCCAAATTCACAATTCCAATTTTTCTTCTGTAATTTCCATATAAAATACTGGGAGAACTTCCGACGGGTGCTTCCCAGAAGCTACTGGCCTCCGTCAAGAATTTACGTCTGGCCCTGCTCCAGAACAGACCAGTCCCAACTAAGTTAATAAAAACAAATCTATTCTTATCCCCGCACTTTAATATTTTTACTAACACGATTTACTTACGTTCTCCACCTACGCCAAAAATATATACAGGGGATAAATAGTCTTCGATCCTGGGTCGTTGTCACAAAATGGTGTCTACCCTACAGACAATGGCGGATATTGAATATCACTTTATTACAAAAAAAATTACCACAGAAAACTCACTTTGCCTATGTTCCCTTTCCCGTTATCCAAAATTTTGCGTAAGGCAAATGTCTTTTAATGTTCCACGACTTATTAATTTGCCACTATACGGCTGTGTATAAACTTTAAAAATGTTCTTATACACATTCACTTTTAAAACTTTTTATTATTTTTGTTCAAAATTTTAGCACGGCGACTTTACCCACGACTATACGACCACTGCACTCTGCGATTTTACATGGACTAATTCCTCTAAAAATGGCTATTGAAAGCTAGGGTATATATATCCTTCCAACCCAACCATTATTATATCACTTTCCATATTAATTTTATCTATATATCAATATCCCTTTCTCGTTTTGAGTGTAATTCTAATAACTAGTCTGTCTCTTTTCGTTTTCGAGTTCATAAATTTTTACCGCCGACTCCATTACTTGGACACAAACCGTATCAAGAAATTCAAACTTTACATTTGAATCCAAAACAAAACTGACAATTTCATTCATGAAAACGTTTCTGTCTCAACCCTTCACCCCTGTCTTACCAAAAACCGTCACGAATCGCAAAGGTAACCAGGCAACCCTAGCAAAAAGTACTATTTTTTTCCAACGGTGTAACGTAAGAATACATGAACATCGTGGTTTTTTTTCTTTGTGTTCTTTTATTTCCCTTTTTACTTGTAGTGACGTACCTATAATGAATCTGATATTTTACGTACGTGAAAAAAACTTAAAATTTCGATTGAAAAAAACCAAAAATGGTGGATTTCGCAAACTTGGACAACTACCTTGAGGATAGAAAGATAGCCATCGAAACTTCAATCCCACAGAGAACAACCAAAATACGAACACTTTGCCCAAACTGCGCAGATAATCCACCATCCTACATCTAGTTTGGCGACCGCATTACTTCGGTCAACAGAGAATTCGTTCAATCATGCGGCAGCATCTGTGTCTTCAACCTCCAATAAAAATTGATTTACAATTGTCACTAATTTTCTTCTTGTTGTCCAATTTTAATGTTCAGTGAAAAAAAATCATACTTTATTCTTAACTTTCCCAACAATTTCCATTTAAATATTTGGGAAATTCAAAGAAATAAAAGTGATTTTTCAGTGCATTTATAATTGTGTATACAAAATAGAAAATAACAGTTGATTTGTTGGCCTCATGAAGGCTTAGGTATCTTTTGCTTATATCTATCCAAGAAAGTGATTTTTCCAACAAAAACAACAACGATAAAAAAAATTGTAAACTACAGCCAAACAAATGAATTATTAAAAAACAATAAGTGTGGATATATTTCCTTTCATCATTTGTTCGCTCTGAACCAGATCAAACAAACAGCGGTGCTACAGAAGATACAACTCACATCGATGATACCATGGAACTTGCACATAGTTTAACATTGAACGAAGATGCTCTGAAGCAGTTACCCGAACCAAAACGTTCGGTATTTATATTTGAATGGTTGGGTTATTTAGAAAAAAACGCTGCTAATAGTCGATCGTAATGAAATTAAGAATCACCAAAAGAAGCTGGTTCAACAGCTAACAGCTCAAATAAACGGTTCTCCGGGGCCGTTAACACGTAAATTATTGGCCAGTTGTTTGGCTACACTATTTTCGGTAGGTGATACTTTTATGTTATTTGATACAGCAAATGTATGCAATGATATTCTAAAGAATAAAGATGATTCTCCACGTTATTTACCAACAAAATTAGCTGCAATATGTGTCCTCGGATCTATGTATGAAAAACTGGGACGTATGATGGGTCGTTCGTATGAAGAAACCGTGAATGTACTGCTAAGAACTCTACGCAATGCCGAATCACAAGCGCGGGTTGAAATTATGATTACTCTCGAAAAGGTGTGTGCTGGCATGGGCACCGCCATAGCCAATGTTCATAAGGACATTTATAAAGCCACCAAACACAGTTTAACGGATCGTGTTATGGCAGTGCGAGTAGCAGCAGCAAAAATGTATTTTAGAAATGATACAACATGCTCCATTTCTATATAAAACGGAATTGGAAAATTTACCAGCTCTCTGTTTTCGAGCTTTTGATGGCAGTAGCTATGAAGTGCGCCGTTCAGTTGCAAAACTTTTGGGAACCTTATTGGCGTTTACCCAACAGCAACAGAATGACAACCATAATAAAAAAACTATCCAGCAGATTTTCCTGAAATTAACCACAGATTATATTCTCAGCGGTGGTAGTAAGCCGAACTAATTTCGTCAAAGTTTCCCGATGTTTCGTAAAATAACCGATCACCAATCCTCGGTAAGCAATTTTACTTCCTTTATGGTGTTATTTACCGCAAAGACCGAAATTACCTGGCCACTGGGTCTTCGCCCGAATAACGCGATAAATTATACACTTAATATTCGTTCCATAGTAGATTTTCTATGCCGAAGGTATAGTTTAAATATCATAATATGACGAAAGGGTTCATGCAGGCCTGGATGTTCTATCATCCAGACATGCAGTATCATTTTATGAAACTTCGGGGTGGCCACCGCAACACAGGGGTATGGCATCACCAAAAAAATAAGTTATAACAACATCGTTATCACTAGATGGCACTTTGTTCAAAAAATTGACAATTTTCTTTTTTTATTTAAATTTAAATAATAACAAACAACAAAGCAAAAAAGCAAACGGATATCTCAAATTTTATTGTTTGAATATATTCCGCGCTTGTTTTTTCCTTATTTTGAACAGTTTTCAGCAGTTTTTCAGTTTATATATGTAGGCTGAGCTGATACTAAACTGATACTAAATAGTTGCTCAGATAATACTAAATTTCAGCGCCCTCTATCGATGAGTTGTGTAAGTTTTGATTTCCTATCTCTATAAATAATAGTCTGGTTTTAGTATATATTGGAAAAAATTCAGAAGCATTTGTTTCTTATATTTTTGATTTGGATACTCGATACTTTTAACGGTTTTTAAATTTGAAATTTTTTAAAATTTTTTAGTAAAATTCTTTGAAAATATTTACGTTAAGTCAATATTTAAATTTATAAACATATTTTTAAACTTTTTCACCAACTATTCATTGCATTTTTCATAGTTTTTTTAACATATATTTTTTAAATATTTTACTTATGATTTTTTCTTTAGCAGTTTGTGATAAACATTTTAGCGGTCACATTTTTGTGGTAAATATCTTAGCTGAGTCACATGTTTATATATTTTGTCTGTCCAAAATACAGCTCTAAAAATATTGAGTAGTAGTTTTGAGTATCGAGTACCCAAACAAAAAGACAAATACTCGATATCCACTACTCATATTTTTACCAGCACTAGTTTCTTATTGAGCATATCGAGACCCTATATTCAATACTCTATATTTGCAATTTTGGCCAAAATGAGTTTTTGATGGAAAAATCATTGTTGATATTATATCCATTTATGATATCAATTTGGAAGCAAAATACCCATTCTTTGCCACTTTTTTGAGATTTTACATTTTCCCATATCTACAAACAAATTTATTTTCAAATACAGAAGTCTATATCTGCATATAAATTTAAATTATTTGAATTCTATAAGGTACACATAAAAGTTTTTTGAGAATATCTTTTTTCGGAAATATTTTTTTTTTGCAACTAACCACCAAACTTTATTTTAGGAGATGTGCATTATAGTCGCTAGATTATAAATTTAAAAAAAAACCGCACTTAAAAAATTGCAAAAAAATATCCGAACGCTAAAGAAGCTTTTATGGTAGAAAAAAATAATTTAAAAGCTCAATCGGCGATTAAGATTCTGCAAACGAATATAATAATGCAATTTTCCTTTTTCAAAATATTTTCGCGATTTCTTTTTTGCAAACTAAGAACCAAATTTTGGTGTTGAAATTGGTATTATATTCCCAAGATTAAAGATTAAAAAAAAACATTGCAAAATAATCGCGGAAAAGGGCGAAAAAGGCTTTATGGTACAAAAAATTAATTTAAAAAATTAATCAGCGATTTACATTCTGCAAACAAATATATTGATGCAAAAATTTTGCTTTTTGCAAATTTTATTTTTCGCGATTTTTTCTTTTTTGCAACTAACCACCAAACTTTATTTTATGAAATGTGTATTATAGCCCCTAGAAAAATAATAGCGGAACGCGAAAAAAGTCTTTATGGTACAAAAATTGTATTAAAAATCTTAGTCAGCGATTTACATTCTGTAAAGAAATATATTAATGGAAAAAATTTCCTTTTTGTAATTTTTTTTCGTGATTTTTTTTTTGCAATCCCTAGATTATAAATTTTAAGAAATCGCACTTAAAAAATTACTAAATAACGGTGGAATGCGAAAAAGCGTAGAAAATGACTTAGAAGAGCTAATCAACTATTGACATTATGCAAACGAATATATTGGTGTAAAATTACCCTTTTCGCAAATTTTTTTTTTTGCAAACTAACCACCAAACTTTCTGCAAGATATGAGTGTAATAGTCTTGGATTATAGATTAAAATACACCGCATTGAAAAAATTCCAAATAATGGCGGATTGTGAATAAAAGGATTTATGCAGCAGAAAATGAATTAAGAAACTTAATCAGCGATTAACATTTTGCAAACGAATATAATAATGCAAACTTTTTCGTTTTTGGAAATTTTTTTTTTTTCCCAAACTAACCATTAATTTTTGGAATAAGATATGTTTATAATAGTTTTTGGATTATTAATTTCAATAAAACGAGACTTTTCCATCCCAGATTAACAATTCTGTGTTCGTTGATGTTTGGAGGCACATACTACTGTTTTCAACAAAAAGTATAGAGATATTTACATGGTCATTTTTTCCTAATAATGCATATTTTTATATTTATCAAAACTACATATCTGCTAGTATTATCACAAAATTATATAAAAATTTTATTTCAGAACTCTATATCTGCATTAGCGACGTAAATAACGCAAATAATTTCAAAATAAGTATATAGTATATAGGAATAAGTTGCTTTTTTAAATAATATTCTAGAAGACAGATTGATTCAAAAAAATCTTATAAGCAAGTGAATTAGTTTTATTGCTCTCCTGAACAATTGTATTTTTGAAGATATAGAGTATTGAATATATGGTATTGTGAAATTTTTTATATTAAAAAAACTGTTTTTATTGTAATGGCAAGTAATCGTTTTGAAAGTTCTTTGCTTTCGGTCTAGTTATAAACAGAATAACAACATAACATAAAAAGTATGGTCTGTATTTATACAAGGTTTACAAGGAATTTATGAGTTTATAGGAAAGGCGTTTTAGTTTTCTCAATATGAATAATTGAAAATTTTCCTAATTAAAAATCTAAAATTTATCTTTAACCGAGAGCTTTGAGGATGCCCTAAAGTTTAGTTTAATAAAAGTGTTAAGGAAAGAATACACGTTCATATTATTGATTAATCTTTTTAAAACCAACCAATTAAATAAATTATTAAAATAAATTATTTATAAATAAAATGGGGAATTACGAAAACGGATTCGAAATTTTAAAATTCTTGAAAGTCAATTTTTTTATTTTTATTCATGGATGGTAACCGAAACGATGCTGTTATCGGTAAGGGTAACGCTATTTTAGATTATTTCGGTAACGGTATTTTAAGGTTAACGGGTTTTTGATTATTTCGGTATTTTAAGGTTAGCGATATTTCAGTTATTTCGGTAACGGTATTTTAAGCATAGTCAGTTATTTCGGTAGTCAGTTATTTCGATCAATCCCGCAATTTTTTTTACAAAAAACAAACCAGATTACAAACAGAACTAATTTACCAACTTAAAGTATGAAAAATACTCAATAACCACGTGCAATTACCAAAAGCAGAAAATTAAAAATAACGGTAACGGTATTTTAGTGGTAACGGTATTTCATTTATTTCGGTAACGGTATTTTAAGGATAACGGTATTTCAGTTATTTCGGTAACGGTATTTTAAGGATAACGGTATTTCGGTAACGGTATTTTAGGGGTAACGGTAGTCAGTTGAAAGAGTTTTGAATCGCTGCTTTTTTTAGATTATAGAGATAGGAAATCAAAACTTACACTACTCACCGGTAGAGGGCGTTGAAATTTAGTATTACCTGAGCAACTATTTAGTATCAGCAGAGTGTATATTTTAAAACTCAAAAACTGCTGAAAACTGCTTCAAATAAGGAAAAAACAAGCGCGGAATATATTCAAATAATAAAATTTGAGTTATCCATTTGTTTTTTTTTTTTTGCTTTGTTGTTTGTTATTATTAAAATTTAAATAAAAAAAGAAAATTGTCAATTTTTTAATAAAGTGCCATTTACATTTCTAGTAAAAAATAGTAAACTTGGAAAGTACGAAGGAACCCAGTCAGAAAAATACAAACGGGAAAGCGATGGCAAAGCACTTTAACTGGTGGTACAAGTACTGGCAAAAAGTGCTTTCCCAATCCCAAAATGATAACATCATTAGACAAAAGGACCGGCTGTTCAAAAAGCGACGGAAAAGCACTGGAGAAGCAAATTTTTTGAACGTTGGCAAAACCAGTAAATAGGTTGTCTGCAAATATATTTTCCAAAATAAAATTAAAAAAAAGTTCACATATATTTTTTTGTCCTGCCGTGATTTGAACCCAGGCCACTCTACACTTAACCAAAAAAGTCTGTAATGGCTACTGAAAATTTTGCTATTATGGGAAATTTAACTGTTTTGAGGCCAGCGTTATTTTTTTTGCTAATTTTAGCAACACATGTCTGCTGATCTGTAGTACAATAAAATTAGTAGAAAAAATTAGTAGCCGCTACTAAATTTTAGTAAAACTTATGTAAACTGCAATTCAAAATCGATTTGCTAAAATCAGTTAAAAAACCTACTAAATATCAAAATTTTAGTACAATGAAATAAATAATTAGTTGCAGCTACTGAATTTCAGTAAATTGTTGTAAACTGTAATTTAAAATCAATATGCTGAAATTAGCAAAAAAGTACCAAAAAAAAAACGGTAAAATCTAAAAAAAATGTTTTCTTTCGATTGTAACAAGCGTATAGTTACTTCATCGTATTTGAAGTTTGGAGTCAAAATTGCAAACGGTTCTCCAGTTATTGACGTTTTATGCATTGGAGATGCATTAAAATTTTCTGGGTGTTATTTCTAAATTAAGAATATATTAATAGTAACAAATATAAACTAAACAAGAATTGTAAAAGTCAAAAAAAAAAAATATTTTTGAATTAGTATATTTTTCTGATAAATTTAGCACTCGGTTTTGAAAAATTAGTAAAATGTTTTGCTGAAATCAGCAGCGAGAATTAGTAAAAAAATCCGTAATTTGTAATAAGAGAATAGAAAAAATGATTACTAAAAAAAGAAATTGTACTAAAAATCAGTATAAAAATAGTAAAGTGCGATTGGAAACTGTTTACAAATTTTTTTACTAACTTTTTTATCTGAGTGTACCCACTGAGCTAACGAGGCATATAATATGTCTGTTCCCGAACTTTACCGAAGTTACACAACCTAGCCCAAAGGCGTTCCCGTACTCAAAATTGCGTGTAAATTGTTGTTGTTTGGGCTGTTTTGGGTTCCCGCGGGTACCCGCGGTAACGTACGGGAACGCATATAATATTTGGTGGCTAAACACATAAATGAGTGATAACAGCTGGACAACTACTGGATGTGCTAAAATGCTGGCACTGGCAAACACTTATATGCAAGCGTTGGAAGAGCAAAAACAGTTGGTATTTCCCACAAACAAAAAAATTGATTTTATAAAACAACAAAAAAAAAATTTTAAATTAAAAAAAAAATTTTGATTCCAACCTGATTTTAACTCAGAACTTTCTGACTACAAACCTTTTTAACAAAGCGTCAGCATTTATATAACATCATTGCTCTACCACTTTTGTACCGCTGGCAATTTTTGACTAGATAGCACTGGATAACCACTGGTTGCAAACCTTGGCATAGCACTCTAAGCCCATCTTTGCCAGTGGTTTTTTTATAAACCACAGAAATTTTTATAAAACAAATACTGGGAAAGAGCTTTTTGCAAACGCTTCTGCCAGACATTTATTTTTAGCACCGTGGTTGCCCAGTGGTATGCCAGTGCTTGATTTTTTATACCACTGGCGATTTCTGACTGGGAATTATCAAAAATTAATTACTTTTAATATGGAATGAAAGAAAGTAGTAAATAGAAGCCAGGGCTATGGCATCACCAAAAAAATAAGTTTTAACAACATTGTTAAAACTTATAGGTGGCGCCAAGTGGCGCTTTGTTCAGTAAACTGACACTTTTCATTTTTATTAAAAATTTAAATAAAAACAAACAAAAAACTTAAAAAAAAGTAAAACAATTAAAATTTTATTGATCATATATATTAAGCGCGTGTTTCCTTTTAATTTTGTGCAGTTTTCAAGAATTTTTGCTTTTGAAATGTAAGCTCAGCTAATACTAAACGGACACTAAATAGTTGCTCAGATAATACTTAATTTCAGCGCCACCTACCGGCGAGTAGTGCAATTTTTGAATTCCCATCTCTATAATTAATTGTCTCTGATAGAAACAACTGAATTAAAAAATTAGCATATTTGCTTTGAAAACAATTTCGAGAGAAAAAACTAGTAAAAATAGTAAGAACCAGCATCCCAGCAAAAAAAAAAAAGTGAATGCGTTCTACAAGACTGCCTTTTTTACTGCATATAAAGTAGCTATATATGCCGATTTATTACTTCCAGTAAACCTATTTTAAATGACTTCCAAAATGCCATTAATTAAAAACTTTACAGCTTTAAAATGGATTCGATATTATAAACAAACTTTTTTGTATTACTTGTTTGCTAAAACTTATTTTAAAAAAGTTTAAAGCTACCCAGGTAGAAAATTACAAAGGGACCAGCGCTGGCAAAGCACTGAAATGGGTGGTATGAGTGCTTGTTAACAATGCTTTCCCAACGCCCAAATGATAACACCGTTCCACGGTGGTGCCAATGCTTTACAAAGCCCTGGGAAAGCACCCAGAAACATAAAAATCAAATGCTTTCCCAACGCCAAAATAAAATAAATTAAAGTGCTTTCCCGATACCCAAATGATAATACCGTTCCATTTATTGCTTGCAAAGTATTGAGATAGCACCAAGAAACACAAAAGTCAAATGTTTCCCTGCCACCAAATTATGAGCCCTCATCACTGAAGAATATTAAAGTACTCTAAAAATAGATGATTCTTGGAGTTATTGTATTGCGGAGTCAAAAATTATATAAATATCCACTGTTTTCTAGAGCTTCTTTTTCAAAAACAAAATAACCCAGGTAGAAATTATGTGTGGTAACAAAAAAGAAGCATGAGCAAATCACAAGTAGACCGCGGTCTTACAAAATGAAGTACTGGCAAACTACTAAATTTGGACGCTTTATCAACGCTTGAAAAGGGTGACTTCCCAGCGCCTGTTATTTTGTTTTTGAAAAAATGCTTATACAAAGAGTGGATATTTAAGAATATGATTATTGCCGCCATAAAATGTTTCTCCCAGGCGATACGATTGCGAAACATTTTCGTATTGTAATGTTTGCAGGGTGTCGAGAAATTAGAAGAGTTTCTAAATAAACAAGAGCTACCTTCAAACAAAAAAATAGTTAATAGTTTTCGCGAAATTCAAGAAACAAATTTGACAGCACTGCTGCAGTTCACTGTCACTGAAAGTATTGTGCTTAATGCAAAAAATTTAAACTTTTATACAAAATTCTTACGTTGGGTCTCATACTGTAGGTTTAACTTTTACTTAACTATAAACAAAAGAAAATGTCAAAAAAATTTACACAATTTTTAGGTTAACTAAAGTTTAAACCTGCAATTGAAACCCACCGTTAGTGTCATTTCAAATTGATTTTGAATGTTTCTCAAATAGCATTAAAGCGCTAGAATATTGTAATTGAGAATAACTTGAATTATACCTTTCCAGCCAGAAATTTCGGAGCGCTCATAAATAAGATTCTTAAATGGCTCATAAAAATGATTATTGTTTTTTTTAGAAACACTTTTTTTGATAGAAAATATGAAACCTCAGAAAACAATCCAAAAAGTTGTTTCTACAATCTAAAGAGCTGTCTCAAAATGAGGGTTCATTTTTAGGACTCAAAGAAGATTCCAAAATTATTTAAATTTATGAGGAAAATTTCGATTTTATACGTTCTTTTTTCTAAGTCATTTCTGTGTACACAGGGGGGTTTTTAAGACGAACCATTTTCATAGGAAAAAGTGGAAAAATGTTTATGTTTTTGGAGCTCATTTCTGAGTCAATAATGATCATCTTTGTTTGCTGGGTTTATTATCAAATAAAAATTTCAAAATTTCTCGAAGGCTTGAATCGATGTTTGTTGGGGAGTTTCTTCCACTACACTCATAGAAATAAATCTGTAAAAATAGCAGAAAAAGTTACTAAAAAATGATGCTACCCAGCAAACAAAGATAATCATCAATGACTCAGAAATGAGCTCCAAAAACATAAACATTTTTCCACTTTTTTCTATGAAAGTGGTACGACCAAAAGAGCCCCCCTGTGTACTTAGAAATGACTCGGAAAAAAGAACGTATAAGATCGAAAATTTCCTAATAAATTTAAATAATTTTGGAATCTTCTTTGAGTCCGAAAAATGAACCCTCATTTTGAGACAGCCTTTTAGATTGTAGAGACAACTTTTTGGATTGTTTTCTGAGGGTTCATATTTTCTATCAGAAAAAGAGTGCTTTCAAAAAAACAAGAATCTTCTATGAGCCATTTAAGAATCTTATTTATGAGCGCTCCGAAATTGCTGGCTGGGTACAGAAAAAGAAGAAGAAGATTCCAAAATTATTTAAATTTATGAGGAAAATTTCGATTTTATACGTTCTTTTTTCTGAGTCATTTCTGAGTACCCAGGGGCTCTTTTGGACGGCCCACTTTCATAGGAAAAAGTGGAAAAATGTTTTATGTTTTTGGAGCTCATTTCTGAGTCATTAATGATCATATTTGTTTGCTGGGTTCACAAAATTTTAAAACTGTGTTCAGTCATGACTTTCAGTTATAAAAATTTATAAACAAAATTACAAAAATTTTCTTTAAAACATCTTTTGGCCTTCAAATAAAAAACAAAAATGCAACAAAATACTTCTTTTAAAAAGCTGATACAAATTTCTGAAGAACCTTTTTCACCCGTTCGCGGTAATATTTTAATTTTTTTTATTAAATGTTTACCTATTTTTGCTTTCATGTTTCAGTTCCAATCATTTTAGGCTCTGATTTCTATATTATCACTCAACAAGATGTTCGTAAAATCGAAGAATCTCGTTTTCTATCGCTAAGTAAATTAATGCCAAATGGAGATTTAAAATCAGTAAATTTTACTACTCCCGAATCTTTAATAGAACTTTTAAAATTAAAAAAATTATTTGATTCCCAAAGTACAATGAGTAACCAAAATTTACTTGATTTCATTGATTTTATCTACAGTAAAACAACAGATTGTTTAGGAGCTCAACAAATGCAACAACAGAATTTACCATGTTCTCAGCCTAGTCCTCAGCCTATGGAAATTTCATCACATCCATGTCCTGGTACTCAACAAATGGCTTCTATTGAACAACAATTAGCATGGGAAAAATGTAATAATACCTCGGCTCCAGTAAGTACCTATACGTATATGAATGTAAGAAGATACTTTCACCGGACTTGAAAAGATTTTATATATACTAATAGAAAAAAGTATGTAACATTTTTAATTAGAACTAAAAATTTGTTAAAAATTACCTTACAAAAAAAACTGCTGAAATTATCGATTTTATTTTTGCTAAATTTTAGTAAGTTATGAACAGCCAAAATAAAACTTAAATATACAGAATTTTAGTTACATTTGAGTTAAATTTTTGTTAATAGAAAATAACAACTTAACCTGCTAAAATGAGCAAAAAATTTTGCTGAATAATTAGTAGATTAAAAAATCGCAAATAAAATTTAAATCTTTAAAGTAAATTTTTCCATTTTGTGTTAATGCAAATAAAAATCTAGCCTTCTTCAATCAGGAGTGTTCATTTCTTTAGCAAATATCTCTGTTGATTTTAGCAGTATAGACTGCTATTCAATTAAAGTGAACTTAAAAATAACAAAAACTTTGTGGAAATAACAATTTATTTTTGTTATTTTTATTCTACAGTAAAATTTGTTATTTTCAATAAACTAAAAGTTAACAGTTTTATTTTTTCTGTTCTTATTTTACTAGTACCTACTTAGCAAAAAAATCCGCTAATTCCAGCAGATTTTTTTGGAAGGTAATTTTTAATAGCTTTTTCTGTTATTTTATTTCTATGAGTGTATACATACTAGTTGCCTTAATACAAATAATTCCTGGAAGTTTTAAATCTAAATCTTAAAAAACCAAAAAGTAAAAAAATCTTAAAAAGGGTTAATTGGAAGAAAATCGCAAAAATTTTAACCGGGTTTTTTACATATATCTTATTTTTCAATTTGGCACAAATTCTCAACAATAAGTTTTCGAAAGGAATAATACAATATATTTGCACAACTAAAGTAAAAAATTAATATAGAAGTCAGTATTTATAACTAAGGCCTAATAAAGTTGTTAAAGAAAGCGCTTTTCGAACTGGGGCAGCAAGCTGTTTAATAAGTTCAGCGTCAGTATATAAATTTAGTTTGATAAAATATTATATTAAATAATAGGATAGGTACTAGGGTATTCAATCAATTAATCGTTATTTGATTAATCGAACAATTTTTCTCAAAAATTGTTCGAATAATTTCAAATGTCCAAATTTCGAATAACGAATAATTCGAATAATTTCATACGATTAATCGAAATTGGTAGAAAATTACAAAAATGTTTAAAAAATATAAATTTTTTATTAAAGTAAATGTGCTAAAATCTCAAAACTTTTTTTTAAAAAATTGTGATAAATAATTTGCTGTAGGATTGCACCTATACGGATTTCATTCTGGCCTAAGAAAATAATTAAGGGACGAACTTTTAGAATTTCTAGAAATATTTATTAGCTTCAACTCAATGAGAATTTTATTATTTCAAGTAGGAGCGTTAATAAACATCTTAAATCGCAAAGAAAAAACAAAAACAACATAAAATTATCACAGTTTGCTTCGTCATCTTCCAAATTACTAATCTGTTGTTGTGCCTTATCTAGAAAAGTAGTATCTATTTATATAATAAATAAATAATAAATTATTATTTTTAATTATTTTTTACGACTTTTGATATTAAACGAAAGCATTAATAATTATTGTAACTAATGATTATTAGAATTATTAATTATAATTAATGCTCAATGTAATAAAGCTTGCTTAGTTAGCACTCTGAATTATTAAAATAAAGGGATGGAGGTACGGAAACATAGAGAGGAAATCAATTCTCAACAGAATTCCTCTCTACATTTACGTTTTTATGCATTCGATGCATACGAAAGAGATACAAATTAATGTACGGGGTCCTTTATTATTCTTTAACTCATTGCGGTGTGGTTTTTCCCGATTTGGATAAAATTTTAATATGTGAAAGAGGGGACAGAAAAAATAAAACTAATGACAAAATCTGATCTCAATTTTTACAGTTTTTTATTTTTATGAATTTCAGAAGAGTTACTGAATTTATTTTTGTTTCTCTTTTAAATAAAATTATTAAAAACACAACAAGTGTATGTATATTATTTTACAGAAATTCTTTTGATTAATCGATTAATTTTAAAATTTTGTTCGATTAACCGGTTAAGAAAAAAACCTGAATAATTATTTGCACGATTAATCGATTAAAATAAAAAGCCGATTAATTGAATACCCTAATAGTTACTCATAATCTACTCTTGCAAAAATGCGAAATTGGAAACAACCACCTTTCCTGGCGTGAGCGCCCTTTTAAAATTTTAATTGAGCAAAATTTCCAGAGACACTATATTATCAGATTAAAACAACACTGTATTATGTGAACCAAATTTAGTTTTTATTTATTTATATTTTTAATCGTAATTTTTTTGGTGAATAAAATAAAATTCGCTTTTATAATTTTGGGCAACTCATTATAACTCGTAAATTCCTTGTAAAACTTGCATAAATACAAGCCATATTGTTTTATGTAAGGAGTTTGACATTAAACTCATAAAAATACCAGGTTTACGCCGTTTACGAGTAGAATACGAGTTTATATGAAAACAATCTATGATGAAAACCCCAATTTTTTTTACTTCCAAGAACAACATTCGAAGAAGTGTTAAAAATTTAATATTTATACAGTGCTGCTAATTTTAGTACTTTTTACATACTTTTAGTACACTCAGATAAAAAAGTTAGTAAAAAAATTTGTAAACAATTTCCAATCGCACTTTACTATTTTTATACTGATTTTTAGTACAATTTCTTTTTTTAGTAATCATTTTTTCTATTCTCTTATTACAAATTACGGATTTTTTTACTAATTCTCGCTGCTGATTTCAGCAAAACATTTTACTAATTTTTCAAAACCGAGTGCTAAATTTATCAGAAAAATATACTAATTCAAAAATATTTTTTTTTTTATTTTTACAATTCTTGTTTAGTTTATATTTGTTACTATTAATATATTCTTAGTTTAGAAGTGACACCCAGAAAATTTTATTGCATCTCCAATGCATAAAACGTCAATAACTGGAGAACCGTTTGCAATTTTGACTCCAAATTTCAAGTACGATGAAGTAACTATACGCTTGTTACAATCGAAAGAAAACATTTTTTTTTTTAGATTTTACAGTTTTTTTATTTTTTGGTACACTTTTTTGCTAATTTCAGCATATTGATTTTAAATTACAGTTTACAACAATTTACTGAAATTCAGTAGCTGCAACTAATTATTTATACTAATTTCATTGTACTAAAATTACGATATTTAGTAAGTTTTTTAACTGATTTTAGCAAATCGATTTTGAATTGCAGTTTACATAAGTTTTACTAAAATTTAGTAGCGGCTACTAATTTTTTCTACTAATTGCTATGCTTGCTGTGTTATTAATTTTTATAATTTTTTAGGCAAGTTTTATAAAATACATAATTCTGATATTAATCTATTCACAAAAATCTTGTTTTAAATGTATAATAATTTAACCGTAACTGCGCGTTTTCATGCGGTTACGGTTAAAAAAACGCAAATTTTAAAATAGAGATTTCTTAAAAACGATACATTGAGAAAAATTTTTTTCTTGCCAGAATCGGATGAGCTTATTAGAAAATATGTATAGCAGGAAGAGATTCTTAAAAGACTTAAAATTTGTTGAATATTGTAGTTTGTAACTTTCAATAAGAAAATGATGTCGGTGAAATTAAGAGCATGTGCAGTTAAAAAACTGTAAATTGCATTTAAAATTAACTGAAATTGAAATTATGTCAACTAATATTGCTGTTAAAAATAACTAAAATAATAAAAATAATTCAAATGCAATTGCAGTGTAGAGTTTTTGACTGCAAATACAGTTAATTTTTTCGACATAATTCTCCGAGTGTTGGACACAAAAAATTTCCAATTTTTTACGTTTTTTTTTTTAATTTTTATATGTAATGTGCAGAGCTTCGAAAATTTGATGCATTAATTCAATTTTTGAATTTTGAGTTGAAATTTATCGTAAATTTGATAATTTTTTATAGATTGAACTTAAAAATCAAGATTTTTTACAACGATAGCACTTAAACACATAAACTGTAAATTCCTTCATTGATAAAACAAAAGTAAAAAATATACAGTGGTGGAAAATATAATAGAAACGATTCAAGTTTTTTCTAATTTTATTCTCGTTGCCTTTATTTTTAAAGATCAAAATAGTGGCTAAATTTTGCCCCTAAATGCGAGATAGTTCAGAAAATTATGCAGAATTTTAGCGTAATGTTTGTTTTTTATTTTGTCACTTATTTTAAGTGGGCGTGGCTTTTAACGAAAAATTAGCCATATCGACCTTTTATCAAATTACATAGTAAAGGTTATAGAGTGCTGATCGGTTCTGTATAAACTGTATATTTTTGGAAATCCTATAAAATTTCCTTAAGTCTTACATAATTTTTATCGACAAATAGTCGCCAGACTTAAAATGGCAGAACCTTAAACATGACCAAATTTTTTTTTTGTTTTTAGCAGTTTTAAAAAAAGTTAACACTGAAATTTTAAAATTATTCACTTTAACATTTCAGTGTTAACTTTATTTAAACTCGCTTAAAACAAAGAAAAATTTGGTCATGTTTAAGGTACTTCCATTTTAAGTCTGGCGACTATTAGTCAAGGTTGGTTACCGTTATCGTTATAATACCGTTATCGCTAAAATACCGTTTCAAATTGAATACCGTTACCGTTACCAATACCTCTAAAAAATTTTACAATTACCGTTACCGATACCGTTATTTTTATGGGTAATTACCGGTATTTTACCGGTATTTATTAATTTATATAAAAATGCAAATTTTTTAACTTTTTTGTAATGATCTTCAGTCTTTTTTTCTACAAAAAAATTTATGGATAACAATTTTAGTTATAAAAACTCCCAGCATTGAATTTAAAGCTTATAATCTGCATTTTTAACTCTCAAAATTGAATATATGTTAAGTTTTTACTTGTTTTTATATGTTTTTAACATAATTTATAATACCGGTACGTACCGGTGTTACTGTTTCGATAACGGCACACCGTTACCGAAACAGTCTTAAATAGCGTTACCTTTACCGTTACCGAAACAAATTAAATTGGATACCGTTACCGTTACCCTTACCGTTATTCGTTTCGGTAACCAACCTTGCTATTAGTAGATCAAAATAATGCAGGACTTAAGGAAACTTTACAGGATTTCCAAAAATATACAGATTGTACAGAACCGATCAGTACTCTCTAAATTTTACTATGTAATTTGATAAAAGGTCGATATTACTAATTTTTCGTTAAAAGCCACGCCCACTTAAAATAAGTGACAAAGTAAAAAAACAAACTTCACGCTAAAATTTTGTACAATTTTCTGAACCATCTCCTCGCCTTTCGGGGCAAATTTGGCCACTATTTTGATCTTTAAAAATAAAGGCAACGAGAATAAAATTATGAAAAACTTGAATCGTTTCTATTATATTTTCCACCACTGTATATGGAATTTTGAACCATTTAATTTAAGTTGTTTTTCAAAGAATTTTCTAAAAATGTAAGAATTTAAGTAGAAAAATATATTTTCTAATTTCAGTTCCCAATGACATATTCACAAGGTACCTCATCAACGGAAATTGTAGGATCAATCTCAAATTGTAAGACACAGAAAAATATGCAAACATGTTGTAACTGCTGTTGCTGTTGCCAAACATGTCGAAGAAGAAATAACACCAAAAGTGTAACATTTTCTAGGGGCACCTATACACCGGACTATAAAAAGAAATGTGAAACACGAACTGAAAAATTAGGAGCACGAGAACAGTTAAAACAAAAAAAGTTGAGCTATGAATTTGCCTACATATCATAATCGGGAGAAAAGATTCAAACACAACTTCAAAGATTTTAAATTTAAAAATAAAATTTTTAGTTTTTATTTTATTTATTCTTAAAAATAATTTCTAAACAAAAAATCGTAATTTACAATAAATTTTTAATGCTTCATTGTCTTTTTGGTAAGAGGAATTTTTGATTTTTGTTTATTTTTTTGTGGTTTAAAAGATTTGGTAAATTTTTTGGGTTGATCCTTTTTCACCATAACTTGTTTTTTTACGTATGTTTTTTGTTTATTCTCTTCTGTAGGTTTTGTTTGAGGTTTAAAAGGTTTGGATAATTTTTTCGGAACATCTTTTTTGTGCAAATTTTGTTTCTTTACAAATGGTTTTGGTTTTTCTTCCGAAGAATTAGTGGCAAAATATCTTTTATTTACAAAATTTTTGGGGGTACTTGATTCTGAAGAAGTTTTTAGATTTGCTTGTTTAATAGCCTGCACTGAACCCATACGTAAGTAAAAATCTTTTAATATAAATTTAAAATCTTCTATTAATACTTCTTTCTTAGCTTGTATGCGTTTTTTATCGGCTGTCAAAGAACAGCTATTAACATCATTAACTTTAAATTCTTTAGCATCAAAAGCGGTAGGTTTCCATATTACAGCAATTTCTTTGCCACCACAAGGATTATAGAAAAATGCAGCAAAATCGGAATAGGCATCCTGAAGAAATAAAGAAATATATAAATTAGAAAAAAATCTTTATAAAGGAATCTTCTCTTAAATTAAACTCCTACCCTTAATTTTTGTACAGCGTTTCTTATGAAATCACACCCAGCCAAGGGCATATGCCAATTAGGTTTTGTAAAGTCAACAAATAATGAACCAAATTCAAATGCTAAAGTATTCGATACTGATTCTGGTTTCAATTGTATTACCAAATCATATCCTTGATTGGGTGCCAAAAATATTTTGGCCGGCTTTATAAATGTTAACAATGGCGATAGTAATGTAGTTTCAATGATTTCTAGACACTGACGTGCTAAAATTGTAACTCTTGCTAATACATGTGTATTTGGTTTTTGTACAGTCGTCCATATTTTACCACAATGTTTTAGATCATAAGATGTGGCAATGCACAAGGGCGGAAATGTATCCCTTTCGGAACTAAATCGTTGTTCTAAATCGGAGATATCAGATTCTAAAAATTAAATAAAAAAAATTGTTAGAAGATTAATTAAATACAGCCAGTTATAAATATTATTGATGGAATTCACAGTTTGTAATAAGTAGAGCAAGGAATTTCATGCACTTAAAAAAAAAAATATGCGCCTACAAAATGCAGCTAAAAAAGAAAAATATACATTAAAAACATATGAAATATGCACTAAAAATACTTATTTTTGAAGAAATTAAGCATATTAAAATATAAAAAGGTATATAATTCAGTTATTTTTCAAATAAACACCGAGTGTGTTACCATATTTAGCTGTGTTCGCGTAGTCAACATTGGGTTTCCGCGGGATCCCAATTTTACCATAAAGCGTTCGCGTATTCCATTGGGTAAATGAGAGCTGTGATGAGAGAGTAATATTCTCTTCTTCGTACACGAACAAGCCCAGAGTTTTTTCGTGTATATTTGGGTAAATTGTTTTTATCATTTGTTATATCATCAGTTGGGTTTAACTCGTTCAATTGAACTATTCAATAATTTGAACCAAAGACCTAGTTCACAACTAATAGCTCTTTTAGTTAATTCGTTCATTTCATTCATTCCGAAAAATATGTGTATCATTTACAAAAATTAGTGTAAAAGTAAGTTGGAAAAGCTAATCGGCAATTTTACAACTACATTAAATTACCGACAATTTTTTTAAGACGCTTGTTTAAATGTGTTTTGATTTAAAAACCGGATGAACTAGAAAAACTATCTAGATTTTTACAACAAATTGAACAAGAACTAGAAAGAGCGCTCACCAAAACGAACTATAATGCACAAGTCTATTGACGTTTGTTTTTCTGGTCGTATGGTTTTTTGCGTTCGTTTACTTTTGTACATTTTTGTCACTTTGTGAGAGTATTTCTTGTAAAGAGGGGCAAATACTGTAACAACAGCATTTTAAAGAGCATATTTGAAATCATGTTATTGTAGTATTTTTAAAAAATATCAGTTTTATATATTCCCAGCCAAAATCCCCAGTTGCCGCTTCATAACTGGCCTTTTTTAAAAAGGGCAAAATCGGCTGCCACTGTGCAGCCTTTATTAATTATCGGAAAATAAAAATGTAAAGTGATTCTTAACCCCAGATAAATTCTCTAGTCCTTATCATGGCCCGATTTTTATTAAAAAAAATTTTTTAACAAAGTTGCCACACAAACTTAAAAATTCAAAAAAAGGCAAGAAAAAACACATTTGCCCTGGGATATAAAATTTATTTGTCCAAAATTCAAAAAAAAGGCCACGATAAGGACTAGATTTTTTTGTTGCCTACGAAAGACGGTAAACCCGCCTTGGCATTACAGTGGCAGCCGATTTTGAACTCAACGTTGTGGGAAAACGTGTTTAAAGTTTAAAATTAATTTTATGCTAAGAAAACAGCAAACTTTGAAAAAATTTGGGAGGAATCGCATAAAGAGTATTTTATATATTAAACCAAATATTGTTAAAAACGATGGTAGAGAATTTATTAGGCATTTCATTTTCATCAAAATTTTTTATTTTGTACATTTTTTAATTTGTTTTGTATTTGTTTATTATTTTTTATATACATTGATTTATTTTATGGCTTATAAAAAGCCATCAGTACCTGCCTAATATAACGTGTCTACGCTCACCATCGAGGAATCGTCATTGGCTTTTCTTTAAAGGCTGCGTGCAATTCTTCCATCTTTGAATGTAGTTTTTTCTTTTTGTTCTGCTGTATTATGCAAAATAAGATTTATAATAAACACAATGATAAAAAACGCTCCCAAAAAATTGTTTGTACAAATTTAACGCATAGAATATTACTTTGTGACTAAAATATATTTTACAAAAAACATGTGGAAATTTTATTTCTTCGAATTTTTTACTGATATTTTCTGAGCATATACTGAAGAGTATGCTCTATCCAAATAAAATATAAAAAAATTCAAAAATAAAATTTTTCCTTGAGTCGATACCCCACTTAACTCTCATTTTACCGAACTTTACCCAAAAAGTAAAGAAACCATACTTGGGCCTAATGAATTAGGTAGACTAATTAATTGACGATTTCATTAACATTGATTGATATCAATGGAAATTAAATTATTTACCATTGTTTCAAATTAATGTTAATGATTTTGGAATTTGATTTCATTGAATAATGGCAATGGTTTTTAATTTCATTACCATTGATAATGCATCAATTAAAAAAAATAATTACCATTGACAGATAAGCTTTCGAAAAACGTAAAAATGCAGAAAATTCGCTGAAACCAGGGTTGGAAATTGCTAGCTCAGGCTGATGCTCATTAAAAAATTGTATGTAACCAGAAAAATTATTATTAAGTGTTGTTTTTAAAATTCATAATCCAAGGGCTATAATACCCATTTCTTGTAACAAAGTTTGGTGGTAAGTTTGTAAAAAAAAAATCGGCAAAAAAAAATTTTTCCAAAAAGGAAATTTTTTGAATCAGTATATTTTTTTCCAGTTTTCCAGAGTGTAGAAGTTTTTTAATTCATTTTTTGTACCATAAAGCCTTTTTCGCGTTCCGCCATTGTTTTGCAATTTTTTAAGTGCGGTTTTTTTAAATTTATAATCTAGGGACTATAATACCCATTTCATACACCAAAGTTTATTTGGTGGTTAGTTTGCAAAAAAAAAAAACGGGAAAAAATTTTTTACAAAAAGAAAATTTTTCCATCAGTATATTTGTTTGCAGAATGTAAATCGCTGATTAAGTTTTTTTATTAATTTTTTGCACCATAAAATCTTTTTTTGCGTTCCACAATTGTTTTGTAATTTTTTAAGTGCGGTTGTTTTAAATTTATAATCTAGAGACTATAATTCACATTTCATACACCAAAGTTTGTTTGGTGGTTAGTTTGCAAATAAAAAAACGGGGAAAAAAATGTTTTTCAAAAAGGAATTTTTTTCCATCATTACATTCGTTTGCAAAATGTAAATCGCTGATTAAGTTTTTAATTAACTTTTTGTTCCACAAAGACTTATTTCGCATTCCGCCATTATTTTGCAATTTTTGCGAGTCGTTTTTGTTTTTAATTCATAATCTAGGGACTCTTTTATATGTACCTTATATCATACCAAAGTTTGGTGGTTAAATTGCAAAAAAATCGCGAAATAAAAATTTAGCAAAAAGGAAAATTTTTGCATCAGTATACTTGTTTGCAGAATGTAAATCGCTGACTAAGTTTTTTAATTCATTTTTTACACCACAAACCGCATTTTCGCATTCCGCTTTTTAGAAAAATGTTTTTATTTTTGGCTCGTTTGAGGGCTTTTTTCATCCCTGATTGTAGAATATTTTATATATCAGGATTTTTGTAAACAAATGGTTTTTTAATCAATTGTAATTCGTTTTTTTTTTACATTAGTGGGATTTCATTACCATTAGTAATGTTTTTTCTAATGCAAAATATTTCATTATCATTAAATGATAATGACATTTTTTTCATTGTCAACGATCTGGTTTGCAATTAGCAAACGCATATATTTCCTAAAAATATTTGGATTCTATTATTTATTTTTTCACTCTTATTTACAACTGTCAAAAATTGTATATTGTCGAAAAAGATTTCATTTCACACAGGAAAATTTAAATTTTTTTCAACATAGAACAAATGTTTTCCACCATGATACTTTGCTATCGTTTCACACACACCCTAACAAAAACAATTTGTTTTGTTTGAATCAAAATATGAAAATCAATAGATTTTTAATTTTTAATTTTTTTAAAAAACTTTACAAAAAAATTAAAAATATGCAAAAATATGTATTAAAAAGGCACGAAATATGCATTTCAAGTCAATATATACAAAAACATGCATTTTTGACAAAATATGAAAAAATATGCAACTACAAATCGATTTGATAATTCGGATAAATATTTAATCCATATTAGTTTTAGACTATCGTGAAAAAACATGCTTTTGCATGTCAACTTTTTTTTTTTTGGTAAATAATAGGCAAGCGAGTATTTAATATAAGTTCGATTCGTTAAAAAGTAACCAATTTCAGCCATATTTGTTAGAGCTATTTTTTTTGCTATTTTTGATCATAATTGCTATTTTTTGTATTTTTTTTTTTTTTTACCAAAACGACTTATTTTAGCTAATTTGGTTAATAATTGCTGATTTTTAAGTAAAATTTTTAGATTTAAGTGCTAAAAAAATATAAACATCTAATTTTTACAGTTAGGAATTTTTTTAGTGTATCAACTTTATCGTAAGCATTGTTAAATGTACAAAAAAATGCATTATTATGGTATCGGTTTTTTAAGGATAACGGTATTTCAGTTACTTTGGTAACGATATTTTAGGGGTAACGGTAGTCAGATGAAAGGGTTTTGAATCGATAACGGTATATTAGCGGTATTGCCTGGCCAAAACTTGAAAAGAATTGTAAAGAATTATCCTGATCTATTTACGCATGGGAGCACATTAGTTTGCAGTGTATGAATGTTCCAAATCAGTATTTCGACAAGCAATTTAATGTTCAGAAACATTTGAGTCGAAGAAGCTCTTGGAATTAAAGAAAAGACGAAGAAAAGAAATCAGGGGGTTTACTGTGTAACTTGATTCGAAAAAAAAATTCGAATCCGTAAATCTTGCAAATATTCCCAGGTAGAAATTATGTGTGGTAACAAAAAAGAAGCACTGGCACAGCACAAGTAGACCGCGGTCTTACAAAAAGAAATAACGAGAAACCACTATATTTCGACGCTTCACCAACGCTTGAAAAGAGTGACTTCCCAGCGCTTGTTTTCCTAAAACATTATTTTGTTTTTGAAAAAGAAGCTTCAAAAAAAGAGTGGATATTTAAAAAAGTTTTGACTCCACAATACAATAACTCTAAGAATCATCTATTTTTAGAGTAATTTAAAATTCTTCAGTGATGATGGCTCATAATTTGGTGGCAGGGAAAACACTTAATTTTTGTGTTTCTTGGTGCTATCTCAATACTTTGCAAAGCATTAAATAGATCGGTGTTATTATTTGGGTGTCAGGAAAGCACTTTAATTAATTTATTTGAGCGTTGGCAAATCATTTATGTTTATACGAGCTTTCCCAGGGCTTTGTAAAGCATTGGCACCACCGTGGAACTGTGTTATTATTTGGGCATTGGAAAAGCGCCCAGGTAGAAATTGCCGACGTTACAACAAAAGTTGTACTGGGAGAGCACTGTTTTTTACGAAATGCCGGTACTACTTAAAACGTGCTTTTCCAGTACTGTTTTCTGAAAATTAACGAGCTTTTTTTAATTTATTAAAATTAACAATTTTATAAATTTTACGTATTTTTACATCTATTACAAAATTATTTATGTAAGAGAGACATCACCATTCTTTTCTTGTGAAGTTTCGAATGAATACATTTGAAGAAATTCCATCAAGTCTCAAGACATTGACAAAAAAAAATAAAAATAAAAAAAAAATCTGTGATGTACACTAAGAGGACAGTAAAGTTCTAGCAAACTACTAAATTTGTTATTAAATGTACTGGAATAATACCAAAAAAATAAAATCCCAAGCTTGCGCCAACGTTGGGAAATAACTACGGCCAAGCGTTTATTGGTGTTATCATTTCGACAACATGGCAGTTCAGTGAAAGTTAAAAATCCGACGCATTGCCAGTACATGCACTACCGCCTCCAATGCCGGGCCAACATTGTGCCGTTTGTATTTTTCTACCTGGGCGCTGTTGACAAGCATTTTGGTGCTTTGCCAGTACTGGCCCCTTTGTAATTTTCTTCCTGGGTTGTTAAAAAAATAATTATGTATAAAAACTCTTATTAATTTATTTTTATCCTTAACCTTGTACACTATATATAAAAATTAAAAAAGTATGATTTATGCTAATTCATAATAAGAAAATTGGTCTCGAACAAGAATTAATAAATTTCTAATTTATCAGCTAGAAAGGTCGAAAAAGCAATTTTTATTTTTAAATAAAAATTAAAAACCAACATTTTGACAACACTCATAGTGCGGAGAAAAAAATTTTTTTTCCTCTTTTTGTATTAACAAAGAAGTAAGGCAAAAATTAAAACTTGTATTTATTTATACCATTAGTATAAAATACAAAAATATTTATTGTTTGCTTCACAATTTGTTGGTATAGCAGACTTCATTTAATATGCGATTTTGATGTCTTAATTTGCAGTAATGCCACCACTTTCTAAAGCAAACTAATGATGGGGAACTGGAAAATCCCCGAAACGATCATCTTTTCATTCCTGAAAGTGTAGAGGTTTTTGAAAGCAAAAAATCTGTGAAGTATTTGTCAGGAGAATATCCTGATGAAGAAAAATAGCAGTTTTTGGAAAAACGTACGTAGTATGTTAATTCATAATAAGGAAATTGGCCTCGAACAAGAATTAATAAATTTCTAATTTATCAATTAAAAAGGTCGGAAAAGCAATTTTTATGTTCAACAGATTTTAAGATGTGTCATATCAGAGGCGAGGCCCAAATAACAACTGATTCCGACTGATCACAAATTGCTTCGAAACAACACTTTCCAGTAATAACTCAAGAATTTTATTTTTAAATTAATATTAAAAACCAACATTTTGACGAACTTGAATATGTTTTTAAATCTTTGAAAATTATAATAATTTTTATGAAATTTTACGGAGTTTTAGACACTTTCTCGTTTCCAAACCGTGCACTGCATACGCAAAATTTCTTTTCAAAATATTTAGGGAATTGTGTTTTCTATTGGGATTGCTTCGACTAGCATTATAAAACATATATTTAACCCATTTGTGGGAAATTTTATGATAGCTGCCCTGAGGCAGTGTTAATTTAAAAAGAAATACGATTATGCTTGCATTTAGGAATTTGTATGTAATATTGTTTAAAAAAAATTTAGTAAAATCCTTACCTTCCATTGCACTGTTGAAATTAACTAAAAATAGTTCTGATTTCCAATCAGTATTGGCCAATAATTGTAGAAATGTTATAAAACCCATTTGTGGAGAATTTGTTATACATTTGGATGAAGTTTTCATAAATTGTGATGCTATCAATAACTCTGTACACTCCTCGGGCCAAAGTCCATCATCAATAAGTTGAGAATACAACCATCTTTTGGCAATCATTACCGTGGGTCCAAATGAAGAATAATTTTGATAGAGAGCCTTTAATGCACCCGTAACTTTAGGTAAAATATAGTGGCGTTTTTCTAAAGCTATACTTTCGGGACAATCAATATGAGTAGTAATACCCTTATCGGTTTTTTCTTTCTTCAGGAGACCCACTTCTTTGGGATGAGCAATTTCTAAATTAAAACAATAACCCTGTTTTAAAACTAATACACCTTCATAAGTAACTTTACACAAAAGCTTATGCTTTTCCTTAAGAAGTTCAGCAATCTGTATATAAAAAGCTGTCTTTAAAGCCCGCAAGGCAGCTAATTCTCCAGGCCATTTACCACTTTGTCCTGGGAGAAGAAAGAAAACAATTGAGATATTAATCAAAATAAATCATTTCATAAATTACCTAATTGTATAACACCATACTGAACATGTGTAGCATGAAATTGATCTTTTATACATCTGGCCCTTGGTAATAACGGTTGGGGTTCACAATATCTTAAGGCCGGCGATATGCCCGCTATCGATACAATTTCCAATGGCAAATCTTTTAAACTATTTAAATTTCTAGCCAAATCATCAAATTCTCGTATCACATTTAAGCACATCTCCTCGGCATTTGTATTTTGTGTTATTTTTTTATTTTTTAAATTAATTAGATCCACTTTAAAACCCTTAGTCAACTCAAAGACAGTCTCAAATTCTCCCGCTATATATTCAACATCTTTTTCTTCCAATTGAAAATGATGTTGTAGCAAATATAAAACAATTGATCGCACTATCAAACGTTTTTTAGATAAGTTATCAGTGGCATTTGCCCAAACAACTGACTCAGTAATGCTACCATCTTGAAAACGTCTTAACTGTGCCTTTTCACCCCAAAATGCACGAAATTTAGCAGCTTCTTCATCGATAGACTCGTGACCTTTGTCGAGTATTTCATAGGCATTTTCTGGATTTAATATTATACCCAAATGCAAGTATTCTAAAGGTGAACCAGCAGATTCATTGACATTCCATGATTTTGTTAATGGTTCCAAGGGTAACAGAAAGTTAATACGTTTGTCCAAACCTTTACGTAAAAGACTGAAAGTAATATAACAGAAATTGATGAAAAATAAAGACAATAATATACTATTTGCCTGAAAATACCTTGTTACCACTTTAAGTAATTGTGGATATGTATAACCAGCATAATTAAATTTTTCTGCCGGTGTAACATGCATTTCTAGAATCTGTTCAACAGCATCTGGTTTATTGATTCTAAAAATAAAACTAAATCTGAAAAATTAAATTCTTTGGAATAATTCCCAAAAACTTACTTTAATATATGATCAATTTGTGTATAGAGAGGTAATTTTGTCATAAATAAATATTGAAAACTATTCAATTTCATATCATTTAACATATCTACCGCCAACTTCGCTTCCAAACATATTCTTTTATACATGTCTTCACTAACATTAGAACAAATATTATAAAATCCTGTGGCATCGACAAATACTACTTTAAAATAGGTATGAAATTGTTCTAATGTTGGTTGATTCGGTAGGACATTATTGTTAGTGCATAGACTTATACCCTTATTTGATTCATTCCAGGATGATAATGCTGAAAAATAAAGAATTCAATTATTGCAAAAGAAATCTAAATAATCTGAATTATATACAGGGGCACAGAAAAGTATACATACCCCCTTGAAAATGCTTGTTCTACAGAATGTATGCATGTTGTAAGAGAAAAATCTATGCCACATGAAATTAAACTATGAACAATAACAAAAAAACTATCAAAATGTTGGTAATTATACATTATTTATTAACGAAAAAATAAAAAAAAACAATATTTAAGGCACAGAAAAGTATACATACTGTTGAACTTAATAATAATATTCTCATATTTTATGATAAAAAAAATCGTATCTAATACTTTGTGTGTCCACCTCCAAGCGCTAAAACGGCGTCAATATATTTTCCATAGAAAAAAACTAATTTTTCAGTAAAACATCCTTTGAAATGCCGTTTCATTCCTCCAAAAGAGCATTTTTAAGATCCAGATGTTTTTTCGGATACGGCGATCCAATTCATCCCACAGATGCTCTGTGGGCGATTGGGGTGGTGAATGTATTTGGTGAGGCACATTATATAGAAGATATTCCTTAACAATCCCCGAAGTGTGGTTCAGGTCATTATCTTGCTGGAAATACTAGCCTGGTTTAAGACCCATTTTTGCAGCAGTTTGTTTAATATTATCTTTTAGAAGATCAAGGTAAAGAAAACGATCCATTATTGTCCCTATAAATACCAAATTCCCTACCCTAGCCGCAGACATACAAACCCAGACCATGACATTACCTCCACCATGCTTGACTGTTGGAAGTCGATTTTTCTGAATCAAATCTTCATTTTTTTTGCGCCATACTTTTTGTTTGCCATCAGATCCGAATAAATTTAACTTACTTTCATCGCTAAACATAACACTGGCCCAAAAAATTTCATCTTTTTCATCTTCTTTCTATGTACACGACTATGAAAACCGTTGTTTCTTAGGACACTTCGAACTGTTTCTGGGTAGACTGAGGCAATGTCATTCATTAGATTCAAGGTGATTTGCAATTTCCACTATTGGTGTCCTAGGATTTTTTTTTTTATTTCACCCAGTATCTGACGTACTCTAGGAGTCACTATTACAGGTCGACCACTTCTGGGCTTACTTGCAAAACTTTTCGTTTGGTTATGCACTTAAAAGTCTCTTTTTATATGGAGTTTTTTATGCGGATTTGAAGTTATGTGGTTTTAAAATCGACTTGCGTTGTGTTTTTTACAACTTCTATAATACTTTTATTTAATTTAAAATAAAATAAAAAAATTTGTCTTATTTTTTAAATGCTTTCTTAAAAGAAATGGATAAAATCCCGCGGGATCCCAATTTTACCAAAAAGCGTTTTCTTACTACACAATTGGGTAAATGAGAGCTGTCATGAGAGAGTAATATTCTTGTTCTTCTTGCACGAAAAAGCCCAGACTTTTTTTTCGTGTAAATTTGGGTAAATTGTTTTTATCAGCTGTTATATCATCAGTTGGGTGAAACTAGTTTAATTGAACTCTTCACTAATTTGAACCAAAGACCTAGTTCACAACTAATAACCCTTTTAGTTCAATCGATCATTTCATTCATTCAGAAAATATGTTTATCATTTACAAAAATTAGTATAATAGTTGCAAAAGCCTATCGGTGATTTTACAACTCCATAAAATTACCGACAATTTTTTGAAGACGCTTGTTTAAATGTGTTAAAGAGTTAAATATGCAAACAAATCGAAGCTTTTGTTTAATATTAAAATCTTTTCCAAATTTAATAAACTATGTATTCCTTTTTGTAAATAGAAATGCCTAAAAAGGAAATTTTTATAAAATTTTTGATTTAAAAAGGGGTTTAACTAGAAAAGCTATCTCACCAAAACGAACTATAATGCACAAATCTATTGACATTTGTTTTTCGCGTTCGTTTACTTTTGTGCATTTTTGTCATTTCGGTAGAGTATTTCTTGTTAACTCTCATTTTACCGAACTTTACCCAAAAAGTAAAGAGCTATTGTCATCGAATTCTCGGGAATACGATCGTATTAGTGCACAAGTGTGGACATATGTGGAGGCATGTTTGGAGATTTATGTATCCATGTATGGAAAAGCATCATGTTTATGATTTTAGATTTTTAGCCGGGGTATTATTTTTTTTTTATTGATTTTTTGTTTTTTTTTTTTGGTATGTACTATATGAATACAAGTGGTATTTATGTTAAAAGTAAAAATAAATGAATAAATTAATAATTTTTTTAATTTTTTATTCTATATTCTCCCATTTTTGTATGGAAGTAGAGTTCTTTTTATGCGAATATATTTTATGCGTCTTTTTAGAACGCATCTACCGCATAAAAAAAGACTTAAGTGTATTTTCTAATTATTTTTTGGATAGTAGCCTTTAAACACCAACTTCCCTAAGAGGTTGTCCTTCATCTCGAAGCTTTATAATAATTCGGCTCTTACCCAAACTCATTTCTTTTCCTATTTGCTTAATTTTTTAAAATTATGCAAAATTTACATTTTTATTTATGCAAAAAAATTTACTAAATTATTTTTATCAATATAACGGTAAATTTACAAAAAAAAACATTCAACAGTTGGGTGGGGGTTTTGTGGGTAGTGTGTATATTTTTCTGTGTCATGAAAAGGTACTTTTGCCAATGGCCTTGCAACTCTCTCAATATTTTTTATGGGAAAAAATATTATGCGGCTTCGAACAGGAACGAACTCCGACTGGTTATTCAGGGATGGAAAAGGCTCACTAAATCGGGCTCTTATACCAAAAAATGTTAGATCACTCTTACATATGTAAAAATGTAAGTAACTAAAAAATAGCTTCCTCTTTGGCTCATTAAAAAAAATTTAATATTTAATAAAAAAAAAACATTTATAAGAAGGGAAATTTTTGCAACAATATATTCGTTTGCAAAATGTCGATCGCTGATTAGCTATTTTAATTAATTTTCTGTACTATAAAGCCTTTTTCGAATTCCGCCGTTATTTTGCAACTTTTTAAGTGCGGTTTTTTTAAATATATAACATAGAGACTATAATACCCATTTATTTGCTGGTTGATTGCAAAAAAAAAAACTCGAAAAAAAATTCCAAAAAGGAAATATTTAGCATCAATATACTTATTTACCGAATGTAAATCGCTGATTAAGTTTTTTAATTAAATGTTTGTACCATAAAGCCTTTTTCCCCATTCCGCTATTATTTTGCAATACTTTACGTGCGTTTTTTTTAATTTATAATCTAGGGACTATAATACACATTTCATACAACAAAGTTTGGTGGCTAGTTGCAAAAAAAAATTGCTAAAAATAAAATTTGTAAAAGGAAAATTTTTGCATCAATTTATTTGTTTGCAGCATCTAAATCGCTTATTACGTTTCCTAATTAATTTTTTGTACCACAAAGTCTTTTTTCGCGTTCCGCTTTTATTTTGAAATTTTTTAGGTACGTTTTTTTACAATGTTTCAATAGGGAATGTTCCAATGCAAAAAACTGCATAGAGAGAGCTTTCTGGATAAAATTTCAATGAACTTAATTTAGGCAATAATTCTTCAACATCCTGGGGATAGTTCATTAAAATCATGCAGACAACTCACTCAATGTGTCATTGCAGACCCCTACGTACACCTAAAGGGGCTACACTAGGCTGGGTCGATTTGTGGGGAGGCAAAAAAATCGCCCATGGCTCAGGGAAAATCGTATTCTAGGGATCAAAATAAGAAACTTTGCCGAAGGAACCATACCTCTAAAACGAATTCTACTACCCCCAACTGTTGACTTTTGGCCCGTAGGGTCAAGTTTTGAAAAATCCCACTTTGACCCATTTAGAGTGCCCCAATCGAGTCCAAATGTATGACCGACCCCCACTAACTTTGGAGGGCCGATCCAACCCATGCCAGTGGTACACCCCCTGGAACCCCCCAGGGGAGTTCCAGGGGGGTGTGCCACTGGCATGGATGGATCGGCCCTCCAAAGTTAGTGGGGGTCGGTCATACATTTGGAATCGATTGGGGCACTCTAAATGGGTCAAAGTGGGATTTTTCAAAACTTGACCCTACGGGCCAAAAGTCAACAGTTGGGGGTAGTAGAATTCGTTTTAGAGGTATGGTTCCTTCGGCAAAGTTTCTTATTTTGATCCCTAGAATACGATTTTCACTGAGCCATGGGCGATTATTAAATCGACCCGCCCTAGGCTACACTAAAAAAAAAGTCAGTAAAGTCAGCAAAAAATGTTGCTGTGTCAGCAAATTTTTAGTCAGGAGCGTGCTTGCAAAAAGTTGGTAATTTCAGCAAAAGTGTTTGCGAGCTGATTTTTACCACAAAAAATAGTAATCTCAGCAAAAGTTTTGTTAACACCTAGTCGATTGCAAATGAAAAAAATTCTTGCTAAAATCACTAAACTTTTTGCTAAATATTAGTAGACTGAAAAAACTCAACAATTTTTTAGAGAAATTTTACTTTAGTTAATTTATTTGCTGAAAATATAAATATAGAAATTGTGTAGAGTTGGTTTTTTAATTATCATTTCCGTTATAATACATCCAGACAAGCTGCGTTATCTACATCTTGTCTATCCGGTTGTTGTCCACGCTATAATTGCGGTTATCAGCACAATTTTTGTAGCAAAATAAATTAGTCAAACATTAGTTCAAAATCAGTTTAGTGCTAAAAAAATATAACTAAAACTTTTGCTGAAAACGGAATTTCAGAAAAAAAATTGCTGAAAACTAGTAAACTTGATATACAAGACGTTTTACTAATTTTTCTACTAACTTATTTTTTTGAGTGCACTCAAATAAAAAAGTCTGTAAAAGTTACAGAAGAAACTGTAATTTTATAGAAAAATTAACTAATATTAGGCCAGCAGACCGTTTAGCTAATTTTAGCAAAATGTGTCTGTAATTATTAGTAAAGTGAAAGTAGTAGAATAAATTTGTAATGGTTACTAAAATTTAGTAAAGTTTTAGTAAACTCATATTGGAAATCGATTTGCTAAAATCAGCCAATTTTTTTACTAAAATTAATTTTTTTAGTAAAATTAATTTTATAAAAAAAATTTGTAAATTTTACTAAATGTTAGCAAAATTTAAGCAAAATGAAAATAAAACTGCCGAAATTAGCAAAAAGTTTTACAAAATTAGTAAATTTAATAAAATTTTGTGAAAAAGTTGACTTTTTTCTTTGCTTCAGATAGTGATTTTTGAGGTGATTTGAAAAAAATTTTTTTCGCGGAAACGCTTATATCGGGAGTTATTTCGGTGCAAAGTTTGAAAATGGAGTTGCCTATATCTTCGTCGTTTATAGTCCGATTGGAACAATATATACATACATCATTGGAAAGTTAATTAAAATATCTTTAAGATGACATTTTATATTTTATTATTATTAACCCATGAAAAATCGTCTTTAAACGATCCGCTTTTATGAATTTTTAAGCTTCTTTTTACTCTTAACAAACTCATACCAAACTTATAGTTATTAACCCCTTGAGAATCAAGTTAAACATTTTTTTTTTTTGAAAAAATTTCCCAATAAACATTAATGTAAACATGAAGCGAATTATAAGCGTCAGCACGCACACGACTTTGTAAAATTCAAAAATAGACATCTAAATGAAGGAAATTCAAAAGTATTTTTAAATCAATTAAATGGTTTACAAAATTAAGAATTTGCAAATGTGTTTATTTCATACAAGCGGTATAAAAAATGTTGTTGTACTTAAAAATTTAGTTTTTCTTAAACATTTTGTAAGCATATATTATGTACAATAACATGAAGCTTATTTGCGTGCAATACAAGCTTGATCTAAATTTTTTTAAAGCTTACTGTATGTTATTTTTAAAAGAATTTTTACAAAACACTTCCCAGGTAGAAAAATACAAACGGCACAATGCTGGCCCGGTATTGGAAGCGGTAGTATATGTACTGGCAATGCGTCGGATTTTTAACTTTCACTGTACTGCCATGTTGTCGAAATGATAACACCAATAAACGCTTGGCCGTAGTTATTTCCCAACGTGGGCGCAGGCTTGGGATTTTATTTTTTTGGTATTATCCCAGTACATTTAATAACAAATTTAGTAGTTTGCTAGAACTTTACTGTCCTCTTAGTGTACATCATAGATTTTTATTTTTATTTTTTTTTTTGGCAATGTCTTGAGACTGGATGGAACTTCTTCAAATGTATTCTTTCGAAACTTCACAAGAAAAAAAAATGGCCATGTATCTCTTACATAAATAATTGTGTAATAGATGTAAAAATACGTAAAATTTATAAAATTGTTAATTTTAATAAATTAAAAAAAGCTTGTTAATTTTCAGAAAACAGTACTGGCAAAGCATGTTTTAAGTAGTACCGGCATTTCGTAAAAAACAGTGCTCTTCCAGTACAACTTTTGTTGTAACGTCGGCAATTTCTACCTGGGTTATTACGTAAAACACATATCGAGAGCCTATATTCAAAATATGTCAACTTAAATTTGGTCAAAATGAGTTTTCGATGGCAAATAGATCCCCTATGCAATACCCATCTGTGATATAAATTTCAAAGCAAAAAGATAATTAGTTCTCGGTTTATAACAATTTTTGTTATTATTCTATCTCAAATTAAATTTTTTTTTTGTGAAAATAAATGTTACTCCCATAGTAAATTTCCAACTTTTTTAAAAAAAATTAATTTATTATAAATCTACCTCACATCTTATTGCATTTGGCGTGCTGAATACGAATCTGGATTTTGATATCCAATGGCTTGTTTTCGAGATATGGTAATTTTTATAATATTAGTAAATACCCAGGTGGAAAAATACAAACGGCAAAACGTTGGCAAATCACTGTATATGGTGGTATAAGCGCTGGCAGAGCGTCCGTTTTTCGAAAATTAAAGTACTGGGTCAACCTTGAAATGATAACGTCGATCTTCGGTTGGCCGTTTATCTTTCCGAACGTTGGCAAAGCGTTGGTAACAATAGTAAAATAAGTTCTCTGCCAATCGGTATATTAGATCAACGGTTTTTTATTCAATTCTTCATGAAAAAATCTGTAAAATCCCAATCCCGAAAAAAAGAGAAACGTAAATTTTAGTATAGCAGCACTGTATCTAATAAGCGAATACCTCTCTGCTTAAAACTACAAATTCAATAGTTTTTCACACAAATTTTACCATGAGAACAATTTTCCAGTTTTATGAATAGACTTGAAAACTAGTATTTAAATAGGGTGAACATTATTAGTGATTTGTTTATGTATTTTTTACATACAGTCATAAGTTTAGTAAAACAAGTACTGGCAAAATCCTTTTTGCAAATATTGGCTAAGCGCTGCAATCCAATGTTTTGCCAGTAGTATTTTTCCATGTACGGTCGTAAATTTTGTGAAACAAGTACTGGCAAAGTGCTTTTACCTAACGTTGGCAAATCGTTTTGAACCGATGTTTTGCTGGTGGTTTTTTTCATAAACAGTGGTAAACTTTGTAAAACAAGTATTGGGAAAGCACTCTTTCCAAAGGTTGGCAAAGCGTTCTAAATTAGTGCTTTTGCAATGCTTTTTTTTTTACCATTATAAAGCAACGCTTTGCCAGTGCTATGTTTTTTGTACCGTCGGCAATTTCTACCTGGGTAGTGGTTCCAAGAGGGTATTAATTCAAAATTTAAAAATTTTAAGTACACCGATAAAATTTCTCAGTTGCTCAGTTGAATAATTCCTCAGTTATAACCGAAAATTTTCAAAGTAACTGAAAAAATCGTTATCAGATACAGTTTCGGTTAAATATAATATTTTTTCATTACCCTGTATATACAAAAATGTAAATTTTTAATTGTCAAAGTGTTTTCAATAAATAAACAAAACTGTAAATAAAATTTTCTTATCTGATTTTTACATATTAACGCAGATTTAGCGCAAAATTAAGTTTCTTAATGAAAAATTCGTTAAGAATTTGCATTAAACAAAAATATTTCAAGGTAAGTTTGATTTTTTGATTAGGTTTTTTTATGATAAAACATTAAATTCTTAAAATTTTTTTTATTAGAGAGAGGAAGAATCATAGGGATGAATATTCAACAATATTTATCTGAACTCCAATAAATACATCAAATAACAGAATTTGGTATTGAGGGGTAAAAAAACAATATTTAAAATAATTTTATTAATTTTTGCAGTCCAAAAAGTTTATTCTTTTAAATAATTTTAATATCTTTTATATTTTTATGATTCAATTTGTAATACACAATAAAATGTGTAAGGAATGTATGAAAATGCTTATTGCCAGAATTGCCAAAAAATTAAAATTCCGTAGAATTTTAAATTAAATTTATTGGTTAATTATAACTAATGTGCGAATTAATCAAATTTTGACTGTAACTGTTTTATTAGTTATATTTTCAAATCAGAACAATTAGCTATAGGTAATTGCTCACTCAGTTATATACAATTAATTTTATTAACTGAGCCTCAGTAAGGGGTATTTCACCTGAGTCTCAGTTGAATATTTAGTAGCCAGTAACTGAGAAATTTTTTCGGTGTAGAGGTGAAAAACTGTTTGTGGTTACATTTCACGAGAATTTGAAAATCCGTATGCATCATAGTAAGAAAATTCCATTTGAAAATATATTTACATTGTTTTTCTTTTAAATTTTTGCAATTATTGTAAAAAAGAACTTTAAAATAATTTAAACAGAAAGTGATATTAATTTATGATCTAGAGTCAAACTAAAAAACATTCATTAAAAAAAACTTTTTTTTGAGTTAATATAATTTTTCTGAAACTTTTTGTTGATATAAAGGTACCCAACCAGGTGGAAACTTCCCACGGTAGAAAATAGTACTGGGAGAGCACTGTTTTTTTATTATGCCAGTACCACTTAAAATGTGCTTTGCCACTGTCTTCTGCTATTTTAACAATATTTTTTCTATCTGACTAATTTTTAATAGAATTTCAATATAACTTTTTTCATAATATTTTTTATATAAAACAGCGAGAAACCAGAATATTTAAGAAAAACTTTTTATTTTCTAGTTTTGCAATTATTTAAAATTTTATAACACAATAAAAAACAACAAAATTAGTTTGAAACAAAAATATATATTTTTTATTATTTTATTAAAATTTAGGGTGGTTTACCACCAGAATTTTAATTGTTTTTATAGTACTGATTTTTACACAGTACACTGATTTTTTGTATTTAAAGTACTGGCAAGTTACTGAATATTTTTTATTTATAGTACTGGGAAAACACCAGGAAGTAACAAAATCCATCACTGGGCCAACGTGGGCAAATACCTACGGCCAAGCGTATATTGGTGTTATCATTTCGACATCGTACCAGTACTGGAAACGTAAAAAATCCGACACATCGCCAGTACATGCACTACCGTCTCCAACGCTGAGCCAGTACTGTGCCGTTCGTATTTTTCTATCTGGGCAGGTTAAAATCGGTTAATTAGCCTCTAATAAGACAAAAAGTCTTATTAGAGGCTAATTAACCGATTTTTGTTGTTGTTTTGCACGTTAATTTGTTTTATTAAGCTCTAATAAAATTTAAAACATTTTTGTGAATACAAGCCTAAATAATTGCAAAACTAGAAAATAAAAAATTTTTCTTAAATTTTCTGGTTTCTCGCTATTTTATATAAAAAATATTATGAAAAAAGTTATGTAGAAATTCTATTAAAAATTAGGGTAAAATAAGTGTCAGAAAGAAAAATCTTGTTAAAATAGCAGAAGACAGTGGCAAAGGACATTTTAATTGGTACTGGCATAATAAAAAAACAGTGCTCTCCCAGTACTATTTTTTTCTACCTTGGGCAATTTCCACCTGGGTAGCCACTACACTATCACAAAAATGGTCTCAAATGTGGTTTTCGAGATGACAGAGTAATCGGAATACATTAAAATTTTTACAGTAGATAGATATTGATGTTGTTAGTTGATTTCTTGCAAAAAGTGAAATTTTAAAAATTTTGAATTAATACCATCTTGTTGATCAAGTGCGATATGTAACTTTTAAAATATTTATCGGATTGAAATATTATGTATGGGCGATTAGCAATGATATAAGCTTCCAAAAAAGCACATTTGGCGTGACCCTGTTACAATACAGCGTGAGTTAGAGAGTGCCAGAGTTGACCACTTCGAGTAGTTTTTAAACATCTCATAAAATGGTTAAATAACACATCTCTACAATATATGACAATATTTATGAGTTGTTGTTGTTGTTGTTGTAACGGCTTCAAAATGTGAACTTGTAGTTAATAATTCTCATCTAAAGCCGAAGTGGCAATCCTTGCTCGGATAAATTCGAAAATTCGAATAAATCCGAATCGTTCCGGCACATAGTCCGATTGCCGTGGGAACCGGGTTATACCGCCCATACTCGGTCGTCAGAGCCTCGTTAGCGTTAACAGGGGACACCATGTCCAAGGTGGACTGTGGGTGAGGTTGGCATTTGGAAATAATTTCCCTTGACCCCCATTTATGAGTTGTAAAACTTTGCAGTGGTTATAGGATAATTGGGGGTGATTTCGAATCTGCAACCTGTGTGTTCAAATTTGCTCTAGGTTTTGCACAATTTGCGATTTAAATTTTTTTAATTTTTCAGCCGATTTTTTTAATAAAAAATTTATAATTTAATGACTCTAGCTTCGGAAAGAAAATGCTTTACAGAGTTTAAGCTTAATTCCGTGCTCTATTTTTCAAACTTAAGTGTGTATCAATATCTCGAAAACTTTTGTAAATATAGTCGCTCAAAGTCAAAATTAAAAAATGTTTCTGAAGCTATAGTTACTAAATTATAAATTTTTTATTGAAAAAATCGGCTGAAAAATTTAAATCGAGAATTGCCCAAAACCTAGAGCCAATTTGAACAAACTGGTTACAGATTCGAAATCAGTACCCCCTAATTATTCTAAAACCACTGCAATAACATTCACTTTTTTTTGTAGAGCAGTGTAATAAACATTTTTAAAAAAAAAACCATTTTATATTCCGACAAAATACATATGCTAACTCGAAAAAATATTTGTGTTTTGATATACTTAAATGCCATCTCAAAAAAATACGCAAAAAAGTGCAAAATAGGTATAAATTAGTAAGAATATGTCTGTTCCCGTACTTTACCGCAATTACCCAAACTAGCCGTACTCAAAATTGCGTGTAAATTGTTGTTGTTTGGGCTCCCGCCGTAACGTACGGGAACGCACATAATATTTAAACCACATTTAAAGTAAAATTGCGTTTACATTGCATATTCACCACTTCGACAAAACAATGAAGGAAAGCATATAATGTTCAATTTTGAATAAAGCTCTAATAAACACATTCTCTAAATATTTAACGTCTATAAGCCTTCCTTCATTGTTTTTTCACAGTGGTGGATATCGTAATCTCAATATTTCAATGCAACGCAACTTAAAGGGGAGAGACATTGAAAGTAATTGTAGAAAAAAATACAACATTTTGAAATTTTTATGGGTGTGATTTCGCACCTGAATACCGTTTTAGGGTTAAATACATATTTTGTATGTGTAAGAAACCCCTGCCTGTGACAAAGGAGACAACGCTAGTACTATATTTACATCTGAACAAAAACAACCTGGTTTTATTTTAAAAACTATGTTTTGCTTGTTTTTTATATATGCCAGGTAGTTTTTGCTCAGTCTAAGGTGGTGTTTCTAGATGACCTTCTGCTGCACACGAACGAAAATACAATTTTGTTATTGTATTTTATATACAAAAACAAAATACATGTAGTCACTCATTCGTGTGACAACGAACGTCTTCTAGAAACCCCATGTAAATGTAGTATAACGGAGAATATTCTTTTAACAATCCAAAATTCCTTGTAGGGACATTTGCTGTTACAAAAATTTTCAGATTTGAATTATATTCCATGATTAAACGTTATAAAAGTAGTTTTTGTAATCTTTTGAATAATGAAAATCAAATAAAGAACTTGTTTTTTCATATACTAACTTACCCAGCTGATTCCAAGCGTTCCTAGCCACTTGATAACTACTCATATTATTATGCAATTTACGTTGTTTGAACAAATAGACAATAAACATGGCTAATATATGAGCATTAAAACCACAATAACCATTATCCAATTGTCGTTGTCTCAACCATACTTTTAGCAGCACTAAACCCTCTTGAAAATTTTTATGTTGATCGAAAACTTCATGTAATAATTTTTGATTTTCTTTCATCGTCAAATCAAATAAAACATTTGCATTATAAGAGGTTGTGGCTAAAGATGTGGAATCTTTTTCGTCGTTAATTTCAAATACAGTAGATCTAATATTATTGGTCCAAGGAACGAAACGATTTAATTTAAACGATTTTTGATCAGCAGCTATGAAAATGCGTATGGAAAGTTTTTGTGCTATATTTTTACCCGCTGATTCAGGTGGGATAATTTCCAATATGGGCTTTAAAGGATTATTGTTGTAATAATTAAATTTTAAGTTGTCAATCGTTAGATTAGGTATAATTTTAGAATCAACAAGATTTTGTGTTAAATATGTAAGATATAATGCTCTCTTTTGATCATATTGTAAATTAAGATAATTCTCCTTTTGCCAACATTCTTCTGGCATTAAAACGCAAATATCAGCCTGTAGTTTAGGTCCCAATAGGGTATGGGTATTAGAGGCTCCAATAAGGAATGGTTCGGTTGAAGGTTTAATAAATTGAAACTGAAATACTTTTTGTTGTTGAATCTTCAATGACTGCAGATTTATAGGAACGGAGATGGTAGACTTTTTAAGCCACAGAAGTTTATCCATATCTTCTTTTTCTGGCATATTTTTAATTTGTTTAACAAAAATTCTAAACTGTTCCAAAAAGGTATTGACATAATTGGTATATTTGTCTTTAATCTTTAATTCTTGCAACATTTCTTTGACTTGTAAGCGAAAAAGATTTGAATGGAAGAGATTACGAGTCTCTTTTAATTCATTAATTTCTTCTAAAGTGGGAGCTTTAACTTTTTCGGGAGCAAATGGATTTAATACCTTAGGTTTTTTACTTTCTTGTACACCCTCGTTTATTGGACCATCGGGTTTTCTTTTATTTGCAAATTTTTCTACTTTTACTGTGGGAGTATTTTTTTTCAAATCATCTTCCCTATCGGAAAAACCATCATCGCTTCCATCAGTGTCTTCCTGATAATCTGATTTTTCTTGATCCGAATCACTTTCATCACTGGTACCATTTTCTATCATAGAATCATAGCCCTCTGTATCCATTGCCATCTCATCTTCAGATTCTTTTACCTTTATTTGCACATTCTTTTTGCCATTGAAAATTGGATTTTTCAAAGCTGTTTGTGGGGTTTCCTAAAAGAAATTCCTTTTATTTTCAACTTTTTTTTTATTAACTCAAATTTTATTTACCTTTTTACTAGTAATTTTCTTATTTTTTGCCATTATTTTTAATATATTGCAAAATTGTACCAAATTTGTTTCCCACACGTGTAGTTGGAGATTGAGTAGAAATAAGTAAACACAAAGCAAAGAAGCCAGCCGATCGGCGAGTATGTTAGCTAGCCGCCGATATTTTTCCCAAGTACCGCCGTCACCGAAATACTCGGCTTATCGACAGCTTAATTTCCAGCAGCTTAAAGCGGCGCAGTCGAATTTCTACTTAGTTTTTAAGTATTCACTAAATGCTTCTCACTCGCGCTCACGTACGAATCATGGGAGTATAGCAATTATTACTCACGATCACGCGTGAATAACGTGACTGACGAGCATTTCATATCACGCGACCATCTCTATCTTATCTCTACGCCAACCCAAAATGTTTCTTAGTTGATTTTAATGAATACTTAAACTATCATATAGGTGAAAATCACATAACTAATTGGTACACTCAAAAAAGTATGTCAGTAGAATTTACTAAAAGTGATAGTTGAAACTAAGGTATATGCAGTAAAAAGGCGACAAAGGTAATTTGCCTTTAAAGTAACTAAAAATGTTATTTTTAACTGTTGAAAAATAACTAACGAATGCAGTAAAAATAACTATGAGTATCGTAAAATCGACTAAAAAGTGTTTACCACAAAAATTTTAAAACAACTGGTATTGGTATTATAAAAAATAAAAAAAAAACAATTTCTTTTTTTTATTACAAAAATATGTGTAATTACTTCAGCCTATTTAAAATTTCATGTAAAAATTCCAAAGGGTTATCTCCGGTGCGGAGATAAAAGTTTCTGATTTTTATTTGCAAACTAAAAAATATCACTAATAACAAATATAAACTAAACAAGAATTTTAAAAATCAACGAAATTTTTTATTTTTAAGTAGCTAACGAAAATAACTGTTTACTGTAAAAATACTGTTTTTGTAGTTGTTTATTACGATATTAAAAAACTGCTTTAAACAACTATTACAAAACTACAATACTTTTCGTTGGTGGTATTCTTAAATAACTGTCATAACCAATGTTTTGTATTTTTCATAGAAAAACAACTGTAATGACAGTTAAAAACAACTACTGCTTACTACAAAAACAAAAATCTCGTAGACCTTAAAAATTTTTTGTTTTACGCTTACAACTTTCAGATTTGCTAATGAATTTGACATTTTCAATAAATAAAACTTGATATCAAGCTTCAAATTTCTTTCAACAAGTCCGAAAATATTTGAAAATGAATTGAAATTTAAAAAAAAAAATTAATATGCTGTTAAAGCCCGTATGACACTTGCTAGTTTCAGTATTAATAATCCAAAATAGAAGAGAGCACGAATTTCCTTATGTGAGAAATAATGTGTGTGAAGCGAACAACTATATCGAAAAACTATCAAACTGTTAAATTGATGTTGGCAATGCAGTACCCTTCATATGATTTGCATTGATGGTGCAAAAAACTAGAATCTAGAAACTAGCAAGTGTCATACGGGCTTAACACTAGGAATATTAAAATATATTCAGAGGCAAGATCTCATAATTCAAAATGCTTTATTTTCAACAGCCGACTTGAACGATTTTTGACGGCAGATTCAATTTGAGAAAGCAAAAGTAGGTACTTGCAATTTTTTGAATTTAAAAATCAAAAAAAGAAATATATATTGGCTTTTATAGTTCGAAAGCTAATAAAAATAATCCCAAATCAGCCATTTACAGAAGGCGCCTCGATTTCCAAAATAAAAATGACGTCGTATTCGTCGTAATATGGCAACACTTAATTGCTGTTTTGCCAACTCTGTCCTAAAAAAGTGTTGTATTCTAGCAATCAGAGCACAGATTATATAGTGTCTTGACATGCAATAAAATGATAGCAAGCAATTGTAAAATGCTCTCATCTCAAGTGAAGACACTCAATTTCAATTTTATTGCAATATCATGATATCGCTGACATGCCATCGGATATTGCAATGATGCCAGAGATCAAATGTCACTTTTAGTTTTCATTTTAATTTTGTAATAGAAAAACAATAAAAAATTTGGTAAAAAGGAATGGAAAAGTGTTAAATTTTTTATTATTTGTCGGTTAACATTAATGTTTCATAAAATTTGGTGTTTTTCGAAGAAAAATCTATGATATTTCTTATCCATGAAATGGTCAAGTGTTCTCCACCACTCTGCAATTGATATCATTTTGACGTTTTGCTGCAATGGTTTTGACATTTCATATCATATAATTTATTGCATTTGAAGACACCGGGTTATACCAGATATGAATCAGCTGATTTTGGCAATATGGCCGACAGAAAATGAACAAAACAAAACGCAAAAATTTAAGAAAAACACAAAAGATAAAGCACAATATTCTAAAAAGAGACAGATATATACAAAAAATTCGCAATACAAAATGTATGGAGATTTTATATTGTTATCTCCCTCCTGACTTCCATGTAAACAAAACCATACGGATCGAGAATACTTTTTTGACACCTGTCATTGGTTTCACATCTGGTATTAATATGTGAATCACAGATTATACCAGATATGAATCAGCTGATTTGGGCAATATGGCCGACAGAAAATGAGCAAAACAAAACGCAGAAATTTAAGAAAAACACAAACGATAAAGCACAATTATCTAAAAAGAGACAGATATATACAAAAAATGCGCAATACAAAATGTATGTGCTTTTATATTGTTATTTCACTCTTGACTTGACTTCCATGTAATCAAAACCATACGGTTCGGAATTTTGACACCTGTCATTAGTTTCACATCTGATATTAATCTGTGCTAGCAATTAAGTAATCAGGCTGGCCAGACGAAGGATTTAATACCCAAATTTGAGGATTTTTTGTTGGTCTTGGGGAAATCTTTATTTGATGACTGGGGATTTAAAAAATGGTTTGGGAATATATATTTTTTATTAATTCTTCATTTACATAAGCGAGCCCTTATATGAAGTTTTTTTTTACATGATTTCAAAGAAAAGTACAAATTTAAACTTTTATACATTCTATAAATCAAGGCAAATATTTTAAATTAAATTGATTTTTTTAAATTAATTCATTTCGTTCGATTCTATGAAAAAAATCAACAATAATCAAACTGATTCCTTAATTAAAATATCGATTGGTTGAAGGAGGAAGTGAATTAATCAATAAAATGAGTTTTGCGAATCGATTTGTTAAAAATTGATACAGAATTAAAAATCGAATTTAGGAGCTATATTTATAAAGGACTGATTAAAGAATCTTGAAAATTAAAAAAAAATTATGGCAGTTAGGTTAATTTGAGCAAATTAAAGAAACTCTATTAACTTTTTCAACATTTATTCCAGTTGGGATTTTTGTTTTAGATTTGTGTGGGTATAAAGAAAAAATCTGGCAAGCCTGCTAGTAATTCCTCTAACTTACAACTCTGTAATTGCATGCAACAACTCTGAGTCGCTCTGGTTCTCCGTACCACTGGTTCAGAATTGTGGTGGAACATTTTGTATAGTTTTTTGGTCTTTCAAGGCCAAAAAAATTATAAAAACTATTAAAAAGTGACGGTAATAATAATTAGTTAATTAAGCAACAAAAATTGAATAAGAAGGGTGTATTTTTTATATTAAAAAGTTGAAAAATTTGTCGCTATTTCCTCGTTTTTTAGACGATTATTTTCTGCGGTTCGATAATACAACAACAAAATGAGTGTTTTCTGATTAAAGCTCAATAAGAATAAAAGAGATGGCAATAGTATAGAAAAATTGTTGTACATACAGAAAAATTATATTTGTGAAAAAAATAAGAAAATTCAATGTAAAACAAGTGCACCATAAAGTAAATTATAAAATTTTAATCAGCTTGTTTTAAAAAGCAGGTGTTTTTAATCTTATTTCTATTACGAAATTCAAAAAAGAACCTAAAAATATGATATTGTGGCTACCGGCTTTATAAAGTGGTAAATATATGTACTAATAAGGTTCTAGCTAAATACATCAATGAGGAATAAGTTAATTCATTACAATTCTATAAATTTTAAAAATTATGAAAGAGTACTGAATTATAAAAAAACTATATTAGCTTAGAGACATATTGATCGTTAATTATTTAATTTTTGTTTAATAAATTTCCTTTTATTATAATTTTAATTCAATAAAATGTGTTATAGGAAATCTGTATTTAAAAATTTTTGCAACACTGTTTGCTGTTTAATCGAGTGGTAACACTCTTTTAATATTAAGTTAGTATTGAGTAGAAAATTAGTAGAAATGGAGAAGATAAAACTTTTACTAAAGAAAGAAAGTAGTGTTGCCAGAATAAAAATTAAAATACCCAACATATTTTACATATCCCCAAATTTACAACAAAAGTTTATAATTTAGCCCCTAAATTCATAAACGCTTTGTAAAACTATTTTTTTAAGAAATCACTAATTTCATTCAATTGAATATTTTCAACTAAAAATAAATTCAACAAATTATTTCAATTCTCTACAAAGTTTCTGCCAAATTATAAGTAACTTTACACTTTTTCTGTCATTTGAAAAAATTTTATGGTTTATGTGTAGACTTTCGCAACTGGTCCAATATTATTGTTTTTGTGAAGAAAATTAGAAATCGAAACTGATACTGAAACACGATACTAGTTCTGTGATTGAGTAACTCTTTGCAGGTAAGGGCACAAATTGTTGCCAGGTTGTAATGTTTTTAATATATTTCCCATGATATGCTTAGGGTTTTAAAAATTTTGAGCCCTACTTTGCCAACTTCAATCGTAGTTTTTGGCTATTTTCTAATTAGATTTCACAATTTCATCCAAAAAACATTTTTTTTTACATTGGTTAGCTTAATTTTCACATGTTTATATTTAATTCACATATTATTAAATTTTTTATTGGTACATGAAGGGTTATTGTTGCAAATAATCAGTGTGTTCGTTTACTCGAAATTCTTACTACTTTTACTACAATTGGAAAGTTTTGTTTACTTTTTGTATTAAATTTTTCCAGCTGTAGTAAAAGTAGTAATTTGTAGTAAGTAAACGAACACGCATAATGTTAGGCTGCTTATCTATTTACAAAATGTCAGTTTTTAGTTAAATTGTGGAAAACTTATAGAGATATATGTACCCTTATTTTATGTGATTTTGTCATTTGTATGTTTGTGTAATCTGACAGACTAATCTTGTGCATGTAGTATTTCAACAGAAATATTTCAGTCAACGAGCATAGAATCTCAAGAGTTTGCAACATACCCAACCACTGTTAAACACACTCTTGCTGGGTCTGGCGGAGATTTGAAGGAATTTAACAGTAGTTGAGTCATTATTCCGGTTAAATAATAATAAATTATTTAATTATTTTACAAAATTAATTAATTAAAATCATTTTACAACAAAATTAGATTATGAAACAATGTTTAAATAGTAAAAAAATGAAATTAAAAGGTGTTAACATTGCAAACAATTTTGTTAATATATTTCTTGAGTGCACTGACAGACTCAGTTAAAGCACGCGAGCGACTTGCATAGAATTTAGTGGCGACTGTTTTTCTTCAACTTTTGATTTTCTTTGGTTAAAAATACTTTTGTTCTAAATTTATTTTTTTATAAAAAAATACATTACTATTATTTTACAAAAAACCCAAATAAAAATGATGGAATTTTTTTTGAACGATAAAATGTTTTGTGCAAAAAAATCATTTTTAAAGAAATAAAAATTTTTAAATAAAAATTAATTTTTGAATGAAAAAATTTTACCCGTTCATTTCAAAACGCTTGTTTTTATAACCAAATATAATAAAAGGTGCTGGGATACGAATGAAATACCGCTATAACTAACAAATACGAAATTTATAATAACACCAATAACGTTATTCGTTCGGTTGCCTTATGTATAAAAGTATGAATATTAAAAAAATTCTTGAAAACCTAATATAAATCTTCATCAGAGTTTGATCACAACTTTGTCGATTGTCGACCGACGACAGCAAAAGTCGTCGCGAATAATTTAAATTCAGCGACAATCGACCGTCGGCATTTGTTGACGTTTAGAAAAAAATTAAAGCAAAACAAGAATACGGTTATATTTTTTTCGCCACAATTCTTCACCAATTCAATTGGTTTTGTATTAATTCTTGTTGTTTTACATTTTTTTGTATTTAATTTTGATTTTTTGCGATAAATTATGTATTTTTATTTTCAATTATATTTCTTCTGTCAAAAAAATAATTTTTTTGTAAACAAAGTACGAATTTTTGCAACTCTAATTCGAATTTCTGTAACTCTGTTCCCTTAATTAGTTAAAAATATGGCAACTATTTGACAAATATTTTGAGTGTGTATTAGTGTGTCTTCACGAAAATAGAATAGATTCTATTACGACGACAAATCGCCGGATGACATGGCGACATTTTGCTTTCCATGCTAAATATATGAAAAGGCACATATCGTTGTCGACCCAGTTCTGATTAATCTCTTATTTTGAAGATAAATCCCTTTATCTGGCAGCACGATATTAACCTAGTATTGAGTAAAACATTGTGGTATTTAAAGAGAGTTTTTTTTAAGAAAATAATGTAAAAACCCGTGATGCCGTTCTGGTGCTTTTTGGTACTTTTTAGCTTTCCGCGCATGGTGGTGATTTTTTAAAAACCCATTTAAAAAAGATGGCAATTAGGCTGCTGTTTTTATTTCTGACAATGCTTTTAATGTTTTAACTAGTGTCTTCAAATGCAAAATATATTTTTAAATTTCTTTGCATTTGTAAACACTAGGTTATATGCAACTTATACTTTGGTATTTGTTCTCGTGTTATAGGCCATTCACATGAACGAGATTACAAAATCTCCTCAATTTTGTTCTTTTACCACAGAAGGTAATTTTTTGAACCAAAAACAAAATTAGTAATCTCGTTCATGTAAATGGCGTTTTTTTTAAATATGAACTGCATTAAAATATGTACAATAAACAGCCTCTTTCTCATACTATTGTTAATTAAAACTGTTGTGTTTAAGCTGCAAAATATTACTTTGATGGCTTTTACCCATTTTTTGCTGCTTATTTTAACTAATTCTTATGTCTATAATGCATTTTTAAATTCTTAACTCAAATTAAAAAAAAAAAAAAACGTTAAAATTTACCAAAAATGAACGATTTGGTAAATTTTAATGCTTTTTGCAAATTTTACAGTCCTTGTGTTTTTATGGCTTTAGGAGTTGGCAACACTGGTAAAAAATCGACAAAAAGTGCAGAAAGAAAATAAACTACACCCCTGACAAAAGTCTGATTGTCGTGTGTGTAAAAGTTTAAATTGTTTAATTTAAAATATTTGAAAAACAAACTCATAAACAAGTAAACAAACCGCTACTAAATTAATACACGAGATAAATAAAATATCATTAAAAAATACTCAAAGAAAAGGTGAATAAGAAAAAAAAAACTAAAAAAATTGTCAGTCTACTTTTTCACCTAACAATAACCTATATTAGTGTCTACAAAATTTGTCTTTTATAAATTATCATAAAAAAGGTATAGGTGGTAAATGACTTATGTGTGGTTCAATCAATATCAAAAATGTTAAATAAAACAATTCAATTATTTGTCTAAAAATAAAAAATTATGTGTAAATGAAATATAAAAAAATATCAAAAGCTGGCAATTTTTTCGAAAATCAATGAGCAGTCATACTTTCATAAGTATCGTTACACACTAACATTTTACTAAATTATTACTATTTCTCTATAGTTATCTCTTTTACTTTTATAGTGTTTATATTTAGCGGTGTTGATTTATTTAAGTCACGCCTGTCTCGTTTTCTTATAATGCAAAAATGAAATGTCAAAAATATATATGAGAAAAATTCTCTTACTAATGTCATAATTTTTGTTGTATTACTTAGTGTTGCCAGAAGTAGGGGAAAATCCCTACATGTAATTTTTGTTAAAAAATAGCAAATTAAAGTTAAAATTAGTTTGGAAGTATCGTAAAAAAAGTAACGTAACACTCTTGTTATGAATAAAAAGAGTATAAAAAAATATAAATATTGTTCTTTTATCTATTTCTTGTGCATAGAATTAAATGTCAAGTAATAAAATAGAAAATTTCTATTTTCAATAGAACTTTTTTACGATTTTACTTGACAACAGTTTTATGTAGAGATAGGAAATCAAAACTTACACTACTCGCGCTATAATTTAGTATTACCTGAGCAACTATTTAGTATCAGCTGAGCCTATATTTAAAAACTCAAAAACTTCTGAAAACTGCTCAAAATAAAGAAAAAATAAGTGCGGAACATATTAAAATAATAAAATTTGAGATATGCGTTTGTTGTTTTGCTTTTTTGTTTGTTGTTTTATGTGTAAATTCATATATGCTTTATAAAATTATATGAGGCTTATGAAACAAATATTGCATCAAATATTTGTTTTGTAAGCCTTCTATAACTTTATAAGATTGAATTAAGGAATTAATTCTTCAAAGCTCTGCGTATGGTTAAAGGCTCCATAATGATAACGATAAGAAGAGTCCTAGAGTATTTAAGTCATAAAAAATGAAGAGTTTATTGATAAATAAAAACTTGAAATATAATATTTCAACTGAAAAATTCATGACAACCTCTTTTTTTAATAAAAAATTATAAAGATTTGGGAATAGTTTTGATCAGGCTCAAAAAAGTATCTATGAATATTTATTTTAATCTTTTTAAAGAATATATTCTAGAGTGGTTCTTGGTTTAACTTTCTGCATTATTACCAAAATTGGTTGGAGTTTTTGGTGGCTTTTCGAAACTGGAAATTTTGATGCAAATTACTTTAACTTAAATTAGTTTATCGTTATCACCATCAATCAGGAATTTGCTAAATCCTTTGACATATCTATAGATAAACAACAAAGGCTCACTTTTAATATGATTATCTTTTATAGAACGTCTAAAATTAACATAGACACCAGTCAGAGCTTTAAAGAATTAATTCCTTTTTGGAATAAATTCCCTAAAATTTAATTAAATTTTTTAATTCAAGGAATAAATTCAATAATGAGAAAAAACCAAGAATTAATTCCTGTGAAATAAAATGAAATGAATGAATTCAAAGAATTTAAAGTTAGCGAATGAATTTATTGATCAAAACCTTGAGCATTAAATTAAATAATTCATTTACAAACGAATTCATTTAAATCGAATTAAATAAATTTTTGGTCAAGGAATTCATTAGATTGTGTACTAAACTTTTTCGTTTAATTGCCTAAGGAATTGACTTTTGTATTTAATTCCCTATTCTGGGGCTTTGGGTTATGTAATGAAGAAGGTAAAGTTAGCTTTCAATCCTGTTATTATATATTTATACTCTCTTATATTGCGTCATCACATTTCGTCTTAAGTTTTAAAATTTTTAGGATGTTCATTTGATAACCTGGTTCTTTTAGAAATATTATGCATTTTTATAAAGTGTCTAAATTGCAAATGCTGTTGTTCTTGGTTGATTTATTTGAATTTGGTAGATCTAATAGGAATAGACAATTAGTTATTCCGAAGCTTACACCGTTGTTAAGTCGATCTGTTTTTGTGAGGGTTGCTTGAAAATACAACGAATTACCACCTAAATTAAAGACTTTTATATTTAGTAGGTTTGAGGTTAAGAAGAAGAATAAACCTTCCTCAAAAGTTATAAACACATTAAATTTGCAAATCAGACTAGATCTAGTTTCTGCCTTTTTATGGACAGGCTTCATCAGTGATCTTCCATTAAATTGTATTATTGTTTATATTTTTATTGTCAGATTGTCTCTATATGAATAATTTCAGAAGTGATCAAACAGACATATACAAACATTCTACTTCAGATTTTCTCTGTTTATCTTCTTATTTCCTACGTGTCACCTTTTCACAAATATTGCCACATTGACGTATGGTTTGTACATACAAGTGCAGGCAATTTGTGTATATTGGATACGGACAGCCAACAGGTAATTTTTATTTTTTATAGTAAAGTGTTGTTTTTTCAAATACAATTAATATTGCATTAATATGTATTTTTATTAATTCTAATTTAGTAGGTTAAGAAGAAGAATAAACCTTCCTCAAAAGTTATAAACACATTAAATTTGCAAATCAGACTAGATCTAGTTTCTGCCTTTTTATGGACAGGCTTTATCAGTGATCTTCCATTAAATTGTATTATTGTTTATATTTTTATTGTCAGATTGTCTCTATATGAATAATTTCGGAAGTGATCAAACAGACATATACAAACATTCTACTTCAGATTTTCTCTGTTATCTTCTTATTTCCTCCGTGTCACCTTTTCACAAATATTGCCACATTGACGTATGGTTTGTACGTACAAGTGCAGGCAATTTGTTTATATTGGAGACGGACAGCCAACAGGGAATTTTTATTTTTTATAGTAAAGTGTTGTTTTTTCAAACGCGTCTTTTAATTTGTCTATTGATACGTTCAGGAAGAAACTTTTTGAAGTAATTTCACTTAATGCTTAATTTTCAGGCATTATTTTTCGAACTGAAGTTTACATACATATGTCATTTATTATGTTTTGTTTCGAGTTTAGGGAAAGTAAGAACTATTATCGCTAATTTTGTATAACTTTTATTTTTATTTTTTTCTTTGCATATAATAATTTTATTTTTACATTGTTATCTAATTATACATATAGGGTCATATGCATAAGAACTTTTTAAATTTTTAAATCACTTATAAAACTAATTTTTCATACAAAATTAATTTTATAAACATGTTAGGTCGGCTAACATGAGTGTGCTCAATTTAAGACTATCCAGAGTAATTTTTATGCAAATTTTATTCGTGGTTAAGTTTAAAGACCAACTTTACTACCTTAACCAAGAGTAAATTTCTCCTCAAGATAACTCTAGCTAGTGTTAAAATAAGCATTCTTTGAGATAAGTTAGCCGACCTTATAAGATTTTCAATTTATTATGCATAAGCACTGTAGGTACTGTTTATTTTTTTTTATTTTAAACAAATTTTATTGCTTGTTTCGTTACTTTTAGTAGAAGTTTGTAACCGATTATGGCCTTTAGACTAGGTTATTGTTATAAATAAAAAAATTATATTAAATTAATTTAAGTTTTTCATTCAATGCCTACACGCAAAAAATAAAAAGGGGGAAATCTCATAAAATAAGGGTATAAGTTACCTTGTTTTAGTATGTATTATAGCTCTACCCAAGTTTTGGGTATAACTTATATAATATGCTTTGTATAAAATAAGAAAACAAAAACTAACAATAACTATACAAAAAAAACTTGGTAAATATTTCTTTTTCTGTTTTTGGAATTGTTAGCACTAATTTATTAAACTTAAGCTATATTTTATTTATTAATTTTTTTTTATTAATTCTTCTATTACATAACCGAGCCCTTAGGGCCTTATATGGTTAATTAAAGCTACTAACTAAATAACAAACTTCTATATAAAATTAAAGTTAATTATTACAATATATAATAAATCGCAATATAGGTAAAAAAAAATTATAAGTACATATGTATATGAGATCACATAAAATAAAGCATTACAAATTTTACAAGATTTTAAAAAAGAACCAAAATACAATCATAGTGAATGCCAAGAATCAATTTCCATAAGAAGCTTTAATATCACAAAGATAAATACATATTATTTCAACATTCTTTCCTTTCGCCTTTCGCACTTTCAAAAACATACATTTTACAAACCCTCCAACAAATGCAGTTTCGCAAATTCTACTAATTTGGACTTGAATTGAAGCAATGTATAATTAAATATTCTCAATTCTCGGCAAAGCATTCCATATTCTTGACACACGAATCTGAAATGATTTCACAAAAATATTTAAATGCCTTATAGGTGGTATTATCTGGGGATTTCTAATCGAACGAGTAAATTTAAATTGATCAACTATATAAACAGGGTAACCATTAATAATGGATTTATAAAAAAACAGTAATATCCCAATGCTGATAAAATTCTTAAAAGACGATCCAAGAAAATTAAATGTATGTTGAGATACATGATCTCTTCTTTTCAAATTAAAATTATAACGGATAATCCTGTTAAAGGTAAGGTGATATTTCCTTAAGGCGTAATTCCCAGTACCCGAAAAGATCTCCATGCAGTACAATTTATGTGGCATCAAGATAGCAGTGGCAACCCGCCTTTTAACTGAACGAGGTAAATAAATATTTAATGAATACAACCTTTTCAAGAGAAATGATACCCGTGAGGATAAATAACACAGTACAACAGCCAATCTGGGGGGTGAGAAATTCAAAGTCAGGGTGATGGTACTAGGTCAGTATAGTAAAACCCTCAAAGGGTTTGGCGTTCGTATGTGTCATTTTTTTCTATGACCTTTTAAATTTTTTCCTTATCTTGATGTTTTTTCGCTTAGTAGTAACTCGAGAACCACTTGTCCGATTTTGATGAAACAAATTTAGAAAAATTTAGAATTACAATTTCTTTAATCCGTTCATATAACATTTTTCTTTATAATCAACAGTTTTGCCGGTAAAAATAAATTTGTGGAGAAAAAAAAATATTTTTTTGCCTAAAAATTAAAATTTTTTTTTTTAAATTCATAAAAAATTTTAATTTTTAGGAAAAAAAATATTTTTTTTTCTCCACAAATTTATTTTTACCGGCAAAACAGTTGATTATAAAGAAAAATGTTATATGAACGGATTAAAGAAATTGTAATTCTAAATTTTTATAAATTTGTTTCATCAAAATCGGACAAGTGGTTCTCGAGTTACAACTAAGCGAAAAAACATCAAGATAAGGAAAAAATTTAAAAGGTCATAAAAAAAAATTACACATACGAACACCAAACCCTTTGAGGGTTTTACTATACTGACCTAGTACCATCACCCTGACTTGGAATTTCTCACCCCCCAGAGAATAATCCCAAAAATGTTCCATAGTGTAATTAATATGTGGAGAAAAATTTAATTGATTATCCAAGACAAGACCTAAGCATTTCATTTTATCGACAAACTCAACAGAAATGCCACCAATTCTAACATCCATATCATCAGTATCAAATCCAAACCCCATCAATTTTGTCTTTGCCGGATTGACACTAAGCCCATTATCAGACGCCCAAGACACAACTTCCCGAATTATATAATTGACACCCTCTTGTAACACATCTACAAATTCAGCATTCGAATAACAAACGAACTGAACATCATCAGCGTATACAAAAGGCACACAAGAAACGCCATTAACCGTTATTAAAAGGTCATTAAATAAATCATAAATAAAAGTGGGCCGAAAACAGATCCCTGTGGGTGTCCCTTCTACCTTATTAAAACAATTTAATCAATTTATTTAATTATGTTTGTTTTTTTTATTTATTTTATAATTTATCCTCCAGAGCAAAAATAGCTTCATTTCTGGAAAATCGGACTTTACCATTCGATTCTACAGTAAAAATTAATATAAAAAACATTTTTTTCCGTTTTCTGAATACAGCAGATAGTCATTAGAGTGGTGCAAAAATCCACTTTTTTCAAAAATTTCAAAAAAGTTACTTTTTTATTACACACAATGAAAATGTATTCCCTGCTGGGAACATTGTTGATATACCGCGACCCGTTAAAAAGTTATTTATTACAAAACTTAGTATTGGAAGCTGCATTTTAATTAGCTCGAATACTTTTTCATTGAATTAAAAAAATCTAAATTTGAAAAGTTATTAGCTAACTTTCTAACGGTTTGCGGTATATCCAAAATTTTTGTACCCATGTACTCAGCCGGAAATAGATTTTCATTTCATAAGAAAGTAACTTTTTACAAGTTTTTGAAAAAATTGGATTTTCGAACCACTCTAATGGCTATTTGGTGTATTTTGAAAATGCAAAAAAAAAAGTTTTTTATATTAAATTTTGTTGTAGAATCGAATGGTAAAGTCAAATTTCCAATAAATGCAGCTGTCTTTGCTCTGGAGGAAAAGGGTCTTAAAATCAGCGTTTTTGGCCGACTTGCGCCAGTGGAAGGAGTTGAAATAGAAAAGAAAAAAAACCCCATTCTTTTTTTCTATGCAAAAAGTTTAAAAAAGTGATGACATCCGAAACTCAAATTTTTATGATGAACTCTAATATACACATATGGTTAAAATAATAAGTACAGCCTGAAATATTTTTTTTAAAGGTCCGTAATCGAAAATTTATTTAAATTAAATGAAAAAACAAATACTATTTTGTTTTGTTATAACATTAGAAATAAAATAAATACTAAAACAATAACAAAAAACAAAAATTAAATTCAGTCTTGTTCAAAAAGTAAGTAATGAATCAAAAAACATTGGACAAAATAATAAGAACATTTTGTTAAAATAAGCAAAACAGTAAAAAAATTCAAGTTTTTTTCTGCTAAATTGTTTGATTTTAGCTAAGTCTCGTTAAAAGCCGGTATATCCACCATTATTTTGAATTATTTTGTTGACTCTATTTGGCATGCTGGCGAGAAGCTTCCTGCAGGTCTCTACTGGTATTTCATACCAAGTTTTTTGAACAAAATTCCATAACAGATCCTTATTTTTAAAAACCTCCTTTTCGAATTCTTTGTTTTAACTCTCCCCAAAGATTTTCGATGGGGTTTAAGTCCGGAGGGCCACATGATTGTCTTGGAACCAATTTTTTACCAGCTTAGAAGTATGCTTTGGATCATTATCCTGCTGGAATGTCCATCTAAGAGGCATACTTTCCTCAGCATAGGGCAACATCGTATTTTCCAAGATATCTTTGTAGTGGAATCTGGTCATAGTGTCGGTAATTCGATGTTTCGGACCGACACCATACCTCGAGGAATAACCTAAGACCATAATATTGCCGCCCCCGTGCTTGACCGTCTTCTTTGTAAAGCGAACATGGGATTCCTTACCCTTACGGCGTCGAACATTCCGGGCAAATTATCTTCCAAATAAATTAATTTTTGTTTCATCGCTCCACAAAATGTTTCGCCATTTTTTTTCACTGTCTGCTCCGGGCCAATTGGAATCACTTCTTGCAAACGCCAACCTAGCCTTTAATTTTTTTTGTCTAATCAAAGGGACTCTTCTGGCTATATCCGTCCTGGTAAATGAGATTCTTTTAGTCTACGACGAACCGTTCGCGATGAAATAACAATCGCCCTAGAAGACACAAATGGGTCCTTCTTCGCAAGAGTTACAATACGGATATCTGTTGTTTTTGAAGTTTTTGTACAAAAAATAGCGACCGATTCATAGTTTCTGCTATAGAACGAAGACTTTGGCCACTTTCTCTTAGTCATGAAACAATTTTTCTCTCTTCCGGAGAACAGTGACTTTTTCGACCCATCCCTGAAACTATACTATACTATATATTTCGTTATGAATAAAGACAAACAACAGTAAAATAACTAGCCTTTCCAAAAAACTAGAGCAGACTGCGAGAATATTAAAGAATTCAGCAATGTATTTATTATTTTGACGAAGTACTGAAATCACACCTGTACAAAACTAACACACAATGAAAAATGCGGGGAAGCCCTAGTGTTGTTTTTACTTTCAAAGGCATTGCCATATTAAATTTATTTAAATAAAAAAGAATTGCCATGTTTACTTTCCGTTAAAGTAACTAAAATTAAAAATAAAGAAAAAATAAGCAGGTGTACTTATTGTTTTGACCATATGTGTATATATATTTTTTTTTATAACAACACAAAAAAAGGTTCTTTTTTTCATATATTTATTTTTTTTTAAATTAAAACAGAAAAAGTTTTTTATTTTCAGCATAAGGGGTATTTTTAATTAAATATTTATTTCTTTTTATTTTTTTGTAAGTTTGAATTTTTATTTTAATACTTTTACGATAATTATATTTGATAAATACCAAAAAATAAATACCCATATTCAAAATGAAAAAGTTTGTGCTAACTAACTTGCTAAATTAGGCTCATTCGTTTATAAGTAGCAACTTATAGGAACCGAGGGAACATATTTATACATATATATATAACTTGGTGCTAACTTTTTTACACACAAATTCCCATAAGGGTAAGCTGGCAGCTAGTTAGTTAGTATATGCTTTTTTATTTTGAATAAGGGGGAAAAAGTTTCCGGTCCTTGGTTTTAGGGGTAAAAAGGGGCTAAGAAATTTAAAATGTTTTTTTTTTTTTTTTTTTTTTTTTTTGAGGGCAATTAAGATTTTGAAGTCAAAATAGAAATATATCCACAAACAAAAATCGATTGTGAAATAGTTAGTTAATAAAATGTGAATGGCATATTTTGTTATAAATTCCAAAGTACATAAATTAGGCTCATTCGTTTACTTTTCTCAGTCAAGTCCAATAGGAATTACTCAGTATAAACTTTCAGAGAGTAAGTCCCAATTTACTCTCAAAATAAAATTTTCCAAAGAATGTACGCGAACAATAAATTTGAAACAATTTGCAAGTTTGTAGGCACAGCTGATTGCAACACTAAATACACAAAAAATGTTCGCTGGTGGGTATGGAAAAAGAGACTTCTTGATGTTAAATGTTAAGGAGAAATATTGTAGAAGTTTTTCTTATTTTTTCTATAATTTATTTTACAATATTTATTGATTTGCATAAAATGACATAATTGCAAAATATTTATTTTCTTATTTACAACAAACATATGTTTTTCTACAAATTTTTACAAATTATTAAATTGTCGAACGCAACTATTGTTGCTTTTAGAATTTCTAGAAATATTTTTTAGGTTAAATTACAAACTCAATGAGAATTTCACAACCGACCGGTCCATGTTTAGTCCTAGTGACCATACAGTTTGCAAATAATTTGACAATTCAATGAAATTTTGTAGACTGATTTCCTTGGATTCAATAATTGATTTTGGTTAGAATCGGTCTATCCCAGCAAAAAAATACCTGACCAAGATCCGTAAAATCACCTATATTTTTCGGCACGAATGCGTTCAAATTGAGGTGAAAAAGGCATTTTTTTAACATTGGCTTGTCATAGGAGAGAAGGTGTTTATGCTACTTTAAGTCTGCTTTGCACGTCATAAAAATGAGTGCTTGGATGTTATTTTTTATATAGGAAAGTAATTCATTTTTTTTACTTTCTAAGGAGAGATGAAAAGTAACTTCTTGGGAATGCATTCAAAAGTCATAAATATAACTTCTTAAATATATATTTGAATGCATTCCCAAGAAGTTACTTTTCATCTCTCCTTAGATAGTAACAAAAATGAATTGCTTTCCTTTATAAAAAAGAACATCCAAGCACTCATTTTTATGACGTGCAAAGCAGACTTAAAGTAGCATAAACACCTTCTCTCCTATGACAAGCCAATGTTAAAAGAATGCGTTTTCACCTCAATTTGAACGCATTTGTACCGAACAGTATAGGTGCTTTTACGGATCTTGGACAGGTATTTTTTTTTTCTGGGAAGTAAAAAAAGTTTCTAATTAATGGCATTTTGAAAGTCATTTAAAATACGTTTATTGGAAGTAAGAAATCAGCATATATAGCTACTTTATATGCAGTGAAAAATGCATTTTTGTAGAATGCATTCGGTTTTTTTGCTGGGTAAATAATAATTAAAAATTACAACTAGCTTTAAACTTTTATAAAATAAATTTTAGCAAACAAGTAATACAAAAAAGTATTTTTAATTTTATAAAATTAAATATTTTTAATCGTATGAAAAGAAATATCAAACCCATTTTAAAGCTACAGTTTTTAATTAATGGCATTTTGGAAGTCATTTAAAATAGGTTTATTCGAAGTCATAAATCAGCATATATAGCTACTTTATATGCACTGAAAAATGCATTCTTGTAGAATGCATTCGTTTTTTTTTTGCTGGGATGTTTAGACCTGGAGCCTTTCTTGGGAAACTCCACAAATACACATTTATTTGCATTTAAAATTTCTTATTGATTTTGCTGAATTAATTACTCTATGCTAGTTGAAAAATTCGACAAGCGGGGCACCCGGTGGGTAAACCTAATTCGCTGAATCCAGTGGCGCTAGCCGTTTTTCTAGATAAATTGTGCTTCCAAGGGCCCCAAAAAATCCGATTTATCAAAATTGTCGACCATTTATTTTTACCCGGTTTGTTTCCTATTACCCCAACCAGCGTTGGGATAAAAATGATCAATATCGGTGCAGCGATTGAAAAGTTGTGAGTGAAAATGAGAGGACACTTTGAAATTTTCTATACAAAATGGTACATTTTATTGCTTTGTTAAATGGTTATAAAATGTATGAAACTTTGTATTGAAATAAAAATGTTGTATGGAGATTTTTAAGGTGCCCTCACATTTTCAATCACAAAGCCAGACCTATTTTGATTATTTTTAACACAAACCATCTTAGGAGAGTAACAAAAAAACAACCTAACTAAAAATTAATCGTAAAAAAATTAAAAATTGCGTGATCTGGGGTCCTTGGGGCCATAATTTTCAAACACACAAAAATGTCTCCGATTCTTTTGTAAATTTCTTTGTTTATATCAAATTTTCAATTTATTTTCTTTTTTTGTTGTTTATCATTGCATCAGTTGTTTGTTTCACAATATATTAAGTTAGAGAGACACTCTCTTAAGCGCTCTTATTTACTCGTACCCAATTTATGACTACGGGAACACTTTTTGGTGATTGGGGTCTGGTAGCGTAAAAGAACGGACCTAATATTTTTCAAATATCTTTAATATTAGAATAAAAACAAAAATTTAACCACTTTAACTTTTTCAAATACAATTTCAGTTAAAAATTGCAGCTGCTTGTGTAGGACAGATTAAACAAAAGTGAATAAAAAGGCAAACAAAATGAGGTGGAATATCGATAAGATTGACGTATCGATAATAATATGCATTGGTATAGCAATCCGTGGTATTATATCCTTAAGTTCATATTCGGGTGCTTCAAAACCTCCCATGTTTGGCGATTATGAAGCGCAAAGGCATTGGCAGGAAATAACACATAATCTCCCGGTAAAAGAATGGTACACAAATAGTACCAACAATGATTTGCTATACTGGGGACTGGACTATCCGCCACTAACTGCCTATCATAGTTATGGGCTTGGTTTGGTAGCTAATAGCATTAATGAGAGCTTTGTAAAAATAATTCAATCTCGTGGATTTGAATCAGATGGCCATAAAAGCTTCATGAGACTCACAGTGTTGGCAGCAGATATTTTGGTCTTTATGCCGGCCGCTATTTTAATTGTATTTTCATTACATAAAGTTATTTCATCAGAACATCGCCTTGCCACCGTGTTGGTTTTAATTACATATCCGGGCTTAATATTAATAGATAATGGTCACTTTCAGTATAACAACATATCACTTGGTTTAATGCTTTTTGCCGTTTCGGCAATTTTACATAATTCCTATATATGGGCAAGCTTTCTTTTTACCTTAGCTTTAAATTACAAACAAATGGAATTATATCATGCGATGCCATTTTTCATATATCTCTTAAAAGCATCATTTTCCGAAAGTTCCATACCAAAAAAGGTGTTCAAATTATTTCAAATTGGAATTACAACATTAGGAACATTCGTTCTACTATGGTTACCATGGATAACATCAGTTGATTCTTTAAAACAAACTGTACATCGTTTGTTTCCCTTTAATCGTGGAGTCTTTGAAGATAAAGTTGCCAACGTTTGGTGCTCACTTAACGTTTTGTATAAATTTAAAGAAAATCTTCAAAATTCCCAAATGGCTCTAATTTGTTTATTAACAACTTTCGTTGCAATTTTACCAATTAATTTGCATATGTTTTCGGATTCCAAAAAGAAACAGTTTTTATATTCACTTTTTAATACGGCTTTAGCTTTTTTTCTTTTATCATTCCAAGTTCATGAAAAATCAATTTTATTAGCTGCTATACCTCTTACCTTGTTATTCCCAATTATGCCTTTTATTGTGATATGTTTTTTGAAAATTTCCGTTCTCAGTTTATTTCCTCTATTGATAAAAGACCAATTGCATGTCGTATATTTTTGTATGATGATTTCATATTGCATAATATTTAAGTTTATAATTCGGAAATTTTATAGTAAGAATAATAAGATCCACAACTTTTTAAATTATTTTATGAATATTATTGACATTGTAATTCTTACGCTATCAACTGCCACACTATTTGTACCCAGTCCAGTTCGCTTTCCGTTTTTATGGCCATTTATAGTTTCTATATTTTGCTGTATGTGCTTTGTCCTATTTTTAATTATAACTATAATTTATCAATTTAATCTAGACCATTATTTATATAAGATATTTTGTAAAATATACTATAAGTGCTCCAAGGATAAGGTATTGTAATTGTTTTTTGAATAAAAAAATTGAATAGATCCATTAAATGTGCCTTTCAATATTTTATTTTTGAGAGAATTTCTCGCCAGTAAGCTGAATTTTGTTTAACAAAACTCAAAAGCTCAAAAGCTGAGTCAGATGAAGACTTTTTGTCCAATGTAGGTATCACAATTTCATCAAAAATTAAAATTTGTAGAGGAGTAGGGCTCTTAACTTGTACTGAGAAAAATTCTTTAAATGGAAAAAATCAAATAAAACAATTTCGATAAGTTTGTTAAAAAATATAGTTTATGGGTCATATGCATAATCACTTAAAATTTATAAGTGACATAAAACAAATTTTCCATACAAATTTAATTTTATAAATGTGTTATAAGGTTTTCAAATTATTATGCATATCCACTAGGGTATTCAATTAATCGGCTTTTTACTTTAATCGATTAATCGTGCAAATAATTATTCGGGTTTTTTTCTTAACCGGTTAATCGAACAAAATTTTAAAAATAATCGATTAATCGAAAAAATTTGTTGTGTTTTTAATCATTTTATTTAAAAAAGGAACAAAAATATATTCAGTAACTCTTCTGAAATTCATAAAAATAAAAAAATGAAATAATTGAGGTCAGATTTTGCCATTATTTTTATTTTTTCTGTCCCCTCTTTCAAATACATATTAAAATTTTATCCAAATCGGGAAGAACCACACTCGAAAAAAGAATATAAGACCCCGTACATTAATTTGTATCTCTTTCGTATGCACTGAATACATAAAAAAACGTAAATGTAGTGAGGAATTCTGTTGAGAATTGATTTTCCCTCTACGTTTCCGTATCTCCATCCCTTTATTTTCTTTTATTAATTCAGAGTGCGTACTAAACAAGTTTTATTACATTGAGCATTAATTATAATTAATAATTCTAATTATCATTAATTACAATAATTACTAATGCTTTCATTTAATATCGTAAAAAATAATTAAAAATTTATTATATGTATGTACGTAAATAGATACCACTATTTTACTAGATAAGTCACAAAAACAGGGTAGTAATTTGGAAGATGACAAAACAAACTGTGATAATTTTATGTTGTTTTTGTTTTTCTTTGGGATTTAAGATGTTTATTGACTTCTAGAAATTATAAAAGGTCGTCTCTTAATTATTTTCTTAGGCCAGAATGAAATCCGGATAGGTACAGCCTACAGCAAATTATTTACGATTTAAAAAAAAATTTTTGAGTTTTTAACACATTTACTTTAATAAAAAATTTATATTTTTTAAACATTACCCTAATTTTCTACCAATTTCTATTAATCGATTAATTGTAAGAAATTAATCGAATTATTCGTTATTCGAAATTTGGACATTGTGAATTATTCGAACAATTTTTGAGAAAAATTGTTCGATTAATCGAATAACGATTAATCGATTGAATACCCTAATCGGCACATATGTATTTGGTTAAAATTAAAGGCGTCACAAGAAAAGTAAAACAAGGCTTTCCCGAGAAAAAACACACTCGTAATAATAAGTGTTGGCTGATTAGAAAAATTTTTTACTTTAATAAAATTTATTCTTGTTTTTTGGCTTAAAATAAAATTGGTTGATTTTAACAAATTCGTTTGTTAAATTTAACAAATCTAAATTTAAGCAAGAAATTACTAAAACTACAGTTTTATTTGTAATTATACTGAGTCGTAAAATTTGTCCAAATTAAGGTCTCGGGACCCTCCCCGGGGCTAGTCCATACCATCTAAAGTCATGTAAGGGCACTCCAAAGGACCAAACATTTTATCCGTTTTGCTCTATGTCGCTTAGTTTTCGAGATATGGAAAATTTTTATTAGAAATTTCCGAGGGTCCAAGGCCCTACCATGGTCCATTTTTGGATAGAGATAACCCCTTTCGCCGGAGTATTATATGGTTAGGTGTAGTCGAAGTTTTCGTCAATTTTGCTCTATCTCTCTTAGTTTTCGAGATATGGGCCATTTTAAAAAATCGGGAGGGAAATAAATAGCGACATCTTTAAAACTTCGGATACACTGGTGGCGCCATCTACCGGTAATAACAGAAACAGGAAAATATTATATTTTAACAATAAATTTTGTATGGGTTCTTAAAAATTAGTTATAAATAGTTTTGCAAATTAACACTCAAAACTAGTTAAAGTACTGAGAATTTTTAGTATAGTGTTAAATGAAGATAACTAAAATCTTTGTTTAAATCAGTATTTCAACTAATAATTTGTTAAAAATTATTCAAATCGATTTGAAACCTGTTTGACAGCTTTTCTTTGCTGACGTTATATTTTGAGTGTAGAAGCCATATTTTATTTCCTTACGGTGGGTCTCATACTGCAGGTTTAAACTTAGGTTAATAGTTAACCCAAAAATTTGTTGTTGTTTTGTGTACATTTTTTTGACATTTTATTTTGTTTTTAGTTAAGTTAAAGTTAAACCTAAAGTATGAGACCCACCGTTATTTGTTATTTATAATTATCTACTTATGTGGAAGTCTAGACATTTTTATATTTTACGAAGTTTCCTAAATTATGTTCAGAATCACAAAACACATTTTAGACTTCAATTTTCAACAAATAAATTAACTAAAATATAACCCGAAAGCAGGAAAGTATAACCCGAAAGCACAAACACCTTCACTGTTGCTTATAATTGTTTGTATACATTTTCTAACAAACTTTAAAAACTTGTGTTATAAAAAAAAAATTATAGAATATTTCTTTTCATTGAAAATATTATTTTTAACCGTCTTTGGAAAAATTACCTCCCAAAAATCTATTTTTTTTTGCTTAAATAAAATTAAAAAAAAATCTTTAAAAGGATTGTTTGGGATATTGTAACTCATTTCGACAAAAGTTTTTTAAGAAAAATGAGTTTTATATTTTAAAGAAATGTAAGAGAGTAAATAGAAATAATTTGTTTCGTCAAAATGATTAATGGGCTAACTCGAATGAAAGCTTTTTTTCGTTTTTGTTTAAAACGTAAAAGAAAATATTTGGTATTTTATAAGGCGAGTAGAAGTCAGGGGTATGGCATCACCAAAAAAATAAGTTATAAAAATATCGTTATCACTAGATGGCACTTTGTTCAAAAAATTGAGTATTTTCTTTTTTTTATTTAAATTGAAATAATAACAAACAACAAAGCAAAAACCAAACGGATATATCAAATTTTATTATTTGAATATATTCCGCGCTTGTTTTTCCTTATTTTGAGCAGTTTTTGAGTTTTTAAATATAGGCTCAGCTGGTACTAAACTGATACTAAATAGTTGCTCATGTAATACTAAATTACAGCGCCCTCTACCGGTGAGTAGTGTAAGTTTTGATTTCCTATCTCTATAATTAATAGTTTTTGGTAGTAGTCTGCGTTTGTTGTAAATTGGAAGTTATTATTGCCAGATAAAAAAGATATTATTTGTTACAAGTTATTTAAATAAAAACTTGTTCATAAAGTTTTTCAAGACTCCTTAGCCTGATTGGTAAATGAGTTGTTATTTTTTGTTTTAATATTTTGAGGGTCCAGGTACCGAATTCTGTGTGGGGCAATTTTTTTTTTTATTAGTAGTTTTTTTATGATATTTTTTGCACATTTCTTCCTAATAATGTTAAACAAATATATTTAAGAAAAATTTTAAATTGTATAGAAAATCAACCTAAATAAAAAGAACCTTCCATTAGCGAACAGTGAAGGAGTATGGTTTGTTAAGATGGCCATTGAATTTCGAACTGTCAATTTTTAATTCTAAAATCTTCCAGTTTTATTTGGTATCAAACGTTTAAATACAGATAAAAAATTTTTGTAAACATAAATCGTGTCTTATCGATTCTGAATCCAGATATTTTTAAAATTGCCCAAATGTTCACTAATATGAAATGCCTATGGCATCACGCACTTTCACTCTCCCATCGGCCAACACCATATCGTGAATTTTTTCGATATTTTCGGGTGTATTTACCTCAATTGGCTATCCAGAACATTGTCACTAGTGCTGCTTGTGCGACCACAACGAAACTCAGAAAATCAGTTTTTTACCATTGAAGTTGATGGTGCAGAGCACCCATAGTACTTATCAAGCTTCTTCTTTGGTTCAAGCTTCTCCTTGGAAATGCAGCACTTTTCCGAGAGAAGTTCGAAAAGTCACGTACTTAATGATCCGCCCTCGTATTTTTTATTAACTTAGTGTGTAGATTAGGGTGGGTCGATTTAGCAATCGATATTGTGCCATCCATTTTTCGATAGCTTTTGGCATGAGGAAAAAAAAAGTTCCACTACGACATATCAAAAAAAAAAATTTTTTTTTCGAGGCGTCCAAATTTCCATTTTTACAATTTTCCAATAAATGCTAGATTAGCGCCATCTTGCGGTGGCTTTTTGAAACAACTAATGAAGTTGTAAACAATATAACATTACAACCTTTCCAGAAAGGTATTACTTATGAAATTCGGATAAAAAATGTGGCAACTAGAGGTAAAAGTAGACATCTAAGTAAAATTATCTTCTGCTTGTTTTCATCAACATCATCATTATTATCATCATTTCATCATCAAGCAGAAAATAATTTTACTTATATACTTTTTACCTCTACCCAGTGTAGAAAATCATTACCAGATATGTGGTTATGTAACTACATACTTGGTAATGGTAACTAGTTACTTTTGTTATTACATTTATTATTACCTTTATATGGCGATGTCGCGAAAAATAATGAGTTATGGTTATACACCAGCATACGAAAAATCAAAAAATATATCGTTACCTATGTGCTTACCAGTACTGACAAAAATAATGAGTCTAAAAATAGATTTTTAAAAAAATAAATTATATAAAAAAAATATTTTTTATTGCATTTTTTTTTTAAATAAAACTTGCTGGTGAGGGAATCGAACCTGGGTCTACAGATTGCCAGTCAATAGCTTTACCATCTGAGCTATATCGACATGTAATATTTAATAGATAAAACATAATTGACCTGCTTACTCGCCTACATACAAAAAATCAAAAAATATGTGGTTATATATGTATATCCTTACCAGTGTTTAAAAAATATTGAGTCTAAAAATAGTTTTCAAAACATTAAAAAAAAAACTAGAAAATTATTTTCCATTTGAAATTAATGATTAAAATAAGTCATTATCAGTAACTCATTATTATATGTTTTAAAATAATGCAGAAGGCAAGTGGGTGTCATTACTGGTAGTGCAAAAACTAATGATATGTTATTACCGTTTCTACACTGGGTAGTTGCCAAATTTTTTATCCGATTTTCATAATACCTTTCTGGAAAGGTTGTAATGTTATATTGTTTACAACTTCATTAGTTGTTTCAAAAAGCCACCACAAGATGGTGCTAATCTAGCATTTATTAGATAATTGTAAAAAGTTTAAGTTTGGACGCCTCGAAAATGATTTTTTTGAAATGTCGTAGTGGAACTTTTTTTCCTCATGCCAAAAGCTATCGAAAAATCAATGGCATAATATCAAAAAGTTGTTGTCCATAAAAATCGGCCCACTCTAGATGTTGCTACTGACAATCTGACGGCTAGGTTTCAACTCCCGTCACAAGCATGTTTTATTTAAATGAAATAAAACGTAACCAGGCACGTAGCTAGGGGGGTGGGGGGCTTGACAAATTTCGCCCCCCGAAATGATTTGACAAATTTTAATAGGTAACAACATACCTGGAAAGTAACAACGTTTTTTAAAAAATGTAATAAAAAATATTTATTTTTTGTTGAAATCAAATAGCAAATGGCTAAGTTTCTGAAAATTTCATAATTAAAATAGAATCGAAATCGAATTACGAAAACTGTTCTATAAAAAATTTGTATACTGTTTCGTCCCCATAGAAACTGTTTTTGTTTATTGGTTTTTTGTAAAAATCCTGAATAGTTATGTGTGCTAGGCATAATCAAAGAGGTTAGCAAATAAAGAGAATGCAGTCCTCTCCTTTACTGAGAAAAACAATTATAAAATGTGGCTGAAAATAGGAAACTGAAATTTTTTACTACCTTCTAATTGATAAGTGGCTATTCTTTATTGTTACTACTAATAGTTTTTGTCATATTTATTATAATTTAAACATAAAATTTATAAATTTACATTTGGTGTTCCTTAAAAATTACAGGTTTCCTGCTTGCAGGCACAAGCTATTACTGTAGGATGATAATTTGGCATAATTCGGCATTTTACAATTTTGTTTCCACCCTAAGTTAAGCATTATAATGTTGGCTTTTTATAATTTTTTATAATTAAAATTATTAACTCGCCATGAAAAGGCGTTCTGTAGGAGAAAGAAGAAATCGTCGGCGTGCCTGCAAGTAGTGCTATGTGTTTTTTTAAAAGGTTTTCAGGAGAGCGAAAAACTGATTTATATTATCCTTTTAAGATATTTTACTGACATCATATGCCTTAATGATGATTTTAGTAAATGAGGCCGTGAATTATTAAGGTATATGATGTCAATAAAATATCTTAAAAGAATAATATAAATCAGTTTTTTTCACTCTCCTGAAAACCTGTTAAAAACACATATCACTACTTGCAGGCAAGCGGACGAAATGTATTCTGGAATTGACTGTAAATTAAATACATATATAAATTCGGATTTGTCCCAATAAGCTTCTTGCAGTATATTTAACAAGAATAGATATTACGGACTTAGAAGATCTTGCAAAATGATCGTCGCGGTCAGCCTCATTGTTTCTAACGCGAAATAAAAGTACCCTGTTGCTAAAAAAAACTCTCAAATGGTTTTGCAAATCTAGCTCGGATTTTAATGACTTTCACGTTACAAAGACACACTATCACTTGCTTATTTTTATTCAAGTTATTTGTTATTAGCATTTTGGTGTTAAAAATTGTCGAAATCGGTTTAGAAATTGTGAGTAAAAATGTGAGCACATCCGGAAATTTTCACACAAAATAAAACATTTTGTACAAACAAACAATCGGATTAAAATGATTGGAATTTGGTATTTAGTTCACAGTTCATTTCAATCAATTTTATTTTTGAACGAGTGTGTTCTTCTAGTTCACTCGTTCATTCGAGAAATTTTTTCAGTTGTTCATACACTAATGTAAAAGTCTTTAAAAATTTTTGCTGAAAAACAGCTGAGTCCATCAGAATCTGTTTGCTAAATATTAGAAAGATACAAAGAGCAAGAAAAAATCTGTTAAATTTACAAAATTTCAGCTATATTTTAGTTAATCGAAAATGACAATTTGATATTATTTTTTCAATGAATTTTTTTACGGTAATTGATGTTATCACATATCCCCAAATCTGACTCCATATATAACTACATAAGCCATATAAAACTAATCAAAATATATGTAGTGACTGATATGATTATATATGGTTCGATACTAAGTTATATAACACTGTATGTATCGTCATACTAAAAATATATTCTTGCAATTTTATATAACTTTCTATATGATCTCATATAAATTAAGAGATAATTTCTCCCCAGCCATATAATTTTCACGTGATTTTTTTGCATATAAAATTATATTAAAAAATGATGCGTACGATTTAGAAGACAAAAGCATTAAAATTTTTATTTTATGTTATAAAATTTAGGCCTTTAAAATTGTTCAAGCTATAGAAATTTCAATAACAATTTAATAGCCGGTATGCATAAAAAGTATACCTACTATTAGACAAAATTATATAAAATCAATGTTTTTATATCGAATTAGATGTAATTTGATGTCCTGGATATGGACAAATCTCGGATCAAACTGTATCAAATTATATATAATTTGATATAATTAGACACAAGAAGATGACCCATTTTTCGGATCTAGTTGTATGTCGTTGTATATGGGGACTTATCAAATAAGATATAATTATATATGATACCATATTAAAATTTTTTACTTCTAAACCAAAATTGGTTCAGTTAAATAGAAAATCTGGCTCCTAAATTTTAGTAAAAACTTTTTTGACAAAACAAATTTAACTTTTCTGATACATTTTTTTTTTATTTCCAGCATTTATGAAAATTTTTAAAATTTAAATGGAAGTAGGTACTTTACTTTTCACACCTTATATTAAAAAGAAAGGCCTCAAGTGCAATTAACTCCTTAAGAAATCTCACAAAACGTTAGAGAAGGAAACGCCAAAAAATCAAAGCCGATAAAAACAGCTACCAGTAGAACAAAGAAAAACAAAACGTAACATTTCAATACATCTCAATGTCAAAATATATTGGAAGTGTAAAAAAGAAACATTTTTTATTCATTACAAAAAGGAACAAAACTTTACAAAATAAATAAAGAAAATTTCAAAAATTCATTAAAAATAAAAAATATATAAATAAATAAAGAAAATATAAAATACTAAGAAATTATATATAAAGTAATAAAAAAATACATAAATTCATTATAATTATAAATATTTAAACTAAACTAAATTATATATAAAGTAATAAAAAAATACATAAATTCATTATAATTATAAATATTTAAACTAAACTCAAAATTAAAACTAATATTTAAACTACTACATACATAATTTAATGTTAATAAATATAAATAATCGTAATTAATTTATAAATTAATGTAAAATAATACTTTGATAAATTTGCTTTTCTTTGGTATAAATAAAAAATACATCACAAATTAAAAAGGAAAAAAAAATATTGAATAAATGAAAATTTTCAATATAACGATCAACTAGTGTCAAATGAAATTATGTAATTTTTTCCGTTTACTAACTAACAATTTATTAAAAAAAAAAAAAAGACATTTAAAAGCAATATCTAAATATTTAATACAAAAATCAGGCTTAAAACATAAAAGTATTACAATTAAATTTAAATTGTGAACAAAATAAAAATAAAACCGGTTACCAACTCATAACAAAATTCTGCTACATTGAAAATATATACCCGAAACACGCAAAAATTTAACTAAAACAAAATAATTGTTGTTATCTACCCGCGTAATAATAGTAGCAAGCTCAAAGCCAGAAATTTAAATAAATGAGTTCATTAACCGCAAAGCAAATATTCTCTTCAATGAATTCATTATAAAAAAACAGCTGATTTAAGTCAGCAAACTACAAAAAGGAAGACAAAAGATTTTACGCTTATTTATAAAAAGACCTTAAAAGCAGTTGTTTTGTGGGTCTTTTGTGTAAATATTTCCATAATTGTAAACAACAGTAAAAAGAGTGCAAAAATAAAGAATTATTTATACAAAACGTGAATTTATTATGTTTACACAAGTTGCTGTTGTCAGACGTTATCATTACCATCATTTGTAGTCGTAGTTGCCGCTAATCGTTGTCATTGATTCGTAGTTAGTCGTTGTTGTGATTTGTTCTTAATATTTTTTTTTAACCCTTTCGAAAACCTGTTTGTCCCAGAAAGAAAAATCAAACAAAAATCAAGATACTAAAAAAAAAAAAATTTAACACATTCAACTACGAAACACAATACAACAACATACCAACAACAGAAACAATCAATAAACAGAAAGAAAATCTACAGGATTGACACAGTCAATTGACACATCACAATTGTCATTCAGTACAACAAGTGTAAACACAGCAAAGTCAACCGTTTCGTCTTGTAAAACCCCAACAACAAAATAATGTATGAGTGCATGTATTTTTCGTTTTGCCTAAAAAAATTTTGATGTGCATTTAATATTTTTCCTTGTAATAAACCATAAAAAATTAGAAGATATTTTATCTTAAACCTTTTAAACTCTATAGAAAAACACAACGTTTGTCATGTTAAAGTGAATTTTTTTTATTAAGAACAATAGAAGTGGCAAGAATAAAAAAATAGTTGTGTGTGAAGAACACGACTGAATCAGTGAATTAAGCAAATTACGCACAATAACATAATTATACTGAAAGAAAAAACGTTATCTTCATATAGACGTTGTCGTTAACGTTATCGTAAAACAAATTTTGCTGTCGTCGTTGTAAAACGAAATGCAACGACGTGAACCACGACAATCAGGGTAAGTGTTTTTTGTATTTTTTTTATTCACTATTCTATTCATATTTTTCTTCTTTACTTCCACAATTCCTGGGGGTTTTTTAAACTTTTTTTCTTAAGGGTCACTAAAATTTTGTTCACAAATCTGTTTCATCTTGCATTGAAAATGTTATGTTTTGGAACCCTAATGTACTAAAAACTTATTCACGATTGTGAATAAGATTTACTTCTTAATATCTTAAATGAGTTACCTTGCTTTTAAAGTATTTTTCTATATGCTCAATTAACTAAAAGTTAACTTAAATATAACTAAAATTCTGTAAATTTAACAGTTTTAATTTTGCTGTTCATATTTTACTAGTGTTTAGCAAAAAATCTGTTTTTTCTGCAACATAATTTTTAACTAATTTTTAGTAATTTTTCTGCTATTTCTACAGATTTATTCCTGTGAGTGTATAGTTCTTTTTATTAAATCAAATGAATTAATTTACTGGTGTACGCGTTCAATTTTATAAATTGAACGGATAAAAAGAGAATTTAAAAAAAGTGAAGTGAATTCCGTGAATTAAAAAAAAATTACGTTCACTGAATTGAAAAACAAAAAATTACGTTCACTGTATTCTAAATCTGATTTCTGCCGTTCAGTACACAGTGGAGTGTTTTCAAAATATTTTGGAAACAATTCAGCCGTTATTGGTTGGTCGGTATGAGATGAAACTTCAAACGCCTCCAGATTAAAAGTTTCTTTAAGAACACATAGAGAAAGGGACCTAAGGGTAAAAAAATCAATTTTTTTGTTTTTTTTTGTGGACAATATCTGAGCATCGAATGAGACCGATCCCATGCTCTCCTGACCTTAGGTCCCTTTCTATCCTTAGGTCCCTTTCTATTTTGCGCGTCACATATAGTATTTATATTTTTCTGAAAGCATACTTCTTTTAGATGGGCGTAATGGAAAAATATTCTCAACTTGTAAAATTTTCTTCCCCCAGACCCTTACGAATTTGAGTAAAACATCCCATTTATGGAAAATGTTCACAGTGTTTTGGGAGTTGTGGTAGTTTTTCATCTTATGTCAAAATTTTTTCTATTTTTATATAAAGAATAGTAACAAATAAGAAATGGCTGAATTATTGCCAAAATATTGTAAAACACTCCACGGCAGAAAACAGCTTTTGAATTTAGTGAACGTAATTTTTGCTTTTTCAATTCAGTGGACGTAATTTTTTGTTTTTCAATTCAGTGAACGTAATTTTTCTTAATTCACTGAACGTAATTTTTTTTAAATTCACTTAACGAAAATGAAATTGAACGAATTCTATGGTGAATTAATTCAGTAAGGAATTAATTCACTTGATTCAATAAAAAGAACTATAATAATTGAATTAATCCTTTGAATTTGTTTTTTGTTGAACGCGTCCAGTTGAACGAATTCAGTGAATTACTTAAGAAAAGGTATTCATTCAATTCTAAAGAAAATTGAATTCGATTGGTAGTGAATTCATTTAAAAACGAATTAATTCTTCAAAGCTCTGATTATAAGTAATAAAAATATTTCGTTTCATTATGAAACCACTTATTTGGTAATGAAAGATTTTGCTGGGATGCTATCTATATTTTAGAATACTCCACTCTGCAGCATGAAGTACTCCAGCATTGTGAATCTGGCTTAGGTCTTTAAAAATGTACGAGGCGGATTAATAAGTCCGTGACTTTTTGAATATATAGCAAAAAAAAAGTTTTAATTTTTCAACGTATGATAAATAGTCTCATTTTAGCTCAATACACTTACAAGGAAAGAGTTCCAACGCGGACGGCAGATCTTAATGAGCTTCGGATATGTTGTAGAGAAAAAAATTTAAAGGACACATATTTTTTTTTAGCTGCCCAATATTTAAGGGTTAAAAAATTTTTTATCAACATATAAAATCTAATATGTATGACAATATCATATTAGAATTTGCACTTGAGGTAGAAGAATATTCTAACTAAATATAGAAAGTCCGAAAAAACAATTTTTGTATTTTTTAATGCAAAAATTAAAATAATTGTCTAACGAAGATACACTAATTTTGAACTAATGTTTTACTAATTTATTTTGCTACAAAGATAGACAAGATGTAGATGTCGCAGCTTGTCTGGAAACGGAAAAGAAAAACAACTCTACACATATTCTATATTTAAATTTTCAGCAAATAAATTAACTAAAGTAAAATTTCGCTACAAGTTTTTTGAGTTTTTTTCAGTCTACTAATATTCAGCAAAAAGTTTAGTGATTTTAGCAAGGATTTTTTTCATTTGCAGTCGACTAAGTGTTAGCAAAACTTTTGCTGAAGATTACTATTTTTTTGGTAAAAATCAGATCGCTGATTTTCAGCAAACCTTTTGCTGACATTACCAACTTTTTTGCAAGCACGCTCCTGACTAAAAATTTGCTGACTTTACTGACTTTTTTTTTGAGTGTAGTTTTGGTGTTATTTGTCTTTAAAAGTGGCTTTACAATTGAAAATTACCGCTAATCATCGTCAGAAAGTAATGGAAGTTTTCTGATACTTTTGTCTTCGTAATAAAAAAAATTTTAAAATGTTAATAAATACAATATCAAAAAATGCATGCCCGGTTAAAAATAAGCACGTATGTTCATGTATGTATATGTATGGATGATCATATATGATTCCATACATGAACATTAACGAAAATTGAGGTAATATGTAGATACATGAGCATACATGTTCATAAATGGGAATTGATGAACACATTCATATATGATTTCACAAGTTTTCTCATATATTTTTGCATATATTGTTTTATATTAAAAAAAGTATTTTCTCTGTTCAAAAAAGTTTGTTTATTTCAGGTTTTAACAATTTAATAAAAATAACGATTTTAAAATAATGTAACGCTAACTTACAACTAAAGAAAATTAACAACTGTTATAGCCAAAATTTAATCATCTTATCATTACAAAAGTACTATTATGGAAATTTGTTACAACTTTTGAGCTTAGGTCGCGATTACATCTGCATAAAAATCTCGAGATTTCGTTACCCAGCCTAATGAAAAAGCATGAAGAAAATCTTATAGAAGTTAAATTTTTAATAAAATACACATAGTTAGTTTTAATAAATATATTCTCTTAAAATTTCAGTGGTGAATACCTAAGTCTCGAGATTTCCATACAGATGTAAACGCGATCTTATCTTTCGATATTTCCATATTAAGCTTTTTTTAAAAACCGCCATTTTAAAAAATTGGGAAATTGAATTCTAAAATCACGACATCAATAATAAATTAAAAAAATCCTATTTTCTTTTCTTCTTATATTCACATGAGCTGTTAAGCAAAAACGACACAATTTTTTATTTAAACATTACACGACATCCAAATGAAAATGGTTTATAATTATGTTACCAATCAATTCATTAAAGGTGTTTCTACATTGTTATATTTTCAAAAAGGTTTGATTTTTGGTGAAAAATAAAGTTAGGCAGTCTAATTCCAATTGATTTTTTAATCATTTCCGAAGATATTCGCATAAACACACATTTTTTCTTTATAATTGTGTTAAAGCAGTACGAGTAAAAAATTTGTTTCATTCACTAGTGTGGATTTAAAAGATTAATGCAAACACCTTATATACTCTAAAAATTCAATATGGAATAATTTTAAAAAAGAAGAAACTATAGAAAGTTTTTGAACATAAAATTTTGGAATCCAAATATTTGGTTTCAGATTTTCATAAGTATTATAAAAAAGATTGAACTATTCATTTTAATATCTGACACTTTTAAGATGGTGATGACCTTAGAAACTTAAAGATGACAATTGAAGAACTTCTTTAATGCTCTTTCATAGTGGTGAATATAAATAACTCGGGATTTCAATGCAGATAAAACGTGAACTAATAGGTATTGGCTCTCAGGTCAAAAATTTTAAAATTCTCCAAATGATCCACCAAACGTCCATATATATGTAGATTTACCTGTAGAAGAACGGACAGAATTTACACTTTGATTAGTATAATTATTCATGGCATAGTGGGGGGCAGAATTATACATTAATAAAGAACTGAAGCGACTGGAGGCTTATAGCATCTGGCGGAATGAAGGAGTTTACAAGGGTATTATATGTGGTAACACTTTATCAAAAGCTTTAATTGAAAAATACAACAGAAACGACAATTACCCTTATGAACTCCTTTAATAAATTTAAAATTTTTGACAAATTATACTTAACTAGGAAACACAGAACTGCATAGAGGCGTCTGCGTAGATTTTGAATCTGCTTCGCTTCTGAGTTTTTATTTTACCTAAAAAAATTTTAATTATTATTATTTCCTTTTTTTAAAATGCATTTTCTTACCTTTTTCACTATTTATATTTTATTTTTTATTACTATTATTTTTTTTTCAAACTAAAAAACAACATTAAATGCTCAGACATCAAAACAACTTGATTAGAAACACAAATGTTTTTTTTTATTTTTTCAATGTAATTAAATGATTTTGGAAAAAAACGCATCGGCTAAAGTAAAATGGCGTCTCATCGGTTAGTTCTAAATCTTCACCACTGATTGAACTCCTTACTGAAATTTTTCTGAGAAAATACTCATTCAGATTCCGATAAATTTTTGCAATAGAAAACTTGATTTTAATCTAAACCCATTTTTGTAGAAAATTCTGATTCTATATTTTCATATAAAAATGTCCTTGAAATCTATGGTTCGTTAGGAAAAGTTCCTTAAGAAATCATTATTTTTCTTTTTGTCTTTATCTTATTAAAATCTGATGGTTTTTCGGTAAGGAAAGGTTTTTAAAGTCTAGAGATTTTTTTAAGAAAAGCCTTCGGAATTTGTGAGTTTGTCTAAACACAAATTTTAAAGCATGCTTTAGAGAAAATCACAGATTTTTAAAGTTCTTTCCTATTAAAAAATCATATTGTAATTTTCCCTTCATTATAATCCTGTATATAACAAGTTTTAATAAAGTGTTATTAAACATTATTACTAATCGTTTTCTTATATTATTTTGACAATATATTAAATACGGACAAAATTTGAAACTTGAAGGATTCGTGTTGACAAACTTCTTCGAAACCTTCCCAACGAAATCAACACGAAAGGTTGCAAAGTTCTACTGTATTACTGTCAAACCATTTCATATGTACAGTATTTTGCATAAATATTTTTTTATTCGATTTTTATTCCTACATAGTATGTTTACATATTAGGGATATAACTTTTTGCAATTTTTGCAAATGTCATTTCTCCCAAGGTAAATTCAAGTAGAGCATGGAAAATATTAAGAACTACGATTTTACTTTTTCGCGATGGTTAATAAAGTTCCCGCACCAAACACATTGAAGTTTTGTATAAATGAATTTTTTTAATTTAAAAAAAGTAATATTTCATTCCAAATTTGTAAGCTTTTTCTAATTTTTTAATACAAATATCAGTAAAAATTATTTTCCACCATTTGGACAAGATAATTTTACCAAATCGCGATACTAATGCAATATTTGAAAATTTGAAGCATTTCAGAAATCGCTTTCGGTGCTGATTCAAAAAAACTAATTTTATTATCAGGACAATATTATCTATTAGGTTTTGCCTTGGAAGCTTGCACGCCTAAAAAAGTTATATCCCTAATACACGTATGTGATCTTGCAATTAAAAAACAAGACCCACTTATATTTTTATATGTGATAATATATGCTTTCATATATGAGAGTTTATGACATATATGGGACAATATATGGCACAATCAACATACATGAATACATACATTACCATAAACGGGCTTTTTCTTTGAAAGTACGGAAACATATATGATTTCATATATGCCATATATATTCATACATCAATAATGTGTGATCATACATGTTTACATGTATGGCAACTTATGAACATGTATGCTTATTTTTAACCGGGTGCTTAAAAATAAGCATTTTCAGCATAATATGCAAAAATATGCATTTATAGTTAAATATGCCGCAAAATATGCATTTACGGCAAAATATGGAAAAATGTGTATTAACAAATCGATGTTATTTTGTTTGCAAACTTGTTGATTCGCAAAGATATTTGGTTAACGTTGTTCTCAAGCTACATGAACTTCCGAGACCTATTTATTACTTACCTGCATAAACTGTCAATTGTTTTGTTATTAATAGTTAAGATAATTTGTTTGATTAGTATAGGTATATGTAGTTTTCTTTTCAACGATTTGATATCTAGATTTCATTCCTTTGAGTATTTTTTAGGCATTTCTTAGATTTTTTATGTCATATAGAAAATGTGATAAAACAATGTTAAAATCAAAATTTTGTACGCAATATAAAACTAAAATTAATTTATTACTCTGATAACACTATGCGACAGTCAAAATCGGGATGGGATGAAACCAATGGGAAATGTTATATCGGTCAAAAACAAGTTATACGTGTCCCGGCGTTTCGCTGGGTCACCCCTAGGAATCGAGATCTTTTTTTTGACATAACTCGAGAACCACTAGTCCGATTTTGCTCAAACAATTTAAAAAAAATTGTTATATGAACAGATTAAAGGAATTGTAATTTTTAATTTTTTTAAAATTACACAGAAAAAATTTACAAAATTCTGTTTGTAATGTTAAACACCTTTTTTGCATTAACAAACAAAAAATTTTTTAAAAAGGCACCAACAATGGAATTTGTATATACAAATCCCTTTTTGTAACTTTTTTGTAATTTGTTAAAAATAAAATCAATTTTTTTGTATATACAATAATTTTTTTTTGTAACTTGTTTGTATTTGTTAAAAATAAAAAAATAAAATTCAACAACGAGTTTGTTATATTAAAACAATTATTCGCTTTATGTTGTCGTATTGACAAAAAAAAAATACTTTTTTGAAATTTTTGTTACAATTTACAAACATTTGAGCAATTGAAAACAAAAAATAAATGATTTGTTTTTTTTTGTTTCAAAAAATTCTAAGGCTATTTTTTTGATATTTTTGATACAATTTACAAACATTTAATAAAAAAATTGTTAGATATCTAAGTAAAAAGCCAACAATTTTTTTTAATTACTTAAAATTTTGTGATACTTTTTTCTGTGTATTTGAACAAAATCGGACTAGTGGTTCTCGAGTTATGTCAAAAAAAAGACCACCAAAGGTCAAATCGATATATCTCGATTCCTAGGGATGACCCAGCGAAACGCCGGGACACGTATAACTTCTTTTTTACCGATATAACTTTCCCCGGTAGTTTGAACCCTTCCCTATCACTGACCCCTACCATTTGTCTCACAGTGTAATCACCTAAATTAATTGGTGTTTGATAAATATACAAGAATAAAGTCTAAATAATTTTTATTATAAATAAAATAGTTAACATATAAATTAAATTCTTGTTTTTTTATTAGCGATATCGACCTTTTATAAAATTACATAGTAAAATTTAGCGAGTACTGATGGGGATTCATACAAACTGTATATTGTTGAAAATCCTATAAAATTTCCTCAAATCTTGCATTATTTTTATCCACAAATGGTCTCCAGACTTACCATTGCAGTGCCTTAGACATTAACAAAATTTTACTTGTTTTAAGCGATTTTAAAATAAAGTTACCAACTCTGAAATTTTAAAGTGAATAGGATTGTGCTATACCTATCACGATATAACAAATAATTCAAGTTTTTTTCTATATTACCTACGGTGGGTCTCATACTGTAGGTTTAACTTTAACTTAACTGTAAACAAAAGAAAATGTCAAAAAAATGTACACAAAACAACAACAAATTTTTGGGTTAACTATTAACTAAAGTTTAAACCTGCAGTATGATACCCACCGCTAGTGTCTACAAATGCAATGAAATGTGCAAAGAAATTTGAAAATAACACGCAAAGCAACAACAAGGAAAATAATTTTGTTGTTGCTTTGTGTGTATTTCGTAAATTTTATGGCATCCCAGCAGAAATTACTGCTTGCTTGGAAGTAGTTGGGAAAGTTGAGCAGTGAAGCGATTGCATTATTGATGATATCATGCCTGATTTTTGTTCGAGATAGCTCGCGTGAAAGCACTTGTTTCGAGATCCGAAAAGTGCTTTCACCGTTTTTAATTAGTGCTCCAGTTTTTCTTTTAAAATGTCGATAATTCATGCCTTCTCGGAAGTGCATATTATAAAGCTTTTCAACTATTTAAAATCATGCCTTCTCAAAAGCACAATATTCATGCATATTTTTCCGTGAAGAGAAAATGCCTCTTATTTTTAGTAAAACTTCTTATTTTTAGTAAAACCTCTTATTTTCTGCATTTTGCAAAATTTTGATAAAAAAATATTTAAGCAATCAAAATTTATTGCTCATTTCATGCCTTTTTGAAAAGCACAGCAAAAAGCGATGTAAACAATTAATCAACTTAGGCCTTTCATTGGTGCTGTTTACGAAGCTATACATTTTTAAAAACGGCAAAAGTAGCAGTAAGGAAGCAGTCATAGTTTTTACTGCTTCCAAATTTTGGCTGGGATATTTTATTGCATTTGAAGACACTACCCAGCAGAAATTACTGCTTGCTTGGAAGCAGTTTTGTCAGGGAAAGTTGAGCAGTGAAGCGATTGTATTATTGATGATATCATGCCTGATTTTTGTTCGAGATAGCTCGCGTGAAAGCACTTGTTTTGAGATCCAAAAAGGCATGAATTCACCGCTTTTAATTAGTGCTCCTGTTTTTCTTTTAAAATGTCGATAATTCATGCCTTCTCAGAAGTGCAAATTATAAAGCTTTTCAACTATTTAAAATCATGCCTTCTCAAAAGCACAATATTCCTGAATATTTTTCTGTGAAGAGAAAATGTATTTTTTAGTAAAACCTCTTATTTCCACTAAAATAACATTTTTTCCGCATTTTTAAAAATTATGATAAAAGAACCGCAAAAATATTTAAGCAATCAAAATGTATTGCTCATTTCATGCCTTTTTGAAAAGCACAGCAAAAAGCGATGTAAACAATTAATCAACTTAGGCCTTTCATTAGTGCTGTTTACGAAGCTATACATTTTTAGAAGCGGTAAAAGTAGCAGTAAGGAAGCAGTAATCGTTTTTACTGCTTCCACGTTTTTGCTGGGTAGGTTAAGTATTAAGCATTTCGTATTAAAATTTCAGTTTTGTTAACTTTACTTTTAAATCGCTAAAAACAAAGAAAAATTTGTTCATGGCTAAGGCACTGTCATGAAAATTCTGGAGACCATTTGTGGATAAAAATAATAAAGGATTTGAGGACATTTTATAGGATTTCCAACAATTTACAGTTTGTATAGATCCGATCAGTACTCGCTAAATTTTACTATGTAATTTGACAAAAAAGGGTCGATATCGCTAATTTTTCATTAAAAGCCACGCCCACTTAAAACAAGTGACAAAAACAGACGTTACTTTTAAATTCTGCACAATTTTCGGGACCATCTCCTCGCCTTTTCGGGCGCATTTAGCTACTGTTTTGATCTTTAAAAATAAAGGCAACGAGAATAAAATTTAAAAAAACTTGAAGTGTTCCTATTATATTTTTTACCACTGTATGTCATAACCCAGCAGAAATTTGGAAGTGGTAAAAATGATTAGTGCTTCTTTTCTGCTTCCTCTACTTCTTCCAAAGGTTTATAGCTTGAAGTAATATGTTAAAAAAAGGCAATAGAGTTTTGTTTACAACACTTTATCGCTCTAAGACAGCACTAAAAAATGACAATGATAACCGAATTTACTTGCTAAAAGAATGTGATTTCAAGCCATAATTTTTAGCTATAACAGAAGCGCATGTCGGATATCGAAACAAGTGATTTCACGCGAGCTATCTCGAATAAAAATCATGCCTTGTATCACCAATAATGCAAACGCTGCACTATTTATTTCCCCTGACGAACCTGCTTCCAAGCAAGCAGTATTTTTTGCTTAGAATTGATCATATGTAATCAGATCTGGCACCGGATCTAATTAGTTTCAATAGTATTTTAGATCTAAACAGAACTGATCAGATCTAAACTCTTTTACACTGGAGGAATAATATTTTTCAAGTTTTATAGTAAACACATTGTGCGAGGTGTTTTTTAAGTGTTACATAAAGTTTTTATTGCTTAACTAAGTTTTTACATAATTTAGCCAACAAAAGTTTTCGTTATTTGCTTTGTGCAACGTTATTATCCTTACTACGACAACCTCAAATATATTTAAAAACATTTTGAAAACATAGCAACACTCTTTTTTATGAATTTCCTTTTCTCTATAAACAGTGTATATTTCATTTAAGACTTACAAAGCCAAAAACGTAAAAGTTATTAAAACTATTTTTCCTTTATGTATGAGAAAGAACTTACAAGGAAATACCCAGTGGTGTAACCCACAGATCTTAACGAAATTAGGATATGTTGTAGAAGGGAAACAATTTTTTTTTTAATTTAATATTTTTTAGGTGATTAATTTCACTTTTAGAGGTTAAAAAATGAAATTAAGATGGTACCGTTTTTGTATGTCTTTTAGACCTATATGTTTTACATTTTGGTGGGTTAATCTAAATTTTACAATTATTTTAATTTTTGCATCAAAAAATACAAAAATAGTTTTTTCGGACTTTCTATATTTTCATATATTTAGTTAGAATATTGTTCTACCTCAAGTCCGAATTCTAATATGATATTGTCATATTAGATTTTATTTGTTGTTTCAAAAAGATTGATGATTTTCTTGATAGACAGTACAATAGTTTCGTGGGTATCACCCCAACTCATCACTTGTCCGCAATAAGAAAATGGTGATTGGAATACACAAATCGAGACATTACATAAGCTACAAAAATTTAACGGGACGAGAATTTTATACTTTGGTATATGAACTTTATGATTTGGTAAAACCAGCCATAAAAAAGTAGTGTAGGTCTAAATAAAAGACCTACATTGACTTTTGTGTAAATAATACAATATTTTGGATACCCGAGTAAAAAAAATTATATATAATCATATATGGCGTATATTACAATATATAATTATACATGTCGTTATGTATATCCATATATAATTATATATGACGTTTTTTCACAAAATTTTTCCTTATATTATGCCATATATTATTTCATCTAATTAGATATCGGCCTTCATAATATTAGATATGGCATATATAATTATATATTACATGACATGGTTGATCTTATTGCATATATAGTTATATATAGAACTATATCTTAATATATATGGTGGCATTTTAGCAATATATAATTATACATGGTATCATTTAAAAAAATATATAATTATATATGGTGACAGTTAAACTAGATATTATCATATATGGTGCCATTTAAACAATATATGGTCATATATGGTATCTCATTAACAAAATCTTTAATTCAGTTCCAGATATGATAATATATGGTACTATATATAGTGCGATATATATTTATATATGGTGCTATTTAAGCAATATATTATCACATACGGTGACATTCAAACCATATATTATCATATATGGTGCCATTCAAACCATATATTATCATATATGGTACCATTTAAACCATATATTATTATATATAGTGCCATTTAAACAATATATGGCCATATATGGTACCTCATGATGAAAATTTTAATACAGTTCCAGATATGATAATATATGATACTATATATAGTGCCATATATATTTATACATGGTGTTATTTAAGTAATATATTACTATATATGGTGCCATTTAAACCATATATTATCATATATGGTGCCATTTCAACAATATATGCTCATATATGGGACCTCATGAAGAACATTTTTAATACAGTTTCAGATATAATAATATATGCTACTATATATGGTGCAATATATATTGATATATGGTATCATTTAAACAATATATTACCATATGTGGTGACATTTAAACCATACATTATGATATATGGTGCCATTTCAACAACATTTTTAATACAGTTCCAGATATGACAATATATGACATATACTTTGATATATCGTATCATTTAAACAACCCGAATAAAAATAGTTACATATAGTCATATATGTGATTAAGTTATATCTGTATAAATATACAGTTTCATCCGAAGAATGGCCCGATATATTTTTATCAATTGTTTGTCAATTTTTATCTAAATGTATCAGTTTAGATCAGACCTGATTAAATTATGTGTTAATCAGATGAAATTGTATCAGATTTTTGACCTGATACAATTTTATCGGTTTGATCGTAATTGGTTCAATTTTATATAAATAAAATATAATTGTATCCGACATTTACCTTATGCAATTGTATCAAAGTTTTAATCTGGCATCAGGTCAAAATTGGGATATAACTATATAATTTTGTATACAAATATATCTATTTGGACCTAAACTGATACCATGTGATATAAACCAATAAAATTGTATCAGGTCAAAAATCAGATACAATTTCATGTGATTAACACATAATTTAATCAGGTCAGATCTAAACTGATGCAATTAGATAATAACTGATAAACAACTGATACAATTTTATCGGGCCATTTTTCGGATCAAATGGTACATGGATAACTCTAAGTTATATATTACCATATAAAGCTCCATATTATTTTTTTTAATAGGGAACATACCATATATGGTGCCATTTAAACAGTATATTGTCATATATGGTGCCATTTAAACAATATATGGTCATAAATGGTAACTCAACTACAATATTAACTGTATTTCAGAAGCTAGTAATTGCATTTCACAAATTTTAAATGTATTTCAGAAATTATTAATTGTATTTCAGAAATAATCAAATCTATTTCAAAACTTGTTGATTGTTTATCATAGTTAATAGAGAAAAATTTCTAAATTACATTTCATAATTTCTGAAATACAGTTTGATAATTTCGGAAATACAATTAATAATTTCTGAAACAGAATTGATAAAACTGAACTTCAATTGACTAGTTCTGAAATACAATTCATAAATCTGAAAAATAATTGATAAGCTCTGAAATACAATTGATAAAACTGAAATTCAATTGATTATTTCTGAAATAAAATTAATAAATCTTAAAAACAATTAATACAATTGAAATGGTGTAGAGCGTTAAAAAAATGTAAATAAAATTATTTTATTCAAAGATTTCAATTTAATAAAAAAATAAATATATAATTTTATAAAAAAATTTATAGAAAAAAAAATTTAAATTTTATAAAAAGAAATTCATTTTGTAAAAAAAATGCATATCGAACTCGAGACCTTCTGAGTTTAAACCTTATTTTAACAAAATATTGTAATTTTTATAAAATCAGTGCTCTGCCAGTGTATTATTTTTTGAACAGTTGGCAATATATGTCTGGGATCTTATTTAATCCCAAATAAATGGAGATCTTACGTAGTACCAAATATAATGCGGCATCTAATTTTATCTGTCATTTTTATGGATAGTTTTAGATGTCAATCCCCAAATATATTGCTGTTTCTAATTCGATCTGCCATTTTAATACTGAAATAAATTGCTAGATCTAATTCGATCTGCAATTTATGGGATAAATTAAGATTTTACCAAATCACTAAATATATCACTGGATTCAATTCGATCTGCAACTTATTGAAAAAGTTAAGATCTTACGCAATCCCGAAATATATTACTGGATCTAATTTCATCTGTTATTTTTTTCATAAATTTAGATCTTACGTAATCCCCAAATATAATCCTCGATCTTATTCGATCTGCCGTTTTCCAGATAAAGTTAGATACAACTTAATCCTAAAATATATATGTGACCTTCTCCGAGAAAAGGGACCTAGTGTGTGAAAATTAAGTTTTGAGAAGAACGCATTTAAAGTTTCATAACGCATTATCACTTTAAACACACCTTCAGTTGGCAGATGCGATTTCGTATGGTTAGGTGCCTCAACTCATTTCATCTTATTCTACACCCTTTTAGGTACCAGAATCCACTCTTAAGTCCAAACCCGTTTTTTGACACACTAGGTCCCTTTTCTCGGAGAAGGTCACATATACCTAGATCTACTTTTTCGTATAAATTTAGATCCAAGTTTATCCCCATATATATTGCTGGATCTAATTCGATCTACCATTTTTCGATCTGCCATTTTTCGGATAAATTTAGATCTAAGTTAATCCACAAATATATTGCTGGATCTAATTTGATCTGCCATTTTTCAGATCAATTTATATCTAAGTTTATCCACAAATATATTGCTGGATCTAATTCGATGTGCCATTTTTCGGATCAAATTAGATCTAAGTTTATCCCCAAATATATTGCTAGATCTAATTCGATCTGCCACTTTTTCGGATCAAATTAGATCTAAGTTTATCCACAAATATATTGCTGAATCTAATTCGATCTGCCAAAATTGAGATCAAATTAGATATAAGTTTATCCACAAATATATAGCTGGATCTAATTGGATCCGCCATTTTTCGGATCAAATTAGATCTAAAAATATCCCCAAATATATAGCTGGATCCGCGAATTTTCGGATCAAAATAGATCTAGGTTTATCCCCAAAGATATCATTGGACCTCCCAATTTTGAGATATAACTTGATCTTAGTTTATCCCCATATATACAATGGGATCTAATACGATATGATTGGATACACCCAATTTTGAGATCTAATTGGATCAGCTAGATATTACAGCAGATCTTAAACAATATCAAAATGGATATGATTAGATATTGCGCGGGATCAATTTTTTTTACTCGGGTATACAAAATTGTTTAATGTTATTAGTTTTTCTTGGTATTTGTTAATTATATGATAATAATTTTATACAAATGTGGTATCAATTGAAAGGTACTTTGAATGCCTTTCTGGTGATGCTTGTGCAATAAATCTTTAGCTTTCGTGTCAATTCATTAAATATCGAAATTTTTTATTTTTTGTTCATGTTTCATTAAAGAATACATACCTACAATTTTTTGTTGCTTTAATCTTCTTTATATGCGGCTATATAGCCCTTTTAAATTCCTTTCATTTGTTACCATATTTTTATAAAAAGTTTTAGTTAATACTTAACACTAACAAAGTCAGCAGTATGCTTTTGAATATGACAACCCAGCAAAAAATAAGGTAATGACTCCTAAAGGAGTACCTTATTAAATGATACATAAACACACAATTTTCTAAAGAATGAATTAGTACAAATACATTCTGGTAATACAATTAATGTATACAATAACTTACAAACAACTTTTCAGAAGATGAACTGCAGCTATCAAAAACTTACTTTGCGCGTCATTTCCAAAATTCATTGGTGAATTTGTTAAAAACGATCTTGACGTTAAAAAGAACGTTGACCTTCAATGGTTAAATAATTTGTTTAGTCTCTTTAACCCCTAAACAAGTAATTACCGACCTATTACAATATGTGTTTATTAAGTTTTTGCCCTCTACAACATATCCAAGTTTCCTTAAGATCTGCGGGTTAAAACACTGCAGTTTCCTTGTAAGTAAATATTTATAATAACCGCACCAATAATATTGCGTGCAATAAGATATAAAAAATTAAACTTTTTATTTCTGTTTTTATATTATTGTAGAAATACTAAATACATATTTTTATTGTGTTTATTATAATAATATAGAATTTTAAACAAGAAAAAAAACCTTTAAAAACACGTTGAAAAGAATTTAATATAAATATAAATAAAAACCTTAGAACTCAACAAGGATGACGTCATAAAATCATAATTTGTTTGAAATTGACACTTATTTTCACTTACGTAGGTGTTTAAGCTTTTAAAAAAATAGAACAATAAATAGAGCGAAGTAAATAAATAACAATTTCTTTAAAAATGAAATACCCAACAAACCAAAAGATATCGTATCGAATTCGTAACAATATCTATATCTTCAACGATTACATTAAAATCAAAAAATATGATTTTTTCAGAAACTTTATCGTTATTTTAAAAAATTATCATTACGATTTCACATTTCATAAATATATAATATGTAGGGCAAGGAATTCCATGCAAATGCATGATTTATCTCTCTAGTCCAAAACTAATATAGACTAAATATTTATCCGAATCATCAAATTTAGAACAAAATGGCATCGATTTGTAATTGCATATTTTTGCATATTTTTGACAAAAATTCATGTTCTTGCATATATTGACTTGAAATGCATATTTCGTGTTTTTTAATGCATATTTGTGCATATTTTTAATTTTTAGGTGCATTTTTTATTTTGTAGAAAAATATAAAAAAATTTATACATTTTCATATATTGATTCAATCAAAATATTTATTTTTATCTCATTATTTATAAAAATAAACATTCTTAAAAACCTTATTGATCTATGGAAAAGCTTGTAGTTCTGTGTCTGTTTGCAAAATAAATCAGTGTGTTCCCGTACGTTCCCAAAGTTACCGAAATTTACCCAAAGTTACCGAAATTTACCCAAAAGCGTTCCCGTACTCGAGAATTGGGTAAATGAGAGCGCTAATGAGAGTGTATTAGTGCTTCTCTTTTTACCAAAATTTACCCAGACTTTTTCTTCGGGCAAACTTTGGTAAAACAGCTGATGCAAATATAAACAAAAAACAATTGTGAAATTAAATTAAAAATTGTAATTTAATAAAGAAATAAGCAAAAGAAACTTGGTTTTTTGTTAAAATTAATTGAATAAAATCAAAAACAACTTTTAAATGCGAATAAATATGTATATTTATGCCGATTTGCAAACTGAAATTATACGTATTTTCACATCAGTGATGGGATTTTTGGCACAATCTAAGATTGATTGGTACAATAGCACAACCGATACTATTTTGGCACATTTTGGTTATATACAAAATTTAATATAAAATGAATTTAAAAAATAACAATTCTTTAATTTTTAGTTTCTAAGCATTTATTGGTATTAAAATACCTTTTCGAATAAAGCAAAACTAAAAAATGGCATCGAAGATATTACCGAATAAAGCACCGTAAGTTGTTTTTCACGTGAAAAAATTTCTCCTAGACTTTAAATGCTTTAAATTGCAATTTAAGTTAAAAAAATTAACAATATTTTAATTTTATAACAAAGCCACAATCACAATTAACACAAAATGACACTTTTTCACCAGAAAAATAATAGTCTTGTGCATTAAATTTGCGTGAAAACTAAGTTTGCACAATTTTCACGTGAAACTCATTGTCGTGAAAAATATTTTATTTTATATGGAGTATAACAGTTTTTTCACGTGAAAACTGAACAACTTACGGTGCTTAATCCATAGAATTTTAAAAATTCAAATGCTATAAATTTATATCAGAGCTTCGAAAGAATTAATTTAAGTTTAATTCATGAAAAAATTAATTCAGTTTTAGAAAATGTTTATATGTATACCATTCCGTGCAACCATTCCTAAAGAATTCATTCATTGGCTGCATTCCCAAATCTTTAATAAGAATCGGATGAATTTAATTTATCATTTACCTTTTAATTGAAAGAAAATTTTAATTCATTCAAATATAATTAAGTCCATAAGAATTCAAGATAGAAATAATTCCATAAGAATGCATTTACAAAATGAAAGTTGAAAACACGGGTTCTAAGTGAAAATTGAGTTTTGGCACAATAAAGGCCCATTTGGCACATTTTAGTCACACACTTGGCACAAAACAAAATTCTTCAAGTCCCATCACTGTTTAACATTATTCTTTGAAATAAGTTATTGGGCTAGAAAAGTGGTTTTTTGCGTTCTTGTACTATTGGGTAATTTTGTCATTTTGTGAGAGGATTTTGTGCTTACTTTCATTTTACCGAACTTTACCCAAAAAGTAAAGAAACACACCTAATAACTTAAATATATTTTTAAGTGCATTATTTTTGCAAAAGTTTTTATATTTTTAATCTTTTTTAGTCGCATTTTTTCGGCACATATTTTCTATTTTTAAGTGCATGAAATTCCTTGCCCTAGTAATATGTAATCGTTAATGATACTGTATCGTTTCATGGTTTATTGGGATGGCACATAACTTAAAAATTCATTATTTTAACAGGAAAGTTTCCTATTTTTGGCTTAAAATAAAGCAATTAAAACTAACAAAACCATTTGATTAATTTAAATAAAAAATAGGGCTAGGGTACACTTTATCGGGCGTTCCTGAAAAAAAGTATCTGACCCCCTCTAGAATTAAGAGAAAAGTTTTTTTTTTATTGGTTAAACCAGTATGCGTGGTAACATATACACTCATAGAAATAAATCTGTAAAATTAGCAGAAAAAGTTACTAAAAATTAGTTAAAAATAATGCTGCAGAAAAAACTGCTAAAATTTGCAGATTTTTTTTGCTAAATACTAGTAAAATAAGAACAGCAAAATTAAAACTGTTCAATTTAGATATATTTAAGCTAACTTTTAGTTAATTGAAAATAGCAAATTGTACTGTAAAATCTGCAGAAAATTTTGCTAAATATTAGGAGACTAAAAATAGCAAAAATAAACTGTTATATCTACAAAATTTTTGCTATTTTTAAGCTAAATTTAGTTGAATGCAAATAGCTGAAAAACTGTAAACGCTGTTTTCAAAAGGCTCGATTTTTATTTGCATTAAAAAAAAATCTAAAAAAAAACTTCGAAAATATTAATTTTTTTTTTTTTGATTTTTTAGGCTACTAATTATTTAGCAAAATTTTTGCTGATTTTAGCAGGTTAATTTTCTATTTTCCATTTACAAAAATTTAACTCAAATATAACTAAAATTCTGTACATTTAACAGTTTTATTTTTGCTGTTCATATATTACTAATTTATAGCAAATATAATCTGCTAATTTAGCAGTTTTTTTCTGCAGCATAATTTTTTACTAATTTTTGTAGTTTTAACTAAATTTTTTACGGACTTTTTTCTGTTAGTGTACATAATTATGAGTACTAATGAAAGGCACTTTTCTCAGGACTGCAAAAATTCATTTTGTATCATGATCCAGAATATGTGGCTCCCTTTAGATCCATTTAAGACCCCTTGGGGTGTATAATAACAAATACAACGGAATTAGCTCATGATAACAAGTATGCGCTTTGTTTTTCAATACACAGAACTCATTAATAAGAAGGACTATTTTCCAAAAAAAAAAAAAAAATCAGGCATTTTTTTTTGCTTGCGGCGCTACATGCAAATATACACATAATTTTCCTTTTTTTGTGGTGTAATGGTAAGCGCGTTGAATTGTTACACATAGGGTTGCGGGTTCGATACCTCCTTCGGTGTTCCCATATCTGTTAACCACACTGAAGAAAAATAATATTACAGTGCTATGAACCAAAAATCTTCAACAAAGTTCGCCAATTCTATATCAGATGGCGCGCAACAACTGTTCTAAGATTCAACAACTCGCGCAATTACAGTGTTGCCATATTTGAAGCCCTTTATCTTTCACTTCTCCTCTATCCTCTTTCCAAAAAAAACAATACGTTAATTAGTAGGAAGAACTTCATCGACCGGCCTGCAAAATGTCACATGTGTTTTTTAATAGATTTTCAGGAGAGCGAAAAAACTGTTACAAAATCTACTTTTAAGATATTTTATTGGCATCATATGCCTTAATAATTCACGACCTCATTTAGTAAAATCATCTTTAAGGCATATGATGCCAATAAAATATCTTAAAAGTAGATTTTGTAACAGTTTTTTCGCTCTCCTGAAAATCTATTAAAAAACACATGTGACATTTTGCAGGCCGGTCGACGATTTTCTTGTTGCTTCTCTTAAAAAAAAAAAAAATTCGAAAATAAAAATTTTTTGACTTTGGCGCCACATTCAAATACACTCAAAAAATTTGTTAAAAAAATTAGTAAAATGTCTTGTATATCAAGTATACTAATTTTCAGCTTTGTTTTTTTTTTTGCTGAAATTGTATTTTCAATAAAAGTTTTAGTTATATTTCTTTAGCACTAAACTAATTCTGAAATAATGTTTTACTAATTTATTTCGCTACCAAAATTGTGCTGATAAACACATTAGGAAATTTTTTTGTTTTCCCTTTCGCTTTAAAAAAAGACTGTTTTAGTGAAAAGGCGATATTTTGTTATTTCCTTTTTTGTTTTTTTTTTTTTTAAATTTTCTACATTTATATTCAATGCCAGTGGTAAGCATATAAGTAATTAAGTTTTATATGTATTTTATGCACAAATATTTTTATATACTTTTAGATTTTTAATTAAATCACTTCGACAAAGTGGGAGTCTGGACATTTTTATGTTTTACAAAGTTTTGTAAATAATTTCAAAAGAATCACAAAAACAAGTATAATTTCTCTAAAATTTGTTTAGAGTATTTTTCCAGTCTGCTAATATTTATTTAGCAAAAAGTTATATTGATTTTAGCAAGAGTTCCATCATATGTAACCGACTAAATGTTAGCACAACTTTTGTTGAATTAGCTGATATTAGCAATTTTATTGCTAGCATCCTCCTGACTTAAATTTTGCTGAATCAGCAAACTTTTTTGCTGAATCAGCAAACTTTTTTGCTGACTTTATTGACTTTTTATTTTGTTCATTTGCTTTACTAAAACAGAACAAAAAAACAAACTGCTATAAATTTGACGAACACAATATGTGGGTCCCCCACCCACATACACATTTGGCTAGAGGAAATAAAATTTTTTTTTGCCTCGATTCTAAAATATTTTCGAAAAATACCTATTTTGAAAAATCCGGTAGCTCCAAGTTAATTTTTGAGCTATGGTTTCTTCGGCAAAGTTTCTTGGAATGACCCATAGAACAAGAATCGCGATGGGTCTTTGTACATTTCTTCGGCCCCTACAATTCGATTTTTTCGATTTTTGTGACAAGAAATCGATTACGCGTGATTCCCGCGAATCACGCAAAATTCTGCTCACATGCCCATCTCTAATTGTTATTGCCTTCTCACAAGTAATTATCACATTATGATGAGCTTTATTCGTTTTCAATAGCTGGATATTAAGTGTAGGGCAGAGATTTCGTTGCCTCAGGGCAAATTTCACGTTGTTTTGAGTAAAGTGTTCGTTACTGTTATATAGACAAAAAATATATCGTGCAAATTATTTTTTTTTTCTAATTGAAAATCCTTAAGTATTTTTTTTTAAATATTTCATTGCAAAATTTGTCCTAATTAAATTAGAATGTACTACATATTTATATAGTTTTCTTTTATTTGGTATATTTTTTGTTTATTGTATTTTCTATACACTTTGGAAATAGAAAATTGGCTTTAGTCAAGGAAACAAATAGAATTATATTCTTAGTATTTGTTGCCGCCATCGTCTTCAAACCAAATAAAACCTCCCTCCCCCATGCGTAAATTTAGCAACAACAATATTAAGAGCAATTGATTTCCTTTGTGTTTATTCGATGGCGTTAAAAACATTGTTGTAAATTTAGCGTTTTTACGTTGTTACATTTAAAAAATGGGGTCACGTTTCTTAGACTTGTTGATAATATGTGTCAGTACCACGTGATTGATACTTTAAGGATTTAAATCGGAAATTAAATATTGGACTTTGTTAATGTAAATATGAGGATTTAATATAGAAAACAAAGAAAGTCATGCAAATAGAATTAGAGTTGTCTGTATTAAAAGAAATACGCAGACATTAACTAAGAGATAGTTTTATAGTCAGAACTAAGATCGAATTTTTTCATGGTTAAAAACTAAGGCTGCATTCACACCTAATTCTTAAACACGTGTTAAGCTAAAACACGTATTTTAGCTCTTTATTCTACTACAACAGTTCTTTATTCTTTTACACTCGTTTTAGCTAAACACGTGTTTAAGATTTAGGTGTGAATGCCGTTTAAGATCGAATTTTTTCATGGTTAGCAAACACTAACCCTAAAATAACATTAACGATTTCCTTTCCAAGGAAAGGGAATCGCTAACCTTAAAATACCCCAACAAAATTATATAAAATACCGAAATACCGAAATATTGTAGTTGTTTTCAGTTATCAGTTGATGACCCTTTGTTTGAAAAATTTCTTACCTAAGTAATATTTAAGACAAAACTCCGTTATTAACCTTCCTATACCCGCGCGTTGATCTGTGAGACCGAGAAAACACTTTTTTTCAAATATATTTAATTTAAGGCTGTTTTGTAAACGACTGAAAGTCGATAAAATTACTGAAAATAAAGTTATTGCATGCTATAATTTTTTTCATTATATCTTTAAGTTAAAAAAAAAAATATTATCTATATAGGTTGTGTTAGGAAAAACTATGAAGAAACAGGTTTTAAAACCTTTGGTCTGTGAGACCGCGCGCGGGTATAGGTGTTACAAAAATTAGCGCGGGTATAGGAAGGTTAATGATTAAAGCAAGGAACATATAAACAATGAAGTATAAACTGACTGCGAGGCGCGCGAGCTCTATCTCGCGAACGTCACGAAAAAGTTTGAACACGATTAAAGAGGTGTGATTCTACTTTCTTCTTTATATTTCCTTGATTAAAGTATTTGTGTAAGATTAAGAAGGAAAAGGGTAATGATTTGACCCAATGTTGGGCGCCATTATTGTTCAACCAAACTCACACACAGGAAACAGAAATTAATGAATTCTGTTATCAAGGTTTTCCTGGGTAATTTAATATTTGAAAATAATATGCATTTTTAAAAAATACACTCATAAAAATGCTTGAATTTGCTAATAACTAGTTAAGTTTCAGACAATATGTTATTTTATATACATATTCTTGAAAAGGTATTTCAGAGATATGTCGCATTGTTTTATACCTAATAATGGTTTTATACCTAATCCTAATTGAGTAGTTTTTAAGACACTACACTCAAAAAAATAAGTTGGTAGAAAAATTAGTAAAACGTCTTGTATATCAAGTGTACTAGTTTTCAGCAATTTTTTTTGCTAAAATTCCGTTTTCAGCAAAAATTTTAGTTATATTTTTTTAGCACTAAACTAATTTTGAACTAATGTTTTACTAATTTATTTTGCTACAAAAATTGGGCTGATAACCGCATTCATAGCGTGGACGACAACCAGATAGACAAGATGTAGATGTCGCAGCTTGTCTGGAAACGGAAATGACAAAAAAAGGAAAACAACTCTACACATATTCTATATTTAAATTTGCAGCAAATAAATTAACTAAAGTAAAATTTCGCTACAAGTTTTTTGAGTTTTTTTCAGTCTACTAATATTCAGCAAAAAGTTTAGTGATTTTAGCAAGTATTTTTTTCATTTGCAGTCGACTAAGTGTTAGCAAAACTTTTGCTGAAGATTACTATTTTTTTGGTAAAAATCAGCTCGCTAATTTTCAGCAAACCTTTTGCTGAAATTACCAACTTTTTTGCAAGCACGCTCCTGACTAAAAATTTGCTGACACAGCAACATTTTTTGCTGACTTTACTGACTTTTTTTTGAGTGTACCGAAAACAATTTGAACTTTAGAAGCCTGTCCTACCGAAAGTAAGCGTATACTATCAATCTTATAATAACCCTGTGGGAAAAGGAACAGATCACCCGATACGTCACTTGGGGACCGGTCCTTGGACAGGTTCTTTTATATGAAAAGTAATTTTTACATTGGCTTGTACTTTTGTGGCGTATCACAGGACTGACGCAAAAGCAAATGTTACATGACTAACCATTCACAGAACCGACGTAAAGGGTTCGCCTGAAGGTGGGTCTAAAAATATATTTTCAATTAGTTAATAAAAAAAGTTTTGAATTCGAAAAAGGCGACTGGGTGTCAGTAGGGCTCACCATAAAATGTTCTGCTCACAAGGCAAATGCTCTACTGTCAATTAAAATTTAGACAATAACAATAAAAAATAAATCAGATAATATAAATTTAAATTAAACCAATTCTGTATAAATTAAGAAATTAAAAAAATGCAAATTTTAGTAAAAATCAAGTTGCAACAACTCGAACACCCTTGGACCGATTTTAAAATAATAACATTTTCGTGATCAACATACCAAAATTAAGTATAAACGATATATCGCGTGACATATAAATATTATTTTTAATTTCGCAAATTTTCAAAAATTTATGAACTTTGAAGTGGCACGGCGCGTGCAATGTATGTATACTTTTTTGTGCAGAGTTTGGCTTCAAACATTTAAAGTTCAGAAAGTTCCGAACAGAAATGCTAAGAAGAATGTTGATGCAAAACAACGAGCAAAACTTTTCTCTGTTACATTTTTTAGTGGCTCGCTCTTTAGAAGTCAACTTGAAATGTTTTTATAAAACCAAAAAGTATACACCTACTGGAACAACTACAGTACTCACTGTTTTTTGTTGTTGTGTTGCCTGGTAAAGCAAAAGAAAACATTTTTTTTACATACAAAAAATTTCATTGCAACATGTTAACCATGCAACATGTTGCTATCAACACAAACTTTTATTTTGCTTTTATTGTGCTATTTTCTATTAAAATTTTATATTTTTTTTATTTTAATTATTTTTTATTAAAATACTGAAAATAAAAAAAATTTAATGAAATATTATTAAAAAATATGAAAAAAAGTAAACTAAGAGAGTTCATATTTTACCAACATGTTTTAATTTGCTTTGTCCTACTTCACGATTAAATAAAAAGAGAGAAGATTGCGCGAGGAAGAGGGGTATAGAAGGCCACTGATAAAACTTCTTATATCACAATATCTTTTTATCTAATTTAAAAATACCCAGTGTAGAAACGGTAATGACATATCATTATTTTTTGGACTACCAGTAATGACACCCACTTACCTTCTGCATTATTTTAAAACATATAATAATGAGTTACTGATAATGACTTATTTTTATCATTATTTCAAATAGAAAATAATTTATTAAATTTTTTTGAAAATTTTTTGAAATCTATTTTTAGACTCAATATTTTTTAAACACTGGTAAGGATAATGTATGTAACCACATATTTTTTGATTTTTTGTATGTTGGCGAGTAAGCTTACTTGTGTGCAGCAGGTCAATTGTGTTTTTATCTATTAAATATTACATGTCGATATAGCTCAGATGGTAGAGCTATTGACTGGCAATCTGTAGACCCAGGTTCGATTCCCGCACCAGCAAATTTTATTTAAAAAAAAAATACAATAAAAAATATTTTTTTTTATATAATTTATATTTTTGAAAATCTATTTTTAGACTCATTATTTTTGTCAGTACTGGTAAGCACATAGGTAAGGATATATTTTTTGATTTTTCGTATGCTGGTGTGTAACCATAACTCATTATTTTTCGCGACATCGCCATATAAAGGTAATAAGAAATGTAATAACAAAAGTAACTAGTTACCATTACCAAGTATATAGTTACATAACCACATATCTGGTAATGATTTTCTACACTGGGTACTTAATTACATAGTTAGCAGTTCGTAGTAAATTTTCAAATATCCTTCATATAAAAAACTAGTACATGTTTAACGCCATGGGTCATCAACTGATAACAACTAAATACAAGTTTCCAACTTTGAAAATATAAATCATATTATTTTTATTTTCGCGCCACATAAAATAAACATCACTCCAGAGCTGGCAAAATTATGGCACGCGGGACGATTTTCAATTATACGCTACGTTTTGTTGAATATTAAATGTTGAATACTGAATAATAAAAAAAGTTTTTTCGACAAAGATTTAAATTACTTCTTAAAACTGTCATACTTAATTGATTATTTTGTTTACAAAAGTATTGTAAAAATTTCTGTAAATACTCCAAGAAAAAAAAATGGATGTCATGCTTTACAAACCACTTCTTTCATTGCTTCCAAAGAATCAGTTAGTGTATTTTTACTGCTTTTTTAGAAGTAATTCTAAACAACTTAAAAAAATAACTTTCAATATTTCCAAAGTATCCATTAGTATATTTTTGCAGCTTTTTTGGAAGTGATTCTGAACAACATCCAAAAAATCTCGTAATTATTGCTACTAAAGCATTAGTCCTCTAAAAGTAATGCTAAGAAGTGATTTCGATACACTTAATTTCCAAACAGATGATCGCGGTGAAATTTTTATTATCGATAGCTGTATTTTGTCTCATGCCTATCAACGTTAAGTATTTAAAGCAAACCTACGTTAAACCGATTGTAGTACAAAAAAATTTTAAAAACGTTATGTTTATAATTGTTTTGTTATAATCGAACGTACGTGAGGAAAAGTTTTTAGGAAGTAACGCGAATAAGTTACGTTAGATGTGAAAATGTATAAAAGTTGAGTTTTCAACGTTGATTAATTATCCGTGTTGAAAGTTAACGTGTATACGAAAAGTCAGATGTTAGTTTTCGTCTTAAACGCGTTTTTACGAACTTAAATTTTTTTTATGAGTTAACGGATATAGTTAAGTCGAAAACACGGCTGATTTCATAAATTGTCTCGAAAACTAATCGAGAAAGAGCAAAACGGATAAAACGTTTGCTTCTTTGGAGTACTCTTCCATGTCCTTAAATGATATGGACCAGGCTTGTGGGGGGGGGGGAAGGTTCTATGACCCTATTATTTGAAAAAAGTTAAAATTTTAAACCAAAAACAGGAATTTTTTCTGTTGAGCCAATAACCAATTTAAAAGCTGACATATTTTCGCAACATAAAACTTTTCTCTTTGGCACGCGATAAAAAAAGTCTCGCCAGTTCTGCTCTATGCAAATTAGCAAACAGTTGTAGCAGTAGTTCATTGCTTTTAAACATGAATACAAAGAAGAGAAAAAAGTTGGACACCAATTACATATAAATTTTTCAAAATGTTTATGTCTGAAATGTTTAATTGTTTTTTTTAACGTTACATACCTGACCACCTGTCAACAAAAATATTTATAAATAAAACCGAAATATATAAAAATAAACGAAATTTGTCTTTGAAAGTATCACAAATGTAAGGTAGATAGGGTTGCCAGATGTTTAGCTTCGGAAGGAATTTTCTGATTTTTCTATGTTTATTTATAATTCCTTCCAAAAATTCGGGATCCTTATGAAATTCTTTCTCCAAAAAAAAAAAAAAAAAACATTTCTGGCAATCTTAGAGAGTCATGTTTATTTTATTTTTTTTTTAATGGTAGAAAATTTAGTTTTCATAGTTAGATTGATCAAAATAATCGTATTTTCAACAATGTTTATTGTATTGTATTCATATAAACTTACATGTTTCGAATTGTTTTTGAAATTTACTTGTGAATTTAATTTGTTGGCAATTATTCAGAACGATATCATGATCATGATTTTCAGGAAAAGAAAAGTGAAACATTTGAATAAAAAAAAAATTACGGATATATCTTCCGTCTAAATTCAAAATGTAGAATAATAGAAGAAAAAAAGATTAATTGTGTTATTGAAATCGAAAAAAAACTAAAACTAAAAAACGTGTAGTTGTTTTTTAGACCATTATCATCATTATATACATAGATAAAAAAGAATTGGTTGTTGCTGTGGTAATATACAATTTGACCTTAAACTAACCTGGTTCTCATTTTTAAACGTTCGTTGGCTGCTTGGTTGGCTTGATTCAAATTAAAATTGTACTAATATAAAAGAACAAAATCTGGTTCACTTGCTTAATAATTGTTGCTTCATCTCTTCTTCACAACTGTGTTTATATAAATTTGTATTTTTTCTTCTTCTTTTATTTATTTGATGTTTTATATACGATTTGTTTGAACTTATTTTCTAAAGATTTTTCATTTACAAAAGAGGTCATTAAAACACGTTTATACTGTTGTTGCTAAATGTCAAAGAATTAATTCATTTAAATACTGTGTGGATATTTATACCCTACACCAGTACGTGGAGAGGGTATAATAAGTTTGTGCTGATGTTTGTAACACCAAAAAATATTGGACCTAGACCACCTTATAGTATACCGATCGACTCAGAATCACAGTCTGTTAAGGTACTAACTAATTAAATTAAATTAAGTAAATTAACCTATTATTTTTTTTCTACAATACTAACTAAAATTAAACTCAAATATAACTAAAATTTTGTATATTTAACAGTTTTATTTTTGCTGTTCTTACTAATATTTAGCAAATATCATCTGCTAATTTCAGCAGTTTTTTCTTCAAGGTCGCTTTTAACTAATTTTTAATAACACATCGGCTGAACAGTCCGTAGGAAACCAATAAAACAACATTTTTTTGTTGCCAAAATTCGACTTTATTCTCCAACATAGTCTTCTTCAAGAGCGATACAATCACTCCAACGCCTTTCTAACATTTCCATACCTTTTTTATATAATGTTTTATCTTTGGTCTCAAAATAGGCTCTATTTCGGCAATCACCTCATCATTCGAACCAAATCTCTTTCCAGCGATCATTTTTTTGAAGTCTGAAAACAGGTAAAAATCGCTGGTAGCCAAATATGGCGAATACGGTGGGTGCGGAAGCAATTGAAAGTATAATTCGTGAAATTTGGCCCTGTTAATCAACGACTTGTGACACGGCACATTGTCTTTGTGAAAGAGCACTTTTTTCTTCTTCATATGCGGACGTTTTTTTTTTGAAATTTCCTTCTTCAAACACACCAGTTGGGCCATGTAGCGACCGCTATTGATGGTCTGGCCTTTTTCAAGGTAATCAATGTACAAAATTCCAGCCGCATCCCAAAATACTGATGCCATAACTTTACCAGCTGATTGCTGCGTCTTTGGCTTCTTCGGTCGAGGTTCGCCAGTTGCTGTCCACTCAGCTGAATGCCGATTCGACTCTGGAGTGAAGTGGCAGACCCAAGTTTCGTCCATTGTTACTAGGGTTTGGGGTTCGGGAATTCCCGGGTTATCCCGGGAAAAGTTTGCCGGGAATTCCCGGGAAAATAATATATTTTTCCCGGGAAAACGGGAAATTTTTAAAATATTAAATTTTTTAAATTGTTTTTGTTTAGAATAGGATTTTTTTATTTTAGCGATAAAAACATTTTAAATACCAAAACAAAAATGTTATTGTTAAAATCTTTTAAAAGGGAATCAATTTCTGTGACACACAAAAAAATCGTTGCCAAGTAATTAGGAGCATTTCAACAAATAAATATTTTTCGCAAAACTTATTCAAAATGTAAGTAGCAAAACCTAAAAACTTGGTAAAGTGTTTAAAAGAAATATGAACAAAAAGTTTTGTTTCTTACAAATAATCGCCCTTACTATCTAAATTTTTCAAATGTATATTTTAGTTAAAGTCGACTTTAGTTAAAATATTGGGTGGCGGTATACCTTGACTTGGTTTATTTTTGGAGCATTCTGATTGGTTAATTTATTTTCAACCAATCAAAATTTTTAAAAATATAAATATTTTTGTAGGGTTTTCATACACAAAATGAAGAAAACCGTGTGATTAAAAATAAATTAATTTAAATTTAAAATACTCCTTTATATTAAGGGCGAATAATTTTATAAGTAACGTTTTCATTAATAAATGTGATATTTTCAAGTAAGTTTACTTTATTTTAATACACATGCTTTCAAACTAATATATTCTTTTGTATTAAAGAATAAAATGTCAGGAGTATGGAAATACTTTACAAAAAAGGACAATGCAGCGCAGTATTTGCCCCAAAAGACTAATGGTTAACAGAGGTAACATCAGTGGCCTTATCCGAAATCTAAGTTTGGTTCACAAAAAAAAAAAAAAAATTGATAGTCATGCAACTTCTCTTGAAGAAAGATATCATGATAAAAAAAATATCGAGCCATATTTCTAACAATAGGAGAGTTACTATATTCTTAGATGAATGGACAAGAATATCAGAAAAGAGATATAAACGGAAATAATTCACTTTATAAACTGGGGTTGGTTTATATATCAGGAAGATGTAATGCTGATAAAATAAGAAGAATTGTAGAAATAAGACTAGAAGAGTTTTATTTGTCTTTGAAAAATAACATTGTGGCCACCATATCATTGCACTGATAGAATTTTGTACATAGTATTAATGAATTTGTTCATTAATACAATGAATTTTTTCATTGAAAAGTCCCCAAAGAACGGTTTCATTGGATTAATGAAACATGTTTTATTAAATCAATTTTAATGAATGGATTCATTGATCTAATGAAAGTTTCATAGAATATATGAATTTTTTTTCATTAATTTCAAGATAAACATTATGAAAGTTTCATGTGTTTTTTTTTTGGTATTAAATTAAAATTTTTGGTATTAAATAAAATCAGGTCGACTTTACCTAACATTAAATTATTTTATTTAATTTTTTACTCAAATGCTTTTAACTTCTAAATTCATTTTTCTGAAAGTGCGGCGATAGTTATGAAACACTAGTAAAAATAAAAATGGCGATTTAAATTAATCTACGTTAAAAAATTAATTTTTTTGTGGAAATATATGTCTTTTAGATGTAACTTTCAGTTCTAAGGTCTTTTATATGTCTAAATTATTTATAACCTTTTATAGTGCGGCTATAGTTATGAAATGGAGTGTATAGGGAAAACAAAAAAGAGGTAAAATTGTAAATCAAATCAATTTTATAAGTTAATTTTTTCTTTATGAAATTTTCATTAATTTAATGAATTTTTTTAATGAAATTATGAAAAAATAAGAAAAAAATCGAATGAAAAAATTCATAACAACAATGAATTTTCATTCAGTTAATGATTTTTTCATTAAATCAATGAATCCGTTTTAATGAAATCGATTCATTAATGCTATGAACGAAAATTCTATCAGTGTGGGCCAAATGTGATGAAACGGTTTGTTTCCGACAGATCAGTAGTGAGTGCTTTCTGCTGGGAACATGCAGTTCATTTGGAAGTGCTTGGAGTAATTTTTGTGAAATCTAATGTTCAACATTCTGATATTTTTACTTTGAATTCTCACTACACAGACTGAATTTGTACTGAAATAGTGTTTTTTTTTAACAAAAATTACTTATATAGGTGGTTTTCCTTAACAATTTTGTTCAAAAATATTTCCCGGGATTCCCGGTATTCCCGGGAATCAAATTTTTTTATTCCCGTTTCCCGGGAAATAAAAAAGTCCGGGAAATCCCAAACCCTAATTGTTACATATCGACGCAAAAAGTCCTTTTAATCTCGCCGAAACAGCTTAAAACAGCTCTCAGAATCGACACGTTGTTGTTTTTAGTGCACCATTTCGAAAACAACTTTCTCATGGACAAATGTTCAAGCAAAATAAAGCCGACACGTTCCTTGGATATCTTGAAGGTATCAGTTATCTCCTGCAACTTCACTTTACGATCTGCCAAAATGATTTTGTGAACTTTTTTGATGTTTTCCGGTATCACCACCTGTTTTAGGCGACCAGAGCGTTCGGCGTCATCGGTTTTTGAACGACCACGTTTAAAGTCAGCAAACCACTTTTCTCCATGGAGCCGAGTCCGAATAACACTTATCAAGCCAAGCTTTGGCTTGAACGGTGGTTTTTCCCATTAAAAAATAATGAGAAATCAACACACGCAATTGCTTTGAATCCATTGTTTTCAAAATCGCAAAAGTAGCGTCACTAAAACAGCAGTAACTTGTTCACTAATGAACGAATTGTCATTCCCCCTGATTATGTAAAACATAGGCGTAGACGTTTTTAGGCGTTTTTGACAGTAAAGTCGTTATAACAAATATTTTTGCAATATTTAACAGTCAAGTAAGACTTATATTTTACTAAAATTGTATTAGATTCGCTAGGAAAATTTAATTTTTTGTTAATTTAGATTTTGAAAATTTCGATATGTCTGGAGGCGTTTTTACTAAATACGCCAACGCCTTACATAATCAGGGGGATTAAATTTTGACAGGTATTATCCGAAGGTTGGTAGTTCCAAAAAATTATATGGATTTTTATTAGTGGCGCCACCTATGTGTTACAACCAGAGACCCAAAATAACTGTTATATTTCTAAAAAAGTCACCACCCAAATTTATTTAATTATAATATTTCAATAATGCACTATATTTTATAAATCATATTGCACAAAAAAATCACAAAGTTTGGCAAAGATTTTAATTTTTTCAATTTTTATATTTTACTCTATAAATTTCTGTTGTTTTTTGATTTTTATTTTAAAACTTTTTATAAAAGTTACAGAATGATTTTTTTGAAAAATTAAGCACTAACTTTTTTATTTGATAATAAAATAAAAATTAAAAATTGACCTAAATTGAATGCCGGAAGTTGCTGGAATATACATATTTACTCACTTTAAATCACTGTTCAATCTTTTATTAACACTAGTTGACATCATCAGGATATTATAATTGGTGAAGTCATTGGTTCCATGGCTTTTGATTTATATTCTTAATTATTATTTTTTGATAAAGAAAAAAAATCACAAAATAACTTTTATTATTTTTGAAAAAATAAAAATCGTGTTTGGATTGTTTTTGTTTGAATTAAAAATATAAATCAAACAGAGCAAATAAACAGAAAATTAAAAATACTCAAACAGGAAATAATTGTAAAACAATCACTTTTTTGAATAAAAGTTATAAGTGTTACGTCCCTGGTTACAACTCGGAACCTAACTAATATACTGACTTCTTGGAGCTAGACTCACTTGATATTTGTTGCAAAGTTAATTGAAATTTGCTTTGCGAAATTTGATTCTTTTCTAATGACACACATTGTTGGAAACGCCAAATTTGAACTATTTTTAGTTTATTTATTTTTTTTTTTTTTTGAAGCTGGTGGTTCAGACTTTAGCCTTTCTATCAATGAATTTAACATATCGAGACCCTATATTCAATTCTCTTTATCTGCAATTTTGGCCAAAATGCGTTTTTGATGGCAAAATCATTGTTGATATTATATCCATCTATGTATCGCTTTGAAAGCGAAATACCCATTATTTGCCACTTTTTTGAACATTTTACATTTTCCCATATCTACAAACATTTTCAAATACAGAAGTCTATATCGGCATATAAATTTATATTATTTGAATTCTATAAGGTATAAATAAAAGTTTTTTGAGAATATCTTTTTTCGGAATTTTTTTTGTTGCAACTAACCACTAAACTTTATTTTAGGAGATTTTCATTATAGTATCTAGATTATAAATTTAGAAAAACCGCACTTAAAAAATGTTAAAATAATATCGGAACACTAAAAAAGCTTCTATGGTAGAAAAAAATAATTTAATAGCTCAATCAGCTATTAACATTCTGCAAACGAATATAATGATGCAATTTTCCTTTTAGCAAAATATTTTCGCGATTTCTTTTTTGCAAACTAAGAACCATACTTTGGTGTGGAAATTGGTATTCTATTCCCAAGATTAAAAAAAACCACACTTAAAAAATTGCAAAATAATCGCGGAAAAGGGATGCAAAAATTTTGCTTTTTGCAAATTTTATTTTTCGCGATTTTTTTTTTTTTTTGCTACTAACCACCAAACTTTGTTTTATGAAATGTGTATTATAGTCCCTAGATTATAAATTAAAAAAAAAAACTCACTCAAAAATTGGCAAAATAATAGCGAAACGCGAAAAAAAGTCTTTATGGTACAAAAATTGTATTAAAAATCTTAGTCAGCGATTTACATTCTGTAAAGAAATATATTAATGCAAAAAATTTCCTTTTTGTAATTTTACCGTGATTTTTTTGCAATCCCTAGATTATAAATTTTAAGAAATCGCACTTAAAAAATTGCTAAATAACGGCGGAATGCCTAAAAGCGTAGAAAATGACTTAGAAGAGCTAATCAACTATTGACATTCTGCAAACGAATATATTGGTGTAAAATTATCATTTTCGCAAATTTTTTTCGCATTTTTTTTTCTGCAAACTAACCACAAACTTTGGGCAAGATATGAGTATAATAGTCTTGGATTATGGATTAAAATACACCGCATTGAAAAAATTCCAAATAATGGCGGATTGTGAATAAAAGGATTTATGCCGCTGAAAATGAATTAAGAAACTTAATCAGCGATTAAAATTTTTCAAACGAATATAATAATGCAAACTTTTTCGTTTTTGGAAAATCCGATATCGCTGTAAATTAAAAAAAAAAAAAATAGTGGAAAACTATGCTTGTGCGTCAAGTTTCTATGTGTTGTTGTATTTCTATTATTTTATTTTTGTATTTTCTTATTTTGAATTTATAGAAAAAAGTCAATCTTTTTGAATCTTTTTCCTTAATATTTTTGCTGGATATAAATACGTATATGTTGTACTATATGTTTTGACATTATTATGATGTCTTATCAAATAGTATTATAACAAATATAATAAATATGTACATATTTAGAAAAAAGAAACGTCATACACACAAATAAATTCAATAAAATTTGTTTCAGTAATTAAACATTGTGTAAACAAAATAATTGTTGTCTTCGCTTTTAAATAAGTTGAATTGAGTTATTGTATCTGAATATAATTACTATAGATAATAATAGATATACAATAAAACTTGTTCAAGATAAACTCGGATAAAACGAATTCTGGGTTAATATGAATGACTTTGAAAATCCCCAGGTTTTGGCAAAATATGCTCAAAATATCGTGTTTCATGTACATTATATACCCAGTGCAGAAACGGTTATGACATATCATTATTTTTTGGACTACCAATAATGACACCGACTTACATTCTGCATTATTTTAAAACATATAATAATGAGTTACTAAAGCTAGTTACTTTTTCTTTTTAAATGATTTATTTTTATTTATTTTAACTTTAAAGTGATGTTTTAGATTTTCTTGTAAATTTTTTCTTTGTTTCATAAAACTTATTTTTTTGAAATCTATTTCGTGACTCATTATTTTTGTTAATTCTGGTAAGCACATATGTAACGACATATTTTATGATTTTTCGTATGCTGCTGGTGTGTAACCACAACCCATTATTTTGCGCGACATCCCCATATAAAAGTAATAAAAAATGTACTTAGAAAAGTAATTAGTCACCATCAAAATCTACCACTACCAGATATCTGGTATGATTTTCTACACTGGAGTGTTACCAGCTTGGTGTTTTCAGATTGCAATTAAAGCAGAGCAACACAAGCAATTAAAATAGTTTAATTTAACCGAGCAAAAGTTGTTACTGCTTTTCCCTTGAAAATAGGCTAGACATTAACTGCTAAATAATATACTCGAAATTTCTTACAAGTTTTCAATAATTTGTTTAGGAACCGGAAAAAGACACACTGCTGAAAAAAAATATACCGCACCATATTCACGTAATCTGGATGTGATGAAAAATTTACTGAATAAGATTAAAAAAAAATCTGTAGATAGAAATACGAAACAACTTTTTCTTTCATCCAATATATGCAAAAAATGAATAAAGAAAAAATTTTTTGCTACTTTTTTTTCTATATATAAAATTTTACATACTCGGATACATAATAGCGTGTTATACATATGAGGCTTTCCAAACCAACTGCCCCGCTACAGGAAAAAGTATTGTTACGTTTTTATCTTTTAAAAACGTTGGTTTATTTCCTTTAAATAAACCGGGTTCTTTTCTATTGCAATCAAAATATCCAATCCAACTGTTGACACCAATTAATACGTTTACCTTATAAAAACGTTCGTTTATCTCCTTTAGATAAACCGGGCTGATGCTGTTAGCAAATAAAATAACTCCTACACTTTGATTGAGCTCTTCTTTATTTGCACTCTCTTTAGTTTGATTTAGCTTTACGTTTCTTTATTTAACTCTTATTACTTTAAATACAACGATATAACACACATCGAAACTCTAATGATTAACTGACCATACAGTGCTAACACCCAATTGACAAATTCCTGTACGAAACTTAACAGCACAAATGTAAAGTTCAACTTTACTTCACAAATGTTAATGCGTAACTTCCTCTTCCTTCGTAACGTTCGGTCTTTTATAGTTTAATGGCCGTAAATGTAAAACATACAAAGGCAGTACGAAATGTTCTTAGCCTGACATAGAGATGGTGGTATAAACAGCAAAAAGCTTTGTATAATGGAAACTTCCATCCGTCATATGAACACATGTTAAATTTCATATCGATCTGTCAACTCATTCGTATAGTAACAGGTGTTCAAAAAAGGCACTTCAGTGATTTTTTTGTAATGGAAAAATTAGTAGTGTGATTAAATATTTACATAAGAAAGGTTTATCGGGACAAGAAATTCATAATACATAATATGGTGAATGTGTTAGGGGAAAATGCTCCTTCATATGCAACAGTCAGTGTTGCCATAACGGCGATTTTCTCGTCAGATCTAGCGATTTCATTTAGCCCCTAGCGGTAAAAATGGTCCTATAGCTATTAGCCAAAAATCTAGCGATTTTTTTATCAGCCGTAATATAATTTTTAAAAATCAGTTTTATGTTGAAAAATATTATAAAATTCACATATTGATATTATTTTATTATAAAAAACAACTTCTTAAACGATTTTAGTAAAAAAACTTTCTAAAAAATACACATTTCGATAAAATATGGGTAGGTAGTTTTTCACTGTAGAATGCACTGTTTTGAATATTTTCAATACTAATATTAATTCAATGAAAATCGCGATTCATTATTTGCAGCTTAATCATAAAATTTTTTATTATTTACAAGTTTATAACACTTCTTATGAACATATTAAAGAAATTTTTGAGTAAAAACGCCTTTAAGTACCATTTTTCAACAATCTAGCGATAAAATCGCAAAATTCTTGCACTGTTTATAAATCTAGTGATTTTCTAGCGATTTTTGGGTCTGATCTAGCCATTTATTTTGAAAATTTGTTGGCAACAAAAATTGAAGATGAACCACGAAGTAGACGTCCAAAAACTGCTACAACGCCTGAAATCATAGCTAAAGTCCATGATATGGTATTAGACGATCGACGATTGAAAGTGCGTGAAATAGGGAATACCATAGGCATCTCAAATGATCGAGTACATTTAATTTTTCATTAGGAATTACATATATAAAAGCTTTCTGCAGGATGGGTGCCGCATTTGTTACCAGTTGACCAAAAACGCATTTCTCATCATTTCTCTGATTTAGCTCCCTCTGACTTCTACCTACCAAATCTAAAAAAAAAAAATCATTGCTGGCAAACGTTTTACCTCGAATGAAGATGCAATGGCAGCTGTAAACGATTATTTTGAGGAGCTTCAAGAAAATTATTTTAATCAAGGGATAGAACTGCTAGAAAAACGTGGACTGAGTGTACTTATTGAAGTTTCAGGAGATTATATTTTAAAATAAAATATAATTCAATAACATACATTTAAATTTAAATTTAACGGTTCGTTGTAATTCAAAAACCTGTGTTTATCATACACAGAGTTGAATAGAATCAGCTGAGATATCTTAAGAATTAAGGTTCAAAGCAAAAAAGAGTAATAATAACAAAAGGATAAAAATAGCATTGTTAAATTTCGTTGATGTTAGTCTAAGTTGAGTTGTTGATAACAAACCCGATTTGCTTTCAACAGCCACATAAGTAGACGATTATCAAAATATTAACCCACTCAAAGGCGAAATGCACTGTTGATGGCTTTGTAGCGAAAGCCGAAAATGCGCATTCTGCCTTGCTGGTCTTATCGAAATTTTCAATAATTTTTATTCTTTGTAATTTACTTGTAGAAATTGTATCATCTTTCTTTGATTTAAAAATAATTTAAACAGAAAGTGATACTAATTTATGATCTTGAGTCAAACTAAAATAACATTCATTTACTTAAAATAATTTTAAAAATCTAGCTCTTGTTTTTCATTGTTGGGCTAAGAACATTTCGAACTACCCTCGTAGTAGAAAATCCAAGTGCTTCTATAATTATGACTAACAGAGCCCAACTATTTAACACTATGGCATTTAACATTCGCATATGCTGAGGTGTATACTTAAATGTAGGGTTACGTTGCCAGATTGAAGTGTTTGGTAAATCCCGTTTCTCGGGGTATTTTCCAGAATTTTCTATACTAGGCTAATCCAAATTCCTAAAGGGATGGTGATGCTTGATGGTTTTTGTAATATTCATCAAACAAAGCATTACACGATCAAATGCTGTACATGTTGTACAGCATGCTTGACCGTATATAGGCCACTTAACAGTATATTGTATCAATGTCGAACATACAGTATTAGTTGTCCTATATGATACGAATAAAAAATGGAACAACCTATTAAATTTTTCCAAGGACTGGGCGAAGTAGGCGTGGTTAATTGTTGACCAATTTAGTGTTTATTTTTACTATATTATAATAATTTAATGGAAAATTATAGAAATATAACTATAAATATTAAACAGAGTTTTTCATGGGCACCCGTGTAACAAATATTTGATCTGACCAGATCTCATTAGATCTGATTGTACCAGATCTAACTAGATCTGAAAATTGGGGATATAATTATATCTGATCAGAGCTAGGCTAATATTGTGCATCATAAATAATAAGATCCAATTTGATCTGGACCTATAATAATATCTTATCGATAAAAAGAAAACTTTAAACTAAAATTAAAGAACTTATACCTATAAAGTCATCTTTTTTTAACCGGATGCCATTTTTATTTTGGCCCCAGCTCAAAAAGCTAAGATCTGTTATTAAATGTTGTTTAAAATTTAGCCAGATCTGCTCGTTTCTGAGCATGAAAATCATCCAATTTTCTAATCACTTTAGATGTGAAGAGATCTGTCAATACACCATTTCCAAATGAAATTGAGAAGATTCTAAATGAAATTTGGACTTTCCAATTGAAAATTAGAATTTTTAAATTAAATTGAGATTTTCCATTTAAAATTGAAAAAATTTCATATGAAATAGAGCATTAATTTTTGAAATTGAGAAAATTCTTAACGAAATTGAGATTTTTCAATTGAAATAGTGAAACTTCCAATTGAAAAAAGAGTTGGAAATTGAGACTTTCCATTTGAAATTGAAAAAAATTCTAAATGAAATTGAGGCTTTCCATTTGTAGGCGCAGTGGTGTAACATCAATTTATGAAAAATTAATATGTATGAGCTTTTTCTATTCCTCATACATATCGCAGCGTCCTACGTCGGTGTTCCCATATCACTTAACCCCACCAAAGTAAAATAATATAACAGGGCTATGAATTTGAAAGCTTCAACAAAGTTCGCCAACTCTTCATCAGATAGCGCGCAACAACTGTTCTAAGATTCAACATCTCGCACAATTACAGTGTCTTTACCCACTTTCACTTCATCTCTATCCCCTTTCCAAAGAAAGCAACACGTTAATTAATAAGAAGAATTTCCTGAGTATTGCTTCTCTTTAATAAAAAAAAAGAAAAAAAAGAAGTGGGGATTATCCATTTGAAGTTGAGAAAATTCTGGATGAAATTGAGATTTACCAAAATGTTGTAAATGAAATTGAGACTTTCCATTTGAAATTGAGACTTTTCATTTGATTCGAATGAAAATGGGAAAATTCCAAATCAAATTGTTGAAAAAAATTATATACACAGAAAAAACTAAAAACGAGTTTTAATTACGAAATTGATTATATTAATTAAAAATTTAATTGATTTTGCACCTATCACTCAAATTATACTATTAATTACTAAAAATTGTATACGATTAATTGAAACAATAAAAATCGTTAGCTGAAATGCAAAACCACGTAACTAACAAAAAATACAAAATCGGTTTTTTGATCGATTATGATGCATATCAACGAGGTCCACGTCTTCTCCAATTTTTACTGTCATATAATAAAAATTAGACATATTATTAGCGAAAATCGAAAGCACGTAACTACATACTTGTTGCTTGAAAATTGTAAAAAATTGTTTCTCCTGTAAAATAGTAAAAATGTTAGTTACGTGGTTTTGCATTTCAGCTAACGAAATATTAATTGATTCAATTAAATATTTGATTAAAAACAGTTTTTATTTTTATCCTATGTTTAATTGGATATTTAAGGTTGATTATTTTCCTGTGTGTAGTCAAATTTATACATTTTACACGCGTTCTATTATTATAAATAATATACTAAAAATTAGACCTTGATTGGTCAGTATTTAGCCAAGCCCACTTCACTGACTTTTTGGAAAAGTTGGTTAACTTTTTATTCATATTGGGCAATAATGTACCATAAATTTTACATTGATACGATACACCCCTTTTTAGGTGGACAGCTTGGAAAGTCTCATATGTATAGAATATATTAGTACGTATCTGTAAATAACATTGTATATAACATCTTCATCTTCTATTTATTCTCTTCGTATACATCCTCCTTTTTATACTCGTATTGTTCTATTTATGTTTACCGACATTTTTTCGTCGTTTGGTTAAATGGAAAGATGATGTTTGCATTGGAAGGATAGATGAGATCTATGAATAGAATGGTTAGATTGCTGACTAGCTGGATGAGCTTGGTCGTTTAATTTGGTTAGTTGATTGTATGGGTTACTATTTTTCTTTTTCTTTTTTGATTTGTTGTATAGTAGTCAATCGCAAGTTGTCGTCATTTACACAATTTTAAATTGACAGTCATTCACGATAATGAGTAGTGATTCTTTGCAACTGTGGTTGTCATTTGCTATTTTTGCTTTTCTCTTTATATGCATGTGCAAAGAGTTTTTGACATTGAAAAGTAAATCTTAAATTACTTCAAAAATAACCCTTAATAAAAAAAAAAATAAAAAAAAAACTCAGTGAATAGATTTCATCAAGAGTTGATTGTGTATTAACGCATTTTAAGGTTATAAAGATTTAAGGTTATAAGACGAAATTTTTTTTAAATCTTTCAAGGAAACTACAGGGTCCGCCATCTAACGTTTTTTTTTTCAACTAGTGCTTAGCTCATGTCTGATTTGACAGATAATTAGTTTTATCCTTCCGCTGAACGAATATGGTTGTGTATACGCTTGAACAACGCTGGGAAATATTGCGACATTACTTTGAAAATCATGGTAATGTTGCAGAATGTGTGCGAAAATTGCGTACGGATTTTGGAAGAAGAGAAGCACCGTCAGCTCCGTATGTTCGTTATCTTGAAAATTGAAGAGGAGGATATTGGCAACATTTGGTTTCAACAGGACGGCGCTACGTGCCACACAGCCGAAGCTACACTCGATGTTTTGCGCCCTGTTTTTGAAGATCGCATTATCAGCCGCAGAGCTGATGTCGTTTGGCCACCTCGGAGCTGCGATTTGACACCGTTGGACTATTATTTGTGGGGTGCCGACAAAGATAAGTGTTACGCCAACAAGCCAGAGACAATTGACGCTTTAAAAGACAATATTCGTGAAGCCATTGGTGAAATACAGCTGCACACAATCGATAATGTGCTTAAAAATTGGGCCGATCTTGTAGGCTACTGCATGGCCAGCCGAGGCAGCCATATGAATGAAATTATTTTCCATTATTAACTGGAAGGATTGTACTTTCAAATAAAAAAAGAAATTTGAGAAAATATTCAGTAGTTTTTTTTTATAGCATTTTCAAAAAAAAAAAAAAGTTATTTGGCGGACCCTGTACATACACTCTCATTGACTTTGTTGGTACAGTCTCGTAACTAGATTGCCGCAACCGAATAGTCAAAACACCCCCTCGATTAAATAAAATAATCATTATTATACAATATCCCTTTAGAAAAACGTGTAAGTCCACACAATGTAATCGATTTCGTGTACTTCACATTGTGTTTACGATATGGGATACTTGTACATACATATATAACAATTGTATATAAAACTTAAAACATTTACAATTTTCCAAAACTTTTGTCTAACAATTGTAGTGGCATGGAAATTACATTTCGGAACATACGCAAGCTTTTGGACCTGGTATCATTTTAATAAATAATAAAAGAATTACCCATCCTAATGTAAAATAATGGATAAAAAAGTGCACTGTAAACTTATAATCGACAAATGGAAGGAGAATACTAAACGCCCAATACACTTGATCACAAAAGAGCTGACAAATTCCGCGAACTACCGTTACAAATTTAGAAATGTTTTTAATCTAAGGGAAGAAAACTTTAACAACTAAAAGCGGTCCAAATTGTGAAAAATAATCTGTTGAAGGCATGTCCCTATCCGAACTTAATTCTTGCCTAAAGAATTCATCAGTGGACGACATTTTCACAATTCCTAGAAATATTTGTTAGATTATTTTATAACCTGAACGAGAATTTCTTGTCGTTTTGTCGAAATATGGAAAGGAAATTAGTTCAAGTTATACTTAAAAACCGAAGTATGTCTGCAAGAGTATGTATAGCCAAAAACTAAAACAAGCCATGCCATGCACTGTGGTGATCCTACCTTTTTTTGGCCAAAAGTACAATTCAGGTAAAGGGAAAATATGTTTATATATTCAAAATCCAGGATTCTTGAATATTTTGTGAGTGAAATATTGTATCATTATGGTTACTCGTTGTTAGTTGGCGAGTCAAAGTCAAAGTTTTATAATTTTGTGACATTTTTTTTTATTTAAAAATGAAACAATTTTAAAATCATAAATAAACAATAATTTGTTCCAAAAACAATCTCAAATTATAAAACTGTAACTAGTTATCATAAAAAAAATAGAAACCTGTTAAATATTTACGAAAAAAGTAACGAAATTATTAATTTTGCCTCAAAAATATGGGATTTTTTGAAAATCCTAAATTTTCAAAAAAAAAAGCTCCAAAATGTTCCAAGAGATATTTGAAAAACTTGAATGTCAATTTTGTCTTCTACTTAAGTTTTTGCGACCGTTCATAAACTTTTGAGATTTTACCTCTAAGTGAAGAAGTACTTTCAGATCTCGCTGATTTTCAGCATTCCAGAGTTTTAGTAAAAACTAAAAAAATAGGATATTTGAGTGCCAATTCTGAATAAGTACGAAATTAACCCTTAAACACATTTTAAGTTTTGACTTATTTCTGGTATTGAAGTTAAATTTTCAACTTTGATGACAAATATATAGGTAGAGGTCCCCTTTTTAAAGTGTCTAAAAAGACCCCTTTTAATTGCAAAGTTTAAAGAGGTTTAAAATGTTCTACAAAAATGTCAATCGTAGTGTTTTACATAAGTTCACTGAACACATCCTATACCTAAAATGGAAGATTGAAAAGGGGTTGAACTTAAACCACCCAAAAAACAGGGCAAAAAAACAGGCAGAAACTTTTAAAACACCGATATACGTATATTTTTCTTTGGTACACGTATATATACTCTTTTGGTTTCCGAAATATGACGTCACGAAAATTGGAAAAAACGTCAAAATTTGACTAAAGGGTGAACACACCAAAATTGCGACACTTTGGAAAGCTTATAACTTACTCAAAAAAATTTATATATTTTGAAATTCAAATGCCCTGAGTAGGCCATGACCTAAATTTCATGTATAAGATATTTCATTCGAATTTGACTTTCAGTTTCGTCAAAAATGACCACCGAGTTAGAAACGAGGCAAATTATTTTGCACGAATATATAAAAATCCGGTTCTCAGTGCGCGTAAAATAGCTAAAAATGTAAAAGTTCACCACTCGACAGTTTCCAGGGTTTTACATCGCTACAGAGAAGGCCTGGCAATTGCTATAAAGCCTGGTAGCGGAGGTGAGCATGACCAAAATGATACAAACAGTGCTCGGAAGGTCCTCAGGGCATTTTCGCAAAATCCGAAGAATTCCTCACGTTCTGTTGCAAAATCTGTACGAAAATCGCAGTCTTTCGTACAAAAGGTAAAGCGGCAAGCTTCACTTAGAAGTTTTAAAGCTTAAACAGCACCAGATCGAGACGCAAAGCAGAATGTTACGGCGAAATCCCGCAGCCGCAAGTTGTACGAATCCCAAATCACGAAATATGAATGCATTGTCATGGAGGACGAAACCTACTGCTTTCAAAATTTCAAATATATTGCTGGCCAAGATTTTTATACTGCTGCAAGTCGTATAGATACTCCTGAAAGCTGTAAATTGAAAATGAAGTCCAAGTTTCCAAAAAATACATGGTTTGGCAAGCCATTTGCTCCTGTGATCATCGCATCTGGAACAATGAACGCTCAAATTTATCGGGATGAGTGCCTCAAAAAGCGTCTTCTGCCATTTATTAAGAGTCACATCACCAAACTACTGTTCTGGCAGGACCTGGTAAGCTGCCACTATGCCAAGGACACATTGCATTGGTACAATGCAAATAAAATCGATTTTATACCTCGCGACTGCAATCCACCCAATACCCCAGGGCTACGCCCTATTGAGGAATATTGGTCAATAGTGAAGGGAATATTGAAGAAGACAGGTGAACTGGTAAAATATATTGCAGAATTCAAAAACAAGTGGTTGTCGGCGTCGCGAAAAGTCGATGCACTCGTGCAAAAGATGATTTCGCGTGTGCGACGAAAAGTCCGATCAGTTGCATATGGAACAAATAATAACTAATATTTTAATATTTTTATTACCTCTAAACTTCAAAGCATTTGAATAAAAAAAAAATTATTTCAAAGCCATCTAGTTTTTTTTCTGGTATTAGTTTCTAAGTGTCGCAATTTTGGTGTGTTCACCTTTTAAAGTATGATTACAAAATCGACAATAACTTAAAAACGATTCAATTATTTATTAGGTAAGAATATACCCTTTAAAATGGTATGCATATCGATTTTTTCATGGAAGGGTCAAAGGTCATTTCTTGGGGTCTTGAGTTAAAATTCCCATGCTCGAAATGCGCATATTTTAAAATTCTTAAAAAAATATATGATTATTAGGGCGAGGAATTTCATGCATGTTTTTTCTCCGTATACTAAACAAGGAATGGATTGAATATTTATCCGAATTATCAAATTTGCAACAATCTGGCATCGATTTGTAGTTGCATATTTTTGCATATAATCATATAAATGCATATTTTTAAAACATATTTTTGCATATTTTTGCAGCGAATTAAAAACAAACTAAAATCGGTATTGCAAAAAAAAAACGAAGAATTTCGTAAAATGAAACAAATTTCCAGTATTTTGCATTTTGATTCTAATGAAAACAATGATTTTTAATATTCTCCAAACGAATTATCATCTTTTAAATATGCTCATATTACATCAGTTGATGTTGAGCGTTCTTTTTCGATGTACAAAAGCTTTTTGAGGCCAAACAGAACTTCTTTTACTTTTGAAAACTTAAAAAAACATTTATTTGTTTATACAAATAGAAATTTATGTTAAGTTAAAAAAAAGTTTAAATCCTAACGTGAGATCGTTGTAAAATAACATGATTTTTGATAAATTTCTATTCTTAAAACTTCAAAAATCATGCTATTTTATAAAGAAAGCACCTTGGCACTTAAATTGTGAATTATTTCATATATTGCACCGGTTTTTATTTAAAATATAATTTTTTAAATGCGTATTTTTTATTTTTAAAAGCATATTTTGTTTTTTTTTTTTTTGTAGCATATTATAGGCGCATATTTTCGATTTTTAAGTGCATGAAATTCCTTGCCCTAATGATTATTGTTATACTCTCTTCTACATTTGTGTGAAAATTTAAGGTGATCATGCATTTAAGGGTTAAAGGAAATCTATGTTTCGACTGGAAACAGTTAACCTTCAAAAGTGTGTATTGAATTTGAGCGTATTAATTTCTGTAAACAAACGTAATATCGTATTATTAATAGCATAGGTTGTGACATACCCTTATTTAGTTGTTTCAAATTGTAATTGCAGGCTATTTTTACTGCAACCCTGAATTTTTCAATATATTTTAATTTTTATTTCTCATTGGATTTTTTTTTTTTTTTTAATCTCATCTTATCATTCATTATTAACTTTTATACATCTTTATTGAAAAGCAAATGCAAAATGCAGTGTTTATATTTTAAGTTCATATTTTTTTATTTCTGCAGCTTTTACAAAAAATACGTATAAAAATTAAAATAATGTTATTTATAGAGCATTTTGAACGCATATTCTCAGTATCTCTCTTTAAAAAGTTCTTATTCTCTACTTTTAAGAAATATGCATGGAATAAATAAAACAAACGTCAGACTTTTAAGGGTGTGAAAATAAATACTAAAGTTAAATACGTTCTACAACATATGTTATTTTAGTTCCACAACTATTGTGAATGATGTTGTATGCAAATTAAACAGTGTTACCAGTTTTGCAGACCTTAACCCCAATCTTCAATTTGTAATCCCCAAAAATCCCCAATTTTTATTTTCTGAAAAAAAGTTTCAGATTCGTTAACTTTTTTTCAGGGTTGGCAGGCAATACCGCTAAAATACCGTTAACGATTCAAAACCCTTTCAACTGACTACCATTACCCCTAAAATACCGTTACCGAAATAACGGAAATACCGTTATCCTTAAAATACCGTTACCGAAATAACTGAAATACCGTTATCTTTAAAATACCGATACCGAAATAAATAAATAATCGATACCCTTAAAATACCGTTACCGAAATAAATGAAATACCCTTAAAATGCCGTACCGTTATTTTTAATTTTCTGTTTTTGGTAATTGCACGTGGTTATTGAGTATTTTTTGTTCATTAAGTTGATAAATTGGTTCTGTTTTTAATTTCGTTTGTTTTTTGTAAAAAAAAAATTACGGGATGCATCGATATAACTGACTACCATTACCCTTAAAATACCGTTACCGATATAACTGAAATACCGTTAACCTTAAAATACCATTACCTAAATAACCCAAATATCGTTATCTTTCAAATACCGTTACCGAAATAACTCAAATACCGTTATCCTTAAAATACCGATACCGAAATAAATGAAATAGCGTTACCCTTAAAATACCGTTACCGAAATAACCTACAATATCGTTACCCTAACGATACTGCATTCGTTTCGGTTAGCATCAATGCTTTTTTAAAAAATTAATGTAAAAATACTATATTTATTTAATTTTTTCCTAAGTTGACTTAAGCAGAGCTAAAAATAATTACCTTGCAGAAAGTTTCCAACACAGATTTCGAGCAAAGCTGGAGCAACCCATTTATGGTCAGAGTGAGATTCTGGCCAAATAAGAAGTATTTTGCACGCTATGGTTCTATGGAGCGAGCTCGGTCCATGAAATAAATTTTAGTGCAAAGGTATTTAGGTGTCGAACTTGAGTATACAAGACGTTTCTCTGAATTGATTTTTAGATATTTTTAAGATTTCTTTGAAAAAACACATGCATGTCTTTAAGTATCTTTGAAGTATTTTGCCCACTGTGGTTCTATGGAGCGAGATCAGTCCATGAAATAAATTTTATTGAAAAGGTATTTAGGTGTCGAACTTGAGTATGCAAGTCGTTTCTCTGAATTGATTTTCAGATATTTTTAAGATTTCTTTGAAATTTCACATGTATGGGTTTAAGTATATTTGAAGTGTTTTGCCCACTGTGGTTCTATGGAGCGAGCTTGGTCCATAAAATAAATTTTACTGAAAAGGCATTTAGTTTTCGAACTTGAGTATGCAAGTCGTTTCCTTGAATTGATTTTTAGATACTTTTAAGATTTCTTTGAAATTACACATGTATGGGTTTAAGTACCTTCGAAGTGTTTTGCCCACTGTGGTTCTATGGAGCGAGCTCGGCTGATGAAATAAATTTTACTGAAAAGGCATTTAGTTGTCGAACTAGAGTATGCAAGTTGTTTCCTTGAATTGATTTTCTGATATTTTTAAGATTTCTTTGAAATTACACATGTATGGGTTTAAGTACCTTCGAAGTGTTTTGCCCACTGTGTTTCTATGGAGCGAGCTCGGTCCATGAAATAAATTTTAGTGAAAAGGCATTTAGTTATCGAACTTGAGTATGCAAGTCGCTTCCCTGAATTGATTTTTAGATATTTTTAAGATTTCTTTGAAATTACACATGTATGTGTTTAAGTACCTTCGAAGTGTTTTGCCCACTGTGGTTCTATGGAGCGAGCTCGGTCCATGAAATAAATTTTACTGAAAAGGCATTTAGTCGTCGAACTTGGGTATGCAAGTCGTTTCTCTGAATTGATTTTTAGATATTTTTAAGATTTCTTTGAAATTACACATGTATGGGTTTAAGTACCTTCGAAGTGTTTTGCCCACTGTGGTTCTATGGAGCGAGCTCGGTCCATGAAATAAATTTTACTGAAAAGGCATTTAGTTGTCGAACTTGAGTATGCAAGTCGTTTCTCTGAATTGATTTTTAGATATTTTTAAGATTTCTTTGAAATCACACATGCATGGGTTTAAGTATATTTGAAGTGTTTTGCCCACTGTGGTTCTATGGAGCGAGCTCGGTCCATGAAATAAATTTTACTGAAAAGGCATTTAGTTGTCGAAGTTGAGTATGCAAGTCGTTTTCCTGAATTGATTTTTAGATATTTTTAAGATTTCTTTGAAATTACACATGTATGGGTTTAAGTACCTTCGAAGTGTTTTGCCCACTGTGCTTCTATGGAGCGAGCTCGGTCCATGAAATAAATTTTACTGAAAAGGCATTTAGTTGTCGAACTTCAGTATGCAAGTCGTTTCTCTGAATTGATTTTTAGATATTTTTAAGATTTCTTTGAAATCACACATGCATAGGTTTAAGTATATTTGAAGTGTTTTGCCCACTGTGGTTCTATGGAGCGAGCTCGGTCCATGAAATAAATTTTACTGAAAAGGCATTTAGTTGTCGAACTTGAGTATGCAAGTCGTTTCTCTGAATTGATTTTTAGATATTTTTAAGATTTCTTTGAAATTACACATGTATGGGTTTAAGTACCTTCGAAGTGTTTTGCCCACTGTGGTTCTATGGAGCGAGCTCGGTCCATGAAATAAATTTTAGTGAAAAGGCATTTAGTTGTCCAACTTGAGTATGCAAATCGTTTCTCTAAATTGATTTTTAAATATTTTTAAGATTTCTTTGAAATTACACATGTAAGGGTTTAAGTACCTTCGAAGTGTTTTGCCCACTGTGGTTCTATGGAGCGTGCTCGGCCCATGAAATAAATTTTACTGAAAAGGCATTTAGTTGTCGAACTTGAGTATGCTAGTCGTTTCTCTGAATTGATTTTTAGATATTTTTAAGATTTCTTTGAAATTACACATGTATGGGTTTAAGTACCTTCGAAGTGTTTTGCCCACTGTGGTTCTATGGAGCGAGCCCGGTCCATGAAATAAATTTTAGTGAACAGGCATTTAGTTGTCGAACTTCAGTATGCAAGTCGTTTCTCTGAATTGATTTTTAGATACTTTTAAGATTTCTTTGAAATTACACATGTATGGGTTTAAGTACCTTCGAAGTGTTTTGCCCACTGTGGTTCTGTGGAGCGAGCTCGGTCCATGAAATAAATTTTAGTGAAAAGGCATTTAGTTGTCGAACTTGACTATGCAAGTCGTTTCTCTGAATTGATTTTTAGATATTCTTAAGATTTCTTTGAAATTACACATGTATGGGTTTAAGTACCTTCGAAGTGTTTTGCCCACTGTGGTTCTATGGAGCGAGCTCGGTCCATGAAATAAATTTTACTGAAAAGGCATTAAGTCGTCGAACTTGGGTATGCAAGTCGTTTCTCTGAATTGATTTTTAGATATTTTTAAGATTTCTTTGAAATTACACATGTATGGGTTTAAGTACCTTCGAAGTGTTTTGCTCACTGTGGTTCTATGGAGCGAGCTCGGTCCATGAAATAAATTTTACTGAAAAGGCATTTAGTTGTCGAACTTGAGTATGCAAGTCGTTTCTCTGAATTGATTTTTAGATATTTTTAAGATTTCTTTGAAATCACACATGCATGGGTTTAAGTATATTTGAAGTATTTTGCCCACTGTGGTTCTATGGAGCGAGCTCGGTCCATGAAATAAATTTTACTGAAAAGGCATTTAGTTGTCGAAGTTGAGTATGCAAGTCGTTTTCCTGAATTGATTTTTAGATATTTTTAAGATTTCTTTGAAATTACACATGTATAGGTTTAAGTACCTTCGAAGTGTTTTGCCCACTGTGCTTCTATGGAGCGAGCTCGGTCCATGAAATAAATTTTACTGAAAAGGCATTTAGTTGTCGAACTTCAGTATGCAAGTCGTTTCTCTGAATTGATTTTTAGATATTTTTAAGATTTCTTTGAAATCACACATGCATGGGTTTAAGTATATTTGAAGTGTTTTGCCCACTGTGGTTCTATGGAGCGAGCTCGGTCCATGAAATAAATTTTACTGAAAAGGCATTTAGTTGTCGAACTTGAGTATGCAAGTCGTTTCTCTGAATTGATTTTTAGATATTTTTAAGATTTCTTTGAAATCACACATGCATGGGTTTAAGTATATTTGAAGTGTTTTGCCCACTGTGGTTCTATGGAGCGAGCTCGGTCCATGAAATAAATTTTACTGAAAAGGCATTTAGTTGTCGAAGTTGAGCATGCAAGTCGTTTTCCTGAATTGATTTTTAGATATTTTTAAGATTTCTTTGAAATTACACATGTATAGGTTTAAGTACCTTCGAAGTGTTTTGCCCACTGTGCTTCTATGGAGCGGGCTCGGTCCATGAAATAAATTTTACTGAAAAGGCATTTAGTTGTCGAACTTCAGTATGCAAGTCGTTTCTCTGAATTGATTTTTAGATATTTTTAAGATTTCTTTGAAATCACACATGCATGGGTTTAAGTATATTTGAAGTGTTTTGCCCACTGTGGTTCTATGGAGCGAGCTCGGTCCATGAAATAAATTTTACTGAAAAGGCATTTAGTTGTCGAATTTGAGTATGCAAGTCGTTTCTCTGAATTGATTTTTAGATATTTTTAAGATTTCTTTGAAATTACACATGTATGGGTTTAAGTACCTTCGAAGTGTTTTGCCCACTGTGGTTCTATGGAGCGAGCTCGGCCCATGAAATAAATTTTACTGAAAAGGCATTTAGTTGTCGAACTTGAGTATGCAAGTCGTTTCTCTGAATTGATTTTTAGATATTTTTAAGATTTCTTTGAAATCACACATGCATGGGTTTAAGTATATTTGAAGTGTTTTGCCCACTGTGGTTCTATGGAGCGAGCTCGGTCCATGAAATAAATTTTACTGAAAAGGCATTTAGTTGTCGAACTTGAGTATGCAAGTCGTTTCTCTGAATTGATTTTTAGATATTTTTAAGATTTCTTTGAAATTACACATGTATGGGTTTAAGTACCTTCGAAGTGTTTTGCCCACTGTGGTTCTATGGAGCGAGCTCGGTCCATGAAATAAATTTTAGTGAAAAGGCATTTAGTTGTCCAACTTGAGTATGCAAATCGTTTCTCTAAATTGATTTTTAAATATTTTTAAGATTTCTTTGAAATTACACATGTAAGGGTTTAAGTACCTTCGAAGTGTTTTGCCCACTGTGGTTCTATGGAGCGTGCTCGGCCCATGAAATAAATTTTACTGAAAAGGCATTTAGTTGTCGAACTTGAGTATGCTAGTCGTTTCTCTGAATTGATTTTTAGATATTTTTAAGATTTCTTTGAAATTACACATGTATGGGTTTAAGTACCTTCGAAGTGTTTTGCCCACTGTGGTTCTATGGAGCGAGCCCGGTCCATGAAATAAATTTTAGTGAACAGGCATTTAGTTGTCGAACTTCAGTATGCAAGTCGTTTCTCTGAATTGATTTTTAGATACTTTTAAGATTTCTTTGAAATTACACATGTATGGGTTTAAGTACCTTCGAAGTGTTTTGCCCACTGTGGTTCTATGGAGCGAGCTCGGTCCATGAAATAAATTTTAGTGAAAAGGCATTTAGTTGTCGAACTTGACTATGCAAGTCGTTTCTCTGAATTGATTTTTAGATATTCTTAAGATTTCTTTGAAATTACACATGTATGGGTTTAAGTACCTTCGAAGTGTTTTGCCCACTGTGGTTCTATGGAGCGAGCTCGGTCCATGAAATAAATTTTACTGAAAAGGCATTAAGTCGTCGAACTTGGGTATGCAAGTCGTTTCTCTGAATTGATTTTTAGATATTTTTAAGATTTCTTTGAAATTACACATGTATTGGTTTAAGTACCTTCGAAGTCTTTTGCCCACTGTGGTTCTATGGAGCGAGCTCGGTCCATGAAATAAATTTTACTGAAAAGGCATTTAGTTGTCGAACTTGAGTATGCAAGTCGTTTCTCTGAATTGATTTTTAGATATTTTTAAGATTTCTTTGAAATCACACATGCATGGGTTTAAGTATATTTGAAGTATTTTGCCCACTGTGGTTCTATGGAGCGAGCTCGGTCCATGAAATAAATTTTACTGAAAAGGCATTTAGTTGTCGAAGTTGAGTATGCAAGTCGTTTTCCTGAATTGATTTTTAGATATTTTTAAGATTTCTTTGAAATTACACATGTATAGGTTTAAGTACCTTCGAAGTGTTTTGCCCACTGTGCTTCTATGGAGCGAGCTCGGTCCATGAAATAAATTTTACTGAAAAGGCATTTAGTTGTCGAACTTCAGTATGCAAGTCGTTTCTCTGAATTGATTTTTAGATATTTTTAAGATTTCTTTGAAATCACACATGCATGGGTTTAAGTATATTTGAAGTGTTTTGCCCACTGTGGTTCTATGGAGCGAGCTCGGTCCATGAAATAAATTTTACTGAAAAGGCATTTAGTTGTCGAACTTGAGTATGCAAGTCGTTTCTCTGAATTGATTTTGAGATATTTTTAAGATTTCTTTGAAATCACACATGCATGGGTTTAAGTATATTTGAAGTGTTTTGCCCACTGTGGTTCTATGGAGCGAGGTCGGTCCATGAAATAAATTTTACTGAAAAGGCATTTAGTTGTCGAAGTTGAGTATGCAAGTCGTTTTCCTGAATTGATTTTTAGATATTTTTAAGATTTCTTTGAAATTACACATGTATAGGTTTAAGTACCTTCGAAGTGTTTTGCCCACTGTGCTTCTATGGAGCGAGCTCGGTCCATGAAATAAATTTTACTGAAAAGGCATTTAGTTGTCGAACTTCAGTATGCAAGTCGTTTCTCTGAATTGATTTTTAGATATTTTTAAGATTTCTTTGAAATCACACATGCATGGGTTTAAGTATATTTGAAGTGTTTTGCCCACTGTGGTTCTATGGAGCAAGCTCGGTCCATGAAATAAATTTTACTGAAAAGGCATTTAGTTGTCGAACTTGACTATGCAAGTCGTTTCTCTGAATTGATTTTTAGATATTCTTAAGATTTCTTTGAAATTACACATGTATGGGTTTAAGTACCTTCGAAGTGTTTTGCCCACTGTGGTTCTATGGAGCGAGCTCGGTCCATGAAATAAATTTTAGTGAAAAGGCATTTAGTTGTCGAACTTGACTATGCAAGTCGTTTCTCTGAATTGATTTTTAGATATTCTTAAGATTTCTTTGAAATTACACATGTATGGGTTTAAGTACCTTCGAAGTGTTTTGCCCACTGTGGTTCTATGGAGCGAGCTCGGTCCATGAAATAAATTTTAGTGAAAAGGCATTTAGTTGTCGAACTTGAGTATGCAAGTCGTTTCTCTGAATTGATTTTTAGATATTTTTAAGATTTCTTTGAAATTACACATGTATGGGTTTAAGTACCTTCGAAGTGTTTTGCCCACTGTGGTTCTATGGAGCGAGCTCGGTCCATGAAATAAATTTTAGTGAAAAGGCATTTAGTTGTCGAACTTGAGTATGCAAGTCGTTTCCCTGAATTGATTTTTAGATATTTTTAAGATTTCTTTGAAATTACACATGTATGGGTTTAAGTACCTTCGAAGTGTTTTGCCCACTGTGGTTCTATGGAGCGAGCTCGGTCCATGAAATAAATTTTAGTGAAAAGGCATTTAGTTGTCGAACTTGAGTATGCAAGTCGTTTCTCTGAATTGATTTTTAGATATTTTTAAGATTTCTTTGAAATCACACATGCATGGGTTTAAGTATATTTGAAGTGTTTTGCCCACTGTGGTTCTATGGAGCGAGCTCGGTCCATGAAATAAATTTTACTGAAAAGGCATTTAGTTGTCGAAGTTGAGTATGCAAGTCGTTTTCCTGAATTGATTTTTAGATATTTTTAAGATTTCTTTGAAATTACACATGTATGGGTTTAAGTACCTTCGAAGTGTTTTGCCCACTGTGGTTCTATGGAGCGAGCTCGGTCCATGAAATAAATTTTAGTGAAAAGGCATTTAGTTGTCGAACTTGAGTATGCAAGTCGTTTCCCTGAATTGATTTTTAGATATTTTTAAGATTTCTTTGAAATTACACATGTATGGGTTTAAGTACCTTCGAAGTGTTTTGCCCACTGTGGTTCTATGGAGCGAGCTCGGTCCATGAAATAAATTTTAGTGAAAAGGCATTTAGTTGTCGAACTTGAGTATGCAAGTCGTTTCTCTGAATTGATTTTTAGATATTTTTAAGATTTCTTTGAAATTACACATGTATGGGTTTAAGTACCTTCGAAGTGTTTTGCCCACTGTGGTTCTATGGAGCGAGCTCGGTCCATGAAATAAATTTTACTGAAAAGGCATTTAGTTGTCGAACTTGAGTATGCAAGTCGTTTCTCTGAATTGATTTTTAGATATTTTTAAGATTTCTTTGAAATCACACATGCATGGGTTTAAGTATATTTGAAGTATTTTGCCCACTGTGGTTCTATGGAGCGAGCTCGGTCCATGAAATAAATTTTACTGAAAAGGCATTTAGTTGTCGAAGTTGAGTATGCAAGTCGTTTTCCTGAATTGATTTTTAGATATTTTTAAGATTTCTTTGAAATTACACATGTATAGGTTTAAGTACCTTCGAAGTGTTTTGCCCACTGTGCTTCTATGGAGCGAGCTCGGTCCATGAAATAAATTTTACTGAAAAGGCATTTAGTTGTCGAACTTCAGTATGCAAGTCGTTTCTCTGAATTGATTTTTAGATATTTTTAAGATTTCTTTGAAATCACACATGCATGGGTTTAAGTATATTTGAAGTGTTTTGCCCACTGTGGTTCTATGGAGCGAGCTCGGTCCATGAAATAAATTTTACTGAAAAGGCATTTAGTTGTCGAAGTTGAGTATGCAAGTCGTTTTCCTGAATTGATTTTTAGATATTTTTAAGATTTCTTTGAAATTACACATGTATGGGTTTAAGTACCTTCGAAGTGTTTTGCCCACTGTGGTTCTATGGAGCGAGCTCGGTCCATGAAATAAATTTTAGTGAACAGGCATTTAGTTGTCGAACTTCAGTATGCAAGTCGTTTCTCTGAATTGATTTTTAGATATTTTTAAGGCTTCTTTGAAATTACACATGTATGGGTTTAAGTACCTTCGAAGTGTTTTGCCCACTGTGGTTCTATGGAGCGAGCTCGGTCCATGAAATAAATTTTAGTGAAAAGGCATTTAGTTGTCGAACTTGAGTATGCAAGTCGTTTCTCTGAATTGATTTTTAGATATTTTTAAGATTTCTTTGAAATTACACATGTATGGGTTTAAGTACCTTCGAAGTGTTTTGCCCACTGTGGTTCTATGGAGCGAACTCGGTCCATGAAATAAATTTTTATATTTTAAATTGTTGACAATTGAAAATATTTGGTTATTATGTGCTTTTTATTACATGACAATTTTTTCAAGGTTTTGCTGTGACAATATTTCTGAGAATACCGAAATTATAATAATTTCCATTCACACCAGTTTTGTGACAATTTTGTTATTGTTATAAAGTTTAGAATAAGGGTGTAAATGTATAAATATTTGAAATAAAAGCTGAACATATTATTTGAAACATTTGCATGTTGCTTAATTTTTTTTTTTGGTAGTTTTAAAGCTTTTATGGCACTTTTTTGGCCCCAACCGAAAATTTTCAAATACCATCACTGTTACATACGTCATTCAAAATTAGTTCCACAACTATTGTGAATGACGAATGCAATTAACAGTGTTGCCAGTTTTTTTTTCAGACCTTACCCCCAATTATAAATTTGTAATCCCCCAAAAATCCCCAATTTTTATTTTCTGTAAAAAATTCATATTCGTTAAATTTTGTTAAAAATTAATGTAAAAATACTATATTTATTTAATTTTTTATATACTCAAACTCAATAAATTTTGTAATTGTAACAAATTATAAAACGAACAAATAAATTCAAATAGCAGCAAAAAATGTGAACCAAAATTTTTCATTTTAAATATAACAGAATCAAAATTTTCCTATTCATCAGCTTCAGACATTTTGTTGCGTATGGTACTGTATTAAAAAGTTTTAAAATTTCAGCAGATGGATTGAATTTTTGACAATTGAATAACATATAAAGTATATATTTTATTTAAGAAGAGGTTCTTATAACTCATTTACATTCGAAAAACCTTAAATATTTTGGAAAATAAGTTGTACACCTAAATACCTTTTCACTAAAACTTATTTCATAGACCGAGCTCGCTCCATAGAACCACAGTGGGCAAAACACTTCGAAGGTACTTAAACCCATACATGTGTAATTTCAAAGAAATCTTAAAAATATCTAAAAATCAATTCAGGGAAACGACTTGCATACTCAAGTTTGACAACTAAATGCCTTTTCACTAAAATTTATTTCATGGACCGAGCTCGCTCCATAGAACCACAGTGGGCAAAACACTTCGAAGGTACTTAAACCCATACATGTGTAATTTCAAAGAAATCTTAAAAATATCTAAAAACCAATTCAGAGAAACGACTTGCATACTCAAGTTCGACAACTAAATGCCTTTTCACTAAAATTTATGTCATGGACCGAGCTCGCTCCATAGAACCACAGTGGGCAAAACACTTCGAAGGTACTTAAACCCATACATGTGTAATTTCAAAGAAATCTTAAAAATATCTAAAAATCAATTCAGGGAAACGACTTGCATACTCAAGTTTGACAACTAAATGCCTTTTCACTAAAATTTATTTCATGGACCGAGCTCGCTCCATAGAACCACAGTGGGCAAAACACTTCGAAGGTACTTAAACCCATACATGTGTAATTTCAAAGAAATCTTAAAAATATCTAAAAACCAATTCAGAGAAACGACTTGCATACTCAAGTTCGACAACTAAATGCCTTTTCACTAAAATTTATGTCATGGACCGAGCTCGCTCCATAGAACCACAGTGGGCAAAACACTTCGAAGGTACTTAAACCCATACATGTGTAATTTCAAAGAAATCTTAAAAATATCTAAAAATCAATTCAGGGAAACGACTTGCATACTCAAGTTTGACAACTAAATGCCTTTTCACTAAAATTTATTTCATGGACCGAGCTCGCTCCATAGAACCACAGTGGGCAAAACACTTCGAAGGTACTTAAACCCATACATGTGTAATTTCAAAGAAATCTTAAAAATATCTAAAAATCAATTCAGAGAAACGACTTGCATACTCAAGTTCGACAACTAAATGCCTGTTCACTAAAATTTATTTCATGGACCGAGCTCGCTCCATAGAACCACAGTGGGCAAAACACTTCGAAGGTACTTAAACCCATACATGTGTAATTTCAAAGTAATCTTAAAAATATCTAAAAATCAATTCAGGGAAACGACTTGCATACTCAAGTTCGACAACTAAATGCCTTTTCACTAAAATTTATTTCATGGACCGAGCTCGCTCCATAGAACCACAGTGGGCAAAACACTTCGAAGGTACTTAAACCCATACATGTGTAATTTCAAAGAAATCTTAAAAAGATCTAAAAATCAATTCAGAGAAACGACTTGCATACTCAAGTTCGATAGCTAAATGCCTTTTCACTAAAATTTATTTCATGGACCGAGCTCGCTCCATAGAACCACAGTGGGCAAAACACTTCGAAGGTACTTAAACACATACATGTGTAATTTCAAAGAAATCTTAAAAATATCTAAAAATCAATTCAGAGAAACGACTTGCATATTCAAGTTCGACAACTAAATGCCTTTTCAGTAAAATTTATTTCATGGACCGAGCTCGCTCCATGGAACCACAGTGAGCAAAACACTTCGAAGGTACTTAAACACATACATGTGTAATTTCAAAGAAATCTTAAAAATATCTAAAAATCAATTCAGAGAAACGACTTGCATACTCAAGTTCGACAACTAAATGCCTTTTCAGTAAAATTTATTTCATGGACCGAGCTCGCTCCATAGAACCACAGTGGGCAAAACACTTCGAAGGTACTTAAACCCATACATGTGTAATTTCAAAGAAATCTTAAAAAGATCTAAAAATCAATTCAGAGAAACGACTTGCATACTCAAGTTCGATAGCTAAATGCCTTTTCACTAAAATTTATTTCATGGACCGAGCTCGCTCCATAGAACCACAGTGGGCAAAACACTTCGAAGGTACTTAAACCCATACATGTGTAATTTCAAAGAAATCTTAAAAATATCTAAAAATCAATTCAGGGAAACGACTTGCATACTCAAGTTCGACAACTAAATGCCTTTTCACTAAAATTTATTTCATGGACCGAGCTCGCTCCATAGAACCACAGTGGGCAAAACACTTCGAAGGTACTTAAACCCATACATGTGTAATTTCAAAGAAATCTTAAAAAGATCTAAAAATCAATTCAGAGAAACGACTTGCATACTCAAGTTCGATAGCTAAATGCCTTTTCACTAAAATTTATTTCATGGACCGAGCTCGCTCCATAGAACCACAGTGGGCAAAACACTTCGAAGGTACTTAAACACATACATGTGTAATTTCAAAGAAATCTTAAAAATATCTAAAAATCAATTCAGAGAAACGACTTGCATACTCAAGTTCGACAACTAAATGCCTTTTCAGTAAAATTTATTTCATGGACCGAGCTCGCTCCATGGAACCACAGTGAGCAAAACACTTCGAAGGTACTTAAACACATACATGTGTAATTTCAAAGAAATCTTAAAAATATCTAAAAATCAATTCAGAGAAACGACTTGCATACTCAAGTTCTACAACTAAATGCCTTTTCAGTAAAATTTATTTCATGGACCGAGCTCGCTCCATAGAACCACAGTGGGCAAAACACTTCGAAGGTACTTAAACCCATACATGTGTAATTTCAAAGAAATCTTAAAAAGATCTAAAAATCAATTCAGAGAAACGACTTGCATACTCAAGTTCGATAGCTAAATGCCTTTTCACTAAAATTTATTTCATGGACCGAGCTCGCTCCATAGAACCACAGTGGGTGGTAAACACTTCGAAGGTACTTAAACCCATACATGTGTAATTTCAAAGAAATCTTAAAAATATCTAAAAATCAATTCAGGGAAACGACTTGCATACTCAAGTTCGACAACTAAATGCCTTTTCACTAAAATTTATTTCATGGACCGAGCTCGCTGCATAGAACCACAGTGGGCAAAACACTTGGAAGGTACTTAAACCCATACATGTGTAATTTCAAAGAAATCTTAAAAATATCTAAAAATCAATTCGGGGAAACGACTTGCATACTCAAGTTCGACAACTAAATGCCTTTTCACTAAAATTTATTTCATGGACCGAGCTCGCTCCATAGAACCGCAGTGGGCAAAACACTTCGAAGGTACTTAAACCCATACATGTGTAATTTCAAAGAAATCTTAAAAAGATCTAAAAATCAATTCAGAGAAACGACTTGCATACTCAAGTTCGATAGCTAAATGCCTTTTCACTAAAATTTATTTCATGGACCGAGCTCGCTCCATAGAACCACAGTGGGCAAAACACTTTGAAGGTACTTAAACACATACATGTGTAATTTCAAAGAAATCTTAAAAAGATCTAAAAATCAATTCAGAGAAACGACTTGCATACTCAAGTTCGATAGCTAAATGCCTTTTCACTAAAATTTATTTCATGGACCGAGCTCGCTCCATAGAACCACAGTGGGCAAAACACTTCGAAGGTACTTAAACCCATACATGTGTAATTTCAAAGAAATCTTAAAAATATCTAAAAATCAATTCAAGGAAACGACTTGCATACTCAAGTTCGACAACTAAATGCCTTTTCAGTAAAATTTATTTCATGGACCGAGCTCGCTCCATGGAACCACAGTGGGCAAAACACTTCGAAGGTACTTAAACACATACATGTGTAATTTCAAAGAAATCTTAAAAATATCTAAAAATCAATTCAGAGAAACGACTTGCATACTCAAGTTCGACAACTAAATGTCTGTTCACTAAAATTTATTTCATGGACCGAGCTCGCTCCATAGAACCACAGTGGGCAAAACACTTCGAAGGTACTTAAACCCATACATGTGTAATTTCAAAGAAATCTTAAAAATATCTAAAAATCAATTCAGAGAAACGACTTGCATACTCAAGTTCGACAACGAAATGTCTGTTCACTAAAATTTATTTCATGGACCGAGCTCGCTCCATAGAACCACAGTGGGCAAAACACTTCGAAGGTACTTAAACCCATACATGTGTAATTTCAAAGTAATCTTAAAAATATCTAAAAATCAATTCAGGGAAACGACTTGCATACTCAAGTTCGACAACTAAATGCCTTTTCACTAAAATTTATTTCATGGACCGAGCTCGCTCCATAGAACCACAGTGGGCAAAACACTTCGAAGGTACTTAAACCCATACATGTGTAATTTCAAAGAAATCTTAAAAATATCTAAAAATCAATTCAGAGAAACGACTTACATACTCAAGTTCGACAACTAAATGCCTGTTCACTAAAATTTATTTCATGGACCGAGCTCGCTCCATAGAACCACAGTGGGCAAAACACTTCGAAGGTACTTAAATCCATACATGTGTAATTTCAAAGTAATCTTAAAAATATCTAAAAATCAATTCAGGGAAACGACTTGCATACTCAAGTTCGACAACTAAATGCCTTTTCACTAAAATTTATTTCATGGACCGAGCTCGCTCCATAGAACCACAGTGGGCAAAACACTTCGAAGGTACTTAAACCCATACATGTGTAATTTCAAAGAAATCTTAAAAATATCTAAAAATCAATTCAGGGAAACGACTTGCATACTCAAGTTCGACAACTAAATGCCTTTTCACTAAAATTTATTTCATGGACCGAGCTCGCTCCATAGAACCACAGTGGGCAAAACACTTCGAAGGTACTTAAACCCATACATGTGTAATTTCAAAGAAATCTTAAAAAGATCTAAAAATCAATTCAGAGAAACGACTTGCATACTCAAGTTCGATAGCTAAATGCCTTTTCACTAAAATTTATTTCATGGACCGAGCTCGCTCCATAGAACCACAGTGGGCAAAACACTTCGAAGGTACTTAAACACATACATGTGTAATTTCAAAGAAATCTTAAAAATATCTAAAAATCAATTCAGAGAAACGACTTGCATATTCAAGTTCGACAACTAAATGCCTTTTCAGTAAAATTTATTTCATGGACCGAGCTCGCTCCATGGAACCACAGTGAGCAAAACACTTCGAAGGTACTTAAACACATACATGTGTAATTTCAAAGAAATCTTAAAAATATCTAAAAATCAATTCAGAGAAACGACTTGCATACTCAAGTTCGACAACTAAATGCCTTTTCAGTAAAATTTATTTCATGGACCGAGCTCGCTCCATAGAACCACAGTGGGCAAAACACTTCGAAGGTACTTAAACCCATACATGTGTAATTTCAAAGAAATCTTAAAAAGATCTAAAAATCAATTCAGAGAAACGACTTGCATACTCAAGTTCGATAGCTAAATGCCTTTTCACTAAAATTTATTTCATGGACCGAGCTCGCTCCATAGAACCACAGTGGGCAAAACACTTCGAAGGTACTTAAACCCATACATGTGTAATTTCAAAGAAATCTTAAAAATATCTAAAAATCAATTCAGGGAAACGACTTGCATACTCAAGTTCGACAACTAAATGCCTTTTCACTAAAATTTATTTCATGGACCGAGCTCGCTCCATAGAACCACAGTGGGCAAAACACTTCGAAGGTACTTAAACACATACATGTGTAATTTCAAAGAAATCTTAAAAATATCTAAAAATCAATTCAGAGAAACGACTTGCATACTCAAGTTCGACAACTAAATGCCTTTTCAGTAAAATTTATTTCATGGACCGAGCTCGCTCCATGGAACCACAGTGAGCAAAACACTTCGAAGGTACTTAAACACATACATGTGTAATTTCAAAGAAATCTTAAAAATATCTAAAAATCAATTCAGAGAAACGACTTGCATACTCAAGTTCGATAGCTAAATGCCTTTTCACTAAAATTTATTTCATGGACCGAGCTCGCTCCATAGAACCACAGTGGGTGGTAAACACTTCGAAGGTACTTAAACCCATACATGTGTAATTTCAAAGAAATCTTAAAAATATCTAAAAATCAATTCAGGGAAACGACTTGCATACTCAAGTTCGACAACTAAATGCCTTTTCACTAAAATTTATTTCATGGACCGAGCTCGCTGCATAGAACCACAGTGGGCAAAACACTTGGAAGGTACTTAAACCCATACATGTGTAATTTCAAAGAAATCTTAAAAATATCTAAAAATCAATTCGGGGAAACGACTTGCATACTCAAGTTCGACAACTAAATGCCTTTTCACTAAAATTTATTTCATGGACCGAGCTCGCTCCATAGAACCGCAGTGGGCAAAACACTTCGAAGGTACTTAAACCCATACATGTGTAATTTCAAAGAAATCTTAAAAAGATCTAAAAATCAATTCAGAGAAACGACTTGCATACTCAAGTTCGATAGCTAAATGCCTTTTCACTAAAATTTATTTCATGGACCGAGCTCGCTCCATAGAACCACAGTGGGCAAAACACTTTGAAGGTACTTAAACACATACATGTGTAATTTCAAAGAAATCTTAAAAAGATCTAAAAATCAATTCAGAGAAACGACTTGCATACTCAAGTTCGATAGCTAAATGCCTTTTCACTAAAATTTATTTCATGGACCGAGCTCGCTCCATAGAACCACAGTGGGCAAAACACTTCGAAGGTACTTAAACCCATACATGTGTAATTTCAAAGAAATCTTAAAAATATCTAAAAATCAATTCAAGGAAACGACTTGCATACTCAAGTTCGACAACTAAATGCCTTTTCAGTAAAATTTATTTCATGGACCGAGCTCGCTCCATGGAACCACAGTGGGCAAAACACTTCGAAGGTACTTAAACACATACATGTGTAATTTCAAAGAAATCTTAAAAATATCTAAAAATCAATTCAGAGAAACGACTTGCATACTCAAGTTCGACAACTAAATGTCTGTTCACTAAAATTTATTTCATGGACCGAGCTCGCTCCATAGAACCACAGTGGGCAAAACACTTCGAAGGTACTTAAACCCATACATGTGTAATTTCAAAGAAATCTTAAAAATATCTAAAAATCAATTCAGAGAAACGACTTGCATACTCAAGTTCGACAACGAAATGTCTGTTCACTAAAATTTATTTCATGGACCGAGCTCGCTCCATAGAACCACAGTGGGCAAAACACTTCGAAGGTACTTAAACCCATACATGTGTAATTTCAAAGTAATCTTAAAAATATCTAAAAATCAATTCAGGGAAACGACTTGCATACTCAAGTTCGACAACTAAATGCCTTTTCACTAAAATTTATTTCATGGACCGAGCTCGCTCCATAGAACCACAGTGGGCAAAACACTTCGAAGGTACTTAAACCCATACATGTGTAATTTCAAAGAAATCTTAAAAATATCTAAAAATCAATTCAGAGAAACGACTTACATACTCAAGTTCGACAACTAAATGCCTGTTCACTAAAATTTATTTCATGGACCGAGCTCGCTCCATAGAACCACAGTGGGCAAAACACTTCGAAGGTACTTAAATCCATACATGTGTAATTTCAAAGTAATCTTAAAAATATCTAAAAATCAATTCAGGGAAACGACTTGCATACTCAAGTTCGACAACTAAATGCCTTTTCACTAAAATTTATTTCATGGACCGAGCTCGCTCCATAGAACCACAGTGGGCAAAACACTTCGAAGGTACTTAAACCCATACATGTGTAATTTCAAAGAAATCTTAAAAATATCTAAAAATCAATTCAGGGAAACGACTTGCATACTCAAGTTCGACAACTAAATGCCTTTTCACTAAAATTTATTTCATGGACCGAGCTCGCTCCATAGAACCACAGTGGGCAAAACACTTCGAAGGTACTTAAACCCATACATGTGTAATTTCAAAGAAATCTTAAAAAGATCTAAAAATCAATTCAGAGAAACGACTTGCATACTCAAGTTCGATAGCTAAATGCCTTTTCACTAAAATTTATTTCATGGACCGAGCTCGCTCCATAGAACCACAGTGGGCAAAACACTTCGAAGGTACTTAAACACATACATGTGTAATTTCAAAGAAATCTTAAAAATATCTAAAAATCAATTCAGAGAAACGACTTGCATATTCAAGTTCGACAACTAAATGCCTTTTCAGTAAAATTTATTTCATGGACCGAGCTCGCTCCATGGAACCACAGTGAGCAAAACACTTCGAAGGTACTTAAACACATACATGTGTAATTTCAAAGAAATCTTAAAAATATCTAAAAATCAATTCAGAGAAACGACTTGCATACTCAAGTTCGACAACTAAATGCCTTTTCAGTAAAATTTATTTCATGGACCGAGCTCGCTCCATAGAACCACAGTGGGCAAAACACTTCGAAGGTACTTAAACCCATACATGTGTAATTTCAAAGAAATCTTAAAAAGATCTAAAAATCAATTCAGAGAAACGACTTGCATACTCAAGTTCGATAGCTAAATGCCTTTTCACTAAAATTTATTTCATGGACCGAGCTCGCTCCATAGAACCACAGTGGGCAAAACACTTCGAAGGTACTTAAACCCATACATGTGTAATTTCAAAGAAATCTTAAAAATATCTAAAAATCAATTCAGGGAAACGACTTGCATACTCAAGTTCGACAACTAAATGCCTTTTCACTAAAATTTATTTCATGGACCGAGCTCGCTCCATAGAACCACAGGCAAAGGTACAAAATACTTCAAAGGTACTTAAAGTACAAAATCAATAGACACAAATGACTTACATGCTGACGTAGGGGAATTAGTTTTTTGTTTCTTTATAATAAACCAGCTTTTTATTATTTTCCATGTTTTTTTTAAGGAAAAACCACCAAATACTTGATACTCATATTTTTACCATCACTAAAAAATGATATTTGCTTTGCATACGTCATTCACAATAGTTGTGGAACTAAAATAACATATGTTGTAGAACGTATTTAACTTTAGTATTTATTTTCACACCCTTCAGACTTTTTATACAATGTGTTAGTTTTTCTAAAAACGGTGTTGCCATCTAAATGATGTGTTAAGTTGAACAATGCCCAAAAAGCGATTAAACACACACAAACCCCAACAAATCGAAATTCATAACTTGTCGTCTAAAACTTTAAGGGTCATATTCATAATTAATTTTTTAAATTTATAAGTGATTTATAAAACGAATTTTTCTTACAAAATTCATTTTATAAACATGTTATAAAGTTTTCAAATTATTATGCATAAGCACTTAAGACTTGGTCCTGACTATTAAAAAAAGTGAATAACCTATCTTTAGTTAAAAAAGTAAAACTCGATCGATATAAAGTAAACTGCAGAGAAAATCAATCTCTGACAGAATTTAGTGGAGTAACCGAACCGGAGCAGAAGCGCTCGCTTTATATGAAAAGCACCTGTCACTTTAACATGCCTTTGTCACAGATATTACCCAGGACAGGTCACTAAACTCTCTTTAAAGACACAGTTTATTTAGTTCTATGATAAAGCTGACATAAAGCAGACATTCCCTTAGTATTGGCATTTTCGTATTTTTCGTTGTTTTTATTTTTAAATCCAGCGTGGAACTTCCATAAATATAAAATAGGGTTTTAGCACATTTATTACTTTAATGAAAATGTTTTTAATTTTGTTCACAAGAATTAAAATTACTAAGGCCTTCTAAGTTTCCTCGAAATAAAGAAAATTTAGTGCTTAATCATATTTATGTTTTATATTGAATTTATACGGAAATATCTGTGGCTATCCTTTAACTCTGGTTATTTTTTAGATAAATTACAGGCCCTAAGTAATATATCGGTGGTAAAGGCCATTTTTTATTTTGCAAGGACGCTGAGCTTTATTAATAATTACACTAGTATCGAATCGAAGACAATTTTTCCGATAAGCGAGGCATCGGATAGGTAAAACTAATTAGAATACTACGCTGATTCTAGAGGTGCTACCTCTTTTTTCTAGGTTAGCGCTCTTAAAAAAAGAAATATTTTAATTTGAAAATTATTTCTCCAAGGACCCCAAAATATGCGGGTGTCTAATTTGTTTACAATTAATTTTTGGTTTGGTTGATTGTTGGCTCTCTCTTTGTGTTAAAAATTATTAAAATCGATCTAGCGGTTCATAAATTGTGATTGAAATAATGAGAGCACCTAAAAAATCTACATGCAAAATTTTATGTTTCTATACAAATTTTGTATAGAAAATTTCAAAGTGCTCCAGTGTAGAAACGGTAATTTTTTTTTTAAATAGAAGCAACACTCAGGAAATTCTTCATATTAATTAACGTGTTGCTTCCTTTGGAAAGGGGATAGAGAAGAAGTGAAAGGTGGTGAAATATGAAGGGATTCAAATATGGCAACACTGTAATTGCGCGAGATGTTGAATTTTAGAACAGTCGTTGCGCGCCATCTGATGGTGAGTTGGCGAACTTTGTTGAAGCTTTTTAGTTCTTAGCCCTGTTATATTATTTTACTTCGGTGGGGTTAATTGCTATGGAAACACCGAAGGAGGACGCTGTGATATGTATGAGGCATAGAAAAAACTCATACATATTACTATTTTCATAAATTTATGTTGCCTTGGTGGGGCTCGAACCCGCAACCTCACGTGTAACAGTCCAACGCGCTAACCATTACAACCATTAATTCCCAGGGAATTCATTCCCTTGTACATTTAGGAATTAACTTTTTCGTTTAATTCGCCAAGGAATTAAATTTTTCTTTTAATTTCCTAAGGAATTATCTTTTTCGTTCAATTCCCTAAGGAATAAACTTTTTCGTTCAATTCCCTAAAGAATTAACTTTTTCTGATTCGTGAATTTTTAACATCGCTTTAAGTGTGGACAAGACAGCAGAAAAGTAAGTAATAAATCCCATTTTTCGAAATTTTTTAGAGTTTTTTGGGAATTGTGGGATTTGTTTCATCTTGTCTCAAAATTTAATTATACCCTACACCACTACGTGGAGAGGGTATTACAAGTTTGTGCTGATGTGTGTAACACCAAAAATATTGGTCCTAGACCCACCTTATAGTATGTATACCGATCTGCTCAGATTTTTTTTATTTCGATTTAACGCTGTCCGTCCGTCCCTCCGTCTGTCTGTCTGCTCATGCATTCTTGTGCGCACTACATGTCGCAAATATTAAGATATTTTGACGAAATTTGGTACACCGACTTACGTCGGCCCAAGGACGACGCCTATTGATTTTGGTTGAAATCGGTCCATGTTTAGACATAGTGCCCATACACGCTGAAAAAAAACGGCCTGTCCCAAACATATTTTTGCTGGTAATATATATATATTTGGAGATTTTGTTAAACATATTCGCCGTGTTTTTACTAGAAACAATATATATTTGCATGCAAATATATTATGTTTGTAAGCAAATATATTATGTTAATATATAATGTTTGGATGAAATGAAATGACGCTATCGACAAATATTATATGTTTGGCAGCAAACATATAATATGTGTGTTATAGACAAATTATGTTTCCATGTAAATACTATATATAAATAATATATTTAGTTATAAAGCAATTATTAATATATGCCAAACAATAGGCGTATTTATTCTACTCTCCAAATTTCTCTATATTTTAATGGAAAAACATAAAAAGTAAAATTAATACATCTACTGTTTGGCGATTATTTAATAACTAAATATATTATAAATCACATTGAATTTTACATCTAATACATTCATTGAAAAACAATAACTACAATCTCTTCATTTATTTTTTATTTATTTTTATTAACAAATATTAATTAAAAACTCTTATAATAAGTTAATATTTTAATATACACAATTACAATTTTTTTTTTAACACAATTTTATGTTTTATTTATACTAATTTATTTTATTTTTTCACATCTTTCACAATAAAATTAATAAATAAAGGAAAAACATCACTAAATTTTCTGACTAGATGCAGTCTAGCTAAACCAAACGATTATTACCAACTAAAAAAGTTATAATGGCTACATACAACTTTATATGTATCAAGAATGGAAATTCGCCGTTTTTCCATATATATGTTAATTGTATCCACAAATATAATTATTACCGGGAAATATATATATAGTAACTATAAAAACAATATAATTGGAAGCACACTGCAAATACATATATGGTAGTTTGTAAACATACATTGATTACCTCCAAACATATACAAAAACGTCTTTTTCCTCCGTGTATAAGGGTACCCCCCAAGATTTTCTTTTTTACACGCTGCAGATCGCAAATACGAAGATATTTCAATGAAATTTGGCTTTCAAAATTTTCACATCCTCCAGGTACTCCCTACTTTGGAGTCCAGTAGAGTAGCGTCTAGTAGGTGTGGGGGATCGGCCGTCAAAACTTTAACCCAGAAATACGTTTTTTATGAGCATGTGAAATTTCATCTAAATCCGCCAAGCTGATCCAAAATATTTCGAAAACGCCCCACTGTGGATTCTGACAGTACTTTGATGATCATGATATTCTTGGAGTGGTGTTCACACTTTTTAATAAAATTTTTTTTGTTGTGGGTGGCTTCTGCAATCTTCCGCAATTTACTTTTTATTATGGTCCAATACCTTTCGATGGTACGCCATTGGGGACATTTGGTGGATTTAGGTTTTCTTAAAATATTTAATATTTTGATCATCCAGTAGTTTTAAAGCTGATCTAAAATGAGGCGTCGTTGCTAAGTCGGGCCAAATTATTTCTGAACCTTTGTGGTTTTAATGAATGGTAATAGTATTTTTGGTAACCACTATTCTCGGTAAATATCTCCATAAATTGTGCCAGTAAAAAAGAACTCTATTTCCGGACTAACAAATTGCTTACCAAATTTTTCTGCGCAATTATATGTTTGGGAAGCCGGAAACTGAGAGAATTATCATCACTTCAGCAATGAATTTCTTCATATTTTCAATGAAAATTGTCACTAGAACTCGTCCATTGAAACTTTTCATAGAATCTATGAAACAGGTTTCATTAAATTCAACGTTTATGAAAAGTTCATAAAATTAATGAAGCTCTTCATAATATGAATAGAGCACACTTCCAATGAATAAATCATTCAGCCAATGAAGAGATTCATAAAATCTATGAAGCAATTTAATTTATTATTATTTATTACAGTTGGTTGTTGTCGTTGCTAAGCTGGAGTGGATAAATAAAAAGTATTTAGCAAATGCAAAAAGCGTAATAAAATTGTAGCATATTTTACGGATGTACAAAATATATCTAATTAAAGAATTCATTAAATTAAAAAGTTTCATAAAATTTTTCAATAAGCTTAATTCAATTAATGAAATTCCTTGTTAATGTTTCAAAAAGACTAATATGATTTATAAAAAAAATTTCATAGTCCAAAATTAATAAAACTCGGCCTTATGGTTACATAAAACTATACCCCCTGATTATGTAAGGCGTATACGTTTTTAGGCGTTTTTACAGCAAAGTCATTAAAACAAATATTTTTGCAATATTTAACTGTCGAGTAAGGCTTATAGTTTAACAAAATTGTATTAGATTCGCCAGAAAATTTTGGAGGCGTTTTTACTAAATACGCCAACGCCTTACATAATCAGGGTATTGTATTTGAGAATTAAATGTTTAATATAAAATTCTAATTGTATGAAAATTGAAATGAAATGACGATATTTTATAAAAAATTAAAAAATGTAAACACTATTGTACAATTTCATATATGTATATAAAGACATTTTCATTAAATTTCTGAAGATCTAATTTATGGAATTCAATGCATTTTTTAATGAAGATATAAATTTTACGAAAGAAAAGTTATAAAATATTTCATAATATTAATTAAATATTATATACATAATGAAATCCTTCATTGATTCTACGAAAAAATTTCTATGAAATTATATCATGAAGGATAATTCTTTCAGTGAAATTCCTCTCCTATAAATGCAGTATAGAATTGTGCACCCGACAGAGTGTTAAAGTCTGCTTTAACAAAAAATCATACAACTTTCTAGATATTTTTTTGATTGTTTTTTTTGCAAATTTTCTGCGGACAATTGCTGTCTTACTTTTCATTCCGGCTTGTAATACATTTCTAAGTTTGCATTTTTGAACCATTACATGTCTTCTTTTACACTTTCTCCTTTTCTTTTCCAAATTTTGACAACACGGAAAGGTTTTAGTTTTTAAAATTTTCTTCCGTTTGATTGAAAACATTCTAAAATACCTGCGCCAAACATTTTTGGCGGTAGTTCCCGACATTTTTAGGTCTTTCGCGATGGTGTATTGATCATATATTTTTTGCATTTTCACATGGGTACTTTAAATTTTTCCAAAATAATTCGATACAGTCTTTAAGATATAATGGACTCAAACTGAACTCAATAAACAATTTTGCTGGAATTCATGTTGAAATCAAGCGTAATACCAGTCACTTTTTCCAATTTCAAGCCTTGATTTATACTTGATTTACACTGTAATTCAATAGCATACTCCAGCAAAAGGGACACCGGAATTCCAGTCGAACATAAAGCGGAGAATACACGAAGGAACATTAAGTAGGGAACAAAAGATATCAAAAAATTTTGTAAACACGAATTGCACGATGTCAACACGTACACACACACATTCACAAAAAAATGGGCATTTTATCACGAATGTTCCCGCGTGTATTCTCCGTTTAACAGTGTAAATACGCTTGAATTCAAGCCTTGAATTACAGTCCAATTCAAGTTCAAACAACACATTAAAAACCCTTGTATTCGAGCCCTATCTTCAAGCTCAAATCAAGCCAATTAAAACACGATAATTGTAATATTTGATGCAGCTTATTTGCAGTTATATAATTATTTTGTCATACATACATTAACATTATATTTTTCTCTTAATATCCAACACCTTGAGGCGACGGAAACCAATTTTTTGTAGTTTCTCCTTCCTTTTTCTGGCAGCGTCAAACGTTGTAGTGCTTTTCTTAGCTAAGGAGAAAAGAATAAGATTAGAAAAAAGTTTAGACTCAAAGAAATGTCAATTACTTACATATTTATTAGAATCCAAGGAAGAAATTCAGATTCCTTTTATCTCTATAAAAAATTTATTTTAAGTTTGTTTATTTTTTCAGTATTGACAAGAATAGAAAAACAAATTATTTCAATTTGTATGAACTGGATTTTCACTGGAAAAGAACACTTAAAATAAAGCTGAATTCAAGCATTTTTTACAGCACTTGAATTTTTAGTTTTTCAGTGTTTATTGGGAACTAATTGCAAAACTCAATTAAAACAATGCTGAAAATAATTTTAATTTTTTTTTCTTCAAAAATAACAATAACAAAGTGGAAGGATTTCAAAAATATTTTCGGAATTTAGATGCAACATTTCACTTAAAAAAAAAATTAAAGGACTTTTGGGATTGACCAATTTAAGACAATGATTGCATTGAGGGAATTTAATGTACTAAAATCGCAACACTTGTTTGACAAATTGTGAAAAATGATCTGTTGAAGGCATGTCCCTATCCGGATTTCATTCGTCAGGGGACGATGTTTTTAGAATTTTTCGAAATATTTGTTAAGTTAAATTACAAACTCAATGAGAATTTCTTGTTCTCGTCTAGGATCTTGTTTAACATTTAAAATCAGTGTTGCCATTTTAGCATATTTTCTGCTAGATTTAGCAGATTGAGTTCGATAATTGCATATTTTTTTTAGAAAAATATGCTAAATGCTTTTTAGCATATTTCGCTTAACAAAAGCAGATTTTTAGCATATTTTGTCCACGCAAAATTCAGTTATTATTTTTTCCAACAATGATTACACTACCTTTTTAAAGGATTAAACGAGTATACGTTAAAAAAAACTGTCAAAAATGTTTATCTAATACGAAAACTTAACGCGGCTAGTAGAGTAAAAATTGCAATATTTTTTACGCAGCCGATTTTTAGCATATTTCTATATGTGGTTATTTAGCAGATTTTTAGCAGAATTAATATTTTACCATTTTTGTAATTTTTTGTTTGGCATATTTTTTAGCATATTTTTCTTTTTTCACGATTTAGCAGAATTTAGCATAATTTTTTCGGTGATTTAGCATATTAGGCACGAATGTTTCTGGCAACACTGTTTAAAATATCAAATAAAAAACAAAAACCACAACAACAACAACAACAACATTTTTAACACAATGATTTTGACGATTTTTTTTTCTCAAAAATTGACAATATTTGAACCATATGGGTTGGCAGCACTGTATGGATGTGTTAAGCTGCCTACACACTAGGGAACATACTTAAAAAAAGAGAGCATTTTTTGTGAATGTGTGAGTGCGTTTGTGTGTGTGTGCGTGTTGAGAGCGTGCATTTCGTGTTTACAAAATTTTTTGATATTTTTTGTTCCCTCAACCATGTTCCCTAGTGTGTAGGCAGCTTTATATATGTTGTCGTTTTTTAATTTTGTTTCTTACTTTATTTTTATTATTACTTGTTGTTGTGCTCTCTTGAGGAACAAGACCCTCTTGTATAAGCAAAAAATTCAACTAAAAAAAAGTTGCAGCAACAAAAAGTCAGAGTCATTCGTAAATGTTTTTCTTTTAATTTTTTTAGTACGTTTTCGATCGTTAGCCGGAGTAGATTTGTTGTGAGATTTTAATAATACAAAAAATTTTCAACGTGTTAACGTCTTTTTTTTTCTTTATTTTAAATGTATATTTTTTAATACATTTTCTCGTAATATGAAAAATTTTTACTCTTTAAAACGTACAAAACTACTATAACTCGTTCGTATATAAAACTCAAATAAAAAAAAAATTTTTTAATATCCATCCATGCGAAATATGCTTATAATATTGTAGACATAAATGTTTGCGGTGGCGGCAGCGGTAACGGGGTGACTACGCCAGAGAAGAAAAAAATTAAATAAATCATCATTTATTAAAAAAAAACAAAAAAAATCTGAAAAGAAAAAGTTTTTATTTTGAAAAATAAAAACGAAAGAAAAATCCATATAAAATGTTAGTGTTGAAATAATATAAATTAAAAAAAAATTATTATAAATATAATAAAAATATTTAAAAATATTAATTATGAATAACAAAAAAAAAATTAAATTTAAATAGAAAAAAGTTGTAATTTTGGCATTAAAATAAAGAAAAAAATAATAAAAAGCTTACAAAAAATTTGTTCAAGATTATGAACAAAAAAAGTTTAAATATACATTTTTTTATTTCTTGTTATCTTTTCTAAACGTTAACGTTTTCTTTTAACGTAATTGTGATTAATTGCTGGTAGAAATATATATAATACACTCACCTCTACCCTATCCGTACACTCGAACTACAAATACTATGAATTATTTTCGTACAAACGACCATCTAAAACAACCACTACATATACCAGAAATAAACAACAAAAAACCCACTGTTATTTACTTTTTTTATATTTTTCAATGATTAACGTTGTCAAGAGTTTTTTTTCATTTTTTATTTTTTCATTAACTTTTTTTATTCTTTATGGTTGGGTTTTCTTGAATTTCTTTTTGGTTACCTAAATCTTTTTTATATTTTTTAAAATTAATGGTTTATATCATTAAATGATTTTTATGTGGCAGACTCAGTATTGGTTTTTAGTTTAACACTGTGTTTGTGTGTGTTGATTTTTAAACTCCACTGTTGTACAACAGTATCTTGTAGTTCGTTGTTTTTTTCGTCATGAATTTGTTTTACTCTGAATTCTCATTCAATTGCACTTTATTGTTTTAATGTGGCAATTATTGTTATTGTCTTGATGGTGTTTTGTACCCTACTCTAAGCTGGACAGAAGTAAAGTATTTGTTTGATATTCTTTTGGATTGGGGATATTATGCAGCATATAAGAGGTTTTGCAAAGAGTTATGGGAAGAAGTGTATCGAGTTTTAGTTAAATACAGGGAAAACACCAGGTTCCGTTCTCTTATCTTCCTTAACGACTCTTTTTTTGTCAAACAGCAAGATTTGACATTTATATTGGATTGTAGGCAAGCTTCCGATTACACAGCCCGTCAATTGCGGCGGTCTGTCAGAATCAGAATTAAAAGGAGTTGTTTCGTCAAAAGAAACTGTACATTTTATACTTTCATGTTTTCAACTGTATTTTACCAATCTTTATTATTTAATTAAGCATTTTATGTTTTTTGAAAAATATATACAGTAGTAGTTGATTTAACTGCCTTTTTCTTAAGTGCACATTTGCTATAACTGCACAAAATTTTGGTTTCGTTTCTATTTTACAAATTTATGTACGCAATTGTCTTCTTTAAGTGCACTTTTTGTATCTGCATATTTAAGATAACTGCCTCATGTTTTTGGCAGTTTTACATTATTTTCATAAAAAATATCAGCGTTAGCTGCCTCTTGTGCTTTGCTTTGTGTTTCAATTCTAGGAAAAAAACACACACATAAAATAAATGTGTTGTCAACTTTTTTTATGACAAAAATATCCTACTTTAGTCGTTTTTTAACCATAAAAATCGCAAGATCTGGTGCAAAGCATTAGCTTAATTTGTTTTGTTTGTTTTCAGTCGATATTGGTATACCTGCACATTAAGGCAGGTAAACAATTTGACTCAGCTGCGTTTTTGGCTTACCTGCACAAAAATTTTTGCAAAAGTTGGTTGTGCAGCTAAGTCAAAATTACTGTATATATATTTAAAAAAAAAAAAAAAGAAAAACAATAAGAAAAATCTTACAATAACAAAAAATATACAACAAAATTAAAAAAATACTTCATATTTAAAGCGTCAAAAGAAATTGTACAGTAAGATTTATTTGATTACCATTTGATATGATTACAGCGTGTAATCTTCTGGGCATCGATTCCACTAGGTTTCTGGTTTCCTCGGGAGCGACTTTCGTCATTATCACTGAATTTTTGCATCTCTGAATTTTAAGTGGTTTTTTTCTTACCAAAAATTTCAAATTTGCTCTCGTGGCTAAAGACGACATTTTCCAGAATGTATTGATGCCTTTTAGCAAAATTTCGAGGTCAATGTTGGTTGATTTTCGAAATATACGGTTTTCTTCTTGGAAGTCGTCAATATATTCCATTTGCATGTAGTCAGAGTTTCGAAGAATTAATTCCCTTTTTTGAACAGAATTTATATTTTGGAAATGAATTCCCTGAGCAAACTTAATGAACTGAACGAATCCCTTTTTTTCATTCGATTTATCTTAAAGGATTTCATTCTTTTCTAATTCCTTCATGGATGGTAACCTAAACGAATGCGATTATTGTTAGGGTAACGATATTTTAGGTTATTTCGGTAACGGTATTTTAATAGTAACGCTATTTTATTTATTTCGGTATCGGTATTTTAAAGATAACGATATTTGGGTTATTTCGGTAACGGTATTTTAAGGTTAACGGTATTTCAGTTATATCGGTAAAGGTATTTTAAGGGTAACGGTAGTCAATTATTTCGGTACTGTTTTTTGCAAAAACCAATCTAAAGTAAAAACAAATCGAATTAATTGACTTCATTTATGTGAAATATTCAATAACCACGTGCAATGACCAGGAGCAGAGAATTAGAAATAACGGTAACGGTATTTTAAAGATAATGCTTTTTCATGTATTTCAGTAACGGTATTTTAGGGTTATCGATATTTCATTTATTTCGGTATCGGTATTTTAAGGGTAACGGTATTTCAATTATTTCGGTAACGGTATTTTAAGGATAACAGTATTCCGGGTATTTTAGGGGTAACGGTAGTCAGTTGAAAGGGTTTTGAATCGATAACGGTATTTTAGTGGTATTGCCTGCCAACCCTGAATTAAACAAATTATCGGAAGAGTTAACTCTTTAGGGAATTGAACGAAAAAGTTAATTCCTTAGGAAATTAAATTTAAAATTAATTGCTTAGGGAATTAAAAGAAAAATTTAATTCCTTAGGGAATTAAACGAAAAGTTAATTCCTTCAGGGAATTAAATTTACAAGGGAATTAATTCCTTGTCCAAAAGTTGAATTGACTAGAATTGAATGCATTCCTTGGCTTAAAATTGAATTAAATCATATTGAATGAATTCTTTAGTGAATGAATTCTTTAATTTTAATGCTTAATGCTTTGGTCAGGGAATTCATTCTCTAAATTTGAATTCTTTGAGTTCATTCATAGGAATCAATTCCTGCGTATGTCTTACTAATGAATTCATTCCTTGAATTAAAAAACTGAATTCATTTTTTGGGAATTCATTCCAAAAAGAATTAATTCTTTAAAGCTCTGTATGTAGTGCTCTACGTAAAGTGGGGGTCAAAACATTTGCAGCTGCAATCGCATGTTACCTAATAATAAGTTTTTATCCTCGAAAGACATCCAGCATAAGTCTTTAATTTTGTTTTATTAAATTCAGTTATTGCATATTATTTAACAAAAACAAAAAAAGTATTCCTAAACTTATAACGGTAAAAAAATAATTTAAACAAAATTTGTCGAAATTCAAGTGTTCAAAACATTGCGTTTCTCAACGAGATTAAGAAAAAAAGAACATTAAAAGCTCATCAGCGTTTCGGAATACTTTATTGCCGATATTGAGTTTTGCTATCATCCACATGTTTCTCAATCGGGTTGGGATCGGGGGATTGTTGTGGCCACTACATGACATTAATTTGATTTTCCTCTAACCAAGCTTTTACAATCCTTGGCGTATATTTGGGATCGTTATCGCGCTGGAATGTCAATTAAATCCAATTCAGCATACGGAAGCATAACTGAGCTAAGAAGATCTCTATAGATTGTGGCTGTCATTGTATCAGTAATACGGTGAATTGGACCAAACCCATTTCCGGAAAAACACCCACATACCACAACATTTCCACCTTCGTGCTTTATTGTGGCGGTTGTATACCTGGGATAAAAAATTTCGTCTTGAGCACATCGAACATTGGCTCTTCCATCTGATCACCGGACTTTAAATTTTGACTCATCTCACCATCAAATGGTTTTCCTCCATTGCTGTTGAGGCCAATTTAAATAGGAGTGAGCAAATCAAGCTGTACTAAATTCGTGGCTGTACTTAATTTGAAGAATTTATTTTTTTATATTGGCAAAGTTTTTGCATGTACAATAATTATAAAAATCAATATTATAAGTATCACGCAGTTGATTATGTACACTCAATCAAAAAAGTCTGTAATGGCTACTGAGAATTTTGCTGTTATTACGGGAAGTTTAACTGTTTTGAGCCCAGCGGTATTTTTTGCTAATTTTAGCAACAATGGCTCATATGAATAAAAAATAGATATTACTAATAGGGGGAAATACAGGGTTTTTTAAGCAATTACTTCACAAATCTAGTCTGCTTGGGAGTAGACTAGAAATTTAATTTTTTTCATTTTCGTTTACATATCATGCTATTCTACCAGCCAATTGGTAGATTTGGAGTTAAAAGCCAATACTAAGCCCAAAGTAATTACTTCGAAGTAATTGCTAAGTTTTATTCATATGACCCATTGTCTGCTATCTGTAGTACAATAAAATTAGTAGAAAAAATTAGTAGCCGGTACTAAATTTTAGTAAAGTTTTTGTAAACTGCAATTCAAAATCGATTTGCTAAAATCAGTTAAAAAACTTACTAAATATCATAATTTTAGTACAATGAAATTAGTATAAATAATTAGTTGCAGCTACTAAATTTCAGTAAACTGTTGTAAACTGTAATTTAAAATCAATCTGCTGAAATTGACAAAAAAGTGTACTAAAAAATAAAAAAAACTGTAAAATTAAAAAAAAATGTTTTCTATCGATTGTAATAATCGTATAATTACTTCATCGTACTTGAAATTTGGAGCCAAAATTGCATTGGAGATACAATAAAATTTTCTGAGTGTTGTTTCCGAACTAAGAATATATACAGTTGTGGCCAAGCATTTAAGTCAATTCAAGTTTTCTTCTATTTTTATTGTTGTTGCCTTTATTTTTAAAGATCAAAATAGTGGCTAAATTCGCCACGAAAGGCAAGGAGATGGTTCAGAAAATTGTACAGAATTTTAGCGTGTTGTTTGTTTTTTCATTTTGTCACTTGTTTTAAGTGGGCGTGGCTTTTAACGAAAAATTAGCGATATCAAACTTTTATCAAATTTCATAGTAAAATTTAGGCAGTACTGATCGGTTCTATACAAACTGTATATTTTTGGAAATCCCATAAAATTTCCTTAAGTTTTGCATTATTTTTATCTACATATAGTCGCCAGACTTAAAAGTGAAGCACTTTAAACATGACCAAATTTTTATTTGTTTTTAGCGATTTTTAATAAAGTTAACAGCACTGAAATTTTAAAGTGAATAGTTTTATGCTTTTCTTACCACAATATAGCAAATCAGCCAAGATTTTTTTTACGTTATAGTAAAAAGCATTTCATGTTAAAATTTCAGTGTTGTTAACTTTCTTTTAAAATTGCTAAAAACAAAGAAAAATTTGGTCATGTTTAAAGTGCTGCAATTTTAAGTCTGGTGACTATTTGTAGATAAAGATAATGCAAGACTTAAGGAAATTTTGTAGGATTTCCAAAAATATACAGTGTGTATAGAACCGATCAGTACTGCCTAAATTTTACTATGTAATTTGATAAGAGGTTTATATCGCTAATTTTTCGTTAAAAGCCACGCCCACTTAAAACAAGTGACAAAATGAAAAAACAAACATTACGTTAAAATTCTGTACAATTCCATTCCAACCATCTCCTTGCCGTTCGTGGCGAATTTAGCCACTATTTTGATCTTTAAAAATAAAGGCAACAACAATAAAAATAGAAGAAAACTTGAATTGACTTAAATGCTTGGCCACAACTGTATATAGTAACAAATATAAACTAAACAAAAATTGTAAAAAAATCAAAAAAAAAAAAAATTTTAAATAGTATATTTTTCTGCTAAATTTAGCACTCGGTTTTGAAAAATTAGTAAAATGTTTTGCTAAAATCAGCAGCGAGAATTAGTAAAAAAATCCGTAATTTGTAATAATAGAATAGCAAAAATGATTACTAAAAAAATAAATTGTACTAAAAATCAGTATAAAAATAGTAAAGTGCGATTGGAAACTGTTTACAAATTTTTTTATCTGAGTGTAGGGTATTGTTTCCAATCGGATTTTATTAACCCTGATTTTTTTTGCATGGTCTTCAGTTTTTATTATTCTTTTCCCGTCTACTAACATATTCCAACCATATGAATGAGTAATACAGATTTTCTGTCGTTATTGTATTTTTCATTTTGTAATTGGTTTTATCTTTTTCCCCTTGTATTTACTCTTTTTTTATGTTGGTTTTTCTTTATTTTACTTTGTTTTTTTAACAAAGTCTTTGACTCTTTAAATCAGCTGGTATTTCTTAAATATACAATATTTTTTTCTTGCAAACCCCAACAAATACTCAAAAAAAACACATGGTTGTTGTAGATTTTTTTTTATGCTGGTGTATCTACTAAAGGAAGACAGAAGAAAAATATACTTTCAAGAAGAAAAAAATATGATTGATTAGTTAGTGAATTCCTTTTTAACTTGTCCCACAGCCTGTTCAAAGAAATAAATTTTTTTATTTTTACTGTTAATGTCTTTTAAAAGAAACAGGTTTTTTAAACAATTTCTTGCTTTTATTTAAGTTTTCCTTGGTTTCAATTCTTTACGTTTTATAGTATATGTACTTTTAAAATTATTTAAGTATTTCCGGTCAACCTTTTTTTTGTTGTAAAATTGTAACCGATTATAAATTCAACAGTTTTAATGAAAAATGTCAAATATAACAATAACATTTTAATTGGCATATTAACTAATGTGACATTACCATTTAATACAACTCTGTAGTGTGTAGGTGTTGTCAACTGGGTCGCTAATTTAGCTTTAAAGCGTTTTGTTTATACCAAGAATTTTTTTAAACAATAGCTAACTGTCAATGACATTTAATTACACAATTACCAGTTCATTCGTCTAAAACATGATTTTAATGTTAAATTTAAACAAAAAATCACAATAAATTATCAAAAATCAAACTCATTGAATTTCATAACCAAATAACAAACAAGTGCTAATTATAACAAAAAAAAAAATAATAATTAATAATTTTATGTGCTTAAAAAAATTTTGAAAAAATTGTTTAATTATATTTTTTTTTATATTTTGTTTCATTAAAATTTAAAAAAATAAAATAAAGATATGCAACTACTATATGTGTTGGGCTGTTACGGCTCCATTAATTTGTCATTGTGCCTGGAACACCATTTATAACAAATACACTCAGCCCAGTTTACAAGAAGCGTTATCAAAAAATATTACAAAAGGATACCATCATAGTTGAGTATGTATATATTTTTTTGTACTTAGTTTTTAGATTTAACAACAAATTAAATTAAAAATTAGTTGCAGCAAAACAAATCAAAATTTTACTAGAAGAAATTTTTAGATCTATAGAAATGATTTAACATACAAAATTAAATTCTTCGAAAAATTTTAAAGTAAATTTTTCTTTTATAAACTTTTTCGAACACTTGTAGCCAAATGCATAGACATTTTGTTGATTTAGAAAATTTTATATAAATCAAATTAACATGCAAAACAACAACAAATTTTACTTATAAGACTGTCATAAGAATCTAGTTTATATACATATGTATATATTCCTCTAACTCCCACTGGAGCATAGGGCGCTAAAAGAATCAATTTTAAGTTTTTCTCAAAAATTTTAACTAATATCAGATCTTTTAAATTTCATAGAAAAACTTTTGTAAATTATAAAAAAAAGCAGCAAGTGTCAAGTGACTTAATTCTATTAAATTTTCAACTCAAGGTTTCAAATGTTTATGGTAAATTATAATAAACTTTTTCTAGTCTTGAAAGTCAGAATTTGACACGTTGCTTAAAAAAGTAACAAGTTATTTTGGTAAAACATTTTAACAAAATTTATTATATTTTTAAATAATTCTTAAATTTGTCAAATTTTCATTATTTTGAAAAAAAAATTTTTTTTTAACTCGGACGACATTTTTTACAAAAGTTAGGTTAGTAGAAAAATGAGCACAGGTTTTGCACTAGTTTTTAGTTCAAAATTATTTTTTTAAATAAAAATCCTTTATATTCTCGTTTTACTAATTACAAAATTTTTTACTAATTTTTGTTGCTGATTTAAGCAAATATTTTACTAATTTGGGCGCTGTGGTGTAATGGTTAGCGCGTTGGACTGTTACACGTGAGGTTGCGGGTTCGAGCCCCAACCAAGGCAACTTCAATTAATGAAAAATAATATGTATGAGTTTTTTCTATCCCTCATGCATATCGCAGCGTCCTCCTTCGGTGTTCCCATAGCACTTAACCCCACCGAAGTAAAATAATATAACAGGGCTATGAACTACAAGCTTCAACAAAGTTCGCCAACTCAACATCAGATGGCGCACAATAACTGTTCTAAAAATTCAACATCTCGCGCAATTACAGTGTTGCCATAATTGAAGCCCTTCATCTTTCACCACCTTTCACTTCTTCTCTATCCCCTTTCCAAAGGATGCAACACGTTAATTAATAGGAAGAATTTCCTGAGTGTTGCTTCTCTTTATAAAAAAAAAAAACCAAGTTTCTAAATTTAGCGAAGGCTAGTAATTTTTCATAATTGAGAGCAATGTTTTTTATGTTTAAACATTTTATAATTTAAAATATTGTTACGTTTTTATCTTTTAAAAACGTTGGTTTATTTCCTTTAAATAAAACGGGTTCTTTTCTATTGCAATCAAAATAACCAATCACACCGCTGACACCAATTGTTATGTTTACCTTCTAAAACGTACGTTTATCTCCTTTAGATAAACCGAGCTGGTGCTCTTTTATAATTAAAATAACACGAAGGAACATTCGTCAGAAAATAGGCATTTTCTGACGAATGTTCCTGATGCGACGTAAATAGGCGTATAAACAATCTTGTCAGTTGCTATAAATAAGGTTGGCATATACAACTTAAATGTTCAACACTTGTTATGTCTTTAAGATTACAAGTTGAAATCAATTTTTTTTATTTAAATTGAGTTTCCTATTATGTTTTTGCAATACTATGAAATAATATTAAAAAAATTTTTAAAATTCCCAAACAAAAACAATGAAGTGTGAACTTCAGCCGTTAATGCCATCTTTCAGATGTTTGTAAACATTTCAGTGCCCAAATTTGTCAAAAATTTGTCACGGCGACCTTATTAAATTGATTAGAACTACCCCCTATCCTGGGTTTCGATATGGTAGAGAAAATATAGTTGTTTTAAAATTGAAACGCTATCCAACCTTGGTTTTTATATTCTTAATAAAATGCTGTTATTTTAATCGACAGTTTTAGCTAATTCTACTATGTGTAAGTGAACAAATACGAGGGGCAGTCAATAAGTCCGTAACTTTTTTTAACTTCTCTTGAACACTCATAGAAAAAAACCTGTAAAAATAGCAAAAGAAAAAAAAAGCTACTAAAAATTAGTTAAAAATTACCTTGCCAAAAAAATAAGCTTATTTTGCACCTAATACTGGTAAAATAAGAATAGCAAAAATAAAGCTGTCAAATTTACAGTATTTAAGTTATATTTGAGTTACCTTTTAGCTAATTGAAAATGACAAATTATATTACAAAAAATTTTACTAAATATTAGTAGACTAAAAATAGAAAACCAAATGGTTTATTGATCCGCCCTCGTAATATGATTTTTAATTATAAAATCTTATCTCATACTCAGCATTATTTTCTCTTTCTTATATAAAAAGAAAATCACATCAAACTCATATGACGACTCTATATTTAATTGTGATTAAATATTATAATTGCATTTATATTGATTTTTCTATACCTACATATTTTATTTATCATTGAAAGTACACTGACAGAATTTATCTACACGATGTTAATAAATTTTTGCATAAAATTAGTGAAATTACGCTGGAACTCGCCCATTGAAACTTTTTATTAAAATAGTGGAGTTTTCCAGAAAATTGTTACTTACTACAAACTTTTAAAACAATTCCGTTGTGACAACGAATTCGGTTATGGGTTGCCACAACTGAGTTCGGTTGGGGCAGTCGAATTATGAGTTTGCAGCAACTGAATCAATTCGTTTGGAGAAAATTCGGTTGTCACAACAAAATTCTTCTGAGAGTGTATGAAATTTTTCTTCATTGACTTTGTGAAAAAAAATTCATTAGTCTATTGAAATTTTTCATCAACACTCGCCTAATAAAATTCTCTTCGTGTAGTAATTATCTGTATGTATTTGAAATGTAAACTAGGTCGTGGTGCACATTTTAACTGAACCATCCATCCGTAGGGATATATTAATAATTGACACTGTTTCATAAATGTTCATATAGTATTTTTATACAGATTGTATCCTTTGAGTATATAAACCTTTATTTAACATAACAGGAATAATTATACAATAGAAAAAAATATATATAAAATAAAAATCTGTATTGACAACTTTTACAACAGGGGAATAGGTTGTGAATTTTTTAACAACAGAAATTTAACAAAATGTCAATGACTATAGAAAAACTTAATTATATGAAAACAAATAAAAAAAAACTGGAACTTCATATTAAATACAATGAGGTTATTATATTCCTGCTATTTATGAATTTTTGCATAAAGCAGTGAAATTGCAGTTTCACTTGACTATTGAGATTCTTCATACAGTTGATGCAAGTTTTCATAAAATTTTGAAAATTATCAATTTATTTGTTTAAAGTTTTATACTTTTAATGAAGAAGTTTCATTAAAGAAATAATTTTATAAAAAGTTTGAAGTTTTTCATTAATTTTAAGATTTTTTTTAAACACACTTTGTGAATTGAAGCTTCATTAGTTTGATCAAAAGTTTCATAATTTTTCGGGCAAATTAGTTCATTCTGTTTATCTTTAATTTTATGTGAAACTTTTTGAACATAAGATAAGTTTAAGTTTTATTCTATGTTTTTTTTAAACAAAATATAGGGGTGACAACACATATTAGTAAACCTCAAAGAAAACAACTCTGATTAATTATAATCCGTGTTGTGAATTAAGCGACTTTATTCCAGTTTTTCAAACTTTTGACTACCATTTTTCTACAACAGCCAATTTGGTAGCCAACTTCAAGCGCTGTTAGCCAGCTATAAGTTTTTTTATTTTTATTTTCCCCTACGTTTAAATGCTCCTCCTTCACAAATGAAAAAGTTCGGGACATCCTAATACACGTGTCAAGTTGTTAAATATTTTTGTAAGATATTTCTTAGAAAATGTTTTTCTCAACTATTTTTCACTAGATTTTTGTTATGTTAACAAAGTTTTAGCTTACAAGTTTATAAAAATGTTGACAAAGAAAATTTTAATATTTATACGCAAAAATTGTTTCATATTTTAAACTACAAAATACACATTAAATCCTACCCATATCCAGCAAAAAATTCTGCTTACTTGAAGGCACTTTAAACGACCTATCAAAGAAAACACAACAAATTTGGGGAAAATTTTTTTAGTTAGCTCGATACACTTTTCCCAGCGATTCTCAATACTTCACACAGGAAAAAAAGTTGCCAACCGAATTGCAAAGCCTACTTTGGTTGCTATAAACAATAAATTCGGTTGGTGAAACCATATTGGAATGTGATTCCCAAATATTTTGGGTATTGCAACTAAAATTCAGTTGTATAAACCGAATTTTGTTGTGATAACCATTATTCAGTTGTACCAACCTATTTTAGTAGACGTAACCGAATTTCAGTTGGAAAATGGCAAATCCCAAAAGACAGACGCCATAACCTTGCCTGCAGGTGGAACTATCTTCGCCTTCTTTGAAAACGATTCTCCCATTTCAGTCCATTGTTTTGATTGTTCCTTTGTCTCAGGTGTGAAGTGGTGGACCCATGTTTCATCCATTGTTACGATTCGATGCAAAAACACGGCTTTGTTGTAGTGAAACAACGTCAAACACTATTGAAATTTTCTGTAAGAAAATATCCCGAGAAACGGAATTTACTAAACACGTCAATCTTGTAACGTAACACTACATTTAAGTATACACCCCAGCATATGCTAAGGCTAAATGCCATAAATAATGTTAAGTAATTGGGCTCTGTTATGAATAACATAAGAGTTATAATTTTAGAAGCACTGGAATTTTCTACTATGTTCTACATTCACGGCCTTTAAACTATAAAAGAGCAAACGTTACGAAGGAACATTTATGGAGTAAAGTTGTTCTTTAGCATTGGTGCTGTTAAGTTGCGTACTAGAGTTTGTTAATAGCGCATTCGCATTGTATAGTCAGTTAATCATTAGAGTTTGCGTGTGTGTGTTATACTGTTGTATTTAAAGTAATACCGTTTTAAATAAATAAGTGTAAAGCTAAAACAAACTAAAGAGAGTGTGTTATTTTTAGTTACTATGAGCACCAACCCGGTTTATCTAAAAGAGGTAAAGGTACATTTTAGAAGGTAAACATTTAAAAGGTAACAATTGGTGTCAGCGGTGGGATTGGTTATTTTGACTGCAATAGAAAAGAACCCAGTTTATTTAAAGGAAATTAACCAACTTTTTTTTAAAGTTAAAAACATAACATATGTTTTATAAAGTTGCCACTTTTCAAACTATTTACATCAGGTCGGGTAATTCTGGGACCGCTCAGTAGCTTTTTTGCTTACTTTAGTGGTTCCACTAAGTGTACTACGGCACCTACATATGTAGGGATTCGTTTTAAACATGTAATGCATTTTTGGGACATATTTTGCCTTTTGTCAACATTAACAATGTACAAGAAAAGCGATCTTTTTTTATCGCTGGAATGAAATCGCTGCATACTGGGAATTATACCAAAACACGTGTTTTTTTGGGGCTTTGGATAAAACTGGTTCACGTTATCCTAGAAAGTAAATAATTTTTATGTGTGTAGTTATGAACCCTACAAAAAAAAAATATGGGAGCTTGGGGTAATTTGGGTTAGTGTTCTAAGACTGAAAAAAGTGCATAAGCATATTTTTTAAATTCTTTAAGATAATATATTTGCCTTACTAGCTAGAAATTAATTTCCTACATTACCCCACTACCCAGAATAGACCACGTTCCCCTAGCGGTTAAATCTTTAAGCTTTATTTGCTTGAAAGTCCAAAACTTTGAGAAAACATTTCTAACAGAAGATCTCAACCGAGTTAAAAACAAATTTAGATTTCAAAGTCTATGGGGGTGTACAAATTTTGACAGATATTACATCCCGCTACGAAATAAAAGTGGTAAAATGCGGCACCTTTGTAGATATCTTTTTGGCAATAGCTCCCTTACGTGGATGAAGTACACGAAACAGAAGCAATAAAGTAAGCTAAAAAAGAATCAGTTATTATTTCTACTGCTTCCAATTTTTTGCTGGGATTGATAATTAGGAAGATTTTATTGTGTGTCCATCTACAATATATTATGAGGTCTATATTTTAGGAAGTCTTCTTTTATATTGGAATTTGGATTACAAATGGTTCTTTATGCTTTTGTTTTTCTTCTTCTTTTTAGTTGGAAAATATTTTAACATGATGAATAAACCTTAAAAAACATTGTTAAATAAAAAACAACAACCAAAAGGGAGAAAAAAAACTAGAACATTAAACTTACAAAAAACATGTAAACCTAATTAGTTTCAGGGTTTTATTTTAACAACAGCAGCCAGCAACAATTATTTACTAAACTACAAAATATACTATATGTAACACAAAAATTTAGTTGGAATTTTATGGGTATTTGCAGCACATTCTTAAATTAATTTAAAATTTCAATGCATGTGGTATGCAATGTTAAACAATTTCTAGGAAAACTTTTTAAACTAAAGTTATGTAAATGAAAGTGGTAAATTCTTTAAAGATTTTAGAACTACGGGTGTGGCTATATGCTATTGATACAAGTAAAGTAGATAAAGATAAAAAAATAGAATTTAAATACATTTTTTTTTTGCATTTTTTGGTTGGTCAGACTTTACTTTTTTATTCTGGAAAGTTGGCATCACTACTCCCAAGAAATGCAAACAGAAAAAAATGTTTTTTTAAATCTTGAAAAAGATAACAATTTTTAAATCTGAACATATTATGTTATCTAAAAAAATGTCTGCATTAATATTAATAAATACTTTATAAATGTAATTAGAAGTGCAGCGATTTTTATGCAAAACAATTTTCACTAAACACTTTTCCGAATCAAAGAATTTTTTGTTGCATATTTTATTATAAACTGCTGAAATTAACAAAATTTTTTTCCCTAAATACTAGTAAAATAAGAACAGCAAAAATAAAACTGTTCAATTTACAGAATTTTAGTTATATTTAAGTTAACTTCTAGTTTATTGAAAATGACAAATTATACTGTAAAATCTGCAGAAAATTTTGATAAATATTGAGTAGACTAACCCCCTGTTTTTATAAAGCGAAAGGAAATATTCCTCCAGAGGAATGTGTGTATTTTATTTTTGTTACAATAACAAAATACATTCCTCAGGCGGAATTATTCCGCTGGCTTTGTAAAAACAGGGGGTAAAAATAGCAAAAACAAACTGTTTTATATACAAACTTTTTGTTATTTTTAAGCTAAATTTAGTTGAATGCAAATAGCAGTCTATGCTAAAATTAGCGGAATATTTGCTAAAAATAAATTGTAAAATAAGCCTTGATTTTTATTTGCATTAAAAAATATCGAAAAAAGCCTTTGAAGATTTAAATTTTTTTTATGATTTTTTAGCTACTAATATTTAGGAAACATTTTTTGCTGACTTTAGCAGGTTAAGTTGTTATTTTTTATTAACAAAAATTTAACTGAAATATAGCTAAAGTTCTGTATATTTAACAGTTTTATTTTTGCTGTTCCTATCTTACTAATATTTAGCAAAAATAATACGCAAATTTTTTTTCTGCAAGGTAATTTTTAACTAATTTTTAGTAGTCTTAACTAAATATTTTACAGACTTTTCTATTAGTATATGAAATTATAATAATTAATAATAGAGGGTATTCACAGTTCAAGTGCTAACGTGCTATCGTAAAATAGCATGATTTTTGAAAATTGTCAAATTTATGACAAATGCTAATTTAGTACTTAATATAGTACGAACTGTGAATTCCATCATAGTTTTAATTATATTATAAAACATTTTTAAATTATTTTTTATATTTTTTTCTTTTCAGGTAAGTTTACCAAGTGAATTTTGCTAAAAACGTGGCTTAACTGCAAAAGGCGTAAGTAAAACTGAAATTTAGAATTCGATTCAAAACATAACGTTTGATTATATTATCGGAATAATGAAAACTCAATTGATAGATAAATTGTTGGTTGAATTTTTTTTAATATGGACATACAAAAAACTAGGTTGGAATCAAATGTTATTGGTGCTACACTCAAAGAAAAAAAATTAGTAGAAAAATTATTAAAACAGTTAATAATCCAACTTTGGTAGTTTCTAACTAAATTTTAGTTCAAATAGAGATCTTATTCAAAATTTTGCTATTCTGACTTCACAAAATACAATTGTTTTTGGTATATTTTTTTGTTGAATTTTGTAAGTAATTTTTTACAATTAATTTGCTGATTTTAGCAAACATTTTTGCTATATTTTAAAATTTTATTTTAAATGAATAATTTATATTTTTTCCTTTAAAATATGTTTTTGTTTAAATTAAAATCAATTGGGGATAAAATTGGGATTTTAAATTTTTTGCAGTGATTTTAGGGGATTTCTATTTGCGCAATGGGGAATGAGCTAGAACTTTTCTGGCAACACTGATGTACGTACGCAAAATAAAGGAAATGATAAAGATAAATATGAGACTGATAAAATTCTGTAAATTAATTATCGCATTATTTAAAATAATACCATCCCAGCAAAATTGTCGGGTGCAAAGAACCGGTTGTAGAGCAACTTGTACTTGCATGCAACCTGCTCTAATTTATGTTCTATCATCGGTGATTTTTGTTTGAGTTTGTCCCAAAAGCAACAGGTTCTGTTCCTCTAAACTAGAACAGGTTGCGACAGTGAAGCCTTCCATTCTGACTTCCAGGAATCAGTTCCAGAACCTGTTCCACCGAACCGGTGGTAAAAACACCTGTTCTAGAACAGATTCAAAGGCAACCAGTTTAAACAAATTTTGCTGGGATTTTTAACGATCAAGTAGCGCTTTTGTTCGGTTAGCTGCGGCAACAACCAAACCCATTTAAAAGTAATCAGCAAAAATTTAACTAAAACTTAGTAGATTTAACAGTATTTTTTGATGTTTTCATTTAGCGAATATTCAGCAAACATATTCTGCTAATTTTAGCAATTTTTTCTGCAAGGTCATATTTAACTAACCAGTAGCAAAAAAAACTAGTTCAGAATCACTTATGTACTAGTTTATTTGAATCAGGCAACTAGTACGAGTTCTACTGCCTATCCATACAAACAACTGTAGAATTTAACATGGAGATGTCACAGGGATGGGGGCAATTGTCGCCAAACACCCACTTTGGTACTAGTTGTAGAACTAGTTTGAAAATTACAATTTAAGGACAAAGAATAGGGAGCAAAACTGGTACTAATGAGACACTCGCGGAATCAGTTCCGAAGTGACTCTTTGGAAATAGTACTGTACCAGTTGATAAAGATCTAAATTATATAGATACAAACAAAGAATTTTTCTAATAATTAGGTCAATTTACCAAATGACATCTAAAATATTTTGTGTTTATTATTTCTAATCACAATAAAAAAAAACTTTAGGGTTTATTCGAAAACTCCGACTATATTATTAAAAACAAATATAAACAAAACTAGAATTTTAAAACTCTTATTTAAATTTAATCTTTCGAAATAGTCTTGCATTATTTCAATGAAGCTAATAGGTACACAAATGTTTCAGGGAGCTGTACTGGTACTTATGAGAAATTTACCAAACTAGTTCCGGAGTGACTCTTTGGTACCTGTTGATTTGCACCTCAAGTCAATTCACAGCAAAAAAATGTAAATGTTTATTTGCAAACTCTGATGTTTCATTAAATACAAATGTAAACAAAATGAAAATTTCAAATCTCGCATTTTAATTTAGTTAATTTGTTCTACAGTCCCTACATAGATCCCCTACGGGAAATTTTAACAAACTGTCACCGAACTGGCCCCTTTATATGAAATAGACTGGTCACTTTTACATGGCGTTGTCATAGGAGGGGGAAATTGACCCCTTGTGACATGTCACAAGACAAATCCTAGGATAGGTTACTGAGCTCTTATTAAAAACAAAGTTCAGGGACCTGTCCTGGGATTTGTCTTGTGACATGTCACAAGGGGTCAATTTCACCCTCCTATGACAACGCCATATAAAAGTGACCAGTCTATTTCATATAAAGGGGCCAGTTCGGTGACAGTTTGTTAAAATTTCCCGTAGGGTCGTATTAAACTAGTTCACAACTGGTTCAAAATGGTTATTTTGAGAACTAGTTTTATAGTTACTAGTCATAAAACTAGTTTAGAACTAATTCAACCATTTGTTACTGGGTAGTTTTTGGTAACCTTTTCTGCTATTTTTACAGACTTATTTCTATGAGTGTACATAATATATATTCAGTAGGAAAATAAAAACCCTAGTTGCAGCCATTAAAATTATTTTTTTATATTCTACCAACTTAGTTAGGTTGTAGGGCATTTTAAATTTCATCTAACCGAATACGAATATGGCACACTTTTTGTTCTCTCCATCAAATGCATATCATCGCCCACAAATATGTATCTGGGTCCTATTTAGTTTTTTTTTTTATGTTTTGTTGAATTTTTGAACAGTCTAGTGTTGCATTAATAATCAACATTTAAGCTTTATTAGGTCTACAAGGCAGGCAAAGGTCAATCTTACCGTATAAAATACAATGTACAAAAACTGTAAAAAATATTGTATTTACGTACAAACAGTTTTTCCATTGACGATAGATAGTGTCTCCCCTCCTCCGTCCCACCCCATTTATACTCGTACTCTCGTAGTCATACATGCAAATAAGTAAACATTTTTGTTTTTTGTACACGTTTACTATATTATTAAAGATAGATTTACATTGATGTGCATACTCTGTATGGAGGTAGAGTATTCAAAGAATTACTTCATTTTGTTAGAATTATATTATTTTTAAGATACCCCATTTGGTAGAGAACGTGTCCCGAATGCATTACTTCTCAGCAATACGAAAGCAAATCTTCTGGAAGAAAAAAATGCGATATTGCTATATTATCATCTGGAAGATATAAAAAAGTTATGCAAATATCGCCGATATATCTTCTGGAAGATAAAAAAAAGATATTTCTAGAAAAGCACCCAAATGATAAAAATATGATTTTATTTACATTTTATTTTATAAAAAAAAAACATATATAACATTTACATTATTTTATATTATTATGGTAACAAAATAAATTACCGCGTTTGTCAGCCATTCGTCGATTCTAATTTTTTTGCTACCCGATATTTTCTGAAAAAGAAGAAAATAAATTTTTATTTGCAAAATATGATTATATAAATGAAACGCAATTTAGCTTACCTTAATTTTTATAATTTTCTTGGCAAACGTCGTCCTAAAATTAGATGATTCTAGATTTTTTAAATTTCCCTTATTTAGGATGTGTTTAAAAATAAAAAACAAATATATTTTTTTGACATTTTTATTTTTGATATTGCCGAACTGATAAAAAGATGATTTGTACAAAATACTACTTTGATTGTCTTCAAAATGATAAATAAATAATATTGCCGTAATATCTTCTGGCATATATATCTTCCAAATGCTTATTTGGATTAATTAAAATAAGTTAAATATTTCATTTCAAATACAATGACCATAATTCGCAGTTTGTCCTGCTTTAAGTTGTAAATTATCATTTATCCATATACGAAGTAAGGACTGATTTTTATGACGTAAACCAGAACATCACTGACGATTTCAAAATCTAAGAAAGTCGTCAAAGACAACTTTAATTATCTGTACAAGTTTTGAGTCGTTCGAAGAAGTTTAAGGTGGTATTTCTAGATGACGTTTTGCTCCACACGAACGAAAATACAATAACAACATACATGCAATACAAAAACAAAATACATGTAGTCACTCATTCGTGTGACCACGAACGTCTTCTAGAAACCCAATGTAAATCTTTTAAAAATAGATTTTACACTTACATTAAAACATTTTTTAATTTGAAAAGAAATTGTAAAGATATTCCGATGTTTTTTAAACTCAAAATATTGTAGAGCGAATTCAAGTCGAAAAAAACGAATAAAGTTTTCTTATTTTCTTTTGAACATTCGTAAATATTATTGTTCTGATATTTGTCAAAAAATCAGTAATGGCATAGAGGAAGAATACTATAGAGTTACGCTTACGGACCCAACAAAGTTTTGTGCAGATTAAAAAGGTTCGGTAACGGGCTCCCCAATGAGCAAATTTCCCTTATTTTTGAGCAAATTTTCCTGATTTCAAAGCAAATTTGTTTGCAAACTGAGAGGATTTCTTTGATTTCAAAACAAATTAATTTACTGTTACACACACTCACAATATTTTATCCTTAAAAACAACCTAAAATACATATTAAATAAATTGAAAACACAATTAAAAAAAGGACTACTGATTTTTCATTATATTCAAACCATTTTGCTATTTATTTTCAAACATTGTTTAAACAATCCTAAAAGAAATAAAAATAATTGAAAAGTCTATTAAAACAACCATCAATTTTTAACTGACAAAAGGTAAAAAAAAAACGATTTTGTGGTTTGTTTTTTCATATTTGAAAGTTTTTTTTTTTTGTTTAATTTTCAAAACACTACACCATACACAACACTCACGTTCATATTTTTATTGGCTATGTTTGTGTGTATGAGTAAAGTATTTCTTTTAATTTGAATTGAAATAATTTTGCATATTTGCATATTGCAATTTTGCATTTTGCAAACTATTTTAACAAAAAAGAAAACAGAAAATATTTTAATTTTTTATTTTAAAACAGAAAACAACGAAATTATTTAAATTATTTTTTCTAAAAATAGAAATCTAAAAATAGAATATTTGACTGAAAATAACAACTCCTACAGTCGATACATATTTTTTTCTAGTTTGTTTTTTTTTTTTTATTGATTGATAAAAAAAGTTAAACAATATATGTTTCAATGTATTTTAATTGATTCTTCAATTGAAAACAAACTTTACCTATTACTTTTTAAATAAACTTCAATCGGTTATGGAAAATATATTGTGAGTGCTGTCTAAACCGCTAACCATTACACCACAGGGCCCACATGATAATGTAATTGTTATTTTGACACCTAATTTAGGTTCCATAAGCACAAAATCATCCAAACGATATCGTCAAAACGATTGAAAATGCACGATAGCAAAGTAGCAATCGTTTTGTATATTTTCTTTCTTAAAACCAAGGTTGGTTACCGAAACGAATAACGGTAAGGGTAACGGTAACGGTATCGGATTTCGTTTAAGGTAAAGGTAACGGTAAAGGTAACGGTAAAGGTAACGGTAAAGGTAACGGTAAAGGTAACGGTATTTAAGACTGTTTCGGTAACGGTATATACCGGTACGTACCGGTATTAAAAATTATGTTAAAAACATATAGAAACAAGTAAAACATGTTTTTTTTTAATTTTAAGTACTGAAAATACAGATTTTAAGCTATAAATTCAATACTGGTAGTTTTAATAAGTAATATTATTATCTATAAATTTTTTTTGTAAAAAAACACTCAATATTATAAAATAAAATATAAAAAAATTGTAATTTTTATATAAAATAATAAATACCGGTAAAATACCGGTAACTACCCATAAAAATAACGGTATCGGTAACGATAACGGTATTTGGAATTTTTTTTAGAGGTATCGATAACGGTAACGGTATTCAATTTGAAACGGTATTTTAGCGATAACGGTATTATAACGATAACGGTAACCAACCTTGCTTAAAACACAAAAAAACTTTATTTTTACTTTACTTCCACTCTTAATCATTAAAGTTATAATTTCATATAAAAAAATATTTAAAAAATCATATAATTCAACATTTTTGTTGGCACACCTTTTTTTCAAAATTGATAACAAGCGAACACTGTTGCCAGTTTCGCTATTTTCTCGTCAAACCTAGCGATATTTCAACACATTTAGCGGGAAAAAACATGATTTAGCTATTAGCGGGAAAAGTCATCCTTGACATTTTCTTAGCATTCTTTTGCATTTATTTCCTTGCCAGAGTTTTTGAGTCATTATTATTAAATTAAATTTTTAAGTTTTTTGTAAGCTATTTTCTAGCGATTTTTTAGTTTGATTTAGTAACTTTTTAGGAAAAAAGTTAATAATTTAAGAAAAACACAAAATATAAAGCACAATAGTCTAAAAAGAGACAGATATATACAAAAAATGCCCAATACAAAATGTATGGAGATTTTATATTGTTGTCTCCCTCTTAACTTGACTTCCATGTTAACAAAATCATACGGTTCGAGAACACTTTTTTGGCACCTGTCATTGGTAACACATTATTTTCAAAATAATAAATTCATCCCCTGGTTTTTAAGAATGACAAAGTGCATAGATCATAAAGCTGCCTACACACTAGGGAACATACTTAAAAAAAGAGAGCATTTTTTGTGAATGTGTGAGTGCGTTTGTGTGTGTGTGAGTGTTGAGAGCGTGCATTTCGTGTTTACAAAATTTTTTGATATTTTTTGTTCCCTCAACCATGTTCCCTAGTGTGTAGGCAGCTTAATGGCATAGACTTATCGAAAAAAAAGCTAAAACAATTTAATTTTTTTATTTAGTAAAAATTTTCGTAATGACCCTCGTAATTGAAATTATTTCAAATACAAAGTGGTTAAATTTTGTTGAATTCAACCTATAAATATAGAACGTGCTATATAATTTTTTTTGCTGCATTTTAACCGTCACACATGCAACATGCTTCAAGTTTCTTTGACTACAAAAAATGTATAAATGAAAATAATAAAATAAACCACCCACTTTAAACGTCTTTTTTTGTGGATTTTTCTCGTTTGAATGCCATGATAAATATCTCAATTGCTACGTCTTATCTACTATAAAATATACTATATTTCATTTCATTCCGCTTTATTTTATATTCTATTATACATTCTCTATTCATGTTTCATTTAGATGCACATATTGAGTTTAAAGCACGTTTACATTTGTAGCCTTATCGTTTGAAACTGAACAAAAAATTACGAGTTTAAAACAAATGTTTGCATAATTTTTATGATTTTTTTTGTTTTTATTTGTTAATTGTTTTATAGCTTTTTTATATGTGTTCTTTTTATATATAAAAAAAAGTATTATCAATGAAATATCGATTTTGTAGCTTACACATTTTATTCGCATCCTTATTCTTGGGTACGATAATGTTATGCATCAGGGATGATAAATGAAAATTTCAATCGTGTTGCAAACGGTAGGATAAGTGCGATACACTTGATCCCGAAAAATTTGAAGCCGAATATCTTTTAAACTATTTAATATTTTATCTGAAAAAAATATTCTGGGTTTATGTTTGAGTAATATTTAAAAATATAAATCGCCACAAAAGAATCAAGTGTGTTATACCATGAATACACTTGATCTCTACACTCAAAAAAAAAGTCGGTAAAGTCAGCAAAAAATGCTGCTGTGCCAGCAAATTTTTATTCAGGAGCGTGCTTGAAAAAAGTTGGTAATTTCAGCAAAAGGTTTGCTGAAAATCAGCGAGCTGATTTTTACCAAAAAATAGAAATATTCAGCAAAAGTTTTGCTAGCTCTTAGCCGATTGCAAATGAAAAAAATCCTTGCTAAAATCATAAAATTTTTTGCTTAATACTAGTAGACTGAAAAAAACTCAAAAAACTTGTAGAGAAATTTTACTTTACCCAGCTAAAAATCGACATATATGAATACATACAGGTTCATGCATGCTCATAAACATGCATTCATGTGCATACATCGATACATAAATCTCCATACATGTATCATATATGTCCACACATGTGCATTAACGAAATTTGAGGTAATATCTACATGTGTGTACATTAGACCGTAGCTCAAAAAAAAAAGTTCGCCGTACACCCTCCAATATGAAGTACTTTTGCAAGGCAATTACAAAAAAAAATTTTTTTTTTTTGGCCGAACGTAGGGGTCGCCTTTTTTAATTTTTCGTTATAGCTTCGTCACTTAAAATCGGATTTTAAAGTGTGATATATCAATTTTTTTGCCTCGAGGAGACCAGTATTTTGCTATAAAGGAAAAATCCAATTAAAAAAAATTTAAAAAGGCGACCCCTACGTTCGGCAACCAATATATAAAAAAAATTTCTACTGAGTTTATCGAAAAACTTCCTTAGCAAAAGTTTAATAATTTTTTGCAAGCCTTAATTTTCTGACATTAGGGTGGTAGTAACTGAGTTCTGGTAGGTAACGACTAGAACGGGATACTTGAGGTCAATGACCCTTAAAGCAAAAATACTGGTCTCCTCGAGAGAAAAACATCGATGTATCATACTTTAAGATCCGACTGTAAATGCCAAAGATATAACGAAAAATGTAAAATGGCGACCCCTACATTCGGCAGAAAAAAATAAAAAAAATTTTTTGAATCCTCCTTGCAAAAATACTTCATATTGGAGGGTGTACGACGAACTTTTTTTTTTTTTGCCTGTAAGGTGGTACGCTCTAGTGTACATGTATGAACACACATGAACACGCATGAGCACGCATGAAGATGCATGATCATGCATGTAGATATTACCTCAAATTTCGTTAATGCACATGTGTGGACATATATGATACATGTATGGAGATTTATGTATCGATGTATGCACATGAATGCATGTTTATGAGCATGTATGAACATACATTTAACCTGTATATATTCATATATGTCGATTTTTAGCTGGGTAGTTAATTTATTGGCTGAAAATTTAAATATAGAAATTGTGTAGAGTTGTTTTTTTATCATTTCCGTTGTCTGTACTACATCCAGACAAGCTGCGACATCTACATCTTGTCTATCTGGTTGTCGTCCACGTTATAAATGCGGTTATGTATCAGCACAATTTTTGTAGCAAAATAAATTAGTAAAACATTAGTTCAAAATTAGTTTAGTGCTAAAAAATATAACTAAAACTTTTGCTAAAAACGGAATTTCAGCAAAAAAAAAATTCTGAAAACTAGTACACTTGATATACAAGACGTTTTACTAATTTTTGTACTAACTTATTTTTTTGAGTGTACGTACAGGTATTGATGTTTCGGTATCGGTAATACCAATACCGATACAAATGAAATACCGTTACCAATACCGAAATAAACATAAAATCGATACCAATACCGTTATTCGTTTCGGTTGCCAACCTTCATATTTTGTGATTTTTAGTGTATATTTGTGTGTTTTTAATTTTTAGACCATTTTTTTAATTTTCTAAAAAAAAAAATTATAAAAATACCCGGTGAAAAATGCTCATATACGCTCAAACATGTTCATATATGGTTTATGTATGGACACATATGAACAAATATGGATTTTTTATGAACATATATGGATTTTATATGAACATATATGAAAGTATATGTGATTCCATATATGGAAAAAATTTCATATACAGGCATATATAGAAGCATATGTTACTTTCATATTTGGAAATGGCACTCATATATGGACAAATATGAAAGTATATGTTATTCAATTTATGCAAAAGGGACTTGTATATGAACATATTTCAAAGAATACATTTTTCCATATATTTAAAAAGAACTCATATTTGGATAAATATGGAATTATATTTAATGCCATGAATAAAAAAGGGAACATATGTAGCGCCTAATTTGAATGTCATACATAAATTTATATCTATCGTACAACCTTATAATAAAGCACAGCAACGTTCGCATGTATTCGCATATATTTAATAAATGTATATGTTCATATATGTCCATATATGAACATATACTTAGGTGTTACCTCATTTTTCGGATCCATACATATATGGTTGAACCATAAATGTTCATATATGGACATTTGTCACCGGGTACATAAATTTTAATATTTTGTTTGAATCACTATTTATTTATTATTTTGTTGCTATTTTGAAAAGTAAACATTCTTAAAAATCTGGTTGACCTAAAGGCACATTTACATGCGAGAGAAAACTGCTAGAAATATGGGAAAATACTTCTATTGTGAATGATTTAAGCTATTTAGGGGTGTATTTTGCTGTATTTCCAGCAAGCTTAAAAGTCCATACTCAAAATACCTAACTGACTTACATATTATTTTATGTTTTAAATCACATTATTTTCGAAAAAACAAAGGTTATTAGTGCATATTTTAATTAAATTTTAATTAGTTCAAAAATTTATATCAAGTTTTTTTTTTAACAAAAATTGAACATTTTATTTTTTTTTTGTTTAAAAGTACATGAAATTGTCATCGTCATCTATAGTCTATGCTCGTGTGTTTTTGGAAGTGTTGCATAGTGTATTCTAAGAAATTCAATTTAAAATTTGATATGATATTTTTAAATAGAAAGAAACACATACACTGTTACATTTAAGAATATATTGGATTGGCAAAGTTGTTGAATTACAACCTTGAATATAAACTTTCTAATTAAGATAAATTTTATTTAAATTTACATACATTGAAATATACTACCGTATCGTTTTACAACTTTTAAAATTTTTTTCGTTAAGAATTTCATAATTTCTCTTTACCCCTTTTTTTGTCTTCAATTTACAAAGTATAAAATATACATATGTAGATATGCCGAAACCATGACTAAATAAAAAGTTAAAAAATTTCAGTTAATAATTTATTAAATAATTTCACTTTCTTTTGACAACATTTGCCATTATTATTGTTATTGTTTGTAAATTGTTTAAGTCGTTGTTTTTTTTTTTTTTTTTTTTTTTTTTTTTTTTGTTAAATAAATACATTGAGAAAATTATATTTAATATATTAACAAATACATATATTAATGAAATTTAATCGAACTGGATCGGTTCAAGTTGGATTAAATTTCAACCACTTTAGGTTTTTATAGTTTTTATAAAATTTATATAAAATTTGCCAACAAAAAAAGTTTTGAAAAAATCAAATTTTAAATATGAAAAGTGTTTATGAAAAAGTTTTATTAAAAACATAATGAAATGAAATGAATGTTCTTTTTCAGTTTGACTCTAGATCATAAATTAATATCATTTTCTGTTTAAATTATTTTTCATATCAAAGAAAGATGATACAATTTTTACAAGTAAATTACAAAGAATAAAAATATATTTGAAAGAATTCGATAAGACCAGCAATACAGAATACGTATTTTCGGCTTTCGCTACAAAGCCCCCATTCAACTTAAACACATTGCCACGGTGTAAAAATATAATTTAAATAATATACATTTAAAAATTTAAATTTAACGGTTCGTTGTAATTCAAAAATCTGTGTTTATCATCAGAGAAGACAGAAAAAAGCAAATTTCAATGTTTTTAAAGCAAAAAAATATTGTAAAACAGCAAGAAAAAAGCAAAAGTAAAAAAACTTGCAAAAACATGTTTTTCAAAAAACAAAAATTCAATATTAAGAGAAAAAATATTTTTTTGTGAGCAAAAGAAGTATTTTTGGGCAAAAAGTCTTAAAAAAAGCAATTCAAAGCTCAAAAATCTTTAGAATAAGCTATTTTTAAGCTAAAAAAGGGAAAATCCAAAAAAGCAAAAACAAGCAAATATGAGTAAAACAAGCAATAAAAAGCATAAAAAGATAAAACAGCAATTTTGTCTTCTCTGGTTATCATACACAGAGTTGAATAGAATCAGCTGAGATATCTTAAGAATTAAGGTTCAAAGCAAAATAGAGTAATAATAACAAAGGATAAAAATAGCATTGTTAAATTTTGTTGATGTTAGTCTAAAGGTACGGTCACATTAGTCAAATATTTGACGCGAATATATTTGACTATGTTTGCCCGATCATTTTTTTTAGCAAAACTGAATTGATTTTGCAATCAAAATTCTCGTATTCCTTTTCCCTTTTGGTTTCTTCAGACATTATAAGAATTTGGTTTTCCCAAAATCCATTGTTTTGCTATTATTTACTGAAAAGCATTTTGTGGTCAGACTGGGGCAAAGAAATATTTGACGTTTTTCGTCAAATATTTGACAAATGTGACCATACCTTAAGTTGAGTTGTTGATAAGAAACTCGATTTTCTTTCAGCAGTCACATAAGTAGACAATCAATAAATATTAACCCACCAAGACGAAATACACTGATGATGGCCGAAAATACGTATTCTGTATTGCTGGTCTTATCGAATTCTTTCAAATATATTTTTATTCTTTGTAATTTACTTGTAAAAATTGTATCATCTTTCTTTGATTTGGAAAATAATTTAAACAGAAAGTGATATTAATTTATGATCTAGAGCCAAACTGAAAAAGAACATTCATTTACTTAAAAACATAAAATATTACGAAACTTTGTAAATATTCAAAAATTGGTTGACCATTTCATTAAAATAGGACTTTCATTAATTTTATGAAAAATCCATTTACTAAAACAGCATGAAACATTTTTGCTGTATATAAAGAGAGAATTATATTGGACGAGTTTTTTAATGAAATTTTTCACTAAACTGATGAATATTTCTTCACTATTCACTTAGTGAAACTTTCTTTAATTTAATGAAGAGCTTCTTAATTTTTATGAAACTTTTTCATTGAGTGTATAAAACTTTTAACAAATCATAAAATTTTATAAAAAACCATTAATTTAACGAAAACTTTCAATGTATGAGTGTCAGCTAAATTTCTTTGATGATTTTATGGAAAAATTCATTTATATCATTTGCACAATTATCTGTCTCAGTGTAGCGAAAACAAAATGAAAGTTTAACTGAACAATTTTAAATCAATACTAAAACTACTTATTAATTTATTATTACGTATACGTATATTTTTGTTTGCAAAAAAGTGTATAAATAAATTTATAACACATTTTATGACACAATAATTAATTATAAAATATATATTATATAGGCGATTAATAACCAAGCATATAAACAAATGTGTTCTAAACTTATTGCATTGTATTGTTTTTAATTTTTTTTTTGTTTGTTCAAATTAGTTGTTATATTTTTTTTATATTTTAAGATTTGTTTTTAATACATTTTACAAATACCGGTTTTGTTTTTAATATTCCATTCCCGGTCATTGATCATTGAATGTTTAAGGTGGCGTTATTGTGAGAGAAAACGTAAAACAAATGTTATAGAAAAACAAAGAAAAAAAAGCAAACTTTTAAACAACAATTTTGTAGTTTTCTGTTTATTCATAAAATCTATTCACTACAATATTTATTTTATTAATCGGGGATGTTCCAAAAAATGAATGCACATAAAATCATACGATTTTAAACAAAATTATGGATTCGTCTTACAGAATATCTGCGAATATATCAGTGTTGCCAGAAACTTTCATTCCAAATATGCTAAATCACTGAAAAAATTATGCTAAATTCTGCTAAATCGTGAAAAAAGAAAAATATGCCAAACAAATAAACATTTTTGACATCTTTTTTTTTAACGTATAGGCGTTTAATAATTAAAAAAAGTAGTGTATTGTGTTGAAAAAAATAATAAAAATGGAATCTTGCGTGGACAAAAATATGCTAAAAATCTGCTTTTGTCAAACGAAATATACTAAAAAGTATTTAGCATATTTTTTTTTTAGAATTTTCGAATTCAATCTGCTAAAACTAGCAGAAAATATGCTAAAATGGCAACACTGGAATATATCGGTAAAAACCCTACGGGAAATTTTAACAAACTGTCACCAAACTGGCCCCTTTATATGAAATAGACTGGTCACTTTTACATGGCGTTGTCATATGAGGGGGAAATTGACCCTTTGTGACATGACACAAGACAAATCCTAGGACAGGTCCCTGAACTTTGTTTTTTATGAGAGTTCAGTAACCTGTCCTAGGATTTGTTTTGTGACATGTCACAAGGGGTCAATTTCCCCCTCCTATGACAACGCCATGTAAAAGTGACCAGTCTATTTCATATAAAGGGGCCAGTTCGGTGACAGTTTGTTCAAATTTCCCGTAGGGAACTGACAGATTTATGGTCCCTCTCATGCTGACCTTTCTAATTAGTACTGTAATAATGTAGCAGTGTTGCCATATAGCCAGTTTTAACTGTTTTTTGCAGTTTTTTGGGATGCCTAACAGTTTTCTAGTTTTTTCATGTAAAAAACAGTTTTTTTAAATTCATGGATTTTTTTTACAGTTTTTTTATATTAAATCGGCACATTTGTTTCATTTACAATTTTTTTTTTATTTTTTTAATTAAGATTTAAGAACTAAAATATAAAAGTGATTATGCATAATAATTTGAAAACTTTATAACACGATTATAAAATGAAATTTGTATAAAATATTTGTTTTATAATTCATTTACAAACTTAGTTCATATGACCCAAAAATTACAATAAAACTTTCAAATTGTCAGAAATTAGGTACAAATCGAAACATAAATAAATTTAAAAATACCAATATAATACTACAAAATATGCTTACTGGAAAAACGAATCATTTTTATAACAAATTTCATCAAAAATTAGCACGGAATAAAATTGGCTAAGCCATATCTGACAAGTCATAGACCCGACGGACATTTTTTAGCCAAACTTTTAAGATCATTTAGAAATTTATATTTTTTGAAAAAAATAAAACAATGTCTCATCGAGAAATGCCAAAATTGATTTTTATTTTTTTTAATTAAATATTTGCCAATTCTGAATAACAATTTCCTACTATTTTTTCAATTATGATCAAGGACAATTCCAAAAACGTAATTTTTTCAAACAAACAATTCCCGACATAACAATACTCAATCAAATGAATATCAATTTTATGTGGAATGCAAATCAATAAAGAATATTTTGAAGTATAACATTGACCAGTAAAGTATTCTATCCTAAGTTAGCGGTTAATCTCGGAAGGGTGATTCGATGAACTTTTTCTAACTTTAGATTCGGGCCTAGGAGACCAAAATTCTTAAAAAAAAAGTTTTATTAGGAGGCTATGCAAAAAGTCGATTACTATAAATGCCAAAGGCAATTAAACTATTAAAATCTCGATATTTTGAAAGTTGATACCCTGGGATAATATTTTAGTCCCAGGATACTTCGGGATCCCAGAATTTCTTCTGATTTTTAAAAATTTTTCGAAGAACAGTTTTTCTATAAAGAAACAGTTTTTATTTACAGTTTTTCTAAAAAAATATATGGTAACACTGTAATGTAGGTAAGATTTTACTTAGGTTCAGTGTTGCCAGAAAAGTTTTAGCTAATGTCCCAATTTTGCAAAATGACATCCCCAAAAATTCCCAACATAGATTTTGAATTCCCCGGTCTGTGTCCGATTTAGTTTTAAATCAAATTTTACCACTCTTAACGGTGGGTTTCATACAAAAGGTTTTTAAGTTAACTATTACACTCATAGAAATAAATATGTAAAAATAGCAGAAAAATCAACTAAAAATTTGTTAAAAACATGAATGGTAACCGAAACGAATGCGGTTATCGTTAGGGTAACGATATTTTGTGTTACTTCGGTAACGGTATTTTAAAGGTAACGCTATTTCATTTATTTCGGTATCGGTATTTTAAGGATAACGGTATTTTAGTTATTTCGGTAACGGTATTTTAAAGATAACGATATTTGGGTTATTTCGGTAACGGTATTTTAAGGTTAACGGTATTTCAGTTATATCGGTAACGGTATTTTAAGGGTAACGGTAGTCAGTTATTTCGATGCATCCCGCAATTTTTTTTTACAAAAAACAAACGAGATTAAAAACATAACCAATTTATCAACTTAATGTACAAAAAATACTCATAACCACGTGAAATTACCAAAAGCAGAAAATTAAAAATAACGGTAACGGTATTTTAGGGATAATGCTATTTCATTTATTTCGGTAACGGTATTTTAAGGTTATCGATATTTCACTTATTTCGGTATCGGTATTTTAAGGATAACGGTATTTCAATTATTTCGGTAACGGTATTTTAAGGATAACGGTATTCCGAGTATTTCGGTAACGGTATTTTAGGGGTAACGTTAGTCAGTTGAAAGGGTTTTGAATCGATAACGGTATTTTTAGCGGTATTGCCTGCCAACCCTGGTTAAAAATTATGCTGCAGAAAAAAACTGTTAAATTAGCAGATTTTTTTTTTGCTTGATACTTGTAAAATAAGAACATCAAAAATAAAACTGTTAAATTTACAGAATTTTATTTATATTTAAGTTAACTTTTGGTTAATTGCAAATGACAAATTGTTCTGTAAAATCTGCAGAAAATTTTGCTAAATATTAATAGACTAAAAAGAGCAAAAACATACTGTTATATCTACAAATTTTGGTTATTTTTAAGCAAAATTTAGTTGAATGCAAATAGCAGACTATACTGCTAAAATTAGCAGAAATATTTGCTATAAAATTGTGAACTGTTATTTTCAAAAGCCTCGATTTTTATTTGCATTAAACAAAAAAAAAATCGAAAAAAAACTTAGAAAATTTTAAAATTTTTCCTCACTTTTCAGACTTAGCAAATTTTTTTGTTGACTTTAGCAGGTTAATTGGTTATTTTGTATTAAGAAAAATGTAACTTAAATTTAACTAAAATTCTGTATATTTAATAGTTTTATTTTTGATGTTCCTATCTTACTAATATATGTATGCATAGCAAAAATAATCTGCTAAGTTAACAGTTTTATTCTGCATCATCATTTTTAACTAATTTTTAGTAGTTTTAACTAAATTGTTTACAGACATTTTTCTATTAGTGTACAATTTATAGTCAAGGTCTGAAAGTATCACATGCTTTCTACGCCATTGTAATATCGCCTTCCTATCAAAAGTTATAGGATCTTAAAAACAGATGTGACTTTAAAGCAGTGCTGTTCAAAATAAATATGTAGTTGTGTTTGTGAAAAAATGAGTATTGTACTGTAACAAATGTTTAATGTGTTAATAGTATCTGTATGAATTTATTTTTTATTGAAAATATGAAAATCTTTTGTGTAAAAAGTGAAGTGCTATCGGAAAAAAGAAATAAATACTACACTGTTTTAAAGAAATAAAAATAAACAAAAATACAATTTTTGTGGTGGCTTTTTTTATTCTATGTAAAACAAAAGGTTTTCGATTATTTTTTTTAAATAAATATTAATGATTTCATCTATATTTATAATCATAAAATATTTGTCGGACATATGTAGGTATTATTTTTTTTTTTTTCAGTGCATTAACAAAAAATCAGCATACATCCGCCACACATGTTCATTCGTCGCTGTTTCAGTGACGACTAAAAACAAGAGCGTAAGAATACATGTAATTTGAGCAGGGACAATTGTCCTATGAAATGAACAGCACTGCTTTAAAGTCACATTTGTATGGAATGGGTTAAAACGATTTGCCAACAATGGGTTAAAACGATTTGCCAAAATTTGCCAAGAACGAATCAAGCCAATTTCGGATACCCTGTTCTGAAGTGAAGCGTATTCCAGTAAGAGCCTTCTGCATCGATCGAAACAAATGGTAGACAGACGGGGCAAGGTCTGAACTATAAGGCGAGTGAGGCAAAACTTCCCAACCACTATTTTCTAAATAGTTTTTAACCGGTCTTGCAATGTGTCCGAGCGTTGTCATGAGGGAATATTACGGCTTTAATTGCGGTCGCATATTCCGGTGTTTTTTTTGACCAATGCTCGCTTCAAAGGAATCAATTGCGTTTGGTAAAGGTCCCCTGTGATAGTCTGGACTGATTTCAGCAGCTCATAATAGATGGGAGACCCTTCTGGTCTCACCAAATACAGATCATTATCTTGGCGCCATAGATATTCGGCTTTGGCGTTGATTTGCATGGTTGGCCGGTTCTTCTTCAGTTTGGCAACAATCTTTATCGATTAATGCCTCCAATTCATCTTCGAACTTTTTTTTATCTTCCGTGTCAAAATCACCACTTATGAACCGCACAAAACATCTCTCGCACGTTGAAATCGATGGAACATATTCAGGATAATGTTCGGTGAGCAATCGTTGTGCTTCAGCTGCACTTTTTTTCAAATTGAAGTAAAGCAAAACTTCCCGCAAATGATGCTTGTTGGCACAAAATTCGACATTTTCGAAGCAAGAAAAAAAAACTTTGTTGTTTACACTATTTCTTTTAAGGGAGAATAAATGACAGATGTTTACCCTCCAAAATGACACATAAGTTATTAAAGACACAAACCATTTGTAAAAGATACGCCATCTGTTGTGAATCCTGAATTTGTAAGTTATGCACCCAATATTTATGTTAACTTTTAGTTAATTGAAAATGACAATTAGGCTAGATTACTGAATGTCCATTTAAAATTTGGCCGACAGTTAAATTTAAAATTTATGTGGTAAACAACAACAAATGTGTCAGTTAAAGTCCCAGTTAGTAGTTAACAGGACATTCAGTAATCGGTCCTTATTATACTAAAAATAACAAAAACAAACTGTTATATCTATAATATTGTTGTTATTTTTGAGCTAAATTGAGTTGAATGCATACAGCAGTCTATCCTGCTAAAACCGAATATGAAAGTTGCAACATTAAAATTTTGCTTTGATAAGTGTTTACCAATCAGCTATTTTTTTATTGTTATTAAAAACTTAAATTATAAGGAAGTCTATAAAAACTATACATAGTTTTGCTTTAATATGATTATATCTTATCTACGGATTACTATGTACCATATGAACCACAGTATGTATATGACAATTCATTTCTGAAATTAAACAAAAGAGAAACAAAATAACAGAAAAGAATTAACTCGCTTGTACATAAACTTTAAAATACCGGTAGTTTTTTCTATTTAATTCTTTCAGTCATAGAGTCATACATCATGCTGTACTATTTATTAAAATATTTTTTTACAAAAAAAAAACAAAAACTAATCGAAAAACTTGTTTTTTGTAAAGTTCAATTGTTTGCCGTTGAGGTTGTTTAAAATTACAATTTTCAGCTGTCTTTATGGTTGGTTAAGTTTGTCGGTCTTCAAAATAAGAACATGTGGCTGACTGGCTGGTTGTTTGGTTGTCTGATACGACAAAAAATAAAGTAATCCTGTTTTCAGTTAACCCCTTAGAACTCTAACAAAACAGAAAAATCCAAAAAAAAATTTAGCGCTTTGCAATCACGAAATTATAAATATTCTGTTACAGAAAAAAAAATTTTGGAGAACAACTTATAAAACTTACAACTCGGTTGTATATTCTAAATAATTGCTTTTCCAAGGGTTTTTTCTTTGTACTATTATCAACCAACACTTTGCCCAGTGCTTTGTTTTTTGTACCATCGGCAATTTCTAACTGGGAACAGGCAAGTACACTTGCGTCCAAAATCTGTTATATTCTTGGATATGTTTTTGTAATCTTTATATTTCAAGGGCAGAGACCGGTCCTTGGTCGGTCTTTTTGTTTGAAAGAGACACGTCACTTTAACATGGCGCTGTAATTGGAAATGACTAATTGCCACTGTTTAGACACCTTGTGACACGTAAGGTGGTGTGTCTAAAAATAGCTTTTCAAATAAACAAATAAAAAATTAAGAATTAAAAAAATCTACTTGGCGTCAAGTAGGACTCGATAACACAACCTTCTGCTTGGAAGGCAAACGCTCTACCGTCTGAGTTAATATTGCTTGTCCATGATGGTAAAGTTATATATTTTTCGTTTCTGTTCAAATAAAAAAGAAAAGAAAAACAAACCCTCCAAGCAAAAAAAATTGGAAAAGAAAAAAATAGAGAAGAAAACAACATTAACACACCCACAAACATAGTGGAAGTGCCTTAAATATGCCACCCATTAACCGGTCATTGGATAGGTCCTTTAATAGAAGTTGACTCGTTTTTTGCGTTGGCCATAATCAGTAATAATAAAAAATCTATTAAAAATTAGAAAATTACCTCAAAAACTCTGATAATATAAATAAAAAATTTTAAAATTCCCCTTAAGTTAAAAAGAAAAGTTAAATAAAATACCAATTTGTAAAACTAAAATACCTTTAACATTAAAAAAACGTTGAAAATTCAAAAATTAAAATTTCTTAGCAGAAAATTATAGATATTTAAAATAAGAGCTAAAATAAGCAAATCGTAAAAAATAAAGTTAAAAACAGAGACCCAAAATAACTGTTATATTTCTAAAAAAGTCACCACCCAAATTTATTTAATTATAATACTTCAATAATGCACTATATTTTATAAATCATATTGCACAAAAAAATCACAAAGTTCGGCAAAGATTTTAATTTTTTCAATTTTTATATTTTACTCTATAAATTTCTGTTGTTTTTTGATTTTTATTTTAAAACTTTTTATAAAAGTTACAGAATGATTTTTTTGAAAAAATTAATCAATAACTTTTTTATTTGATAATAAAATAAAAATTAAAAATTGAGCTAAATGGAATGCCGGAAGTTGCTGGAATATACATATTTACTCACTTTAAATCACTGTTCAATCTTTTATTAACACCAGTTGACATCATCAGGATATTATAATTGGTGAAGTCATTGGTTCTATGGCTTTTGATTTATATTCTTAATTGTTATTTTTTGATAAGGAAAAAAAAATTACAAAATAACTTTTATTATTTTTGAAAAAATAAAAATCGTGTTTGGATTGTTTTTGTTTGAATTAAAAATAAAAATCAAACAGAGCAAATAAACAGAAAATTAAAAATACTCAAACAAGAAATAATTGTAAAACAATCACTTTTTTGAATAAAAGTTATAACTGTTACGTCCCTGGTTAAAAATAAAAGAGTAAAATAAATAAAAAAAAAAAAAATATTTTTAAAAATATGCCGCGAATTGTGTTTTTTATTTCGGTATCGAGGGCAATTGACCCCTCATTCCCCGTAGAGTTACTTGCAAGATCACAAATCAAACAAAAAACATTTATTTACCAATTATTTAAAAAATTAACTATACATACCTTCATACATAATATTTTAATCTCATGATCAGTGTTGCCACTTTTTGAATAATTATTCAAAAACGGGCCTGTTTACACATTCCTTGGATAATTTTTGAATAATGACATTTTTGTGTAGTTTTTGTGTAATTTCAGTTTAAACTTAAAATTTTACTAAATTCCATGCTTTTAACTCCCATAGCAGATAAAATCAGTTTGTTTGTGTAACATCTACCACAAATTCCCAGTTTTTGGTGAATTATTTTTGTAAATTTGTTTAACACGAAGCCCAACTTAGTTAGAGGAAGTCAAAAATGTTGTTTCACACTTTATTTGTATATTAACCCCGTATTTTGGTAACTTTTTGAGAGAATATTTCTCAATTTGTATGCAAAATAAATATTTTTGTCTTGGGTGGCAAGACAATTATTAGTTTTTATCATGCCTGATAAAAACTAATAATTTTCAAAGTTTTTATAACAGTTTGATCAGACCAAAATATCGTTAATTCAGCCTTTGGTAAATGCCACCCTATAATTGATTTATATGACCTGTGTCCAAATGGTAACCGATTTAGGACATCTTAGTAGAATGTAATTCAAACACCATTTGCCAACTTTCTACGAAATGTAATTTTTTGTTAAAAATCTGTTGTTAAATCGAAAAAGCTTTAAAAATTTTACGTTTTAGAGGTGTCTTTTTTTTGAGCTGCATGACACAGCTCCCGTTGGGTCCGTGTGTTCGGGCATCAAAACTTAATCAAAACTGACAGTGTAAAATTTCATAAGAATCCCACCAGCGTGTAAGAAGTAGCTACATTATTTCCAAATTATTTCGATTCTGCCCCACTGTGTGCAGGAGAGCCCAAAGGATATATATCATTTTTTTTTTATAAAAATAACGATTATTTTAAACATAAATTTTTGTGTAATTTCATACGGTTTTGGATAATTTTTGACCTACGGCTGTGAATTTTTTTGTTTTTCTGGTGGCAACACTGCTCATGATTCATAAACAAAGTTATTGGCGAAAATGTGTGTCGCTTTTTCTTCGATCGTCTTGGACATTTGAGGGTTAAAAGTAATGGTGTTTTTAAGACCAGTTTAAGACGAATGGTGTATATAATGTTAATATATATTTTTTGTTGTTAAACAAAAAAACAACGTCCGCTAAGTTGCTTATTGCAATAAAATATCCTGTGGTTTCATTTTAAAATGAAACCAGTTTCCAAAACATACTCTCCATCTCTCATTTTAGGTTTTAAGACTGTTAACTTTATTTTCTATGTAACAGTTTTTGTTGTTGCCGTTTTTGCAGTTTCTTTGTTTATCTTTTTTAAATCTTAGTGAACAAGAATAATCCTGTTTCTTTATCTTTTTGATATATGAAACTTTAATAACTTTTGGTGTTGAATCATCTCAAATTGTTGTGGTTTTTGCTGTAATATTAATAATATGAGTAACACTCCCTTGACTAGAATATTATTGTATGATTTTCGATTAGCTGAAGTTAAAAGTTGCCAGATTATTTGAAATCATTACCAATTTGATTAAACACAAAATCTTCTATTATAAATGGTCAATTTAAAATTATTTTCTTTGTAAAAGTTTTTCCAAAGAAAATTCACTATAATATATTATAATGATTAATAATTTCGTCTTTTATTTTTCTCTCATTTTTTTAGACAAATAAATTGGAGTGAGTGAACTATTAATTTTTAATAAAAAAACCACATTTTTAACATTAGGAAATTTATTTTTCTATGATCTTTACTAAACGAGTTAATTAAAGAAAACAAAGCGCACCATTTTTCATTTAAAGATTCATTCAAGTGACTATAAGCTGCTTATATACATTAAACGAATTTTCTTTAGATGCATTTAAATTAGGCTTGCCAGATCGAAATTAGCAAAAAGCTTGACATTCAGAGGAAAAATATTGATTTTTCTTGACAATTTAAAATTCGGTTAAATTAGCAAAAAAAAAAAATTGCAAAATTGACTTGAAAATTTAAATGATATTAATTTATACAGATTTTTTACATTCTTTGTACCACATTTTTTAAAGAAATGGGCCCATATGTTGTCAATGGATATGACTTTTAACAATTCTTCAAAAACATCCCGAATGCATCAGTAATCTGCATACAACATATCAGTATTAATTGGGGTATTCAATCGAATAATTTAAAATGTCGATTAACCGGTTAAGAAACAAACCCGAATAATTATTTGCACGATTAATCGATTAAAATAAAAAGCCGATTAATTGAATACCCTAGTATTAATTGAATTTGGTATTTTTAAAATAAATGGCAGCTCTACTCAATTATTCCTTGACAACAACGAGTTTTTTATATTTAAAACAGCAATTTGCTAAAAAACTGATTTTTCTCCAAAATCATATCTTTATTCTAAGTATTTTACAGCATTTTGTAAAAGATGGTTAGCTTCTAACTCAAACATTTCAAAGACTTTTTATGCTTTACTACCATGGAAACAGTCATTTATCCGTAAAAATTAGTAATGGTATATTTAAAAACAATTGGGTTTTTTTGCTAATGTTTAATTTTTCCTCATTTTTCTCATCAATTTGATGGAAAAATGTCTAAAATTCCATTTAACCCCCCGTTTCCACATGCAAGTGCAAGTTCGAAAAACTCAATACACTCACACTTTTTCACTAATACTATCACACTTATACGACTTGCGGCTCAACTTGCAAGTACATTTTGAAGACAGTGGATTTTTGATACTTGCGGCAAGTGAAATGACAGAATAAAGAAAACAGTGTTGCCTAGTATTGTTTTCTATTAATTTACTAGTACTTGGTAAAATAAAAGTTGTAATGCAACTGATTTTGTATTTATTTGTAAAAAAAAAGTAAAAAAAGAACACAACGGCATATCTTACTGGTAATTTAAAATATCATTTTTAAAAATTTTTGAAAAAAAAATTGTTAAGAAGGAATTTTTTCCCAGCTTTGTTAGAATATTGAATACTTGGCAATACTGGAGTGCTATTTAGTGACAACCTATGCCTTCGACGACATTTTAAAAATGAACTTGCAGCAAGTAGTGTGGACACATGTAAAATTTTCGTGTTTTTTCGGTAATTTTCGAAATTTTCGGTGATAATACGTATTCTCAACTTGCAACCATTTACTTGCATGTGGAAACGGGGGGTTAGCTTGACAAATGACATTTTTTCTTTATTCTTGACACGCATAGAAAAAGCTTGACAATCAAGCCAAATCAAGCCCGTCTGGCAACCCTACTTTAAATCCATATGATTTATTGCATATGTTGGTAAACACAAAAAAACAAAAATTGTTGTCCCAATCGAAATAGGATTGTGACAATCGAAATTGGGTTGACTCCACCGAATAAGGGTGGTGACAACCAAGTTTTCGCTTTGAGCAACCGAATGATTCCGTTGGTGGCAACAAGATTTTTGTGGGTATAAAGGCAAGTATACACATTCAGTATTATTGATCAAGCTTCCAAAAAGCAAACAATCAATATATTTTATTTTTAAATACTTTGTTCTTAGGGTGTGTAGGGTTTGAAAGTACTCGGAGATACTTGTGTGTACTTTAGACCGTACCGCAAAAAAAAAAAACCCCTCCAATATGAAGTATTTTTGCAAGGAAATTTCAAAAAAAAAATATTTTTTTTGCCGAACCTAGGGGTCGTTTTTTTTAATTTTTCGCTATAGCTTTGGCATTTAAAGTCAGATTTTAAAGTGTGATATATCAATTTTTTTGGAGGAGACCAGTGAACATGTCAAGCTTTTGTCAAGCTTAATTTACGATAGCACCTACCGTTTACGAGAAAAATCAAAAAAAAAACTTATTTTTGACCATGAATAAATTTTTTAGCAGATCGGGATCGGTGGGGACTTTTGACATTTTATTTGTAACAGTGTACTCAAGACCAGTACCAAATTTCAGCTCTATGCGAATTAATGTAATCTAAATTGTCTATTATGACTGGACTATAATGTTTCGTTTTCTATTGCTTCTGGCGCGTAGGGGACAGATCGGAAATTTGAGGTGGTTTTGGTACAGGTAGTTCTTCACTATGAGGGGTCGGTTGTTAAGCAGAGGCAGGTCAGGATACTTAATTTTACTTTTTTCTTTCAATTCAATAACAATAAGGCCGCCCATTTTTTTTTAATGTGTGTGTGTGCGTGTTGACATCGTGCAATTCGTGTTTACAAAATTTTTTGATATTTTTTGTTCCCTACTTAATGTTCCTTGATGTATGGGCCGCTTAACAATTAATAACAATGACATTATTTAAGACTCACTTAACTCGGAAAACAGCAATCTTCAATTTTGAGGGTAGTAGCTGTAACACAAAAACGAGACCAGGGGCCAGATTCCCCAGTCGTAAACGATCGAAATTGTCCAAAAATCACGTTTTTAAAGTGCAAATAAAAGAACACGAATAAATATTGTTACAACTTTAATTTATATTTGTAATAAGGGAACGAAATGCTTCCCCTCTAATCTAGTTTTAATCTTTGACCAGTGTTTTCGATGACTTTGGCTCATAGATCAGTCTGAATTGGAGCGATGCCACTGCTTATGTTGACTTTGAGGGCACAAACCCCACTAAGAAAGTCTAAAGGGGTTAAATCGCACGATCTTAAATCCCTCGTGCAAAAATTCATATGTGGCACGTACCAATTTTGACCAAACGAACTTGGTTATCATCGACTGATAACGCTCTCTGTTGACGATGATAAAAATGCCAGCATCGTTTTCGAAGAAGTACGGACCGAAGATTCCACCGGCCCACAATCCACACCGAGCTGTGACTAACATTGCCACTTGGTGGACCACGCGTGTATTAGTATCATTCTTCAAAAAAAAAAAAAAAAAAAAAAAAAAAAAACAACTAAACCGTAAAATGGGAGCCAGCAAAATTTTTCTCCAATAACCAAAGTGTTTCTGCAACACATTTGAATATGGTTGTACTAACCTCATTTATTGGTTGTAGCGACCAAAATATCTTCATAATTTGGTTGACAATTTATTTGTTTGTGTGTATACAAAAACTGGATTTAATTTTTTTAATTTGATTCTGCTTGTACATCTTGAAAAATTAATGCAAAAGTTTAAGGATAATCTTTAATAATATCAAATCGATACCTTAAACTTTCCTCTGTACATTTTTGTTACTAGAAGACATGACATGTCCTGACTATTTTATATTCGAAAAAAAAATCAATATTCATTGTACTTCAAATACATTTTTATTCTACGAGGGCGGATCAATAAGTCCGTGACTTTTCGAACTTCCTTCGTAGTTACATGAAATGCGACACTGCTCCAATCAAGTACAATCTGTTAATAGACTACTGTCATTAACTTTGCGTTTAACAGGTGGTCAAAGCATACAACCTCGTGAATTTTTGTAGAAATGGAAAATAGTTAATTTCGAAGCTCATGAAACATTATATTTTGCAAAAAAAACCGTCAATCAAATCAAGGAAAAGCTTGATAAGTACTATGGGAACTCTGCACCATCAACTTCAATGGTAAAAAGTGGTTTACTGAGTTTCGTTGTGGTCGCACAAGCACTGGTGACGCTGAACGTTCTGGACGGCCAATTGAGGTCAATAGACCCGAAAATGTCGAAAAAATTCACGGTATGGTGTTGGTCGATCGGAGAGTGAAAGTGTTTGAGAATTTAGAAAGCTATCCGCAAGATTGGTGCGGCGTTTACTCTTAATTGCCCATAAACGCAATTGTGTCACAACTTCAAAGGATTGTTTAGAGTTATTTAACCGCAATTAGAGTTTTTTCGGCGTTTTGTAACTGGATGGAACGTGGATCCATTACAACACACCGGAGACAAAGCAGCAGTCTATACAATGGGTTTGTTCGGGTGAACCGGTTCCGAAGAAGTCCAAAGTGAGTTTGTTATTCAAACAGGTCATGATGACAGTTTTTTGAAATGCGCACTGAATAATCTAAATTGATTACAATAAAAGGCGAATATTATGCCAACTTATTGGACCGATTAAACGATTAAAAAAAACGACCTTTGGCCAAGAAAAAATCTTTTTTTTTCATCAAGACAATGCACGATTTGGACTACGAATTGGTACCCGATCACCCATATTCTCCGGATTTATCCCCAGTGACTTTTCTATTTCCAAACCTAAAGAAGTGCCTCGGAGGAAAGAGATTTAGTTCCAGTGATGAAATTTATTGTTCAAACAAATGCTTATTTTGAGGACCTCGAGAAATCCTATTTTTTTGGAAGGAATGAAAAATTGGAGAAACGTTGAACTAACGTAAGTGTATTGAGCTAAAAGGAGACTTTGCTGAAAAATAAAAACGTTTTTTTTTTGCTAAAAAACTGTGTTTCATTCAAAAAGTCACTGACTTATTGATCTGCCCTCGTATTTTCCCGCCTACAATATACTTTTCTAATATTGAAATAGTTAAAAAAAATACCGAAGGTATATCCCCATTAAAAACATATACAAAATGCAAATGTAATTGTTTGTAAAAGTACAAAAATTTCCTAGAAATACGTTAACTCAATACATATAAATTTACATACATTTCATATGAATATTAAAAAGGTTGAAAAAAGAAATAAAAAATAAAAAGTTCTCACATAAAATAAAATAAACTTCAATACTCGTATATAACACATGTACTAAATGTGTATAAATTCGCGAAAAAAAATAATAAAATATATTTATATATACGCTTCTAAGGGACAATGACATTGCGCTAACTTGCAACAATATACAACCAACCAACCACCAACATCAATGGAACGAACATAAAAAATTGCTATAAAAATACAAGAACTACTAAATACATAAATGGGAAAAATGAATTGAGGAACAGAACCAGAAAACAAATAGTTGAGAAGCAGTAGCAACAGCAACAGCAGCAACACAACTGCCATGACAGACTGCCTAAATGAGAGATGGCGTCAAGTTTACAGCCCCAACCAAACATCGAACAAAACAATACAAAAAACACTAAAGTGAGTCATCAATATTAGTAAATAAGTATAACTGAACGTTGCCTAGCTAGCAACAATGACACTGATGGCGCGGCTTTTATTTAAGATTAACTACAAATTATACATGATAATTTTATTAAATCAAAATGTGAGTGAAAAATATTAGATTTCGTTGTCATAAACCGAATTTTATGGCCCTATTAAAAATATATAAATCATTTCAATCACACTGAAAGTATTTTCTGCATAAAATCAATGAAGTTTGACTGGAATTCGTCCATTGAAACTTATCATTAAAACTCTATATCTATCGCGCTTAGATTCAAAAAATATATGAACCGTTTTTTTCATAAAATTTAATAAATTTTTCATTTACTTTGTGAAGAAAACTTCACTAGTTTACTGAAAATTTCATTAAAACTTGTCCAGCAAAAATCTTTTTGTAATAGAAAGGTTCTAATATGCCAAGCCAACTATTGCTCAAATATGTTCAACAGGATTTAAGGGAAAGCAATTTAGTATTTCTTTATTATTATAGAAAATAGAAAATTCCAGTGTAGTTTTCAGAACATCTTTGATTCCAGACCTGCACAAATGTCTTTAATTACACTGTGCTCGAATTTGACCATTTTTTTAACAAGCTGGGCACCCTACTGGAAAAGCAAATTTTAGTACGCTGAATTCGCAATGTAAAATTTATTACTAAAGTACCATAAAACGATATTTTTTATACTTTTGGAATCATTTTTGAATTTAAATCAATCGAACTCCGTTAAATACAAATTTTCGCTATTTTTTTTTACGTGAAATTTTTTTTCACAATTTTTTTTCGAAAGAAATTTTTTTTGTAACTATTGAATATTTTTCTAAACGCTATTGAATATACACAAAATAACATAACATTGTACTTTTTATTTGAAGAAAAAAATGTTGTTGCAAAAAAAAAAAAAATTCAGCTTCCTTAATGTTAAGCGGAGAATACACGAGGGAACATTCTTGAAAAAAATGCCCATTTTTTGTGAATGTATGTGTGTGAGTGCGTGTTGACATCGTGCAATTCGTGTTTTTTTTGTTTCCTACTCAATGTTCCTTCATGTATTCTCCGTATTTGATAAATTTATAATTAAAACTGCTTCCCGAAGTATAAAAATATAACTTCTGGTACCTTAGCGTCAAAATTTTTAATAGCGAATATCGAGCGCTAACTAACAGTGCAAAAAACCGCGGCATTCTCATATAAATAAATAGAAATCGCAGCAATTTCCGAATTCTATTTAAATTTTCGAAACATTTTTCTTCCACGTCCTGGGCAAATGCCTATAATTAAGGGTTGAATTTATGTCCAAATATTTTTTGTAAAAAACCCAAGAATGTAGTTTCATAGAAAATGCAGCACTATGAATTCTATTATGATTTTTAAAACATTTTGGTTCCAAGACCTTGACAAATGTCTATAATCTTGCAAACATTACAATACGAAAATGTTTCTCAATCGTATCGCCTGGAAGAAAGACTATTGTGGCAATAATCATATGCTTATTATGGAAGATCCCCCTTTCGGGAGTAAATGTCCTCTCTATAGCGATATTCCCAAGCAATACGAAAGCGATACTTCTGAATGATAAGTAGGCGATATCGCTAGATAATCATATATCGCTAATTTTTCACCTGGAAGATAAAAAGGTGCTATCGCTAAATTAACTCCTCGAAACAAACTGAACGATTTATATTTTTCATTATGAAATTTAACTCTGAAAAAGAATATCTTGTTGCCATCATACCCGATTTTTTCCTCGCGCTAAATACTCATTTTTCAACGAAAATTGTTTCCCATATGTCTTTTAATTGTTTTTTGTACAAATTTTGTATTATTTTTCCAACATTTTCAAAAATTTTAAACGAATTGTCTTTATCTTTCAGATGATAAAAAGGTGACATTGCCGCAATATTATCATAAAAAAATTGTGACAAATAACACAATTTTTGAATTGTTTTTTTACAAATAACTCAAAAAAATCTTGCAAATGATAAAATGAAGACAATTTCAAAATACTACTTGATTATTTTCATACAAATGAAAAATAGAAGATATCGCTTTATTATCTTCTTGGAAGATATCTTCCAAATTGTTGCAGGGAATTCTTGATCGAAGTTATGTGTATATAATTTCTGTAAAGTTTTAACACATAGGAAAAGATACATACTTTTTTATTCTAATTGAACAGAACGAACGGCTTTTACAGATAGAGATCGGGTAGACTGAAAACCGAATAATGTTCACTGATTATTTCATAATTAAGAAAGATTTTTTTGGGTTAAAAATTCGTAAAGAAAATATAAAAATGAAAATATTTTCAAAACTTTAACTACCTAATTTTGTAAAACACTTGGGTGAAGTGAAGGGAATTTTCAATGTAAACTCTTTTTGTAACAAAAACAATTTCTATAGAAATAACGCAACACTTCACCGAAGTGTTTTAGAAAATTGCTCCATAAAGCACCGTAAGTTGTTTTTCACGTGTAAAAATTTCACTCGAACTTTAAAGGCCTCAAATTGCAATTTAATTTATAAAAATTAACAATTTTTTAATTTTATAAAAAAGACACAATCACAATAAACACAAAATGTCACTTTTTCCCAAGAAACGTAATAGTCTTGTACATTAAATTTGCGTGAAAACAAACTCTACACAATTTTCACGTGAAACACATTATCGTGAAATATCATTTTTTTATATGGAGTATAACAGTTTTTTTTACGTGAAATCGAAACAACTTACGGTGCTTAAATTTGGAAAAAAACATAGATACTAATTATTTTGTAAGAAAATTGTATAATTTTAGCAAATCAATTTTAATTTTTAGTTACAAAAATTTATTTTAAAATTTTGTAACGGTTACTAAAGTTTTAAACTGTCGGTACACAGGTGCGAATTGGGATTTCTTATTTTCATCTTAGTATTCGGAGAATAAACTCATGGCGAAGGTAAAAGCATGATACATGATTTACGGGCAGAATTACATAAGAAATCCGAAAGCATACCCAAAATTTTGTAAAAAAGGCATTAAATTAGTGAAAAATTAATTTAAAAAACTGCATTTTTTAATACGTTTTTAGAAAAAAAATATATACATATGTATTTATTTTTCTATTGATACAGAATAAACGTAACTTTTTAGATTTTCTTGAAGAATCTTTCAAGAAAAAATAATGCTCATGGCATAAAAATGTACTCAATATTTTATGTAATTATATCCAAAATGTCAAAATTTGGACTGATGATGGTATTACTTTTATCAAAACTAGTCATATCGCAATCAAAAAGCATTTCAGCTAACGATATACTGTTATTTAGTATTTATGTATTATATTTTTTAGCATATATTTTTACAATTATCTGTGCAAATAATTAACATAATAATTATCTTTTTTTTTTTAATTATATAAAAACACGTTTTTAAATTTTTTATTCGGTGTTGATTAGGGTTTGGGATTTCCCGGACTTTTTTATTTCCCGGGAAACGGGAATGAAAAAATTTAATTCCCGGGATTCCCGGGAATCCCGGGAAATATTTTTGAACAAAATTGTTAATGAAAACCACCTATATAAGTAATTTTTGTTAAAAAAAAAACTATTTCAGTACAAATGCAGTCTGTGTAGTGAGAATTCAAAGTAAAAAATATCAGAATGTTGAACATTTGATTTCATACATTTGAATGTATTTACTAGGGTTTGGGATTTCCCGGACTTTTTTATTTCCCGGGAAACGGGAATGAAAAAATTTAATTCCCGGGATTCCCGGGAATCCCGGGAAATATTTTTGAACAAAATTGTTAATGAAAACCACCTATATAAGTAATTTTTGTTAAAAAAAAAACTATTTCAGTACAAATGCAGTCTGTGTAGTGAGAATTCAAAGTAAAAAATATCAGAATGTTGAACATTTGATTTCACATAAATTACTCGCAGCACTGCCAAATGAATTGCATGATTCCAGCAGAAAGCACCTACTACTGGACTGTCGGAAACAAACCGTTTCATCACACCAATAGATATGGTGGCCACAATGTTATTTTCCAAAGACAAATAAAACTCTTCTAGTCTTATTTCTACAATTCTTCTTATTTCATCAGCATTACATCTTCCTGATATATAAACCAACCCCAGGTTATAAAATGAATTATTTCCATTTATACATTGTTGTGATATTCTTGTCCATTCATCTAAGATTATAGTAAATCTCCTATTGTTAGAAATATTGCTCGATATTTCTTTCATCATGATATCTTTTACATTATTGTAGTAATTTAATATAATGTTCTTTACATGGTTTCATTTTTTGCAATGCCAGGTTTTTATTATAAAAACTTTCTCGAATAAATGAAGATCTAGTTATGGTGCGGATTGACTGCGGCTAATTTGGATACCATTTCAGGAAATGTTTGCCCTACCATAAAACCTTTAATGCCTATTCAGCTTACACTTTTTTCTTCGGGTACTTTGCTAATTTTAGCTGAAACGTTATTCTTTTTGTTCTTTTCTTCAAGAGAAGTTGCATGACCATAAATTTTTTTTTTTTTTTGTGCACCAAATTTAGATGTCGGATAACCAAATTTAGATACCACAGTTAACCAGTCTTTTCTTTTCACATTTATTAATGAAAACGTTACTTATAAAATTATTGGCCCTTAATATAAAAGAGTATTTTAAATTTAAAGTCGACTTTATTTTTAATCAAACGGTTTTGTTCATTTTGTGTACGAAAACCTTACAAAAATATTTATATTTTCAAATATTTTGATTGGTTGAAAATAAATTAACCAATCAGAATGCTCCAAAAATAAACGAAGTCAAGGTATACTGCCACCCAATATTTTAACTAAAGTGGACTTTACCTAAATTATAAATTTGAAAAATTTAGATAGTAAGGGCGATTATTTGTAAGAAACAAAGCTTTTTTTCATATTTCTTTTAAACATTTTACCAAGTTTTTAGGTTTTACTACTTAAATTTTGAATAAGTTAGTTGAAATGCTCCTAATTACTTGGCAAAGATTTTATTTGCGTGTCAAATAAATGTATTCCCATTTAAAAGATTTTAACAATGACATTTTTGTTTTGGCATTTAAAATGTTTTTTATGACTAAAATTAAAAAATCCTATTCGAAACAAAAACAATTTAAAAAATTTAATATTTTTAAAATTTCCCGTTTTCCCGGGAAAAATATATTATTTTCCCGGGAATTCCCGGCAAACTTTTCCCGGGATTTCCCGGGAATTCCCGCCCGGGAATTCCCGAACCCCAAACCCTAGTGTTGATAAACAGTACAAGGGGGCTAATTCGAACCTATTGAACTTCCCATATCAATTCGCCTTTGCTCAGGCGAATGAACGTCTCTCCATGCGTGGTGAATTTGTGGGAGTAGAGGCATATTTAATTTAATGAGAAGAAACATTGAAAGTAATTGTAGAAAAAATTACAGCGTTTTGAAATTTTTATGGGTGCGAATTCACACATTTGTATCATTTGAGGGTTAATACGTACAGACCAAAATTAGCTAAATGTTTTGCAGGCCTTCAATTAGCTAACTCTTCTGAAACTTTACAGGCTTTTATATGAGTGCAGTCCCTGTGGGAAAATAAGGGTCAGTTGTGACGTGAGCACCTGTCCCGTGAGCGGTGAAAACAGGACCAGACTGAAAGAACATATCCTGTGACCTGTCTCGTGACCGCTGAAAACATGACCGGTCTGGAAGAACCTGTCCCATGACTAGTGGAAACAGGAGCGGCCTGAAAGTACCTAACCGGTGACCTGTACCGTAACTGATAAAGCCTGGTCTCAAAGTACCGGCCCTGTGACTGGTGAAAAGAGCACCCGTCTGAAAGTACCTGTCCCTTGGCAGGTGAAAATGGTACTGAACCAGGACATAACAGTGGTACAAATATTAGAGTTGTCAATTATTCGGGTATTTATTTTGATCGATTAAACGATCAAAACAATTTTAATCGAACGATTAATTATTAAGTTATTAATTAATTAAGTTATTATTATTATTAAGTTATTGGATGCATATCTCACGTGTTGAGTAGACGCTTAGTAATCAAATCATTCACCAGATTGTTGTACAACTGTAGAGTTTGCTAAAAACCGAAAAATTTGAAAACCGCGGTTTCGGTTTTTTAAAATTATAAAAACCGCGGTTTCGGTTATTTTTCGGTTTTCTTGTGATATTAATAGAATTGTTTTTTAAAATAATTTAATATGTATGTATAACAATTAAATATTTCAATACATTCAAGATATTTATTAAAATTCGATTGAATTCCTCTCTCGCATAAAGACAATAACACCATTGCCGGGAAAAAAAACGCGGAAACCGTTATAAATTAAAATTTTTTATTCTTTTTTCCGGCAGATTAAACTGTATTTAAAGAGTTTAAATTTGGAATTTAGCAATATAAAGTTGAAATTTTATACAACAAATTTTGCGGACTACGCAATAAAACTTTTTGAAAAATAAGCGGTGAAAATCTGAACTGAATACGTGAAACTCAATATCTCTTGAACTACATGACTTTTGGTGCAATTTTTTTTCTAAAATTATAATCCTCAGCTTATATTATCTGTAGTAGTAAAAATAAAAAATCTTTAAAGTAATATTTAATGGAGAAATTGTTCATTACAATTAAATACAGAATTTTGTAAAATAAGAGCTGAACCCTTTTCGAAATTCTAGGCTCAATAATATGTAATTTAATTAATTATTTTAATTGCTTTAAGTATTTGCTAAAAACCGTTTTATTTTTGTCGGTTTTCGGTTTCGGTTTTGAGGCCTCAAAAACCGCGGTTTCGGTTAAAAGCGAACAGCAAACTCTATACAACTGTTGCGGAACTCTGGTGAGAACATGTTACTATTTCAACTAAACTAAACTACATTTTTCTAAAGACAAACTGTGAGCTAAATCCAAATCTGGCGTCTGTGAAAAAACAAAGTTTTTTTTATCGAAATATTCCAAATTTTATTTTCCTTTTTTTAATTTTTTAAGACAGCTTTTTTATACTTGGAAATATTGTCCGATAAAATTTCGTATTAAAGCATTTTCTTCAATTTTGGGTATTTTAAAAACCCAATAAAACTTCGAAAAATTAAAAATTCAAGTGCTTTGAAATAAACTTCTTTGGCCGGATAACACAATGTCCAATTAAAATTTAACCTGAAATTAAATTTAAAATTTATATGGCAAACAACAACAAATGTGTCAGTTAAAGTCCGAGTTAGTATTTAGCTAACAGCACATTGTGTTAATGGGGGTTTGAAAGCCATTTGTTCAGTTAAAATCAAGTTCACAAATTGAGGTAACTTTTTGGAAATTCTGTTTTAAGTTTAAGTTTAAATTGGTACAAAATTACTTTTTCGTAGTTGCATATTTTGACAAAAATGCATGTTTTGGCATACTTTTACAGGTTCTTTTGTGTCAGTCATGTGACAGGTTATTCTGCGTCAGTTCTGTGACAGGTTCTTTTGTGTCAGTCCTGTGACAGGTTCTTTTGCTTCAGTCCTGTGACTGGTTCTTTTGCGCCGTTCCTGTGACACGTCACAAGGGGCAATTGACCCCCTCCCAGGACAAGCCTATGTAAAAGTTACCGGTCCTTTTCATATAAAAGAACCGGTCCAAGGACCGGTCACGTGACGTGTCCGGTGACCCGTTCCTTTTCCCACAAGGGTAGTTCAGAGTAGGAATTAACAGAATTACCTAATTTTAGGCCAGCAAAAAAAATCGCATTCCAACAACAACAACACATTTTGAGCATAAAAACTTCAGTTTATTTTTTTATTGAAATTCATCAGCTGCTTTATTTAATTTTAAACGATTTTATTTTATACCGAACAAACGACAGACTTTTCTGCCAAAGTTACAGATTTTTCGGTAATTTTTTCGTTGACATATAATTTTGAGTATACTAATTAAACGTCACTTTAAGAAACTCCTTACAATATTTTCATTGTATTTTTATAACTTAACTTATAAAAAGCGAAATGCAAATATTTTATTTAATAAATAAATTTTAATTAAAATTCTAAACAATAAACACCTCAAATTTCTATAATGTTTATAAAATAGTGTATAGTGTTCTATGTTTGTGCTTAGCGGTCACAACATTAAATCTAGTTCAATGTCATGCCAGAACTAAACAAATATTGCTGTAGTTAGTAGTTATCGTCGTACACTCAACAAAAAAAGTCAGTAAATTGAGCAAAAAAATTTTTTGACTTGCTGATAAAAAAATAAAAATCGGTAATTGAGCAAAAGTTGTGCTAGCACTTAGTCGAATGCAAATGAAATAAAATCTTTGCTAAAATCAATAAAACTTTTTGCTGAATATTAGCAGATTGAAAAAAACTCTAAAAATTTGTGGAGAAATTATACTTTAGTTCATATTATTTACTGAAAATTTAAATGTAGAAATTATGTATGTGTGATTCTTTGGAAATTATTTAGAAAACTTTGTAAAATTTAAAAATGTCTAGACTTCCATATTGTCGTCATAAGCCGCGTTTTCGACTTAACTGTATCCGTTAACTCATAATAAAAAACTCAAAGTGCGTAGAAACGCGTTTAAGACGAAAACTAACATATTACTTTTCGTATGCACGTTAACTTTCAACACGGATAATTATCAACGTTGAAAACTCAACGTTTACATATTTTTACACCAGCGTAACTTATTCGTGTTACTTCCTAAAAACTTTTGCTGATGTATCGTACGTTCGATTATAACGGAACAATTATAAAAATAACCTGTTTAAAATTGTTTTATACTACAATCGGTTTAACGTAGATTTGCTTGACATACTTAACGTTGATAGGCATGAGACAAAATACAGCTATAATTAAATTAAAAATAGAAAAATATATAAAAATAGTTATAAATAAAATATAAACAAAATTATATCTCAATTACCTCTATGCTTATTATTGACACTGACACCTTAGATAATTCTAAAAAAACAAAAAAGGAAACAACAAAATATCAACAATATTTCTCTGAAACCATTTTTCTTTAAAAAGCGAAAAGAAGCGCAAAAAAAATTTTCGAAAGTGTAGCAAAATAAATTATTAAAACATTAGCACAAAATTTGTTTAGTGCCGTAAAAATGTAACTAAAACTATAATTTCAAATTCACTTTCAGCAAAAAAAAAAAATTAAAAATTGCTGAAAACTAGTACACTTGATATAAAGGGTGGTCCAACCAAAACACACGATGTTAATTGTAAATAAAACAAAAAGTTTTCAGAGAATTATCTTAATATTTTTTATTATGATAGAAAGATCTATGACAATTTTGTATGAAACAAAATATCGGCGAAATGCTCACCACGGCTTCGGTGGCATACTTCTATCCGATGGTCCATATTTTTAATGACTCTGAGCCATAATTGAGATTCAATGTCGTTAATGTGGTGAATTATCTCATCCTTTAGCTCTTCATGTGTTCTTGGCTTATTGACGTACACTTTTTCTTTTACATATCCCCAAAGAAAGAAGTCCAACGGTGTCAAATCACATGATCGTGGCGCCCAATTAACATCGCCACGACGTGAGATAACACAGCCATTGAATTTCTCGCGCAAAAGGGCCATTGTTTCGTTGGCTGTGTGGCAAGTGGCACCATCCTGTTGGAAGCACATATCGTCAATTTCTGGCCACAAGAAGTCCGTTATCATCTCGCCATAGTGAACACCGACGACGAGTCGAGGTTGACGACTTCTGCCACACTATCGCGAACAACAGCAATGTTTTCCGCAGAACGAACTGGGCGAGCATGTACAGGTGTTTTCACATTTCCTACAGACCCGGTTTGCTGAAATTTGCGCACAATTCTCCCGATTGTGGACACATTTGGTCGAATATGCTGTCCGAAATGCGTTTTGATTTGAACGCCCATTTTCGTAAAAGGCTTCAACAATCTTAACGCGCTGCTTAATTGTGTACCTCTCCGTGGTTGAATTTATCAAACACTGAAACAAAGAAATGTCAAATTAAGTTGGCCAAAAAACTTGACGTTAAAGTGTGACTCACAATTAATATCATGCATTATGGTTGGACCACCCTTTACAAGCCGTTTTACTAACTTATTTTTTTGAGTGCAGTAGTAGTACTTCTATGCGAATAGTTAAAAATCATGCAACTACGTAGAATTACAGTAGTCATTCTCTACATTTGTCCGTCCGACCATCACCAACAAGGGTGGTATTCCAACTCTTAAATGCCGATTTAAATATGTAATAGAAACAAATTATTAAATAATTTTTTAGCACTGCCTATTTTCACAGCTAGAAGATTAAAATTACTACTCTTCTACCCACTTTTTTAACCCCTAAATATGAAATGTGGCAGAGCTTCGATTGATTTAATCCATTTTAAGCTTCATTCACGAACAGTTGAATTCAGATTTTAAAAATGTTCATATACCATTCCGTTAAACTATTCCTAAAGAATTCATTTATAAGCTTCATTCCCAAAGCTTCAATAATAAATGAACTTGAATCATTCACATCGAACGTTTTTTATTTATTTTTTTTTTTTTATTTTTAATATTTATTAGCTGTGTTTGTGCGGCATTCCTATCAATGATATCTCGAACAATTTTGACAGTAGAAAGCCGAAATACGTTGAAAAACTGTCAAAATCGTTCTTGATAACACTGATAGTCACACAAATACAGCTATTATTGTAGACGAATTTTAAACGTTTTTCATTTGTATTATGCTAATATTTCAGAATATAATTGAAATGAATGAAATAAAGAATCATTTTTTATTCACCTTTTTACTAAATGAATTCAGGTAAATTTGAATTCATTCGATTGTAATTCATTTAAAATAGAATTAATTCATATAATTTAAAGCTTTTGTGAATTAAGAAGCTATCGATAATTTTTAAAAAGTGAATTAAAGAATTAATTCTTTGAAATGCCGCAACTTAAAGAAAAGTTTCTATTTTCATTATTTTGTGTTCTATACAGGGACGTAACAGTTATAACTTTTATTCAAAAAAGTGATTGTTTTACAATTATTTCTTGATTGAGTATTTTTAATTTTCTGTTTATTTGCTCTGTTTGATTTTTATTTTTAATTCAAACAAAAACAATCCAAACACGATTTTTATTTTTTCAAAAATAATAAAAGTTATTTTGTAATTTTTTTTCTTTATCAAAAAATAACAATTAAGAATATAAATCAAAAGCCATAGAACCAACGACTTCACCAATTATAATATCCTGATGATGTCAACTAGTGTTAATAAAAGATTGAACAGTGATTTAAAGTGAGTAAATATGTATATTCCAGCAACTTCCGGCATTCCATTTAGCTCAATTTTTAATTTTTATTTTATTATCAATTAAAAAAGTTATTGATTAATTTTTTCAAAAAATCATTCTGTAACTTTTATAAAAAGTTTTAAAATAAAAATCAAAAAACAACAGAAATTTATAGAGTAAAATATAAAAATTGAAAAAATTAAAATCTTTGCCGAACTTTGTGATTTTTTTGTGCAATATGATTTATAAAATATAGTGCATTATTGAAGTATTATAATTAAATAAATTTGGGTGGTGACTTTTTTAGAAATATAACAGTTATTTTGGGTCTCTGGTTCTATATCACATATCCAAATTTCATTAAAATCTAAGTTATCCAAATTGGTATACTTCCCTTGTAAGTTTTCATTTTCAATGAATCGTCATTTATTGCTGCTGCTTAAAGTCAATCAAAAACTGTTTGTTTGTTGGTATTGTTGTAGTAGTATCATTTAAAGTACTGAGAATTTTGTTGTATATCTGAACTATAAGAATATTTTCAGGCAATATTGTTTATACATTTTATGCGAAAATGGGCTTGCCAGACACTTTTTTCATAGCTTCCAAAAGATATAAAAATTTCTCAAAAAATGACAACTCTATTTTTGAGGGACACCCTAGTCTACATCAACAGAGCTTTATACACTAAAAAAACCGACGGTGGGGCTCATAGGCATATCTTTAACTAAACTATTTACAAAAGAAAATTTCATGGAATTATATACAAATATATAATAAACAATCCATCTCCTCGTCGTCTTATGGAATTCTAAATTTTGACTTTGTATATTATCAGAATCAACAGTTTTAGGACGAACAAATTTTAATTCGCGATTTTTGAATATCTCAAAATCATACCAAACAATTTACTAAATAAACTATACTTTCTATTTCAAAGCAGGGCACAACTTAACGAAAAAGTATTTCTTTATATTGCAATGTCAGCTCTGTTTAAAAGATTTAACGAAACTTTTTTATTTACCTTATCAATTACATTTTCAAATATTTGAATAAAAAAAAATAAACAAATCAAAATACAACAAAAAATTTTAAAAAAGTTTATAATTTTTTGAGACAATTCTTCTAAATTTTCTGGTAATTATTCTAACGATGCTACGTCAAGAACTGCTATTCCAAGACAACGAAATGTTATCTATAAAAAAGTGCGTATTTAAAAATGTCAAAAACTATTTCTAATTATTTTATAAACAGTTTTATAAGCGTATATCGATATAGAAAAACGGGGACAAGAACTAAAGAAAAATATTTAAGAAGAAAATTAAAGAATATTAAACACTATAATTGAAATGCCACCAAAATTATTAAATAAAATTAAAAGATATTGGTAATAAACTCTAAATATTTCCGAAACAAATCAAATAAGAACTGATAGTTACATTTTGCAAACGAAACATTTACACGTTTCCAAACAATTGATTAATTATTCTGGGTTCTTCTAAAAAATGCAATTATTTTTTCGCAAATATTTATTATTTCCTTGTAATAAATTTGAAATTTGTGTTGAAAACACCAGATTTTTAAAGAAAAACATGGTTATGTTGATCAAACGTTTGAACGTTTCGTCTTACAAAATGTGAGTATAAAATGATGGAGTTTTAAAACAGCCAAATTGAATTTATTTCTTTTTTAAATTAGAATCTACTTGAATTTATTTCCTTTTTTATATTAGAATCTACTTTTAAATTGTTTTTTATTTTTATTTAACATTTATATTAATGACAATTTTATTCTTATTTTCAGTGGTGGTGGAACACAGCCTGCTGGTACATCAGGAGGCGGTGGAGGCGGCGGCGGGGGAGGAGGCGGTGGCGGAGCTAGCGCATCAGCTACCGCTAGAAACGCAGTCAGTTCCAGCAATATGTATTCCGCCCGCCAATCTGTAAGCACCTCTACGGGGGTTCTTATGGTCGGACCAAATTTTCGTGTTGGTAAAAAAATTGGCTGTGGTAATTTCGGAGAATTGCGATTAGGTAAGTTTAACATTTTTTCCTTTGTTTCTTTCATTTTATGTATTTGAGTCATTAAACTTCTATACAAACGAGAAAACAAATCTTGTTGAATATGATGCTCTAGGCCAGCCCTTTGTAAATAAGATCTAATGCCAATCTAATAGCCTAATAAATTTTATAATATGTCATATAATCTTCTAAAAAAATCCTGTAAAATTTTTGTAGAAATCAGGAAGTACAAAGTGAATATTCTCCGACATCATGTTCGTCGAGATAAATTAATGCTTCCTGTAAAAACTTTCTCGCGAACGGCGGGCAAATGCTTGCCACTTAATTCATCTCGGCAAACATGACGGAGAATATTCACCTTCTACTTCCTGGTTTTTATGTTCCTTGGTATAACTTTGTATTTGTAAGTGTTTCACTGCTGCCAACTTCAAAAAAACGTTACCACAACTTTTGCTGAATGTGCTAAAGTTTTTGCTGATTTTACCTAGCAATGTCAAAATGATTTTAAGTGAAGACACTCAATTTCAATTTTATTGCATATATTAAAGCAATTGAATGTGGCAAAATCCCAAAACTTATTTAACAAATCGTGAAAAATAATCTGTTGAAGGCATATCCCGAATTTCATTCTTACCTAAGGAAATCGTCAGGGGACGACGTTTTTAGAATTTCTATAAATATTTTTTTAAGTTTTATTTATATTACAAACTAAATGAGAATTTCTTGTTCTCGTCTATGGGCGTTATTAAACATTTAAAATATGAACAAAAAAAACGAAAAAAAACTAAAAAACTACATCCCAAGGTGGGATGTTAAACACATGACATTAAGCAAATAAATGGGATTCAGCCATTGAGTTCATACTGTGCTAGCCATATTCTAAAATACCAGAAAATCAACTCTGTTTCCAGACTATTATGCACTGTGTTTTTTACGAGGGTAACTATTTACATATCGTCGACCGGCCTGCAAAATGTCATATGTGTTTTTTAATAGATTTTCAGGAGAGCGAAAAACTGTTATAAAATCTACTTTTAAGACATTTTATTGGCTTCATATGCCTTAATGATTCACGACCTCATTTAGTTAAATCATCATTAAGGCGTATGAGTCAATAAAATATCTTAAAAGAAGATTTTATAACAGTTTTTTCGCTCTCCTGAAAATCTATTAAAAAACACATGTGACATTTTGCAGGCCGGTCGACGATATATTGTGAGCCTTGGCCACTTTAACACTTGTTATCATTTTTGAACATAACCTTACTTTGAACTTTTTGTCATTTGAGCATTATTTGTGCTGTTTACAAAAAAGTGAAAGCTGTGTGTCAGCAAAATAATGGAATTAAGACGTGAACATTTTCAGCCAATAATTTATTATGATTTTCGATGCGAATTATCTAGACAAGAATGCATAGACAAATTAAATTCAACTTTTGGTGATGAAGCTCCGTTCTTTGCAACTGTGAATCGTTGATATAACGAATGTAATCGCGCACGTCCTTCGCTGCAGGACGAATTTCGAGAAGGTCGTCCAAAATCAATTGTTTTGTCAGAAAACAAGCGGAATGAAAGAAAAAATGCTATGACAAGTGGTTCGAAAGTATATAGATCATAAAGGAGAATATTTTAAAAACCAATAACAATATTTTCAATAACAAATTTCTGTTTTATCATTGTTAGACTCAAAATATAAATAGTTGCCCTCGTAACTTTTCTGAAAAAGCTTCATTATCCTTATGAGATTATTTTTAATGAAACTTTTTAATTGTCTCTATGAAATTATTAATAAAAAAATGCATTTAATGAAAAAATAGACGGATTCCAACGAAACTGTGTGCAAAAATTCATTAATATCACAATAACACGTAAAAAAATTACGGTGTTCTGACCCCCACCTGAAATAAACTTCCGATGTGGTCATTCAAAACGCTGACCACGTATATATATATTCTTTTTCTCCTCTACCAGAATCCATTGTCTGAACCCCGTATTTTTGGAAAATTTTCGAAATTGTACAATGTATCATGCTGATAATTCTCTCAGTGCATTACTCAGTTTTATTATATTGTATTTTCACTATCGATTCTAAAATTTGTTTAAATTTCTTGTTTATTTATAAATAACAACTGTTAAGTTAAACCACAATGAACACATCTTTGACATTATTTAAAAAGTATAAAAATACTTTATTTCACTAAAGTATTTTTAATGTCATAAATAGGGCAACCAAAAAAAAAACTCTAAAAGCAATGTTTTAAGCTCTTAAAAAAAGCACGAAAAACATCAAAATAAGCAGTTAAAATGCAAAAATAAGCCCTTAAACTTCATTATTTCTTCATTAAAGCGCTCATAAAAATTAAATTTTTTATTTAATACAATGCTACATTCCTTAGAATCTCAGGAATCCGACAATGTTGTGACATTCTTAAATTTATTTTCATCGGGAAATACATTAATTGCATTAAAGGAATTAAATGTGCCAAAATCCCAAAACGTATTTAACAAATTTGAAAAATAATCTGTTGAAGCCATGGCCCTATCCGGATTTCATTCTTGCCTAAGGAAATCGTCATTGTCATATTTGCACTATTACAATTCAGGTTGGAAAAATAAAAATTTATTTTGACAAAAGAGATTTTTTAATTTAAAATAAATTTAAAAAAACATTTTTTAAATAAAAATTTTATGGCGACTTAAAATAATGTTTAAAATATGCTGATTTTATGAAAAATAAGCAAAAATATGCTCTATTTTCGCATAAAAAAGCTAAAATAAGCTTAATTTTTAAAGAAAATTGCCAAAATAAGCCAATATTTGCAAAATATGCAAAAACAAGCAAAATTAAATAAAATATGCAAAAAAAGCTCTAACAAATATAGCTTAAAATTCTTATAAATATAAGATCAGAACTTGTATTTAATCTAAATTGTTTTATCTTTTCAAATAAAAGACATGCTCTGGCTTCTTTTTGGTTGGCCTAGTCATAAATATGTGTTTCCCCCAAATTTATATCATAATTGTGGCAAAATTTCACTAAATCTGAGTGGGAGTCTATTGATTATTATTAGAAATGTTATGACGAAAATAAGCATAAACATAGAACAAATTGTGTCATTTATGTTTCATAAAAAAGGTGTATCAAATATTTTATATTGTTATAAATTATAACAAAAGAAGAGATATTTTCAAATCTTACCAAACAAAATATCTAACAATTATTCAACAGGTCGCCGTATGTGCTTTTTTCCTCCTACTACTACCTATTCTAGTACTACAAATAGAAATACCACCCCAGCAGGTATGAATGCTTGAAAATTTTTGAAATTGAAAGAAAGTGTTTTGCAAAATTTAAATTTAAACATAAAGCATGATTTATATATGAGAAAGTCTGTACCACTACTGTCCATAAATGTTTATTTTGTTTTATACTGAATGATGACCAATAGTTGAGTTTTCTTTTTATAGAAATTGGTGGATTATTTATTACTTTATTAATATTTTGAAAATATTTCATAAATTATTTTTTCTTTTTCTAGGCAAAAATCTGTACAACAATGAACATGTAGCAATAAAAATGGAGCCAATGAAGTCAAAGGCCCCCCAACTACACTTAGAGTATAGGTTTTATAAACTATTAGGATCACATGGTAAGTTATTTGTTTAATTTTTTTCCTTGTTTAATAATTTTGTTCTAATTTTAATTATTATTTGTTACTAGTCAATTAAATTGTTATTAATAGTTTACCAACATTTTTTTCTTTGGTTCAAATCCAAATAATATGCGCTTTTATATAATTTTCAAATTATGTTTATGATAGTTTTTTTCGCTAACGTCCTTCCTAAAATTTAAATATTCAATTTGATAGACCGACGTTCTATTCCCCAAAATTTACGAGAAAATAAAAGTTTAAATTTATTTGTATTTTACAAAATTAACAAAAAAATTTAATTCACTATACAACTGACAATCGATAAAATGTCTTTAGGAAAACTAACTACTTTAAAAAGTTCGAATCGTATCTAAAGGCCTTTTTCACAAAAAAAAAAAACAGTTAAACTATTGTACAATTTACCAATTGAATCTAATAATATGTAAGATTTCAATTTCCTTTTTCTAAAGAATTCTGACATTTTGAATGACTTTGCTATAGAAACGCCTTTAGATTATAAAGGCTTTAATTGTATACAATAGTTTTTATATTGTTTCAGTCTCTGTATCCTCTATGTCATAGAGTGTGTGAAAATGAAGTTTTGAGAAGAACGCATTTAAAGTTTCATAACCCATTATCACTTTGAACTTTGAAAGTTCGTTTTGTACGTTTTTATGGGGTAAATAAATTTTTATCAGAAATCTAACTCATTTCATCTTATTCTACACCCTTTCAGGTACCAGAATCCACTCTTAAGTCCAAATCCGTTTTTTGACACACTAGGTCCCTTTTCTCGGAGAAGGTCACATATATTGTATAGGAAGCAAAATGAATCTATTCTATTTTCATGACGACAAACTAACACATACTCAAAATTGTTGCCATATTTTTACCTAAAAAAGGGTTGCCTATCACAACAGAGTTGTAAAAATTCGTATCAGAGCTGCAAAAATTCGTGCTTTGTTTACAAAAAATTTATTTTTTTGACAGAATAAATATAATTGAAAATAAAAATACATACATACTTACCTGAAAAAAGCAAAATTAAATGCAATAAAATGAAAAACAACAATAATTAATGCAAAACCAATTGAATAGGTGAAGAATTATGGCAAAACAAAAACAACCATATTCTTTTTTTTGCTTCCTTTTTTTCTAACGTCAAAAAATGTTGATGGTCGCGACCCCCAGTCTATATTAGCAAGTTAAGAACGTCGGCAGAATAACGGCATAACATTTCTTATTGCTGAGCTCATGTTAAGGGTATGAGAACACGCAATTATGTTAACTCATAATTTGCAAAAATTCAACGAAGAAGGTTTACGAAGCTTACTTGTAATACCCTTGTAAAAAATTAAAAATTGATAATTTTTTTGTTTATAATTAGTTGAAATGTATTTAATTTTTCTAATTTAATTAGTTTTTTTTTTGTTGTTCTTGCTTTATTTTCTCTTATTTTATTAATGGCTTCCTTTTTTTATAAATGTCAAACTAAAACGTCATCTGAGTTTGACGTTTTATGTCGCCAATAATTGTTAATGAACACTCGCAAACAATTATTGCGACATATGTCTGCACTGAAGATAACATAATTTTGACATTTGCGGCAATATATGTCAACATATTTATTGCTAATATAGACTTGGAGTGAGTTTAAACTAATCGCGACTCTTGCTATCGTAGGTCGATAGTCGACGCCAAAAAACGAATGTGCTTGTGCAGCCCTTTAGTAATTTCTTAAACGAGAACTGAAAAACATCATGTCATTTAAACTCGGTTTAATTTTGTTTTGAGATTAACTAAACAGCCCATTAAACTAAGTTTAATAGGCATAAAAAAAACTGGGCCTAAATAAAAAACCGACCGAACAATTTGAAAAAAATAAAATAAATCGTTGTTACTAATTTATAGCAAATTTTATAGGTAATTCCACTAACTTGGACCGATGTATGACCCTCTTTTTAAAGAAATTTATATCCAAAACTCTTAAATCAAACGAAAATTTACACTTTTCCAAGGTATATTTGTTGTATACGGGGAAAATTTTCAACCTGAAGCTATTCAAAGGGTTTAAGTTTCACTATGTTTCTTTTAGTAAAACAAAATTTACATTAATTCGGCTTGTACGTGGAGTAATAAATATTCGGTTCGAAGGACCATTGTTTTACTCAATCTTGCATTAGAAAAGTATCTAATGAAAGACATTGCCAGTTTTATAGTACGAACTAAGGAAGATTTTTGCCTAAAATACTACTTAAGTAAGAAATTTTGTTTGAAAAGTATAATTTTAGAAAACCTCGTTCTTAGTTCTGACTATAAAACGCTCTAATTCCTACATATTTATTTTGAGAATCACTACTATCAACAGAATATTATTAATATTTCAACTAATATTTATAAGCTTTAAACTTTTATTTTCTCTCGTACCTATTATTTTTTGTTTTTTTTTTTTTTTTTAATAAACAACAAATACAATAAATTGAACTTAAGTACAAATCATTTTCAACGACACTAATCCTTTTCAACCTTGTCCTTTTGTGTGTTAATCCTTGACAATGCTTTTGATTTTATATAAATGTGCTATTTATATACATACTACATTTATTGTTTATACGTTACTAACTACTACTACTACTAAAAATTTATTAAACTTTAATGTGGACACGTTAAAAGCAAATAATTATTCCTTTATAATATACATTTTTTTTAATTGCACCGTTACCACCTTTGTTAAATTTCAAAGAAACTTTTATTCCGAAGTCAATATTTTTTTTATAAAAAATTCTAAATGTTTAGAATAATTTAAAATGTGTTAATTTTTCAATAGGAAAAATTAATTATTAATACATCTATCTAATATAATAAAGATTTTCTCTAGCATATTGATTTAAACGGAGGTCGGTGCTCAAAGATATTTTTTTTTTTTTAATTTTTCCCAGAAATATTTATAAAACTAAACTACTACAAAGTATTTATAAATAGAAAAAAAAGTAGCAAAAATTATTGATTAATTATTAATAAATTATATGAGTTTTATATTTAAATTGTTGTATTTTTTTTTTTTTTGTTGTTAGACTTATGTAATTTTATATATTTAAAATAACTGTTACTACTAAAAAGGGTGAACACAATTTAATAGAGACACTATAAAGATATGAAGTGAAATCAATTACAAAGGGTCATGTGCATAATCCGTTTTAAAATATATAAATGACTTAATGACATACAAAATTAATTTTATAAACGTGTTATAAGGTTTTCAAATTATTATGCATAAGGGAAACATTTTTATAAGAAAAAACTCACAGAATCCTTTAAGCGTTTAATCAAAATGACAGCAACAAATGCTGTTTCTTATATTTGGTATATTTTTCGTCATAATAGAATATATTTTATTTTCATGACACTCAAATTATTTGTCAATTTGTTGTATATTTTTTTCATAAATTACGGTTGCCTTGATTTCGAAAGTTACATTTTTAAATATTTACATTTTCAAATCAAATATTTACATTTTTAAATCAAATATTTACATTTTTAAATCTAAATCAAATATGTACATTTTTAAATCAAATATTTATATTAGTGCTTCGTTTTTAAAAAAAAATTCTCAATTCGTTGTTTACTTGGGAGTTTACATAAATACAAAAACTTAAATCTACATTATAATCTAGAGAGAACCCCATAACGACAATCTGATGATAGTGCTTGAAAATGCATTAATTGTCAACCATTGGTTCTAGGAAAGTTTTTCTCATAAGTTTTTTCTCTATTTGTTCTAAAATTTGGACTTGAGGTAGAACAATATTCTAACTAAATATATGACTTTATATTTATAAACAAAAATTAAGGCTTTTGATTAAAAAACTTTAAACCAAAAATTTACATTTTTAAACAAAAAAGAATATTTTTAAATAAAAAAATACACTTTTAAATCAAAAATTTACATTTTTAAATCAAATATTTAGAATTTTAATTGAAATTATTGACATTTTTAATTAAAAAGTTTCAATTTCTTAATAAAAAAAACATTGGGCCTGCTTGCGGTTGGCTTTGTCGATGTCGAATGTGTGTGCCCCAAGCATCCAAAAATCAGGCGTTGTTTTTCATAGAAACGCTTGTATGGGTTAGGTAAATACGAGTATGAACTAGACCAAAAGAAGTCCAAATATCAAATTGTATCCAAATATCTTCACATTTGCAACCTGCAGCTTGATTCCAAAATTTACAAGTATATACAAACGGACGGGCCAACGTCTTACTGAAAGAGTGATTCAGATCGATAAGCTAATTATGCATGCACTCAACCAAAAAAGTCTGTAATGGCTACTGAAAATTTTGCTGATATTACGGGAAATTTAACTGTTTTGAGCCCAGCGGCATTTTTTTTTGCTAATTTTAGCAACACATGTCTGCTAATTTGTAGTACAATAAAATCAGTAGAAAAAATTAGTAGCCGCTACTAAATTTTAGCAAAATTGTTGTAAATTGCAATTTAAAATCGATTTGCTAAAATCAGTTAAAAATTTACTAAATATCAATAATTTTAGTACAATGAAATTTGTATAAATAATTAGTAGTCGCTACTAAATTTCAGTAAATTGTTGTAAACTGCAATTTAAAATCAATCTGCTGAAATTAGCAAAAAAGTGTACTAAAAATAAACACCTGTAAAATCTAAAAAAAAGAAATAAATAAAAAATATTTTTTTTCTTTCGATTGTAAAAAATGTAAAATTACTTCATCATACTTGAAATTTGGAGTAAAAATTGCAAACGGTTCTACAGTTATTACCTTTTTATGCATTGGAGATACAATAACATTTTCAGAGTATATTTTTCTGCTAAATTTAGCACTCGGTTTTGAAAAACCAGTAACATGTTTTGCTGAAATCAGCAGCGAAAATTAGTAAAATAAAATCCGTAATTTCTGATAAGAGAACAGCAAATATTATTAATAAAGGAAAATTGTACTAAAAATCAGTATAAAAATAGTAAAGTGCGATTGAAAACTGTTTACAAATTTTTTTACTAAATTTTTTTATCTGACTGTGGTTATTTACAAAATGTGTGTGTCAAACTTGACGTCAGTTACCGGCAAGGTACAAAGTGACAAGATTGCAGTAAGAAAAAAAAAATTTATAGTTTATTTACATTTAGTTTATCTCATCGATTATGACTTTCTTTTCTTGAAATCTCGATTGTTTACACTATCTGTTTTGAATTTAACGAAGATTATAATTGACTGTTTTTTGCTTCAAAAAGTCATGGAAGATTTAGCGGGTTTTAATTTTTGATAGTTGAAATATATGCAATAATTTGACGGATTATTTATTGCCAAAATCAGCCATAATCTTATTTAAACTTGTCTGCAGTGTAAATATGCCCCTTATTAGGTAAACTTTGAATTTTGAAAAAACGCCTGATTTTCGGATGCACGGTGGTCACACAAGACTACCTCCGATCGACACTCGTCACGGAATATATACCAAATCGACCTATGGTGCATTGTAACTTTCGGTCTTGGCCATCTATAATTTTTTACTGCACTCAAAAAAAAGTTAATAGAAAAATTAGTAAAACATCTTGTATATCAAGTCTACTAGCTTTCAGTAATTTTTTTTGCTGTGTTTTTTTTCCAGCAAAAGTTTTAGTTATATTTTTTTCAGGACTAAACTAATTTTCAACTAATGTTTTACTAATTTATTTTGTTACCAAAATTGTGCTGTTAACTACATGTAGTACATACAGACAATATAAATTATACTAAGAAAACATGTATTGTATATATTTTATTTATAATTGTTTTAATATATTTTTAAATTTTTAATTAAATCATATCGACTATGTGGTCGTCTGGACATTTTTATATTTTACAAATTTTTCTAATAATAATAATTTTCAAAAGAAAAAAAAAAAACAATATTTCTAGACTTAACTTTTCAACGAATAAATTAACTAAAGTATAATTTTACTAAAAATTGCTTGAGTTTTTTTCAGTCTACTAATATTCAGCAAAAAGTTTTATTGATTTTAGCAAACATTTTTTTCACTTGCAATCGACTAAGTGTTAGCAAAACTTTTGATGAGATTTCTATTTTTTTGTTTTTTGGTAAAAAATCAGCTCGCTGATTTTCAGCAAACCCGTTTTGCTGGAATTGTTAACTTTTTTTGCAAGCACCCTCCTGACTAAAAATTTGCTGACACAGCAACATATTTTTTTTTTTTTTTTTAGTGTGGTTAATTAAAAAAAAATTAAATTTTAATCAAAAAATTTAGATTTTTAATTAAAAAATTTACAATTTCAATAAAAAAAATTTACATTCTATTACTTTGAAACTCAAGTCCAAAAATTGTTTGTTATCCAATTTATGTCTCCGTTTTATTGTGTTCAGCCTTTAATACTGCATACAAGCAAATATAGTCGTCATTATTATATTCTTAAATCTATATTTATATAACAAATTATCATTATTATTAAATTTGTTTTGATTACTCATCATATTATCATTCATATTATATTTATTTTGACACCTATCACAACAACCAATCAACCAACGAATTGAATTAAATCCACAACTACCATTACGAAAACTTTAATCAACAAATTTAAACTGTCACCGAACACCGATCTGCCAATATATTGTCACTATACTTTATTTAATTTTTATACATTAATACAAATTTAATTAAATGAATGAATGATATATGATGATTATAAAATATATTTACAAAATTGAAATCATTAAACAAAAAACCATCACATTCACTATATAGATAATTGTCCAGAGGGTATACCCCGTGTTTATCATTTGGGCACCTGTGGTGGCCGTTACAATGCCATGGTATTAGAATTATTGGGATTGTCTTTAGAAGATCTCTTCAATATTTGCAACCGTAAATTTTCACTTAAGACTGTACTGATGATTTCAAAACAACTTGTAAGTTTTGCAATTAAAAAAAATCCTTTTCTTTTCAAAAACTTTTTTTTTTTTTAATTTGAATTCTGCATTTATCATTAAAATTAAGGTTTTGTTTTATTTTTTTTAATATTATTTCATGTTTAATTGTCTGAATATTGTAGGTTACAATATTTTAATGATTTCATTAATTTTTTAATAATTGTTTAATTATGTTTAACAAAAAATATTATAAATGTTGAAAAAGAAAATTTTTTTATATGTTAAAGACTCGCTGATTTTTTACATTTCGTTTTAATTTCTGTTTATTATACAAAAAAAGTGTCTCAACTGCAAATATAAAAATTTTAAATAATTCAAAATAAAATGTAAATTTTTCTCTTTTGTTTATTACTTTTTACAAAAGATTGAACAATTTTTTTTTTATGTTACACAAAAAATGATAATTTTAGTAGTTGTAGTTTAAAAGAAAACAAAATAACTTATATATAATTTTTTTTTTTTTTTTAATGTAAAAAATCTTAAAATTCTACGAAAGATGTTGTATATTCTATATTATTATCAGAGCTCCGAAAAACTTAATTCAATTTAAGCTTAATTCACTAAAAATTAAATTCAGATTTTAAAAAGATTCATGTACCATTCCCTTAAACCATTCGTAAAGAATTCATTCATAAGCTTCATTCCCAAAGCTTTAATATGAATTGAATGAATTCCTAACTTGAATCATTCAAATCGCATGTTCATTCACCATTTTACTAATTGAATGAAGAAATTTTGTTACCATTCACTTAGTGCAGTGTAGTTTGAAACTAACATATAATCAAAACCAAAGCATACAAGCTGTAACAAAGCATACGATACTATTTATTTCTGTTAGATGAATTTTAAACGTTTTTCATTGTAATATGCTAATATTTCAGCAATTACATACAAATTAAAATTTTTCATTTAATTAAGTGAATGAAAACAAATAATTTTTCATTCACTTTTTTATTAACTGAATTCAGGTAAATTGGGTTTCATTCAGTTAGAATTCAATCAAAATAGAATGAATTCATATAATTTTAAGCTATAGGGAATTAAGCTATCGAATTAATTCCATAAGAATGCTATTAGGGAATGAAATTTAACCCAAATTTCATTAATTTTTAAAAAGTGAATGAAAGAATTAAGCCTTTTAAACCTTTGATTATTATTTAGGTTACTTTCAGAAAGTTGTAGAATATTGTGAAGAATGTATAAAGACCAAGAATTACAGATAAATTCAAAATATTTTTGAAAATTCGAACCGATTTGCAAAATTTATAAATGAAAGATTTTATTAAATGGCGCCCAACATGAAGGTCCTGGCTTGAGATAATCATGGGAAAACTTTCCTCTTATTTTATTTGGGGCTTTTTTTTAATAAACTTGGATGGTCTGCTCGCTAAAGATATTTTTTTTATACATTTGTTGGTTTTTTAAATACATTTCATTGGATACCCATAAACCTACAGTTGCTTTTGAACAATTCCGCCATTTCTATAACTTCTTTTTAACCCCTTTACATAAAATTGGGCTAAAGAAAAATTACAGTTCGATTTATTTATTTTGCCTGGGAGTGAACCATATCGCAGACTATATTTTCTATTTTCTCTTTGGCGCCCAAATGGGGGCTCTAAACACCGTAGATTTTTATACTCTACATCACTCTGTGGTACAGGGTATATTGAGTTTATGCTTATGTAACTATCAAAAATTATGGGCATAGACCCGCCTTGTAGTATATACTGATCGACTCAGAATCACTTTCTGAGTCGATATAGTGATGACTTTACTTCAGTCCATCCATGTGAAATTAACGAATTTGTAATCAATCTAGTTTGCAGTGCACCAGGGACGAACTTGGTTAAAAAAGGTTAAAATCGGTCAAAGTTTTGAACTAGGCGCCATAAAAAAGTCCTATCTGAGCTTGAGTATATTGATATTACCAAACCAAAGTGATTTTAAACGATTTCTTGCACGGGACCTACATAATTTTATTAATTAAACAGATACCCAGGTAGAAAAATACAAACGGCACAATGTCGGCCCGGTATTGCAGACGGTAGTACATGTACTGACAATGCGTCGGATTTTTAACTTTCACTATACTGGCATGTTGTCGTACTATACTGGCATGTTGTCGTACTGTACTGGCATGTTGTCGTACTGTACTGGCATGTTATTTCCCAACGTTGGGCAGGCTTGGGATTTTATTTTTTTTGGTATTATCCCAGAACATTTAATAACAAATTTTGTAGTTTGCTAGTAATATACTGTCCTTTTAGTGTACATCTCAGATTTTTGATGTATTCTTTCGAAACTTCACAAGAAAAGAATGGCTATGTCTCTCTTATATAAATAATTGTGTAATATACAGTGGTGGCCACGAATTTAACACAATTCAAGTTTTTTCTAATATTATTGTTGTTGCCTTTATTTTTAAAGATTAAAATAGTGTCTGACTTCGCCACGAGAGGCAAAGGGATGGTTCAGAAAATTGTACAAAATTTTAACGTAATGTTTGTTTTCTCATGTTGTCACTTGTTTTAAGTGGGCTTTTAACGAAAAATTGGCGATATCAACCTTATATCAAATTACATAGAAAAATTTAAGCAGTACTGATCGGTTCTGTACAAACTGTATATTTTCGGAAATCCTATAAAATTTCCTTAATTCCTGCATTATTTTTATCTAGGAATAGTCACCAGACTTAAAATTGCACCACTTTAAATATGACCAATTTTTCTTCGTTTTTAGCGATTTTAAAAGAAAGTTAACAACACTGAAATTTTAACATGAAATGCTTTTTACTATAACGTAAAAAAAATCTCAACTCATTTGTTATATTGTGGTAAGAAAAGCATAAAACTATTCACTTTAAAATTTCAGTGCTGTTAACTTTATTAAAAATCGCTAAAAACAAATAAAAATTTGAACAAGTTTAAAGTGCAGGAATTTAAAGTCTGGCGACTATTTGTAGATAAAAATAATGCAAGACTTAATGAAATTTTATGGGATTTCCAAAAATATACAGTTTGTACAGAACCGATCAGTACTGCCTAAATTTTACTATGTAATTTGATAAAAGGTTGTTATCGCTAATTTGTCGTTAAAAGCCACGCCCACTTAAAACAAGTGACAAAATTAAAAAACAAACATTATGTTAAAATTCTGTACAATTTTCCGAACCATCTCCTTGCCTTTCTTGGCGAATTTAGCCACTATTTTAATCTTTAAAAATAAAGGCAACAACAATAAAATTAGAAAAAACTTGAATTGTGTTAAATTCGCGGCCACCACTGTATGTAACAATACGTAAAATTTATAAAATTGTTACTTTTAATAAATTAAAAAAGCTCGATAATTTACAGAAAACAGTCCTGGCAAAGCACGTTTTAAGTAGTACCGGCATTTCGTAAAAAACAGTACTCTCCCAGTACAATTTTTGTTGTAATGTCGGCAATTTCTACCTGGGCAGTGCTCAGTCCGGGCAAAAACCCCTGGTCAAGCCTTGGCTGAATTCCTTGCAGTTCACAGCATTTTAAAGGTCGAAAACTTCACTTTTTTATATATTTTGGCATAAAATTCACGAATGAATCATACACTTATAGAAATAAAGCTGTAAAAATAGCAGAAAAAGCAACTAAAAATTGGTTAAAAATTATGTTACAGAAAAAACTAACTAAACTAAATTAGTAAAATAAGAACAGCTAACATAACACTGCTGAATTTACAGAATTTTAGTTATATTTAAGTTAACTTTTAGTTAATTGAAAATGACAAATTGTACTGTAAAATCTGCAGATAATTTTGCTAAATATTAGCAAAAACAAACTGTTATATATACAAAATATTTGTTATTTATACCCTACACCACTATGTGGTCAGGGTATTATAAGTTTGTGCTGATGTTTGTAACACCAAAAAATATTGGTCGTAGACCCACCTTATAGTATACCGATCGGTTCAGAATTTTTTTTTATTTCGATTTAACGATGTCCGTCTGTCCGTCCGTCCGTCCGTCCGTCCGTCCGTCCGTCCGTCCGTCTGTCTGTCTGTCCATGCAATCTTGTACGCACTCTACAGGTCGCACCTATTAAGATATTTCGATGAAATTTGGTACATAGACCTATGTTGGCCCAAGGACGAACAAGTTTGATTTTTTTGAACATCGGTCCATGTTTAGACCTAGTGCCCATATAAGGGTCCTACCAAAATTATATTGTTTATACGCTGCAGGTCGTAAATATTAAGATATTTTGATGAAATTTGGTACACAGACCTATATTGGCCCAATAACGCAGCCTATTGATTTTGGTGAACATCGGTCCATGTTTAGACCTAGTGCCCATATAAGGGTCCTACCAAAATTATAATGTTTATACGCTGCAGGTCGCAAATATTAAGCTATTTTGATGAAATTTGATACACAGACCTATATTGCCCCAATAACGCAGCCTATTGATTTTGGTGAACATCGGTCCATGTTTAGACCTAGTGCCCATATAAGGGTCCTACCAAAATTATACTGTTTATACGCTGCAGGTCGTAAATATTAAGATATTTTGATAAAATTTGGTATACAGACCTACATTGGCCCAGTAACGCAGCCTATTGATTTTGGTGAACATCGGTCCATGTTTAGACCTAGTGCCCATATAAGGGTCCTACCAAAATTATAATGTTTATACGCTGCAGGTCGCAAATATTAAGCTATTTTGATGAAATTTGATACACAGACCTATATTGCCCCAATAACGCAGCCTATTGATTTTGGTGAACATCGGTCTATGTTTAGACCTAGTGCCCATATAAGGGTCCTACCAAAATTATACTATTTATACGCTGCAGGTCGCAAATATTAAGATATTTTGATAAAATTTGGTACACAGACCTACGTTGGCCCAAGGACAAAGCCTATTGATTTTGGTGAACATCGGTCCATGTTTAGACCTAGTGCCCATATAAGGGTCCTACCAAAATTATATTGTTTATACGCTGCAGGTCGCAAATATTAAGATATTTTGATGAAATTTGGTACACCGACTTATGGCAGCCGAAGGACGAAGCCTATTGATTTTGGTGAACATCGGTCTATGTTTAGACCTAGTGCCCATATAAGGGTCCCCCCAAAATTATATTGTTTATACGATGCACGTCGTAAATATTAAGATATTTTGACGAAATTTGGTACACAGACCTATTTTGGCCCACGGACGAAGCCTATTGATTTTGATGAACATCGGTCCTTGTTTAGACCTAGTGCCCATATAAGGGTCCTACCAAAATTATACTGTTTATACGCTGCAGGTCGCAAATATTAAGATATTTTGATGAAATTTGGTACACAGACCTATATTGGCCCAATAACGCAGCCTATTGATTTTGGTGACATTAGTTGGCTTTTACCCAGACTGGTGTAGGGTATTCTATAGTCGGCATGCCCGACTTTAACCTTTTTACTCGTTTTAAGCTAAATTTAGTTGAATGCAAGTAGTAGTCTATCCTGTTAAAACAGCAAAATATTTGCAAAAAAAATTGTAAACTGCTGTTTTCAAAAGGCTCGATTTTTATTTGCATTTAAAAAAATCGAAGAAAAACTTCGAAAATTAAAAAAATTTTTTTTGTAATTTTTTAGGCTACTAATTATTTAGCAAAATTTTTTGCTGATTTTAGCAGGTTAATTTGTTATTTTATATTAACAAAAATTTAACTCAAATATAACTAAAATTCTGTATATTTAACAGTTTTATTTTTGCTGTTCCTAACTTACTAATATATAGCAAAAATAATTGCAAATTTAGCAGTGTTTTGCTGCAGCATAATTTTTAATTAATTTTTAGTAGTTTTAACTATATTTTTTAAACCCGTATTCGTTCCGATATGAGAGATATCGATATTTTAATATTTCAAACAAGTTTTTATATAATTATACGCCACACTATGTGGTATAAGGTATAATAACTACATGCTAATCGCTGTTACTACACTAACAGGAAAAGTCTGTAAAAATTTTAGTTAAAACTACTAAAAATAACCCGGTGAAAAATGTCCATATATGAACATTTATGGTTCAACCATATATGTATGGATCCGAAAAATGAGGTAACACCTAAGTATATGTTCATATATGGACATATATGAACATATACATTTATTAAATATATGCGAATACATGCGAACGTTGCTGTCCTTTATTATAAGGTTGTACGATAGATATAAATTTATGTATGGCATTCAAATTAGGCGCTACATATGTTCCTTTTTTTATTCATGGCATTAAATATAATTCCATATTTATCCAAATATGAGTTCCTTTTACATACCCGGTGAAAAATGTCCATATATGAACATTTATGGTTCAACCATATATGTATGGATCCGAAAAATGAGGTAACACCTAAGTATATGTTCATATATGGACATATATGAACATATACATTTATTAAATATATGCGAATACATTGCGAACGTTGCTGTCCTTTATTATAAGGTTGTACGATAGATATAAATTTATGTATGACATTCAAATTAGGCGCTACATATGTTCCTTTTTTTATTCATGGCATTAAATATAATTCCATATTTATCCAAATATGAGTTCCTTTTACATATATGGAAAAATGTATTCTTCGAAATATGTTCATATACAAGTCCCTTTTGCATAAATTGAATAACATATACTTTCATATTTGTCCATATATGAGTGCCATTTCCATATATGAAATAACAGATGCTTCCATATACATATGTCTGTATATGAAATTTTTTCCATATATGGAATCACATATACTTCCATATATGTTCATATAAAATCCATATATGTTCATAAAAAATCCATATTTGTTCATATGTGTCCATACATAAACCATATATGAACATGTTTGAGCGTATATGAACATTTTTCACCGGGTATATGGAAAAATGTATTCTTCGAAATATGTTCATATACAAGTCCCTTTTGCATAAATTGAATAACATATACTTTCATATTTGTCCATATATGAGTGCCTTTTCCATATTTGAAATAGCAGATGCCTCCATATGTCTGTGTATGAAATTTTTTTCCATATATGGAATCACATATACTTCCATATATGTTCATATAAAATCCATATATGTTCATAAAAAATCCATATTTGTTCATATGTGTCCATACATAAACCATATATGAACATGTTTGAGCGTATATGAACATTTTTCACCGGGAAGTTAAAAATTACCTTGCAGAAAATATTGTTAAAATTAGCAGATTATTTTTGATAAATATTAGTAAGATAAGAACGGTAAAATAAAACTGGAAAATAACAACTTTTCCTACTAAAATTAACAATTTTCAAAATTTTTTTTTTTTCAGTTTTCTTTAATGCGAATAAAAATTTAGAATTGTCAAATCAGCAGTCTACTATTTTTTAACAAATATTTCTACTGATTTTGCAGAATAAATTCTTATTTGCATTGAACTAAATTTAACTTAAATATCAATAATAATTTGGAGATATAACAGTTTGTTTTTGCTATTTTTTTTTGTCCACTAATATTCAGCGAAATTTTTGGCAGATTCTACCAGGTTAATTTGTTATTATCAATTAACTAAAAATTAACTCAGATATAACTAAAATTTTGTAATTTTAACAGTTTTAGTTTTGCTGTTCTTATCTTACTAATATTTAGCAACAAAATCTGCTAATTTCATCAGTTTTTTTCTGCAAGGTAATTTTTAAGAATTTTTATTATAATATTTTACTTTATTTGTTGCACCGTTAATTGAAATTGCCTTCCTGGAATTTGATCCGCTTACCGAAATATGACCCAAATCGTACAGTTGTGTAGGGTTTCACATAGTCGGCATCCCCGACTTTAACTTATTTACTTGTTGAACTTTAAATTTTGTTAAATTAATTGAAGGTGTATAATTATTCTAATGGGTGTGATCAAATAAATAATCACGGTGGACATTAAATATGCTGGGAAAATTTCACTATTTAATACCTGACGTGGGGACACAATTTAAATGTATCATAAATCTTATCGTAAGTGAGATTAACAGTGACAATTACTCGATTTCGAAATAGTTATAACCACAAATCTGTGGTTATAACAATTTAAAAAATGTATTTATTTTAATTCCCTCATGATACTTTTAAGACTTTCTGCCAGTTTTCCTTATATTTTTTTTTTTTATAATTATCCTAAAGGCATTATTTATTTGAACTTAAAATATATTTCTACGTATATTACAACATCTTTCATCATTTCAATATTTTTCTAAAGAAGTTAGATAAAATCAAATTTTGCGTGCATGTATTGTATGTCTTTAAAATTCTTATGAATTTTTACATTTTTCGAATAAGAAAATACTTTTTAAATATATTTTTTTTTCTTTAGAATTAAATTATGTATTCCAAAAAAATCTTGTTTTTCATAAAATATTTTAGAATTTTATTACTAACCGAGTTTGAAATCTTTGTTCTTTTATTTTTATACTTATTTGTAGTGAAAATTTAATTAACCGTCTTTAATACACGAAAACTGTGAATAAATATTTTCACTAAAACAAATTATGATTTGATTATTTTATAGGTTTGAGAAAATGCTACATTATACATTTTTAATCTGATGTATTTATCGATATATTTTCTTATTAAGAAACTTAGATTTAAAGGAATTTTTCCAATAGAAAACCCATAAAATAGTTAGGGCTTCATATAAAATTGTAAAATGTCAATACTTTTGAATACTCAATACTACTCAATACTTCTCAAATATTGACTCGACACTACACACAAAAAAATATTTGCCAAGTAATTAGGAGCATTTCAACAAATATAGCTTTTTCGCATGTATTATCTAGAATCATTTTACCAAGTTTTTAGTTTTTTCTACTTAAATTTTGAATAATTTATGCGAAAAACTTTTTTAGTTGAAATGCTCCTAATTTCTTGGCAACAATTTTTTGTGTGTACTCAATAGTTTTTACAATTATACAAAAGCACGGTTGTGTTTTCATACCGAAAACAGAGTTACATTTTCATATTTTTCCTCATGTCAAAATTACGCTTATATACAAAAAACAAAATAAAACTGAAAGTAATAAGTAAGTCAAATCTAGATTCACATAAGGCACTAACAAAAGTCTGTAAAAAAATTATTTTTAAATATTTGAAATATTTATTTGAAATATTTTCAAATATTTGAAATATTTATTTAAAATATTTTCAAATATTTCAAAAATGTAGCTAAGTATATTACAGCTTTGAAATATTAATATTTTCAAAATATTTATATTTAAGCTTTGAAATATTAATATTTATTTACTTATTTCAAATTATTTGAAATAAATAAAAAAAATATTAATATTTGAAATATTAATATTTATTTACTTATGTATTTCAAATTATTTGAAATAAATAAAAAATGTTAATATGTATTTCAAAATTGAAATAGAAATATTTGTTTACTTAAAAACATTTTTAAGTAATTAATAAAATACACATACTTGAGCTTTAAAATATAATTACGAATAATATTTCAAAATGTTAATTTAAGTAAATATTTTTAAGTAACTATACAGCTTTGGTTTAAAATATATTTGAAAAGTGTTAGTTTTGAATTTCTATCACAATCACATGCCATGCCGCTTCTCGCTGGCACAACGACGACATGATTCCTATGAAGCAAAGCTTCTAAGACTTCAATCCCACATTATATTTTCAATTCTGATTAATACCCAGTAAAAATGTACAATAACATCCAAAGAACTGGTTGCAGAACACCTTATACTGCATTAGCATAGGTTCTAATTTATGTTCTAGAATCGGTTCTTTTTATATGGAGAGTGACCCAAAAGCAATAGATTATTTTCCCCCAATATAGAACAAGTTGCTTTAGAACCGCTTCTAGAACTGGTTCTGGGACAGTGATACCTTACATTTTGGCTTTTGAGAATTAGTTCTAAAACAAATCTCATGGAACCGGTGGTAAAAGCACCTGTTCTGGAATAGATTCTGATGTAACCGATTCTAAAAAATGTTGCTGGGTATGGAATAGGGATCATAAACGGGAAATCCCGAAATCCCGGGATTTTTTTATTTATTAATATGAACGCAAATAAACAAAGTGAGAAATTTTAGTTTACCAACGTTTTTCCTTGAATTTTCTCATATTTACAAGAAATTGATGCCAAAATATTGGTAAAATGAGAAAGATTATTAAGTTTTTGAGTAGTTCATGCGAAAAATCAAGTTTGTTTGTTATTTTACCTGTTTATTCTTCCAAGCGAAATTCAATTCTGAAACCTAATTTTTGCTGGGACTGTAAGTTTGAGTTCTTCCATGAAAAAAATTTGATAACGATAACCAAATAACTTTGCTGCTGTAATTACACGATTCAGTGGGCAAGGTTGTTGCAACGAATCTGTTTTCAAATCTGCTTACAAAATACTGGGCGCAAGTGTACTTAAGTGCAGGCCTTCATATATTATTCCAGTCAGAAAAATACAAACGGGAAATCGATGGCAAGGTACTTTAACAGGTGGTAGAAGTACTGACAAAATTGCTTTTCCATTTCCAAAATGATAACGTCATTAGACAAAAGGACCAGCTGTTCAAAAAGCGTCGGAAAAGTTCTGGAGAAACAAAACTTTTAACGTTGGCAAAACCAATAAATAGGTGGTCTGGAATTATATTTTCCAAAATAAAATTTAAAAAAAGTTTATATGTATCTTTGTTTGGTCCGGCAGTGATATGAACCCAGACCGTCATATTGGCAGACGACAGCTCTACCCACTAACTAGACATATAATACTTGGTGGCTAAAAACGTAAATGAATGATAACAGCTGGACAACTACTGGCTGTACTAAAACTCTAGCACTCGCAAAAACTTTTTTGGAAAACCAAAAAAAACAAAAAAAAAAGTTGATCTAAAAGGAGCTTTTCCACAAACAAAAAATTTAATCTTATAAAACAAAAAAGTTTAAATTACAAAAAAAAATTTTTTGCTTGCAACCGGATTTGAACTCGGAACCTTTTCACAACAAAACTTTTTTAACGAAGCGTCATTATTTTTATAAAATCATTGCTCTACCAGTGAATTTATTTTTGTACCGCTGCAATTTTTGACTAGGTAATAGCACTGTATAACCACTAGTTACTAAAGTTGGCATAGCACTCTAAGCCCATTCTTTGCCAGTGGTTTTTTTTTATAAACCACTAACATTTTTGTAAAATAAATGCTGACAAAACGTTTTTTGCACACGCTGGCAAAGCGACCCGAATAAGTTTTCTGCCAGTCATTTATTTTTAACACCGCGGTTACCCATGCAGGTACTTGATTTTTTGTACCACTGGCAATTTCTGACTGTGAAGTTTCAATATTCATAAAATGTACCAAATTATTAAAAAATTTTTATAAATAAAGGAAAATTTAAATTCCGGAATCCCAAAATCTCGTAAAATCCCGGGATCCTGAAAAATCCCGTAGTCCCGAAAATCCCGGGATCCCGGGTTCGGGATTTTCAAAAACCCGAATCCCGGGATTTTCAAATATCAATCCCGATTGGCATCCCTAGTATGGAATGATTGAATTCTCAAACTGCAATTGTACACATCGAATGAAGTCTTAATTGTTCTCTTCAATCATTTTTCTTCATTCGATTTGTTCAATCGTTAAGAATTCAATCGATTAAAAACTTCAGGAATTCAATCTATTTCTAGTGCATTCGATTGAGTAATTTGGGAATGACATTCGATTTCCTTCAACCGATTTTAAAATTTTGATAATAAACAACTACGCTATTAGGATTTTTATTAAAGGAATGTAAATTCTAGACTTCCCGAGATGGCCCAAACGCCGATCTTAGATTTTTTTCTCTGCTACATATCCAAGTTTCATCAAAACCAGATTGTTTAGCTTTGAGTACTTTCACCTGAAATTCCGTAGAGGTCACTCGAGACATATTTTCGGTACTTGTATTACACTAATCAATGCAACAACAACTACCGACGCCATTTCGCTGGAAATTCTTTGTTTCGGAAATGTTTTTTTTTTTTTTTTTGCCAATATCAATTTTTTGCTTTTTAATGTAAATTTCATCCCTGGTAACTTCACTTAAAGTGAAAAAACTGAATGTAATTTTTAAAATGTAACACACTTTTAGGCTTTATAAAATTTAATAGAGTCGATATTTCGTTCAACTGGGAAATTCTTTAAAGCCCGTATGATACTAGTTTTAGTTTGTATTGATCAATTACACAAGTGCAAAAAGTAAAACCATACTTACATATGAAGGGGGATCAATAAGTCAGTGACTTTTCAAACTTCCCTCGTACATGAAATGCAAAACTGCTCCGGTTGAGTACCATCTGTTAATAGAAATTTTTAACAAGTTCCTTCATTAACTTTGCGTTTAAAAGGTGTTCAAAGCATACAACCTCGTAGATTTTTGTAAATATGGGAAAAAGTGAATTTCGAGTGCTCATCAAACATTATTTTTTGGAAAAAAACCGTCACTCAAACCAAGCAAAAGCTAAATAATTACAATGGGGACTCTGCATCATCAACTTCAAAGGTAAAAAGGTGGTTTACTGAGTTTCGATTTTCTTGATGGCCTATTGAGGTCAATACACCTTAAAATGTCGAAAAATTCATGATAGGGTGTTGGCCGATCGGATAGTGAAAGTGCGAGAGATTGCTGTTGCCATTGGCATTTCATATGGCACAGTGGTTTCGATGATCTGTTGGGTTTTAGAAAGCTATCCGCAAGATGGGTACCGCGTTTGCTCTTAATTGACCATACAAGCAGTCGTGTAAGAACTTTAAAGGGATTGTTTGGAGTTGTCTAACCGCAATTCGAATGAGCTTTTGCCGCGTTTTGTAACTATGGATGAAACATGGATCCATTACAACTCACCGGAGACCAAGCAGCAGTCTAAACAATGGGTTTCTCCGGGTGAACCGGCTCCGAAGATGGCCAAGGTGGTTTTGTCGTCCACACGAGCTCAAGGCGACAGTTTTTTTTTTTTTGGGAATAATCTACATCGATTACCTTCAAAAGCTAAAACAATAAACGGCGAAAATTATGTCAACTTATTGGACCGATTTAATGACGATTTGAAAAAAACTACCATATTTGGCCAAGAAGGGTTTTCTTGTATCAAGACAATGCACGGGTGCACACATGTGTAGTCTCAATGGAAAAAATTGCATGAATTGTATTACGAATTGGTACCTCAGCCGCCATATTCTTCAGATTTAGTCCCGAGTGACTATTTTCTATTTCCAAACCTAAAGAAATGCCTCGGTGGAAAGAAATTTAGCTCCAACGCTAAAATTATTAGTCAAACAAATGGCTATTTTGAGCACCTCGAGAAATCCTATTTTTTTGGAAGGAATAAAAAAAATTGGAGAAACGTTGGGCTTAGTGTATTGAGCCAAAAGGAGACTATGTTGAAAATAAAAACTTTTTTGCTAAAAAGACTGTGTTTCATTCAAAAAGTCACGGACTTATTGATCCGCCCTCGTATCAGAGAAGTCAATAACAAACTGTCAAACAAATTTAAAAAATTTCAACTATAAAATGACATTTAGTTATTGATTGTCTAGAATGTTGTCAATTTCCTAAGTTTTTCTCTGTTTTCAGCGTTTTTTGTGTTTGTAACGATTTTTAATAATTTTTTGCGGTTTTACTTTCGAACAAAGTGTGCATCACTGTTTATTTGTTTACAAATTGTATTTTTACTCTCTCTAACATTTGTTGTTTCAATTCAGCAATCCTATATAAATTCAATACAAAATAAAGCTAGTGTCATACTGGCTTAAGTCAGGTACTGATTTTATTATTTTGATGCGATTTCTTTTAATCGATATCAGTTTTAATTTTTGTTATAAAAATAAGCGTAATTTGGCCTCTTCGTTAAATAATAAAAATTAAAATTTTTTTTCATTTTTTCTTTTCTTTGTTTTTAATTGAATGTTTACTTAACCATAGGAAGAATTTAAATAAGAATAAGGGCCGGTATTATAGTGAACACTTAATTAAAAACAGTTAAGTGAAATTTTTTTTCGAGATTCAAGATTTTAAAGTGTACTCATTCTAAGACCATTCAGCTCATTGTATTGTTTAAAATGTTCACTTAAGTGTTATAAATAGCATAGTTAAGTTAAAAAAAAAAACTTAAGTTTTCGCTATAAAACTGGCTTCAAGGTCATTAAATAATTTTAAAACTTGAAGAATTTCAAAATTGTTCATTAAATTTTATATAAATACTTGGTTCATTTTATTAAAATAAAGCATTTGACTTCCATTTATTTTGAAATATGCAAAGAGAACATCTAAAATAAAACAAATTAAACAAAAAGGGTGGTAAATCATTTGGTGTTTGCTAAAATACCATAAAAACCCATATCTAGCATTTTTTTAAACACTAACCTTTTAAAAAGAGCTTTTTTCATAAAAAAAGAAAATCATTTTTAAATAATAAAAAGGAAACTTTTAATTTATTATCAAAACTGCTGCCTCATTAAGATAAAAATATAATTTTATTTTTTTTTTATTTTTCATCTGCTCTCTATTACAATCCTTGACAAAAACAACAACAATCAATATTGAAACAAAATAAAAAAAAATAATAATAACCTCCTTTGCCTTTTTTACCTTGCAAAAAATAAAAAATAAAACGAAATTCCAATTTCTTATAAAATATAATTTTAACATTTTTACTCCTATAATTTTTTTACATAAATTTTTTTAATTTTTTCATACAATTGTTGTTGTTATTGTTTTTGTTATTGTAGCAGAAGGTGTACCCGAAGTATATTACTTCGGTCCATGCGGCAAGTACAATGCTCTTGTTATGGAATTGCTCGGTCCATCACTTGAAGATTTATTTGATATTTGTGGCAGACGTTTCACTTTGAAGACAGTACTACTGATAGCTATACAATTAGTAAGTACCCAAACTAACTAGTAACAAATTCAAAAATAAAAAAATACAATTCAAAACACCTTAAAAAATACATTCGAAAATCAGTTTTAAAAATAATTCAAATCCTAATAACCAGGACACTTGTATAATTTTTCTTTGGCCAAGATTTTTTGTTATAGTTTTTTATCTATAATTTTTTATTTTTAGTAAACTTTTTCTTTTCAACAAACTATAGTTATATTGTATTGTTTTTATTCATATTCAATATATTATAAAAAAAATAATAATAATTTTAGCTCATTATACTTCATTTTAATTAACCTCAATTTTAAGGTTAAGGTATTATTGTTTTCGTTATTAAATTTTCATTTTTAATATTCATAATTAGCATTTAGAACTTTTCAAATTCATTTAATTAAAAAATAGCAATTTTGTTTTCGAATCATATTTATTCCAATTTTATGTTAAAAGCATGTTTAACATTTACATTAAATTATTTTATTTTGAATTATTTTTTTTTATTATTATTTTTCATTTTAGTAGCTTTTCTAATCAAATTCAAATAAAAAGAATCCATAAATACTTATAAAATATTAAAAATGCGCTAGTTGAGACACTATATATATTTTGTTTTAATAAAAATCGGTTTAAACATTGAATTTAATTATTTTATAAATTTATTTCATGAAATATTTCCCCAGAAAACAAAAATCTGCATGTTTTTGAAATCAGTTCCTTTTATAAAAATCTACTTTTATCAAGATTGTGTACTAATTTTTATTTTGTTATTTCAAACCATCAAAAACTCCTTCCTGCACCAGCTCCACCGGATCGAATATGTTCATAGTCGGCACTTAATTTATAGAGATGTTAAACCTGAAAATTTTCTAATTGGTAGAACATCAACGAGACGAGAAAAAATTATTCACATAATTGGTAAGATATACAATTTGATTATATATATGAAGTAATTGAAAAGCAGAGTTTCAAATTATAATAGAAAATATGTTTTACAATTCAGAAATGAAAACTTTTAAGCAGGGTAAACACGAAACGATTGGTTGTACACATAATAATTTTGAAATCTACAGCATGCCATTTGAAAAAGTGTTTTGAGGAAGATGCATGTATTTTTGTGCGGTTTAAAATGATAAACGTGATTACAGCGTTGAAAAGCGTTAAATAGAAAATTTGTAATTAAGTATATATTTTTAACCAATTTATACACAAATGTCAAAAAACACTTTATCAAACTTTATTTTGTATGTTAGCTACCAATTAAAATTTAATGATTCGAAAAAAATTGTATAAAAATATGAAACAAAATCTAATTTTTGGAACATTTATCAAGTGCGTTTTTTTAAAATTTAATAAAACATTCGTATATTTTGCTAACAACTAAAATTTGATCAAAATACTGTATGTTTTTGAAAAATCCGCTAACACAAATAATGCGCTTTCTGCTACAGTCAAAAATCGCTTTGTTGGCAACACTATTACAAATGAGAAATTGACAGTTTGTCTGACGGACTAATCAATAAACCAGCGAACATGTCTGTTGGACCAACAAAAAAATAAATAAGTTTTGATTTTAGTTCGACATGTCCGTCTGACCATACGACAGCCCAAGACAGTGTTGCCAAGTTAGGGGTTTTCCCCCTGGATTTATGTCCGTTGATTGGTTTTGTCAAATTGTTGATAGTTTTTCACATAAATTTTTATTTTCTTTTAGCCTACACATTTTTGAAGTTGAAGAATTTTAGACAGTGACTAGAAAAGTAAAATACAACGAAATTTTTTTATTTCAAAAACAAAAAAAAATCAATTATTTGCATTTGTTAAAAATAATTTGAAACAAAAACTTAGAAAATTGTTGGATTTTTGAAAAATTTGTTTTAGGGGTATGTTTTTTTGTGGTAGAGCAAATTTAGGGGGTTTTTTTTGGATAATTTAGGGCGATTTGTAATAAAAGACTTGGCAAAATTGGCCCAAGACACGGTGAAAATTGTGCTTACGACCAACAAGTTGTACAACTACCCTCAAAAAAAGAGAAAAATTATTAAAACATCTTGCATATCAAGTGTACTAGTTTTGAGCAATTTTTTGCTGAAATTTCGTTTTCAGCAAAAGTTTTAGTTATATTTTTTTTAGCACTAAACTACTTTTGAACTAATGTTTTACTAATTTATTTTGCTATAAAAATTGTGCTGATAACCGCGTTTATAGCGTGGACGGAAATCAGATAGGCAAGATTTAGATGTCGCAGCTTGTCTGGATGTAGTACAGACAACGGAAATGATGATAAAAAAAAAACAACTCTACACAATTTGTATATTTAAATTTTCAGCAAATAAATTTACTAAAGTAAAATTTCTCTACAAATGTTTTGAGTTTTTTTCAGTCTTTTTGCTGAATATTAGTAATTCAGCAAAAAGTTTAGTGATTTTAGGAAGGATTTTTTTCATTTGCAATCGACTAAGTGTTATCAAAATATTTGTTGAGATTACTATTTCTTTGGTAAAAATCAGCTCGCTGATTTTCAGCAAACACTTTGCTGAAATTACCAACTTTTTTGCAAGCTTATTTTATTTTAGCCAAATTTTCAACAGTAATCGTTAAATTTTTGATGTTTTTAAAATTTTACAATCTCGTAGAGATTTTTTAGTCTGATTTTGCGATATTTTTAGAAAAAAAAAGTTGACAAAAGTGCTTTTAGATTCAAAATATATGCTTTTTAAAATTCCACGGCCGCCATTTTGCATCCGTGATTTTTTGTAAATCTGATTTTAGATTCATGATTACCAGCCTCCAAAACTGCGTATGTGATCTTTTTTGCTTCATATTACCTTAATCGCTCCTCCAGCTATTGTTTCTTTTCATATCGATTCAGTGTGCGTCAGTTTAAGACATTTAATATGGCGGGAAAAAGAAGTTATTGCTGCAATATTTTTCAACAATACTTGTTACTTTCATAATAAGACTCATACATTGCCATATTGACAAAAATATATATTTGTTTTGGTATTTTCGTCCAGATCCCAAGATTTCTATAAAAATATTATGTCAAATATCAACCCTTTCATACAAATGAAATCTTGAATATTTGCAAGAATTTCACTGCAGATTTTTCACACAAGTGAGGCAAGTGAAACCAAAGCTGCAATACGGCTACCACTAGTATTAAAACAGGGTTGCTTTTCTGTTTTTTTTTTATAATATGGCTACCACAGTATCAAAAGGTATACAGCGTGACGTCAATTTGTTGAAAGCCATGTATTTTACCGCATAGCGTATAATGTCACTAATACACAGAAATGGCAAAGGCAACTCTGATTCAAGACTGTAGTAGTAACGTGGTTAAGCCTTTATGACACTAGTTTTTTTTCTAACCTTTTCTTCGCTTTTTTTAAGGTTTCATTTAAAATGTTTGGTTATTTATGATATTTTTTAAAATGTACCTTGTCCAGGAAAGCGCTTAAAATAAAAGTCTATAGAATTTTTTTATTTTGTGTATCCATTTTAAAAGTATTGTACATATTTCATTTCCCATTTTTGAAAATACTCATATGTTTATTCATTTAAACTAAATTTATTTGCAAAATATATTATACTAATTTTGTGTTTCTGGTATCAACCCTTAGATGACGCCAATTACAATAAATATACGAAATAGTTAAGAAAAAAAATCGATCGTAGTTTTGACTATGAAATTGCCCTTCGATCCGACTACTCTTTTTATAATACAACTTAACCAAGAAAAATTAAGAAGAAGTAGTTCCAGAACTATTTATTTTAGAACATAGAATTTAAAAATTTTACTGGGATTATTAAATTTGTTTTTTATTTGAAATTCTGCTATATAATACAAAAATATATTCTAATAATTTTGTCTTCTTTTAGATTTCGGTTTGGCCAAAGAATATATCGATTTAGATACAAATAGACATATACCATATCGGGAACATAAATCGTTAACTGGTACCGCGCGATATATGTCTATAAATACACATATGGGCAGAGAGCAATCTAGACGTGATGATTTAGAGGCATTAGGTCATATGTTCATGTATTTCTTAAGAGGTTCACTGCCATGGCAAGGTCTTAAGGCCGATACACTTAAGGAAAGATATCAAAAAATTGGTGATACTAAACGAGCAACACCTATAGAGGTAAATATAATTTAAGAGAACTTTTCGATAGAAAAAAAATCATAAATTCTATGATCATCTAGAATCTATAGAGTTCTATAATTTTAAAAAATGTCAGCCATTTAAGTAATATTTCAGACAATTTTAAATTTGTTTAATATTTAAATCAAAAATATTCTCGAATTATCGTTGAGAAGTTTTTCACAAAGACTAGAATTATTTCTTCGAAATTTGAAAATTTGTTTCTAGTTTCTAAGAAAAGAAATTTTTTATTAAGACAAATAAAGATGAAGGGAACTTTCCTTGTGAGAATTCCGATTTCGCTTAAATTTGGTGATATGATAGAGGAGACAAAATTTATGGACCCCCTCCTTTTCTTTTCGGACAAATCTCATAATAAAAAAGGGTTATTGTTACCAAATATATGAGTTCAGCTACCAAATTTATGTATGTATAAATTTAATATTTCACTCGATTTAAGGAAGGGGCCTTTTTCGATGTGCTTGCAACTTCGGTTTTTAACCGATTTTTCCCGAAGCGCTATTTTAACCTATGGTTTTAATATTTCAAGAGGGTGGCAACTCTGGAACCAAATCATATTCAGTAAGGGTTTCAATTGTTCTGAATTTTTTTTAACCCTATGTACAAATAAATTTTAAGTTCGTAAATTTCAGGCATCTTCCCAACAACCAATTCTACGTTTTCTTACCTTCCTTTTACAGCTTAGACATGAGATTGGCCCTCAAAAAATTGACATATTCATTAGGGCCAGTATTACAGTCAGCACTAAGTAGGATTTTTTATTTAAATTTTACTTAAGAAATTTTCATACAAAATTTATGACCCTATTCTTGTATCCTCTATCACATACCTAAATTTCAATAAAATCGAAATTCTCACCTGAGAGAAGTTTTTAAAATAAATAGAATTAAAGTTTCTAAACGTTATTTCGTGTAGAAAAATTTTTGTTATGCAACTTTTCCGTATTAAAAAATTTTGGATTCTGAGATATTCTTAAGATTTTTCGACATTATTGTATTGAGCTTAATAATTTTCTATTTTTTTAATTTCTCCCAGGTACTTTGCGATGGACATCCTGAAGAGTTTGCCACATATTTACGTTATGTAAGGCGATTAGATTTTTTTGAAACGCCCGATTATGATTTTCTGCGAAGACTGTTCCAAGACTTATTTGATCGTAAAGGCTACGTGGATGATGGAGAATTTGACTGGACAGGGAAGACAATGGTAGGCAGTAAACGTAATTCAACTACGTGAAAATTAAAAAAAAAATAAATGAAACTAAAATAAGTGTGCGTGTGCAAGAAGAATTGAACAAAATTCTATTAACCCAAAAAAATAAAAATTCTTTAGCAAATTTTGATTAAGATTAGCAACAATATGATGGTAATTGGAATGATCCATTCATATAAGCATTTGGTTTCCCAAAAATTTGCAAATTTTGGATTGCATTTTGCATATATAAAATTTTATATTTTTTTGTTGGGATGATATATGAATGAAGGTGTTGTTAAAATTTTGTAATGATATATATTTAAGGAATGTGGTTTATGGTGAAGTTTGTCTTGAAAGAAGGTGCGTTTCAATAAGTTGCATTATTATTTACCGTTTTGTTTTTTAACATTTTGTTTATTTTTATTTTTTTATTAAAGGTTTGTGACGAATCATTATTTTTTCAAGATTTAAAACTGAAAATTTTTAAACCAATTCTTTACAAATAGAGAGAAATCAAAAACCCTAGTGAAAAGTCTAACAAATTCTAAATTAGTTTTAACATTTTCTTTTGTATAGATGCCACAATGTACCTATAGGAATTAAAAATTCATGGTTTATTTCAAAACTTTTTGAAATATTTAGTTCCTATTTTTGCTTTATTGTCAATGTCTATAAACAAATTTATGTATATCTACAACATATTATGTTGTAGCATTTAGCAATAATATTTTTATACACTTATTTTTTAACAAAATAACCTTCAATACATATTTTTGTGAAGTACTTTTAAATGTTTTTTTTTCATATACCATAATATAAAATAACTTTTTGAAATGAATTTAATTGATAAAAAAATGTCTAAATTTTTGTTTCTTGTTTAATATATTGATGATTCAATTACTTTAATTAAATTTTTCATTATTTAAATAATTTTTTGTTATGCCTTACAACAAATCAAGACCAAGGAACAACTTGAAAAAATGAAAGTTATGAAAAATGCACCACCTTCTCATTTAGCCAAAAATAAATCGGATAAGGTATCATTATTTTATATTGTTTTTGTTTAATAATTTTTTGCTTTTTTTGGAGGGTTTTATTTATTTTAAATTATGTTACAAATATTAAAGACTTAAAGTTGAGATCAAAAATGACGTTTTGCTATCAAAAAATTAATGTGGCGCCCGAGCAAGAACAAATTCAATAATTTAAGTTTTTATTAAGCACATTTATATAGTTCATAGTTCTCTAATTTTAAAAACTTAATAATATTGATCTGATTTTCAGAACCACCCAATCAGAAAAAGCGTGGAAGCGCTGGAAACCTAATCCCAAATTTACAATTTAATTTTGCCATTGAAATTCAGAAAATATCAATTGGATTTCTGAAAATATTAACTGAACATAAATTGAAATTCAGAATTTTCATTTGACATTAAGAAAACATCAAATAAAATTCAGTTACTCGATTTTTAATTCGGAAAATATTTGAAATTTAGAAAATTTTATTTGCAGTTTAGGAAATATCTATTGAAATTCGGAAAATATCATTTAAAATTCAGAAAATATCAATTGCAATTCAGAAAAATTATTGATATTCAGAAAAACATCAATTTAAATAATAATAGAAATAGAAAATATCATTTTAATTCAGAAAATATCAATTGAAATTCATAAATCATAAATTAAATTAAGAAAATATTAATTGAAATTCAGAAATCATTATTTGAAATCCATGTCATTTTTTCTGAATTACAATTGAGTTACTCAGAATACCATTTGATATTTTCTAATTTTTAACAGGATGATTTCTGAATTTTTCTGATTTTCAGTTGGATGATTTCTGAATTTAAATTGAATTTTTCTGAATTTGAAACGATATTTTCTGAATTTCAAATGTAAACTCTCAATATGAATTAATATTTTCTGAATTAAAAATAAAAAATCTGAATTTCAATTGATATCTTCTGAATTTCAGTTGATATTTTTTGAATTATAGGTAATTCGGCAACCGTAATCATGCATATTAAGTAAAAAACCTATCGTAAAATGTAAATTAAAAGGGTCGAAAAAACAATTTTTATTTTTAAATAAAAATAAAAAACCAACATGTAAATTAAAATATTTAATTTGTTCCTGCTCGGGCGCCTAATATTTTTATTATCAAAAAGTTTTAAGCGTTTCATACAAATTTTAGTCATCGCGGTTAAATGTTGCCATTAATTTAGTCCTTGTTCGGGCGCCTAAAATTTTATAATACTCGTAAAATCATATCAGTTATACTCAACGGTCTCAAATTATTGAGGTCTTTAACTAAAAAATATGAAAATCTCTAGGAGACTCAAAAACCATACCTATTATTTTTTATTATATTTTTTTAAATACTTTTTTTATTTTTTGTAAAATGCGAAAAGAAACGTATGCTAGATGAGTGTGTTGCTAAAGTATTAAAAAATTTCCATATATATATTTTTTTATATTTATGATTATGACTAATATTGTGTATCTTCTTTTTTAAATTCTATTTCATTTTTTACTCCAACCATCAATTTGTTATCATCTTCAAATAATAAAAAATATGATGTTGTGCACCCTGTGAAATGTATGATAACTAATTCTTATACACTTAAAAATATGTTCCGAACATCAATTACAAAAATTGTGTATAAACATCATACGCCAAACTAAAAAAAAAACATTCTATACCTCAACATCAACAATTATTTATCATCCTTGTCGTGGTCGTTCTAATTGTGTTCAACAGTCGACGCCGGTTGGTTCTTTACAAACAGGTCATGAAGTTATCATTTCACCAAATAAAGATCGTCATAATGTTACAGGCAAGGTAATGTATACAAAAGTTGACAATTACTATTATTTGTTTTAAGTATAAATTATACACCATTATTCTTAGTTGTAATTAAGAAGGATTTATATGGAATCAAAATAAAAACTCATTGAAGTAATAAATAAAATGATATTAGATATTCAGTTATAATTTAGAAATTATCAGTCGATATTAAATAATGTTCGATTAAATCAGTAAAATGTACGAATATTAAAATTTTTGGAGCCCAACCTAGGGGATATGGATAAAAATACATTGCTAAATATGTAGTTCGTAACCCTTAATGGCGCCCAACATGGAGTGTAGCATTTAGCAAATTCTTATTGCATTCTAATTGTATTATAATTTGTATTTGTTTTGAAAAGTAAGATCTCTCATTGATAATTTAATTTAAGGAAATATACTTTATTTCTTGATTTATTATTTTAATTGATCTTTATCTTAATTACAATTGTAAATGGTGTATAATTTTCCTATATGCATATTACTTTTTATTAAACAAAATATAAACTACTTCTTGAATTAAATTTTGATTAGTTTCCACATATTTTTTAACATTTCCTTGGGTTTTATCTACTATTTTGTGTATTATGGTTTAATATACTTTTATTTTATTGGTATCCTTTGTTTTTTGTTTTTTTTTATTTTTTGTTACAACAAATTGTTTCTACTTTGTATTAAATAAAAAAGGATATTTCTTATTTTGATTATGAAGAAGATGATGATGAAGAATGTTTAATTTTGCAGGTTAGCTTTTGTGTACTTTTGTTAACTATTTCAATGTACTATATGTACTTCATGTAATAGGGTGGTAGTAAGATTATAGTTTCAAGTTGTGGTAGCCAAATCCATGCAGGTTTAGAATTAGGTTGCTTGTAGCTAGTAAAATGTTAGGTTTTTTTAAGTTGTTTTATTTCCGCTATCGCCTTAGCTTTTTATTTTAATGTTTGTAGTGTCATTTTTTTTATAGGGGTCTCCTTCTACTCTATTTAACAGATGTTGAACTAAAAATAATTTCCATATAAACTTACTATCCATTTATATATATGTATATATATTTTTAATACTTGCGTAACTAAACCCTTTAGATAAAAGCTAACATTTTGTTTCGTTAATTTACTAACTTGTATTATATTCTTTTAGTTAATGCTTTTATAATATTGTTGTCAAGGATTAAACAAAATAATTTCATAATTAAAATATTTAGTTTTGACAAGTATGATAGTAAACAAAAAACACTGGTTAAGTAAATATTTGGAATTTGCTAACAAAAATTAATTCCTCATTTCTTGCAATTGCTGCAGGACGTTCAAAAAAAAATTGTGAATTTTTATACTATCTTTCTCAGATATTATAATTATATAATCTCTTAAAAAATTCATACAAAAAGTGTTACCCATAGGGAAATATGTAGGTAAATCAACTGTAAATGTCAGTTAAAATAAACTGCATTTCAGTTTAAAATATATACATTATATTTTCATTTAAATTGACTACAATGGCCGCTTTTTTTAATCACTGGATTTATTTTCGGATTTATTTTATTTTGTTAAAAAATCCAAATTTTGTTTTTTAATTTCCAAAATTTATAATTTTTATCAAAATCTAATACTTATTCGCCAATATAATGTGTAAGAAAATCATAAAATTTTTTAAAAATGTGAACACAGGAATTGAAATAAGCTAAATCCAAAATGGATTTAAAAAATAAATAAATCCGTTTTGGATTTAGCTTAATTTCATTCCAGAAATTGCATTTTCGCAAAATTTAAATTTTTTCTTTCACATTATATTAGGGAATAAGTGTTAGATTTGGACAAAAATATAGAATTTTGAAAATTAAAAAACAAAATGTGGATTTTTTAACAAAATAAAATAAATCCAAAAATAAATCCAGTGATTAAAAAAAACACCAAATATGTAATTATTGTTTAATGTTAAAAATCAACTAACAATGTAGTAAAAGCTACTACAGATTTAAAAACAATTGTAAAACTGCAAAACCAACTACAGACTGTATCGAGTTGTTTTTAAAAAATTTTATTTGAAAAAAAAGCAACGAATCTAGCAAGCATGAAATTTTTCTTTATTTATTTATTTATTTATTTTTATAAATTATAATGCTGAAAGAAGTTTTACGTTAAAAAAAATGTCTGAAATACGAGGGCAGTTCGAAATGTTCTTAGCCTAACAATGAAAAACAAGAGCTAGATTTTTAAAATTATTTTATTTCTCAATATAATCTCCTGGAACTTCAATACACTTAGTCCAATGTTTTTCTAGCAATTCTATCCCTTGATTAAAATAATTTTCCTGAAGCTCCTCAAAATAATCGTTTAAAGCTGCAATTGCATCTTCATTCGAGGTAAAACGTTTTAAAAACATTTAAAACGAGGTAAACGAAAATTTCGCTTAAATCGATTCAAACAAGCTTGAGAAATTTTCATTTGAATGCGGTTTTGGTCAACTGTTAAAAGATGCGGCACCCATCTTGCAGAAAGGTTTTTCATCTGTAATTCTTGATGCAAAATAAAATGTACTCGATCATTTGAGATGCCTATGGCATTCCGTATTTCACTCGTCGATCGTCTAATACCATATCATGGAATTTAGCTATGATTTCTGGCGTTGTTGCAGTTTTTGGACGTCCACTTCGTGGTTCATCTTCAATGCTTGTACGACCACGTTTAAATTTAGCAACCCAATTTTTTACTGTTGCATATGAAGGAGCACTTTCACCTAACACATTCACCATATCATTATGAATTTCTTGTCCCGATAAACCTGTCTTATGTAAATATTTATTCACACCACGAATTTCTAATTTTTTCATTATAAAAAAATCACTGAAGCGCCTTTTTTTAAACACCTGTTACTATACGAATGATGGAAATGAAATTTAACATGTGTTCATATGACGGATGGAAGTTTCCATTATAAAAAAATGTTTGCTGTTTATACCGCCATCTCTCTGGCAGGCTAAGAACATTTCGTATTGCCTTCGAATTGCTTGGTCTATTACTTTCTGAATTTTTTTTCCTTATGTCCTGCATAAGATTTCTGATAGTAAAGGGTTTTTCAATAAGAGCGCTACAAAAGTTTTTTTAAATAAAACAAAAACGGTTTTGGATATAAATGAAATTCTTTATTCCTGTGAAAGTACGTTATGTATGGAAATCGATCTCTTTTGCATGGCCACCACGGGCACGCTTGCAGAAGTCCAGACGCTGAACCCAATTTTCGACAGTTTTCCAGCATAAATCGGCGTCAAATCGCACGACCGAGGCGGCCAATCGACTGGACCATTTCGTGAGATAACACGTTTTCCAAACTTGGTTTGCAATAAATTGATTGTGACATTCGCTGTGTGGGTTGTGGCGCCGTCCTGTTGGAACCACATGTCCTCCAAGTCCATATCATCCAATTGGGGCCAAAAATATTCGGTTATCATTGAACGGTAGCGATTCCCATTCACAGTAACGTGCCGGTCTTGATAATCACGGAAGAAGTACGGCCCAATGACGCCGCCGGCCCATAAACCGCACCAAACCGTAATTTTTTCGGGATGCAATGATGACTCATGGAGTACGTGGGGATTGCTGTCTGACCAATAACGCATATTTTGTTTATTGACGAAGCCATTCATTATGACGACCATAAATTGGACGTAGCGCTCTTAACGTTGAGGCCACTGACTCCGAATGTCGGTAGTAAATTTTAATAATTTCGACTCGTTGTTGGCTCGTATATCTTTCCATCATGAAATGGCAAACCTTACTGAAGAGAAATGTCAAAAGAGCGGCAAGAAATATGGCGTCGTTTGCTGTCCCTGTCTTTCTACTTTTGTTGCGTCCCTGTTGAAGAACCCTATACTTTGATGTTCTTGGAGGCGTCTTTCCACTTTTTCGTAAAATCTTTTTTGTTATAGGGACAGATTTAAAGTTTTCTTCCGTTGGATTGAAAACATTTGAAAATACTTACCATTTCAAAATACTTATTTAACATATAAGAAAACTAGACTAATGTGGTTGAAAAAATTTATGTATGGTAGAGTGCTTCAACTTGTTTAACTTGAGCTGTTGAGATTCAGAATGACTCTCTATGTTTTTGATGTGTTAGAATGCTACAAAGTCATCTATTGCAAAATGCTAAGTTCAATGCTTCAACATTCGAAGTTGCGGAATCAGCTATTTCTACATCAGCCTCGTCTTCAGACACACTTATCTGCAAAATAGCGCTTGATTTCAATACGATAGCCTTCAGTGTAGACACTTTTATCGACTTTTAAATATTCCTCAAAACCATTTGATTGAGCGAACACTTCTTGTAAATCTGATTTATTGTACATCTGAAGCTTCACCAGTTATACACTTAAAAGAAACATTATTCCTTTTGCGTCATTTTTGTAATCATCCATCTGACGCAGAAAAATTAGATACACCCAATTACAGTGTCCAAAAAACCGGCCATTTCAGAAAACCGATTTTCGGTTTGTTCGAAAATTACCATTTTAAAAAATCCGGTTTCGGTTACTGTTTTCTTAAAAAAACCGGTTAAAACCGGTTTCGGTTTTTTTTGTTATGAAAATAAATTTGTACAAATAGCAGAAAAAGCTAATAAAAATAAGTTAAAAGCGCCCTGCAGAAACATCTACAAAAATCAGCTGAATCTGTTTTTTAAAGCGGAATTTAAATTATCTGATTTTACGTCTGAAAAATCAAACAAAAAATCCTTTGAGATGATGTGATTGCTAAACAAATCTTTTCGCAAATCTATTTGCGTTTACATCAACAGATGAAGTGATGCCAACCTTTTAAGAACAAAACTCGCAGGCAGGCCCAAAAAACATTTAAATTAGATAAAACTGTATCAAAATAAAGCGCTAAATAAAAAATAGAAAAACGTCAAACTAGCACCTTTCTATAAAAAGCGCTAACCAAAAATAATGCGAGTTTTAAGTCATGTTAGTAAATTAATAACATCACAGAAAAACAATTACATTTCCAAAATTTAATTTATATTTTTATTCTTCAACTAATCATATATGTTTGGATCCGAAATTTGAATGTGTTAAAACAGACTTGTGTCAAAATTTTCTATAAAATCATAAAAGAAGAGAAAATCGAAAATATAGCCCATATGGGCGATAGGTCCAAATATGGACCGATCATTTTTAGAATCAATAGGCTTTTTCCTTGGGACCATGTGAGTCAACGAACCAAATTTCATTGAAATATATTCGTATTTGCGACATGCAGCGTGTAACCAAGCCAATTTTGGGGGGACCCTTATATGGGCACTAGGTCTAAACATGGACCGATTTTAACCAAAAATCAATAGGCGTTGTCCTTGACATAAGTCGGTGTACCAAATTTCATCAAAATATCTTAATATTTGCGAACTGTAGAGTGTTTACAAGAATGCATAGACAGACAGACAGACAGACGGACGGACAGACGGACATCGTTAAATCGAAATAAAAAAAATTCTGAGCCGATCGATATACTATAAGGTGGGTCTTGGACCAATATTTTTTGGTGTTACAAACATCAGCACAAACTCATAATACCCTCTCCACGTAGTGGTGTAGGGTATAACTATGAAACGCTTGGGTCTTCGAAATTTCTCCGGTTTTGGGAGCTTTCCGTTTATGGGAACTGTCCGTTATAGGAGTTTTCACTGTATATAATCTCTTTTTTTTTCTAGCCTTTTTTGAATTGCTGACAATATATTCAAATTTATTCACAATTCTGAGTCATTTCTGAACCATCTTTTGGATTTAATAATTTGCCGCAAAGTTTTGTGCCTTTTATGATATTTTAGAAGGCTCATATTTTCATCCAGACGAAAAAAATTTTAAATATCAAAAATATCTGATTTATTTGAGTAATTTTTGACTCACAAAATAAGTATTCAAAGTTTGCTAGCTGGGGTTATTTATGATTAAAAGAAAATATGTATTTTTTTATTTAAGGGGTGTTTTTTTAATTAAAATGTAAATAAAAATCAACAAATTCGATTGTTAAATTTTGCTTTGAATTTCAACAAACTCGTTTGTTGATATGACAACATTGTTTGTTAAAATTTGCTTTGAATTTCAACAAATGTGTTTTGTTGGCCATTTAATTTAAATAAATTCAACAATCAAGTGACAAACATGTGGTTTTCATTTACACAATCAATTGTAGGCTCAATTGCAGTTAAAACTTTCATTGCATTTACAAAAAGTTTAATGCATTTACAAACTGTTTTTATCTGTGCAGACATTTTGATGTTTTATTCGTGTAAATAATACGTTTCTCTATAAAATTTTATAAATTTAATTGTTTGTTAAAAATTTTTGAATTTCAATTTGCCACATAAACTCAAAAAATTATAATTTACTATTGAACCGTTGGCGAGGTATTCAAGCACCAATTTACTGTTAGTAAGAGCGCTATATATAGATTTTAGCTTATAGATTTTATGTTAAAAACATACCAGTTGTAGCTTTTGATATTTTGCTTTAAACAAAATCTTAAACCAGTGTTTTTTATCAAAATATCTATACCTAATATTGTAATGGTGCTTTTTTCTTGTTTTATGTACTTTTTCATATTTTTTTAAAATAATCTTTCCTTTTAATTTGTTGTATTTTTATTTAAATATTTCATTTCGTCGTATATTTCTTTTAATTTTCACTCTATTTACCAATTACAAATCCTAAAAAGCTAAAGGTTTTTTTAATTGCTTTATAACTTATATTTTTTGATAAACATTTTTTTTTTTTGAGAAACACAAAATTTGAACATTAACTTATGAAATTATTTTATTTTTTTTCATAATTTTCGAAATTAACAAAAACAAATCGTAAACGAAACCGTGTCACTTACAACTAATAAATTGTAAAATATATACAAAAAATATTGCCATACAATATCAACGTGTTTATTAAATTGATGTTATTGACATATGATAATAACCACCATCGAATTATTATCGGCTTACCATCCCATTATTTTACCACCAAAAATATACATCCCAAAACCAAACAAAAAATAACATCTTACTCTACTACCCACCTTTGAATGAATGCATTGATTGATTGAAACCCAACAAACAATTATATGAATATGAATATTGAAATATTATAATATAAATATAAATTGATGATGTGTTATGGCCTGGCGTTGGTTTGTCCACTCACTATTTCACTATGCGTGTTCGTTAAACATTTAACAGACAAATGCCAAAGGAGGTGTTGCTGCGTGGCCAGATGTACCCAAACCAGGTGCTACACTGGGCAATCTTACACCAGCCGATAGGCATGGTTCTGTACAGGTAAGTCTATGAGTGTCAAATCATCAATGTTGTGTCTTAAATGTGTACAATATGGTTCTTAATAAACATTAATATAAATCATATAAACTCTAATTTATAATTTAAAATACTTACCATTAATTACATGTTATATGTTCAAAAACAAAAAATTTTAAAACTGTTTTAGGATTCTAAAAAATATTTCTAGGTTTTATAGAAAAATTTATAAGATTAAAGTGCTTATGCAGAATAATTTGAAAACCTTATAACACGTTTATAAAATGAATTTTGTATGAAAAATTGTATTTGTAATTTTTGTAAGCCATTTATAAATTTAAAAAGTGATTATGCATATGCCCCTAAGATTTCATAGATTTTATTGTTCGTTTTAATTCAGGTTTTTCTCTGTTTATTTTAATATTTATGCTTTATATCATAACGACAATACTAGACGTACAAAAACAACTACAATTTAAAGGGTAATAAAGGAGGCAGAAATCGGCTTTCGGTACTTTTAATCTACGAATTTGGAATGTTATATTTACATCTGCCGAGATTTGGACTAAAATTAAGATTTCAGTAAAAATCTCGGGTAAATCCCTAGATTCCCCATACAAATCAAATCCCGGAAATTCGCGAGATTTTTAAGAAATGTCGTAAAAATCTTACAACTGTGGATACATATAACATACAACCAGTGATGCCAACATTGAGAGAAAAATCGCATACAACCGTTAATAAAGACTGCGTTCGAAAAAATTTTCCATCACATAATTCAAAAAATCTACTGAACTATCATTCAATTTTAAAAATAGAAACTGTTTATAGCCGTGTTTTTATTAAGATTATTATAAAAATATATACAAATTTTTATTATTTTGCAAATTTTTTTTTAATTTTTCTGGTACCCCTCCCATAAACGCTTTTATGATATTATTATTATGATATTATACCTTTCGAGCTGCTAAATACCACTTTGCGCGAAAATCTTTGGCATCTTTGCCCAGTACCTTTATTATTATTATTATTATTTAAGTACCACTCCAAGGCAGCTTTGATGTGATAGCAAGAGGCTAGGTCGGGCCAACAAAAAGTAGACATTCCAGGATGTCTAACAAAAGGCTTCAGTCGCTCCAAGCACTCTTTGAATTGAATTTCCTAGTTTCTTCTACCCGTGGCCAAGAAATACTTGTTCCTCTCACCACAAGTGCAGTCATACCACTTTCGATTGCCTTTTTGTCTTAAATTTGTCGTCCACATCCCCGCAATGTAGAATTTCTGGCCTGGAAACTGCGTCTCGTCGCCGCTGATTTTTTTTAATTTTTTGGCACACTGTTTTGCTTCCGTGTTCTTAACAGCATTCCTATCTGGAATTTTTTGTACTTTAAAAGTTTTCAGGCCCATGTTCTTTTTGACCTTGCGTAAAAACAACATGGCACTGATTTTGTCTGCCTTATTCTGGTCTCAAATGCCCTTTTTCTGTCAGAACCTGCCTTTAGAGTGATCTCCAAGTCATCCTTAAACTTCTTTGTAACTCTAGAAACCGTTTTCGGGCCAACTTTTAGGTCCCAAGCTATTTTTTTTTTTGTATGTCCACTGAGGGTGGTTTTGAAAAGTTTTCACAATGTTTTTCGCATCTAATTCGCTTGCCATTTGGAATCGAATAAAAGCTTCTAGCAAAAAAATTTTAAATATGAAATTTTCTTAAATTCATTTCAAAGCATAAAAATTTTTAATTTGAGTGATTTTTAAAAAAGTTTTTGTAAAAAATGTGATGTACCATTTTTTCAAACGCAATCTTTAAATAGAAAATCAAATGTAATTACAGTTAAAACAACAACTACTGATTACTACACAAAGAACTGTCTAACTTTTTTGAGTGTAATTTTCTCTATACAGATTTGTAAAAAAAGTACTTAATCCTTCGCGTGGGTACTGGCGTAATTTTGAGAATGTGAAAATGGCTACAAAAATAAGTATTACAGTACAGAGTTTGCCATCACTAATGTCATAATGGCCACGTTTTGTACAGGGTTGACAAGCTGTTGCAAAATTTGCAAAAACAAAGGCTTTGGTTAAAAATAAATAAATATTGTGGCCTCTTTTTTATTACAGGCCTCTTTTTTATTAAAATACAGAGCTAATTTAGGTTCCAAACAAATAATTATTGAAAACAAAAAGCTAATTTCTGAGGCGCAGCGACGATATTTATTTATAATTCTGAGTCCCGATTACTGAATGTCCAGTTAGCAGCTAACTGGGACTTTGACTGACATATTTGTTGTTGTTTCCCATATAAAATTTGAATTTAACTGCCGGCTTAATTTTACCGACATTCAGTAATCGGGCCTTAGAATTACATACAAATAAACTATATCGTCGCTGCACCTCAAAAATTAGCTATTTGCTTTCAAAAATTATTTGACAGGCACCTAAATTGGATCTTGATTTTGTGCCTTGGCTATGTTTTTTGGATGTAATGCTTTTATAAATGGAAAGTTTGGAGTTTTGTTTATATATACATATGTATGTATAAAAAAATAATTTCTAAAAAGTTTCGCGAAAGGCTGCAAAAGTCTCCTCACAAAAAAGATTTTCGACCAATAACTATTGTCTTAAGCTCAGCGACGATATCCAAATCGAAGAGTAGCTCGAAGTTCATCCTTGTTAACTCAAACAAAGATTCCAAAGGTAATCTCGCCAAAATCTTTACCGTTTACATTTGAACTTTTTGAGAGTTCCGAGATTTCGATTTGACTAAAATTTTTTGTAAACACACCAACATATAACCACAAATTAAAAATATTGTTTGGTGGAAGGAAGAAAATAAATTTGCCAAGCTTTCTTTATTGTTTTCCTTCGCCAGTAGCAAACGTAAGAACCATGGAAATTCTTTAAGTAGTTAATTTTCATTTAATTTATTTTTATGAATTATGTTATTTAATTATGTGTGGTATTTTTAGGCTATTTTTGTAGTCAGCTGTTGACCAGCTTTGCCTGTTTTGGCAAAAAGATCAAATCTATGCGAAACACAATACTGTAGTCTGCAAAAGTCTCCACATTTCCGAGATTTTCATGCGATTTCTTACTAATCTCGCGAATTTGAAGCATTTCATTTGTATGCCCCTGTAAAAAAGATCTGACCAGATTTCATTGGATCTGATTGTACTATATCTTAATAAATCTGAAAATTTGGGGACAAATTTGAGATCTCATTAGATTTGATCAGATCCAGGGAGATCTGGCGCACAATATATAATCAGTTCCAATTTAATCTGGGATTATAATAGCGATAAAAACAAAAATTTGAAACTAAAATTAAAGAACCGGATAATTCTTTAAAACAAATTTTACACAAAATTTTTCATTTGAAAACATATAATTTTTTTTAGTTTTTTAGATTTTAGTTTTTTTTTTACATTTACGCCATTACGGAATATCTTCACTGCAAGCAAAAATGGAAAAATCAACTCTGAACACAATAAAAATAGTTGCGAACCCTAACTTTGAAGGGATAATTGAGGGGGTTTATAAATTATATAATCAAATGAAGTGATTATTAACAGAATATTTGTATGGAAAATCTCGAGATAATGCGAGAGAAAATACAAAAATCTTCAAGATAACTGAAACCTCCTTCATGTGAATTCGGTATAAATTGGCTAAAATATGGTTATCAAATCTGGCCAAATCTGCTATTTGGCAATAAAAATCACTAAATTTTCTACAATACTTTAGAAATGAAGAGATATAGCATTATATCTGATTAGATCTGTCTATAACGTGTATCACATATGCCATATTTGATTATATATGATCTGATCATATCACATTTTTTAAAGGGTAGGAATCACGGGATTTCACACGAGATTTTCATTAACCTACTGTTATGGAAAATGTCTCAACATTTTAAAATTGAGATGATAATTCATATACGATTCGTAATTTCGTAAATTTTAAAGTACAATTTGCTGAATTGAATAGGATGTATGTATATATCTTTAAAATTCTGTTTTGCTAATATTTTTCCATATTTTTTGTACTGTGTTTTGTTTTTCTTTCTTCGTTTTTTTTGTTTATTTTTAAACAAGTCTTGTTACTTTTTTAAACTATTTGTTCTTGTTCTTCTTCCTATGAACCCGTTGATTAAAAAATAAAATTTGCAGACTCTTATATTTTTGGTGTTTTCATTTCTAATGTTATCACTTGATTTACTCTACATTAATTCAAGGTACTCTTTTCCTACTTCTTCCTTTATTATTATTTTTTTTCTACAAATGAAATTTTCTTGTATTGATTTTGAATAATCTTTAAACAAGATTTTATTTTATTTATATCTTGTTTTTATTTCTTTTTGTTTTATTTTTCTTAACAATATTGATTATATTTCTTTTAGTAGTTTTTGTATAAATGTACTTTGGTTACATTTAGCGCTGAGTACTCTTTTCAAATCACCAAAACCACCTTAAACGTGCCACCACCGTTGTGTAGGAAGTATTATATCAATACCACCTTAAATACAGATTTGAAATAACTTTTCTTTTTTTTTATCATTTGGGAAGGTATTTTAATGAAATTGTTCACAGTTGTTAAACATTTTTAATGCACTCTCATACATCTTTGCATTTTTGTTCCTTCAGGGATTCATTAACGATTTGATTTATAAAAATATGGTTTTAATGATTCGTTTACACTAAAATTAAATTTTTAATAATTTAAAGAATATTTGATAGATAAATTCAAGAATTTTTTTGTAAAATTATGTTACAGTAATAATAAAAGATCCCAGTCAGAAAAATACAAAAGGGAAGGGCTGACAAGGCCCTTTAACAGCTGATGTAAGTGCTGACAAAAAGTGTTTTGCCAATGCCAAAATGAGGAAAAAAAATTTAACGTTGCTATAACGATGTCAAAACCAAAAAAATAGATTTTCTGAAATAAAATTTAAGAAAATCATATGTACTTTTTTTGTCGCGCCTTGATTTGAACAATGGGGATGAATTCCTTAATTTTGAAAATGATGATCGTCCAAACGATTCTATTGATCGATATCGTTTTCTGATAGCTTTTCATACACTCATCGCATCGTTTCGAACATCGTTTTGAAGATGATAGTTAAAAAGCTGATGGGTATTGTTGTCAACTTTTTTTCCTAAAAAATCGCTAAATCAAACTAAAAATATCACTACACCTTTTCCAATTGTATTTAAGAATTTATCAATTATATTTCAGATTTATCAATTGTATTTCAGAAATTATCAATTGATTTTCAGTTTTATCAATTGTATTTCAGAACTTATCAATTGTTTTTCAGATTTATCAATTGTATTTCAGAAATTATCAATTGAATTTCAGTTTTATCAATTGCATTTCAGAAATTATCAATTGTATTTCCGAAATTATCAATTGTATTTCAGAAACTACCAATTGTATTTCAGAAATTATCAATTGTATTTCAGAAATCGTCAATTGAATTTCAGAAATTATCAATTGTATTTCAGAAATCGTCAATTGTATTTCAGAAATACAATTGATAATTTATGAAATACAATTGACAATTTCTGAAATACAATTGATAATTTCTGTAATACAATTGGAAAAGGTGTAGATTTGACGAGAAAATAGCTTTAGCAACAGTGTTCGCTTGTTATGAATTTTGCAAAAAAGGTGTGGAAAAAAAAATGTTGAATCATATAGATTTTTTAAATATTTTTTATATGAAATTATAACTTTAATGATTAAGAGTGGAAATAAAGCAAAAATAAAATTTTTTTTCATGGATGGTAACCGAAACGAATGCGGTTATCGTTAGGGTAACGATATTTTATGTTATTTCGGTAACAGTATTTTAAGGGTAACGCTATTTCATTTATTTCGGTATCGGTATTTTAAGGATAACGGTATTTGAGTTATTTCGGTAACGGTATTTTAAAGATAACGATATTTGGGTTATTTCGGTAACGGTATTTTAAGGTTAACGGTATTTCGTTTTGACGATATCGTTTGGATGATTTTGTGCTTAGGGAAACCAAACTACGTGAAGCAACACCATCGTCAGACTAAAATCGTCCTATGGAAGTTCACTGAATTCAAAGCCTGCTTTCTGCCGTTCAGTAGAAGAAAACAATAATGTACAAATAAAATTTTTAAATAAGCAATTTTACAACGTGTGCTAGTAAAAATGAACAAATTAGAAACCGGATGCTGTTTATCAACCTACATGATTCAAAAATAAAGCCTTTTCTATTAAAAATAAAAACTTTACAGATATAGATAAATTTGTTCATTTTTACTAGCACACGCTGTAAAATTGCTTATTTAAAAATTTTATTTGTACATTATTGTTTTCTTCTACTGAACGGCAGAAAGCAGGCTATGAATTCAGTGAACTTATTTTATTTTTTTTCAATTCAGTGAACTTATTTTTTTTTTTTTTTTAATTCAGTGAACTTATTTTTTTTTTTCAATTCAGTGAACTTATTATTTTTTTTGTAATTCACTGAACGTAATTTTATATTTTTTTAATTCACTGAACGAAAATGAAATTGAACGAATTCAGTAGTGAATTAATTCAGTAAGGAATTAATTCACTTTTATTCCGTTCAATTTATAAAATTGAACGCGTTTACCGGTGAATTAATTCATTTGATTTGATAAAAAGAACTATTGCAATTGAATTAATTCGTAACAAAATAAATCGAACGAAAGCAAATATGAATTAATTCCATTCAATATATGGGGCTTAGTGAATTAATTCATCGAATTTTTAATTCAGAATTGAAAAATTGAATTAAGGAATTAATTCTTCAAAGCTCTGTATGTTTATTAGGGATGCCTAAAGGGAAATCCCGAATCCCGGGATTTTGCCAATCCCTAAAATTATTTCTCAAAAATCCCGGGATTTTCTAATTTATTAATATTAATATGAAAGCAAATAAACAAAGTGATCAATTTCAGATTACCGACGTTTTTTCTTGAATTTTCTCATATTTACAAGGAATTGATGCCAATATATTGTAAAAATAAAAATTAAGTAGATTATTCGAGTAAACTATGCAAAGACTCTGCAGAAAAATTTGGTAAACATTATTAAGTTTTTGAGTAATTCATGCGAAAAATCAAGTTTGTTATTTTACCGGTTTATTCTTCCAAGCGAAATTTGACTCCTGAAACCTAATTTTTGGCTGGGACTGTAAGTTTGAATTCTTACATGATAACGATAACTAAATAACTTTGTTGCTGTAATTACACGATTCAGTGGGCAAGGTTGCCGCAACGAATCTGTTTAAAAAACTGCTTACAAAATACTGGGCGCTAGTGTACTTAACCCCCCGTTTCCACATGCAAGTGCAAGTTCGAAAAACTCAATACACTCACACTTTTTCACTATGTTATATATATAATAACAAGCGTATTACTTCATCGTACTTGAAATTTGGAGTCAAAATTGCAAACGGTTCTCCAGTTATTGCCGTTTTATGCATTGGAGATGCAATAAAATTTTCTGGGTGTTAGAATTGTAAAAAATCAAAAAAAAAAAAATATTTTTAAATTAGTATATTTTTCTGCTAAATTTAGCACTCGGTTTTGAAAAATTAGTAAAATGTTTTTCTGAAATCAGCAGCGAAAATTAGTAAAAAAATCCGTAATTTGTAATAAGAGAATAGCAAAAATGATTACTAAAAATAAAAATTGTACTAATAATCAGTATAAAAATAGTATAGTTCGATTGGAAACTGTTTACAAACTTTTTTATCTAAGTGTATTGTAATGTAACTGATTTTGTATTTATTTGTAAAAAAAAAGTGAAAAAGAACACAATGACATATCTTAATGGTAATTTAAAATATCAATTTTATAAGTTTTTGAAAAAAAAAAATTGTTAAGAACAAATTTTTTCCCAGCTTTGTTAGAATATTGAATACTTGGCAATACTGGAGTCCTATTTAGTGAAAACCTATGCCTTCGACGACATTTTAAAAATGAACTTGCAGCAAGTAGTGTGGACACATGTAAAATTTTCATGTTTTTTCGGTAATTTTCGAAATTTTCGCTGATAATACGTATTCTCAACTTGCAACCATTTACTTGCATGTGGAAAAGGAGGGTTAAGTGCAGGCCTTCATATATTATCCCAGTCAGAAAAATACAAACGGGAAAGCGATTGCAAGGTGCTTTACCAGGTGGTACAAGTACTGGCAAAAATTGCTTTCCCATTTCCTTAATGATAACGTCATTAAACAAAAGGACCGGCTGTTCAAAAAGCGCCGGAAAAGTACTGGAGAAACAAAATTTTTAACGTTGGCAAAAGGCTGGCAAAACCAATAAATAGGTGATCTGGATTTATATTTTCCAAAATAAAATTTAAAAAAAGTTCATATTTATCTTTTTTTGGTCCTGCCGTGATATGAACCCAGGGTGTCATATTGGCAGACGACAGCTCTTCCCACTGATCTAACTAGACATATAATACTTGGTGGCTAAAAACGTAAATGAATGATAACAGCTGGACAACTACTGGCTGTACTAAAATGTTAGCACTCGCAAAAAGTTTTTGGGAAAAAAATTTAAATTTAAAATTTAAACCTTCTCACTACAAACTTTTTTTAACGAAGCGTCATATTTATAAAATCATTGCTCTACCAGTGAATTGATTTTTGTACCGCTGCAATTTCTGACTAGGTAGTAGCACTGGAAAGCCACTTGTTGCATAGCAGTCTAAGCCCATTCATTGCCAGTGTTTTTTTTATAAACCACCGAAATTTTTGTAAAACAAATACTGGCAAAACGCTTTTTTCAAACGCTGACAAAGCGTCCCAAAGAAGTGTTCTGCCAGTCATTTATTTTTAACACCGCGGTTACTCAGTGGTATGCAGGTACATACTTGATTTTTTGTACCACTGGCAATTTCTGACTGGGATATTTCAATATTCATAAAATGTACTACATTATTAATTAACAACTATTAAATAATTGTAAAACGCTTTATTCTATAAAAAAATTACTTACATAACATAAAATTTTTATAAATAAAGGGAAATTTAAATCCCGGAATCCCGAAATATCCCAAAATCCCGTAAAATCCCGGGATCCCGAAAAATACCGGAATCATGGGATTTTTAAATATCAATCCCGATTGGCTTCCCTAATGTCTATACGATACTAATTATAAAAATGCAAAAAAAATATTCAGAAGTTGATTGGTATGGAAAACATCGCACTTTTTTCGAATTCGTCCCATTAGTATTTGTACGAGATTTTCCACCACTTTTTTGGCTGTCACATTCCACTTAAGTTCCTTTTATAATTGACCAATATTCTTCTGTTGGTTGCAATTCTCAACAATTTGGTGGATTTCTTTTTGGTACTACACTCAAAAAAATAAGTTAGTAGAAAAATTAGTAAAACGTCTTGTATATCAAGTGTACTAGTTTTCAGCAATTTTTTTGCTGAAATTCCGTTTTCAGCTAAAATTTTAGTTATATTTTTTTAGCACTAAACTAATTTTGAACTAATGTTTTACTAATTTATTTTGCTACAAAAATTGTGCTGATAACATGCATAGCGTGGACGACAACCAGATAGACAAGATGTAGATGTCGCAGCTTGTCTGGAAAAGGAAATGACAAAAAAAGAAAAATACTCTACACATATTCTATATTTAAATTTTCAGCAAATAAATTAACTAAAGTAAAATTTCGCTACAAGTTTTTTGAGTTTTTTTCAGTCTACTAATATTCAGCAAAAAGTTTAGTGATTTTTGCAAGGATTTTTTCATTTGCAGTCGACTAAATGTTAGCAAAACTTTTGCTGAAGATTACTATTTGTTTGGTAAAAATTAGCTCGCTGATTTTCAGCAAACCTTTTGCTGAAATTACCAACTTTTTTGCAAGCACGCTCCTGACTAAAAAATTTGCTGACACAGCAACATTTTTTGCTGACTTTACTGACTTTTTTTTTTGAGTGTAGTTGTGTTCAGCAATCAATAATTTTTCATTCATGACAAATTCTTAATTCATAAATTTTCAAACTGCCTGTAGGACATTTCAAAGGAAAATATGCAGTAAAAATATAAAGAATGTCGTTTTTCGATTATAAGATAAAAAAATACAGATTTTTATTTTATAATTCTTTAAAAGAATAATTCGGTCGCATAATAGGCGTGTTCGTTTACTTACTACAAGTTACTACTTTTACTACAGCTGGAAAACTTCAATACAAAAAGTAAACAATACTTTCCAATTGTAGTAAAAGTAGTAAGAATTTCGAGTAAACGAACACACTGATTGTTACACTTAGGTATCATGTCAGTATAAATCACCTAAAAATAACATTAAAAAGCTGTACACTGCAATTGAACTTAAATTAATTGAGAATTGCAAATATTTATAACTATTAACAATTGAACAACTACAAATGTAGTAAAATTATCTGTAAAAAATTTTTAATTTTTTGTAAAAAAACACAACTGACAAATGTTGTTAAAAATCCGACAAGTGCAGTAAAATTTTCCAATATTTAGCTTTATAATTTAGGTCGTTTCACATTCTTCAGTAGTTTGCGTTAATTAAATGAAAAAACAAAATGTCGAAACAGTTGTTTTACTTTTTTCATAGTAAAATAACTTCAATTGCAGCTAAAAACAACTAATTACAGATTTTTACACAAATAACTGACATGTAGTAACAGCAGAACTTCGGTTTGTATTATCCGAATATTAACTAGATATTCGTGGCATCCTTTAAAATACCATATCATTTGTAATACATTTTCTAAATAATATGAAATGAAATTGATTATTTTAATAAGAATTTAAAATCTTATGTCAGATTCTTATTATTCGGTACAAGATAAATTAGCAAAAACCTTCCGAACACCGAATATTAACTGAATATTCGTGGCATCCTTTAATATAAAATATCATTTGTAATATATTTTCTAAATAATATAAATTTAAATTAACAATAATTATTTTTAATTTTTGCATTAAAAAATATAAAAATTGTATTTTCGGACTTTCTATATTTTTATATATTTAGTTAGAATATTGTTCTACCTCAAGTCCAAATTCTAATATGATATTGTCATATTACATTTTATTTGTTGTTGTTGGACTTGAGGTAGAACAATATTCTAACTAAATATATGAAATTAACAATTTTAATTAGAATTTTGAATCTTATTTCAATTTCCTATTTTACAAGACAACGATGGATTTGTACCGTTGGCAATTTCTGACTAGGTAGTACTGGACTACTGGTTGCAAAAGTTGGCAAAGCACTCTAAGCCAATTCTTTGCCAGAGTTTTTTTTATAAGCCACTAAATTACCAATTCAATTACCCAATGGTATGCCATTGTTTAAATTTTGTACAGGTAACAATTTCTAACTAGGTCCTTGTGAAATATACTAAAAATTTAGTTATTTTAAATTGCAAAAACAACTAAAAATATAGCTAACAATGTCGTGAAAATAATTAACAAATTTCTGCTACAAAATTTTTGAAACAACTGACAAAATTGTTAAAAAAAAACGGTTTTTTATAGTTTCTTTCGATTACAAAAAATTTGTAATTACATCTTAAAATTTAAAGTCAAAATTTCAAACGGTAATCTACTTATTACCTTTATATATGCATTCGAGATGCAATAAAACTATCTGATTTTTATTTGCAAACTTATAGCAATAAAAACTAAAATAAACGAGAATTTGACAAAAAGCAACTGCTTACTGCAAAAAAAATAGGTTATAGTTCAAAAAGGTTGAGCACCACTGGGATAAACCAAAGAAAAATTTTTAAATAATTTTAAAAACTTACTTAATTTTCACAAATAAGGAGGAATTTACACGTCGAGTACCCTTATCTACACTAATATAAAAAAGTCAGTAAAAAAATTAGTTAAAACTACCAAAAATTAGTTAAAAATGATGCTGCAGAAAAAACTGCTAAAATTAGCAGATTATTTTTGCTATATATTAGTAATATAGGAACAGCAAACATAAAACCTGCTAAACATAAAACCTGCTAAAACCGGCAAAAAATTTTGCTAAATAATTAGTAGCCCAAAAACTAAAAAAAAAATAAATTTTAAATTTCGAAGTTTTTTTCGATTTCGAATCGAGCCTTTTGACAACAGCAATTTACAATTTTTTTTAGCAGTATAGACTGCTATTTACATTCAACTAAATTAAGCTTAAAAATAGCTAAAATTTTATAGATATAACAGTTTATTTTTGCTATATTTAGTCTATTAATATTTAGCAAAATTTTCTGCAGATTTTACAGTACAATTTGTTATTTTCAATTAACTAAAAGTTAGCTTAAATATAACTAAAATTCTTTAAATTTAACAGTTTTAATTTTGCTGTTCCTATTTTATTAGTATTTAGCAAAAAAAAATTGCTAATTTTAGCAGTTTTTTCTGAAGCACATTTTTAACTAATTTTTAGTAACTTTTTCTGCTATTTTTAGAGATTTATTTCGATAAGTGTTACCCAGCATTGGGGATATGAATTGTAAAATTTTTTTAAATTTCCTTTTGGAAATGACATTTCATATCCCCAATACTGGGAAATAGTAGATATGGATGGACAGGGATGGAAGCTTAAGTCTCGATATGGTGTTTCGTGAATTAATTAGTTGAAGTTTATATTCACAATTTAATCAAAAGGTTAAGCAGTCATCAAAGTTTCAATCTCATCATTCGTCATATATAAAAGATCATCCTAAAATTGATTATTATTCTAAAATAAAATAATAAAAATGTTGAACGAGTATAAAAATTAAACTTTCTAAAAAACCTCATTAAAAACTTTAAAACACCCACATTGAAGCACAATATTTTTTATATTTATAATTGTGTATCTTGTAACTTGCATGAGTAATTCATACAAATATAAATTAAACTTTAAAAATAATGGAATGTTTAATATTTTTCTTCTTTTTTTTTTAAATAATGTGCATGTGAAGGAATGCCAGAAAACATATATAAAATACTTGCAGCACTTTTATTTTTATTATATAAAAATATGCAATAAAATTGGAAATAAAATTAATCCAAATAAAAACAAATTAAGTATTGTTTTTTAAGTTAAATAATTTAATTAATTTAGAAACATCCCGAAGATTCAGGCTCTGATGATGATAGTCCTTTTGATGCTTATCATGAAACAGATAAAGAAGAAGAAATATCAATTAAGGCTGCTACTGCTGCTGATCCTACATCACCTAGAGCAGAACATACTAATAATAATTATAAAAAACGACCACCATTGGTGCCACAAAATTCAAGAGAATAGAGCAAGAAAATTTAATTTTATTTAAAAATTAAAAAAAAACAAATAGTTTAACACTTAAATGCATGGTGTAGCCATTTGACAACATACCAGTTTTTTAATAAAAAAAAAACCCACTTGATGCGCAAAACTGCATTTTTGGGCATTGGGGCCCCTTCTGTACAAAGTGCTCTTATAGTTTAGCTCAGATTTTTTAAACAGTTATAGGAAAAATCTTGGTTTTGCTTCGTATGTTTGTGAAAAATCTAAAACATGCGTTTTTTTACAGAAATTGTAATATTCAAAAATGTTTGTTTAAATATTTAAAAAAGTGGTATTCTCGCAATAAAATTAATTTTGGCGACAATAAATTTATAATTCATAGTTTATATATTTTTTTTTTCATATACGTTAAAATAATCATAATTTAGTTGTTTGGCAAAAACCATATTTTTCAATAAAAATCCCCTTTTTTTAAATAAATTTTTTTTGGTACATATTTTTCTTGAAATGTACACGCCTTTAGAAGTCATATATAAAAAAGTGGATAAAATTGAAGAGATCGTGCATTTAAGGGTTAAGTATAATTTTTTTATTTAAATTTAGTTTCTTTTTTTCCCCCAAAACAAAAAGGTATATAATTTAAAAAAATGTGTTGATTTAAATGTTTTTATTGTGGGTATTTGTTTTAATGTTGTCAGAGCTAAAAAATAATTTTTTGGAAATAAAAACAATTTCTGAATTAATACCTGCTTATGTTCATATTTTAATACCTTTTTTATTGTTGTTTGGGCTGTTTCAGATCGGCCGAATTATGGCCGATTACCGATTATTGGTATGAATGAGGTTTAAAAATATATTCAAAGCTAAATTCAATTATTTCGTAGCTCTGATTTAATATTGTTCTCAAAGTGTTTTTTTTTTCTTCGTCCGATCAAATGTTAATTGTGATAGATCAAAGAAATGCTGATTTAGGTTTTCCATTGTGTGACCAAAATCTCTCACTATTTCTTAGCAGTAGCAATTTTAACTGAACTTCTTTTTTAATATTTTTAAGGATTTTTTATGATTTTTTGTTAAAATTATATTTTAAACACTGCGCCTTAAATCAGCATTTAAGAAATTTGAATTTGCGAGGTACATATTTTCTAGTAGATGATGATGATAATGTTCGATGTGTATATTTTATGTACTTTGAATATGTTTTGTCATTGTTTCAAAATGATTTTATCTTTTATATTAAATGTATTGTCGTACATTTATGTTTTATTCTTTCTTTGGTGTTATTATATAGACTACTAATATTTAATATATATATATTTCTTTTCAATTTCATTTCTAGGTTGTGAGTTCGACAAATGGTGAATTAAATGCGGACGATCCCACTGCTGGTCATTCAAATACTCCCATAACACAACAGCCTGAAGTCGAATTGGTCGATGAAACAAAGTAGGTTTTGAAATATTTTTGTACTGAATTTAGACTGAGCAAAAACTAACAAGAGCCAAAAAAAAGAAACCGGTAGTTTTGGCTCAGTCTAGATCCAGTATTTAATTATTACTATATTTATACAATATTTTGACTGGACAAAAACTAGTAATTTTTAGTTTTTGAGCCGAAGTCTATAAAATTAATTTAGTTTTCATACAAGCTTTAAACAAGATTTCACCCGGTTTTTGCCAAAAAACAAGTAAAAATATGTGATACACTCTGTGTCTTTTATTAATTTTCGATATACCCTGTGACAACGAATATAGAAGTAAAGCAGAGCTTTGAAGAATTAATTCCTTTTTGAATGAATTCACTACCAATCGAATTCAATTTTCTCTAGAATTGAATGAATTCCTTTTCTTAAGTAATTCACTGAATTCATTCATCTGAATGCGTTCATCAAACAACAAATTCAAAGAATTAATTCAATTGCAATAGTTCTTTTTATTAAATCAAATGAATTAATTCACCGGTGAACGCGTTCAATTTTATAAATCGAACGAAAAAAAAGTGAATTAATTCCTTACTGAATCAATTCACCACTGAATTCATTCAATTTCATTTTCATTCAGTGAATTAAAAAAAAATAAAATTACATTCAGTGAATTAAAAAAAAATAAAATTACATTCAGTGAATTAAAAAAAATAATAAGTTCACTAAATTGAAAAAAAATAAAATAAGTTCACTGAATTAAAAAAAATAAAATAAGTTCACTGAATTCAAAGCCTGTTTTCTGCCGTTCAGTAGAAGAAAACAATAATGTACAAATAAAATTTTTAAATAAGCAATTTTACAGCGTGTGCTAGTAACAAATTAGAAACCGGATTATTAAATATAATGCTGCAGGTAATGATTTTTTACCATTAAAATTTATTAATTTAGTTTTTCCGTTTGTGTCTTCCAATATTCTTCGGTTGGTTAATTCTATTTTTACTACTTCCGTCTTTCCTAACGATTGGAAGAAAGCTAGGGTGATACCCATAAAAAAGGAAGGTCTTTCCAACTCTTTGGATAATTTGCGTCCGATATCTGTCCTTCCGATTCTCTCGAAGGTGGTTGAGCATATTGTAAAGGATCAAATGATCCTACACCTTGATAGTAACTCTTTAATACACTCATCTCAGTCAGGCTTTCGTCGTGGGTATAGTACTGGTGCCCTTCTTCTTGGTCTAACGGATTCGATTAGAACATTTTTGGATAATGGTAAAAATGTAGTTCTTCTTTCACTGGATTTATCTAAAGCTTTTGACCGAGTATACATTCGAAACTTGTGGACAAACTGTTTAATTTGTTTGATTTTTCATCACAAGCTTGTAAACTTATATACTCTTATCTGAGTTGTAGAAGTCAGTTTGTTTCGATTGGCGATTCTTTTTCTTTAACGAAAACAATAACCAGTGGTGTACCTCAGGGGTCTGTTATTGGCCCACTGCTGTTCATGATTTACTTGAATGATCTTCTTACATTTGGGAATGTAAGAAGATCAATATAATCTCCTGAAACTTCAATACACTTAGTTCAACGTTTTTCTAGCAATTCTATCGCTTGATTAAAATAATTTTCCTGAAGCTCCTCAAAATAATCGTTTACAGCTGCCATTGCATCTTCATTCGAGGTAAAACGTTTGCCAACAGGGAATTTTTTTAGATTTGGAAACAGGTGAGGGAGCTAAATCAGAGAAATGAGAAATTTTCATTCGAATGCGTTTTTGGTCAACTGTTACCAAATGCGGCACCCATCTTGCAGAAAGCTTTTTCATCTATAATTCTTGATGCATTCTCGATCATTTGAGATGCCTATGGCATTCCCTATTTCACGCACTTACACTCGTCGATCGTGTACCATATCATGGACTTAAGCTATGATTTCTGGCGTTATTGCTTCTTCAATGCTTGTACGACCACGTTTAAATACACCAACCCATTTTTATCTGTGCATATGAAGGAGCACTTTCACCTAACACATTCACCATATCATTATGAATTTCTTGTCCCGATAAATCTTTCTTATGTAAATATTTAATCATACCACGGATTTCTAATTTTTTCATTACAAGAAATTCACTGAAGCGCCTTTTTTGAACACCTGTTGCTATACGAATGAGTTGACAGATCGAAATGAAATTTTTTCATATGGCGGATGGAAGTTTCCATTATACAAAGCTTTTTGCTGATAATACCGCCTTCTCTGTGTCAGGCTAAGAACATTTCGAACTGCCCTCGTATGCTTAATTTTGCAATGAAAATACAATTATACACTCACAAAAGTTTGTAGGTAGAATTTACTGAAAATGACAGTTAAAACAAAGTTATATGCAGTTAAAAAGGCGACAAAGGTATTTACCTTTAAAATAACTAAAACTTTTGTTATTTTTAACTGTTGAAAAATAACTAACAAATGCATTAAAAACAACTACCAATGTCGTAAAATTAACTGACAAATTTTTACTAAAAAATTTAAATACAACTGACCAAATGGAGAAAAACTACTGTTTTTACAGTTAATTTTTTTTGTAATATAAAAGTATAAAAAAAAACAACTTTTTATCGATTACGGAAATATGTGTAATTACTTCAGTCTGTTTAAAATTTGAAGTAAAAGTTCCAAACGGTTCTCCAGTTATTATGCTTTTATGCATTGGAGATGCAATACTAGTTTCTGATTATTATTTTCAAACTAGAAATATATCAATAATAACAAATATAAACTAAACAAGAATTTTTAAAAGTCAAAGAAATTCAACGAAATTTTTTATTTTTTAAATAACTAACAAAAACAACTGTTTACTGTAAAATTACCGTTTTAGTAGTTGTTTATTATCATATTAAAAATAACTGGTTTTAACAACTGTTACGAAATTACGGTACTTTTCGTTAGTTGTTTTCTTAAATAACCATCATATCAGTTGTTTTGCATGTTTCTATGGAAAATCAACTGTAATTACTGTTAAAAATAACAACTGCTGATTATTACACAAACAACTGTCATGTAGTAACTGTCAAACTTATTTGAGTGTATGTAAATACAACTCTTTTAAAAAGGAAATATGAAAAACAAAGTATTGTGTATTACGAGTACTCTGTTAAACAAGTATTGAATAATATCGAGAACGGTCTTAAACCCTGACTTTTACGAGATAATTGATGGGGTTTATAAATTATCGTGTCAAATTGAAGTGATTATTAATAGAAAATTTGTATGGAGAATTTCGAGGTAATACATGAGATAATGCAAAAATCTTCAAAATAACTGAAACGTCGTTCATGTGAATTGGGTATAAATGTCAAAATAACCATACGGTTCGAGATTACTTGTTTGACCTATATCATTGGCTTTCTATCTGGGTAATCTGTGGTATCGACTTTTTGAAAGAATTGAGTTTATGTGTCATGAAGATATTCTCTTTGTAGAGTTTATTTATTGTATAATTGTTTAACTTGTTAAATATGTTCTTTAATTTTACCTCTTGATTTCTTTTAGATGTTGTTGTTTCTTTAAACGAAAGAAGAAGAAATCATCACGTCAAAAATGACTAGATGGTGTCCAATGTAGTCCAGAACGCGAAGCAGTTACCTTGCTACGTGCCACTTCACATTCAAATTCAAGGGATAGCGTTTTAAATAATCCTAGTCAGGATTATATACAACAAGCAACGTCACAGCATACGTTGCGTTATCCTCCATCCGCGTCTATGTTGACGCCTACACCAACTACTAATACACCGACACTTCCGTTGTAATTTACATTTAAAAAACAAAACAAAAAAACCAAGAAAAATAAAATAAAAAAAATCCATAAAAAAATTATATTATACATTATTAATTAGCATTATTATTATGATTTATTATTAAACATAAAGAAAACAAAATATTTTTTTTATTTTATTTTTTTATTTACCAATTTATTATTTTGCGTTATTATAAATTATTATAATTATATTATAAATTAATTAAATGATTGATAATGATGATGATCAAACAAGCATGAAGGATAAAAATCACAACCTACAATTTACTTTTTAACAAACATCAGCCTTATAAAAAAACAAACAAAAAACAGGCAAAAATTAATTTGTATACAAAAAAAAAGAAAAAATATATAAAAGAAAATTATTTAAAAAATACGAACCTTATTTTTTCTTACTAATTTTAAGGCAGAGTAATTCAATTTCTAATCTAATTTAAAACAAATTTTAGTTTTTGGTGCTTCTTTGATTTTTATTTTACTATTTTGTGACATTTCAATATATTATTTATCGGCTTTGCCATATTTTCTACAGTGGAAATTAATCTCCGGGCTTACACATGGGTTTTGCCTGTCCTTTTTCGATTTTAATTGTAGTTTAAATATATTAAAGCCCCTATTACATTTTTTTCTCAACATTATATTGCATATTAGAACGACCCTAAAAAAAAAAAGTTCGCCGTACACCCTCCAATATGAAGTATTTTTGGACGGCGATTACAAAATAAAATTTTTTTGATGAACGTAGGGGTCGCCTTTTTTAATTTTTCGTTATAGCTTTGGCATTTAAAGTCGGATTTTAAAGTGTGATATATCGATTTTTTTGCCTGGAGGAGACCAGTGTTTTGCTATAAAGATAAACACTACTGTTCTGAGTTTAGAGGGTTTTGATTTAGAATGGATTTCTAAAAGCACATGGAATTAAAATATTCGGAAATTTGCTGTTTTGGTATTCACATATTAAGTGCGTTCCCGTACGTACCCAAAGTTAAAGGAATTTACCCAAAGTTACCGAAATTTATTCAAAAGGGAACGTACTCGAAAATTAGGTAAATGAGAGCGCTAATGAGAGTTTATTAGTGTTTCTCTTTCACAGCTGATGTAAATATAAACAAAAAACAATTGTGAATATAAATTTGAATTTTTGATTAAATCATTTTTTCTTCTCTTTTCTCTTTTTTTTCATTCCGAAAGAAAATGTTAAAATTTATAGACAGTTTTTAAAATAATCTTTTTATGTATTAAATATTCTACAAATTTCAATATTTTAGTGAAAATACAAAGAAAACATTTCAAAATTTTGTTCACAAATGTTTTTTTAATAATTTAATAAATATTTCATAGAAAAAAAGTGCATTCGTTTTTACTTCCACCCAGCTTTTTATACCCGGAATATTTCACAAAAATTTTTGTAGATGTGAATCACAAAACAGCAAAGATGTTCGGAATGTTCCACTTTAGAATTTCTTTATGTCGATTCGGAACTGAGAACAGCGCCGAAAATCCAATAAAAACGTATGGGGCAACCCCTATGTTCAGCAAAAAAAAAAAAAATAAAAAAAAAATTCTGCTTGCTTTATCGAAAAATTTCCTTAGCAAAAGTTTATAAAAAAAAATGTTTAATGATTTTTTGCGAACTTTAATTTTCTAACATTAGGGTTGTAGCAACGGAGGTCTGGTGGGTAAATACTAGAACGGGCTACTTGAGGTCAATGGCCCTTAGAGCAAAACATTGGTTCCCTCGAGAGAAAAACATCGATGTATTACACTTTACGATCCGACTGTAAATGCCAAGATATAACGAAAAATGTAAAATAGCGACCCCTACGTTCGGCAAAAAAAAAAAAAATTTTTTTAAACTGCCTTGCAAAGATACTTTATATTAGAGGGTGTACGGCGCACTTTTTTCATTGCCTGTAAGGTGGTACGGTCTATTGCATATGCTTATAAGAGAATAAGCACAATACAAATGGAAAAGGAATCTTAAATCGTGACGGAAAAAATGAACAAAATAGCAACGGAAACGGAATCTTACTTTTACAACACAGAACACATAGAAAGTCAAGTTGGGTATATTTTATATTTTTCTTATTGCCACATTCCAACGAATTGTTGTTGTTTGACTTAAAGACTGTGAAGGTATTTTGTGTTACTGGTGTTTTTTATATATTTTCTAAATATTTAAAGTTAAATCCTTTGATATTACTAATGTAATCGTACTATACTTGCACTGTGATTGAAATTGGGTGAAAATCTGGCAACATTAGTAAAATAATCTGAGAGTAAAAACAGGAGAATAAGAAATACCGTTGAGAAAATAAAATAAGTTTTATCTCTCACGGAAATCGTTGCACGATTTTAATTGTCAAATTGTATGGAAAAAAACGGGGACCTTTGCATTGTGCTTATACTCTAAGAAGAGTTTTAAATTTTTAATCTATGAAAATGTTTACGTCTTCAAATTATTCCCTCTGATTATGTAAGGCCTTGGCATATTTACTAAAAACGCCTCCATACACAAATCAAATTTAACAAATACTAAAATTATCTTGGCGAATATAATAGAATTTTGATTAAATATAAGTATTACTTAATGTTGCAAAAATAGCCGTTATAACAATTTTCCTTTAAAAACGCCTAAAAACATAATCAGGGGGATTGCTTTCGATTTTAACTGAATTAACGTAAGTGTTTATACTCAATAGAGGGCGTTGTACAGTGAAAAGATACACGCACCTAAAAGATTTCTTAGTTGAATATATCAACTAACTCGTAGGTGAAATACCCCTAAATAAAGTGTAGTTGAATTAATTTAGTTGATGGTATCTAGATTTTTTTAAATAACAAGAATTCAACAACAGTGTACATAGTTGCTAGAAACAATTTGTTACTTAAAACATATTTGAAGTTAGTAAATATTAACTAATGCAAAAGAGTATACAGTATAGATTGTGGGACTCTCTTATCAGTGAGCAAGCATAATTGGGCTTCAAACAGGAACATACTCAAACCAAATATTTATGTACATCAAATTATTGCGCTCTTTGTATGACTCAAACATCAATTGCAACCAGGTATGGAAAAAGCTCGAGTCATCCAAATATTATAAAAATCAAGAATGAAATCTTAATTACACTATATCCAACAGTATTATAGCCCTAGATTATGAATTTTAAAAAACGACACGTACAAAATGAATTAAGAGATTTAATTAGCGATTTACATTTTGTAAACGAATATATCGATGTCAAAATTTTCTTTTATGCACATTTTTTTCGCTAACCACTAAACTTTCTTTTAGGAGATGTGCTATAATGCCCCTAGATTATAAATTTAATAAAAACCGAACTTAAAAAATTAATAAATAAAAATGAATGAAATAAAAAAGAGCTAATCAGCGATTGACATTCTTCAAAAGATGCAAAAATTTTCCTTTTTGCAAAAATTTTTTTTTTATTTGCAAACTAACCACTTAGTATATGGATATTATAGTCCTTGGATAATGAATTAAAATAGTATACCGCAATTAAAAAATGCCAAAATAATGGCGGAGTGGAAAAAAGATTTGCGCCACAGAAAATGAATTAAGAATTTTAATCAGCGGTTGACATTCTGCAAACGAATATAATGATGCAAAATTTTTCATTTTTGTAAAATTTTTTTTGAAATTTTTGTTTTTGCAAACTAACCACCAATTTTTTGTATAAGATATGGGTATTATAGTCCTTGGATTATGAATGTCAAAAAACTGAACGATCGAGCATTTTCCATCCCTGATTAACAAGTCTGTGTTCGTTCCTGTTTGATGCCACATAATCAAGGTTGGTTACCGTTATCGTTATAATACCGTTATCGCTAAAATACCGTTTCAAATTGAATACCGTTACCAATACCTCTAAAAAATTTTACAATTACCGTTATCGTTACCGATACCGTTATTTTTATGGGTAGTTACCGGTATTTTACCGGTATTTATTAATTTATATAAAAATGCAAATTTTTCAACTTTTTTATAATGATCTTCAGTCTTTTTTTCTACAAAAAATTTATGGATAACAATTTTAGTTATAAAAACTCCCAGCATTGAATTGAAAGCTCATAATCTGCATTTTTAACACTCAAAATTGAATATATGTTAAGTTTTTACTTGTTTTTATATGTTTTTAACATAATTTATAATACCGGTACGTACCGGTATTGCTGTTTCGATAACGGTATACCGTTACCGAAACAGTATTAAATAGCGTTACCTTTACCGTTACCGAAACAAATTAAATTGGATACCGTTACCCTTACCGTTATTCGTTTCGGTAACCAACCTTGCACATAATATTTTGTACCCCAAAAAGTATTGAGAGATTTACAGGGCCATGCACACGTTGACAATAAAAAATTATTTGACTTTAATAACAGGGTAACCAAAAATCGTTATTTTTAACACAAACGATAGTTGTTTTCGATTATATTAGTTTTTTTAATTAAATATAATTTCAACTACGGTATTTTTTAACTAATAACTATGGAATTTTTTTTTTTTTTTGTGTATATGGATTTTATTGAAATATGGATTTTTTAGAATTTGTTTATTAAAAATCGTTAAAGAGGATTGTTTTTTAAAATAAAATTATTAACATGTGAGTTTTATGATATTTTTTTCAACAAAAAAACTGGTATTTAAAGATTGTCCCCCTGATTATAAAGGGCCAGTGGTGTCAGACGTAATGATTTTACGCCATTCTGACGATTTTTTATTGAAAAATTGCCAAATGACTATATTTTGGTAAAGATACGATAAGTTTTTACGATTTCTAAAAATTACAAATTTTTTCACGAATTTTAAATGAAATCCTAAAAAAAAATTTTTTTAATCGCAAATTAGTTTAGAAGCTTGATTTTAAATATTGGCAAACTCTGATCGATAAAATTAGTTCGTGTCACACACACAAGCAAAAGTTATCAGTAAGAAAATTTGTTTAAATTACACAGCTTTACAACAAAGTATTGTATTTTTTTCTTTGCAGTGGTTTGAACATTGGTACAAAATTTGTGTACAGATTTTAGACTCGCTGATTCTTAATCCGTTTTGCAAATTTCTTTATCAAGTCATAGTTTTGATAAAATCGCAGTTGAAACAGCATAAATGCGCTTTTTGGGTTGATTTTTAATTTTAGAACAATTGTGACGTGATAGAAAGCTTCAAAAGCAGGACGCCGTCTAATTATATATAAATTATTGATCATATGGTAATTAAAATCCCATAACCCTTGTTGCAATATGCTACCAATCGTTACATAAATGACAGACTTTTTAGGGACGAAATAAATAAAATAATTGTTCAGTTAACGAAAATTCGGAATTATAAAAGTTCTGTAGTGGGTTTCTCTAACTTTTTAACTAAAAAATTCAGAAGTTAAGTTGTCAGCATGGATGGTAACCGAAACGAATGCGGTTATCGTTAGGGTAACGATATTTTATGTTATTTCGGTAACGGTATTTTAAGGGTAACGCTATTTCATTTATTTCGGTATCGGTATTTTACAGAGAACGGTATTTGAGTTATTTCGGTAACGGTATTTTAAAGATAACGATATTTGGGTTATTTCGGTAACGGTATTTTAAGGGTAATGTTATTTCATTTATTTCGGTATCGGTATATTAAGGATAACGGTATTTCAGTTATTTCTGTAACGGTATTTTAAGGGTAATGGTAGTCAGTTGAAAGGGTTTTGAATCGATAACGGTATTTTAGCGGTATTGCCTGCCAACCCTGGTTGTCAGTTTACTATGAAAACTTGACAATTTAACTACCGAATTTTACAGAATTGCCCCTCACCTAGACCCGGTGAGATTTTTGACCAAAAAAAGTCTGGCACCACTGTGTAAGGCGTAGACGTTATTAGGCTTTATTACAGTGAAGTCGTTAAAACGACTATTATTGCAATATTTAACAGTCAAGTAATACTTATGTTTTATCAAAATTGTATTCTACTGCATTTAGACTGGACAAAAATGAACTAGTTTTTGGTTCTTACTAGTTTTTACTTGTCAAAACGCATATATAAAAAGAAGCAAAAAATAGTTTTGTACGAAACCTAGTTTTGGTTCGGTCTAAATTAGTGCTAGTAAATTCGGTTACTTTTCAATACTCAATACAACTCGATATTTTTGATTTAGATACTCGATACTTTTAACGGTTTTTAATATTAAAATTTTTTAGTAAAAATCCTTGAAAATGTTTACGTTAATTCAATATTTAAATTTATAAACATAATTTTAAACTTTTTCATCAACTATTCATTGCGTTTTCCATAGTTTTTTAACATATACTCTTAAATACTTCTGATTTTTTTTCTTTTTGCAGAGTTGTAGTTTTGCAGAGCGTAGTCACATTTTTGTGGTAAATATTTTAGCGGAGTCACATTTTTATATATTTTGTCTATCCAAAATGCAACTCTGAAAATATCGAGTAGTAGTTTTGAATATCAAGTACCCAAAAAAGACAAATACTCGATACACACTACTCATATTTTTACCAGCACTAGTCTAAATATAATATTAGATACGCCAAAAAATGTTAGTTTCTTTTTAATTTTGATTTTGAAATTTGTATGGAGCCGTTTCTTACTTAATGAGGAGGCATGTTACGGCTTATAAAAAAAATCGGTAGAGTTTTGGCTAATAACAACTAGCCAATTTTTCCACAGCGGCATATTAAAATCGCTAGACCTGACGAGAAAATCGCTTTTCAATATTTTTTATTGAATTAGTTCGATGCATACAACTTTGGATAAGTGTTGGTATTTTTCTTTGAAAAATTGAGTTCCTCCGCTTCTACATTGGTTTTCTAAAGAAGTTCGGTAATGCGAACACATATTTATATGTAAAAAAATGTCAGTAGAAATCTGCATTGCAGATAAACGACATACTTTTGGAAATTAATATTAACAAAAAACTTATAATCGGGCATGTCACGGACTTCAATTTCACTTGAAAGTGAAACTGAAAACGCAAATTGCTTCTCCAGAAGTAAATGGTATTTTTGCATATTTACACCAAATATAACAGATAAACATAATTAATTATAAGTTAAAAAATGTTATTTTTAATAATTTCACTTAAAAAAGTTTTTGTTAGAGAGCATATTTAAAGTTTTAACACATATTTCGCATAAATATATATGATTTCGAAGTACATTTTCGTAACGTTTTACTTTTGCTTCTTCAGGTTTTTTGCGTTTTCGTAAATTCTAAAATGTTAAATAAAGACTTTTTGTGGTAAATTCGTGATCCAACTGCTAACTTTTGACCATTTGTAGTTCAAAAAGAGAAGATCGCCGATCAAAATTAAAAATTTAAATTTTTCAGAAAAAATTACGTGGAGTGTGTAAAATAGAGATAGCATGATACAAAAAATACATAAGTGCAAAAAAGAAAGGAACAAAATCTACGCAGAGTGGAGTACTACAGCATTGTAAATCTGACTTTAAACAAAGACTACACTCATAGATATAAGTATGTAAAAATAGCAGAAAAAGCTACAAAAAATTAGCAAAAAAGGTCCGCGATTAAAACTACTGAAATCAACAGAACTTGTTTACTAAATAATTGTTAAATTTCCGAAATATAAGAAATATACTAATGACTTAAATTTAAGCAAATTGCAAATTACAATTTACCTCTGAAGAAACTTTTTAACCAAAAGTAGCTAAAACACTGCTATATCTACAAATTTTTAGTTATATTTGGCTAAAATTAATTGAATGCAAATACAAACTACTCTGCTGAAACCATCAGAAATATTTAGTGACTATTAGTTTTTTTAAATCAACTAACAAAAAATATTAAGCACATACCTCTGCTGATTTCAGAAAGGCAGATTGTTAGATTTTTCTAATTTAACAAAAATTTGCTGTTTTTAGACGACAAAATTATTTTGCATGAAGTTATGATTTTAGCAAATCATCAATAAAATAAATAAAAACATGTCCGTTAAAAGCTAAATTACGATTTTCAAAAGTTGCATTGCTGAATAAAGGTTTTTAAATTATTAAGGTTTTTATTCAGATTTATTTAATCTGTAATCTATTATTTATGAATGAGAAAAATAAGTTCTTTAATACATTTAAATAGATATTAGATTTATGTGATTTAGGTCGAATATAACAATGAAAACAAGTAAAAAAAAGAGATAAAATATGCCAAATAATGAAATCGGAAATCCCGGGATTTTTTCAAGACCAATCCCGGGATTTCGGGATTTCTAAATCCCGAAAATCCCGGGATTTTCGGGATCGGTATCCCTACACCATAATGCCTATAGCATACGCAATACTTACCAGAACGTTTTATTTTCAATACGAAATTATCCGTCGCACCCTAAACTGCAAATTCAGAAGGAAAAAAAATTGTTTTCGATCACTTTAGGAAAAAAATTGCGGAAGTGAAATTGCGAAATCAAATCAATTCCGAAAAAACCTGTGACATGCCTGCATATTGTACTTAAATTATCTTGCTCATGCCATAACTTCCCAGGTGGAAATTATGTGTGGTAACAAAAAAGAAGCACTGGCAAAGCGCAAGTAGACCGCGGTCTTACAAAAAGAAGTACTGGCAAAGCACTAAATTTGGACGCCTTCCCAACGCTTTAAAAGGGTGAATTCCCTTGTTTTCCTATAACATTATTTTGTTTTTGAAAAAGAAACTGCAAAAGAGTGAATATTTAAATAATTTTTGACTCCACAATACAATAACTCCAAGAATCGTCTATTTTTAGAGTAATTTAAAATTCTTCAGTGATGAGGGCTCATAATTTGGTGGCAGGGAAAACACTTGATTTTTATGTTTCTTGGTGCTATCTCAATACTTTGCAAAGCATTAAATAGATCGGTGTTATCATTTGGGTGTCAGGAAAGCACTTTAATTTTTTTATTTGAGCGTTGGCAAAGCATTATACCACAAGCACTCACCACCCATTTCGGTGCTTTGCCAGTGCTGGCCCCTTTGTAATTTTCTACCTGGGTTACGATCAAAGATCGAAAAATTACCTTTGTTTTAAAATTTATTTATAATTTAGGTAGAGACTGCATGGTATGAAAATACGGTGGCAATAATGTAGTAATACCCATTCAGAAAAATACACACGGGAAAATGCTGCCCAGGCATGGTAAAAGATGCTAAAAGCCGTTGCAAAAACTGCTTTCCTATTCCCAAATGGTACGGATAACTCACTCATAGCAAAAAATATGTAAAATAGCAAAAAAAGCAACTAAAAAATTGTAAATTGTAAAAAATAAATATATAGCAAAAATAATCTGCTAACTTAGCAGTTTTTCTCTGCAGCATCATTTTTAACTAACTTTTAGTAGTTTTAACTAAATTTTTTACGGACTTTTGCTATAAGTGTACCGTCTTTTCAGAAAATTCGAATTACTTTCGAATTAGGCTACGACTATTACGGCCAATTTAGTTTACGGTCTTAAGCTGACTACACTAATAGAAAAAAGTCCGTAAAAAATTTAGTTAAAACTACTAAAAATTAGTTAAAAATGATGCTGCAGAAAAAACTGCTAAATTAGCAGATTATTTTTGCTATATATTGATAATATAAGAACAGCAAAAATAAAACTGCTAAATATAAAGAATTTTAGTTATATTTGAGCTAAATTTTTGTAAATGGAGAATAGCAAATTAACCTGCTAAAATCAGCAAAAAATTTTGCTAAATAATTAGTAGCCTAGAAAATTACCAAAAAAATTAAAATTTTCGAAGTTTTTTTCGGTTTTTTTTTAAACGCAAATAAAAATCGAGCTTTTTGAAAACAGCAGTTTACAATTTTTTTAGCAAATATTTCTGCTGATTTTAGCAGAATAGACTGCTATTTGCATTCAACTAAATTTAGCTTAAAAATAGCAAAAATTTTGTAGATTTAGAAGTTTATTTTTGCTATTTTCAGTCTGCAAATATTTAGAAAAATTTTCTGCAGATTTTACAATACAATTTGCTATTTTCAATTAACTAAAAGTTAGCCTAAATATAACTAAAATTCCGTAAATTTAACAGTTTTAATTTTGCTATTTTCATTTTACTGCTATTTAGTAAAAAAAATCTGCTAATTTTAGCAGTTTTTTCTGCAGCATCATTTTTAACTAATTTTTAATAACTTTTTCTGCTATTTTTACAGATTTATTTCTACGAGTGTATAACAAACATGTATTTACTTGAAGTTGCTTTGGAACCGGTTCTAGAACCAGTTATAGAAATGGTTCTGCGACAGTGAAACCTTACATGTTGACTCCCAGGAATCAGTTCTAGAACCTGTTCCATGGAACCGCTGGTAAAAAGATCTGTTCTAGAACAGATTTAAAGATAACCAGTTCATAAAAATGTTGCTGTGCAATTCATAAATATAATAAATACAGGCATGTCACTGGTTTTCTTTGGATTTGATTTGTTTTCGCAATTTCACTTTCGCAATTTTTTTCCTAAAATGATCCAAAACAATGTTTTTCTTTCTGAATTTGCAGGTTAGGGTGCTACGGATAATTTTGTATTGAAAATAAAACGTTTTGGTAAGTATCGAGTATGCTACAGGCTTTATAGTGGTACTTAAAACGTTGAAAGCTTCTCCGGAAAACGTAAAACTTTTCATTCCACTTTAAAAAACCAAAGTGGAATTGATATTTAGAGCAGCTTATATTCATAAAAGCTTTTCAATAGTGATTCGTATGTATTCCCTAAAGTGTCTTTAACTATTTCACTTAAAAAAATTTACATTTAAAACGCTTTTTGTTGATAAATTCAATAATTTTCTGATTGATTACCAAAAAGTAATTTTTTCTGAAAAATTAAAATTTAAAATTCGGATCCGCGATCTTTTTTTTAACTATAAATGGCAACTTATAACAAAATTTAGCAGTTGGAACACAAAATTACCACAAAAGTTTTTTTTTAATATTTTTGAATTTACGAAAACGCAAAAAAGCTGAAGAAGCAAAAGTAAAACGTCGAAATCATATTAATTTCTTACGAAATATGTGTTAAAACATTAAATATGCTCACTAACAAAAATTTGTTTAAGTGAAATTACTACACTGAGAGAATTATCCTTAATGATATTAATGATATAATTTCATAGAATTTTTTTCGTAGATCCAATGAAGAATTTCATTATGTATATAATATTTAATTAATATTATGAAATTTTTCATAACTTTTCTTTTATAAAATTTCATAATTTCATAAAAAAAATTCATTGAATTTCATAAATTAGATCTCCATAAATTTAATGAAAATGTTCTTTATATATATGAAATTGTTCAATACTATTTTTTTAATTTTTTTATAAAATATCATCATTTCCTGAGAGAAAAATCTTTTATAATTTTTATTTTTTTTTTTTTTTAATTAATTTTTTATTATTAATTTTGGACTCTGAAATTGTTTTATAAATCATATTAATTTTTTCGAAACTTTTTTTAAGAAACTTTAATTTAATGAATTCTTTCTTTAGATATATTTTGTACATCCGTAAAATGTGCTACGATTTTATTACGCCTTTTGCATTTGCTAAGTATTTTTTATTTATCCACTCCAGCTTAGCAACGACAACAACCAACTATAATAAATAATAGTAAATGAAATTGCTTCATAGATTTTATGAAGCTCTTCATTGGCTGAATGATTTATTCATTGGACGAGTGGCCTATTAATTTTATGAAGAGATTCATTAATTTTATGAACTTTTCATAAACATTGACTTTAATGAAACCTGTTTCATATATTCTATGAAAAGTTTCAATGGACGAGTTCCAGTGACAATTTTCATTGAAACTATGAAGAAATTCATTACTGAAATGATGACAATTCTCTCAGTGTAAAAACATGATTCTTAACTTATAATTAATTATGTTTATCTATTACATTTGGTCTAAATATGCAAAAATAACATTTACTTCTAGAGAAGCAATTTGCGTTTTCAATTTCACTTTCAAGTGAAAACCACCACACCTGATTAGATAAACTTATATCAAATTATACAATAGCTCTGTTCCACGTAAGTTACCTTGGGTACCCAATTTTAACAGGAAGCGTTTCTATTGTCAAAATTGTGTATAAATTATTGTTTTTTTTCCGCGGGTAACGACGTCGAACAGACCTAATATTTTATTGAAACCTATTTTTACTAGGGTATGGTTAACTATAGCCTTTGTGGATTTGTGCGAACATGAAACGAATTACATGCAAAACAATAACAAATAAAAACAATAACAGATCCTTTCTATTCAAGACTATCAGTCAACTATACATATGTGTTACATTTCACAATATGGAGGTCAAATGCTTCTCCTTATATTGTTATTGTTTGACATTAGTTAGAATGAAACGTAGCGAAAATGCTATCGTGCTGTTGCTGCTGTCTTATGTATTTTGTAAACGTCAAAAGTTATATAAACCAAAAAAGAATTTTTAAAACTCAAATAAATTCAACGAAATCTTTTAGTTTTTAAATAACTAACATAAACAACTGTTTACTGTAAAAATACTATTTTGGTAGTTGTTTAGTATTATATTAAAAATAACTGATTTAACCCTTTGACGACCATAGGCAAGTATGCTTGCCAAAGGGTTTTTCGCACTTATAATTGCCCAGACAAAAGATAGAGTAAATATGTCCAAAAGTGATTTGTATAGGAGGGTTGCGGCAACAAAAGTGTAGTAGGCGCTAAATCCCTACCTGGTGCCACTTTCCCCTTGCAAGCCCTCGAAGTTAGTTAACTAGAATTCTTCATTTTAGTGGTAAAAAGCACAAATTTTGACAAGCAAAATGAAGGGCAAGGAAGGGGTCTATGAGGTCAATTTTTTGTGAAGTATCTATAATTTAGTTTCAGATCACAAAAATAGAATAATAATAAAAATCGCTTCGTCCGGAACCGCGTGGTCGTCAAATGGCAAACATTTTTGGCAAGCGAAATGAGAGGTAAGGAGGGGTTCAACGGAGTAAATTTTTCTTGGCATAAGTTTTATTAGATCAGAGATCATGAAAATCGTAAAAACTTCTAAATCGCTTCGGCAGAACATGTATGGTCGTCAAAGGGTTAAACAACTGTTACGAAATTACAGCAGTTTTCGTTAGTTGTTTTCTTAAATAACTGTCAACAGTTGTGTTTTGCATTTTTCCATAGAAAAACAACTGTAATTGCTCTTAAAAACAACAACTACTTATTGCTACACAAACAACTGTTATGTAGTAACTGTCAAACTTTTTCGAGTGTATTTCAAAAGATTAAATTTAAGCAAAAAGTATTTATTTACTAGAAAGACTACCGTGCTCACCGTTTTTTATTGTTATGTGTCGAACTTGGGAAAGCAAATGAACACATTTTTTTACATAGAAAAAGTTTCATTGCAACATGTTAACTAAAAATTGTTGCCATCAACACGAACTTTTATTTTGTTTTTATTGTGTTATTTTCTATTAAAATTTAATATTTTTATTTTATTTGTTCGTTAAAATACAGAATGTTATAAAAAATGTGCTGAAATATTATTAAAAAATATGAATTAAGGGTCATATTTTATACTCAATATTTTCATTGGCTTTGCCCGACTTCACGAACAAAAATAAAGAACAAAGGTTGAGCGAAGGTCACTGATTTAAGTCAGAGTTTTAAAATTCTAATTTTGTTTATATTTGTTTTTAATAATATAGTCTAACCCCTCAATTCATAAATGCTTTGTAAAGTTATAGCACGTTTACAAAACGTCATTTTCATACAAAATGTGTTCAATAAACCTCCTATAATTTTACAAAGCGTTTATGAATTTAGGGGCTAGTTTGCAAATATGCACTAAAATTTTGAATTGCGATTAGAAATCATGAACTCAAAATATTTTAAATTTCATTTCGTAAATGGACCTAATTATCTCAGTAAGAGGAAGCTATCGGTCTAATCCACTTTTCATCAAAGAAAACCTTATCTATATAATTCTGGTCTTAATCAACTGGTACAGTACTATTTCAAAAGAGTCATTTCAGAACTGGTTCCGTTAAAGTCACATTAGCACCAGTTTTGCTAATTTTCAAAGTAGTGCCAAAGTGAGAATTGGGCGACAATTGCTCCCATGCCTATGAAAACGCCATGTTAAATTCTACAATATGGAGAGGCAGTGGAACTCGAACTAGTTGTCTGGTTCAAATAAACTAGTACATAACTATATCCGAACTAGTATTTTTGGCTACTAGGTATATTTTACATTGTTTTTTTATTTTTTCTCCAGGATTTTTGGAAGTCTTGCCTTAAAATTTTATAAAAAGTTTTTATTACGTATGCATATTTACAGAACTGTGAAAAAATTTCATACTGACCCCGTAATTTCAAGTGGAGTCTCTATATATTTCAGAAAACGATAGACTTTTTAAAACTAAGGCCCTATTTATCTATAATGAAAATAGTCTAAACGATAGATATTGACAAATACTTTTATCAAAAATACATGGTAAACAAAAACAAATTTTCGTTACTTTGATGTATTAATTAATAAATGAACTAAGGCTAAAATTGTTTTTTTTTTAATTATATCCTTTTTATTTCTTTTAAAATTCAACTATTGATATTTTTGAATCATTATTTGGCAAAGTTTGTAATTTTTATCAACCGATAGATGGCGTATTTACTTAATAAACACTAAGAAAATTATGTCGGTAAACTACACTGAAAATGCATTTAACATTAGCTGATATTGCAGTTATTTTAACTACAATTTCAATTAAAAATAACTGCAATTGTAGGTTATTTTAATTGAATTGCAATGTACACTTTTTAAACTGCAAGTGCAGTTAATTTTACCGACATAGTTCTCTGAAGGAATGTAAAGACATTATTTGAAAGGTTGATGACAAATCAAGAAATCCAAAGTACAACCACGTTCAGTTTCATATTTTGGACGTGATGATTCCAATGGTGTATTTTATTTGATGATGTGTTTTCTCGCAAAATTACTTCAGAATTTTAAAAAAATTTTTGATTTTCGCTTACGTTTGTAATACATTAATCTGTAGTTTGTTTCAAAATAATCTTTATTTATTCTGGTTGAGATTTTGAACTTAACTTCTAATCAATCTTCATTTTTCCGACTTTTTAAGTTAATATTTTTTGTTACGCTAATAGAAAAAAGACTTTTAAAATTAGTTAAAAATGATCTTGCAGAAAAAACTGCTGAAATTAGCAGATTATTTTTGCTATATATCAGTAATATAGAAACAGCAAAAATAAAACTGTTAAATATACCGAATTTTAGTTATATTTGAGTTAAATTTTTATTAATAGGAAATAACAACTTAACCTCTTAAAATCAGCAAAGAAAATTTGATAAATAATTAGTAGGCTAAAAAATCGCAAAAAGATTTTAAATTTTCAAAGTTTTTTTTTTGTTTTTTATGCAGAAAAAATCAGCCTTTGGAAATCATTAGTTTACTATCTTTTTGGCAAATATTTCTGCTGATTTTAGCAGCTATTTGCATTCAACTAAATTTAACTTAAAATAACAAAAGTTTTGTAGATATAACAGTTTGTTTTTGCTATTATTTAGTAACATTTTCTGGAGATTTTACAGTAGAATTTGTCATTTTCAATTAACTAAAAGTTAACTTAAATATAACAAAAATTCTGTAAATTTAACAGTTTTTTTTGCTGTTTCTATTTTACTAATAATTAGCAAAAACAAACTTCTAATTTCATCAGTTTTTTCTGCAAGGTCATATTTAAATCATTTTTAGTAGCTTTTCTGCTATTTTTACAAATTTATTTCAATGAGTGTATGCTAACTTAACAAAATTGATTTATAGTTTTTTATCTAATAATTTGTATTTTGCTTAAAAAAACAAAAAAAAAAAAAACAAAAAAATAGTAAAAAAATGTAACAAATGTAATTAACATCAACAAATGCTGTTCTTTCAAATTTATAACTACTTCAAGGATAAAATAATATCCTCTATAATGGTGTATGTAATAGGATACTTAAATAAACAAAAAAGAAAAATTATAAATAAATAAAAAAAAACTGTCAAACCATTTAAAAAATAAAAGTAAAACATAATAGCTATTGTACATTTAAAGCAAAAACTAATTTCTTTTTTATTATTTATAAAACAAAAATAAACTGAAAATATATAAACACATAAATATATAATAATAACCGGCTAGAAGTACGACAAAAAACCAAGGTTGGTTGCCGTTATCGTTATAATACCGTTATAGCTAAAATACCGTTTCAAATTGAATACCGTTACCGTTACCAATACCTCTAAAAAATTTTACAATTATCGTTATCGTTACCGATACCGTTATTTTTATGGGTAGTTACCGGTATTTATTAATTTATATAAAAATGCAAATTTTTTAACTTTTTTGTAATAATCTTCAGTCTTTTTTTCTACAAAAAAATTTATGGATAACAATTTTAGTTATAAATTTCGATAACGGTATACCGTTACCGAAATAGTCTTAAATATCGTTTCCTTTACTGTTACCGAAACAAATTAAATTGGATACCGTTACCCTTACCGTTATTCGTTTCGGTAACCAACCTTGCAAAAAACTGAACCGAATTCTCACAGATTTTAATAAAGTATCTGAGGCTGCGGATTACTATAGAATTATAGAAGAAATCCCAACATATAATTTTTAATTTTCTTATTGGAGCCAAACATGGGGCTTTTATGTCGTAATCTACTGCTCCATATTTTATACTTTAAAATACAACAGCTCCAATTATAAAGGATCATTTTAAATGCTGGAGTACTCTGAGCTACAGATTGAATTCAAGAAAAAAAAGATGCACTCAAATTAAAATAAAAAATAGTATAAAACATTTTGGATCCCACTTTACACATTTTGCACAATTTTGTTTTTAGTAAAAGTTCTTACTCTCGATTTATTTGTTTTACTAATTTTTGCTGATTTTAGCAAACAATTTTACTAATTTTTTAAAACCGAGTTGAAATTAGAAATTAGCAAAAATGTTTACTTATTTTTTCATGAATGAGACCAACTGTTTTTAAGTTGAAAATTTTTATAATTTAATCACCGTAAGTTATTTTTCACTTAAAAAAATTCACTCGAACTTAAAAGGCCTCAAAAGTTAATTTAAATTCTGAAAAAGAATATTTATTTTATTTTATTAGAAAGACACAATCACAATTAACACAAATTATCACTTTTTACAGGAAAAATAATAGTCTTGTATATTGAGTTTGCGTGAAAACAAAGTCTACATAATTTTCACGTGAAACTCATTATCGCGAAAAATCATTTTTTATATTCAGTATAACAATTTTTTTCACGAGAAACCGGAACAACTTACTGTGCTTTAAAATATGAAAAGGTGCTACTAAAAAAAGTATGTCATGTCAATGTCAAACTCACAGAATTTGATGTCCTATATGATACGAATAAAACTTGGAGCAACTTTTTAAATTTTTCCGAAAAGTCGACGAAAAAGCCTTAATTTTTAATTTATTATTTATTACCAGGGCAAGGACTTTCATGCAAATGCATGTTTGTAGTCAGTGGCCCAAAAATGATTTTGATCAAATACTTTTCCGAATCAAAGAATTTGCAAAAAAATGGCATCGATTTGTTGTTGCATATTTTTGCATATTTTGTTATAAATGCATATTTTTGCATATTTTGCTTTTAAGTGCATATTTTATTGTATATTTTATTATTTTAAGTGCATATTTTTGCATATTTTGCACATTAAAGCATATTTTTTTTAATATTTAAAAAATTCTAAAGAATTAATTATTTTTAAGCTCTGTTGGTAATACAACACTTACACTATAAAGTGAAACACATAGTATACAATATTTTGTCATCCACTAACACATTTTTTATAGATGTAATTTTAAATTAACGTTTTCGGGTGTTATTGCGTACAAACAGAGTGTTGAAAAATTTTATAAAAATTATTTTAAGGGAACTTGTCCCCGATCATTAATTTCTGAAAGTGAGTACGATTTTATAGTACAGATATTTATTTAGTTCTATTTTATAATAAAATTTTTTTCAGGTAAAATGCCAAACACCCTTAATATTTACAATTGACTGTATTTCTTTTTATTTTCACTGAATTTTCTAAAAATATATTTAACTATGTGTATTTGAAGACATATTCAGTGTGTTCGTTTACTCGAATTTCTTACTACTTTTACTACAATTGCAAAGTTTTGTTTACTTTTTGTATTGAATTTTTCAAGCTGTAGTAAATATAGTAACTTATAGTAAGTAAACGAACAAGCTTATTGTAACCGATACCTGAATTTTTACATTAATGTTAGTTTTTAATAAATATAATTAAAAAAACATTTATTTTTAATTGCATATTTTTTGGTTTTTAGTGCATATGTCGTTATAAATGCATATTTAAGTGCATATTTTCTATTTTATAGTGCATATTTTAAGCGCATATTTTAAATTTTTTTGTGCATGAAAGGCCTTGCCCTGTTTATTACAATTTAATGGAATTTGAAAAATCCCAGAAATTTGACTCAGTCAATAGAGTGTTTAATAGGCAATTCAGAAAAGATATTCTTTTTTATAAATTCAGAACTAGTTCTGAATTCTAAAAATCGGCCAGACTTGTTTTAACTTTTTTTATTTTAGAAAAAAGCTCAGATGATTTTCTTTCCACACAGAAAGTTTCGGCTTGGATTTGGAGAAATTAAATTAAGTTAAAAACAAAAAGGTAATTTTTTCCCCTTGTTTTTCAAACCTTTGAAGGGCCAGGCATAGCTAAAAATTCTTAGGTTGAGATGAAGTTTGTTCTGGATAAGTTTTTCCAGAAACCACTTAAAATAAAGCCCCTCTCTTTTACCATTTTACGAGTATTAATTTTCTCTCTATTACATATCCAAATTATAGCGAAATCTGTGGGTGGCTCCGGAGGTTCCTTCCCTTGTTAGTTTACGGAAATTACTGCCAGCTTTACTTCTTTTTAAGAAAAGTGAATACTTAATTTAATTTAAGTTTAAATTTTGTATATCCGCCCCATTCCCAAAATTCTTAAAATTTAGTTGAATTTCTCAAATATTGATTGAACTTTTTTTGACTACACCAACTCAATTTAAGGAATATAACTCAATTTAAAGAACGTATCATCTTTTGATACGAAGATGACTTTTGCTTCACAAAGTGTTTCCAAAAGTACTTTCAAGGCAAATATGATTTCAGGCCACAATTCTTAACCGATTTTTAAATACACATTAGTCGCACTCATTATAACAAGTAAATTCCTTGTTAAATAAATAAATATAAATACAAGCCATATTTTTTATGTATGGAGTTTGGCATTAAACTCATAAACATACCAGGTTTACACAGTTTACGTGTGGAATACGAGTTTATATGACAAGGCTTATTATTTAAAATTTCTGTTCACCTTCAACTTTTAGTTTTTTATTAAATTTCTTTAAAACCCCAAATTAATTTGCGTATCTTAAACAAAGTTTACGTCGCTCACGACGAATTTCAGTAAAGGCTGAGTTACCCAACCGTAAACGTATCTGTAACGAATAAGCTGTTTCGAAACCACAAGAAGGAATGTATACGAATGGTTACTAACACGTAAATGTAAACGTACTTGCCCGATCATTCTGTTGAAATCAGAATGTTCTATCCGGCATCGAAACAGCTGAATGATTTTAGTCGGAAAAAATATGAAATGAATAAAGAAAATTGATTCAAACAACAAATAAGGAACAGAAATTAAAAAATAAATGTAAAAATTTAGAATAAAATATAAAACCACATGAAATGGATGCTAAATAGTAATGTCGTTTACGGTAATCTATAAGTGTACTTTTTAGCTATGGCACGGTACAGTTACATCACATTTACGTTTACGGTCCCATAATCCGCCCTTAACTTTAAGATCAGTATTTTATATGCACTTTTGCATAAAAAGCAGACGAACCTCATATAAAAAAAAAATGATTTTTCACTTGCGTGGTATTTATATTTATATTGTAAATTATATATTATATATAATTTTTCAATTATATTTAATTTTTCATTTTTGGCTAAAACTTATGCGGCAAATAGAATATACAAGTCACTTGCACAATAACGAGTTTGTTCAAGTCACCTTGCTTGCCCCGCACCAACTGTGCATAATTCATTTTAATTTACACATAGCAGAAGAAACATGTAGCGGATTGTTATTGCTATGAGGAAATATTACCCCTCAATTCATAAATGCTTTGTAAAGTTATAGCAGGTTTACAAAACGTCATTTTCATACAAAATTTGTTCATTAAACCTCCTATAATTTTACAAAGTGTTTATGAATTTAGGGGTAAGTCTTTAAAGGCTTTATTTTACACTTTGCGGAGGCCAAAATACCTGAAATTCGTTGGTGATGTTAATAAATTTATATTAACATTTTTTACTTTACGTTTATTCATACTTTTAATTTTTTTATCCGTATTTATGATGTTCACTCTTCAAAAATTACTGCTGAACTGTGCTAATTTCAGCATACACTGCGCAAATGACTTGCACAAGTTCTAAAATATTGCGTAAAATTCAAAATCGGTTTGATTTTTACTCAAGTCTAAAAATATAATTGTACAAGTACACAAACCAGCACCCCGTTTCTGTATTTCTCGCATCGAAAAAAATTTGCCAAAAACATGTGAAAATGCAATCCTGCTCTGCTTGATATAGGATGAGTCGCAGACAATAAAATATATATGATACCAAATCAGCTAATAATGAGCTGCACGTAAGTTATTTCTAATTTAATTACGTGTTTTACAAAACTACATGTGTACTCAGTTATAAAAGTTACAATATCTGAAAGATTTACGACTAAATATCTAGTCCATTTTATCATCGCTTAAATCTTCCTGTTTAATGCAGGATGACCATGCAGTTCTCGATGAGAAAACTTCTCGCATTAGATACAGAAACGGGGTACGGGCCATACACTGACCTGCACAAACTCAATATTGTGCAAGTAACTTGAGTAGTCTATAGGCCGCATTAGAAATAGAAAAATTCTGTAACCAAGTAATTATACACTGATAGAAATAAACCTGTATAAATAGCAGAAAAAGCTACTAACAATTAGTTAAAAAGGGCCCTGCGAAAAAACTGCTTAAATTATCAGATAATTTTTGTTAAATATTAATTAAATTACAACATCCAAAATAAATTTGCTACATTTTAGTTAAATTTAAGTTCATTTAACATGGTAAAATTTTGCTGAATATTAGTAGACAAAAAATCGGCAGAAAAACTGTTATATTTATCTACAAAATTTTAGTTATATTTAAGTAAATTTTAGTTAAATACAAATAACGTCTATCTTGGTAAAATTAACAGAAACATTTGCTAAAAAAATATAACACATTGTCGATTTCAGAAAATTACATAAATTTTAGTTCTCATCAAAATAAATCCAAAAAAAATAAATTTTAAAATTTAACATTTTCAGCAAAATTATTTGGTGAAGCAGGGTAAATTGTAGTCTTCAATTAACTAAAATTTAACTCAAATATAAGTAAAATTTTATACATTTAACAGTTTTATTTGTTTCATTTTTATCTTGCTGATATTTGGCAAAACCCCTTATAACTTTAGCAGTTTTATTCCTGTTTACAATATAACTAATTTTTTTTGCTAGTTTTGCTAAAAATTTTCCAGACTTTTTTCTATTAGTGCAAATACTTTAATAAAAAAAACGACAACAAAACTTTTTTCTATGAAATTTACTTAATTAAAATTACATAAAGTTAAGAACTTAATAAAAAATATTATGTATACATTATAAAAATAACATGACACAAAAGCTTAAATAGCTGAATCATTCACTGGAAATAAGGATAAAAGGCAGCTAATAACTGCTTTCTATTTTGTTATTATTTTGCCAATGCAATTGTAAATATATTTTCGAATATATGTCGAAAAACAAAATAAAAAAATTCATTTTTATAAAAATGAGAAATATATTATATTGTAAGATTACATTTTAAACTTATTTTTGTTTTTAAAATCACTTTAATTTTTTGTAATTTTTTTTTTTTTTAGTTTTCCTTTAAATAGATTTTTAATTCTTTTAGTGCTTAATCAACTAAACTAAACCACCTTTTTAAACTTTAAAAAAGCCTTTAAAACACCAAAACATTATAAAAACAAAAAAATTACATTTCAAAATACACAATTTTATAAAATTTATAGATAAAATTATTATAAAAATAAAAGAATTTCATTTAAAATGCATTTATTTTTTACCTAAATCAAATGTGGTGAACTCATTCATCATTATGGAAATGAGAAAAATTTGTCGAAATTAAAATAATTCCATTATAAAAATTTATAAAAAAAAATTACGAAATTCTGCATATAAATATGAAATTAAAATTAATTTTTAAGCATAGTAAGTTGTTTTAATTTCACGTACAAAACTGTTGTACTCCATATAAAAATGATTTTCACGATAATGACTTTCACTTGTACAATTTGTTTTCACGCATGTCGTTATGATTGCCTCTTTCTAATAAAATAAAATAAAAATGCCCAGTTTCACAATTTAAGTTACGATTTGAGGGTCTTTAAAGTTCGAGTGAATTTTTTTTTTGTGGAAAACACAATTTACTATGCTTTTAATAAAAAAATTAAATAGGAATTTATCTTAAAACATCGTACTTAAATGGGCGTAACAAGACTTTAAAACCAATTTGAATTTTAAATTATATTTCCTTACAGCGAATTTACACTCTCCGAAATCTCGTTAAAAATCGAGTAAAATCGACTTTCTAATTATTCCCGTTTGACGCGGGAATTTTAATGGCTGGGAATTTTCCCACCAAACTTCGTTGAAATGTAGATCCATGCCCAAGATATGTTTATTACTTCTATGGCTTTGAAGCGCCCCCTAGCGGAGATAATTGGATTTAAAGTTCAAACAAACATTAATATGCTGCCGATCCCAAGCGGGTTAAAATTTTTTAAAATTTTAATTTTATATTGTTTCTATTACTAAGGTTAGGGTTAAGTTAGGTTGAATGGGAGCCCGCCAGAACGTCGAGTTCACTCGGAGGCCATAAGGCCCATTTCGATTTCCTTAATCTTCCCCTCATCCACATGGAAAGAATGCCAAAAAATTTATATGAAAATGACATAAGCTAAAAATGATAGCTGGCCGCACAAACACAGCTAATGTTAATATAGCTTTTAAAAGTGTTTTTAATATGGATGACTATTAGGAACCATATTTCACTATGTTCATTGTAGCTCCTCCCGGCACGATTCCAATGTTGTTTGCAAATACTTTCTTGCTGCACTTAACTTTAACTTCAGATCACAAGGCAATTGTATTGGATTTACTTCTCATATTGTTAAATTTTCAGTAATCGGTCCTATGGACCCATAGTAAAATTATAATTTTTTATTTAGGAAACAATAACAAATGTTTCAGCTAGAGTCCCAGTTGGTATCATACTGTAGGTTTAACTTAACTACCCAGTGTAGAAACACCCACTTACCTTCTGCATTATTTTAAAACATATAATAATGAGTTACTGATAATGAATTATTTTTATCATTATTTCAAATAGAAAATAATTTTCTAGATTTTTTTAAATCTATTTTTAGACTCAATATTTTTTAAACACTGGTAAGGATATATGTAACCACATATTTTTGATTTTTTGTATGTTGGCGAGTAAGCTTACTTGTGTGCAGCAGGTCAATTATGTTTTTATCTATTAAATATTACATGTCGATATAGCTCAGATGGTAGAGCTATTGACTGGCAATCTGTAGACCCAGGTTCGATTCCCGCACCAGCAAATTTTATTTAAAAAAAAAAATACAATAAAAAATATTTTTTTTTTAAATAATTTATTTTTTTGAAAATCTATTTTTAGACTCATTATTTTTGTCAGTACTGGTAAGCACATAGGTAACGATATATTTTTTGATTTTTCGTATGCTGGTGTGTAAGCATAACTCATTATTTTTCGCGACATCGCCATATAAAGGTACACTCAGATAAAAAAGTTTGTAAAAAAATTTGTAAACAGTTTCCAATCGCACTATACTATTTTTATACCGATTACTAGTACAATATTTATTTTTAGTAATCATTTTTGCTATTCTCTTATTACAAATTACGGATTTTTTTTACTAATTTTAGCTGCTGATTTCAGCAAAACATTTTACTAATTTTTCAAAACCGAGTGCTAAATTTAGCAGAAAAATATACTAATTTAAAAATATTTTTTTTTTTTGATTTTTTACAATTCTTTGTTTGTTACTATTGATATATTCTTAGTTTAGAAATAACACCCAGAAAATTTTATTGCATCTCCAATGCATAAAATGGCAATAACTGGAGAACCGTTTGCAATTTTGACTCCAAATTTCAAGTACGATGAAGTAATTATACGCTTGTTACAATCGAAAGAAATTTTTTTTTTTTAGATTTTACAGTTTTTTTTCTTTTTTAGTACAATTTTTTGCTAATTTCAGCAGATTGATTTTAAATTGCAGTTTACAGCAATTTACTGAAATTTAGTAGCTGCAACTAATTATTTATACTAATTTCATTGTACTAAAATTATGATATTTAGTAAGATTTTTAACTGATTTTAGCAAATCGATTTTGAATTGCATTTTACATAAATTTTACTAAAATTTATTAGCGGCTACTAATTTTTTCTACTAATTTTATTGTACTACAGATCAGCAGACATGTGTTGCTAAAGTTAGCCAAAAATACCGCTGGCCTGAAAACAGTTAAATTTCCCGTAATAACAGCAAAATTTTCAGTAGCCATTACAGACTTTTTTGGTTGAGTGTAATAAGAAATGTAATAACAAAAGTAACTAGTTACCATTACCAATTATGTAGTTACATAACAACATATCTGGTAATGATTTTCTACACTGGGTATTAAACAAAATAAAATATCAAAAAATTGTATACAAAACAACAACAAATTTCTGGGTTAACTGTTAGTTAACGCTTAAAGAAGAGACCCACCGATAATTAATATTTACGATTTCCCAACAAACAATTCGTTCTGTTTACGTACCGTCATCGGTCCGTCATAAACGGAATCCAACTCCGTTTACGTACTATTTTCTGGACCCGTAAACGGACTAGAAACTGGAACTTAAGGAACATTGAAACTGATTCGAATCCGTTGAGAGTCCGTCAATGATGACGAACGAATTTACTTTTTCGTTCAATTCCCTAAAGAATTAACTTTTTCGTTTAATTCCCTGAATTTAAGTTTTCATTTAAGACCTTAAAGTCCGGCCTGCAAAATGTCACATGTGTTTTTTTTAAAGATTTTCAGGAGAGCGAAAAAACTGTTACAAAATCTACTTTTAAGATATTTTATTGGCATCATATGCCTTAATGATGATTTTACTAAATGAGGTCGTGAATCATTGAGGCATATGATGCCAATAAAATATCTTAAAAGTAGATTTTGTAACAGTTTTTTCGCTCTCCTGAAAATCTATTAAAAAACACATGTGACATTTTGCAGGCCGGTCGACGACATACTAAAAACTCTTTATTTAAAACAGATGAACCATTTTATACACAAAAACATATAACTTAATTTATTTAAATTAATAATTCAAATACATTTCATTATATAACTTTCATTAATAGTTTGCCTTAAACAAAATAACAAATAGATTGAGAATATCAAAATTAATGACAGACATTTAAATGTACGATTTAATTCAGAACATTCAAAATTATATAAATTTATTAAAATTAATACATCTTCAATTAGCAATTCACTTCAAGTCACTGAATTTGTTAGTTATCTATACTTTGAAAAACAAATACATTTAATGTCAATTTATTGATATTTCCAACAATTACAAATACACATGCTAGCACGAGTAATGACGCGACAAAACTAACTTCACTAAACTTTTTCCACAGATTTAATACTTTTTTTTCAAATTGAAGAAAAATTATATCAAATTTACTTTACTGCCTTTTTACAAAATTTTGTTAAAAAATTGACAAAAAATTATCAAAACAACAATTGTTTTGTAGAGAATTATTGACGGAAATAAGTATGTTGATTTCACTTACGACTTTACTATGCTAAGTTTTTAATTGTTTTTATACCTTTTTAACGCAATTTATAATACCGGTACGTTTACCATTACCGTAATAAATAAAATTCGATACCTTTACCGTTACCCTTATTCGTTTCGGTAACCAACCTTGCATAAAACTAAACTCATCGCCCCCTTCTAAAACTCCTTGAAATGTCGGACATGTCCAGTTAACAGCGGATGAAATTCAAGCATGCTCTTAAGATTGTATACATATATCTCTCCAAAAAAGAAAACAAATTTATAAAACTTTTTGGACGGGGTAGGGTAAAATGACAATTGGTAATGATTAGGGCAAGGAATTTCATGCACTTAAAAATGGAAAATATGCGCCTAGAATATGCGGCTAAAAAATAAAAATATGCATTAAAAATATAAGAAATATGCACTAAAAACTATTATTTTGCACTTTAAAACTTTAAAATATATTTAAGTTAGTTATTTTGCAAACAGACACAGAACTCGAAGATTTCTCATAGGTCAATAAGGTTTTTAAGAATGATTATTTTGATTGAATCAAAATATGAAAACCTATCAATTTTTTATATTTATTTACAAAAGTAAAAATGCTCCTAAAATTTAAAATATGCACAAATATGCATTAAAAAGCCACCAAATTTGCATTTAAAGCAAAAATATGCATTTTTGGCAAAATATGCCACTACAAATCGATGCCATTTTGTTCTAAAATTGATGATTCGGATAAATATTTAGTCCATATTAGTTTTCGACTATCGAGAAAAAACATGCATTTGCATGAAATTCCTTGCCCTAGTAATGATATTTAGAATAATGCGTAATGTAATGGTACCTTGAGCAACAATTCTCATACAAAAAACATCTTTTTTATTTTTTCAAAATATAAAAATTCAATTGACATTTGTTACATAATTTTGCTTTGGTAGAAAAAGCAAAGGCTTATATTAAAATATGTCCATTCGATTACTGGATAATTTGTACAAATTTGTGCAATTTTTTACTGGATGGCGTTCGTTAACACAAATACTCAGTAAACAGAAAGAAAAAAGAGAGAATAAAGTGACCGTTCTATGATGAGAGTTTCTAAGTCTTCCTGCAAATTTTTACTGGCTAAATTTTGCCAGTATTTTTTTTTTTTCGCGTGCATGTTTGGGATAATTTTATTTTGAGAGTAAATCTTGTATTACTCTCTGTAAGTTTGTACTGAGTAATTCTTACTGAACTCGACTGAAATAAAGTAAGGAGGACCTAATGTAGAGATTCTATTCTTTCATTTGATGCCCTTGTCAAAATTTAATCATAAAAAGCTAAATACGCAGTTTTACATGGTTTCTTCTTTCACGTGTATATCGATTTTTGCATGGGTGAGAATGATCGTTTTGTAGGGACATAAAGAATTTTTTTCAGATCAATAAAAAAAATTTTTTTTTTTAATTTTAAATACTTTGTGGCTAATTTTACGCCGGTTAAAACGAATTTCGCTTATAACTAACTCATTTTGTGGTGCCTCGAAGTTAGCCTTAGCCGCGTTTTACTGAACATATTTCCATTTTTAATTCATTTTGGTTGTAGCCGAAAAAACATTTTCAATTTACTTTAACGTGTTTTATTATTATTATAATTTTTTTCTATAAGTTTAGCTAAACCACTGTGTATAGAATTATTATTAAGTAATAAGTTAAATATAAATAATATAAAAAATAAACTTAAATATAAACAAAAATGAAAACTGAAAATTTTGAATCTAAAACCGTGAAATTATCCGGATTCAATATGCTGGAGTAGTCAACTTTACAGAGCGGAGTGTACTAAAATAGAGATAGCACGATACAAAAAATATAAAGTGTAAAAAAGAAATGAATATTATGCACTCTGTAGAGTAGAGTACTCCAGCATTGTAAATCTGGCTTTATTGAAAAAAAAAAAAAAAAAATAAACGAGTCAAAAAATAAAAATATTTTAAAAAATGTAAAAAGTGAAGTTTTATTTCGAACTTTGCATCATTGCAAAAAAAAAAGAAAGGTAAACAATTTTTCGTAAAAATGTTAACAATTTTGCATACCCAGTCAGATATTTCATCAAATTTTTAGCCTAAATATAAATACAGGTCCTGTGCTTACATTTCACCATAAAGAATTTATGTTGATCGCATTTGCAAATTTTTGTATATAAAAAACTAAATGGAAAACCGCCAAACTTTAAAGACATTAAGCGAAAAATCTGTACCTTAGATCGAAAAATAAAGTACGCCATTGTAATCAGCATATCCGAAATATATAGAACTGATGGTCAGATCTCCATTAATTTTTTGAGTGTCATGCAGTGTTATCGGGTATGTTGAAATAGTCTATTGCACAATAATAATAATTTTCTTCTACATTTTATTATTTTATTTTTTAGTAACTCTGCAGAGTGAATTTTGCAAGCGTAAAAATAAAATTTCTACAAACGTCATCATAGAGTACTTTTAAATATTCCTTTAATTTATTTGTGATCAGTATATTTTATTTATTTTTTTTTATTTACAAATTTATTTTTTTATTTTGGAAAATTATTAGGGGTTTTCATATAAACTCGTATTCTACGCGTAAACGGTGTAAAAATGGTATGTTTATGAGTTTAATGTCAAACTCCATACACACACAATAACCGGTTATTGCATTATTCGAAAAATCACTAAAACTGATTAACCGGTTATTCGGGCCGGTTATTCGAGAAAATTGGCGATTAATCGATTAATCGTTTAAAACAAAATTATTGTATTTCCTTAACTTTTTATCAACAAAAACACTAACAGCTTACTGTTTTTGTTAAATATCAACATGACACATGAACACGATGTATTTAAAAAAAATTCAAATTGAAAAAGCACATCTACACTAGAGAGAAAATTCTAGAGATAAAACAAAAATCACCTCTAATTAGCTCTATTTTGAATGAGTTTAGCTATTTTGGAGTGTTTTTGGTCGATCTCTAGCAGTTTTCTCTCGCGTGTAAATATACCTTAAGGGTTGAAAAGTTTCGGAATCTGAGATTATCTAAACTGAAACATTTCTTATACTAATAGAAAAATTTATGTAAAACATAGCTGAAGCTATTAAAAATTAGTTAAAAATGGCAAAAGAAAAACTGCTGAAACTAGGAGATTTTTTTCTAAATATTAGTAAGTAAAACTTTGGATACAAAATTTCTTTGAATGCAAATTTAATCAATACTACAATAAATATAATATTGCATTTAAAAAAATTATTATCCAAAGGTCTTCCTCCTCCGCTGAAGAAGTTCCATTTGAGTAAAATATTATTTAAAGGAAAATATCAATTTACTCTACAAAAATTTACAAAAAAATTTTCTGAATAGTAGTTAGTAGACTAAAGAATATCATAAACAATTGTTAAAATTCTCATTATTTGTTCCGTTTTTAAGGCCCATTGACAATAAACAAAATTATCCAAAGTTTGAGTTAACATTCCCTTGTGTATTTATGTATTTAATAAAATTCTAATTGAACTTCAAATTTTTCCAAATGTATTTCAGAAATTTCTATTTTTAATTTAAAAGCATTTTTTCAAACATGCATGCTTTCTCTTTCTCTTAAGTCTTATAATTCCTATAAAATTTTCATTATGAAAGAGAGGACATGTACGTTTGTAAAAATCCCAAGAAAATTTTCTGTTCCAAAGAATCGGTTGTAGAATAGCTACTTTTCAATCACAACCCCTTCTACTGTCGATTCTAACACCGATTTTTTTTGTTTGAAATTGTCCCAAAAGCAACCCCTTCTATAGCTCCAAAGTGGAACTGGTTGCTATAGAATCAGTTCTGGAACTCAAAATAGTTCCATTTGTATTTCAGAAATTTCCAAATGTATTTAAAAAGACTCTATTTGTATTCCAAAAATTTTTTTTTTTGTAGAATAGCTACTTTTCAATCACAACCCCTTCTACTGTCGATTCTAACACCGATTCTTTTTGTTTGAAATTGTCCCAAAAGCAACCCCTTCTATAGCTCCAAAGTGGAACTGGTTGCTATAGAATCAGTTCTGGAACTCAAAATAGTTCCATTTGTATTTCAGAAATTTCCAAATGTATTTAAAAAGACTCTATTTGTATTCCAAAATTTTACAAATGTATTTAATAAAATTCCAATTGCATTTCAAATTGTTCCAAATGTATTTCAGAAATTTCTACTTTTATTTTAAAAGCATCCCGGGAAAATTTTTTACAATCGGTAGCCAACTACACCCATTCTACAACTGGTTCCACTGCAATCGATTCCATGGAACTGATTCTGGAACCAGTTCTGGAACTGATTCTACGTCACCCACACCTTCCATATAGGATCCCAGGAACTGGTTCCGGAATCAGTTCCATGGAATCGGTTGCAGTGGAACCAGTTGTAAAATGTTCTTGAGTTATTGGAATTTGTTATACGTTACACCACTATGTAGACAGGGTATAATAAGTTTGTGCTGATGTTTGTAATACCAAAAAATATTGGACCTAGACCCAACTTTTAAGCGGAGAATACAAAAAATTCTCATTTTTTTACGAATGTTCATTTGTGTATGTTAATGTTCGTGTTGACATTCGTGCAATTCGTGTTTACAAAATTTTTTGTTCCCTACTCAATGTTCCTTCATGTATTCTTCGCTTTAGTATACCAATCGACAATCGACTCAAACTGGCATGTGATGGAAAACGATCGATTTTGATTTCGATTGATTTGGTTAAAAATCAAAAATTAAATGATGAATAGAAAAGGCAAAGGGGTTTAAAATTGTTTTTAACCGCTGCAAAAAATCGTACTTTGTTTACAAAAAATTTATTTTTTTGACAGAAGAAATATAATTGAAAATAAAAATAAATAATTTACCGCAAAAAAGCAAAATTAAATACAAAAAAATGTAAAACGACAAGAATTAATGCAAAAGCAATTGAATTGGTGAAGAATTGTACCGAAACAAATACAAACATATTCTTGTTTTGCTTTCATTTTTTTCTAAACGTCAACAAATGTCGACGGACGATTGTCACTGAATTTAAATTAATCGCGACGACTTTTGCTGTCGTCAGTCGACAATCGAACCAGTTGTAATTAATCTCTTACGGCTCTAAATTACTCGCGGCGCAGCCAAATATTTTTCTCAGCCGACGATAACCTCGATGCAAATCCGATAAGCCGCCGTCAAAAATTGTTTATCGGATTGATTCTCAGAGTTGGAAAAGATAGTACAATTGCAATTAGGTACATTGTGAGCTTCATTGGTACCGTGGTACTACATGGATTTATTTGGTACAATATAAAACTAGTGTTGCAAAAAAAATAAAACGAAAATTTTTCAACGAATCCCAAACTTAAAGCGATTGTGGCAATCCAAAAATACTCTTTAAAAATTTATTATTTTCTCACAGTGAGCTTGTCCAAATGCATCCTTTGAGTGCTATAAATATACACGCAGAAAAAAAACAGGTGGAAATATATCTAAGTGCTATTTAATTATACAACTACATAAGTTCCAAGAAAGTTTTACAATTTTCCAGCAAAATATATGTAATTTTTAGGATATTTTCCGCTACATATGTATATATTTTGCAAGGATTGTATATATTTTACATAAAAATGTGCATATTTTACAAGAACTTTGTAAAACTAACTTGAAAATTATGTAGTTGTATAATTACATAGCCTTTAGGTAATATTCCCCCGGTTTTTTTCTGTGTGTATGGATTCGAGAAAATACAGATATGTAGTGAGGATCATCCAAAAATGTCATGTCTGAGCCCACTTTTTTAGCATCTTATTTGAAAAACGAGTCACATGTTTCATTTCTTAAAACGGGTAACTTGTCTAAAAAATCACCAGATTTAAACGTTAAGCACCGTAAGTTGTTTTTGACGTGACAATAAACATATAATGTCAATTTTTTCCAAGAAAAATAATAGTCTTGTACGTTAAATTTGCCTGAAAACAAACTCTACACAATTTTCACGTGAAACTCATTATTGTGAAAAAATACTTTTTTTATATGGATAAAAAAGTAATTTGTTTTCACGCAAATTTAATATACAAGATTATTATTTTTCTTGTGAAAAAATGACACTTTGTGTATTTTGTGATTGTATCTTTCTAATTACATAAAACAAATTTTCATTTTCAGAATTTAAATTAATATTTAAGACCTTTTAATTTGAGTGAAAATTTTCCACGTGAAAAACAACTTACGGTGACTTAGCCACAAATATTTTCATATAAATTTAACATTCATAACTAAAATATTATTTTATTATTTTTTTATTTGATTTTTTTTTAATTTGTTTTGTTTGTTTGAAATGTTTTAAGTTTGTTGAGTTTTGACTGAAAATTATCCGAATTAATAGAGATGGAATTTTACGAATGCTGCCTTAAGCTAAATGTATTTTCATGGTATCAGTCTTTGCCTTAATTCAACTTCGCTAAATATAGTTGGGCCTTTAGCAGTATCTTGATTTAGATCGTTCAAACTTTTTTCTATTGAGGGTACTCACGATGGTATTTTGCACACATTGCAAAAAAGCACAGATTGCATCGATTTCTTTATCAATCGTGCATCTGATGCATTTAATATTTTCTTTAAAAAAATACCAAGAGGTTAGCAGTATAAAAGAAATTTATCCATATCTAGTATAATAGCTGTGTTTGTGTGACTCTCTATCAGTGTTATCAAGAACGATTTTGACAGTTTTTCAACGTATTTCGGCTTTCTACTGTCAAAATTGTTCGAAATATCATTGATAGGAATGCCGCACAAACGCAGCTGATATATCGATGCTTTCGTTTTATTAATTATTAGGGGTTTTCATATAAACTCATAAATTCCTTGTAAACCTTGTATAAATACAAACCATATTTTTTATGTATGGAGTTTGACATTAAACTCATAAATATACCAAGTTTACACCGTTTAAAAATAGAATACGAGTTTATATGAAAACCCCTACAATTTTTAATACAAATACGCAAATGTTTTAAAAAGGATTTTATTTCTTTTATTTCGTTTAAGATTGCAGGGAATAAAATTATGACACAAATGACAACTTTATCTAAAATAATTCTACCTGGGTAGTTGTACAATGGGTACCGTGAGGAACGACAAAGTACAAAACGTCTTGCCAGGTTCATACAAAATATAAAAAAAACATTTTCCATCCCTGATATACATATAGGAAGAAAAAGGAAAATTAAGCATATTTTAAATAATTTTAAAACGCCAAAACAATGAATTTAATTAATGGTGTTAAATTGTATATAGAAAAAATGTGTTCAGAGTCCGGACCAGGCATGAAAACTATGTTACTGGATAAAGAGACGGTATTTGATGGAAATGCAATCGTAAATACCCCCAGAAAAATGTAATTAAATTTATTTTTTTTAACTCTAGACCAGTATAATTTCCATGGCATTTTCCCAGTCAGATATGCTGCAACGCGAAGTCTATCTTTTCGAACGTATTGACTCGGGTCGTTCTAATGAACGTATGAAGTATTTAAAATGTATAGTTTTCATAAGGCCAACAAAACAAAATATACAATTGTTAGCTCAAGAGCTACGAAGTCCTAAATATGGTTCATATTTTTTGTGTAAGAGGAATGGAAGGGAAGGTCTATAAGAAAATTAATGTTTTTTTCCTTATAGATTTTAGCAATATCATTCCCCGAACAGATATTAAATATTTGGCTGAATGTGATGAAAGCGAATCTGTTAGAGAAGTGAAAGAATTATATGCCGACTATATGGGTGTTAATCCAAATTTATTTTCCTTAAACATTCCTCTGTGCATGCAAAGACTAAATTGGATACCCGATGCATTGACACGATCCGTACAAGGAATAGTTTCAGTTTTACTTTCTTTAAAGTTAAACCCTGTTATACGTTTTAGAGCAGGATCTGCTGTTACTCAAACATTGGCTAAACAGATTTATGAACAAATTACCAAAGAATCTTCTCTTTTTGATTTTCGTACTTATGAAAATGGTGCTGCACCACCATTGCTTTTAATATTAGATCGTAGAGATGACCCTGTCACTCCTTTACTTCATCAGTGGACGTATCAAGCTATGGTCCATGAACTGCTTAATATACGTAACAATCGTCTAGATCTTTCGGAAGTTCAGGGAATACCTAAGGATTTTAAAGAACTTGTATTATCGGGAGATCAAGATGAATTTTATGCTAAAAATATGTATGCAAATTTTGGTGAAATTGGTTCAACTATAAAAAATCTTATGGAAGAATTTCAACGAAAAACTAAGGATCAGAAAAAGGTGGAAAGTATTGCTGATATGAAAACTTTCATAGAAACTTATCCACAATTTAAGAAAATGTCTGGAACGGTACAAAAACATTTATGCATAATGGGTGAATTATCGACACTAACAACAAAACGTAATCTCTTTGAAGTTTCCGAATTGGAACAAGAAATTTCTTGTAAAGCAGAACATTCCCAACAACTACAACGTATTAAGAAAATTATAGCTGATGAACGTATTTCCGTAGATGATGCCTTAAAATTGGTGGCATTATATGCACTACGTTATGAACGACATGCAAATTGTGATACGTCGAGTTTATTACAAATTATTAAAATGAGAGGAGGCCAAACTCACATAATACCCAGCCTCATAGAATATGCCGGAACACATATGCGTCAAGGAGAACTATTTAATTTAGTACGTATAACAGATGCGGTAAAGTTGACACGAAATCTTATTAAGGGTTTAAAAGGCGTGGAAAATGTTTTTACCCAACATACTCCCTTGCTAAAGGAAACTTTAGAGGATGTTTTCAAAGGCCGGGAGTTAGATCCTATTTATCCAGCCGTAAATTCAGAATTGGTACCATTCCGTCGTCCACCCCAAGAAGTTGTTGTATTTATTGTGGGTGGTGCTACCTATGAAGAAGCATTAGCTGTTCATCAATTGAATAATGTTGGTTATCGTGTTATATTGGGTGGCACCACCATTCATAACTCAAGAAGTTTTGTTAATGAAGTTTTGGCTGCCACAGATGGTATGCAATTTAAGCATACAAAATCAATGTTAAAACACTATGCTTCTACTGAAAATTATTAAAAATTTTTTGCTTTTGTTTAGATAAATATATTTTAATAGTTATACATATTTATTCTATATATTGTGTATTTATGTATGTTATAATATTTATAATCCAAAGTAATAAAAAATAACTTAAATATTAGCCACTCAGACCCATTATCACAATGTCTCTTTAGCTACTAGGTTTTTGGGATGTTAATTGAACTTGGTTAAGCCGAAAACTAATTTTGTCAGCCATTTCCAAGTTTATTAACAAAAATTTAACGAAAAAACTTTTTTCCTTTATTATTTATTTCTTTACTGGGCCTAATTGGAACTTTAACTGATGTCTTTGTTTTCCACCGGAATGTTTTTAAATACATTGTGTACATTTATTGTATATGGAACGCATATGTGTAGTTAATATGCCACACACCAAAAGTTTTACTACAAAATTTACAAACAAAACGATTTTTACCTTTCCAGTTTAAAAAAGAGTTCCAATTTACGTTTAACCGCACGTAATGTATTTATTATATTGCATTATTATTTATTATATTGCATTAAAAATTAGATATTTTGGTTTTTAATTTGAAAAAATTCACTTACTCGCTAATGCAATGAGAAAGCAAATATTAAAAATTTTAATTTAAAATTTTGCAAAAATGCAATTGCTACAACTAAATTCAGCTAAAACCAAAAAGGATATCTTTATTTTTTAAATTCATACTGGATTTAGCTAAATTTGATTCCATAAATTGCGTTATTGCAAAATTTAAACTTCTTTCACATATCAGCGAGTGTTAAGCTGCCCACACACTAGGGAACATGGTTGACGGAACAAAAAATATCAAAAAATTTTGTAAACACGAATTGCACGATCTCAACACGCACACACACACAAACGCACTCACACATTCACAAAAAAATGCTCTCTTTTTTAAGAATGTTCCCTAGTGTGTGGGCAGCTTTAGATTTAGATCAAAAAAAAATTTTTTTTTTCAAATCAAAAATGAAAACATAAAATTTTCAACGAAATAAATTAAGTGTGGTGATTAGAAAACATGCATATTGCCGTCTTCCACTTAAACTTCTATAAGTGATAATAGTATTCCTGATACAGTATTCTTATGCCTGCTGGACAAAATCATATGGGTATTTTAATTTGCGACTGCAGCAGCCGCAAATATATTGAGTAAAGGGTATTAATTTTATACGAACTATTAATAAAATACTTTCCAACTTACATTAAACTGGTGATTTTTCTTTACAAGTTTGCCACAAGATTTGTGAGTCTGCTTTTCACCACACTGTCGCAGATGGGTTTTATCAACTAGAGATGGGCACGAGAGCGGAATTTTTGGTGTTTCACGCGTAAGTGTAAGCGAAACCTTAATTTACTCACGTGATCGTGAGTAGAAAAAATTCTTCGTGAGTGTGCGTGAATCAAATTTTTGCGTGTGCGTGAGTCGAATTTCACCGACATTTTTTTTCGTCTTTTATGTTTTGGGGTTTTGAAATGAAAAATAATTTTTCGTTTCTCAATTCAGTGAACGTAATTTTTCAATTCAATGAACGTATTTTTTTTTTTAATTCACTGAACGAAAATGTATCTAGTGGTGAATTAATTCAGTACAAAATTAATTCACTTGATTTAATAAAAAGGACTATATCAATTGAATTATTTGAATTTGTTTTTTGTTGAACGCGTTCAATTGAACGAATTAAGTGAATTACTTAAGAAAAGGAATTCATTCAATTCTAAAAAAAATGAATTCGATTGGTAGTGAATTCATTCAAAAACGAATTAATTCTTCAAAGCTCAGGTTGAGACGATGTTTTTGCTGGATAATGCATTTGAAAATGTTCACATTTTTTGTTATTTTTCACCGAAACTCTTTCAAAACCAGTTCAGTTTTTTAGATGAGAGCCGTAGATAGTGGTTGGTTTTATTATTGCATTATCTGCAGAGCTTGAAAAAGATAATCCTTTGTGATTTGTGTTAGATTTGTGCATTATAGTTCGTTTTGGTGAGCGCTCTTTCTAGTTCTTGTTCAATTTGTTGTAAAAATCTAGATAGCTTTTCTAGTTAAACCCCTTTTTAAATCAAAAATTTAATAAAAATTTCCTTTTTAGGCATTTCTATTTACAAAAAGGAATACATAGTTTATTAAATTTGGAAAAGATTTTAATATTAAACAAAAGCTTCGATTTATTTACATATTTAACTCTTTAACACATTTAGACAAGCGTCTTCACAAAATTGTCGGTAATTTTATGGATTTGTAAAATCACCGATAGGCGTTTGCAACTATTATACTAATTTTTGTAAATGATAAACATATTTTCTGAATGAATGAAATGATCGATTGAACTAAAAGAGCTATTAGATGTGAACTAGGTCTTTGGTTCAAATCAGTGAAGAGTTCAATTGAACTAGTTGCACCCAACTGATGATATAACTGCTGATTAAAACAATTTACCCAAATTTACACGAAAAAAAAGTCTGGGCTTTCTCGTGCAAGAAGAACAAGAATATTACTTTCTCATGACAGCTCTCATTTACATAGGGGTTACACGATCAATTTTTGCCTTTCAAGTTTCAATACACTCACATTTATTTACTAACACACTCACATTTTAAAAATTGAACAGCAACTTGATATCAATTTTTGCTTTCAAGTTTTGGGAAAACTTGACGGTCAAGTTTTAAACTGCTGATCAATTTCTTGTAAATTTATTTTTCTTTTTACAAATATTGTGCCGCAATAAAACACGGTTGATAAAATACGGAATGTGAATATTTCGGTATATCGACGAAATGATTTAAAAATAAAAATAAATAAAAAATCAATTTCTGTTGACATTAAAATGTCTGTGGAATATGTGAAGAAAAAAATAAGGTCTTTTCGAACAGCCTACAGTGCGGAAACAGCCCACAGAGGCGAGCATTTTTAGTTCTTTTCTTGACGACGGCATCTTGAAAGCAAAATTGACTATCAAGTTGCATGCAGCCTACGTCACAGCTTCAAGTTCAACTGAATTTGACAAGCAGTATGTGTTATCAACTTGAAAGCAAAATCTTGATCATGTAACCTCACTGTTACCTAATTGTGTAGTAAGAAAACGCTTTTTGGTAATATTGGGATCCCGCGGGATCCCAATGTTGAGTACCCGAACACAACTACTAACAATAAAAAGAGAGAATATACAAAGTGTTGTCAGAATTAAAAACAAAATTAATAAACTTTTATTGAACGTTTTTGAATACAATTTTTTAATAAAGGTTTAATAGAGATAATGAATGCTTTAGCAAATTCATGTTTTAAAGATAAATTAAAAAGTTTTTTTGAATAACAGCGTTAAAAATTAATGTGCTAATTCATAAAAAAAATTTATTTGGTATTTGAAGCTTGCTATAGTTAAAATAGATATTTCGCTTAATAAAGAGTTATTAGAAATCATGAATCAATCGTATTTTAACTATAAATTAATTTTTCGATTTAATGCTGGCAACACTATTGTTTATTTTCTCTCTTCTCCCAAATAAGTCGTAAGTGATTTACAAATTTAGTAAACGATTGACTCGGTAATCGGAAGTGAAAATGTATTTCCTTAAATTAGAGAACTAATGATGTGCTAAGATAAATTTAAAAGCCATTAAAAATATTTTTTTTTTTATTTATAAAGCAAATCAATGGAAATGTGTGTAAAAAAGTAATTTTTTAGAACATATTATTCAAATGAATTATGCGTTTGTTGGTAAAGGTACAGCAGGGCACACAAGATTATTGGTCCATTTCGAGTTCCGGCGAAGTCTTTGTACGAAAACGGCTTTTGTACAAAGGCGACCCCAAATGTTTAAATTTTGTTTGTTTACAAAAATTAAAAGAAAATCAGGTAAGTACGGTCGTTATAGATATAGGTATAAAATTCGAAAAAAAAACCTATTATGTGCCTTCAAACAGGAACGACCACAGAATTGTTAATCAGGGATGGAAAAGGCTCGCTCTTTCGGTTTTTTGAAATTAATAATCCAAGGACTATTATACCCATATCTTACCCAAAAATTAATGGTTAGTTTGCAAAAAAAATTTCAAAAACGAAAATGTTTGCATAATTTCATATATTCGTTTGCAGAATGTTATTCGCTTATTAAGTTTCTTAATTCATTTTCTGCGGCACAATACCTTTTTTCCGACTCCGCCATTATTTGAAATTTTTTCATTGCGGTGTATTTTAATCCATAATCCAAGACTAACACCCTTATCTTGCCCAAAGTTTGGTGGTTAGTTATTATATATTCTGCAAATTTTTAAGTGGGGTTTTTTAAATTTATAATCTAGGGACTATAATACACATTTCATAAAACAAAGTTTGGTGGTAAGTTGCAAAAAAAATCGCGAAATACAAAATTTGCAAAAACCAAAATTTTTGCTTCAATATATTTGTTTGCAGAATATAAATCGCTGATTAATTTTTTAAATTAATTTTTTGTAGCCTAAAGCCTTTTTCGCCTTTTCCGCGATTATTTTGTAATTTTTTAAGTGTGACTTTTTTAAATTTATAATCTTAGGACTGTAATACTTATTTCTACACCAAAGTTTAGTTCTTAGGGCACATTTACACGCGAGGGAAAATTGCTAGATATAGAGCAAAAAGCAACCCTAAATAGCTTCAATCATTCACAATAGAGGTATTTAGAAGTGATTTTTCCTCTATCTCTAGCAGTTTTCTCTCGCGTGTAAATGTGCCTTTAGTTTGCAAAAAAATCGCTAACAAATTTTGCAAAAAGGAAAATTTTTGCATCATTATATTCGTTTTCAGAATGTTTATCGCCGATTGAATTTTCTAGCATAAAGGCTTTTTTAGCATTAATACATTATTAAATGTATGATTTAATTTGCGAACTATTAAGCAAGGCAACCATATTGGTTAAATTGATCTGTTAAGGTTAATTCAATTCGTTTGATTCTATGAAAAGAATCGACAAAATTTCAATTATTTGAGTAAGATATTGATTGGATAAAGATTAGTAAAACTTCAATTAAATAAATAAGTTTTACGAATCGATTCGTTCAAAACTGAATCAGATTTAAAAATCGAGTTGAGTAATTATGGTTTTAAAGAACAGATAATCATTATTATGCCAAGAAAAATCTAACAAGGAAGGTATTTCATTGGGTTCTGCTCGATCTAAATGAAATTCGAATATGTGATAGAGAAAAAAAAGAATGTACCTACACGTATTTTTACCGGCTCAATCTCATGTTTAGGGGTTAAGAAGCGGGGTCAAAAATTATCCAATTTTCGTATTATTTATTTCTTATAATTTCAAAGACAGACAAATTGGGTATCAAATGAGAGCTTTTTATTTATTATTTTTTCAATATCGTTGGTGACTGATAGCTCCTTTTTCACATATACTTCAAATGAGTGGCAACCCTGGGCCATGACATAGAGTACTTAAACGTAAAATATAAGAAAATATATAAGTTTTCAATTCCACTTTTTCTCCCTTAAACGTGAGATTGCGCAGCTAAAGTAATACGTGTCTTTAATTTTTTTTCATATTAATTTGTATCTGCTAGATGCTCAACCGTTGTAATCGGTTTTTTATTTTACTAAAAAGATTTATTAATTTTTGTATTTTTATTTGTATTTATTTAATTAATTTGGTTTTTAATACTACAAGACATAATAGCCTATAAATGACAGTAATAGAATCAGACAAGTTATACAGTGATAATAAATTAAATTGTGAATAAACGTAGGAATTAAAAAATATAAATATAAAAATAAATATACAAAAAAATATAAAACAGTTACCTATAAATATAAAAAAAATTTATTTACATAAAAAAATATGGTTTTTCATGAAATATAAAAGATTTATGAAAAGTATGTATTCGACAAGTAATTTTCAAAATCTTATTGCGGTGACTGTGGTCTGCAAATTATTTGGAAGTTGATTCCGGAGATGTATAGTGAGTATAAAAAATTGACATTTGGAAGCTTGGTCATGATGACGAAATTGGATTATGCCTTTGCCTCTTGGAGATATAAAAAATTGTAAACGATCATAAAGATATTTTGGCTCCTTTGTAACAATAATTATATGAATGAAAATAACGTTTCTGAACTTAAGTTAGTCGCGAAAAGACATATTGAATAAACGGCAGGAATACTGGGATATATGATCGAATCATTTTAAACTATAAATGTAACGGATTATGCTGTTGTAGTTTGTGGTGTTTTCTCATATCAATAGAGTTGCAACCAGTAAAAATTTCTGATGAAAAAAAGATTTTTAGCCGTGTCTACAATATCAATTATTGAACCGCCAAGAAAAATATTTATTTCATCATCAATTTGTTTTTTGTTTACTATTAAGAATTTTGATTTATTTGATGAAGCCCATGTAAAAATTTTATCCAGATCATAATTTAATTCATGGGTTTTTGCAGTTATCAACCCCTTGGAGCAACTAAAATAACGCTAAACGTCATCAGAATACAATTGTGTACATATTTGTATAATGAAGTTGTTGTGGAAGATCATTAGAATATAGTAAGTATAACAACGGTCCGAGGATGGAACCCTGTGGAACACCTCTTCTAAGAACATGAAATTTTAGTTTAATTATACCCTACACCACTATGTGGTCAGGGTATTATAAGTTTGTGCTGATGTTTGTAACACCAAAAAATATTGGTCGTAGACCCACCTTATAGTATACCGATCGGTTCAGAATTTTTCTTTATTTCGATTTAACGATGTCCGTCTGTCCGTCCGTCCGTCCGTCTGTCTGTCTGTCCATGCAATCTTGTGCGCACTCTACAGGTCGCAACTATTAAGATATTTTGATGAAATTTGGTACACAGACCTATGTTGGCCCAAGGACGAACAAGTTTGATTTTTTTGAACATCGGTCCATGTTTAGACCTAGTGCCCATATAAGGGTCCTACCAAAATTATACTGTTTATATGCTGCAGGTCGTAAATATTAAGATATTTTGATGAAATTTGGTACACAGACCTATATTGGCCCAATAATGCAGCCTATTGATTTTGGTGAACATCGGTCCATGTTTAGACCTAGTGCCCATATAAGGGTCCTACCAAAATTATACTGTTTATACGCTGCAGGTCGTAAATATTAAGATATTTTGACGAAATTTGGTACACAGACCTATATTGGCCCAGTAACGCAGTCTATTGATTTTGGTGAACATCGGTCCATGTTTAGACCTAGTGCCCATATAAGGGTCCTACCAAAATTATACTGTTTATATGCTGCAGGTCGTAAATATTAAGATATTTTGATGAAATTTGGTAAACAGACCTATATTGGCCCAATAATGCAGCCTATTGATTTTGGTGAACATCGGTCCATGTTTAGACCTAGTGCCCATATAAGGGTCCTATCAAAATTATACTGTTTATACGCTGCAGGTCGTAAATATTAATATATTTTAATGAAATTTGGTACACAGACCTACATTGGGCCAATAACGCAGCCTATTGATTTTGGTGAACATCGGTCCATGTTTAGACCTAGTGCCCATATAAGGGTCCTACCAAAATTATAATGTTTATACGCTGCAGGTCGCAAATATTAAGATATTTTGATGAAATTTGATACACAGACCTATATTGGCCCAATAACGCAGCCTATTGATTTTGGTGAACATCGGTCTATGTTTAGACCTAGTGCCCATATAAGGGTCCTACCAAAATTATACTGTTTATACGCTGCAGGTCGTAAATATTAAGATATTTTGATGAAATTTGGTACATAGACCTATGTTGGCCCAAGGACGAAGCCTATTGATTTTGGTGAACATCGGTCCATGTTTAGAACTAGTGCCCATATAAGGGTCCCCCCAAAATTGGCTTGGTTACAAACTGCAGGTCGCAAATATTAAGATATTTTAATGAAATTTGGTGCGCTGACTCACATTATAGAAAATTTTGACATAAGCCCCATTTTAACCCATTCGAACTTCGGATCCAAACAATACACCAGACTGGTGTAGGGTATTGTATAGTCGGCATGCCCGACTTTAACTTTTTTACTCGTTTTTTTTAAATTTATTTACAATTTAACTTAATTTTATTATGCAGTTTCCACTATATCCATATGACCCAATTTCATGCGATGGGCCTTTAAAGAATTACTTTGTGTAAATGTACTTCCACAAACAATACAAAGGTATGGTCTCTCACCAGTATGTATACGAAAATGTATGCTTAAATCTTTGGAGTATTTAAAGCTACGTTCACATTGTGAACATTTATATGGCCGTACATCAGTATGTGAGCGCATATGTGTAGCCAATTTGCCAGAGACACGAAAAGCTTTGCCACATAATTTACAAACAAAAGGCTTTTCACCTGTATGTAAACGTCTATGTACAGTAAGTTCCGTTTTACGTGGATAAGCACGATCACACAAATCACATTTAAAAGGCCGTTCACCAGTGTGGCGTCTCATGTGAACAATAAGGAATGTTTTACTAGTAAATGAACCACCACATATCGAACACAAAGATGGTTGTTCATACCTTTTTGGTTTTGTATTGCCATCTGGTAACGAATTGGTAGATTGTTCCTTGTCCTTTTCTTTATCATCTTCATTTTCATTGCTATGTTTGTTTCTTATGTGTGCATTTAAATGTTTCTTTTTAACATAATTTCGCGAACATTTATCACATTGATATGTTCTTTCTTGATTTGATGGTTTTCGTATTAAGGGCACCGATTCTGGACCATGAAACATACGCATATGTTTATACATATTGCAGGATCGTGTATATTTGAGACCACATATGGGACAGCTACATTTTTGTTCTTCTGGTATATGACTAGTATTTTGATGAATTGCTAGTGCTTTTGAATTTTTAAAGATTTTATTACATTGACTACATGGCACAGCTATATCATCTTCAGATATATTATTTTCAACTTCTGGCTTATCTGTTCTCAAACTGTTTTTGCTTTTTGGGACTTTTCTGGGCAAATTTTTTATGTGTTCTTCCCAATCGGAGTTCTCTGAGAAATGATCTTCATCGTTGTCTTCATAATCTGATTCATCAATAAATTCTTTATCAGAGTCTGTATTTAAGGTATCATTTTTAATATCACAATCAGATATATCAACATTATGCTCTGATGATTTTGAACGATTTTTATTTTCTTTTATAGTAAGTCTGCAATAAAAAGTAAAAATTAAAGTTTCCAAATAAACTAAATTTATTATTGATGAATTTTCAATAAAATTTTACCTTCGACCATGCTTATCACAATGGAGTTATTGATAAAATGATTCAAATAGGTTTTTATCTTTATAAAATTATTCAAAGTTTTTTCTTGACAGAAAATTTTCTGATCAATTAAATCAAATGTTTTCTAATAATAGTAACGTATACTGTGGTGTTCTGGGAGGATGAATTTTGGCTCCTCATCTTTATAACATTTTTATGCCGGACTTTCCACATAATGGCTCGAATTTCATCGATTTGTTGTATGCTGATGACTCTCTTGTTTACTACCATAATGAATCTTCATGTTTGGCATTTTGAGTATAACAAGTTTCTGAACACTTGGAAATTGTGAGGAATTTATATGACGAATGGGTCGTTAGGATAAACATCTCAAAATGTGAGACTATCTGCTAACGTAATTCTTCAGGATAAAGTACGGCATTTGTTGTTCCGGAGAGTAAACAGTTGAGGCTCTGCATCTACAACATCCGTTTAAGGACTATATTAAATACCTTGGAGTGGCACTTAATAAGCTCTTGAAATTTTATGGAAAAATCAAATAGAATACTGGGTTCCTTTTCTAGAATTCTCTGTAATAAGAATTTACCTATAAGAACTAAACTTTTAGGGTCATATGCTTTTAAAATTCATAAGTGACTTATCACTTATAAATCACTTTAAAATTTATAAGTGACTTATTAACAAATTTTCAATACAAAATTCATTTAATAAATGTGTTATAAGCAGGGCAAGTTTTTTTGGCATTTGCCATTAAATGCCATTTTTGCCATTTTTCACTTATTTTGTGAAAATGCCATTTTTACAAATCCTTGCCGAAAAAAGCCATTTTGTCTATTTTTTTAGATTTTTCATTATAAAAATGCTATAAAATTCAGTAAAAACTCAATCTTTGTAAATAATTTTTGGAAAAAATTAAAAAAACGATATTTTTTTAGAGTTGATTTATAGGAAGAAGAAAACATTTTGATTTAAAAATTTAACAGACACAAGGGAATCATATTTAATTTTTAATAAAATTCCAGATTTTTTTTTAAATCATACTAATATACGACGAATACACTTTAGCAGTTCAACGGTAAGTTCCTTCTTTTCGTATTTTTGTTAAAATCATTCAGAAAGACACTTAAACTAACTATTATACTTTAAAATTTTTGGAATAAGCGTGCCATTTTTGCATTTTTTGTGCCAATTTTACCATTTTTTCGTGCCATTTTGCCTGCCAATTTCAACTTTTTTTGTGCCATTTTAAACTTGCCCTGGTTATAAGGTTCTCAATTTATTATGCATAGATACTTTATTATATAAAGCAAGTTTAAGACCAGTAGTTCCATATGGTTTTCCAATTTGGTTTAATGTTTCACCGATGGTAATAGTCAAACGGAGTGCCAGACAAGACAAGCGTAAATGGAAGAATAATATAGCAGAGTAGGCACAAACCGCTGCCGAAACCCATCGTACCAGAGACCTATATAAAGCCACCAAACGACTGATACACAAAACATCATCCGCTAGTAAACCACTTAAAGAGACTGATGGGAGTCTCACAACATCTAAAGACGAACAACTGGAAATTTGGACCAACTATTGCACTGAACTGCTTGAAACCCCTTCAATAGCTGGTCCATCACTCTGCTCATGCAACGACCATATTGTAAGGAATGACATCTGCATCCTTTGTCCAGACCTCCCAGAAATTGAGAATGCTATTACCACATTAAAATCTAGTAAAGCCCCAGGTAAAAATAATATTTCACCTGAACTGCTTAAAATATCACCCAACATTAACCCGCAATTACTATTCCCTATTATCCAGCATACATGGGACTAATTAATTAGGTGGACTAATTAATTGATGATTTCATTATCATTGCACTGATATCAATTGTAATGAAATTATTTTCATTACCATTTTTTTAATTAATGGTAATGATTCTAAAATTTAATTTCATTGATTAATGACAATGATTTTTAATTTCATTACCATTGATAATGAATAAATTAAAAAAAAGAATTGCCATTGACAGAAAAACGTAAAAATTGAGTAAAACTCGCTGAAATCGAAGATGGAATATGAACATTCAGACTCATGCTCATTTGAAATTAAATATTACTTTACGTTCCATTGTTATTTGTATCCAGGTAAAGTTTAACGGAATGGATACTCCTTAAAAAATTATGTTTTATAACTTCCCCGGCCAAACCCGTTGTTCATTTTCATTTGTCTGAAGTTTTTTGTAAACAAATGGTTTTTAATCAATTGTAATTAGTTTTTTATGCATTAGTGTAATTTCATTACCATTACTAATGATTTTTCTAATGAAAAATATTTCATTACCATTAATTGGTAATGAATTTTTTTTCATTGTCATTAGTATGAACTAAAGGGCTGCATGAGTGCAATCGGTTTGTTGTAGTCATTAAATCACATGGTGCTAGTGTGTGTGCATTACGATTTAAACCACCCTGTTACGACTAGACAACAAATCAAGACGTAAGCGAGCTTAAGCATTAGGCATGGCAACGAAAAAAACAATAAGTGATTGTTGTGACACACGATAGTTCGCTACCATAACATAGCAATTAGTACTTTGAACTAGTGTTTAAGTATCGCAATGAGTGCTATGTTGCGATGGTGTGTTGTGTTATAATATGTAGGTTTTATAAAACGAAAAAGTATATATATATACACTCAGATAAAAAAGTTAGTAGTTAATTGTTCTTTATTTTCAACTCAATGTATGTTTTACAATTTTTATATTATTATATAAAACAGTTAGTAAAAAAAATAAATTAATAACGTTAATGCATAATAAATTATAAAAACAAAAAAAAATAATTTATATTAATTCTTATTAAATACAAGAAAGTTAAAAATCTCTGCGTTGTAATTGTTTTTAATAGAAACAATTATAATGCAGAGATTTTTAAGTTTTATACATACATATATTTTAATTTCATTGCTTGTTGCAAAATATTATCTGTGTACTTATTTTGTCAAACAAAGCGACATAGACCTACTCTGTTGACAGGATTTTTTTTTTGTTCGACTTTCGAATTGTTCTTCATAAAGCTTTTTGGCGATTTTTTTAATGTCGATGATTTTTTTTATTTTGATGATTTTTTTCTAATTTTCGACGATTTCTTTAATTTTGCCGATTTCTGTTTTTTTTCTAAATTTTGCTATTTTCAAAATTATGGCGGTTTTTTATAATTTTTTCAAATTTTGAAAATTTTTAAATTTAAATGATTTTTTTAATTTTGGCAATTTTTAAAATTTTTAACTTGGTTGGCAAACACCAACCGTAAAATACCGTTAACGATTCGAAACCCTTTCAACGAACTATTTTTAACCCTAAAATACCACTAACGAAATAACTTAAAATACCGTTAACCTTAAAATATCCTAACGATATAAATTAAAATACCGTTAACCCTAAACTAACTTAACAATATAACTTAAAATACCGTTAACCTTAAAATAACCTAACGAAATTCTATAAAATAAAATTTACCAAATTCATTCCAAAAAAAAAACATTTAAAAAAAATCGGTGGTATAATTAAACAATATTGAAAAATAAAATTAAAAATAAATAATATAATAAAACCAATACGTAGTAGAGTTTGCTAAAACCCCTACTCAATGTCCCTTAATGTATTCGCCGCTTTAGAGCTTTTTTTTGGTATCATTAGAGTATTTCACATATTAAATAGTTGAAATATTCATTACGATCAACTAAAAAATTTTTTGGGGGTAGACATTTGTCTATTTTAGTTTTTTCATTATATATACAGTATTTGTTGAAACCTAAGCAACTTCTCCTAATAAAGTAATGAAAGTCTTATATATTCTTTTTAAATTGATTTATACAAAATAATACTTTTAATTTTTATAATGTTATGTGCCTACATTCTAATAATAACGCGGCCCTATGTTCCACTGGGAATTAAAGAATTAAATATAATTCTAATAATAACAAGAAAAATGTAATTCCATTCCCTTGCCAGTAAAAAAAAATAAAAACGAAATTGACTCCATATATTATTGTTCGAAACTTAAGCAACTATTTTGTTGTTGTATTTTTTTGCAACAAACAAACAAAAATTTTGAAACATTTATTGAATTCCCGTTTAGTTTGACAAAGAAAATTTAATTTTTTTTTGTTTATAATCAATTACTTAGAAGTGCAGCTATGGCGCGTAAACGTTACGTAATCGATTTTAATCTCAAAATTGTTGAACTATTTAATAAGGGCCAATCGCATGTATCTATAGCTAACAAATTAAGCATTAAAAAATCAATAGTTTCGCTTCTCTAGCCAAGTAGTTTCTCTACTGGAATAGTAGAGAAAGCCAATACCAGAGGGCAACCTCGAAGAATTTCACATCGAACAGACTGAAAATTGTCCGATTAATTAAGAAAAAAACCCTTTATTTCTTTCAAAGATGTTGTGAGTGAGCTTAATATCAATAGCTCTGTTCCACGTACGTTACCGCGGGTACCCGCGGGAACCCAATCTTACCAAAAAGCGTTTCTATTGTTAAAAATTGGGTAAATGAGAGCGTTGATGAGAGAATAATTTGTTTCTCTTTTTACCAGAAGTTACCCGTACTTTTTTTGCGGGTAAAATGGTAAAACTGTCAAATCACTAGTTTTTTATAAATCAGCTGTTTTAAAATTGTAAAAATAATTAAAATATTAACAAAACTTGTAAACAATAATTAATATCGTTAACAAATGCCACGTTATAACATTTTTTCTTTATTCCCTTCGATATTTTATTCTTAAAAATAGCTTTTGTTTATATGAATAACTTTGACGTTAATTTTTGGGCTTGAAATGTGGTTTTGTGCGTTCCAGGTATTGTGAGCAATTTTACAATTTTTTGAGATAATTATTTGTTTACTCTCATTTTACCAGACTTTACCCAGAATTACGTGGAACAAACCTAATATTGGTTCGAACAATGTGAGGTAACGATCATTGGAAAATAATTTGAGAAGCTTCATGCCGTCTAAGAAACCTATACTGACAAAGAAAGATTTAAAAAAAAAGTTTGCCTAAATGATTTTGCAACGTATTCGTTAATTTTCATTACTTTTATGAAATTTAAGGTTGGATTTTGCAAAAGCTCACGCAAATTGGACTGTGGGGAAATGGAAAATAGTTTTATTCAGCGATGAGTCTATATTTAACTTGTTAAATTCAGATGAATTATGCCACGTTCGGAGACCGAAGGGAAGACGATTACATCCGCGTTATTGTAAAGGAACAATAAAGCATGGGGGCCGAAATGTGATGGTCTGGACCTGCTTTTCGACGAGTAGAGTTGGCCTTTTGTTGAAATACAAATAAAAATGGATCGCTTTGTTTATATGGATATTTTAGCCAAACACATGCTTCAATATGCCGAATTGGAAATGCCACTTCGATGGGTGTTTCAGCGTAATAATAACCCAAACTCTCGTCAAAGTGAGCCAAAGAATGGTTACCTGTTAATGGGATTCAATTATTGGATTGGCCAGCTCAATCTTCAGACTTTACTCCCATAGAAATCCTATTCGGCATTTTGAAGCGCAGGGTTGGAAGTCGCTGTTTTAATTATAATCGGGAGCTGACAAATTGCTTAAAATCAGAGTGGGAATCAATACCAACCACAAGACTATCAAATCTTATAGATTCTTTGGCAAAACGATGTACGGAGGTCATATGAGAGAAAGGGTATCATAGGAAGTACTGAAAGTTGCTTAAGTTTCGAACAACAATATATGGAGTTAATTTGGTTTTTTTTTTTTTTTTTTTTGCCAAGGAAATGGAATTAAATTTTTGTTGTTACTATTAGATGGTAGGTACATAATATAATAAAAATTAAAAGTGTTATTTTGTATAAACCAATATAAGAAGAATATGTAGGACTTTGATTACTTTATTAGGAGAAGTTGCTTAGGTTTCGAACAATACTGTATATCAGTGGTCGTCACCCATTGCCACTAATGGCCGATCATAATCGGCTTTTCATACGTACATAACACGAATGACAACAAAACTCTCAACTAAGAGAATAACAAATAAAAATATTCCGTCATTAAGCATTAAACACATTGACGATTGCAGCTACACGACTACAGCCTGTCAAATATAAAATACACACGTTTATATGAAAACGATTATTTTGACACCAACACAGCTACATGGCTACACGACTACTTTTGCCGCTGTAGTCAACTTAGGATAATTTCTATTTTTGTTGGCTACAAAACAAAAATAGTGTTGACAATATAACAAAATATGTAAAACAGGACAATTTTTCCCGCTAGAGGCGAAATAAAATCGCTAGTTCTGACTAAAAAATCACCGTTATGGGAACACTAAAGAAACAGCTGTTTATATTTTACAATTGTTTGAAGGTTTCATTAATTTATATTTGGAACTAATTTTATTGTGATGTTTTCTAAAAAAAATGGATCTTACAAAATTAACAAAATATTCCTCAGCCATTATTTTAGAAGCACAAACCAAAAAAGATTAACATTTATCAAAACGTCAAATTTTTTGCATCATCTGTTTACTATGTTGCTATAGTTTTCAAAAAAATTAAGTAGCTGACTACACGACTACAATTGCAGCCAGCAGCATTTGTAGTCGTGTAGTCATGTAGCTGCAGTCGTCTATGTGTTTAATGCATTAGCATTGTGATTAGCATGATAGCTTTCAACAAAGTAGGTACGTATTTCGGTTACATACATTAGTGTTGCCAGTTTTTTCATACCTTATCCCCAATTTTCAATTTGCCATCCCAAAAAATCCCCAACTTTTATTTTCTGGTAAAATTCGTTTATTTTTTCGAAAAATTAGTGGAAAATACCATATTCGTTTATTTTTTGCGGTAAGTTGTACACTCAGACTCAATAAATTTGTGCTTGCAACAAATTATAAAAAAGAACAAATAAATTTAAATAACAGCAAAGAAAATTTGAACCAAAATTTTTCATTTTAAATATTTAAGAATAAAAATTGTCTGATTCATCAGCTTCAAACATTTTGTTGTGCATGGTACTGCATTAAAAAGTTTTAGCATTTCAGCAGATGGATTAAACTTTTGACAATTGAGTAACTTGTAAAGTATATATTTAATTTAAGAAGAGCTTCTTATAACTCTTATTAAATTTAAATAACTTTAAAAAAATTATCAGGATTAAATTCTTAAATTCATAAAAATATGAAAAAGCAATAATATATTTTATCCCCAAATGATCCCTTAAAATTTCGTATCATTTCCAATAAATTCCCAGTTCTACAAACGGAAGTTTTTATCCCCATTGATGATACAATTCCCATACTGGCAACACTGTTATACATAAGTTTTCAGTAACACTAAAACGATGGTGTTGATATTGTGTTGGTTGCTTAAGTTCACAATAATATGATGTGGTAATGTACTGTTGTCATCCGTGATAAACGATTCATGATGTGATTCGTCTCACTATCCATACTCTTTTTTGCCATGTTGTTTGTACTGATTCAATCGTTATAAAAAGTAAAACCACACAACTCGTTATGGCTTGTAGGCTATCATGTGTCTTGAAATCTCATTTAAGATGAATCGTTCAGCTCTTAGTAAGTACGCACAAAATGAAGTACACTAAATCGATTACATTGTGTGGCCTTACAGGTTTTTCTAAAGGGTTAACACTACTAAATGACAAAATTTATATTTTAATAAGAATTTTAAAAAACAATATATGTACTATGTATAATATTTTTTCTTTAAGACTCATTATTTTTTCTTTATGGAGTTAATCGATTTGGCAACTGAATCATTCATTTAACAAAAACAGAAAGCACTTTGTGTATTATTGATAAAAAAATTAAGGAAATATATTAATTTTGCATTAAACGATTAATCGATTAATCGCCAATTTTCTCGATTAACCGACCCGAATAACCGGTTAATCAATTTTTGTGATTTTTCGAATAATGCATTTACCGGTTAACCGCCTATGTCGAATAATTGGAAACACTAACTTTATTTAAGCGGAAAGAATGTTAATAACAATAAGTGCGTTCCTTTACTTTTTGGGTAAAGTTCGGTAAAATGAGAGTAAGCAAAAAATTCTCTCACAAAATGACAAAATTACCCAAAAGTAAGGCACAAAACCACTTTTCGAGCCCAAAAAATGCATTTCAAAGAAAAATGTGAAAATGCGTATAATTTTAGTTTGAAAAATTTAATAAACACACATATTTATTTGCATTTAAAAGTTCTTATTGATTTTGTTCAATTAATTATTATAAATAACACATTTCTTTTGCGTATTGGTTTGTTTAATTTAATTTTTCAATTGTTGTTTTTGGTTATCATTGAATCAGCTGTTAGTTTTACAATTTACCAAAGTTACCCGAAGAAAAAGTTTGGGTAACTTTGGTAAAAAGATAAACACAAATACACTCTCTTGAATGCTCTCATTTACCCAATTTTCGAGTACGGGAACGCTTTTTGGGTAAGTTTGGGATCCCGCGGGTTCCCGCGGTAACGTAAAGGAACGGACCTAATATAAGAAAAGCGAAAACTGAATATTATTCGAGACGTTTTGGTTCTTTTAATAAATTCTTTACAAATACATATACTCTGATACTAGACGGCAATTTTTATAACTTCCCATGCTTGAATACAAATAGGTAATGACTCAATTGATGATAATCATTTCGAATTTTTATGCGTTAGCCAATCTGATGTCTTTTCGTGTTTTTGATGATATTTATTTATTTATTGAAATATACTTTATAAATAAATTTACAAAATATATAAAAAAAAAGCGCGGGGTAACTGGACCATAATGCGCGTAAATTATAATAACTTATAGATAACAGACGTGCTAGAACAACAGCAACACGTGACAAAGCAACCATTGCCTTCACAATGGAGGTTCAGCGAGATGAGGCCCCAACACGCCATAAAAAGAACAAATGCCGATGGACTTAACACGCGCACAACCGACCATTGCCATTGCAATAGAAGCGTGCACGATGTCTCCAAGGGATGCTGAGACACGCTTTAGAGTATCGCAAAACAAAAACTATTAACCGTTATTCCTTATTAAATAATATAATACAGGTCTCGCGATAACCTTCTTCTTCGGCAACTCACGGCGAACTGGTTTTTGATGATATCTAATGCAGTGGGCAGTGACATAATGCACCCAAGTTTTGTAAAAATATTGCTGCCTAAAATCTAAAGCATTTAATCAATACTATTATTGTCGAGTACTTTTCTATGAAAATGGAAGCATGTAAAAACAAAACAAACTCGGAGATCAGGCCTATTGCTATTTTGTGTTATTTATAAAAAGTGCTGGAAAAATTATTACAGATACAAATGAACTCTTTTATCAAGGAGAACAAAATATTAACTGATAACAAAGGTTTAAAAGGCTTAATTCTTTAATTCACTTTATAAAAATTAATGAAATTTGGGTTAAATTTCATTCCGTAATAGCATTCTTATGGAATTAATTCGATAGCTTAATTCCCGATAGCTTTAAATTATATGAAGTAATTCTATTTTTATTGAATTCTAATGGAATGAAATCAAATTAACTTGAATTCATTTAGTTAAAAGGTGAATGAAAAATGAATTTTTTTCATTCACTTACGGTCGGTCTCATACTGTAGGTTTAACTTTAACTTAACTATAAACAAAATAGAATGTCAAAAAAATGTACACAAAACAACAACAAATTTTTGGGTTAACTATTAACCTAAGTTTAAACCTACAGTATGAGACCCACCGTTAGTCAAATGAAAAATTTTAATTTGCGATTATATCCAGAAATATTAGCATAAAACAAATGAAAAACATTTAAAATTCATCTAACATAACTAATTAGTATTATGTGCGTTCCCGTACGTTACCGCGGGAACCCAAAACAGCCCAAACAACATCAATTTACACGCAATTTTGAGTACGGGAACGCCTTTGGGCTAGTTTGGGTAACTTCGGTAACGTACGGGAACACACATATTAGGTTTGTTCCACGTAATTCTGGGTAAAGTCTTTTAAATTGAGAGTAATTTTTAAGAATAAAATATCGAAGGGAATAAAGAAAAAATGTTAGAACGTGGTATTTGTTAACGATATTAGTTATTGTTTACAAGTTTTGTTAATATTTAAATTATTTTTACAAATTTAAAACAGCTGATTTATAAACAACTAGTGATTTGACAGTTTTACCATTTTACCCGCAAAAAAAGTACGGGTAACTTCTGGTAAAAAGAGAAACAAATTATTCTCTCATCAACGCTCTCATTTACCCAATTTTTAACAATAGAAACGCTTTTTGGTAAGATTGGGTTCCCGCGGGTACCCGCGGTAACGTGCGTGGAACAGAGCTATTGTGTGCTTTGTTATAGCTTGTGTGTTTTGGTTTTGATTATAGGTCCATTCGATTACTTTTCTCAGTCAAGTCCAGTAAGAATTACTCAGTACAAACTTTCAGAGAGTATGACAAGATTTACTCTCAAAATAAAATTTTCCCAAACATGTACGCGAACAGAAAATTTGCAACAATTTGCAAGTTTGTACACACAGCTGATTACAACACCAAATATACAAATAAATTTTAACTGGTCGCTATGAAAGAAGACAATTTTTGATCTCAAACCTTACGCAGAACATTTTTAGAAGGTTTTCTTATCTTTTCCATAATTTATTTTGAAAGTTTTACTGCTTTGCATTTCCATAAAATAATATAATTGGAAAATATTTTTTTTTATTTACCATAAACAAACATATGTTTTCGAAACATATGTTTTTTTCTGCTTGCAAATTCTTACTGTCAAAAATTTATCCAGTAAAAATTTGCAAGAAAAAGAAGAAGACTTAGAAACTCTCAACATAGAACTGTCACTTTATTCTCTCTTTTTTCTTTCTGTTTACTGAGTATTTATGTAAACGAACGCCATCCAGTAAAAATTTGTACAAATTTGTACAAATTATCCAGTAATCGAATGGACCTTATGTGTTAGTTTCAAACTACACTGCACTAATGAATGATAATAAAATTTCTTCATTCAATTAGTAAAATGGTGAATGAACAAGCGATTTGAATGATTCAAGTTGGGAATTTATTCAATACTTATTAAAACTTGGGAATGAAGCTTATGTATGAATTCTCTATGATTGGTTAAATGGAATGGTATATGAACATTTTTAAATTCTGAATTCAATTTTTCGTGATTTAAGCTCAAATGGAATTAAGTTCTTCGAAGCTCTGACTGATAATCAGTAAGGGTTTCGCTCAAACCATAGTTGCATGTCCGCCTTGCTGGATATCTGTGAAAACTTACTACTTGAACTAGGTAATGGTAATTTAAATTTGTTGGTACTTCTTGGCTATTCCAAGGCCTTTGATACGACTGACCATAGTAGGTACACTCTGCATGAAGCTTATGCACATTGTTTTCTCATTTTTCTTCTAGGCTTCTCTCTTAATATCTAATAGACCGTTGGCAGTCCGTTTTTGTAAATATCACTTGGTCTAATCCTTTAAAACTCATTAGAGGAGTCTCTCAAGGGTCAATTCTTGGGGCGCTCCTTTTCTTAATACATGCAAATGATATAACACAACAGATTTCTCATTGCAAAATTCACATGTATGCTTTAATCTTATAACTTAGGTATTTGGAATATATTTTCAACATTACTTACATATCTATTCTATCCTTTTCATTGTTCGTATCCAATATATCGACTTTAAGGTTGTTTGCTAATTTCATTTCTTCAGACTCTTCTAATTTGAGTTCTACTTCACATAATGGTACTTCTTTTTCATCGTTTCTCTCCAAGACGCCATCTTCCATTTTAATTTCTAAACAAGTTTCTATATCGACTTGTGATTCCTGCAAACAATCGATTTGTTTATCGACCTCTGCCTGTATAAATTTTTTATCAACTTCCTTAGCTTGTTGGACAAATGCATGGGCCGATTTTAATTTACGACAACAGCTACCGCAAATATATTGCGTTAAGTTTTTACATTTATCTTCCATTACCTAGTTATATTAAATGTTTTTACTAAAACTAAAAATATAAAATATAGTTTCCTAGTTACGTTTATGTCAGCGACTTCCTTTAAAAGTTCGGCATAGGATTTTGGCGGTTGGTTTTCGTCAGTAGCCAATTTATTTAAGGATTTCAAACCTTTCGTCGCATTGTAACATGTGCGACAATTCTGATTTTTTAATTTTTTTTTTGAATCCATAACTTTGCTTCATTCAGTTATATTAAAATAAGGATTTTCAGTTTTTTGTTTATTTTTGTTTGTTTGTTTTACCTACCAGGGATGGAAAATTAGACTTTCATTTCGGTACTTCTTTTTCATTTCGGTATCACAAAATATTTTGAAGTGTACTTTGCCATCACAATAGCCATAAACTACGCAATATTATTGCAAATATTATTGCCCATTATTAGTACTGTGTACACAGTCCACACTAGTCTGGAATTACAGTTGATTTTCTGGTATTTTAAAATACACACTCAAAATATTTGTCAAATAGTTGCCATATTTTTAACTAATTAAGGGAACACAGTTGCAGAAATTTGTTTTAGAGTTGCAAAAATTCGTACTTTGGTTACAAAAAAATTATTTTTTTGATAGAAGAAATATAATTGAAAATAAAAAAGGAATAATTTACCGCAAAAAAACAAAATTAAATACAAAAAAATGTAAAACAACAAGAATTAATGGAAAACCAATTAAATTAGTGAAGAATTGTGGCGAAAAAAATACAACCATATTCTTGTTTTTCTTTAATTTTTTTCTAAATGTCAAAAAATGTCGACAATCGATTGTCGCTGAATTTAAATTATTCGCGACGACTTTTGCTATCGTCGGTCGTCAATCGACACAGTGGTGATTAAACTCTTAGAGGTTAATCACAACTGTGTCGATTGTCGACCCACGACAGCAAAAGTCGTCACGATTAATTTAAATTCAGCGACAATCGACCGTCGACATTTGTTGACGTTTAGAAAAAAATGAAAGCAAAACAAGAATATGTTTGTATTTGTTTCGCTACAATTCTTCACCAGTTCAATTGCTTTTGCATTAATTCTGGTTGTTTTGCATTTTTTTGTATTTAATTTTGCTTTTTTGCGGTAAATTATGTATTTTTATTTTCAATTATATTTCTTCTGTCAAAAAAATAAATTTTTGGTAAACAAAGTACGAATTTTTGCAACTTTAATACGAATTTCTGCAACTCTGTTCTCTTAATTAGTTAAAAATATGGCAACATTTTGACAAATATTTTGAGTGTGTGTTAGTGTGTCGTCACGAAAATAGAATAGATTCTATTACGACGACAAATCGCCGGACGACATGGCGACATTTTGCTTCCCATACAAAATATATGAAAAAGCACATGTCGTTGTCGACTCAGTTCTGATTAATCTCTTACTATGTATTTTGTAACTAACTAACTAATTTTTTTTAGAATTTGGTCAGTGGGCCAAACCAATAATAGGCTGACGATTAGAGTCTTCACTTGAAATCATTTTGACAATCGCTTGCTATCATTTTATTGCATGTCAAGACACTAGGTCAAGGCACTACGAATATCAACAAAAGTAGCAAAAAAAAATAAAAATTCTTTTTGGTTAAAGTCTATGAAATAAAGTTATGGATTTAGATACAAAATTAAAAAATCAGAATTGTCGCACATGTTACAATGTCACGAAAGGTTTGAAATCCCTAAAAAAATTGGCTACTGACGAAAACCAAACACCAAAATCCTATGCTGATCTTTTAAAGGAAGTCGCTGACATAAACGTAACTTAGAAATTATCTTTTATATTTTTAGTTTCAGTAAAGACGTTTAATATAACTAGGTAATGGAAGATAAATGTAAAAACTTAACGCAATATATTTGCGGTGGCTGTTGTCGTAAATTAAAATCGGCCCATGCATTTGTCCAACAAGCTAAGGAAGTTAATAAAAAATTTATGCAGGCAGAGGTCGATGGTAAACAAATCGATTGTTTGCAGGAATCACAAGTCGATATAGAAGATTGTTTAGAAATTAAAATGGAAGATGGCGCCTTGGAGGAAAACGAAAAAGAAGTACCATTATGGAAAGTAGAAATCAAATTAGAAGAATCTGAAGAAATGAAATTAGCAAACAACCTTAAATTCAATATATTGGATACGAATATTGAAAAGGATAGAATCGATATGTAAGTAATGTTAAAATTATATTCCAAATACCCACATTATAAAAAAATTTGTATAATGAAGTTCATGTTGCGCTATTGTGAAATGATCTTATATGCTTATATTCAATATTGTGCCGAGGAAATGAATTTTTGACGGCGAACGCTTCAGTTGAGCAGCAATCATTAATTTTGGACTTATATTTCCCCATTTTAGTTATTGTGCTGGCAACCAGATATTTGTCAATAATAGGTCCTTTCGTTACGTTACTGCGGGACCATGGGGGATCCCTGGTTGATGATGACTGGAGTAACTACCAACATCACTACAAAATATTTAACCTAAACAAAATTACACCAACATATCCACCAGCCGCTCCAAGACTGAGCAAAAATACATTAGACTCAGGTTAGGACACACCTATATTACACACTTAGCGTGTTCGTTTACTTACTACAAGTTACTACTTTTACTACAGCTGGAAAATTTCAATACAAAAACTTAAAAAATTTTCCAATTGTAGTGAAAGTAGTAAGATTTTCGAGTAAACGAACACACTGAATAAGATTGGACTCTGTTTTTATAACTGAAAAAAATTTTGAATTTTTTGATAACTTGATACGTCAAAAATGTGTATGAGAAAATTATAGCTGCATAATTGCCTATATATATGCTTATTTAGTATTTCTCTGTAAAACCTTTACTTTAAGAGATATAGCGCAAATAAACTTTGAATTTAATTTTAGTCCATTTTTAGGGCTAAAAGCCGCAGGTGAGTGGCCTGTTTTAATCCGAGAGAATCAATTTTCGCGGCGATATTTCTGAAGAAGCACGAAATTAACTGTTAAACACATTTTAAGTTCTGACTTATTTCTGGCATTGAACCTCAATTTTAAACTTTGATGTCTTCAGAGACCTATAGAATTTCATGATAAATATTTTTGCGGAACCCTCTAACTCGTCAACTTTCGGGTTTTTTGTGAGCCTTTTGAAAAGGGGCAAAAAGTTCCTTTAATTGAAGAGTTAGAGCGTTAAAATGTTCCACAAAAATATTTGTCATAAAATTCTACAATAAGTATCTGAAGACATCAATGTGGCAAATTTAAGTTCAATGCCAGAAACAAGCCAAAACTTAAAATGTGTTCAAGGGTTAATTTCGTAGTTATTCAGAATTGGCATTCAAATGTTCCCAAAACAAGGATTTAGGAAGAAACCATGTGAATCTTCGATTTCATGTAAAACTCTATGAGGAACATTTCGTTGGAACATTTTAAATCTTCAACTTAGGGGCCCCTTTAATTGAAGAGTTAAAGGGTTAAATAGTTCCATAAAACTGTTTCCTCGTAGTGTTTTACAGAAGTGGAAGATTCACATGGTTTCCTAGTGCACATATGTAATAAACCTATAACTCATAATCAGTTTTTGGGCATTCTTTCATGGAATGGACGAAATACTTAAAATAACTTATTTTTCTTTTAATCTACGCTAAATTTCCTATTATATGATAAAGAGTATACGTATTTACAGATCCCAAAATTAAATGAGAGACATTCAAAGTTTAGTTTTGACACAAATTTTAAAGTTTACCGCTAAAAACACCACTAACGGTCATGAGAAGGTTAAAAGTTTGTATAAAGAAAATGTTTGCCTTTACATTGTGTAAACAACAGCTATGTAACTTAGTCACCATAATATTCTAGTTTAAGAGTTATAGATGAATAAATCCATGAACCTTTTTTAGGGTAATTTTGAGGACATAAATGTAAACGCCATGGCCGCTTTATATCGCAGTATCCCAATTGGAGCTGAAAAAATAACACTTTTGCACATATGGGTGCTCTACTGTGCATCCATATAACAAATTTAGTTTAATTTGGTAACATTCATTTTTATTTTTTATTACAGACTTACCGTTAAAGAAAATAAAAATTGTTCAAAACCACCAGAGCATAATCTTGATATATTTGTTTCTGACATTAAAAATTATAAATTAGATGCAGACCCTAAAAAGGAATTTATTGATGAATCAGATTATGAAGACAACAATGAAGATCATATCTCAGAAGACCCCGATTGGGAAGAAGGCATGAAAAATTTGCCCAGAAAAGTCACAAAAAGGAAGAACAGTTCGAAGACAGAAGTTGAAAATAATATTACTGAAGATGATATAGCTGTGCCATGTAGTCAGTGTAATAAAATCTTTAAGAATTCAAAGGCATTAGCAATTCATCAAAATAATAGTCATATACCAGAAGAACAAAAACGTAGCTGTCCCATATGTGGTCTCAAATACACACGATCTTGCAGTATGTATAAACATATGCGTATGTTTCACGGTTCAGAGACGGTACCCTTAATACGGAAACCATCAAATCAAGAAAGAACATATCAATGTGATAAATGTTCACGAAATTATGTTAAAAAGAAACACTTAAATGTACACGTAAGAAACAAACATAGCAATGCAAATGAAGATGATAAAGAAAAGGATAAGGAAAAATCTACCAATTCTTTACCAGATGACAATACAAAGCCAAAAAAATATGAACAACCATCTTTGTGTTCGATATGTGGTGGTTCATTTACTTCTAAAACACTCCTTATTATTCATATGAGACGTCATACTGGTGAACGGCCTTTTAAATGTGATTTATGTGATCGTGCATATATACGAAAAACGGAACTTACTGTACATAGACGTTTACATACAGGTGAAAAACCTTTTGTTTGTAAATTATGTGGTAAAGCGTTTCGTGTCTGTGGAAAATTGACAGCACATATACGCTCACATACTGATATACGGCCATATAAATGTTCACAATGTGAACGTAGCTTTAAACACTCCAAAGATTTAAACATACATTTTCGTATACATACTGGTGAGAGACCATACCTTTGTACTGTTTGTGGCAGTACATTTTCACAAAGTAATTCATTAAAGGCTCACCGCATGAAATTGGGTCATATGGAAGTAATGGAAACTGCTTAATAAAATTAAGATAAATTTAGGTTGTTCACAAGGGGTGTGCTATCTGTTGTATCGTTGTATCGTCCTAACAAAAGACATAGTTGTTAAAATTTTTATTTGACTTTAACAACGATTTTCTATTGGGGTTTCTATATGTTAGCACACTCAAATATAGGACACTAAACATGCGTAAAAATGTTGTATCGTGCTATTCTCAAATGTTGAATATTTTTTTTTTTTTATAATAAATACAGCATTTATTTACTTCAAATTACATAACCAAAGCCCTGGGGCCATATATGATTAATAAAAGCTACTACAAAAAAATAATTTAAATAAAGATAATAAAAATAAACAATAATAAAAATAAATAATAATAAAAATAAATAATAATAAAAATAAATAATAATAAAAATAAATAAATGAATGTTATTTTAGTTTGACTCAAGATCATAAATTAATATCACTTTCTGTTTAAATTATTTTCAAATCAAAGAAAGATGATACAATTTTTACAAGTAAATTACAAAGAATAAAAATTATTGAAAAAATTCGATAAGACCAGCAAGGCATATAATTCATCTTAAACACATTGACACGGTGCAAAAATAAATAATAAAAAAAATAAGTAAAAAATACAATAAAACTATCATATAAAAAAAATACTGAAAACATTATCTTGAATAATATAAATAGATATTTAAAAAAAAAATAATACAATCACCAGATTTTCCTAAGAGCAGCGATAATAAAAAAAAGAAAAGATCGAGAGAGATAAAAATAGTAGCACAAATAAAATGCTATAACTCATGAATAGCTACATAATCCTTAAGCTTTCGCCTAAAGACCTGGGGTGAAAAAGCAAAACCTCTAAGGTATAGAGGTAGATCGTTCCATATTCTTGAAAGCCTAATCTGAAATGATCGCTCGTACATAGTAGTATGATGTGTTGGATAAACCAGTTGGGGGTTTCTTTCCGAGTTGGACAAAAGAAAGTTGTCAACTATATAGTCCGGAAACCCATTAACCATTGCTTTGTAAAAAAATATCAATAACCTCATACCTACATAATTAACAAAAGAGCACCCAAGAAATTGGATTACGTACGGAGTCACATGAGAGCGAAGTCTTAGGCCAAAAACATATCTAATAATTCTATTGAAAATCTTGGTAAACCTATTAAATTCACCGCCTGTGGTACCAGAAAATACCTCGACACAATATAATATATGAGGCATCAACAAGGCATGTGCCACACGCATCCTAATTGAGAGAGGCAGATATAAGTCAAGAGAATACAACCTTCTCAACAAGAATGATATTTTCGAAGAAACGTTATTAATATGCGATGAGAAATTTAAATGATTGTCAATTAAAACTCCAAGACATTTAATCTTATCCACAAATTCAACTCTCATGCCATCGAGAGTAACCATTATATTATCAGTATCGAAACCAAAACCCATTAACTTCGTCTTTCTTGGATTGACAACAAAACCATTGCCAGAAGACCAAGATATAACCTCATGTATGATGAAATTTACACCCTCTTCCAAGACATCTACAAATTGCGAATCGGCATAGCAAAGAAACTGAACATCATCCGCATAAACGTAAGACTGACATGATAGACCATTCCCAAATGTAAGAAGATCATTCAAGTAAATCATGAACAGTAGTGGGCCAATAACAGACCCCTGAGGTACACCACTGGTTATTAGTTTCGTTAATGAAAAAGAATCGCCAATCGAAACAAACTGACTTCTACAACTCAGATAAGAGGATATAAGTTTACAAGCTTGTGATGAAAAATCAAACAAATTAAACAGTTTGTCCACAAGTTTCGAATGTATCACTCGGTCAAAAGCTTTAGATAAATCCAGTGAAAGAAGAACTACATTTTTACCATTATCCAAAAATTTTCTAATCGAATCCGTTAGACCAAGAAGAAGGGCACCAGTACTATACCCACGACGAAAGCCTGACTGAGATGAGTGTATTAAAGAGTTACTATCAAGGTGTAGGATCATTTGATCCTTTACAATATGCTCAACCACCTTCGAGAGAATCGGAAGGACAGATATCGGACGCAAATTATCCAAAGAGTTGGAAAGACCTTCCTTTTTTATGGGTATCACCCTAGCTTTCTTCCAATCGTTAGGAAACACGGAAGTAGTAAAAATTGAATTAACCAACCGAAGAATATGGGAAGACACAAACGGAAATTAGATTTAATCTTCCCCAATGCTGCGCGCAATTCTCCCAGATTAACACAACGAAACGAAAAACCACCACCTAAAGTACCCCCTGAAAAATCCATTGAATTGGGATTATCATCTATCTGACACGAAACAAAATAGTCATTTACCTCGTCAGCATTAGCAGAGATAAACTGATTATCAGTCTCCAAACAACCATTTCCCCTTAAATAGCTCCACATTTGTCTAGGACTAAGATCCCTAAACATGCTTGAATAGGCACGCCTCTTAGCTACCCTAATAACTCTCTTTGCACGATTTCTGTGCTCACAATAAACAGCCCAATTCAGTGAACTTCTGTTCAGAAGGTAATATTTGTAGGCTAAGTCTCGTAAAGATATATGATAGACAATATTAGGGGAGTTAAACCAGTCAACAGACTTAAAAACTATCTTACGCCGTACGACAGGCACTAAGGAGTGTAAAACATAAAGGTTAGCCATAAAAACCTCCAATTGAAGATTTACATTATCGGTTGCATACATTCCACTAAAATCAAGAGAATGAACAGTTCGTTCTAAAACTTCCATATTCACAGAATTATAGTCCAAGTAGGACACATATTGTTGGGAAGTAGGTTTCGGAATATCGACAGCAATAAAAATTAGTGAATGGTGCGATACTCCTGGACACTGCATTTGACCAGAAGTACTCACAACAAGAGAGGGACTCATTAGAAAATAATCAATAAGGGACGTAGAATCCTTATTAATATCATAATGAGTGGGGGCTGAGTTGTGATGGCACACTAAGTCCAGCCTACTACACATTAGCCGAACCAAATTAGATTTCCTACTACAAAACATATTCATATTAAAATCACCCATAATGCAAACATTTGCATATTCAACAAGAATATCTCCCATAGATTCCTCAAAAACATTTAAATTACCATTAGGCAAGTAACTCACACCAATTAAAATTTTAATGCCAGGAAGGATCACTTCAGCGAATATAGATTCTGATTCGCCATACCTATCAGACCTAAATCTACCCTATATTCAATCCTCTTCGAAATAAGTAAAGCCACTCCACCACCCCTTTTAGGCTTTGGGCGATCACTTCTACAAATATCATATCCCGGAATATTAACACTCTCGGACAATATATCAGGTTTAAGCCATGTCTCACTTAAACCAACAATATCCATAATATTTCCCTCAAGTATGTTCCTTATTTCATTCAATTTGAATGTCGAAGAAGAAGTATTAAAGCTGTTTATATTGTAATGACCTATCTTTAACTCTCTCTCAAAAGTTATAAAGTTATTACGAATTACAGAGTTATCACTGCAAACAGGACCTAAATTTATAAAGCTATTCATCTTAAAATGTATAAAGGAAAAAAGAAAATAAATAAAACTGGCAATTGTATAAAAGATAAAAAATTAAAAATTCGAATAAATAGCAATCTGACGCCAATGAAATTAATTGCAAGAAATCATCAGATACGTTATTAAGAAAATTGGTTTAAAAAATTATAAATGCAAATAAAAATACTATTGTTAAAAAAAGCATTAACTAATCAAAAGATAACTTATGACCAAAGAAGACAAAAAAAAAGCAAAATCCAGCTTGTTTAAAGGAAAAAATTACTCACGAAAAAAGTAAAAGTAATAAAACTTATAAAAACAACTAGTCTTAAAAAAAAGCAGCTTAAAGCTCAATAATTTTAAGAAAAAGTTATTTTGGAGCAAAAAATCCAAAAAAAAAAAAATTTAGAAAGAAGCAAATATGAGTAAAAAACTATCAAAAACAGTAAATTTTGTCTTCTCTGCTTCTGACAACAGATATAGCAGTAGAGTGCGCCAAAAGCTACTATATAAATTTAAATTTTAACAACTCTGTTTTTTGTTAGGACTATAAAACGATACAACAAATAGCACACCCTTTGTGAACAACCTTATTGTAAATTAAATAAAAAAATAAAATTAAACTAAAATTAGTAAATCTTTTCACCCCCATTAACAATAAACAAATAACCTAAAGTTAACACAAACTGAAAGTTAAAAAATAAAATTTGTATAACTCTAAGTTAGTTCAAATTAAATGTCTGTTCCCGTACTTTACCGAAGTTACCCAAACTAGCCCAAAGGCGTTCCCGTACTCAAAATTGCGTGTAAATTGTTGTTGTTTGGGCTGTTTTGGGTTCCCGCGGGTACCCGCGTTCTGTTTTTAATCTGGTTTGTTTTTTGTAAAAAAATTGCGACATGATCCGAAATAACTGATTACCGTTATCCTTAAAATACCGAAATAATCAAAAAACTGTTATCCTTAAAATACCGTAACCGAAAAACCGTTACCCTTAAAATGCCGATACCCGGGTAGAAAACTTAATATGGTGTCATACATAATTATATCTTTTTTGATAAATACCCATATACAACTTGATCCGAAAAATGGGTCATCTAGATGTGTCTAATTATATCAAATTAGATATAATTTGATACAGTTTGATCCGAGATTTGTCCATATCCAGGACATCAAATTATATCTAATTCGATATAAAAATATCTTATTTTATAAAATTTTGTCTGATAGTAGGCATACTTTTTATGCATACCAGCTATTAAATTGAAATTGAAATGTCTATGGTTTTAACAATTTTGAAGACCCAAATTTTAAAACATAAAATAAAAATTTATTTGAATACTTTTGTCTTCTAAATCGTACGCATCATTTTTTAATATGATTTTACATGCAAAAACATCACGTGAAAATATTTGGCTATGGAGTAATTAACTCTGAATTTGCAGATAACTAAATTTGATGTTGAACTATATATTAATTTGTATGGGATTATATAGAAAGTTATATAAAATTAAAATATATTTTTAGTACAACGACACATACAGTGTTATAAAACTTAGTATCAAATCATATATAATCATATCGATCACTACATATAATTTCATTAGTTTTATAAGGCTTATGTAGTTATATATGGAGTCAGATTTGGGGATATGTAATAATATCAATTACCATACAAAAAATTCGTTGAAAAATAATATCAGATGTAGTTCTATATAATGATATGTGTCTTAATGTTACTCCATTCATTGTCAGATATAGCCCAATCACATTATATATGACAATATATAACTATTTTTACTCGGGTACCGAAATAAATGAAATAGAGTTACCCTTAAAATACCCTTACCGAAATAAACTAAAATAGCGTTATCCTTACCGATAACCGCATCGTTTCGCTTACCATCCATGAATATTAGCCTTACTTTAACGGCAAATATTGAAAAAACAGACGTTATAACGATTTTATTGTAAAAACGACTAAAAACATCTACGCCTTACATAATCAGGCGGATTATGTTTTCTGCAAAATAATAGGCATATGAGTATCATTAAGTTCCCTTGTTATATATGATCCATGCTAAATTATGTCGCTGCCACTGTTCGTTGTTATTTCGGATGCATTTTTTTTCAGAGCGAAAATTCTGTTTAGCATATTTCGTATGACAAAAGCAGATTTTTAGCATATTTTTGTCCACGCAAGATTCAGTTTTCATTATTTTTTCTACAATGATTACATTACTTTTTTAAATAATTAAACGCTTATACGTTAAAAAAATATGGCATGATGGGTTAAGTGCAATGCAAAAAAAAAAACTATTTAAAGAAATTAATAAATAAAACATTTTAATAACATAACAAAATTAAGGTATACATAATAAAATCTTTTATTTCTAATTGAACCACCAGTCTACATTAAAGATAAATATCTTAGCAATAAGTTAAGTACATCGGCAGAATAACGGCATAAAATTGCTTATTGCCGAGCTTATATTAACGGTATGAGAACACGTAATTGTTTTAAGTCATAATTTGCAATAATTCAACAAAGAAGGTTATGCGACGCTTACTTTTAAATACCCTTATAAAAATCCAAAATTGAATAATTAGTCTTTGTTGTTCGTGCTTCATTTTCTCTTATTTTATTAATGGGATCCTTTCAGTTCGCCGTGAGTCGCCGAAGAAGAAGGTTATCTCGTGACCTGTATTAAATTTTTTAATAGGGAACATCGGTTAATTGTTTTTGTTTTGCGATACTCTAAAGCGTGTCTCAGCATGCAGTTAGAGTGTGCAGTCTAATCACATGCAAACCTTTTCGGGCGTATTGGGGCTTCGTCGCACTTAGCTTCCATTGTGAAGGCAATGGTCGTATATGTGTTGCTGTGGTTCCTGTGTGTCTGTTTTATTCTGACGTATTAGGACTTAATTGCGCGTAACCTCCATTGTAAAGGCAATGGTTTTGTATGTGTTGTTGCTGTTCCTGTGCTTCTGTGTTGTTTATCATATTGTTTTTTTTATATTCAGTGTGTTCCCGTACGTTCCCAAAGTTACCGAAATTTACCCAAAGTTACCGAAATTTACCCAAAAGCGTTCCCGTACTCGAGAATTGGGTAAATGAGAGCGCTAATGGGAGTGTATTAGTGCTTCTCTTTTTACCAAAATTTACCCAGACTTTTTCTTCGGGTAAACTTTGGTAAAACAGCTGATGCAAATATAAACAAAAAACAATTGTGAAATTAAATTAAAAATTGTAATTTAATAAAGAAATAAGCAAAAGAAACTTGGTTTTTTTGTTAAAATTAATTGAATAAAATCAAAAACAACTTTTAAATGCGAATAAATATGTATATTTGTGCCGATTTGCAAACTGAAATTATACGTATTTTTACATCAGTGATGGGATTTTTGGCACAATCTAAGATTGATTGGTACAATGGCACAACCGATACTATTTTGGCACATTTTGGTTATCTACAAAATTTAATATAAAATGAATTTAAAAAATAACAATTATAGTTGTAAAAGTATTGAGTATTCCGGTACTGAGTACTCAATACTGATTGTTTTTTTGAGTACTCAATACTAAAACGGTACTACTCAATACTTTTAAAGATGCCATTTTCCGTATAAATGTGTATTTTTAGTATGAAAATACAACTCTAAAAATAGTACTCTTAAAATACAACTCTGAAAACATAACTCTATTTGTGAAGCAAAAAAATTTTAAATAAATTTTTGGGAAAAATTATTTCATAAATTTATTTAAAGTGTTCTAAATTAATTAAAATGTAAGTAACAACAGTTATTTAACACGTGTATGTGAATTGTTATTATTTTTCCTAATAAATACGGTCATAACATTTTTATTTTTAAATTCAAAAAAACCGTTAAAAGTATTGAGTAGTATTGAGTACTCAATGGAAAAGTATTGAGTAGTATAGAGTACTCTAAAAGTATCGAAATTTCACAACTCTAATAACAATTCTTTAATTTTTACCCCTAAATTCATAAACGCTTTGTAAAATTATAGGAGGTTTATTGAACAAACTTTGTATGAAAATGACTTTTTGTAAACCTGCTATAACTTTACAAAGCACTTATGAATTGAGGGGTTAGTTTCTAAGCATTTATTGGTATTAAAATACCTTTTCGAATAAAGCAAAACTAAAAAATGGCATCGAAGATATTACCGAATAAAGCACCGTAAGTTGTTTTTCACGTGAAAAAATTTCTCTCAGACTTTAAATGCTTTAAATTGCAATTTAAGTTAAAAAAATTAACAATATTTTAATTTTATAACAAAGCCACAATCACAATTAACACAAAATGACACTTTTTCACCAGAAAAATAATAGTCTTGTGCATTAAATTTGCGTGAAAACTAAGTTTGCACAATTTTCACGTGAAACTCATTGTCGTGAAAAATATTTTTTTTTTTATATGGAGTATAACAGGTTTTTCATGTGAAAACTGAACAACTTACGGTGCTTAATCCATAGAATTTTAAAAATTCAAATGCTATAAATTTATATCAGAGCTTCGAAAGAATTAATTTAAGTTTAATTCATGAAAAAATTTATTCAGTTTTAGAAAATATTTATATGTATACCATTCCTAAAGAATTCATTCATTGGCTGCATTCCCAAAACTTTAATAAGAATCGGATGAATTTAATTTATCATTTACCTTTTAATTGAAAGAAAATTTTAATTCATTCAAATATAATTAAGTCCATAAGAATTCAAGATAGAATTAATTCCATAAGAATGCATTTACAAAATGAAAGTTGAAAACACGGGTTCTAAGTGAAAATTGAGTTTTGGCACAAAAAAGGCCCATTTGGCACATTTTAGTCACACAATTGGCACAAAACAAAATTCTTCAAGTCCCATCACTGTTTAACATTATTCTTTGAAATAAGTTTTTGGGCTAGAAAAGTGGTTTTTAGCGTTCCTGTACTATTGGGTAATTTTGTCATTTTGTGAGAGGATTTTGTGCTTACTCTCATTTTACCGAACTTTACCCAAAAAGTAAAGAAACACACCTATTGCGTATCAATACGCATCGTGTTTATAACCTGGCAATATGTCTGTTTGGTAACAGCGCCATTTAACGGTACAATTAATTGTACCTTAGAACTCAAAAAAAAATGGGATCCTTTTTTATAAAAGTTAAAATAAAACGTCATTTGAGTTTCACTTTTTATATCGGCAATAATTGCTACACGCAAAAAAATAAAAAGTGGATAATTGCCGTAGTATTTCGGTAAAATACAACTTTAAAAATTTTCTGCTAAGTTACACAATTCTTTAATTGAAATATAATATTTTCGAAGACAATTTATAAAAGAAAAAACTTAGGTAACTTAACATATTTTGAAGTACGTGAAAATTAAATAGATCAAAAACTAAGGCAAGTTGACAAAAACCAAAATTTGATAAATCTACATGTATTTTTTAATAACTTACAAAATATACTTTTGTACTTTTATTTTACCTAAGTACTTCGATAATTATACACTTTTTATTTTTTCCGTGTAACGAAGATTCGCAAACAATTATTGCGACAAATGTTGCCGGCAATTAATATGTACGCAATTGAGTGGTCTACACAGAAGATCCCATAATTTTGACATTTGCTGCAATATATGTCAACATATTGCTAATATAGACTGGGGGAAAGAAATATTAAAAGCTGAATTGAATTTTTTACTTTTAACTAATCATCACTACTCTAATACACATTTCTTAAGGCAAAATTACATGCGGGAGAAAACTGCTAGATGTAGAGCGAAAACACCTCTAATTTGCTAAAAATCATTCACAATAGAGCTTTTTAGAGGTGTATTTTGCTCTATCTCTAGCACTTTTCTCTCACGTGTAAATTTGCCTTTAGCAAATATAGCATTTTATCTTTCATAATGCAAAAGATTTTTGTGTTCCGCCATTAAATAAAATGTTTTCTAGAAAATTTTTTGATTTTGGTTATTTTTTAAGGGTAGTTTGTTTACACAAAAACTTATTGGCCGATACTATTCAGGTGTCAAATTTTCTAATGTAAAAAATATCGATTTCGAATTGGATTTCAAACAAAAATCCAGTGAACATTTAGCATTGTAACTTCAATATTAAACACGTATGTGTGAATCCCACATTGGATAGTCTGGCTACTCTATACTTTTTGATTTCATTTAGTACTCTTTATTACAACACAGTTTTTCCAATAGGAACTTATCCAGAGAACGAAGCCGATATTAAATTGCCGCCGGCGGCGGCTTTACAAACATAAAGTCGGCGGCGGCTATAAGTCGACTAAAGCTTTATATTTTTGAATTTTTGACGATACCACAGTAAAAAAAAGTTATATTGAAAATCTTATGCTGCGAATTCAATGGGGCTAAAAGCCGACTACAGCCGATGGATTCTTAGAAAATTAATTCAAGTAATTTTTTGTAATCAAAATTAATTAATTGTATAAGAAAGATAAAAAAATCTCATTTCTTCCGGCTTAGCTGCTACAGTCGGCTAATATTTTATAGCCGAAAAAGTCGGCGGCGGCTCGAGTAACTGAAAAATGGTCGGCGGCAGCTTAGCCGCGGCTATAAGCCGATCGGCTTCGTTCTCTGAACTTATCACGTTTTTTTGGCGACGTACGTTAAATCGAGGAAAACCAAGAAGAAAATTGGGAAATTATCAATTAAATCTAATCATATATTAAAAATTAACAATGTCGTGGTTATTGGGAAGGAACAGACCGCAACAACCCCAGGACATGGCTTCTGCCGACGGTGGAGATCCCGATGGCAAAACGGCCGGAGAACGATCTGGCGATACCCAGCTTTCCAAGGCAGAACGTAAGGCAATGGAAGCTTATCGTTTTGATTCTTCAGCATTAGAAAGAGCAGCAGAAGCGGCCCGAACTTTGGAAAAATCAAGTAAGTAAATTTCATCATACTCAATGCGTAACGAGTGGGAAGGAGGGGGAATCGCATATACACTGTAGTACTACAATACCATTGCATAACCATATTTGTTGTATACATGTGCTGTAATTATACACAATTTCTATGTTTAATAGATATCTCTATTCGCTTACAAAGAAAATGTGTGATTTGATTTGCCAATTTATATTTTTCTTATTCCAGAACATGCCCGCGAAGCTTTGGATTTGTCTAAAGCCCAGGAAACTACCCGGCAATATGAGTACCAACAAAAGGTCAAAGAGTATGAGGCTCATATAGAGCAAGCAAAGGTGGAACAAAAACGCATTGATCATGAAGAAAGAAGAAAAACCTTAATTGTAGGTAGTCGGTATTATTTTTTTATATTAATGATTAATATCGCTACGAATACTTCTGTTAATAGGAAGAAACTAAGCAACAACAACAACGCGCCCAGTATCAAGATCAATTGTCTCGCAAACGTTATGAAGATCAATTATCTCAACAACAACGGGTTCAGGAAGAAAATCTAAGAAAGTACGATATTTTGTTTTGTTTTTATATTTATAATATTTATTGAATATATTTAAATATTTCAGACAAGAAGAAAGTGTTGCCCGTCAAGAAGCTATGCGCCGTCAAACTATTGAACATGAAATTGAGATGAAAGAAAAGAATCGTTTGAAATTATTGGAACATGAAATGCGTGTCAAGGCTAAAGTTGATCGGGAAAATCGTGATATTAATTTGGAACAAATTCGATTAAGAGCCCAGGAACAACGTACCACTGTCTTGGAAGGAATTAAGTAAGTTTACAATATAATGTATAGATGCAAATGGATTTATAAAATTTGAAACGATTTTTTATTTTATTTTTATTATTTACCATTTAGCTACAGTTTTTTATTAGAATATTTTACAACCCTTAATATTAAAGTATAGCAACACTCGTTTTTTTTTTCAAAATTCGAATAAACCTAAAGCAGGTTTTTGTCTCGGTTAACCGGTTTTTTATTAAATGTATTTTTATATATTTGGCACAAATTTGCAACTATTTTATATAGGTTGCTTAACGGAAAAATATATTCGCGTATTTAAAGCAAAAAGTTAATTATGCTACCATATAAAAGGTATAGTCCTCAGTGCTGTTAACTTTATTAAAAATCACTAAAAACGAAGAAAAATTGGTCATGTTTAAAGTGGTTCAATTTTAAGTCTGGTGACTATTTGTAGATAAAAAAAATTCAAGACTTAAGAAATTTTTATGGGATTTCCAAAAATACACAGTTTGTAAAGAACCGATCAGTACTACCTAAATTTTACTATGTAATTTGATAAAATGTTGTTATCGCTAATTTTTCGTTAAAAGCCACGCCCACTTAAAACAAGTGACAAAATGAAAAAAACAAACATTACGTTAAAATTCTGTACAAGTTTCTGAACCATCTCCTTGCCTTTCGTGGCGAATTTAGCCACTATTTTAATCTTTAAAAATAAAGGCAACAACAATAAAATTAGAAAAAACTTGAGTTGTGTTAAATTCGTGGCCTCCACTGTATATATAATAGCTTGTAAACATACAGTTGTGGCCAAGCATTTAAGTCAATTCAAGTTTTCTTCTATTTTTATTGTTGTTGCCTTTATTTTCAAAGATCAAAATAGTGGCTAAATTCGCCACAAAAGGCAAGGAGATGGTTCAGAAAATTGTACAGAATTTTAACGTAATGTTTGTTTTTTCATTTTGTCACTTGTTTTAAGTGGGCGTGGTTTTTAACGAAAAATTAGCGATATAAACCTCTTATCAAATTACATAGTAAAATTTAGGCAGTACTGATCGGTTTTGTACACACTGTATATTTTTGGAAATCCTATAAAATTTCCTTAAGTCTTGCCTTATCTTTATCTACAAATAGTCACCAGACCTAAAATTGCAGCACTTTAAACATGACCAAATTTTTCTTTGTTTTTAGCGATTTTAAAAGAAAGTTAACAACACTGAAATTTTAACATGAAAAACTTTTTACTATACGGTAAAAAAAATCTTGATTGATTTGCTGTATTGTGGTAAGAAAAGCATAAAACTATTCACTTTAAAATTTCAGTGCTGTTAACTTTATTAAAAATCGCTAAAAACAAGGAAAAATTTGGTCATGTTTAAAGTGCTGCACTTTAAGTCTGGCGACTATTTGTAGATAAAAATAATGCAAGACTTAAGGAAATTTTATAGGATTTCCAAAAATATACAGTTTGTACAGAACCGATCAGTACTGCCTAAATTTTACTATGTAATTTGATAAAAGGTTTATATGGGCAGTGTCACACGTTCAATATACATATATTGTTATATTTGGATCGCGATCCATTTTTTTTTTTTTTTATTAACCCAGCAAACAAAGATGATCATTAATGACTCAGAAATGAGCTCCAAAAACATAAACATTTTTTCACTTTTTCCTATGAAAGTGGTCCGTCCAAAAGAGCCCCCTGTGTAATCAGAAATGACTCAGAAAAAAGAATGTATAAAATCGAAATTTTCCTCATAAATTTATTTATTTATTTTTATTTATTTTATTTATTTATTTAATATCAATACAAAGAAAGCCTTCATGGCCAATTATTTATGTATTGTTAGATAATCAACTATGTACAGTTAAGATACAACTTAAATATATTAATATATATATATACAAATATTACCATTCAAGTTTATAAGTGGCTCCCCAGCCATATGAATATTGGAAAAAAGTACGGAAATAAGTACCTATAGCAAGAGACAAAGAAGAAGAAAAGGAATACGTAACGGATTTATGCCAAATATGTCAAGGTAGAATTCCGTTAAAATAATCAAGTAGTTTACGTTTATATGTTAAAAAGGAATATGAAAAAAGTTTAAGATTGTTTGGCAAATAGTTCCAAACTTGGTAGACGCGTACTACAAAAGAGCGATCAAATATTGAAAGATGTCTTAAAGGCACATCAATCTGGATATTCCGTGTTGAATGTATAAAAGAAAATCCATTCACTAGAAGTTCCGGTTGTTGTAATTTCATAATTTTATAAAAATGAAGTAAAATACGAAATTTTAAATAATCATCGAAACTACATTTCAAAAATTCAGGAACAAGCTCCCTAACACGATCATGTTCATGAACTCTCACATCAAAAACATAACGAACAACTTTTCTGACAATTCCACCAAGAATATCCACGTTATACAACCAAGACCCAGAGAAGACCTCAAGGCCATAATTAAATTGACTCATAATCAGCGAGTGAGCTAATCGATATCTTACAAGTCTAGGTGTGTATGGTTTTATTGAGTATAATCTTCTTAAAATAAGACAAATTTTATTGGAAAGGAAATTTATATGATTATCAAAATTTAGACTGGAATCCAAAATAACACCGAGACACCTAATAGAATCCACATAGTCAATGACTTGTCCATCTGTGTATATCGTAGGATATATAAAATTACGGTTATGTAAATGAAAAGTCATTGCCTTAGTCTTAGCAGAATTAATCTCAAGACAGTTAAGAGACATCCAATTGGATATTGAACTGAGATGGTTATTTAAATAGGTTTCAAAATACTCAATTTGACTCGAATCTGCAGTATACAATAGCAAAATATCATCAGCAAATACATATGGCTGACAAAAATTATTGTTCATAAGGGAAATACAATCATTTAGGTAAGTAAGAAATAGAATAGGACCCAGCACAGACCCCTGAGGCACACCTGAGGTGACTGCACCAATAGTAGAATTTGATCCATTAATTGAAACAAACTGAGATCGCTCTAATAGGTAAGAGTGAACTAACTTACATGCAGATCTCGAAAAATTGAAATTCTCATAAAGTTTCTTTACCAAGACGTTGTGGTTGACTCGGTCAAATGCCTTTGTAAGATCCAGAGAAACCATAATACAGTATTCATGATCATCAAGTCGTTTCCTTATAGTATCAGTAAGAGAAAGTAACAGTGAGGTCGTATTATGATTTCGCCTAAAGGCAAACTGGTTCCGATGAATCAATGAGAAACTCTCACAATGAGATAAAATTTGCATTTTCATAATACTTTCAACAATTTTTGATAGAGCAGGTAAAATGGTTATCGGTCTCAAATTACCAATATCATAATGACCACTTTTCATAATTGGCACAACACGACCCAGCTTCCATGCAGTCGGAAATTTAGACGTAGTAAAAATAGAATTTACAAGATGAAGAAGTAGTCTAGATATAAGCGGGAAAATCAGTTTTATGAATTTTATGGGAACCCTATCATAACCGGTCGCATTAGACTTAATGAAATTTATAGCGAGCAAAAGGTCATATTCAGTAATGGGATTAAAAAAAAATGAATTGGAGTTTTCAAAGAATTCATCAAAGCTTAATTCACCAAGGTGATTAGAGTTCAGATTATTTAAAAAACTTGTTGCTATAGATTCAACATTAGAAGCGTCAATTGTAGAATGCTCACGACCAACACACCCTAGTCCGCGAATCCTATTCCACATTTGTATATTATTCACACCAGTAAAAAGATTTTTTCCATAATCCCTACGAGCCTTTCTAATAATAGATTTGGTTTTATTTCTTAGTCTGCAATAAATTCTCCAGTTAGTATCAGTACGATCACTAAGATAAGCCCCATAAGCCCGGTCTCTTGACAATCTAGCATCAGCAATACATCTAGAATTCATCCAATTAGAACTATTTGAGTTTAATTTAACCCTAGATGTAGGAACAAAATTATGCAGGCCATCCACTAAATCATTTAATGTAGAAAGTTGCAAATCTACATCATTAGTAGAAAAAATAGGAGATACATCAAAAAGATTTAGATGCTGATAAAACTCATCATAATTGATCCGCTTATAATCCTTGTATTCAATCCAATTACTGCGAGTTAGAGAAGAAAATTTAATAGAAATAATAATAAAGCTGTGGTACGAAGAGAAAAATGGATATTGAACTTGACTACAATAAGCAACAATAGAAGGTTCACTCAGAAGAAAGTAGTCTATTAACGTGGTAGTATTAGTTCGCAAATTAAGGTGAGTTGGCAGACAGTTATGAATACAGGTAAGACCACATCTTGAAATTAAAGAGCGGAAGTTATTCGATTTAATAGTATCAAAAAGGTCGTAATTAAAGTCCCCCATAACAACAATATTAGTATATCGATCAAATAAATCACCATGAAGGTCTTCAAACGCGCCAACATCACCATGAGGCAAATACACTACCCCAACTATAACAGATATGCCATCACCAAATATTTCAACGAACAATGACTCGCAGACCCCATACCGCCTGCCTGAAAAAATTGTCTTGTAACGTAATTTGTCCGATATGTACAGGCAGACACCACCGGCTCTTCCAGGATGACTATTTTCACCTGAATTATACAACCTAGGACGGTCATTCCTGATGATTTTGTAACCAGATAGACTCAGAGATTGGGAAAGCATATCTGGTTTAAACCAAGTTTCCGATACCCCAATTATATCGAGACCAGACTCATTAAATGTGCTTTTGAACTCTTCAAGCTTAGTATTTGAATTAGAAGGACTTAAGCTTTGGGCATTAATATGTCCAATGTTTAAGTTTTCAGAAAATGAAGAAAGAGACGATCTCAAAACAGACCTATCCCCAGCTATAGGCCCTAGATTAAAATTATGGATCATCTAATTTAAACCAATACTCATATTTTTGGGGGAGCCAAATAATAACCAAAACAATAGATATTAAAAACATATCCAATATGGACAAATGATTCATTATAAGAAAAAATTATCCTACTTGATTGAGAATTAAGGACTAAAATTCTTATTATTATAAATAGAAAAAATAAAAAAAATTATATATAAATACATATGTAAAAAGCTTTAAATAAACAATGAGTTGTTAATTACTAGGCCAACAAAAAAAAGCACTAAAGCAATGTGTGAAGCTCTTAAAAACTCGAAAAAACAGTAATCTATGTAGTTAATTTGTAAGATCAGAAAATTCTTTTATCTTTGCAAATAAAAAATATGCTCTGACTTTTTTTGTTGAACTAATGATTCTCATACTACAATAACAATTTCAGAAAAGAACAGAAAAAAAAAAATTTTTTTAGACAAGAATTCAGAAGTGGCAGTGTAGCAATAGAATACAATTAGCACTTAAATTACTAAAAATTTAAGTCAAAAAGATCAATAAATTCCTGCAGGTTTACGAACTTTACTACATCATTTGGCATTGTTATTTTAGTTTTCAATATCTCACGATTTACAATGCTATAACTCTTAATCTTTGCTTCATTTTTCAATTTCCAACAATTTCTTAACAATTTGTTAGCTAAAGATGAATAATTGTCATTAAGATAGACACGGCCTCCATCAGAACCACCAACAACATCAAACACTTTTAACGATTTGGATTTATAATACTCCGACATTACTTTATCACGCTTACTAATTAAACCAAATTTGACTAGAATAGCAGTAGACTTTTTAATGTACATAACATTTAAAATATCACTCTGAACAATATCCACCTTTAAATGTGCCCATAAATTATTTAAAGTCTCAGTAAGATTTTTTAAGTTAGGAGCAAGGCCAGTGATAACAATATCCGGTCTGTTCAGACGATGTTGAAGTGCATGATTCTGCAGCTCAAGCTCATAAAATTTCTTTTTGTTAGCAAAGTCATTTGAACTAACTAGAGTTTTACAATTTGCAACCTCATCTTTGATTTCCTTAAGGTTTTTTGACAGTTCTTTTCGAATATCACTAACAACAGACTCAAATGTAGTTTTAATTGCAGCTTGTTCATTTTTCATATCGCTAGCAAAGCTACGCAAGGAATCCTTAAGATCAGCAAACTCTTTACGCATTTCTCCTTTAAAGTTGTCAGTATTGTTTGGCGGATTATCCATACATCCCTTGCAGGTATATGCCAGGTTACGATTCTTATCCAGCATATTGAATACGGCCTTATTAACACCTTCACAATCAGCGTGGTACCAAATGTCGCAGGATCTGCATAGTAAACATTTTGTGCCAGTAGTTTCTAAATTACAAACTCCACAAGGATAAGCCATTATGTATAATATCAGTTATTTGTTTACAATGAAATAAAAATCAAGTTTCAATAAAATGGCAGAATTAATCAGCACAAAAACTGTTGGTTCAGTTGAAAAATAAAAGAGACAGCTGTATGTTTAGTTCCTTGATTTGTTATTGTTTAGTATGTTTGTATTTAGTAAAGATGGAAATGAAATAAGAAAAAAAAAAATACAACAGCAGCCAATACCACACTATGCAAAATAAAAGTTTTTGTTTAAAAAATAATTAATTCCAAAGAAACTTTATATCTCCAGGGAAGATGGATGTGTTTTTATTATTTTAGAGTATATTTAGTTTATTTTTTCACTGATTAGATTACTTTTTAAAATTTTCAATCAAGAGGATTCTTTTTTTATGTCTACCACAACATAGTGTTGCCAACTATTTTGGAATAATAATTTTGGAATCTTTTTTGAGTCCGAAAAATGAACCCTCATTTTGAGACAGCTTTTTAGATTGTAGAGACAACTTTTTGGATTGTTTTTTGAGGGTTCATATTTTCTGCCAAAAAAAGAGTGTTTTCAAAAAAACAATAATCATTTCTATGAGCTATTTAAGAATCTTATATATGAGCGCTCCGAATTTGCTGGCTGGGTAATTCTTCTATTACATAACCGAGCCCTTAGGGCCTTATATGGTTAATTAAAGCTACTAATTAAATAACAAACTTCTATATAAAATTAAAGGTAATTATTACAATATATAATAAATCGCAATATAGGTAAAAAAATTATAAGTACATACATATGTATATGAGATCAGATAAAATAAAGCATTACAAATTTTACAAGATTTTTAAAAAAGAACCAAAATACAATCATAGTGAATGCCAAGAATCAATTTCCATAAGAAGCTTTAATATCACAAAGATAAATACATATTATTTCAACATTCTTTCCTTTCGCACTTTCAAAAACATACATTTTACAAACCCTCCAACAAATGCAGTTTCGCAAATTCTACTATTTTGGACTTGAATTGAAGCAATGTATAATTAAACATTCTCAATTCTCTCGGCAAAGCATTCCATATTCTTGACACACGAATCTGAAATGATTTCACAAAAATATGTAAATGCCTTATAGGTGGTATTATCTGGGGATTTCTAATCGAAAGAGTAAAATGAAATTGATCAACTATATAAACAGGGTAACCATTAAAAATGGATTTATAAAAAAACAGTAATATCCTAATGCTGATAAAATTCTTAAAAGACGATCCAAGAAAATTAAATGTATGTTGAGATACACGATCTCTTCTTTTCAAATTAAAAACATAACGGATAATCCTGTTAAACGCAAGGTGATATTTCCTCAAGGCGTAATTCTCAGTACCCGAAAAGATCTCCATGCAGTACAATATATGTGGCATCAAGATAGCAGTGGCAACCCGCCTTTTAACTGAACGAGGTAAATAAATATTTAATGAATACAACCTTTTCAAGAGAAATGATATCCGTGAGGATAAATAATTAATATGTGGAGAAAAATTTAATTGATTATCCAAGACAAGACCTAAGCATTTCATTTTATCGACAAACTCAACAGAAATGCCACCAATTCTAACATCCATATCACCAGTATCAAATCCAAACCTCATCAATTTTGTCTTTGCCGGATTGACACTAAGCCCATTATCAGACGCCCAAGACACAACTTCCCGAATTATATAATTGACACCCTCTTGTAACACATCTACAAATTCAGCATTCGAATAACAAACGAACTGAACATCATCAGCGTATACAAAAGGCACGCAAGAAACGCCATTAACCGTTTGTAAAAGGTCATTTAAATAAATCATAAATAAAAGTGGGCCGATAACAGATCCCTGTGGGACACCACTAGTGATACGTCGAGTTCGTGAGTTAGCGGTACCAACAGATACATATTGGTACCTATCATAAAGGTAGGATTTTATTAGTTCACAAGCCCGATAAGAAAACATGAACTGACTAAACAATTTAAACAATAACCTAGTATGTATTACTCTATCAAAGGCCTTAGACAAATCTAACGAAAGTAGCACTACATTCTTACGGCCATCTAGAAATTGTCTAATAGAGTCAGTCAAAGCCAGCAGTAGAGAGGTCGTGCTATGCCCCCGTCGGAACCCTGATTGCGATGGATGAATAAGTGACCTGAGATCAAGGTACTCAATCATTTGGTCTTTCAAAATATGCTCGACAACTTTAGAAAGGACCGGAAGTACCGAAATATGACGCAGATTATCAAATTCAGTAGACTGGCCCTCCTTCTTTATAGGGACAACTCTAGCTATCTTCCAATTACTAGGGAAACTAGACGATGCGATAATAGTGTTCACGAGGTGAAGCAAATGTGAGGAAATAAAAGGGAAAATTATTTTCAAAAATTTTAGTGACAGAGAATCGTGACCAACAGCATTAGACTTTATACTGAGCAATGCTCGATATAACGTGTCAGTATCAACACATGCGAAGGAGAAACCTCCTGGATTGATGGATCGCGCATGTATGCTACATGTTCAATATTTATCGCGTCAGCATTTACATTATTTTTGTGCTGTGCTGGTCGTTTATTAAAAAATGTCGCGAGAAAACAAAAAAAAAGGAAAGCCTGTTTAGCTATTTTGCTTGCTTTTTTATTGAAGAAATGTGTTATAAATGTTTTATTTTTTTTGTTTGCACTGCGGATTTTATTTCATTTGTTTTATTTTCTTTATTCTTTCACTTTTTACTATTGTATCGCGAATTGATATCACGCACTATGCTACACGTTCAATATTTATCGCGTGATCCGCGATCCGTGATCTGGATTTCTTTCACTTTTTACTATTGTATCGCGAATTGATATCACGAACTATGCTACACGTTCAATATTTATCGCGTGATCCGCGATCCGTGATCTGGATTTCAGAATATTGGCCTATTCTGTGATATGGATCGCGATCCATCAATACTGCATGCTACACTTTCAATAAATATCGCGATACTGGATCGACTGGTGTGACACTGCCCTATCGCTCATTTTTCTTTAAAAGCCAAGCCCACTTAAAACAAGTGACAAAATGAAAAAACAAACATTACGTTAAAATTCTGTACAATTTTCTGAACCATATCCTTGCCTTTCGTGGCGAATTTAACCACTATTTTGATCTTCAAAAATAAAGGCAACAACAATAAAAATAGAAGAAAACCTGAATTGACTTAAATGCTTGGCCACAACTGTATGTAGATAATTGCATGTAAACATATTCCACAATTTATTTTTTCTGCGTGTAATATTTAACGTGTGTTCTTGCCTTTAGCTGTATATTCGCTCATGCCTATCAACTAGGGAATGCAAAATCCTGCACTTTTTGATTTCCCGGGAAAGCGGGAAATTTATTATGAATTCCCGTGATCCCGCAAGAGAAATAAATTAGAAAATATTTTATATTAATATAAAAATTTTTATAAATAAAATGTTTTAAAGACCTCAAATTTTCATGATCGTGAAAAAGCTCAGGTGGTTTTTCTTGGAATTTTCGTAGTGGGAAAAAATTAATTTTATATTAGAAATTATATAAGTCTAATTAAACATGGGTGAAATCAAAAAATTTGATGAAGCAAAAAGAGTTAATATTTCGATTTTTTCTTAATGGAATCAGTAGGTTTTAGTCATTATTAGGGCAAGGAATTTCATGCACTTAAAAATGGAAAATATGCGATTAAAAAAGAAAAATATGCATTAAAAATATAAGAAATTATGCACTAAAAACTATTAGTTTTTTCAAAAATAAAGAGTGCATTATTAAAAATGTATTTAAGTTAGTTATTTTGCAAACAGACACAGAACTCGAAGATTTCCCATAGGTCAATAAGGTTTTAAGAATGTTTATTTTGATTGAATCAAAATATGAAAACGTATAAATTTTTTATATTTTCAACAATTATCTTAATTTTTGCATTAAAATTACAAAAAAATTTTTTTTGGACTTTCTATATTTTCATATATTTAGTTAGAATATTCTTCTACCTCAAGTCCAAATTCTAATATGATATTGTCATATTAGATTTTATTTGTTGTTTCAAAAAGGGTTGATCATTTTCATGATAGACAATACAATTGTATCGTAGACATCACTCTACTCTTCAGTTGTCCGCAATAAGAAAATGATAACTTTATTACCGACACATTACATAAGGTACAAAAAATCAACGGGACGAGAATTTTGTTCTTTCGTATATGAACTGTCTGATTTGGTGAAACCAGCTATAAATCAACTCCTTTTTGAAAGCAACAATTACATAAAAGTACCCTTTGCGTACTATTTCTATGTATGTTCGTTGTCAATACATTTTGTAAAAACAACTAACTTTAAACTCAAAACAAAATAAATATTTGAATGAGATTTTAGCCGTGGTATGCTTATTTTCTACAATTATCTTCATTTTTGCATTAAAAATTGTTTTTTCGGACTTTCTATATTTTCATATATTTAGTTAGAATATTCTTCTACCTCAAGTCCAAATTCTAACATGATATTGTCATTTATTTGTTGTTTCAAAAAGGGTTGATCATTTTCATGATGGACAATAAAAAATGCTCCTAAAAATGAAAAATATGCACAAATATGCATTAAAAAGCACAAAATATGTATTAAAATAGCACCAAATATGCATTTAAAGTCAAAATATGCAAAAACATGCATTTATGACAAAATATGCAAAAATATGCAACTACAAATCGATGCAATTTTGTTCTAAATTTGATGATTCGGATAAATATTTAGTCCATATTAGTTTTGGACTATCGAGAAAAAATATGCATTTAAAAATATGCATTGCAAAAAATCTCTTCTACAAGTTGTCGCAATAACTTTTTTTGCACAATTTTAATTTTTTTTTGTGGTAACGGAGTTTACATTTCCACAAGCAAAAGATATAACAAAAAAAATTGCGTACGAATTTTCTTCAATTTATTAATTTTTCGTATTTGGGTTTTCAACATGTTTTTCAATAATATACAATTTCTGTTTGTCAAATTGGCGGTTTCGGAATAAAAATACAATTCATTCCGCTAAAAAAAAATTTTTGGTCCTTTTAAATGCTTTTTTATAATCCAATCAGCGGTTGCGAAGTTACAAAAGAATATATTAAAAACATAACATTTCGCGATCAAAAAATTCTTAAATTGTGTGAAACAAATTTAATTTGTCAAACTAAAGTCAGTAATGGCTCGAAATATCGATTCCAAGCCAATGAAATGCAAAATCAATCGTTTTTCGCTCCAGCAGTTTAGGGTAAAAAACTGATAACTTTTTTCGATTTGACGCAAAATAATTAGTTGAATCATCTTTTAATGACAAATATTAGTCGAATCATCTCTGTTTATGGTTATTTTAAAATATTTTAAATATTTACCTACATTTTTTTGAATGCAATCTGATAAAAACAATTTTGGTTACGGAGTTTACAGTAACGGAGTTTACATTTGGTTAATTTTTTCGTTTTCTTTCAGAAACGCTTTGTCAGAATTTTCTTTCCGAAACAAAATCGTATGTTTGTAAAATGTATTAATTTTTTGTTAAAAACGTTACTTTTCCTCTTCATAAAAATTCGTACAGTTATAGTTTAGCTTCATTGGTTATTAAAATATAAGCTATTAATGTTAAAAAACCTTATGAGTTACTGATTACGGAGCTTACATTTGGCCTATAAAATTGGTCACAAAATTTTATGTATTAACCAAAAATTGGTATATAACTCAAATGTAATCCATGCATTAGAAATTAGCTGGTTACATGGTTTTTATCACATTTTTTGATATCACCCACATATTTTTTTAAAACTGAATAAACTAAGGGGGTTATTTTGTAATACGCAACGCCTTGCGTTGCGTTGTTTTCCATACAAATTGTTTTTGTAACAATAACAATTTACACACAAATCAACGCAACGCCAGGCGTTGCGTTTTACAAAATAACCCACTAAAACTATTTCTTAGACTAAAAACTTGTCCGTCGAAAAAAAAAATTAAAAAAAATTAAAAAATGAATATAGAAATCAGGCACCCGATATTAATACTTTTAAAACGTTTTATTTTGTTTTTCCTCAATAAAAAAAGTCACTTGTGTACAAATGAATTTATTTTTCTTGATGGATATTTTGTTTTAATCAATTTTTTTTTATTTTTTGTTTTCTTTTCGAAAACAAAATTTAAAAAATATCCGTACACCGAAAAAATTTCTCAGTTGCTGGCTACTAAATGTTCAACTGAGTCTCAGGTGAAATACCCCTTACTGAGGCTCAGTTAAAAAAATTAATTGAAGACAACTAAATTGTTAGTTGAAAATAATGTCAATATGAGTTACTGAGAAATAAGTTATATGGAACAATTTTTCAATTCAAATTTAGGAATTATTAAATAGTACTAATCAATTTTTGCAGCAGCATTGGCAATTAATAAGAGTTTCACTGTTTAATTTATTTATTTTCAATATTTTTTTTTCACAAAAATAAAAATAAAATTACATTATCACCTTTTATACTGGGTTTCAAAAATTTTTCAATACCTATAAATTATTTTCTTTTTGATATTATATTCTGTTGGATGGTAATTCGCATTCTCCTGCATTGTTTGTCCATTTATTTCCGCACTTCTTCTATAGAACTTTAAAAAAAATTATTAATTTTTCTGAAAAGACATAATCAAATGTGAATAAACTTACCAAAAATTGTGTTCTTCTATCTGCATTTATTTAAAACAACGACCCATGGCATTTTAATAGGCAATGGTTATTCGAGGGCAGAATAAGCTTTAAAATCACCGAAATAAATTTAAATTAATTTTTTGTTCTTGTCGAATTTGTTTTTGAAAATTGCTCGACAATTCCAAAACTTTTCATTTGTGTATACAGGGTAACAGAAAAATAATTTTATTGAACAAAACATTTCAATTATTTCAGTTACTTTAAATTTTTTTAGTTTTAACTGAGGAATTATTTAACTGAGCAACTGAGATATTTTTTCGGTGTATTGATATTTTCAGGAAAGTTGAGAATTATTTTTATTTTGTATTGAGGGAAAAAACAAAATAAAATGTTTTAAAACGTTTTTTGTTTTAGTTTTTTTCTGATTACAATTACATATAAATTTTGTAAAAATTCTTAAAACAACATTCATATGGACATATTTCTGCATCCATTAAAAAGTAATAACAATTTCCTCCGAAAAGACTTCTACAAAGCATGATAGGCTGAATAATTTTGTGCAAAAGACAAACTGTGGTCATTAAAACCATAGGATTTGTGAGCAACTAACCACAAAAACTGCACTTAAAAAATAATGGCGGAACGCGAAAAAAGGCTTTATGGTACAAAAAATTAATTTTGATATTTAATCAACGATTAACATTGATGCAAAACTATTCCTTTTTGCAATTATTTTTTTCGTGATTTTTTTTTTTTTTGCAATCTAACCAACTAATTTTGGTATAGGATATACATACATATGTATTATACATACATATGTATTATAGTCCCTAGATTATGGATTTTAAAAAACTCCACTTAAAAAATTGCAAAATAATGGCGGAACGCGAAAAAAAACTATGGTACATTCTGCAAACAAATACACTGATGCAAAGAATTTTCTTTTCGAAAAATTTTTTCGCGATTTTTTTTTTTTTTTGCAAACTAACCACCAAACTTTGACATGAGATAATTATTATTATAGTCCCTAGATTATGAATTTTAAAAATCCGCACTTAAAAAATTGCAAAAAAATCGCGGAACGCGAAAAAAAGCTTTTTGGTACAAAAAATAAATTAAAAAACTCAGGCAGCGATTTACATTCTGCAAACGAATATGTTGATGCAAAAATTTTCCGTTTTGCAAAATTTATTTTTCGCGAAATTTTTTGCATACGAACTACCAAACTTTGGCATAAGATATGGGTATCATAGTCCCAAATTTATGAATTTTAAAAACTGCACTCAAAAATTTTTAAACTTAATCAGCGATTAACATTCTGCTATACAATTTCCCAATTTTTTTTTGTTTTTGCAATCTAAGCAGATAATTTTGGTATAGGATATACATAGGTATTATAGTCCCTAGGTTGTTAATTTAAAAAAAACGCGCTTAAAAATTTGCAAAATAATGGCGGAACGCGAAAAGAAGCTTTGGTAAAAAATTAATTAAAAAACCAAATCAGGAATTTACATTCTGCAAACAAATACATTGATGCAAAAATTTTTGTTTTTGGAAAATTTTTTTCGCGAATTTTTTTTGCAAACTAACAACCTAACTTTAATATGATTTATTCGGTATTATAGTCACTAGATTATGAATTTTAATAATCCGAACTTAAAAAATTTAAAAATAATGGCGAAACGCGAAAAAAAGCTTTATGGTACAAAAAATAAATTAAAAAACTCAGTCAGCGATTTACATTTTGTAAACGAATATGTTGATGGAAAAATTTTCCTTTTTGCAAAATTTTTTTTCGCGAAACTTTGCATACTAGCCACCAAACTTCGGCATAAGATATGGCAATTATAGTCCTAAGGTTAAAAATAAAAAAAAACCGCACTCAAAAAATTGCAAAATAATGGCGAAATGCGAAAAAGCCTTTATGATACAAAAAAAAAATAATTAAGAAACTTAATCAGCAATTTATATTCTGCAAAAGAATACATTAATGCAAAAATTTTTCTTTTTGCAAATTTTTTTTGGCAATTTTTTTTTTCCAAACTAATTACTAAACTTTGGTATGAGATATGGGTATTATGGTCCCTAGGTTATGAATTTTAAAAATCTCCACTTAAAAAATTGCAAATTAATGGCGGAATGCGAAAAAGGCTTCATGGTGCAAAAATTTAATTAGAAGACTTATACAGCGATTTCATTCCGAAAATGAATAATATTAATGCAAAATACTAGTCAATTGGCAAACATTTTAGCAAAAAAAAAAATATTTGCAATGTATGTTTGTATGTACATATGTATATACCGCCCAACAGTGCATTCCAGGGTATTATGTATGTACATAAAAAGTATCTACTTATTAATGAGTACTTATAGGAGCTATAGTATAGTTATAGTATAGCTATAGTATAGTTCAAGAATAATGCATAAAATAAAAATATTCTAAATAAAATGAAGTTTCAAATAATTTTCCATAAAACATTACTGGATTTTTCACTGAAGGTGAAATTTTTATTTTGAAAGTGAGAAAAGTTCAAATGAAGCTTTAATTTTTGGGCTACTCATTTTAAAATGAGAAAAATACATTAAAATTGTGATAATAAATTTGACATGAGTTGTTAATAAAATTAAATGTCTTGAAATAATCGTTTAAAAATTTTTTTTTTTAATTTTCATTTGTATTTCATGATATCCTTCAAACCTATTAATAAATTTGGTGCTACGTTATTCCTAAACCAAAATAATTACTTCGAAGAATTAGCTAACTTTTATTAATATGGCCCAATATTCAATTTCAAAATAAAATAATCTGTTGTTTCGATGTAAATTTATAACATTTTAAATGAAAATGAATTTCAATTTCAATTTACTAAGATATTAAGAGTTCCTTTAAAACAAGAATATACCATAGATTATATAGGAAAATAAATGTTTCTTTTTTAAATCAATAGGTTTGTTTTGTTGCTATACATATCTGGTACGAAATCCTATACAAAGTCTGACTGCGTATGTTAAGTATTAACTTTTTTAACATAATATTTTCAACGTCGATAATGTATGGGTCATCTGTCAGATAATATCACTCAGATTCTATTAGGGTTTGGGATTTCCCGGACTTTTTTATTTCCCGGGAAACGGGAATGAAAAAATTTGATTCCCGGGATTCCCGGGAATCCCGGGAAATATTTTTGAACAAAATTGTTAATGAAAACCACCTATATATGTACATAAGTAATTTTTGTTAAAAAAAAAACACTATTTCAGTACAAATTCAGTCTGTGTAGTGAGAATTCAAAGTAAAAATATCAGAATGTTGAACATTTGATTTCACATAAATTACTCTAAGCACTGCCAAATGAATTGCATGATTCCAGCAGAAAGCACCTACTACTGGACTGTCGGAAACAAACCGTTTCATCACACTTGGCCCATTAGATATGGTGGCCACAATGTTATTTGCCAAAGACAAATAAAACTCTTCTAGTCTTATTTCTACAATTCTTCTTATTTCATCAGCATTACATCTTCCTGATATATAAACCAACCCCAGGGTATAAAATGAATTATATCCGGTTATACATATGTTCAAATATCTCTTTTGTGATATTCTTGTCCATTCATCTAAGAATATAGTAAATCTCCTATTGTTAGAAATATTGCTCGATATTTCTTTTATCATGATATCTATTATATGATTGTAGTAATTTAATATAATGTTCTTTATATCGGTTTCATTTTTTTGCAATGCCAGGTTTTTATTATAAAAACTTTCTCGAATAAACGAAGATCTAGTTATGGTTCGGATTGACAGCGGCTAATTTGGAACCATTTCAGGAAATGTTTCTCCTACCATAAAACCTTTAATTCCTATTCAGCTTACACTTTTTTCTTCGGGTACTTTGCTAATTTTAGCTGAAACGTTGTTCTTGTTGTTTTTTTCTTCAAGAGAAGTTGCATGACCATCAATTTTTTTTTTTTTGTGAACCAAATTTAGATGTCGGATAACCAAATTTAGATACCGCCGTTAACCATTAGTCTTTTCTTTTCATATTTATTAATGAAAACGTTACTTATAAAATTATTGACCCTTAATATAAAGGAGTATTTTAAATTTAAAGTCGACTTTATTTTTAATCAAACGGGTTTGTTCATTTTGTGTATGAAAACCTTACAAAAATATTTATATTTTCAAATATTTTGATTGGTTAAAAATAAATTAACCAATCAGAATGCTCCAAAAATAAACCAAGTCAAGGTAACTGCCACCCAATATTTTAACTAAAGTCGACTTTACCTAAATTATACATTTAAAAAATTTAGATAGTAAGGGCGATTATTTGTAAGAAACAAAGCTATTTTTTCATATTTCTTTTAAACATTTTACCAAGTTTTTAGGTTTTACTACTTAAATTTTGAATAAGTTATGCGAAAAATCTTTATTAGTTGAAATGCTCCTAATTACTTGGCAAAGATTTTATTTCTATGTCAAATAAATGTATTCCCTTTTAAAAGATTTTAACAATGACATTTTTGTTTTGGTATTTAAAATGTTTTTTATGACTAAAATTAAAAAATCCCATTCGAAACAAAAACAATTTAAAAAATTTAATATTTTTAAAATTTCCCGTTTTCCCGGGAAAAATATATTATTTTCCCGGGAATTCCCGGCAAACTTTTCCCGAGATTTCACGGGAATTCCCGCCCGGGAATTCCCGAACCCCAAACCCTAGATTCTATTCAAAAATATTTTACCGGTTTTTCGTTTTCATGTTATTATATATATCAAAATTTGTTTTTGTAAAATAATATTTTCCAATTAAAAATGGATTGTAATTGATTTCGATAAAATCTTAAATGAAGTTTAAATTGAACATGAAACTGGGCTATATTTGGTCTTACAATTTAAATTCCATGGTCGAGATCTGATTAAATATGACAACATACATATGTAAAAAGATATATTTAGATATTGGGTCATATAAAAATTTTTCGAAAGACGAAAATTACGTCTTATTATATATAGTGCCATACAAAGCAATATATAACGAGACATAATTGTATTAAATAATATAAAATAATTTATAACCCGTTTTACTCGGGCGGGTATTTAATTTTTTTTTTGTTTTAGAAAAATCATTTAAAAAGAATTTTTTATGAGAGGCATTATTTTTTATTAATAAATCGATATTACCCAAATTTGGCACAAATATGGCTTGACCTTATATCAATTCACGTGCTAAATTTCATGGCAATGCAGATTTTCTAAAAATTTTAAGATACTAAAGGATATATGACAAGCAGCCCTATGCTCCTTGCAGGAATAAAAGGAACAAATATATATATATATGACAGGACTAAGAGTCCTTGCTTCGATTTTGATAAAAATTGACAAAAACGTTTCCAGTTTTATGTGTATCTCAATATATACGTTTTGTAATTTTACGTCCATTTATGTAGCTAATATAATATTTTTAAATTTCAGGACCTATGGGAGGTGGGCGTGTCCTTGGCCCGATTTTTCCAACAATTAAAATTTTTCTTAACTAAGGGGTTCTATGTCAGTGTACCAAATTTCAAAACTCTGTCTCCAAAAAACTTGTCCAATCGTTATATGGGATCAAAGCACTGTGCGACGTTTTAGAATTTCCAGAAATATTAATTAGGTTAAATCACAAACTAAATGTTCTCGTCTAGGAGCGTCATTTAACATATAAGATATCAAAGAAAAAAAAAAACAAAAACATCAAAAGATTTCACCACAATTTGCTTTGTCATCTCTTTGTTCATTTTATTTTATATAGTGTTCAACTTTTTTTTTTTGTTCACTGTATATGTTCAAAGGTAATTATAAAATATGCTAATTAATGAAATTCGGAGTATGTAAATCAAGATCGGCATCTCTAATTCAGATTCTATAAACTTTTAAAACAAACATTTGATAGGCCGAATAACACAATGTCCCGTTAAAATTTAACCTAAAGTTAAATTTGAAATTTTTGTGGTAAACAACAACAAATGTGCCAGTCAAAGTTCCAGTTAGTAGATAACATGACATTGTGTTAATGGGGCATAGTGTCATTAATTCTAAGTATGTAATTAAAACCTATTTTATGTACTTTCTTAATTTTATTTCAGAACAGCTGGTTCCGTTATTGGCACTGGTGTTGAAGCTATGCTTACAGATTGGGATAAAGTTTTAACTGCTGCTGGCGGTCTTTCACTATTGGCATTAGGTGTTTACGCAGCTAAAGGTGCTACTGGTGTAACATCGCGGTATGTAGAATCTCGCATTGGTAAACCTACACTCGTTGGCGAAACATCACGTTTTGCCATGTTAGATGCTGTTAAACATCCTGTTAAATATATTAAAAAACTGAAATCAAAACCCACCGATGCTTTACAGGGAGTTGTGCTTAATCCCAAATTGGAAGAACGTTTACGTGATGTAGCGATAGCAACAAAAAATACCCGTATTAACAAGGGCATGTATCGTAATGTTTTGATGCATGGTCCACCTGGTACCGGTAAAACTATGTTTGCCAAAAAATTAGCAGAACATTCTGGTATGGATTACGCCATTATGACCGGTGGTGATGTAGCACCAATGGGTAAAGAAGCAGTAACGGCCATACACAAAGTGTTCGATTGGTCTCAGACTAGTAATAGAGGTCTGTTGTTGTTTGTTGATGAAGCTGATGCTTTCTTGCGTAAACGTTCATCGGAACACATATCTGAAGATTTGCGTGCAGCTTTAAATGCTTTCCTATATCGTACATCAGAACAAAATTCTAAATTCATGTTGGTGCTGGCTTCCAATACACCGGAACAGTTTGATTATGCTATTAATGATCGTTTGGATGAAATGGTGGAATTTACTTTACCCGGTTTGGAAGAACGTGAGCGTTTATTACGATTATACTTTGATAAATATGTTTTACAACCAGCTGCTGAGGGCCACAAGTAAGTACAATTTTATAACATAACTAGGGCTCGGAAGTTCATGTTTATTGTCGTTAGCTGGAAAACAAAATTAAGCAAATATCTTTGTGAATCAACAAACTTGGAACAAAACGGCATCGATTTCTTAATGCATATTTTGCTATAAATGCATATTATAATGCCTATTTTGACATATGTTGCTACATATTTTGCAAAAAGGCGTATTTTTGTTAAAAGCGCATGTTTTTAAGCATACTTTCGATATTTTGTTACAAAATATATTTTTGCACAATTTGTATTTACATATTTACAAACTTTCTGACGATGATAAACCGAAAATTTTCAATGTTTAATCTATTTTTAAAGAAAAATAATACTAAAATTGAATTGATAATATTGAAAAAATTTTAAAAATTATTTTTTTGCCGAACATAGAAGTCGCCTTTTTAAAATTTTTAGTTACATCTTACGCCTTTACAGTTGGATCTTAATAAAGTATGATACATCGATGTTTTTGTCTCGAGAAGACCAATGTTTTGCTCTAAGTGCCATTGACCTCAAGTACCCCGTTCTAGTATATACCCACCAGATCTCAGTTCCTACCACCATATCTCAGTTCCTACCACCATAACGTACTACCCTAATGTCAGAAAATTAAAGCTCGCAAAAAATCATTAAACTTTTGCTAAGGAAATTTTTCAATAATTCCAGCAGAAATTGTTTTTATATATTTTTTTGTTGCCGACCGTATAGGTTGCCTTTTTAAAATTATTTCATTGGATTTTTCCTTTATAGAAAAACATTGGTCTCCTCGAGGCAAAAAATCGATATATCACACTTTAAGATCCGACATTAAATGCCGAAGATATAACAAAAAATTAAAAAGGGAAAAATAAGTAAAAAATTGCCTTGCAAAAATACGTTATATTAGAAGGAGTACCGCGCAGTTTTTTTGCCTGTAAGGTGGTACGATCTAATTTGCATACTTTTAGAATTTTAAATGCATATTTTTCGATTTTAAATACATATTTTATGTACATAAAACACGATTATGAACTTCCGTAATAAAAGTCAAAAATTAATTCTAATGATATTGAGAGAATATAAAAGTTATAATTCATTTTCTTCAAAGACGTTTTAAATTGGATCAATTTGATTATGGTGCTGCTTGTTCTAAAATGGCTAAAATTTGTGCTGGCATGTCTGGTCGTGAAATTTCCAAATTAGGTGTCTCCTGGCAAGCAGCTGTTTATGCCTCCGAAGATGGTGTTTTAACCGAGAAGATGGTATTAGAAAAAGCCGAAGCTGCTGTAGCCCAACATAAACAAAAGGTATATATTTGGTTTTTTTTTGCAAACTGTCTTTAAGACCTTAAATACTAAACCTCTATTTGTTCTACTTACAGATGGCCTGGTTATCGGAACAAGAACGATTGGATCATAAATCCATTACTGGTGGTAAATCGGAATAGAGACTATCATTTGTTTTAGTTGTTAAAACTGCAGGTTACTTTTAAAAAACTAACTAAATTTCCTTATATTAATAACGCTGCTATTTAAGTTTTAATTTTAGGAACAACTATTTTTTTTTTATGAAATCCAAAACCAAACATAACCAATATACACACAAAAAAGCAAAGCTTTCTTGTTGTCTTAGTTTTAAACAAAAGAATAGTACAAAATTTGTTTTCTTTTAAAAACAGCCATTAAAAAGGAAAATTCAGGGAGATGTAATTTAAGATTTTTATTACTGTTTAAATTATATCACAATCCCAATTTTTTGTTGGCTTTGAATCTACTAAAATACTACTTTTGTTTGATTTTTGTAAATAATTAAAATATATTCTTAAGATTTATATTTGTTGTTTAAGAATCTTTATTATACATTATCTAACTACATTTAAATATTGAATGTGGCCGAAAGAAAGCTTTGTTAAAAGACTTTTTGTTGATGACCCACTGAAGATAATATATTTTACACCAATTGCACATTCGATCATTGTATTTTAAAGAAATTTATATTAAACTTCTTGCATATGTTCGAGTTTTTGGTGGCTCAATGGCATTTTAGCTTTAAAAACAGTGAAGGAATTCACAGTTTAAGTGCTAAAGTTAGAACATTGTAAAATAGCATGATTTTTGAAGTTAAGCACATAGAAAGTTGTCACATTTACTATAAATGCTAATTTACTAAAAATAATATGAGCTGTGAAATCCTTTAGTGATTTTTGTTTTATATACTATTTTTACATTTTTTTTTTGTTTTACCATATTTTATTTAACATAATTTGAGAAACTTTCTTACGAAAAGATTAAATTGTTGAAATAAAACAATTTATGTTTATGCCTGTGTTAATGTAATAAACGAAATTAAGAACAAATATAAAAATTTTATTTCCCGACCACTTGTGTTGGTCGGGAAAATATATTCTTGATTGCATATTCTTTGAGTGTATTATATCAGGAATAGTCGTAAGGGTCGGAGCCTTAGATCCAACTTTATATATATTATATACTTGAATCTTTAAACTCGATTATAATAGAATCTTTTTTTTTTTAAACACTTGCAGTGGACACGATTACTAAAAAAAAACTATTATTCTGAGAGATCCCAATTTTATATGATAATAACATATAAAAAATCCAATGAACGAAGTATTTTAAATTTTTTGGAAAAAAAAAATTAAAAATTGAGAAAAATTGAAAATATAATTTTGAAAAAATCTGGATCCATTGAAGAATGTCAGCAGGTCAACGTCTCGACTTTGGTTGCAAATATCTCCGCTACAGGGCGCGGTGCGATAATAAAAAATGCAAAAAATCTTATTTGGGTACAGGTCTTTAACAATACCAAATTTTATCGGAAGAGAATATATGTAAGTTAGAAAGGATAACAGATATTCTTGCAAATTAACTTAAAATTTGTTTTTTCTTAGTAGTTCAATCGCTCATTTCATTCATTCAGAAAAATATTTACAAAAATTAGTGTCAAAGTTGCCAAAGTTTCTTAGTAATATTACAACTACATAAAATTACCGACAAACTTTTGAAGACACTTATTTAAATGTGTAGAGATAAATATGTAAATAAATTGTTTAATATTAAAATCTTTTCCTTTCTGTAAATAAAATGCTAGAGAAAAACACTTTTTTATTAAAAATTTAAAGATGGGTTGATCACAGTCCACCATTAGTCTTGAAACAGAGTTGCCTTTGCCATTTCTATGTATTAGTGACATCCCACGGTGGGATATCAAATACATGGCATTCAGCAAATACATGAGATTCAGGCATTGAGTTGATACTCTGTTAGCCATATTCTAAAATACCAGAAAATCAACTCTGTTTCTGGACTAATGTGGACTGCGGTTGAACTAGAAGGCCTAATTAGATCTTAACAAAAAATTTAACTAGAACTAGAAAGAGCGCTCCCCAAATCGAACTACAATGCACATATCTATTGACGTTTGTTTTTTGGTCGCGTAGTTTTATATAATTTTGTCACTTTGCGAGAGTATTTTTTGTTAACTCTCATTTCACCGCACTTTAGCCAAAAAGTGCGCAAAGTACGAAAACAAATTTTCATAGGGGTAAATATACACTCAAAAAAGTTTGACAGTTACTACATGACAGTTGTTTATGTAGTAATCAGTAGTTGTTGTTTTTAACAGTAATTACAGTTGTTTTTCTATAGAAAAATGCAAAACAACAGTTATGACAATTATTTAAGAAAACAACTGTAATTACAACTAAGTACTGTAATTTTGTAACAGTTGTTTATAGCAGTTATTTTTATTATCATAAACAAGTACCAAAACAGTAATTTTACAGTAAACAGTTATTTTTGGTAGTTATTTAAAAAATAAAAAATTTCGTTGATTTTTTTTGAATTTTATAAATTCTTGTTTAGTTTATATTTGTTATTATTGATACACCGATAAAATTCCATAGTATAATAGTTGACAAATTCTATAGTTGGTTTGAAATAAATGTAAAACAACTATAATAATCGTTATCAACTAAGGTTTCGGTTGTAAGCACCAAACGTTTTCTTAGTTGATTTGAAAACAACTAATAAAAATTAAAATCGAAATGTCAAAAAAAAAATACATTAACAAAACAATCTATAATTTCAAGAATTTTAAAAGAAATAAAAATTTCAATATTTGTTTTAATTGTTGGGAGAATTTCATTGCAAAATCTAAATTTAGAGGTAACGTGAAAAGGTATTTATTTAAGAAAAGTACTAAACAGTCTGAAACATTTTCATTTCAGATGATTTAAAATTAAAGCCTAAAAGGGAAATAATAATATAGATTTTGAAATTGGAAAATTTGGAAAGCCTCGACTTTCATTTATGATGCTGACAAAAATTAATATATGCAAAAATATATATATATTATTGCATAATAATATATGTTGTATAATTTTATTTTTATTTAGTTTTCAATATAAAAGAAAATATTTTAATGATCTATGGTTCCTATCTACTAATTTCAAATTTTTTTTTTAAAATCGTAGCCATCAACTAAGTATTGCGGATATCAACTCCCAAAATAGTTGAAATTCAGATTTTTTAAAAACTTAGTTAACGTCAACTAAAGCAATTCAACTAAGTTCTAGTAGTTAGGGGTATTTCACCTAGGAGATAGTTGAAATATTCGTTATAACCAACTAAGGAATATTTTGGGTGTATATTTCTAGTTTGCAAATAAAAATTAGAAACTTTTATTGTATTTCCAATGCATAAAAGCATAATAACTGGAGAACGGTTCGGAATTTTTACTTTGAATTTTAAATAGGCTGAAGTAATAACCAGAGAAGACAGAAAAAAGCAAATTCTGATGTGTTTAAAGCAAAAAAATGTAAAAAAGCAAGAAAAAAGCAAAAGTAAAAAAACTTGGAAAAACAACAGTTTTTCAAAAAAAAAAATTCAAAGTTAAGAGAAAAAATATTTTTTTTTTTGTGAGCAAAAAAAGTATTTTTGGGCAAAAAGTCTTTAAAAAAGCAATTCAAAGCTCAAACATCTTAAGAAAAAGCTATTTTAAAGCTAAAAAACGAAAAATCCAAAAGAAGCAAAAACAAGCAAATATGAGTAAAACAAGCAATAAAAAGCATAAGAAACAAAAACAGTAATTTTGTCTTCTCTGGTAATAAAACATATTTTTGTAATTGAGAGAAAAAAAAATATTTTCTTTATTAAAATATACTTTTATAAACAAAAAGAATTCACTGTAAAAAACAGTAGTTTTACCGATTTTGTCATTTGTTTTGAAATTTTTGTAGTAAAAATTTATCAGTTAATTTTACGACATTGGTAGTTATTTTTAATGCATTTGTTACTTATTTTTCAACAGTTAAAAATAAAAAAAAAATTTAGTTATTTTAAAGGTAAATACCTTTGTCGCCTTTTTAACTGCATATATGTACCTTTGTTTTAACTGTCATTTTCAGTACATTCTACCGACAAACTTTTGTGAGTGTCGTAGTATTTAGCAAAAAAAATTGCTAATTTTAGGAATTTTTCACAGTTTGCTTTTAAAACAACTAAAATTTTTGATATTTTTAACTGTTAAAAAATAACTAACAAATGCATTAAAAATAACTAACAATGTCATAAAATTTACTGACAAATTTTTGTTACAAAAAATTTGAAAACAACTGACAAAATGGGTAAAAACTACTGTTTTTTACAGTTAATTCTTTTGGTATTATAAAAGTATATTTTAATAAAAAAAAAAAACAATTTTTTTCTTTCGATTACAAAAATATGTGTAATTACTTCAGCCCATTTAAAATTTGAAGTAAAAATTCCAAACGGTTCTCCAGTTATTATGCTTTTATTTATTTTAGATACAAGTTTGTGGTTTTTGTTTTAAAACTAGGAATATACCAATAATAACAAATATAAGCTAATCAAGAATTTTTAAAATTAATTGCTTAATTATTGTCCCATGCGACGGTTACAAACACTTAACTAAAGAATTTTTTAAATTCAACTAAATTTTTTATTTTTTAAATAACTAACAAAAACAATTGTTTTTGTTTATGTACTAAATTTGTGAAGGATCGATTAAAAAATTAACCTTTTCATTCCCTAATTTTAATGGCTGGGAGTTTTCGGACCAAACTTCGTGGAAATATACAGTGGTGGCCACGAATTTAAGGACATTTTTTTTAATTTTATTGTTGTTGCCTTTATTTTTAAAGATCAAAATAGTGGCTAAATTCCCTACGAAAGGCAAGGGCATGGTTCAGAAAATTGTACAGAATTTTAACGTAATGTTTGTTTTTTCATTTTGTCACTTGTTTTAAGTGGGCGTGGCTTTTAATGAAAAATTAGCGATATCAACCTTTTATCAAATTTCATAGTAAAATTTAGGCAGTACTGATCGGTTCTGTACAAACTGTATGTTTTTGGAAATCCCATAAAATTTGCTTAAGTCTTGCATTATTTTTATCTACAAATAGTCGCCAGACTTAAAATTGCAGCACTTTAAACATGACCAAATTTTTCTTTGTTTTTAGCGATTTTAAAAGAAAGTTAACAACACTGAAATTTTAACATGAAATGCTTTTTACTATAACGTAAAAAAAATCTTGACTGATTTGTTATATTGTGGTAAGAAAAGCATAAAACTATTCACTTTAAAATTTCAGTGCTGTTAACTTGATTAAAAATCGCTAAAAACAAAGAAAAAATTTGGTCATGTTTAAAGTGCTGCAATTTTAAGTCTGGCGACTATTTGTAGATAGAAATAATGCAAGACTTAAGGAAATTTTAATCCTTGCCTTTCATGGCGAATTTAGCCACTATTTTGATCTTTAAAAATAAAGGCAACAACAATAAAATTAAAAAAAACTTTAATGTCCTTAAATTCGTGGCCACAGTGGTGGTATCTCTGCCAAAGAAATACCTAATTATAGGCACATAATATCAATGTTTCCTATAAGCAACATTTGACATTAAAGGGTTAATAAACATGTTTTTCATCAAAATTCATATAGAAATATTTCAGGACCTCTAAGGCCGATTCAAAAATTTTTATTTGTCATGTATTCAGCGAACCAAAAAATTTTTTTATACGTATAAAAAAAAATTTACAAAATTCGTTTTATGGACGCATGCATAGTTTATTTTGCCTCGCAGACCTTATTAGCACATTTTTACACTACACTAAGAGAATTGTGTCGGTAAAATTGCAAGTTAAAAAAGTCTACACTGCAAATGCATTTAAAATTAACTGATATTGCAGTTATCTTAACTGTAATTGCAATTCAAAATAACTGCAATTGTAGCTAATACAAATGCAGTTGCAATGTACACTTTCTTAACTGCAAACGCAGTTAATTTTACTGACATAATTCTCTGAGTGTGGTTATTTATACTATTTTATAGAGTCCGACGGAACAGTTCGGCCACAAAATGTATTTGCACGATATTCGTTATGTTGAAGCATTATGGACAAATTTTGCTTATGCAAAAATGTTTGTTGGGCCGATTGGAATCCATTTTGGGTGTAAAATTGAGGGGAAAGTCCGAAGTTAAGCAATGAATTTACTGTTCGGCCGCCGAACTTTTTCCAATTTGGTCGAACTTTCGGCAGCCGAACAGTAAATTCATTGCTTAACTTCGGACTTGAAAACCCCGTAGTTTAGTTGTAAAGTTAACTGTTCGGCCGCCGAACTTTTTCCACGGGGTTTTCCTTAAATTTGACATTCAAAATAGCATTAAACCGGCTCAATAAACATTTACCCAGTATCAGAATTTCTCAAGAATGGCTCTAAATACCGAAAACCGCACAATTGTCGCTTTTGGCCGAACTGTTCGGTCGGGCACTATTAATTTCATTATACTAAAATTATTGATATTTAGTAAATTTTTTAATTGATTTTAGCAAATCAATTTTGAATTGCAGTTTACAACAATTTGGCTAAAATTTAGTAGCGGCTACTATTTTTTTCTACTAATTTTGTTGTACTACAAATCAGCAGACATGTGTTGCTAAAATTAGCAAAAAATACCTCAGGGCTCAAAACAGTTAAATTTCCTGTAGTAACAGCGAAATTTTCAGTAGCCATTACCGACTTTTTTGATGAGTGTACATTAGGGTTATGACTCATTTTTAACAAAAATTTTACCTATCACCACGTGATAGGCAATACTAAACTAATAATAAAAATCGTGTTTGCTGGCCATTTTCGCAAAAATATCTTCCGTACCAAATGGAATTTCTAAAATAATTTTTTGCTCGGGGATTTTGCTTAATTTACATAACGAATTATTACAAGAATTATTGTAAACGACAAAAAATGTATCCAAAAGTACCGCCAAAAAAGTTTCGTAGTTTTTACTGTAAATAGCTTTTAATACGCATTGTTTGAGTTTCATTTGTTTAAAACTTCGGAGAAATATTTTAATTAAACTAAAACAATATAGACCAAAATTCAACCCTTTTGGTGCGGGAACTTTTTTGACAATAGCGAAAAAGTAAGATTGTGTTTCTTAATATTTTTTTATGGCCTTTTTGGCTAGAACATGTAAAATTTGATATTTGCAAAAAAAATTAAGAAGTCATAACCGTAGTGTACATTAGACCGTACCTCCAAAAAAAAGTTCGCCGTACACCCTCTAATAAGAAGTATTTTTGGAAGGCGATTTCCAAAAAAAAAATTTTTTTTGTCGAACGTAGGGGTCTCCTTTTTTAATTTTTTGTTATAGCTTTGGCATTTAAAATCGGATTTTAAAGTGTGATATATCGATTTTTTTGCCTCGAGGAGACCAGTGTTTTGCTATATAGTAAAAATCCAATTAAAAAAAATTTAAAAAGGCGACCCCTACGTTCGGCAACCAATATATGAAAAAAATTTCTACTGGGTTTAGCGAAAAACTTCCTTAGCAAAAGTTTAATGATTTTTTGCGAGCTTTAATTTTCTGACATTAGGGTTGTACATTAGGGTTGTAGCAACTGAGATCTGGTGGGTAACTACTAGGGTTTGGGGTTCGGGAAATCCCGGGCGGGAAATCCCGGGTAAAGTTTGGCGGGAATTCCCGGGAAAATAATATATTTTTCCCGGGAAAACGGGAAATTTTAAAAATATTAAATTTTTGAAATTGTTTTTGTTTGGAATAGGATTTTTTAATTTTAGTCATAAAAAACATTTTAAATACCAAAACAAAAATGTCATTGTTAGAACCTTTTAAAAGGGAATCAATTCATTTGACACACAAAAAAAAAATCATTGCCAAATAATTAGGAGCATTTCAACTAATAAAGATTTTTCGCATAACTTATTCAAAATTTAAGTAGTAAAACCTACAAACTTGGTAAAATGTTTAAAAGAAATATGAAAAAAAGTTTTGTTTCTTACAAATAATCGCCCTTACTATCGAAATTTTTCAAATGTATGTTTTAGTTAGAGTCGACTTTAGTTAAAATATTGGGTGGCAGTATACCTTGACTTCGTTTATTTTTGGAGCATTCTGATTGGTTAATTTATTTTCAACCAATCAAAATGTTTGAAAATATAAATATTTTTGTAAGGTTTTCGTACATAAAATGAACAAAACCCTATGATTAAAAATAAAGTCGACTTTAAATTTAAATTATGTACTCCTTTATATTAAGGGCCAATAATTTTATGAGTAACGTTTTCATTAATAAATGTGATATTTTCAAGTAAGTTTACTTTATTTTAATACACCTGCTTTCAAACTAATATATTCTTTTATATTGAAGAATAAAAGTCAGGACTATGGAAATACTTCACAAAAAAGGACAATGCAGCGCAGTGATATTTGCCCTAAAAGACTAATGGTTAACGGATGTATCTAAATTTGGTTATCCGACATCTAAATTTGGTTCACAAAAAAAAAAATTTATGGTCATGCAACTTCTCTTGAAGAAAATAACAACAAGAATAACGTTCTAGCTAAAATTAGCAAAGTACCCGAAGAAAAAAGTGTAAGCTGAATAGGCATTGAACGTTTTATGGTAGGGCAAACATTTCCTGAAATGGTATCCAAATTATCCGCAGTCGACGGAATGTCAATCCGCACCATAACTAGATCTTCGTTTATTCGAGAAAGATTTTATAATAAAAACCTAGCATTGCAAAAAATAAAACCGATGTAAAGAATATTATATTAAATTACTACAATAATGTAAAAGATATCATGATAAAAGAAAATATCGAGCAATATTTCTAACAATAGGAGATAGGAGATCTTAGATGAATGGAAAAGAATATCACAAAAGAGATATTTGAACATATGTATAAACGGAAATAATTAATTTTATAACATGGGGTTGGTTTATATATCAGGAAGATGTAATGCTGATGAAATGAGAAGAATTGTAGAAATAAGACTAGAAGAGTTTTATTTGTCTTTAGAAAATAACATTGTGGCCATCATATCTAAAGGGCCAAATGTAATGAAACGGTTTGTTTCCGACAGTTCAGTAGTTGGTGCTTTCTGCTGGATTCATACAATTCATTTGGAAGTGCTTAGAGTAATTTATTTGAAATCAAATGTTCAACATTCTGATATTTTTACTTTGAATTCTCACTACACAGACTGAATTTGTACTGAAATAGTTTTTTTTTTATCAAAAATTACTTATATAGGTGGTTTTCATTAACAATTTTGTTCAAAAATATTTCCCGGGAAATATTTTTTTTATTCCCGTTTCCCGGGAAATAAAAAAGTCCGGGAAATCCCAAACCCTAGTAACTACTAGAACGGGATACTTGAGCTCAAAATGCCCTTGGAGCAAAACACTGGTCTTCTCGAGGGAAAAACATCGATGTATCATACTTTAAGATCCGACTGTAAATGCCAAAGATATAACGAAAAATGTAAAATGGCGACCCCTACGTTCGGCAAAAAAAAATAAAATTTTTTTTTTTGAAACCTTGCAAAAATACTTCATATTGGAGGGTGTACGGCGCACTTTTTTTTTTGCCTGTAAGGTGGTACGCTCTAGTGTACATACTTTCGTGATTCAACTAAAGCGATTTAAAGCAGTTTAATTCCCTTGCCTTGTCACAATTCAAATTTTGATTTTTTATGAAATCACATCACACACCAGTTTATTTTTCAAAATGAGATTGCACCTTTTATACAATATCTTGTGAACTACTCAAAAATGTCCTAAAGCGGGCCATACATTTGCAATATTATGGTATAACTTTCCAAGTGGTGCAAGCATATTGACCGTGTATGTATTAAATTGAAGGTTTAGCCATATTATGTAGTGAATCAAAACAATTTTGATTTTTATTGGGCAACTTGAAATATTGGATAATCTATTGGCAACATTGTGCAATTTTAATTTTGCCCTGTTTATGTTTGTGTGCATTTTGAGGTTATGTTGAATTCATATATTGCATAAAATATTATGTCTGTTCCCGTACTTTACCGAAGTTACACAAACTTGCCCAAAGGCGTTCCCGTACTCAAAATTGCGTGTAAATTGTTGTTGTTTGGGCTGTTTTGGGTTCCCGCGGGTACCCGGGACATAATATTATAAAAATGTATGGGGGGCTTAAGGTGTATAACGAAAAATTTGTTTTCTCAAATAAACAGAATTTTTATTAATTTTCTCATTTGTTTATTATTTTTTACCAAATTTAAGAGATATCACAGGATTATATACAACAAAAATATTTAAAAATTGTATTTCAATATAGAATTTATTCCAAGATTTTATGATTTCAAATTTTCAGGTCTTGCTGTTGTAACGGTAGTGTTCCTAAAGAAAAAAAGAGAATTAAAGGAAAATATTAAATTTACATATAAAAAAACTACACAAAATTACTTAAATTAATTTTTAAAGAACACCTCACCTTTTTTGATATTATAAAGAAATAGTAATAAATAGGATTTTGTTAGTGTTTTAAAAATGTATTGCCCATTTTTACGTGTTCTAAATCCTGTAAATCGTTTAAAAAACTACAATTCTTCCTTTTTGGTGTAAATGTGTGTAACATCCTCTACTGTCCCCAAATGTATGACATTTTCATTATGATCTTCTTTATCGTTCTGAACATTTTTAACCTTAACTGTTTTTTGTGTCTTTGGTATTATTTTCTGTTTTGTATCCTTGTGTTTGGGTATATATGTAACTGTTTCGGAGCTACTTTTAACTGATGAGTGTAATGAATTGTCAGATCCCTGTGAGGGATCTGGACTAGTGAGTGTAATTTTCGAACCATAAACTATTCTGTAACATTGAAAGAAAAAAATATCTGTAACGTGTTGTTATATGAAAATGTTGTTAAAAGTTAATACAAAATATTTACTAAATATTAGTAACTTATAAACTAATGTGTAAATTCATAAATCTACATTCTTTAATTAGTTTTTAAAGCTTTTGGTATAAGTATTTTTAAATACCTTCATATATACATTTTCTTTTAATGTTTGTATTGAAATTCTTACTATAGCAGATTTTTTTTGTTCAAATTGTATATTTGTAAATCTATTGGCGCTGTCGGCTTGATCCTCGTAGTTTTTGTGGTTGTCTAATTTAGCATTATTTAATTAAAAAAATAATTTCCTCTTTATATTTACACGTCAAGTTAAACTAAACGTGCTATAATGCATTTAATATTTACCTGTCCCGTGTTTGCATATTTGCTTCCACATCAACATTACGTGGTTGTCTAAAATCACACTCCAATGAAAATGCTGAATCTCCAGGCGTAATTAGCTCCGGGTCATTTTGTATCACCACAATATTCGAGTAGAGTTCACCATCTTTTTGTGTTTGACATTGATCTAAATTGAAGTTCATTTCTAAAGCTTTAACGCTATTCGTTGATGGCTTTACAAAACAAGGTGCCGATTGTTTGTAAAAACTACCCCGTGTATACATGACTCCTGTGAAGGGTTTTTCGGTTTCCAACATAACATGCATAGAATTAGAACCACATTTCAAATTAACTTTTTGTATGCCTTGATCGGAGCCTTCAATCTTAAATGTATCAGTCAAATCTTGTTCCCAAATTTCTGAAATTAGAAAAAAAACGCTAAATTAACCGGGGGTTTCTATAAGACGTGCGTCGTTTGTCGAATGAGTGACTAGATGTATTTTGTTTTTGCATTGCATATATTTTGTTATTGTATTTTCGTTCGTGTGAAGAAAAACGTTATCTAGAAACACCACCTTAATTTTCGGAATTAGATAAATCGGTTTCAGAGAACGAGAACTAATGGCCAGTTTTATAGTCGGCACTAAGTACGATTTTTGATTTAAATATTACTTAAGTCATAAATTTAGTTTGAAAAGAGAAAATTGATCTTAGTTTTGATTATAAAGGACATTTACAAGGACATGTGTTGGAGGTAGAGCAAAAACCAACCCTAAATAGGTGAAATCATATGCCTTAAAACTACCCTAATTATAAGTACACTCACATTAGTTTGTCGGTAGAATCTACTGAAAATGACAGTTAAAACTGCAGTTAAAAAGGCGGCAAAGGTATTTGCTTTTAAAATAACTAAAACTTTTGTTATTTTTAACTGTCGTAAAATTAACTGATAAATTTTTACTACAAAAATTTCAAAACAACTGACAAGATCGGTAAAAACTACTGTTTTTTACAGACAATTCTTTTTGTTTACAAAAATATATTTTAATAAAAAAAAAATAATTTATTTTTCTTTCGATTACAAAAATATGTGGTATTACTTCAGCCTATTTAAAATTTGAAGCAAAAATTCTAAACCGTTCTCCAGTTATTATGCTTTTATGCATTGGAGATACAATACAAGTTTCTGATTTTTATGTGCAAACTAGAAATATATCAATAATAATAAATATAAACTAAACAAGAATTTTTAAAATTCAACAAATTTTTTTTTATTTTTTAAATAACTAGCAAAAACTACTGTTTACTTTAAAAATACTGTTTTGGTAGTTGTTTATTATGATATTAAAAATAACTGATTTAAACAACTGTTACGAAATTACACTACTTTTCGTTAGTTGTTTTCGTAAATAACCGTCATAAAAGTTGTTTTGCATTTTTCTATAGAAAAACCATGGTAATTTCTGTTAAAAACAACAACTACACTCATAGAAATAAATCTGTAAAAATAGCAGAAAAAGTTACTAAAAATTAGTTAGAAATTATGCTGCAGAAAAAACTGCTAAAATTAGCAGATCTTTTTACTAAATACTAGTAAAATGAGAACAGCAAAATTAAAACTGTTAAACTTACAGAATTTTAGTTATATTTAGGCTAACTTTGAGTTAATTGAAAATAGAAAATTGTAATGTAAAATCTGCAGAAAATTTTGCTAAATATTTGTAGACTAAAAATAGCAAAAATAAACTGTTATATCTACAAAATTTTTTCTATTTTTAAGCTAAATTTAGTTGAATGCAAATAGCAGTCTATTCTGCTAAAATCAGCAGAAATATTTGCTAAAAAATTGTAAACTTTTGTTTTCAAAAGGCTCGATTTTTATTTGCATTTAAAAAAAAATCGAAAAAAAACTTCGAAAATTTTAAATCTTTTGGTGATTTTTTAGGCTACAAATTATTTAGCAAAATTTTTTCCTGATTACAAAAATTTAGCTCAAAGATAACTAAAATTCTGTATATTTAACAGTTTTATTTTTGCTGTTCCTATATTACTAATATATAGCAAAAATAATCTGCTTATTTAGCAGTTTTTTTCTGCAGCATAATTTTTAGTAGTTTTAACTAAATTTTTTTACGGAATTTTTTCTATTAGTGTACTGATTACTACACAAACAACTTTCATGTAGTAACTGTCAATTTTTTTTAGTGTAGGTGTGATATGCTATAAATACTCCATATGTTATCAAAGCCCAAATTACTAAAATTCATAATTTTCATATATGTATGTTCATTAGAGTGGCAGTTTTGTCGACCTGAGTACCGATTCTGAATAGTTTGTTAGCGGTGAAGTGTAGTGCTGGTAAATTCGGTTACTTTTCAATACTCGATACTACTCGATATTTTTGATTTGGATACTCGATACTACTCGATACTTTTAATGGTTTTAAATTTTTTAGTAAAATTCTTTGAAAATGTTTATGGTAATTCAATATTTAAATTTATAAACATATTTTTAAACTTTTTCATCAACTATTAATTGTGTTTTTCATAGTTTTTTAACATATAATTTTAAATATTTTACTTCCGATTTTTTTCTGTGAGCAGAGTTGTAGTTTTGTGACATATATTTTAGCAAAGTCACATTTTTGTGGTAAATATTTTAGCGGAGTCACAACTCTGAAAATATCGAGTAGTAGTTTTGAGTATCGAGTACCCAAAAAAAGACAAATACTCGATACCCACTACTCATATTTTTACCAGCACTAGTGAAGTGATAAAAACTGTCATATGGTATCATTGGGTGCGTTCGGCAGATACAATTTGACAGTCAACAGTTCTACAACAGTTGTGCAACTATCTGCTGAACGACCTAATCACTAATCGCTCAGTCTGAGCGCTCAGGTAGCGCTGTCATATTTTGGTAGCGTAAAAAATGTTTGCTACTTTTGAACAAATAGTGATACATTTGTTGTTGTTGATTTTAAAAAAATTTTGTTTTGTATGAATGACAAATAAAAACATACAAATATAATTCAAAAACAAAAAATTTAAAAAATCAAAGGAAAATATAGAAAAAATGTATTTAAAAACAAAACAAAGAAAACATCGTTCAGCAGAGTAAGAAATCACAAATCGCTTCAAGTCACCGGTATCAGTTTAAGGTTTCTCTGCCGAATGCTACCATTAATTTTAAATGAGTGAAAAATGTTTTTCACCGCTTCATAGCTTCACAAATCATTCGGAATCGGTACTCTGATATGTTCATCAAATATTGGCAAATTATTGTACACTCAAATAAAAAATTTGTAAAACTCAAATAAAAATTTTTTATTCCACATTACAGTTTTTGTACTAATTTTTAGTAAAAAAAAAATATTTTTTTTTACAAATTACAATATTTTTTACTATTTAAGTCTATGAAACCGAGTTGCTGAAGTTAGCAGAAGCTTTCAATATTTTTATTTCATAACTGAGAACAAAGTTTTTCTTTTTTTTAAAGTCGAAAATATTTATAATATAGTATTTGCCGAAGTACTTCGGTAAATACAACTTCAAAACTTTTCTGCTAAGTTACACAATTCGTTTACAAAAGAAAAAACTTAGGTAACTTAAAATATTTTGAAGTACGTGAAAATGGAATAGGTCAGAAACTAAGGCAAGTTGGTAAAAATCAAAATTTGATAAATCTACATGTGTTTTTTTTTCTTACTAACTTATTAAAAATACTTTTGAAATTGTATTTTACATAAGTACTTCGATAACTACACACTTTTTATTTTTTCCGTGTTCAAAAGATACTAAAAATAAATTGAAAAAATTAATATCAGCAATTGCAGTTATTTTTAACTGCAATCGTAGTTAAAGTAACTGCACTATGAGTTAATTTTAAATACAATTGTGGTGCATTTCTGGGCACAAAATCTCGAAAAAGAAATTTAAAGCTCAAAAATTTTAAGAAAAGGCTACTTTAAAACTAAAAAATTGAGAATTACAATAAAGCACAAAGAAGCCAATAAGAGGGGAAAAAGGCAAAAAGCCAAATCTGTTCATAGCTAATGAAACCTCAGAGTAGAAGTGAAATAGCTGAAATTTGTTAGGAATGTTTGTCTAAGCCATCCTCTACTTTTATATGATAACGGATAAAATCCGTCACATGGGAGAAATGTTTCCCTGTATAGAAGTGGGGAGACCTACAAACAACTATTATATAAACCACTTATTTTGGAAGTGGTATAACTTACTTTTCAAAAAAAAATTGAGTTAAGCCCGCATGACACTACACCCTTAAAATTCCATAGTCGCATAGTTAACAAAATCCGTAGTTGAATGGAAATATTTTGAAAATCACTATTTGTATTTGTTAACAACTATGGGTATAGTCAATAAAATTATTTGTTAGCTACCCTGTAAAAAATATTTTTATTTATTTCAAATTGACAACTATATTTTAATATAACAGAACTGTTCGAAATTGGAAAAGAAAATACAAATTTTTAAAACACATAGAAATGAATCGAAGCGCTGTAGTTTTAATTTGCGAAGTAAGTTTAAAATATTTAATCTTTTAATTTATACGAAAAACCAATGAAATATTTATTTTTTCAGGACTTATGTATTATGTTATGTTACCATCAAAATCAAGAAAAATGCTTACAATAGCAATAAACTAATTCAGAGGAGCAGATGGAAGATAATGTCAATAAGGTGTACAATATAGAGGCCAGGTGTTAAAAAGTAATATATTTAATGTTTCTGTTGGCGGAATTTTTAATCTTATTTCAAATGGTAGAGAATATTTATTTTGTGATGTAATAAAATGTGCTTTTTAAATAAACATATAATTTTTGTTAAGAATGAAATCTAAATCACATTTGTAGTTTCTACTAACTATTATGAAATTATACGTGGTGGGTATTCGCTATCTTCAATATTTTTTATTTTTCACTTCGCAATCGTTGATTACAGCTTTTCCAATAGTTGATTTTAAAATTTCTTATAAACATAGTTGCCGTTCACTACTTCATATCCACTATGCCATAGTGAGGGTTATTTCACCTATGACATAGTTAATAAAATAGTGACGAGTAATTATGTAATTTTTTGGGTGTAGGTTTTTTCTCAACTTTTTCTTGACTTTTTTAGGGTCTTTTTCGTAAATAATCAAAAACTTTAACTTTCATCATCGTGTTTTACAAAATACAAAATTTTAAAAACTAAGTGAAGTGTAGTTTTTTAAAAAATGAGGCTAGTAGAAATTTTAAATTTCGTTACTATCTTTAAAATACATTTCTTCAATTAATTATTTAATTATTCACAGAATATGTTCTATGTATATGAACTAATCATATGCAAAAACCAGCTAGTTTACTACACTGATAGAATTTTGTAAATTGTTTAATGAATTTGTTCATTAATACAATGAATTTTTTCATTGAAAAGTCGTCAAAGAACGGTTTCATTGAATCAATGAAATATATTTCATTAAATAAATTATAATGAAAGGTATCATTAAACTAATGAAAATTTCATAGAATGAATGAAATCTTTTTCATTAATTTTAAGATAAACTCACAAAATTTTATGTGTTTAGTGAAATAAATTCATTACTTGTATGAAATATTTTGATAAATATTTTTCATTTTAGCACAGACTTAATGAAATTATTTCATTAAGGCATGAAATTATTATTAGTATAATGATTTGTTCATATTTTTAATAAAGCTTTTTATAGATTTTATAAAAATAATTCATTAAAACAATGAAAATTGGTTACAAAATTTGCATTTATTTTATTATTGCATTCATTTCAAGTTGTTTTTATTTAAATTATAAAATGTCTAATGTTGAAGTCGGGCATGCCGACGACACCAGTTGAATGCTAAATAATGTTTGAATCCAAAATTATAATCGGTTGAAAGAGACTTGTACCAAAATTTGCATATAACATAATCAAAAGTTACAAAAACGCTAAGAAATTTTGTTAGGTCCAAATATAGACCGATTCTATCTAGAATAAATACACTAAAAAAAATTGTGGGTAGAATCTAATGAAAGTGACAGTTAAACTGTATATACCTTATATACAGTTAGAAAGGCGACAAAAATTAAAATAACTAAACATTTTGTTATTTTTAAATGTTAAAAAATAACTAACAAATGCATTAAAAATGACTAAAAATGTCGTAAAATTAACTGACAAATTTTTACTACAAAAAATTTTAAACAACTGACAAATTGGGTAAAAACAACTGGTTTTTACAGTTATTACTTTTGACATTATAAAAGTATATTTTAATAAAAAAAAAAACAAATTTTTCTTTCGATTACAAAAATGTTTGTCATTACTTTAGACTATTTAAAATTTGAAGTAAAAATTCCAAACGGTTCTCCAGTTATTATGCATTGGAGATACAATACAAGTTTCTGATTTTTATTTGCAAACTAGGAATATATTCATAATAACAAATACATACATATAAACTAAACAAGAATTTTTAAAATTCAATGAAATTCAACGGAAATTTTTTATTTTTTTAATAACTTACATAAAAAACTGTTTACTGTAAAAGTACTATTTTAGCAGTTGTTTATTATCATATTCAAAATAACTACTTTAAACAACTGTAAATAAAATAAAAAAACTTAATTGTCATTGAAATGTAATGAATTTGTTTGGCATCACCATTGATAACAAGTAATGGCAATTAAATTTCAATGACAATAAAAAATTCCCAAGTATGGTTAAAACACAATGAGTTTAAACAGATTCACTTGAAACACTTTTTACAGAACATTTCTACAATTAATTTTAAACCGGTTGTAGTAAGAGTCATTGTTCTTAACTATGTCTAGACTGTTAACCAAAACATCTATAACTAAAGAGCGCAAAAAACATCGTCAAGAATAATTCTTTTACCTTGTTGATTTTTTTGTTCTTCTTTTTTGGCATGACAAATTGTTAACAATAAATTAAAGGCACAGATAATTAAAATTTTCTTTGATTTAATGAACATTTTTTGTAAATAATTTTTAAATTTATTGAATTGTTGTTAATACTTTCTAAATAAATATAATTTTCACACAATTTTTGCTTATTTTCTTAACTTTAGAGTAAATTTCGTTAATATATGTTAACGTTTAAATGCCAAATAATCAACTGATGATTTTAGTGTTCAGAGTGTAGCATATAAAACCCCTATTGAATTCCGAACGAAACAGAAAAAAAACGTAAATGTTACGACAGAAAGAGAAACGTTCAAGTAATAGAAAGAGAAGTGTGGTTTTAAGCCTGACTTATTGTTTATTTTTATTTAAGATTTCATTCATTTCTTTTGGCCTAAATGCTATTGCCAGGTTTTTCATGTAATTTCTAAACACTTATAGGTGTTTTGGAAATTGTGCCGGCCTAAAGGCGAATTGACTACTTTTTTACGTGCCTGTTTGTATGTTCATTAGAATGCCACCTATTTTTTAAGGTGCTTAAGCATAACCATGGAGAGTTGGGGGATAATAACCAAACTTTTTTAAAATCCCTAAACAGGAAGTACAATAAACCTCGATAATCCGGATTCTTCGGAAATTCGGAAGTATTTTGCCACATTTTCCCGGATTACAGCTTTCAAAATTCAGCATTTAAATGACTGAATAGAAATGGCAAATGCTGGATATTATTTATTAAAATAATATCCAGCATTATAAAATTACATATAATTTTATAAAATTTTATGTAATTAGGTAATATAAGATCAGTGATTTGCCCCTATATAATTGTATTAATTTGATACAAATATGCATAATTTTACATTATCAGAGAAAAAATAACTATCCTAGTAAAAATGATTTTTATATAATCATTTATGATTATGATTTTATACAATTATATCTTATCGAGTATTGTGAAACATACATTTTTATATGATTATATTAAAAGATATTTAATTATATAAAATTATATACATGATCAAATCATGTATGTATGTATATTAACAATTATATATAAAAATATATTATTTGATCCGAAAAATGGTGGATCTGGTTTATATAATTCTATACAATTAAATAGCTTTTGATATAATCATATAAAAATATATGTTTCACAATACTCGACAAGATATAATTATATAAAATCAGAAATGATTATATAGAAATCATAAATCAACACTTTATGACACATAAAAACATTTATAATTATATAAAGAATGATTCGGTTACTCGGTGATATAATCAATTTAGCTTTCTTGTATACATATTTCGTTAGAAATTACACTTTTTATTTGTATTCGGTAATACGGAAAACGCTACTATAATCCGGATCGGGATCGGCAATCAATTATTCGGATTAACAAGGTTTTACTGTATGGGTTATGTAGGACACACAGTGTTTCGGAAATCAGTTTTTTGAGAGACCAGGTTTTGTTACTTTCTTCTTCGCACTTGCATCTTTTTTGTATTGTTCTATCTTTTTTTCTTTAATGCAATCTTCTGGGTAGAGAAATTCATCATTGTGAACGAAACTTAATGATAAAAAATCCTAAACAAATAAATATCATCCTAATGCTTATTGCTACACAATTATTGCCTATTAAAATATTAGTCCATTAAATCGAGGCATAAGTTCGGGAAATGAAATTAAACGAAAGAGAGTTTGTATTGTAAGCAATGGCATAAAAACGGAACAATTGTAAGGAGTTTTCCGCATTAAATGTGGTTAATTAAAAAAAAAACTTCCTAGGCCTAATATCAAGTATCTCGCATTGCTTTTTGTTGTTGTGGTTGTGTTGGAAGCCAATAAAGTTAGGCATCACTTGGTCACATCGCATGTTGGTACCAGTCGGAACTAACATTTTGTTTTTATTTTGTTACAATAATTGTATTTCCGATATCTTGTTCAAAACAGGAGTAATTATACACTCATAGAAATAAACATGTAAAAATAGCAGAAAAGGCTGAAAAAACTGCTCAGTGTAAGAGAATTTTCATCACTTCGGTAATGAATTTCTTCATAGTTTCAATGAAAATTGTCACTGGATCTCGTCCATTGAAACTTTTCATAGAATCTATGAAACATTTTTCATTAAAGTCAATGTTTATGAAAAGTTCATAAAATTAATGAAACTCTTCATAAAATGTATAGGCCACTCCTCCAATGAAAAAATCATTCAGCCAATGAAGAGCTTCATAAAATCTATGAAGCAATTTCATTTATTATTATTTATCATAGTTTGTTGTTGTCGTTGCTAAGCTGGAGTGGATAAATAAAAAGGATTTAGCAAATGCAAAAAGCGTAATAAAATTGTAGCATATTTTTCGAATGTACAAAATATATCTAATGAAAGAATTCATTGAATTAAAAAGTTTCATAAAATTTTATAACATGCTTAATGCAATTAATGAAATTCCTTATTAATGTTTCGAAAAAATTAATGTGATTTATAAATAAATTTCCAAAATCCAAAATTAATAATAAAAAATTAATTCTAAAAAAATAAAAATTATAAAAGATAATTCTCTCAGTATGAAAATTAATGCACATCACTAAAACTCGGCCTTATGGTTACATAAAACTATTGTATTTGAGAACTAAATATTTAATATAAAATTCTAATTGTATGAAAATTTTTAAAAATTAATGTAATGACAATATTTTATAAAAAAATTTAAAAAAGTAAATACTATTGAATATAAAGAACATTTTCATTAAATTTATGAAATTCAATGAATTTTTTTTAACGAAATTATGAAATTTTTTGAAAGAAAAGTTATGAAAAATTTCATAATATTAATTAAATTTTATATACATAATTAAATTCTGCATTGATTCTACGAATAAAATTCCATGAAATTATGTCATTAATATCATGAAGGATAATTCTTTCAGTGTAGCAATTTTTTTTTTCAAATACTTGTAATATAAGGAAAGCAAAAATAAAACCGTTTAATTTACAAAATTTTAGTTGTATTTTTTATTTATAACTGAAAATGATTTTGCTGAATATTATTAGACAAAAAATAGCAAAAAAAAACTTTTATATCTACGAAATTTATATTTAACTTGACTTTAGTTGAATACAAATCACAGTTTATCTTACTCGAATCAGAAAAAATATTTGCTAAAAAAAAATAGTAGACTACTAATTTCAGAAAACTAGTTTTTTATTCCAAAAAAAATAAAATTTTTCATACTTTTTTCTATTAGTGTATCCTTAAGCATGTTTAATGTATATTTTATTTTGTTAGTACTGCAAACACATTTGTTAATATTTGTTCATTACTTGTATGCATACTGCATAAATAGTAGAAGGAAAAAACTCTTTTATTCAAATTTAATGCGAAAAGGTTCTGTCGATTAAAATGCATCACCGCTCTGAATCTTATGCGAACCTGTGATTGGTTTGCAATGATGGTGCAAATCAGCTTATGCTTTTGCATCATGCATTTAGTTAGTGATGCGTGTTTGACATTAGTTTGGTGATGCATTTTCGAACATAATAATAAAGGAGTTCACAAGGTGTACTAACAAGGAAGATATCCCAATGGGTTCTCTCCAACCTTAATGGGATTTGGATATGTGATAGAGGAGAATAAAAAAATACGTGTACATTAGTTTTTTCTCCATGTAATTTGCAACATTATTATGTATTTTTAAAAAAATCCGTATTCCATCTTGTGATTTCTTGCCACGACAAAAATAAAATAATAAAACTTCATATATGTATGTACATTTGATTCCTTGGTTTTTATTACATTTGATCCCAGTGATCAAGTGTGTATTTATTGGGAAAAATCGTTTTTATCAAACCAACAAAGATTATCGGACAAATAAAATGTATACTTAGTCTCAGTTTTTAGTACGTGTATTATCTTTAAAGCAGTTTCTAACTAGAACACTTCTTTTAAAATCCGGGTTCTCTTATTTTATTTCAATAAAGAAATAAATTGTAATCGAATAAAAGTTTTTCCGTTAAATTTTAGTTAATAAACTTGGAAATGGCTGACAATATTCAATTTCGGTTTAACTAACATCCCAAAGACTCGGCCTTGCTGTACGCAATTTGCAACATGTATTAGTTGCGTGCATTGATTGTTTTTAATACTACATTTATAGTTTTTGTACAAAACTAGTTTTTGCTTGTTTTTTTTTTTTTGTATGCGTTTTGACAAGTTAAAAGCTACAAGAGCCAAAAACCAGGTAGTTTTTGCACAGGTATAAATGTAGTATAAGCTAATTTCGCTTAACAAAACCGCTTACAAGGAAAGTCTGTGTGTGTGTGATTCACTAAGGTTTAGATGAAATTTAGATACGTGATAGAGAAGACAGAAAAAATAAATATGTATTTGAAAGTTAAAAAGTGGGGTAAAAATTACATGGTTTTCTGTTTTTAGTACTTTTTTAATTTTTTTTCCAAGGAAATGTACATACACAAATTGGATATCATATGAAAGGTATTTTCAAGTTATATAAAACACTGTACTGAAAATATTAAATAAAAGTTTTCAAACAAAAATTGATTCGAACAACTTTCAAACTCAGATTTTCCAAATAAATATTAATTTTGGCCGATATGTTTAGAACCAGAAGTTATTTAATTTTATCGCCTCTATCACAAATTTCAACGAAATCTAAAGGAACCTAGAAATAGAAAAATTACAAAAAATGGTGTCTTCATAGATAATCTTTTCAACTTAGACCAATTTTAATTTCGGAAACATATTTATTACCAAACAGTTCCTGAATCGATACAATATCATAATCCGTTTTTATGCAAATGGATTTGAAAAATGTGATAGTGTCCAATTTACAACAAAAAACTATTAAGTATTTAATTTTATTCTAAAATATTAAATATACAATAAAAAAATTTAAACATCGTGTACCAAATCTCAAGATCCGATCACGCCATTTTATATACATATAGATATGATCAGAATAACCAAAATTATTAAAAAAAGATCAACCAGTTATGAAAATGCTATTTTATGTTAATCTAAAAAAAAATAGATAAAATCTCTGATCACTTAAAACAAACAGTGATTACTAGGGCAAGGAATTTCATGCACTTAAAAATGGAAAATATGCGGCTAAAATAGAAAAATATGCAAATATCTTTTTTATTAGGACGATACAACAGATAGTACACCCCTTGTGAACAACCTAATTGAATAGTTTAGAAGATATTCGGCTTCAACTTTTTTGGGATCAAGTGTGTCGCACTTCCCCTAAGCAAAAATCTTCAACAAAGTTCACCAACTTTTCATCAGATGGCGCGCAACAGTTGTTCTAAGATTCAACATCTCGCGCAATTACAGTGTTGCCCTATTTGAATCCCTTCATCTTTCACCACCTGTCACTTTTTCTCTATACCCTTTCCAAAGAAAGCAACACTTAAATAATAGGAAGAATTTCCTGAATGTTGCTTCTCTTTACAAAAAAAAATTTACCGATTGTTGATTAATAAAACACGATGTTGTTATTTATAATGTTTATGTAAAAATTTATTAAAGTTTGTTTATATGTAGCATAAAACATTGTAAAAAAGATTATGCAAAGAAAATGCAATTACAACTTCTTTTCCTTCTTATTATTCATAGCTGCCCAGTAGCGTTCAAGTTCATTGCCCTCCCAGTTGATTGACTTGGTAAAAACGCTTAAATTAGAGGAAGAAAAGAAAAATTATAGAAAAAACAACAGCAACAAAGTATCAGATACATAAGTCATATTCATGTTTTTTTTTTTTATCGACAGCAATGAAATCATGAAGACATCAATGTTCATGAAATGAAAATCATACATAAATAAGTGCAAAGTGGTGTTTACACTTACCAACATCTAAATCTCATTTAATATTTAATAAATTTTGTGCAGATTTTGATATATTATGTGCGTTCCCGTACGTTACCGCGGGTACACGCGGGAACCCAAAACAACCCAAACAACAACAATTTACACGCAATTTTGAGTACGGGAACGCCTTTGGGCTAGTTTGTGTAACTTCGGTAAAGTACGGGAACAGACATATTCTCAGTAACATTCCTACTGGAAATTAACAGAGCCTTTATATAAAAGCCACCTGTTAATTTAATATAGCTTTCTAAAGGAGGAAAAATTATTAATCCCTTGCGACATGTCACAGAACTAAAACGAGACATGACACAGTTCGCATAGATTTCTTGGGCTTACTATACAAATCTGATGTGCTTTGAGGCAGCTGAAAAATTGGCGGATTGTCAAATCTAAACTGAAGTAACAATTCATTCAAATTTCATAATAATTTTAATTTAAAGAAAAAATTCTCTTTTTAAATTATTTTCATTAAACGTTAAGATATATATAGTCGAATAAAAAATAGTAAACTTAGAAAAAGCGGAAGAATGAAAGAAATTGGTATCAAATAGAAATAGTAAATAGAAACCAGTGAATTAAAAAGTTAGCAAATTTCACGTCAAAAACGAATTTAAGAGAAAAAACTAGTAAAAATAGTAAAAACTAGCATGTAAACAAACAGACATATTATTTGTGAAAGATTAAAACATAAAGTGATATTTTTTACCATTGACCAAAGCAAATGATAATTAAAACAATTTATAGAGGTGCATACAATAATTGTAATTATGGTTTCAGGTTATAAAAAAATCACCAACAGCAACATATATTCATTTTAACCCATTCCAATTTGAACGACATACATTATGCAATAATAGTTAAACACTAGTAATATTCAAGTGACTAGTTCAACGATTTGGTTGGTACTATTTATGTATAGTCGTTCATCTTCCTGTCAACACGTTTACATGGTACCCGAATTGCACAATTTTTCACAAAACATTTTAAATGTTTTCTTATTTAGTTTATGTATGTTATATGGACAACAGGCAACCTGTTTTATGGTTTAATAACTAACTATTATTATGGTCTTTTATTACGACAAATACTTACGTATCTTTTAAAAGTTGTAAAACTTCCTGTTCCTTTTTAGTAAGGCCATTGTAAAATGCTTCCAGATTGATGTCTAATAGCTGACGAGTTTGCATACCAGTTAGGAAAGTAGTTGCACCATCAAATTGTATGAAATGATACATGGCCAGTTTACCAAGTTCGATATTAGCCTCTTTACAGATATTTGATGCCTTCCGGCATAACTGCTTTTGTTCATCATTACAAGGATGCCATGACTGTGGACCAGTATTTGTTAGAAGGCCAAGTGCGTGACCACTAGCGCATATAATACCCAAGTCTTCTTTTTGAAAGAAATCAATATAAGATTTTAAAGAGTCGTCACAGAGTGTGTTGCGGGCGTATGTTAAAACAGTCTGTGGGCGAAAAGTTGATAACATATTAATAAATTAGGTGAATGCGACAGAATGTTAGTATTACTTGCTATGATTCATTCACTAATTACGAGGAAAGGGCCCGTTGCCAGATGACATAGGTATGTACACTCAGAGAATTATGTAGGTCAAATTAACTGCAAATGGCAGTTAAAATAACTGCATTTGTAGTTAAAAAGGTGTACACCACATTTTCATTTAAACAAACTACAATATGAAGTTATCTTTAACTGTTACAAATAAACTGACATATGTAGTAAAAATAACTATGCGAAATCTCATATTCTTTCACTAGAAATTTCTAAACGCCATATTTTTTGTGTGTGTATGCAACATATTTTCTATGTGTGGAAAATTTGAACGAGAGGCAAACACGCACTCACTTAAAAATAAATGCGTTTGTTAAAAAAATAACTGTCATTCATTAAAATAAAACTGTTAAATATATAGAAATTTAGTTATATTTGAGTTAATATTAACTTAAATGAAATACAAATTTACGCTGCTGGAATCTTCATCAAATATTGTTGAATATTCGTAGAAACCACAAGAAATGTCAAAGTGTTTTAGATTTTTTTAATGCGATAGAAATCTTTTTTCTGAAATCAACATTCAACTAAATTTAACACACGAGTAAATTTAACAAAGATTTTTTTTTTTTTTTTTAATAATAAATACAGCATTTATTTACTTCAAATTACATAACCAAAGCCCTGGGGGCCATATATGATTAATAAAAGCTATTACAAAAAAATAATTTAAATAAAGATAATAAAAATAAATAATAATAAAAATAAATAATAATAAAAATAAGTAAAAAATACAGTAAAACTATCATATAAAAAAAATACTGAAAACATTATCTTGAATAATATAAATAGATATTTAAATAAAAATAATACAATCACCAGATTTTCCCAAGTGCAGCGATAATAAAAAAAAGAAAAGGTCGAGAGAGATAAAAATAGTAGCACAAATAAAAAGCTATAATTCATGAATAGCTACATAATCCTTAAGCTTTCGCCTAAAGACCTGGGGTGAAAAAGCAAAACCTCTCAGGTATAGAGGTAGATCGTTCCATATTCTTGAAAGCCTAATCTGAAATGATCGCTCGAACATAGTAGTATGATGTGTTGGATAAACCAGTTGGGGGTTTCTTTCCGAGTTGGACAAAAGAAAGTTGTCAACTATATAGTCAGGAAACCCATTAACCATTGCTTTGTAAAAAAATATCAATAACCTCATACCTACATAATTAACAAAAGACCACCCAAGAAATTGGATTACGTACGGAGTCACATGAGAGCGAAGTCTTAGGCCAAAAACATATCTAATAATTCTATTGAAAATCTTGGTAAACCTATTAAATTCACCGTCTGTGGTACCAGAAATTACCTCGACACAATATAATATATGAGGCATCAACAAGGCATGTGCCACGCGCATCCTAATTGAGAGAGGCAGATACAAGTCAAGAGAATACAACCTTCTCAACAAGAATGATATTTTCGAAGAAACGTTATTAATATGCGATGAGAAATTTAAATGATTGTCAATTAAAACTCCAAGACACTTAATCTTATCCACAAATTCAACTCTCATGCCATCGAGAATAACCATTATAGTATCAGTATCGAAACCAAAACCCATTAACTTCGTCTTTCTTGGATTGACAACAAAACCATTGCCAGAAGACCAAGGTATAACCTCATGTATGATGAAATTTACACCCTCTTCCAAGACATCTACAAATTGCGAATCGGCATAGCAAAGAAACTGAACATCATCCGCATAAACGTAAGACTGACATGATAGACCATTCCCAAATGTAAGAAGATCATTCAAATATAATATAACGATTTTTTCTGTTTTTTCTCTACTAATATATTTCTTTACTAAATGTCAGCAAAAAAGTTGCTGAAAACTAGTAAACCTGATATACAAGATGTTTTACTAATTTTTCTACTAACTTATTTTTTATTTTTTTGAAAACTGCTTATTACGTCCCTGCAAACATTTAGAAGATATCTTCCAAGAAGATAATAAAGCGATATCTTCTATTTTTCATTTGAATGAAAATAATCAAGTAGTATTTTTAAATTGTCTTCCTTTTATCATTTGGAAGATATTTGGAAAAATCAAATCAAAAATTGTGTTTTTTGTCATAATTTTTTTATGATACTATTGCAGCAATATCACCTTTTTATCATCTGGTAGATAAACACAATTCGTTGAAAATGTTGGAAAAATAATAAAAAATTTGTACAAAATACAATTATAAGAAATATGGGAAACAAATTCGTTGAAAAATGAAGATTTAGTGCGCGGAAAAACCGGGTATGATGGACACAAGATAATTAATATTCTTGTCAATGGGTTATGTATGCAGATATTCTTTTTCAGAGTTAAATTTAATAATGAAAATTAAAAATCGTTTAATTTGTTTCGAGGAGTTAATTTAGCGATATCACCTTTTTATCTTCCAGGTGATAAATTAGCGATATCGCCGATTTATCATTCAGAAGTATTGCTTTCGTATTGCTTGGGAGTATCGCTATAGAGAGGACATTTACTTCCGAAGGGGGGATTTTCCGCAATAAGAATATGATTATTGCCGCAATAAAGTTTTTCTTCCAGGCGATACGATTGCGAAACATTTTCGAATTGTAATGTTTGCAGGGGTAGATTCGGTAAACTTTTTTCAAATATATTTGTTACTTTAAGGTAGTCTTAGAAACCGACATAAAAGAGTACCCTACGGGAAATTTGAACAAACTGTCACCGAACTGGCCCCTTTATATGAAATAGAGTGGTCACTTTTACATGGCGTTGTCATAGGAGGGGGAAATTGACTCCTTGTGACATGTCACAAGACAAATCCCAGGACAGATCCCTGAACTTTGTTTTTTATGAGAGTTCAGTAACCTGTCCTAGGATTTGTCTTGTGACATGTCACAAGGGGTCAATTTCCACCTCCTATGACAACGCCATGTAAAAGTGACCACTCTATTTCATATAAAGGGGCCAGTTCGGTGACAGTTTGTTAAAATTTCCCGTAGGGTAGGTACTTCAAAATATGAAAACTTACATCAAACTTTCCAGGAGCTCTTTCAATACATTCTTTAAGAGTTTTTAACGGATAACCAGTTACTCCAATAAATTTCGCCTTGCCTTCTTTAACAATTTTCTCCAATTCTGGTAAACACTCATTTATAACAATATCCAAATCTTTAGCAAATTCAATATCGTGTATCTAAACAAAATATAAATTTTAGTACAGCCCTATTAAATAAAGGTTTTAATAAAATATTGTATAATTTTATATAATTATATCTAATCAGCAAGTGAGAAGTTTCTCACATGAAAAAATCCAACTCTACCATATTTAACATAGGGCGAATTGCATAATTTCAAATTTATATATAAGTAAACTTTTTTACATACCTCTAGCCAAATTTAACATTATCTGACTCGCCCTCTTTTAAATATGATAAAGTTGAAGTTTTACGTGAGAAACTTCTCACATAGTTGTATGTAGAACACCGGTACAGGTGTGGTTAATGTGATATCATTGATATCATATTGTATACATATACATAATTGCATCAACATAAATAAAATTGTACAATTTAGATCTAAAAACATTGGGTCAGTTTCCCTTTCAAATTGTATATAAGCCTATATAAATTGTCGGACCATATATAACAATATAAAATTTTTTATAATTTGATTCGGAAAATTACCCAATGTTATTAGATATAAGTTGTATAATTTTATTTGTCTTGATGAAATTATATACAGTTTTATGTCATATCCATTAACCACATCTGATTAGATATAATTATGTATATCAAATTATACAATATTATATAAAAACCATTTTTAACGGGGAGTGTTGTTGTTTTTTTAATTCATATACATAGACAGTTGCATTTAATAGGTCCATTCGATTACTGGATAATTTGTACAAATTTTTACTGGATGGCGTTCGTTTACACAAATACTTAGTAAACAGAAAGAAAAAAGAGATAATAAAGTGACAGTTCTATATTGAAAGTTTTTAAGTCTTCTTCTTTTTCTTACAAATTTTTACTGAACAAATATTTGCCAGTAAGAATTTGCAAGCAGAAAAAAACATGTTTCGAAAACATATGGTTGTTTATTGAAAATAAAAAAAATTATTTTCCAATTATGTTATTTTATGGAAGTGAAAAGCAGTAAAACTTTCAAAATAAATAATGGAAAAGATAAGAAAAACTTCTAAAAATGTTCTGATTAAAGTTTAACATCAAAAATTCTCTTTCATAGCGACCAGTTCAAATTTATTTGTATATTTGGTGTTGTAATCAGCTGTGTCTACAAACTTGCAAATTGTTGCAAATTTTCTGTTCGCGTACATGTTTGGGAAAATTTTATTTTGAGTGTAAATCTTGTCTTACTCTCTGAAAGTTTGTACTGAGTAATTCTTACTGGACTTGACTAAGAGAAGTAATCGAATGGACCTAATATTATAATTAATATGCATTTTATCAATTTATAAAATACTAATTACTTAGCACTAAATTTTGTTAAAATACATATTCTCATGTACCTGTATAACATCAACATAGTCCAATCCCAATAGCTCCAAGCTTTTTTCCACACTTTGTCGAGTCTTTTTGGCTGAGAAATCAAACATGCCCTTAAAAGTTTTTTCATAGCGTCCTACCTTTGTAGCCACATAATAAGCTGATCGTGGTATGTCTTTCAAGGCCTTACCCAAAACCTCTTCCGATCGGCCTTTTCCATAATACGGTGCAGTATCTATATAATTTATACCGGCTTTAAGTGCTTGTTGTATTGTTGCTATAGCCTCATTTAGATCAAGGTCACTTTTGAATTGAGTAAATTATAGAGAAACAAGTCAATAAATATTGAAGAGGGTTGGTAACCAAACCACTCCCCACACACAACACTTACCCATAAAAGTCACTTAAAGTTCCGCAACCGTAAGCAATTTTCGATATTTCTAAGCCAGTACGTCCTAATAAACTATATTGCATTTTTCTACATAATTCCACATCATGAAAGCCATCTGTAAATGTAGGGGGAAGAGACAGGGAACACATTTTTTAAAAATTAAAACAACACACGAACGATCATGTGAAAAACACCCTCTTTGTTAAAAGTTCTTTAGTAAACTGTTTATAAATATTTCTAAAACAGAATTATGCATTTAATGATAAGAATGAGTGTTACTGTACAATTTTTTAAGAGAATGTAGACTGTAATTGCAGTAATGTACACCACCGAGCAAGCACAATAGTCTAAAAAGAGACAGAAATGTTCTTAGCCTGACATAGAGATGGCGGTATAAATAGCAAAAATCTTTGTATAATGGAAACTTCCATCCGTCATATGAACAAATGTTAAATTTCATTTCGATCTGTCAACTCATTCGTATAGTAACAGGTGTTCAAAAAAGGTGCTTCAGTGATTTTTTGTAATGGAAAAATTAGAAATTCGTGGTGTGATTAAATATTTACATAAGAAAGGTTTATCGGGACAAGAAATTCATAATGATATGCTGAATGTGTTAAGTGAAAGTGCTCCTTCATATGCAACAGAAAAAAATTGGGTTGCTGAATTTAAACGTGGTCGTACAAGCGTTAAAGATGAACTACGAAGTGGACGTCCAAAAACTGCAACAACGCCAGAAATCATAGCTAAATTCCATGATATGGTATTGCGTGAAATATGTATTGCCATAGGCATCTCAAATGATCGAGTACATTTTATTTTGCATTAAGAATTACAGATGAAAAATCTTTCTGCAAGATGGGTGCCGCATTTGTTAACAGTTGACCAAAAACGCATTCGAATGAAAATTTAAAAATTTAACGAATTGAAATACGAATTGCTTGACCACCTACCTTATTTAGCTCCCTCTGACTTCTACCTGTTCCCAAATCTAAAAAAATTCCTAGCTGGCAAACGTTTTAGCTCCAGTGAAGATGCAATGGCAGCTGTAAACGATTATTTGGAGGAGCTTCAGGAAAATTATTTTAATCAAGGGATAGAATTGCTAGAAAAACGTTGGACTAAGTGTATTGAAGTTTCAGGACATTATATTGAAAAATAAAATAATTTTAAAAATCTAGCTCTTGTTTTTCATTGTTAGGCTAAGAACATTTCGAACTACCCTCGTATAGAGATTGTATATTGTTATCTCCCTCTGCACATGACTTCCATGTAAACGAAACCATACAGTTCGAGAATACTTTTTTTGGTAACACATCTGCGTATTAATCTGTGGTTGTTATATCAGTCGAAACATTTATAATTAACCACCTGTTAACCCATTTTAGCCCACTTATTGTTCCACTGAGAATTTTGTTTCGACAGAAATTGAAGTAACTAAAACCTTTTGTAATTTTTTCTGAACAAACGATTATCATAAGCCAGAACTAAGAATTAATTTCTATTAAAATTTGACTTAAGTAAAAAATTTTTTTTGTATAAGGAACGGTTTTCAAGCGAGAAGCATGTAAAGCGAAAATTTAGAAAATTTGAAAAAATTAACTTTTTAAAACAGAAAAAATTATTTGAAAAATTGCCAAAAATACATTTACGATCTGGCGTACATAACTGATAATAACAAAGCTAGTTTAAAGTCTCTAATTGCAAAATCAGTTAAAAATTTTTCTCCAGGACTCACAGGATAACGCCAGGATACGTTTTAAAAATATCTCTCTAACTCCAAGACTAGCCAACAGATATTTTTAAGATTAAACATAGATTTTATACTTTGAGGTAGTAGTAAGCAGAACTAATTTCGTCAAAATTTATTGATGTTTAGTGCCAAATTCGCCTAATTTCGTAATTTTCAAAAAGCGAAAAACGCCATAACTTCTGAAATAACAAAAATTTATCAACAATTTTCGGTACGTAATTTTATTTTATTGATAGTATTATTTACAGCAAAAACCGAAATTATTTTTCCCCTGGGTTTCAAGATACGTCTTCAACCTTTTTTGTGCTATATCGCCTAAATAAAGCGTTTTAATATTTGTTCCATGGTAGATTTTCAACGCCAAATATATGCTGTAAATATTATTGCAATCAGAAGAAAGAGCATTAGATGGTTAATACTGGAAGCTCTTCGTCTCTCACCACCAAATTTTATTTGAAAATTTCTCACATAAAAGGTCTGTTCGACTTCGTTACCGCGAGTACCCGCGGGATCCCAATTTACCCGAAACAATAACAATTTACACACAATTTTGACAATAGAAACACTTTCTAGTAAAATTGGGTACCCGCGGTAACATACGTGGAACAGAGCTAATAAATATTGTATTTAAGACAAAAGTACAGTAAGAGAATTATGACGGTAAAATGAATTGCAGTCTCAGTTGTAATGTATAGTTACATTTAAAAATAAATGCACTTGCACACACAAAATAAATCAGTTAGAAATCCATCACCGCGGCCATTGTTTTACCTCTGCAACAACATTTTAATTATAATTACATAAAAACAGTTGTATTAGAAAATTATTGGTTTTATTAACCAAACATTTTAAACTTTACTAGTAATAGGTCCCAACAGCTACAAAAATCTGTCCCCCAACCAATTTGAAAAAACATAAATATTTATAATTTTATTTGGTAGTGGTAACTATCCGCAATGCTGAAAATTTAATATTTTCCCTCATAAATTAGCAATATGCATTATTTGTCAGTTGCACCAATCAAAGTTTTAAAATGTTTCTCTACTAATGCCTTACTAATTGTTTTCTACTAACTTATGGTTGCATGTTCAATTGTGTAATAGATTTTCGGTTGTCACACCCAAATTAAAACCACAAAAACATCCATTCTAAAAATGTTGGTCACCATAACCAAAAATAAACAATTACAACTAGTGTTTCCAATTCGGTTAATCGATTAACCGATTCCTCGATTAATCGCCTCTATTTCGGTTAATGTCGAAACAAATAATTTAAAACTCAAATAATTATTCGCCCCGAATAATCGGTTAAATAGCACGATTAACCGGTTACATTTTTAATATGAAAGTTTGCATTTATTTTTTCTGAAAACTTAATAATTTTCTTAACTTTGGCTAAAAAATTGTAAGAAGCACTTAGAAAAACAAATACTAAATTAAATACCATCATATTCTTTTAAAATCTATTGAAAAAGGTATTTAAACCTTTAGATACCATTTTTTGAGCAACTGAATGCAAGTCGACATTGCCCCAGCGAAAAACCTCATGAATTTTAAGATTTGTTTTACATTGGCTGTGTTTGTGCGGCAAGCTATCAATGTTGCCTTATGTCATCCTCATACAAATCTGACATTAGCCAACGTTTAGTGTTAACTCTTAACGTTAATAATGTCAAATTTGTATGGGAATGACATAAGCCAAAGTTGATAGCTTGTCACACAAACACAACTATTATCGCAATTGCTTTTTAATAAAATTTTTTGGAAATTTTATATAAAAAATACCTAGTTCTTGTTTTTAAAAAACCTTTAGAAAAACATCTCGAAAGGAAAAAATAAAGGTGTTTTTAAACTTCTCAAAATACACTACGCGTCTGGCTGGAGCAGGCTTTAGGAAGTACCATAGACAATTTCTGATTTATGTTTTAATTCTTTTAAAAAGTAAAACTTATTTTCAAAAGTAAGAGCAGTTTTCAGTCTCTAGTTCAATGTTTTTTATTTATATTCTGTTTATGAATTTTTACATTGATTCAATGAAGTTTCGCTGGAATTCGTTCATTGAAACTTTTCATTGAACTGATGAAGTTTTATGGAAAATTTCGCATCATTTATTGAAAATTTCATGCACCCAATAAAAAAAATTTTATTAAAAAAGCTTCATAAAAGTGGTGAAGCTTTTTCGTAAAATTTAAGATATTTTTCATTCACTTTGTGAATAAACCTTCATTAGTGAAAACTTTCATTGAAACTAGTCCAATAAAATTTTCTCTGCGTAAATTAGCTTGAAATTTGGGTTATTTTGTTTATTAGTAATGGCCGTTACAAAACCGAAAAGACCGTTAATTTAACAATTGTTTATGATATTCTCAGAATACTAATATTCAGCAAGCTTTTTTTTGTTTTTTGCAGAGTTAATTGGTATCTTCAAATAGAACTAAAAGTTTTTATTTAAATTTTAGAAACTTTGGATATCATTTTTTTAAATGCAATATTAGGTTTGTTCCACGTACGTTACCGCGGCAACCCAATCTTACCAACAAGAGTTTCTATTGTTAAAAATTGGGTAAATGAGAGCGTTGATGAGAGAATAATTTGTTTCTCTTTTTAGCAGAAGTTACCCGTACTTTTTTTTCGGGTAAAATGGTAAAACTGTCAAATCACTAACTGTTTATAAATCAGCTGTTTTAAATTTGTAAAAATAATTAACAAAACAAAACTTATAAACAATAAATAATTAATAACGTTATTAAATACCACATTCTAATATTTTTTCTATATTTCCTTCGATATTTTATTCTTAAAAATAGCTTTTGTTTATATGAATAACTTTGACGTTAATTTTTGGGCTTGAAATGTGGTTTTGTGCGTTCCCGGTAATGTGAGCAATTTTACCATTTTTTGGGATAATTATTTGTTTACTCTCATTTTACCAGAATTTATTCAGAATTACGTGGAACAAACTTATTATATTTTATTGTTGGCAGTATTGATAAAAAAAAACCATTCAAAGAAATTTTGTATCTCATATTTTTAAAATTTTTTCTAAAGATGTAAAAACTACATTAAATTATCGATATTTAATAGTTTCGGGTTTGCTGTTCTTAACTTACTAATATTTTGCAAAAAAAAATCTGTTAGTTTCATCAGTTTTTTCTGCCATTTTTAACTAATTTTTAGTTGCTTTAGCAAAATTTTTACAGACCTGTTTTTATTAGTATGTATAGGAAATGTTTCAATTTCAAAAATCTCAGATTCCGAAACTTTTTAACCTTCCCAAGAAATTTTTTTGTAATCGGTTGCCAACCACACGAGTTCTGCAACTGTTTTTACTAGAATCTTATATATAAGGTATAACAGACGGAGAATCAGTTATACAACTAGTCCCATATGTTCTAGAATTAATTATTCTATAGCCACTTTGGGGCTATAGAAGCGATTGTTTTTTGGACAGTTTTATACAAAAATCATCGATGTTAGAATTGACAGTGGAAGGGATTTCAAAGCAAAAGTAGTTTCTTCTTCTTTTGAACAGAAAATTTTCATGGGTTAGAATATGAAAACTATTTTTAAATACATCGAGTTATATATCACGTTAATATTAAAAAAACAGACAGCTCTGTGTTCATATTGATAATAAAATTAAGGAAATACATTAGTTTTGCATTAAACGATTAATCGATTAATCGCCAATTTCTCGATTAATCGACCCGAATAACCGGTTAATTAATTTTAGTGATTTTTCGAATAATGCATTAACCGGTTAACCGCCTATGTCGAATAATTGGAAACACTAATTACAACCGAAAGATATTTACATTTCTTCTCAGTTGTTAAAAAATTAAAAATATAAAGCAAAGTTAATAACAAAAATTAAAGGTAAATAATTGAAAACTGTTTCTTTTATTATAATGGTACAAAATGCATTGTTTGCAATTTCGGTAGTGCAGTAAACTAAAGGTAAGTAAAAATCTTTCATTTGTACATTTTAAATTTATTTATTTTATATGTTTACAAAAAGTTGATGTAAAGCTAGTGTGCAAAATATCCTTCTTTTTGAAGTTCCGGGCAAAAGCTAAATTTTACTAATAAAAGTTTAGTAAATTTCTAACAATATAAGGTAATTGTTTATTTTTTAAAAAGTAATCCTATGGTATACTTCTCAGCAAATAAATATATATGTCAGACTCTTAATTTTTCTTTAATAAATTTAGATTTCTATTTTTTTTTTCTTTTTTTTGCCGTTTTATGTAAAAGTTCACTCTTTTTTATATTTTCTACTTATGAATTAATAAAAATTAAAAAAAAATGGAAACAGTGTTTTATTTAATTCGATTGGGGTTTCTAAAAATATTCGGTTGGATCTACTGAATACTAAATTCAATCAGGTAGTACTAAAGTGATTCGGTTGTATCAACTGTTTTTTAATGTACTATCATAGTAGACATAACTGCAGATTTCGATAGGTGCAACCGAATAATATGATAGTACATGGGACTACCAAATTTCGGTTGGCAACAAATTCGGTTGTCACAACGAATCTGTTCTCTGTGTGATGCAGTTAAATGTAATTTCAGTGTACACTTTTTTAACTGAAATTGCAGTTAATTTTACCGAGATAATTCTCTGAGTGTAAAAAAAAAACTCAAAACTAAGTAACATTTCAGAGCTTTTAATCGAAAAATAAATTTTTTTTGCACACAATGAAGGAATTCAAAGATGAAGTGCTAAACCTGCTGCCGTATTAAAGTTGCATGAACCATAGAAATTTCTATGGTTCATGCTAATTTACTACATAAATAGTACAAATTGTGAATTCCATTAATGTGATACAATTTTTCACGAATGATTGCCAAAATTTCTGCGAATTCTGGCTTGTTAAACTTAAAAACCGTACTAAGAGATTTTATATTTGATTTTTAATATGTATTTCTGTCGGATGCACATAAATAGTTTGACTCAGTATTGCCAAGTTAGAGCTCTCTATGTCAGGGGGTATTTTATTTCATTTCTATGGAAGTTAGGAGGTAACAATTTGTGGAAAATAAGCTTCAAATTCCAATTTTTTTAACGAGTTGCACTAGTCAACCTATCGGCTGACTTAACTTAATATTCACCAAAATTTGCTATGATTAATGACAAAATTAAAAAATACCTTTGAAATGAAACAAGGTTAATTTTCAAGTTTTTTTTTATTTTTATTTTTTTCAATGTAGTTTAAATAATCGTTTTTTATTTGTATGTATGTATAAATAATATTTAATGCTTATATAGAAAAGATTCGAAAATATCAGATCAAAGTGTCTTTTGTGCTTAATAAATATATCTGTTAATGTAAAATATGAAACTTTAAATCGACCCATAACTTTCGTTCGATTTTTTCAAAAGAATAGATCGCCAAAAACATCATCCGGATTTGGGAAATTATGCTGAGGTCTGTGAGGTTGATGTGACTGATGTTGTGATGGATATTGTGGTTGTTGTTGTTGTTGCTGTTGTCTACTGGTTGGAACTATAATGTCATTGATTTCGTGAATAATACCATTTGAAGCGATTGTATCACATTTTGTGACACCAGCATTTTGTATCTTTGGACGACGATCACGAGTAATACGTAAATGATGACCATTTAATGATTCGATCGAACGTACAAAAGGCCAATTAGTGGGTATAATACCAGCACAACATACAACATCATCGACAATATGAGTCTTAATTAAATTTTCCAATTCATTTTGGTCTTTGGTTATAGAATCTTCAAGTTCTTCGAAGACATCATTTTTAGGAACCAATAGAGTGTAATCACCGTTAGCATTGGCCAATAAATCAGTCAAATTAGCCATACGTACTAAATCCAAGAATTTACTGTAATTGGGATTTGATTCTAACAACTGCAAAAGATTTTGTTTAGCTGGTTGCAAGGGTTTATCAACTTGGTGTAAAACAGAACCACAACTTTCATCGTCGAAATGTACAAGACGGGCACAGTTGACAGTTGCACGATTCATAACATTTGAGAATAGAGCATGAGTAGAATAAAGGTTTATGCGTACTTTATCTCCGCCTACTGTGGGCATTAATTGTTCTTGAAGATCACAAGTTTTGATCATTGGCTGGGCAATGTGATAATTAAGGAATTCATTTAATTCTTGATTATCTTTTAATTGTTCGGGATTTTCTTCCAACATTTTAGCCCATTTAGTACTTTGCATAGCCTTATCAGTGGGAGCAAATACGGTAACATTATCCATATCATCAAATTTATTATCCAAACCAGTAGCTTCCAATAAATGTTTAAATATGGTTACATTTTTCTCTTGCATCAATGAGGACAATGGTAGAGCAGATTCTGTAGGCATAATAGTATCAATGACGTGTATAACACCATTAGAACCCATAATATCAGCCTCCGTGATCTTGGCCATCCCATTGATAATAACAGGTTGTTGTTTTGTTTCGCCTTCGATAGCATTACTGCGATTGAATCGCATTGGTTCACCCAATAAATTGTATGCGGTTGTTTTAGCGCCAGCTACTGAGGCTACCGAACAGAAGGTCAAATCCAAGATATGATTTTTTAGTATATCTGAAAGTATAAAATAGATGGAATTAATTAATATTATTTTTTGAAAATATTTACCCCTCAATTCATAAATGCTTTGTAAAGTTATAGCAGGTTTACAAAACGTCATTTTCATACAAAATTTGTTCATTAAACCTCCTATAATTTTACAGAGCGTATATGAATTTAGGGGTTAGTCTCTGTCTGTAAAATTTTTAGTTAAAACTACAAAAATTTGTTCAAAATGATGCTGCAGAAAAAAACTGCTAAATTAGCAGATTATTTTTGCTATATATTAGTAAGATGGCAATAGCAATAATAAAACTGTTAAATATACAGAATTTTGTTCTATTTGAGCTAAATTTTTGTTAATAGAAAATAACAAATTACCCTGCTAATATAATCAAAAAATTTTGTAAATAATTAGTAGCCTAAAAAATCACGAAAAAATTTTAAATTTTAGAGGTTTTTCTCGATTTTTTATTTTTTTAACGCAAACAAAAATCGAGGCTTTTGAAAACAGTAGTTTACAATTTTTTTTAGCAAATATTTCTGTAAATTTAACAGGATAGACTGCTATTTGCATTCAACTAAATTTAGCTTAAAAAAAACAAAAAGTTTGTAGATATAACAGTTTGTTTTTGCTATTTGTACCCTACACCACTAGGTGTAGTAATAAGTTTGTGCTGTTGTTTGTAACACCAAAAAATATTGGACCTAGACCCACCTTATAGTATAAAGATCGACTCAGAATCACTTTTTATTTCGATTTAACGATGTCCGTCCGTCCGTCTGTCTGTCAATGCATTCTTGTGCGCACTTATAGGTCGCAAATATTAAGATATTTTTATGAAATTTGGTACACCGTCGGCCCAAGACGACGCGTATTGATTTTGGTTAAAATCGGTCCATGTTTAGACCTAGTGCCCATATAAGGGTCCCCTCAAAATTGGCTTGGTTACACCTGCAGGTCGCAAATAAATTTTCTAATTTTCAGTAAAAACGTTTAGAATCCGTTCTGAAGCTAACATGAAATTTTAGAATTTTCAATAAGACCGTGGTAAAAACGGGGTTAACAAGGGGTAAGTGGCACCCATTTATAATTCAGCTCATAGAGCTTCCTTCTGCGACTTGAAAATATATCCTAAGACGGCAGTTTTGGAAATATTTACTGGGAGCGACGAAAAGGGGTAAATCTTACCAATAACTTTCGACTAGAAATCTGGCATTTAAAATATGTATTCTTTGGAGTATGGGATAATTTATTTAAAAGACGCTTTTTTGAATTTTCAATTAAAACGTGGTTAAAATCGGATGGGTTAAGCAAGGTGCCTCATTACTGAAATATGAAATTTGGTATAAAGGCGATTTTTGAACATTACATTTTTATTGAGAGAGGAAAAACCCCAACATATAAATCATACATGGGACTAATTAATTAGGTGGACTAATTAATTGATGATTTCATTACCATTACATTGATATCAATTGTAATGAAATTATTTTCATTACCATTTTTTTAATTAATGGTAATGATTCTAAAATTTTATTTCATTGATTAATGACAATGATTTTAAATTTCATTACCATTGATAATGAATAAATTAAAAAAATAATTGCCATTGACAGAAAAACGTAAAAATGGAGTAAAACTCGCTGAAATCGAAGATGGAATATGCTCATTCAGGCTCATGCTCATTTGAAATTAAATATTACTTTCCATTCCATTGTTATTTGTATCCAGGTAAAGATCAACGGAATTAAATGGATCCTCTTTAATAAATTATGTTTTATAACTTCTCTGGCCAAACCAGTTGTTCGTTTTCATTTGTCTGAATTTTTTTGTAAACAAATGGTTTTTAGTCAATTGTAATTAGTTTTTTTATACATTAGTGTAATTTCATTACCATTAGTATTGATTTTTCTAATGAAAAATATTTCATTACCATTAAATGGTAATGAAATTTTTTTCATTGTCATTAGTATGAACTAATGGTAATGAAAATTCAATGGTAATGAAAAATTCCCATGTATGATATAAATGGGGTTTAATAGAGGAAATGACCTGTGTAACCACTTGATGATCTGGGAAAACCCAGATTTGATTGGCAACAAATGGGGTTGTCAGCACCGAATCTGTTTTCTGGGTGTAGAAATCTGAAACTCCAAAAATGTTAAACAAATTTATTAAGCGAAAAAATCTATAGAAAAAAGAATTTAATTTTCTTTTAACCCATTGACGACCGACCAATGGTTGATATATGTCCCATTTTTATTTTTTTTTTGTTATATTTTTTATATTTTTGTTATATATATTAATAGAGGAGAGTTTTTGCTTTCAAATTATGTGTTCTTAGCGCCTAATTAATTGATCCCAACATCTGAAAAATACATATGTTTATTTGATCATTTTTTTTGGATTTCATTTTTTCAGATGTTATTGCTTTTGCAAGACCAAAACTTTGATATAGCATGGACCTGTGCTTCCTGTTTTCAGAAATACCAAAACATTGGGAATATTTTTGTTTTCTTGCCTACGGGGCGCAAAATGGAACATATGTGTCCCATTGGTCGTCAAACAATAGGGTTATCAATTAATCGGCTTTTTATTTTAATCGATTAATCGTGCAAATAATTATTCGGGTTTTTTTCTTAACCGATTAATCGAATAAAATTTAAAAATTCATCGATTAATCGAAAAAAAATTAACGTAAAATAATACACATGCATTTTTTGTATTTTCAATAATTTTATTTAAAAAAAGTACAAAAATAATTTCAGTAACTCTTCTAAAATTCCTAAAAACAAAAACTGTAATAATTGAGCTCATATTTTGTAAAAATATGAATTTTTTTTGTATCCTCAGTCACATATTCAATTTTTTTTCATTTTATGTTAAGCATGAATTAGCCAGACGTAAACGTAGCTCTCTATAATATGTTTAATGAGTTAAAAGAGAGTAGGACAAGTCTTGTATTAATTTGTGTCCCTTTCGTATGCATTGTACACATAAAAATGTAAATGTAGGGACAAATTCTCTTGATAATTTATTTTCCCTCTACTTGTAAGTCCCTCCATCCATTTAAGGTCATTGGTCTTTGAAAAATTCTCTTTGTTAAACAAAAAATTTTTTAATTTTAACCCTTTGGCGAGTGGCGTACATTATAATGTACGTCGACTTCATCAACTCGTCACTGATTTGAATTTTAACCAAAGCGCTATTCATCTACTGTTATCGGTTCGTTATTTTGTTCTTATTAAAATTTTATGCAGGCTGTGAAATTTCAAAACAACATGAGAGCAGTAGAGTGCGTTTTGTCTTGTAATCATCAACGCTGCTGAGAATGTGTTAAAATTTAAAAGTTCGAAAAAGGCTAAAGTTTAGTCTCAAAAATTGTGTGATAAAAAAAATATAAAATTAAAATTTTAAAAAAATTTTAACCCGTTTCGGCAGCATGTTAATGTTTGAACTTTGATTTCAAATATATCCGCTAGGGGGTGCTGCAAAGCCATAAAAGTAATAAACAATATTTCTTGGGCATAGGTCTACATTTTCACGAAGTTTGGTTGGAAATTTCCTAGCCATTAAAATTCCCGTGTCAAAGGGTTAATTAAAAATTTGATTATACTTAAATACATACCACTACATTGTTAGATCTGTTAAAACAACAGAGTAGTATTTTGGAAGATGACAAAGAAAATTATGTTTTTGTTTCTTAAGGCTCCTAGAGGAAAATAAAAGATTCTCATTGAGTTTAAGCTAATAAATTTTTCATATTTAATTTAACACCGAACAAAAATAACACTCATTAAGCTAAAAAATATTTCTAGAAATTCTTAAAAGTTGTCCCCTGATGATTTTCTTAGGTCAGAATGAAATCTGGGATGGTACAAGCCTACACCAAAATATTTTTCACAATTTCTTAAACAAGTTTTGGGATTTTAGCATACTTTCTTTAATAAAATTATATATATTTTTTAAAAATTTTAAACACTTTTGTAATTTTTTGCCAATTTCGATTAATCGATTAATCGTATTAAATTATTCGAATTATCCGTTATTCGAAATTTGGCCATTTTAAATTATTCGAACAATTTTTGAGTAAAATTATTCGAATAACGATTAATCGACTGAATACCCTAGTAAACAAAGAAGAAGTTTTATAGTTTTATTTTTTTCATTAAATTAAATCAAAAAAGTAATAAAATTGAATGAACTAATCATTCAACCAAACATAAAAAAGACTTAGACTTAAAAAGATATTTGTTTTAAGTATACATATCGTCGCCTAAAATGCAGAAGGGCGTAACAATAAAAAATTCAAAATCGATTTTTTGATTGATTATGATACACTAGTCTAAATACATGTTCCTACAAAAATTTAATCTTATATACATAAATAAGTCTATTCTCAAGAGAAGAAATTTATCCTTTAATTCCAAAATATTTTTAATTCTACAATGTTTTTTTTTTTCTTCTCCTGTAAAAAAATAAAAAGTGTTGTTACGCGCATTTGCAATTTAGGTGAAGATATATCGATTGAATTTCGTTTGGTTTCACTCATAGCTCTTCCAAATGACGAATTGGAATTGTTCAAAATTAGTTGAAATTTATATGCTCGATCATATGATGGATCGTGACGGCTTGGTTGCTGAACATTGTTTGTGAAATTCGAATTTCTTCAAATCGTGACCGAACCATAACATTGGATGCAAGAGGCACAGAGTATACTGATGATGTTAATTGGTGGGTTTCATCATTTTCACGTGCGTTAAGCAATTCCATAACTTCATCATCTGCTGCTTAAAATCGACGTTAATTAGTTCTTTTCTTCTTGCAGTTATATATTACACCGTGCAACATTTTCAAATTTTGCTCTCGATATATATGTGAGAGTAGACACCATTTATAGATGAACTGCATACCCATCACGTCAGATGTCCTTTTTAAAGGACTTCGAAATACTAATGCATACCATTTTCACTTCTCTCCAAAATGGGCATCAAATAAGAAAGGATAATTTCCCCCGTTCAGTGATAATGCAAATTTTGACAAAAAATGACGAAGAAAATATATTTGGAAAATTTTCAGTAGAAAAAAACGAAAGCTTTTATTAAAATGTAGAAATTCTCCTCTTTCATTTGATCCCCATATCAACATCATGGAATTTACAAAATATCCTTAAAAAAGGGTTTGCCAAAAACCATGCGTTGAAAATTGATAGTCCTTTTATAAGGACTACTGAGGTGATCATGAAAAACTGAGTACGCAGTTTTACTAAACGTGGTTTCTTTTTTCACTTGTTAATGGATTTTTCTAAATGAGCAAAATTATTTTGAAAAAACGTTAGAACACTCGACTTTAAGCACAAAACTCGATATACAAATTACTTCGCATGATAAGAAAAACAAAAAAAGTAGTAATCGACACTATGTGTAAAAATTTACAACTATTTCTGCAAAAACTAAAACATAACACACTCTACTCGCTACGAGCAGAGTAAGTTAGTTGTTCACAAAGTTTTACCGTTGACGACCAATGGGATATATATGTATGCATGTCCCATGGATTTTTTCGATGAAGCAGTTGAAAAAAAAATATTTTTGACGACACTTTTGTTTAGAAATGTTGCGGCGATTATCACGAATCTGCAAAAATAGAAATTTTCCAGCAGTTTATGTTCGGTCGTCAAAGGGTTAAATATAATTCGATATTTAAAACTGACAGTAACGAAGTATCGCGAAGATCTATAAAAAATCAATAAACAATAAATTTTTAAACAGCCTCATCTTTGCATTACTTCTTTTAGAAATACAAAAGCTACTCCAAAAGCTCTCCAATCCGTTTAAAGCCTCATTCATACTGAACCCAAAACTAGAAGTTTTCGTTTTTTCGGGTCTTCGATTTGAAATTTGTATGGGATTTGACAATCGAAAACAAAATAAACTTGAAAACTATTATACCTATTCCAAAAGCTCTCCAATCCATTTAAGGAAAATTATTTTTACCAAGGAAGGGATTTTGTTTTTCAACTGTTTTTTGTTTTTTTACAGTTAATTCTTTTGGTATTATAAAAGTATATTTTAATAAAAAAAAACTATTTTTTAAAAAATATGTGTAATTACTTCAGTCTATTTAAAATTTGAAGTAAAAATTCCAAACGGTTCTCCAGTTATTACGCTTTTATGCATTGGAGACACAATACAAGTTTCTGAGTTTTCTTTGCAAACTAGGAATATAGAAATAATAGGGTTCGTCAAAAAAAAAAATTTCTTTGATTTTCGGATATCATCACTTTTTTTGAAGTTTTTGCATAGAAAAAAATAATGGCGTTTTTTTTCTTTTTTATTTCAACTCCTTCCACTGGCGCAGTCGGCCAAAAACGCTGCATTTCTGGGAAATCTGACTTTACCATTCGATTCGACAGCAAAAATTAATATAAAAAACATTTTTTTTGCGTTTTCTGAATACAGCAGATAGTCATTAGAGTGGTCCAAAAATCCACTTTTTTCAAAAATTTCAAAAAAGTTACTTTTTTATTACACACAATGAAAATATATTCCCTGCTGAGAATATTGGTACAAAAATTTTTAAAAGTTAAAATTTTATTTAGTAATCAAATATGTTTAGTAAAAAAAAATCTTTGTAATAAGCATTACAAAACTTACAAATTATTTTGTCATTACTAAAAAATACATTTATAATGCGGCAGCGAGTATTGGAAGCTGCATTTTAATTAGCTCAAATACTTTTTCATTGAATTAAAAAAAAAAATTCAAATTTGATTAGCTAATAACTTTTTAACGGTTCGCGGTGTATCCAAAATTTTTGTGCCCATGTACTCCGCCGAAAATACGTTTTCATTGTGTGTAATAAAAAATTTACTTTTTAGAAGTTTTTGAAAAAATCGGATTTTCGAACCACTCTAATGGATATCTGGTGTATTTTGAAAATGCAAAAAAAAGTTTTGTATTAAATTTTGTTGTAGATTCGAATGGTAAAATCAGATTTCCTATAAATGCAGTTGTTTTTGCTCTGAAGGAAAAGGGTCTTAAAATTAGCGTTTTTGGCCGACTTGCGCCACTGGAAGGAGTTTTTTCTATTCAAAAACTTTAAAAAAAGTGATGATATCCGAAAATCAAATTTTTGTGACGAACTCTAATAAATAAAAACAAATATAAACTAAACAAGAATTTTTAAACTTCAAATAAATTCAACGAAATTTCGAAATAAATAACAGTTTACTGTAAAATTACTGTTTTGGTAGTTGTTTATTATGATATTCAAAGTAATTGTTTTAAACAACTGTTACGAAATTACGATACTTTTCGTTAGTTGTTTTCTTAAATAACCGTCATAACAGTTGTTTTGCGTTTTTCTATAGAAAAACAAATGTAACAACAACAACAACTACTGATTACTATACAAACAAATGTCATGTAGTAACTGTCAAACTTTTTTGAGTCTACTAATAGAAAACACTTCTGCAGGCATGTTATTCCATGAACAGTTAAACGGCATTCACATCTAAATCTTAAACACGTGTTTAGCTAAAACGAGTGTAAAAGAATAAAGAACTGTTGTAGTAGAATAAAGAGCTAAAATACGTGTTTTAGCTAAACACGTGTTTAAGAATTAGGTGTGAATGCAGCCTTAGACTGACTTAGAAACAAATTCACGCAGCACATTTGGTTAAACTAATCTCAGCAGAACAATTCTAATGGTACCATCTATACAAAAGATTCTTATAATGTTTCACCGAGGCAATAGAGGGTATGCGCCCTCCTTTGCATACTTTAGTATGATCCGTAAGCTTTAATTTGGGCTTCATAGTTTCTGCCTACATATTGGAATTGTATTCCATATTTGGTTAGGTGATGGTGATATTTGTAGTAAGGAGATCGGTTGGAGTAAATTATTTTTTAAACCCGTTAAGAAATTTAATAAATACACTTGAATGCCTTTTTCGATACCTGAATAATGTGATTTGTGTAACAGCTTTTACACTGAAGTTTTATGTCGAGATCATCATCAACAGTATTCGATTCCAACCCATGTGTGAGAGTTATATTGCAATATCGGTCGGATATAGGTGGTGTATATAGTAAATAGATCCGATGAAGTGAAGTACTTTTTGCAACGTTTTAGAAAACCAAGACACTTGAATACTTCTTTCGACACTGTATTCTCATGTCCAGAAGGTAAATAGTACAGTGCTGGTAAATTCGATTACTTTTCAATACTCGATACCACTCGATATTTTTGATTTAGGTACTCGATACTTTTAAATGTTTTTCAATTTGAAATTTTTTAGTAAAATTCTTTGAAGATGTTTACGTTAATTCAATATTAAATTTATAAACATGTTTTTAAACTTTTTCACCACTATTCATTGTGTTTTGCATAATTTTTTAACATATACTTTTTAATATTTTACTTCTGATTTTTTCTTTTAGCAGAGTTGTAGTTTTGTGATAAATATTTTAGCGGATTCATAGTTTTATATATTTTGTCTATCCAAAATGCAACTCTGAAAATATCGAGTAGTAGTTTTAAGTATCGAGTACCCAAAAAAAGACAAATACTCGATACCCACTACTCATATTTTTACCAGCACTACAATAGTATCCAATTCCTCAATACCACCATGTGTACAAATGGCAATGATGACCTTACTCCTACACTCAAAAAACAAGTCAGTGAAGTCAGCAAAAAATGTTGCTGTGTCAGAAAATTTTTAGTCAGGAGCGTACTTGCAAAAAAGTTGGTAATTTCAGCAAAAGGTTTGCTGAAAATCAGCGAGCTGATTTTTACCAAAAAAATAGTAATCTTCAGCAAACGTTTTGCTAACACTTAGTCGACTGCAAATGAAAAATATCCTTGCTAAAATTACTAAACTTTTTGCTGAATATTAGTAGACTGAAAAAAACTCAAAAAACTTGTAGCGAAATTTTACTTTAGTTAATTTATTTGCTGAAAATTTAAATATAGAATATGTGTAGAGTTGTTTTTCTTTTTTGTCATTTCCGTTTCCAGACAAGCTGCGACATCTACATCTTGTCTATCTGGTTGTCGACCACGCTATGAATGCGGTTATCAGCACAATTTTTGTAGCAAAATAAATTAGTAAAACATTAGTTCAAAATTAGTTTAGTGCTAAAAAAATATAACTAAAAATTTTGCTGAAAACGGAATTTCAGCAAAAAAAAATGCTGAAAACTAGTACACTTGATATACAAGACGTTTTACTAATTTTTCTACTAACTTATTTTTTTTGAGTGTATGCCTAAATTCAACTGAAACTTATTGGATCTACAGCAACGTGTAATAAATCAACTTTACTCTCACTAAACCTGAAAATAAAGCGACTCTAACGTTTGGAAAGAAACTTCAACGAGTTTTACGAAAACAATACTATTTATAATCGAGAAGTGATAATTTAACAAATGGTAGTTAACCACGCTCACAATCACCTATCTTAGCGATTGGCTTAACATAGGAAACCTTCCGGCTTGAGCGGAAGACTCACACACGGCACGATAAACTAAAAAGATTATCTAATGAACGAGGTAGCGTTTCAGCCCCAGAGCTGGTACACCATTCGGTCCAGGTGACTCATTGACATTAAGATTCACAAAGTTCAATTACAGAATCTTTGTTTTTGGGATAAAATTGTTTTTCTTTTGAATATTACATTGCAGAATAACTTTAATATTAAGGGCCAGTTATATAGTCAGAATTAAGAATGATTTTTTTTAATAAAATTTTAGTTTTGACTATAATTTCTAATAAATATTCGTTAGTAATACTTACTTGAAGCACATCCTTTTCCTTCTTTCAAAGCTCTACGTAAATGAGGTTCCAATTTTTCAAAAGCATCATCTGTGGGTACGAAAATAGTAACAGGCTTTTCGCCTTCCAACAATTCATTCAATTTAGTATTTTCCAAAACAGTACGCATAATTGACATATCACTACGTTCACGAATTATGTCCATAACATTCTTTGTTGCAGCAGGAATTACTCCAGACAACGTATGTACCATACCTTGTTCAGATATTTTATCATGTTTTTCAATTGGCACACAATTGGCAGTATAACGATATGGTTCTGGACTCAAAGAAATAGGCATTTGATAGCTATTTATGCGAATCGTTTGCCCATCAATTTGAGTTTTTAATATCTGTTCATTGCGTACATCATCTAAGCTAATTTCGCCATCCACAACATGACGTAAAAACAATTGTTTCATACCATCGTCCGATTTTATTTCAACCAAATTCTACAAATCATAAAATCAAACAAAAACAAGTATGAATACGTGATTCAGTTCATCTACACCATTTGCAATTGTTTTTCAGAAATTATCAATTTTATTTCAGATTTATCAACAGTACTTCAGAAATTATCAATTGATTTTCAGTTTTATCAATTGTGTTTCAGAAATTATTAATTGTTTTTCAGATTTATTAATTATATTTCCGAAGTTATCGATTGAATTTCAGATTTATCAATTGTACTTCAGAAATTATCAATTGTATTTCAGAAATTATCAATGGTATTTCAGAAATTACCAATTGTATTTCATAAATTATCAATTGTATTTCAGAAATTATCAACTGTATTTCAGAAATTACCAATTGTAGTTCATAAATTATCAAATGTATTTTATAAATTATTGTCTATTAACTATTAAATACAATCAATAAATTCTGAAATACAATTGATATTTTCTTAAATACATTTGATAATTTCTGAAATACAATTTGTAATTTCTGAAACACAATTGATAATTTCTGAAATACAATTGATAATTTTTGAAATACAGTTGATAAAACTGAAATTCAATTGATGGTTTTTGAAATACAATTGCTAAATCTGAAAAACAATTGATAAGTTCTGAAATACAATTGATAAAACTGAAAATCAATTGATTATTTCTGAAATACAATTGATAAATCTGAAAAACAATTGATAATTTCTAAAATAAAATGATCATTTCTGAAATACAATTGGAAATGGTGTAGATATGAAATATATTTTAATTGCTAATTTACTTACATTTTCACTTTGCACCGAATCCGAATATGCATTGAATGCTTCATCCAAAGGCAAAAAGATGGTTACGTTTTTACGCGCCTGTAACATATCAGTTAAACCGCTACTTTTAGCTTTAGCTACAAAATCTTTAGCGCCCATATCAGCTGCTGTTGCTTCGATATCTTTAATTTCAATTTTTTCACAAGTTGTTGCATAAGCAGCATTACGTGGACGACCATAGCCATGACAGCACTGACGTGAAATGGTCAAAGTTTTCTTTTTGCCATTTTTATTTACACTACAATTAAATAACGGTAATTATTGGCAATTAATGTGCATACATATTACTTCAATTATCTAGTAAATAGTTTTACTACAATATAAACTAGGCTAATAGTAGTAGCTGGTAGATACTTACACTCGTGTACAAACATATTTATTCGGTTTTTCCACACATGAGTTTAAGCTGAATTGGAATTGACCAAAACTGGGTTGTTTAATCGTTTCGGTACCCTCTGTTGTTTCGGTTTCCTCATTTTCATCTCCAGCTTCCATATCCTTTTCATCTTCTTCTTTTTCAGTACATACATTCGGTCTATAAAAATAGTTAAAGAATGAAAGTTTTCATAAACTTGCTCTTGATGATTGAAGTTCTTAAGTTGAATGATATTTTAATAGTTCTATATTAATATTTTAAACTTAGCGTCATATGCATATTCACTTTTAAATTTTATAAGTGACTTATAAAACAAATTTTTCATACAAAATTCATTTTATAAACATTTTATAAGGTTTTCAAATTATTATGCATAAGCACTTTAAAATATATATATCTAAAGGGCGGATTATGGGACCGTAAACGTAAATGTGATGTAACTGTACCGTGCCGTAGCTAAAAAGTACACTTATAGATTACCGTAAACGACATTACTATTTAGCATCCATTTAATGTGGTTTTATATTTTATTCTAAATTTTTCCATTTATTTGTTAATTCTTATTCCTTTTTTGTTGTTTGAATCAATTTTCTTTATTCATTTCATATTTTTTCCGACTAAAATCATTCAGCTGTTTCGATGCCGGATAGAAAATTCTGATTTCAACAGAATGATCCGGCAAGTACGTTTACATTTACGTGTTAGTAACCATTCGTATACATTTCTTCTTGTGGTTTCGAAACAGCTGATTCGTTACAGATACGTTTACGGTTGGGTAACTCAGCTTTAAGTTACTGAAAACTTGTTTCTCTTAAATTGCCGAAAAAATGTAAATTTCATGATCATGTAAATACTCGTATGTAGTCTTAATTAAAATATTATTTGTTATTAGCTCATTCATTCAAAAACAATAACAAATTACGGTGGGTCTCATACTGCAGGTTTAACTTTAACTTAACTATAAACAAAAGAAAATGTCAAAAAATGTACACAAAACAACAACAAATTTTTGGGTTAACTATTAACTAAAGTTTAAACCTAAAGTATAAGACCCACCGTTAGGGTTTTGTGTAGAATATGCGAATGAAATGCTTTTATGCTTTTTCGATTAACTTATCCATTCTAAATCTGAGTGTCCAGTCCAGTGTACCAACTTACAGGTAAACAAAAAAGTGGGCCGTACACCCTCCAATATGAAGTATTTTAGCAAGGCCATTTCAAAAAAAATTTGATTTTTTTTGCCGAACGTAGGGTCTCCATTTTACATTTTTCGTTATATCTTTGGCATTTACAGTCGTATCTTAAATTATGATACATCGATGTTTTTCTCTCGAGGAGACCAGTGTTTTGCTCTAAGGTCCATTGACCTCAAGTATCCCGTTGTAGTAGTTACCCAGCAGATATCAGTTGCTACAACCCTAATGTACCACCCTAATGTCAGAAAACTAAAGCTCGCAAAAAATCATTAAACTTTTGTTAAGGAATTTTTCCGATAAACCCAGTAGAAATTTTTTGGTTGCCGAACGTAGGGGTCGCCTTTTCAAATTTTTTTTCATTGGATTTTACCTTTATAGGCGACCCCTACATTCGTCAAAAAAAATTTTTTTTTGAAAATGCCTTGCAAATATACCTCATATTGGAGGGTGTACCGCGAACTTTTTTTTGCGGTACGGTCTAGTGTCCAGCCTAAAAGCTCTGCCAAAAAACGGTAATTTGTCGGTATTCGGTATTTTTAAGCAAATTTTATTAAAAACTTATTTGTGTACGGGCGATAGAATTAATTTTTATTTTCCACTGTTCAGCCAACAATCGGTTGGCCAAATCAGCAATAGTTCGGCAGCCGAATTTCACATGCATTTTTATTGAATTTGAAACAAAACAACAACAAATTGTTTTTTATAACTATTAGTTAACTCTTAAACCTTGAGTATGGGACCCACCGTCAAAAAATTCTGTTTTTAAATTTATAGTGAAATAGTGTAAATTCATAAATGTTTTATAAACTTAGATGAGGCTTACAAAACAAATTTTTGATACAAAATTTGTTTCATAAGCCTTCTATAATCTTATAAAGCATTTATGAGTTCACACATTAGGGCACTCTCAAAAAAGTTTGTCGGTAGAATTTACTGAAAATGACAGTTAAAACAAAGGTATATGCAGTTAAAAAGGCGACAAAGGTATTTACCTTTAAAATAACTAAAACTTTTGTTATTTATAAATGTTGAAAAATAACTAACAAATGCATTAAAAATAACTACCAATGTCATAAAATTAACTGATAAAAACTACTGTCAATTCCTTTTGTTTATAAAAGTAAATTTAAAAAAGAAAATATTTTTTTTCTTTCGATTACAAAACTATGTGTTATTACTTCAGCATTTTTAAAATTCGAAGTAAAAATTCCAAACCGTTCCCCAGTTATTATGCTTTTATGCATTGGAGATACAATACAAGTTTCTGATTTTTATTTGCAAACTAGAAAGACAACAATAATATCAAATATAAACTAAACAAGAATTTTTAAAATTCAAAAAAATTCAAAATTTATTTTTTAAATAACTACCACAAATAACTGTTTACTGTAAAATTACTGTTTTGGTAGTTGTTTATTATGATATTAAAAATAACTGCTTTAAACAACTGTTACGAAATTACAGTACTTTTCGTTAGTTGTTTTCTTAAATAACCGTCATAAAAGTTGTTTTGAATTTTTCTATAGAAAAACAACTGCAATTACTCTTAAAAGCAGTAGTAACTGTCAAACTTTTTTGAGTGTGTGGACCATTCAGAAATTCTTCCCCTTATACAAGATTTTTGCCCAATCACATCATTTCGTAAGATTCTTAATTTGATTTGTCAGACGTAAAATCAGATAATGTAAAAATCCCGCTTTATAAACCTTGTACGTAGTAGATTACTTGTAATAAAAAATTTTCCATTACAAATGTTTAATGTAAATAATTGTATTCAGTTTAAATTACAATCTAGTTACATCAGCGACAATCTGTTTTAATATTTCTAGCAGATGTTTTATAAGTAAACAAACATCGTTTATTGTTAATATGTACACTCAGAAAATGTTGTCATTAGAATCTACTGAAAATGACAGTTAAAACATTTACGTAGCCACACACCTATGATATAAATAATCAACAACATTCTTAGTCCAAATTATCATAGGTATCAAATAAATACCTATTTTATAGACCTACACTCTATATCGCCATTATATAACCACTTATTTGGTAATGAAAGATTTTGCTGGGTAACCTTAAAAAAATAACCAAAATTAAAAGATTTCTAAAAACCATTTTATTTAATGGTGGAACACAAAAATCATTTATATTATGAAAAATACAATCCCAGCAAAATCTTATATAATTAGGGTTTTTCTTTTCCCGGACTTTTTCATTTCCCGGGACAGCGGGATTTTTTTCAGAATTTCCCGGGATCCCGGGAATTCCCGCTCATTAGAAAATATATAAATTCGACATATATTGCACTTGAAAAACTCGATTACTGTTCAAATACCGTCCGACAAAGTTCATCTTTTGGTTGTACCCATGAGAAAATGCACTTAATATATTCTGAAAGGATGTCTAAATATAAAATATCCATGTCTTCCACTTTTTCTGGATCAATTCGTTTAACAATTTAAATCGTGAATTAATATTTAGGTAATATATTTATATGGAAGGCCGTCTTAATTTTAAAAAACTCTTAGAAATATATTAATTAAATATTAATTCGCCATTTAAACGGTTAAACCAATTGATATAGAAAAAGTGAAAGACACGGGTATTTTATCTTCATCCCTTTTTCAGAATATATTGGAATTGTTATTGGGTGCAAAATTGTGTCGGACCAGTTTTATAGTCAGAAATAAGATCGATTTGTTGCTAAAATATTTCTTAAATATGAAATAAAAAAATTTCTATTTCTAGATATTTTATATATACATTTCTATGCAGATTTTCAAAAGTATCCGTCTAGAATTATTTTTATAAAATAGTTTAAAAGTGAATATTTTTCACATAAATTTTTAGGCAAATTCGCCTAAATCGTTTTATAAAAAAAGACACTACAACATTATTAAATAGTTTCTTACCTTTAATTGGTTTTCTTGAATAGACATTTTTTATGCCACAGCTACTTAAAAATAAATTATTTAATTTTCGTATTTAGTTGCATTTTAAATTAACATATAAAAAATCCAAAATAATTTTAAAAAGCATCTGATGGATTATTTTGAAAACAAATAATATTTAAAAAATACAATTGAAATAAAGGAATAACAATTGAACTTAAAATTAAATTATTTTAAATAAAAGAAACTCAAAATACTTGTCAATTGAAAATATGAAAACATCACAAATTTTTTAATTTTGATGTCTAGTTTTTGGAGGTATTTGGAACTGAAATAATGATGTTGGAATGTTGAATAAGGCTGGTTTACACTATAAGATTTTCGGTACGATTTTACTTTAGTACACATGCAAAACATATAGGCAAGTTTGCAGAATTTTTCCGAAAATATAGTGTAAACCAACCTATACAAATATTTCTTTATTTGAACAAAGATCATTTAAAAAACAAATTTCCGAAATACATACAAGAATTTTTGTTGGTAAACTTGGTAATGGCTGATAAAATTTTTTCGGTTTAACAAAACCAAATTCAACTGGCATCTAAAAACAATTTGGCCTAATTCAGTTTATTAAATTTTAAATCGTATTTTTTTAATTTTAAATATTTTTTGATCAAAGTAATTTCAAAAAACAATGCTTTAAATTTAAATAAAGCTTCCAAAATTGCAATAATATAAGCTAAAACTTCTGTAAAAGAATAAAAAAAATCCCGGGAAATCCCGCACAAAATTCCCGGGATTGCGGGATCCGAAAAAGGGCGGGATTCCCGGGAATCCCGTCCCGGGAATTCCCGGGACATAAACCCTATATATAATAGAAATTCATAGCTTCGCACAACTTATTTTTTGCCGTCGAAACTCATTATTTTTGTATGGCGTGGTTGTTTTTATAAGTAGTCACGCTTACCCGCTCGCTTACGAAAAAATGAGAAATAAGTAGTTATGAGATTTTGAATAATAAGTGGTTACACACATGCTTACAAAAAGTTGAATTATAAGTGGTTATCCGATTGCTTACTTGATTCTTAAAAATAAGGAGTTAAGCAAATACTATTAGCTTAAGGAAATACATTCAGAAAAATTTAAGTTTTTTCTAGTGTGTAATTTTAGGACTCGTCATAAAAATTTAAACATAAAACATATTTACATATAATAAATAAAAATGTATAAAATTTAACGGTGTAAAAAGTACTTATTTAAACTATTACGAGTGAGTCATTATTTTATATTTAGAAACAATGAATACAATAGGCCGTTATAAGGAAGTCATTATTTTGTATTATAAAATAATGCAAAAGGTAATGACATATCATTTTTGGTAATGCAGATTGTAATGAGGTGTCATTACTAATATTTTGCTGGGATCCCAAGTAAAAAAAAATGATATGGAGCCATATGAAGTTATATTTAATTATATATAATCTTTTATGTAATTAGATATAATTATATCCGAAAAATGAGAACGTCTTATTGTATCATATTGTATCGAATTGTATACAATTGTATACAATTTGGTACAATTTGATACAATTTTATGCAATTCGATACAATTGTATCCGAATTTTGTTCTCATCCAATTACATCAAATTATATCTTTTTGTATAAAATTATATAAAATGTTATAAAAGTGGACATAGTTTGATACAATTATATCTAAATATTAACCTTATACTTTTTATCATATTATATAGGACCATATCTAACAATATATGTACATATAAAAATTATTTTTTTAAATAAAAAAAAATTATCAATTACTTGTAATTGTTCTTTTTTGAATTGCAATTACAAATAATATGTAATTATAGATGAGTTTTTTTTTCAATTACAATTACATGTAATTGTGTAATTGCATGTGTAATTAATTACAAAATGTAATGATTAACCCCAGGCCTGCTGGAGATCTTATAATTTCGATAAATCTTCCATTACTTTTATCCAGATTTATCATGACAGTGCAATAAACATGAAAAAAAATTTCTTTTAATTTAGTAATTGTAAAATAAAGTTAACAACACTGAAATTTTAAAGTTAATAGGATTATGATATACAAACAAGATACAAGAAATCAGTCAAGTGTACGTTATAGTATAGAGAATTTCGTATTAAAGATTCAGTGTTGTTAATGTTATGGGTGGTGCGTAAGCCATTTTTGACTCATGCTCAAAAAAAAACAAATTACTCACGCACGAGCATTTCGTTTCTTCCTCAGCACACATGAGTATATTAAAAACTTACAATCAGAAAATTCTCACGCAAAACAGTAAAAATTACTAAAAACATATGATGCAAAAAATAAACTCACACACGAATCATGCACGGGTTATTCTTACTCACGCTCACGCACGAATCACTTAAGTATAGTAATTATTACTCACGATCACGTGTGAATAACGTGACTCACGAACATTTCGTGTCACGCGCCAATCCCTAGTAATTACTAAATCTAAAACTAGTTCAAAATCATTGATAACATGGAACCAAATATAATACAATACGGTTTTATATGGACCTTATATATTTTTATATAAAATCACTTTGACAAAATTGCCTATGTGGGATGATATATAATTATAGATGATTTTATAAAGAACGTTATAAGTTATATATGGGTTCATATTCATCAATATATAATCATAACTAACACAAATTATAAAATATTTCTTATATGGACCAACATAGTTTTATATTATTATGTATATTGTCATACTAAATTATATATAAATGTTAGGGTTTGGGATTTTCCGGACTTTTTTATTTCCCGGGAAACGGGAATGAAAAAATTTGATTCCCGGGAATCCCGGGAAATGTTTTTAAGCAAAATTGTTAATGAAAACCACCTATATAAATAATGTTTGTTAAAAAAAACACTATTTCAGTACAAATGCAGTCTGTGTAGTGAGAATTCAAAGTAAAAAATATCAGAATGTTGAACATTTAATTTCACATAAATTAATCGCAGCACTGCCAAATGAATTTCATGATTCCAGCAGAAAGCACCTACTAGTGGACTGTCGGAAACAAACCGTTTCATCACACTTGGCCCATGAGATATGGTGGCCACAATGTTATTTTCCAAAGACAATTACAACTCTTCTAGTCTTATTTCTACAATTCTTCTTATTTCATCAGCATTACATCTTCCTGATATATAAACCAACCCCAGGTTATAAAATGAATTATTTACGTTTATACTTATGTTCAAATATCTCTTTTGTGATATTCTTGTCCATTCATCTAAGATTATAGTAAATCTCCTATTGTTAAAAATATTGGTCAATATTTCTTTTATCATGATATCTTTTACATTATTGTAGTAATTTAATATAATGTTCTTTACATCGGTTTTTTTTTTGCAATGCCAGGTTTTTATTATAAAAACTTTCTCGAATAAACGAAGATCTAGTTATGGTGCAGATTGACTGCGGCTAATTTGGATACCATTTTAGGAAATGTTTGCCCTACCATAAAACCTTTAATGCCTATTCAGCTTACACTTTTTTCTTCGGGTACTTTGCTAATTTTAGCTTGTTGTTGTTTTCTTCAAGCGAAGTTGCATGACCATCAATTTTTTTTTTTTTTTTGTGAACCAAATTTAGATGTCGGTTAACCAAATTTAGATACCACCGTTAACCATTAGTCTTTTCTTTTCACATTTATTAATGAAAACGTTACTTATAAAATTATTGACCCTTAATATAAAGGAGTATTTTAAATTTAAAGTCAACTTTATTTTTAATCAAACGGTTTTGTTCATTTTGTGTATGAAAACCTTACAAAAATATTTATATTTTCAAATATTTTGATTGGTTGAAAATAAATGAACCAATCAGAATGCTCCAAAAATAAACCAAGTCAAGGTATACTGCCACCCAATATTTTAACTAAAGTCGACTTTACCTAAATTCTACATTTGAAAAATTTAGATAGTAAGGGCGATTATTTGTAAAAAACAAAGCTTTTTTTCATATTTCTTTTAAACATTTTACCAAGTTTTTAGGCTTTATTACTTAAATTTTGAATAAGTTATGCGAAAAATCTTTATTAGTTGAAATGCTCCTAATTACTTGGCGAAGATTTCATTTGTGTGTGAAATAAATGTATTCCCTTTTAAAAGATTTTAACAATGAAATTTTTGTTTTGGTATTTAAAATGTTTTTTATGACTAAAATTAAAAAATCCTATTCGAAACAAAAACAATTTAAAAAATTTAATATTTTTTAAATTTCCCGTTTTCCCGGGAAAAATATATTATTTTCCCGGGAATTCCCGGCAAACTTTTCTCGGGATTTCCCGGGAATTCCCGCCCGGGAATTCCCGAACCCCAAACCCTAATAAACGTACATGTAATTATGTCTTTTATATGTTACTTTATGTACTTATATATAGCACATACATATATATGTATGTAGGCCAATATGTAATAATATAAAATCACATATGTCTCCACATTAAAACCTTTGAGGAAAAAATATCTAACATATGACTATATAAAAGTATTTCTGCTTGAATTTAAAAGCATATGTGGCCATATGTAACTATAAGTTACTATATGCAATTACATAAAATAATATATGATTATATCAAAACTTTTTTACTCGGGAAGTTAGAGAATATTTATGAAGTTAAATAAATTAAAAACAATGTTGCCAATGCAAATTAAAGGCTGATAACCGCACTTTGAATTTATAACACAATTTTCTATTAACAATGAATAATGATTTCAACAATTTTGGAAATTTTATATTAAAAAAATTTGTGTTTTTGCTAAAAACGTGAAAAAATAATTTTTTTTAAACCGATTCCATACCGGTACGGCACCGGTATTAAGGGAAAAGGTTTTTGAATACCGGTATTTTTTGAAAACAAGAATTTCGGTATTGGTATCGGTATCGGTTGTCATTTTGAAAGGGTTTTGAAACGGATAACGGTATTATAACGGTATCAGTTGCCAACCTTGATAAACACAAACACTAATTGGAGAGAATAGCGTATGTGTTTTCTACGCAACAAATATGCTTGTGTACTGTGTTCGCGATGTGCGGTACGCAACCCTAAAGTACGGTTCGTCAGAGTTTATTTTCCTACTCTGCTTAATATCATAGTTAAAATATTAAAAATAAACAACCAATGATACATTTGTATCACGGGTAAGTGCAAGAGGGTTAAGTAAATATGTAAGTAATTTCAAACTCACATGCTTCTGGAACAAACATATGCCATTTTTTTTATTATTGTGTTTGTTGTACGAGTACACATTCAAAAAAAGATTAGAAATTTAGATATGGGCTTGCGGTCAGTGCCTTTAGTGGGGGCTTGATAATTGTTTATATACACAATAAATTACAATTCCGCGCAAAATTTGTTTATTGCTCAGTGTGGTTTAAAATAAATGTACTCTTTTATTTGTATAATACTTATTTTATTTAATTGAATTGAAGGAAACTATTCAATTTGACAATTTGTAGCCATACATTGTTCATAATGACAACGGTCTGTAGCAGAGGTTTCCAACGTAGGGGTCGGTAAAATCCACTGAAAGTGACGGTTAAAGCAAAATTATATGCAGTTAAAAAGTCGACTAGTGTATTTACCTTTAAAATAACTATGTAGTTATTTTTAACTGTTGAAAAATATTAACAAATGCATTCAAAACAACTAGCAATGTCATAAAATGAACTGAGAAATTTTTACTACAAAAATTTTAAAACAACAGGTTAAAAACTACTGTTCTAACAGTTATTTTTTTTATATAATAAAAATATATGTTAATAAAAAAAAACAAATATTTTCTCTCGATTATAAAAAATGTGTAATTACTTCATCGTACCTGAAATTTAAAACCGTTCGCCAGTTATTACCCTACGGGAAATTTTAACAAACTGTCACCGAACTGGCCTCTTTATATGAAATAGAGTGGTCACTTTTACATGACGTTGTCATAGGAGGGGGAAATTGACCCCTTGTGACACGTCACAAGACAAATCCTAGGACAGGTTACTAAACTCTCATAAAAAACAAAGTTCAGGGACCTGTCCTGGGATTTGTCTTGTGACATGTCACAAGGGGTCAATTTCCCCCTCCTATGACAACGCCATGTAAAAGTGACCACTCTATTTCATATAAAGGGGCCAGTTCGGTGACAGTTTGTTGAAATTTCCCGTAGGGTACCTTTTTATGCATTGGAGATACAATTTTCTTATTTTTATTTGCAAACGAATGTGCTATTTAATTCATAAAAAAAATTTATTTGGTGTTTGAAGCTTGCTATAGTTAAAGTACACATTTCGTCTAATAAAGAATTATTAGAAATCTTGATTCATAATCGTACTTTAACTATATATTAATTTTTCGATTTGATACTGGTAATACTATAGTTTATTTTCTCTCTTCTCCCAAAAAAACGTAAGTGATGTACAAATTTAGTAAACAATTGAATTTAGTGAACAATTAAAATAAAAAAGATGTTAAGTTTTCATTTGTTTTTATAGTTTTTTAACCTTGATAATAACTAAGGCAACATAAAAGTAGCCCTTAAAACGTGATTTTTAAATTCTAAAATAGTTTTGTGTAAAAACTATCTATGATAAATGGCTTATTTTTTCTACAAAGTTATTGCTGCAGTCTTTAGTATTAAAAATAATTTCACAAATAATTTTTTGCAGTATTTAAAAATTACGCACGCTAAATCTAATGCACGTGCAGTTTTGGATTTACGATTATGTTATTAATTTAAATTTTATAAGCCAAAAACTATTTTTAAGGGCTACTGTAACACACTGTTGCCAACTTTTTTCCTAAAAATATCACTAAATCAAACTAAAAAATCACTAGAAAATAGTTAAATTATAAAAAACTTAAAAAATTTAGCGATAAATCGCTAAATTTCACGAACTTTTCGGATTCTGTTGAAAAATTTCCCAAAAATAGCTATATTTTTCAAACTTTTTAAAACTTTCTAAAATAATTGTCGATACATCGCTAAATTTTTTCAACTTTTAAGTATTCCATAAAAATTTAGCGATAAATCGCTAAATAATAAATACTTGTGTGTACTTACTAGAATCCCCGAGTACGTTCAAACACTACACACAAACTGGCTTACTTTACCCAGGGTATGGCCGCATTGTAATGGCCCACAAGCCAATATACTTCGTAAGTACACACAAGTATAGTGGCAAGTAAGTTAGACAAAATTTTTAAAAAGTTTCAAATATTTTTAGTTTCATATAAAATTGTTATACACAAGTATCCCATATCGTAAGTACACACAATGTGAAGTATACAAAATCGATTACATTGTGTGGACTTACACGTTTTTCTAAAGGGTTATGAAATATAGGGTTTGCTAATAAGGACGGGTAGAAGGGTTATGTTGTTCTAACTCTTGTTAATTTTTCTGTTATTTATTTTAAGACAAATCGACATGGCAACGTTATTGTATTACGTTTAACGGTTACATGGTCTGGAACCTCAACAACCATAATTGTCGGATTTGTGACGATATCAATCCACAAGAGGTCCACCAAGTACCAATGCATTCGCAGAAATTGTTGGTGGGGATTGTTAGCCGGCGGCAATTTAATTTTGTTGTAATTTTGTTTTTTCTTCGACTTTCCACAGTCTTTTTTCGTTCTACTCCGATATGCTACCCGATTAGGATTGGGACTCCTAGTTTTATAGCCTTCTTCATATTGTTATAAAGGGACATGGAAGTTTTTTTTAAGTTTAAAGTGGGACATATGTAGCTCAAAAAAGGTTGGGAACTACTGTTCTATACAAAAACAAGATACAATTCTCTATATCTCGTATGGAGACTTTCACAGTAAAATGTGTGAATTAATGAAAGTTGGCAAACTTTTGTTGAAAAATCTAAATAGATTTTTTGTAGTTATGTATATGTGAATTTTTTGTATTCAAAGAGTTTTATTGTGCGACTGAACTTCGATCAATGTTTTTGATAGAATTATATAGACTTAATGTGATCTTTAATTATTTACAACTAATTATTTCATATTTAGATATTTTTTTTAATTATTTCATATATGGCTCATTTTTAATTAAAAACTTATAATTAGTTAGGGACCAGATTTATAACCAGAACCAAGAACGAGTTTGCGCTAAGTCTAATTTACACTAGAAGCAAAAAGTGGTAGCTTTTAAAAAAATTAAGTTTTTCATTAAAAACTTGTCTGGAATTTAACAAGTAAATACAAGAAGTTTTCAAAAACTACTAATTTTTGGACTTAATGTGATAAAAATTTCAAAAAAGGCCCGAAAGTTTTAACTTTCTAGACAAATAAAAAATGCAAACTACAAAAAAACAACATTTTTGCAGTTAATTTTTGTTAGTTATTTTAAAAATAAAAAATTTGCTGAGTTCTTTTAAAATGCTTTATTGAAAAGTGAATATTGAATCTATAAACCATACCAGCTTAATAACTGGAGTAATGCTTGGAACCATGACTTTAAATTTTAAGTACCTAGGATGAATTACAATTTTTTTTGGAATCGTCTTGTTTTTATATTTTTTTAACACCAATAAAACCAACTGTTAAAAACAGTATTTTTCCACTATCATTTATCAGTTGTATCAAAAATTTTGTACTCGTAGTTAAAATTTGTCAGTTATTTTAATGACATTGTTAGTTACGTTTAATGCATTAGTTTGTCGTCTTTTAACTGTTTAAATTATAAAAAATTTACTTTTAGTTATTTTGAAGATAAATCCTTATTTGCAATTTAAACTGCATGTACTGTCACTTTCAAACCCTCAAACTTTTTTGAGTGCACATCTCATTTAAAATATTGTGCGAAGTAAATATACTTTGTAAATATACTTTTGTAACTGAACCATACAGGACTGCATTATCATCACTTACTATAACAATTAAAAACAATATTCATATATCTAACTTACCCCTTCCACCAAGGTTCTTGTTGAGTACCAATACCAAAACCTCCAAATGTATTAAACAGGTTATTGCCAAAGAAGGGGAAGGCCTGTTGGAAGAATAATCCAGGATGTTGTTCATTTCCACCATTAACATCACTGGCTACAACATCAACTTCTACAAACACCAACAAATAGATAAATATATTTATTAATTTAATTCTCATCATTCCTAAATTTCCAATACATACCAAATGGTTTCTCCTCATTGGTACGACTATGTTGTCCCGACTGTTGGTTTTGTTGTTGAGCTTCTAGGGGTACAAATTCCGCTTCTGGTTCATAACTATTAAATGGCGTATTAAAGGTTAAAGGGTTAATAAATTGTGGCCAAATATAATTTTGTTGTCTTGAAGCCTGAGCCTGTTTTTGTGCAATATGTCGTTGTGTTGATTGTGTATAAAATGTTATTGGTGATATGGGTTCGAAAAGGTGACGTTGTGGCGTTGTTAGATGAGACATATAACTACTAAAAATAAAAACGAAAAACAAAATTTTGCCAGCATGCAACAAAACAAGCGAATAAGTACTTTTTTAATTAAGAGCCAAAACAAATAATTTTAATTTTATGCATCAGTGCCATCATTTTAGAAAAAAACTCTACTTTATGTATAAAATTTGTATTAAACATTTTTTATACAAAATTTCACACATTTCACAGTTCTTTTGTTTTCAAAAGTTGATTTAAATTAAAAATATTGAAAATAATGAAGTGCTAAATGAGGTTATTATGAGGTAAAAAAAATAAATAGAATATAACTGCGCCAAAAGAAAAAAAAAATAGATTTATAGTCGTACATAAAATGACAATACATTTTGTTTAAAATATTATTAAGCTAAATATGTTTGATATTATAACTTGGATAATACTACTTATGAATACTAAAATATATAATTCATTAACAAACTAAATTTTTATAAAAACTAAAATTGAATAACAAATAAAATTCTAATTTATTCCAGAATTCTAATCAAATAAAAAACAATTATGTACTTTTTAATAAAAATACGTAAGAACATATACATACACGCTGAAAAATCGCCCTGCAGAAAACATATTTGCTGGTGATATAATGTGTGGATAAACTGTAAAAATGTATTTGCCGTGTTTCTATTATAATATTTTTGCCTGCAAATATAATTAATATTTTCGCCTGTAAAAATATGTTTGGATTATATAAAATGCATCTACATAGAGGGAATTTTGCTGGATGAGATTTACTGAAATTTTTCAGTAAACTAATGAAGTTTTCTTCACAAACCAAATGAAAAATTTCTTAAATTTGATGAAAAAGCTTCATATATTTTATGAATCTAGTTTTAATGACACTTTTTTATTGAGTGTATGAAAGTTTTAATAAATAAAACGAAATTTTTTACAACATTTTATGAAAAACTTCTTTAATTCAATGAAAATTTTCAATGGACGACTTTCAGGGAAACTTCATTGGTTTCAGGCAAAAATTCATTAATATCGTGCAGATCATTCTCTCAGTGTACCCGCAAATATATAAATCTTTGGAGGCAATCATATATATGTTTATCGTTATTATATTTGAACTCCACAAACATATTAATAAAAAAATAAATTCCAAATATATTTTTGTTTAAGTGGGAAAATATGACTAAAATACAAACATAACAGTATTTGCCTGGAGTCATACATACGTATTATAATGATAAAAATAAAATAATTGCAACCACACCTCAAACATAAATATATTACCTTATATATGTAAAATTGCCTGTAAATATATCCAATATGTCTTTTTTCTGTTTATGAATAATTATATGATTGTAAGAATAATTATATGTTAAAAATAAATTATTAAAATAAATAACTAAAACTTAAGGTATTCTAGGAGTTTAACATTTACAAACTCCAAAAAATCAAACAAGTTTGACAGTTGTTAGTAGAGTAACCAGTAGTTGTTGTTTTTAGTTGTAATTACAGTTGCTTTTCTATAGAAAAATACCAAACAACTGATATAACACTTATTAGAAAGAACAACTAACGAAAAGTACTATATTTCATAACAGTTGTTTAAACAATTGTTTTTAACATTGTAATAAACAAATACTAAAGCAATATTTTTACAGGAAACTGTTACTTTTATTAGTAATTTAAAAAGTAAAAATATTTGTCTAATTTATATTTGTAATTATTGATATATTCTTAGATTGCAAAAAAAATCTGAAAATTTTTATTTTATCTCGGATGCATAAACCAAGAGGACTGGAATTTTGAGTTTAAATTTTAATTAGGACGAAGTAATTATCTTTCGGTTATAAAAAAAATTTTCTTTTTCTACCCAGTGTAGAAACGGTAATGACATATCATTATTTTTTGGACTACCAGTAATGACACCCACTTATCTTCTGTATTATTTTAAAACATATAATAATGAGTTACTGATAATGCCTTATTTTTATCATTATTTCAAATAGAAAATAATTTTTTAGATTTTTTTGAAAATTTTTTTAAATCTATTTTTAGACTCAATATTTTTTAAACACTGGTAAGGATATATGTAACCACATATTTTTTGATTTTTTGTATGTTGGCGAGTAAGCTTACTGGTGTGCAGCAGGTGAATTGTGTTTTTACCCAGCAAAATCTTTCATTACCAAATAAGTGGTTATATAATAGAAATTCATAGCTCCGCACAACTTATTTTTTGGCGTCTAAACTCTTTATTTTTGTTTGACGTGGTCGTTTTTATAAGTAGTCACGCTTACACACTCGCTTACGAAAAAATGAGAAATAAGTAGTTATGAGATTTTGAATAATAAGTGGTTACACACATGCTTACAAAAAGTTGAATTTTATGTGGTTATCCCATTGCTTACTTGATTCTTAAAAATAAGGAGTTAAGCAAATACTATTAGCTTAAGGAAATACATTCAGAAAAATTTAAGTTTTCTCCAGTGTGTAATTTTAGGACTCGTCATATAAATTTAAACATAAAACATATTTACATATAATAAATAAAAATGTATAAAATTTAACTGTGTAAAAAGTACTTATTTAAACTATTACGAGTAAGTCATTATTTTATATTTAGAAACAATGAATACAATAGGCCGTTATTAGGAAGTCATTATTTTATATTATAAAATAATGCAAAAGGTAATGATATATCATTTTTGGTAATGCAGATAGTAATGAGGTGTCATTACCAATATTTTGCTGGGTATCTATTAAATATTAAATGTCGATATAGCTCAGATGGTAGAGCTGTTGACTGGCAATCTGTAGACCCAGGTTCGATTCCCGCACCAGCAAATTTTATTTTAAAAAAAAAATACAATAAAAAAAAATTTTTTTTATGTAATTTATTTTTTTGAAAATCTATTTTTAGACTCATTATTTTTGTCAGTACTGGTAAGCACATAGGTAACGATATATTTTTTGATTTTTGGTAAGCTGGTATGTAACGACAACTCCTTATTTTTCGCGACATCGCCATATAAAGGCAATAAGAAATGTAATAACAAAAGTAACTAGTTACCATTACCAAGTATGTAGTTACGTAACCACATATCTGGTAATGATTTTCTACACTGGGTAGTAGTTTTCACCAATTTTACCAGTTATTTTAAAATTGTTGTAGTTAAAATTTGTCGGTTTTACGACATTGTTAGTTATTTTTAATGTATTTGTTAGAGATTTATTAAGAATTGAAAATGAATTTTTAGTTATCTTAGAGGTAAAAATATCTTTGTCGCCTTTTTAACTGCATATACGAGGGTGGTCCCAGAAGTACCCGATTTGACGTAAAGACGCAGTAATTTGAAAAAAGTTACTTTGGTGAAAAGTGGCAACATTAAAAACATATGGTAAGTGTTTTTTTATTGGAGCCATCAACAGTAAACGATCTCAAAGATTTGTCAACAATGAAGAGGTGGAGTCTGCTGTTGATGGTTATTTTAAGGAGCTAGACAGTTATCACTATAAACATTTGTATTGAAGCTATTCAAAATCGCTGAGAAAAATGTATCGAGAAGAAAGGAGACTATGTTGAGAAATAAACAAAATTTGTTGTGTTTTCTTTGTTAGGGCGGGTAGTTCTGGGACCGCCCTCGTACCTTTATTTTAACTGTCACTTTCAGTATATTCAACCGACAAACTTTTTTCAGTGTAAGCTGTACTAACGGTGGGTCTCATAGTGCAGGTTTAACTTTAACTTAACTATAAACAAAAGAAAATGTCAAAAAAATGTACACAAAACAACAACAAATTTTTGGGTTAACTATTAACTAAAGTTTAAACCTGAAGTATGAGACCCACCGTAAATTATTTAAATATTCAATGGCTTTATGGTTTTGTTAATTAATTAAAATTCATTATTCAAAATTTAATGTTCCATAATAAGTTATAAAATTTTAAACAACTTTCAAAATAAGTAATTTTATATTTTTGAACAGTGCGCAGTGGGGTAGAATCAAAATATTTTAGAAATAATTCAGCCATTTCTTACCGGCTGGTTAGACTACCATGAAATCTAATATTTGTGAATTCAAAATATAAAGGTTATATTTGTTTTGAAGGAAACTTTTAATTTAGACACAAACTTGCTTTTTGACCAAAAAAAAAAAAATTAAGATGACTAAAATTGTGTTTATTTTTTCTTTTAATTTTCAATTTCAAAAGCAACTCATTTTAATCCTAAAAAGTTGTTGCATTTAAATTTATTTAATTTTAGTTAATAGAATTATTGGTTGCAAACATATTTGGCTTTACAGATGGCAAAAAATCTGACCAGATTGTTGCAAAAATGTTAAATTTTATTTTTTTAAATGCAAATAACTTTTACTCATTAGGAAATAAATAACTCACAAGTATGAGCATTAGAACTCCATTTTTGAAACTTTAAATTTTTATCATTCATGGTATGGATTATTGTAGCTATAGGTGTTAAACTTATGTAGATAGAATTTAAGAAAAATCGGAAAGCTGCGACCAAACTTTTTTTTTTTTAATTCCCATAACAAATATACGAAGTGTGACACAATAGTGGTATTCATTTAACGGGATTTATGCCCTCGTAAACCGTGTATTTTTGTAATCGCGTATATTTATAACTTTACCTGTTTATTTGAATGAACGCACCTTTTAAAACTATTCACATCTCAATTTTGCATTTAGCCACTTTTTCAATCTTTTCATAAATTAAACACAGAATTTTTTAAATTTGTATTATTTCAAAAACAAATAAAACAGAAAATAAAAAACAACACACAAAAAAATTCAAAATAATTTTAGTTTTGACAATATTCAAATGTATGTATAAATACGAAAAAATTTATACACAAAAATGTAAGCGTAATTTGCCAGGGCTCGTAAACTAGTTTTGACATTAATCGAGCAAACTTACAACATATACACAGTATACGAGGCGTAAATACTTTAAATGAATACCTTTAATATTTATAAGTATGGCATGCTGAACACTACTATTTAAAATTTTTTGAAATTACGTTAACGATTTTCGAGATATTGCGACTTGATACAACGGTTAAAGGATATTTCGCAAACAAACTTCAAGTATTCCTAAAAACCAGTAGTTTCCATAAGTACAATTAATAATTTTCGATATTTTATATAAATTTTGAACTTCCGACTTTCAATTTTTATGTTACTGTTCGGATTTTTGCAGCAATAGGCCAAAACCTGCATGAAATGACTGAATTATATCAAAAATATTTTGATTCATCCCCACTGTGCAGTGTTAGGTTCCCATGCAGATTTTAATGCTTTTAATATTTTTTTTTACTATTTTTTAACAAATTTCTTGTTTGGAATTTTCCGCACTTTTTCATTTGCCGTGAAACGAGAATGAAGGAAAAAAATCATTTATTTTAATTTGAATATCAGTTAATATTATAAAAGTGGTATGTATTTACAAAATTTAAATTACAGTTTTTGAAAATAAATGCTATCAAAAAGTAATATCCTCGAAAATCTTCAAAATGTAGTCGCCCTATAACCCAATTTTAAAAACGGATTTTTACAAAAAAATTATTTTATTTTAATCAGTGTTTAATGAAGGATAAGAAAACATTACAATTTTGTGCAATTTTTTATTTTTGGAATATTTTTGGGACATGTTAACGATTTTGTAGAACTAAAAATATGAAAAAAAATATTCAAAATGTAGTCGCTCTATAACACAATTTTAAAAACGGATTTTAACATAAAAAATATTTTATTTTAGTCAGTGTTTAATAAGTGATAAGAAAACATTATTTTATCCAATTTTGTATCGTTTTTGGAATATTGTTCGGACAGATTAAAGGATTTTGTAGAAATAAAATATTTTTTTTATGATCAATTGTAATATAACATTTTTTTAAACTATGCCCATTCGCACATTTTGTTCGATTTTCAACGGAGTTTCGGAGACAGAAGGACTTGCATAGCTGAGCTAGTACAATTTTTTTTCAGATAGAGGCAATTTCGATATGGAAAAATGTAATTACTCACTATACTCTTATTCAGAACCTGTCTAGTAAAAGACTACTCGACCTGGTATTGTAGTATAAATAACTACCAAAGAACACACCAGAGTTGTGATAAAAAAAAATTACAAAAAATTTTTCCCAAAATTCCAGTGATAGCTGTTTTTCGAATATTCCTGAGGTAGTTAAACTTCTAGTTCAAACTTTAGATCGTTGTCATTAACATACGCAGCGTATGATAAATATTGATATATGTATAATAATCAATATTGCTTATACGCACCCATATTTTACACAAGGCACCATTCCTGTCATAAGACTATTCTTAAGATTGAAAGTCGCAACTTTCCATACAAAACAAATATGAAATTCAAAAATTTAAATTTTTATTTGTCAATATTATGATTGTGTCGATACGAAGTCTTAATTTTTTGAAGTTTTCAAACAAAAATTTTAACTAATATATTGTAATTTATTGTGACTTTGCAACAACAAACATAAGGAGAATAGGGTCACAACTAAGCGCCACAGACTTTTCGCAGGAATAGACACGTACGCAATACATTTACGATATTAAAATACAGTTGAACCTCGATTACCCAGGCCTATATTAACCGGGTACATCTGTTAACTGGCATGCTTTTAATTGATTTTTTAAAATTTCTTTAAAAAAATTTTAAATTGTAGATTTGAAAACAGTGTTTAAAAATTCTGACCTTTTTGGCAATAATTTAAAACAAGTTAGCTAAACACAATGTAAAAAATACTTCTTATCTGAGTTTCTTGGAACTTATAGAATAAAAAACTGTTCCTGTAGTAGATTATTTCAATACATTTTAAAATTTGGACCCGAATTTTTTGATTAAGTGAAATTGAAATTGAATTTGAACCGATTAAGTTTTTATTGCTTTATTACAAAGAGAATTCACTCCAAATCATGATTCCTAAATCTTTTAATTCTAATTATTTTTAAAATATCACTATTTTTAAGAAACTGCACAAAAAGTCATATTTTTTCCTTGCAATCCACGTCTTCCAGATATCCAAATATCTTAATTTTTTGGATGATGTGTTTTTACACGCAAATAAATATTTCCAGGGGGTAGCCCGGTCAATAACTCAAAACTTCATCCATACAAGCTTGGAGCACCCTATGGTACAGTTTGAAGTGTGTTCCTTAAAACCAGGCGGCTTTCTGTGAAATAACTCCCAAATGAAATAAGTTCCAAAGAAATTAAGTAAACTAAACGTTTTCCGTACAACTCCCAGTTCGTTTTTTTTTCATAGTTATTTCTTTGAAAAAACTACCAAATTTATGTGTAGGGGTCGCGCCTTACTCTATTTGATGAAAGATTTTGGGTAATTTAACTTTTAATTCTTTTTCCCAATATTTTTCATTTCGACGAATAAAAGTCTATGCACATTTGTTCAATTCATACTTGCGAATTTTTCATTGGCATTGAAATTTAATTGGCATTACTTGATCTCAATGCCAATGCCAAAAAATTTCATTACCATTCAATGCCAATGAAATTTTTTCAGTTGGCATTGATTAAAACAATGGTAATGAAATGTACACGTAATGGTAATGAAATGTACATATAATTGAAGAAAAAAGCATTGTATACAAAAAATATTGTTTTGTAAAAAAGGACATTAATGCAAGAATGTAAAATGTTCGCTATTTTATCAAGTTTCATCAAGTATTCTGCTGTTCACTCTTTTATAACACTGGTTAGTCTACACAGATTAATACCAGATGTGAAACTAATGACAGGTGTCAAAAAAGTATTCTCGAACCATATGGTTTTGTTTACATGGAAGTCAAGTCAAGAGGGAGATAACAATATAAAACCTCCATACATTTTGTATTTCGCATTTTTTGTATATATCTGTCTCTTTTTAGATAATTGTGCTTTATCTTTTGTGTTTTTCTTAAATTTTTGCGTTTTGTTTTGCTCATTTTCTGTCGGCCATATTGCCCAAATCTGCTGATTCATATCTGGTATAATCTGTGTTAGTCTAGATCAGTGCTGTTCAAAATTAAAAATGTAGTTGTGTTGGTGAGAAAATGAAAATTGAACTGTAAGAAATGTTGAATGGGTTAATAGAATCTGTATGAATATATTTTTTATTAAATATATGAAAATGTTTTGTGTAAAAAGTGAAGTACTATCGGAAAATATAAATAAATACTACACTGTTTAAAAAATAAAAATAAACAAAAATACAATTTTTGAAAGACAAAAAAAATAAATAAATACATACATACATAAGGGTGGCTTCTTTCATTCTATGTAATAACGAAATTACATTGTTAAAATGTTCACTAAATTTCGTTTTGAAATCCAATTCGAAATCTATATCGTTTACATTAAGGCACATCTTCACGGGATAGAAAACTCGCGAGACTTCACGAAAATGCAGCTCTGTATAAGTCTACGTAATGTAATCTCTAGACCATTGACAACTCCTGTCATACACAATTTAACATTATTGAACATTTCAGTTTGTTAAATGCACATTTTGGTATTTGAAGAAAAAATTATTCTTTCAAATACAAGAATTTTAATAAAAACAAATACTTGAAAACTAGAGATGGTATTTTTATGATAAAGTTATTAAAATTTATTATTTATTAATTTTTTATGACATAAACAGCTGCTAAATGTTGCCACTTTTTCTGCAAACTTCCCTACTTTTCTGCAAATATGGGAGAAAAATTGGATTTCCATTTGGATTTCGATGAGATTTCGCTGAAATCTAAATTAAATTGGGATTTCATTTCCTATGGGAAATCTGTTTAAAATCCCAAATTTTTATTGGATTTATGTCGAAATCTTTCGAAATCTACTTTTAACTCAATTTCGATCATAATGTAAATTCGCTATAAAACAAAAGGTATTCGATTTTTTTAAATCATATTTATAAAATATCTTTAATCTGCACAGAACAAAATTTTTACATAAATAGTACGAACAGCAATCATTGATTTGTATTCATAATATGTATGAATAAATTTATTCAATATATGAAATTATCTTTATCTTTTTAATTTACAAATAGTCTAGTCGTTTTAAAGGCACATCTACACGAGAGAGAAAACTTCTAGAGATAGAGCAAAAAACACCTCTAATTAGCTCTATTGTGAATGATTTAAGCTATTTAGAGGTGTTTTTTGATCTATATCTAGCAATTTTCTCTCTCGTGTAGATGTGCCTTAAAAACAATAAAATAAAATGACAATAGAAATTTATTTTTAAGCTAAACCAAAAAATTTAAAAAAGAACCAACATTATACAATGAAAGGATTATATTGCGTGGATGGGCCACGACGCTCACATTAAAGGTTTGCAATTAAGCATGTGGTAGCCGCAAATGTGTTTTTAATTAATAAGGTATTTCATTTTAGAATCTTTTCCAGTTTTTGTCGGTGCAACGATAACAGAACCAACATATTTTTGCTTCATATTTTTAAACCTACAAATTACTTATTGATAAGGACGACTTACAGATTCGCAACTAATAACAGAATGTAATACAAAATGTATCATAAGGATCACTGTCATTAAATGCTTTTTGATAATGAATGCAAATAAATATAATATGGACAGTTTAACCTTTCTACCTCGAGAAGATTTTCCGAGCTGCTAATGCTTCTCCTTGTCAATGAGTCTGCACTTCTGCTATGTGGACAATCAACGATTTAAATAAATGAATATTTATTTTTCATGTAAATTTTTATCTGTATAATATTTTGCAAAATAATTAAATAAATTCATTCTTTTATATACAAAATATGCAAAAATTAGGTTTCTTAACTAAATTTCAATGGTATTTTTCATTCAGAGTATAAAAAGTTCATACATATAATAAATTTCGTTCATACATGTTATAAATTTGTTCATTATATGTATGAACATTTTTTTCTGTGTGCATTTATAATCATAAAATATTTGTCGTACATTGTTATTATTTTTTTTTTCAGTATATTAAAAAAAATCAGCATACATCCGTACTCATTAGGGATGCCAATTGGGATTGATGTTTAAAAATCCCGGGATTCGGGATTTTGAAAATCCCGATCCCGGGATTTTCGGGACTACGGGATTTTTCGGGATCCCGGGATATTTCGGGATTCTGGGATTAAAATTTTCCTTTATTTATAAAAATTTTATGTTATGTAACTAATTTCTTTTATAGAATAAAGCGTTTTACAATTATTTAATAGTTGTTAATTAATAATGTGATACATTTTATGAATATTGAAACATCCTACTCAGAAATTGCCAGTGGTACAAAAAATCAAGTACCTGCATACCACTGCGTAATCGCGGTATTAAAAATAAATGACTGGCAGAACACTCATTTGGGACGCTTTGCCAGCGTTTGCAAAAAGCGTTTTGCCGGTATTTGTTTTACAAAAATTTAGGTGGTTTATAAAAAAAAACACTGGCAATGAAGTGGTTATCCAGTGCTTCTAGTAAAAATTTTGTTTCTCCAGTTCTTTTCCGGCGCTTTTTGAACAGCCGGTCCTCTTGTCTAATAACGTTATCATTTTTGGAACATGTCCAAGGAAATGAGGTTTAAATTATAGGTAATAATTAACATTTTTTATTGTGATTTCACTGCTATAATTGAGATTCTATTTATTTATTATTTTTAACAGTGCCGTTAGCGATTTTATATTTATTTAGTTTTTATTAAATTTTATTATAATTATTATAATGTTTGTTACTTTTTTGGAGTTGCATCAATTGTATTTTATATAGAAACATTAATATATTTAACTATATTTAACTATTTTAATCTAATTTATAGTATTATTTAATGTAGTATTTTTTAACCATACACTCAAAAAAGTTCTGCAGTTACTACATGACAGTTATTTGTGTAGTAATGCGGTTGTAGTTATTTTAACTACAATTGCAGTTAATTTACTTAGAGCAAAATTTTTCAATGTTTTTGACAGTTTTTATTTTTTTTTAACTACAAAAACTACTACATTGTAGTAACATTTATTTTATGCAGTTATTTTGAATTTTGTTACAAATACTTCAATTTTCAAGTGTGTATGTGTGTACGAAGTGCTTGTTTAGAAATTTCTAGTGAAAGAATGTGAAAAGACATGTTTTCTCTTGTCTTAGTCATAAAACAATGCTAAGCAATTTTTGCCGGTACTTGTACCACCTGTTAAAGTACTTGCCATCGCTTTCCCGTTTGTATTTTTCTGACTGGGATAATATATGAAGGCCTGCACTTAAGTACACTTGCACCCAGTATTTTGTAAGCAGTTTTTTTAAACAGATTCGGTGTGACAACCTTGCCCACTGAATCGTGTAATTACAGCAACAAAATTATTTAGTTATCGTTATCAAATGTTTACATGGAAGAATTCAAACTTACAGTCCTAGCCAAAATTAAGTTTCAGGAGTCGAATTTCGCTTGGAAGAATAAACCGGTAAAATAAACAAACTTGATTTTTCGCATGAATTACTCATAAACTTAATAATGTTTACCAAATTTTCAAATTTTTTTGCAGAGTCTTTGCATAGTTTACTCGAATAATCTACTTAATTTCTATTTTTACCAATATCTTGGCATCAATTTCTTGTAAATATGAGAAAATTCAAGAAAAACTTCCGTAATCTAAAATTGCTCACTTTGTTTTTTTGCGTTCATATTAATATTAATAAATAAGAAAATCCTGGGATTTTTGAGAAATGATCCCGGGATTCGGGATTTTGCCAATCCCGAAAATCCCGGGTACTCATATTCATTCGTCGCTATTTTAGTGACGGCTAAAAGCAAGAGCGTAAGAATACATGTGAATTGAGCAGGGACAATTGTCCTATGAAGTGAACAGCACTGGTCTAGATGGATCAGCCTCTAGTAATGTAAACTTGAAAAAATAGGGAATATAAGATAAAAAACACGCGAATGTTTAATTTTTTTTCTCTTAATTTGTTCTTTTGTCGATACATGAAAACAAATGCTTTTTCATCAATTATAATTGGGCATTTAGGCATTGAACAATGCCAATTGCAAAAAAAATGCCATTGGCATTGATCAATTGCAATGCCAAAAAATTTCATTGGCATTGGTCAATTGTAATGCCAATTAAATCATCAATTAATTGGTCCATTCAATTAACTAGTCCCAAGTATGGTTCAATTACATTAATTTTACTCTTTTGAACAATTTTCGATATTTTTTAATAAGGAATTATTCTATTTTTGTTAGAACTTATTTCATTTTGAATTGTTTCATTTTTGTTGGGGCTTTATCATTATCTACTGTACCTAATAAGTAACTCCCAAATATTGGAACTTGTTTAATTTTTTCTTTGGGATTTACAAGCAATTTAAAATTATTTCGGTTACGATATAAGAGTAACCGTTATTTTCGGTATTTCGGTAAAGACATTTTAATGAAAAACTGCATTTTAATAATTTAGGTAACGGTATTTTAAAGAAAACGGTATTTCAGTTTAAGTTTATAATTTATTAATTTGTATTTAGTTTAGCATTTATTTAGCCACCTCGCACAGGGCCTAATGCATAATGGGACTTGTTATGTAAAGGGCAAAGGTATTTAAGTTGTTTCGGAAACGGTATTTTAAGGGTTACAGGTGTCTGTTATTTTGGTTACGGCTTTTAAGAATAACAATAGTCATTTGAAATGGGTTTCAATATGTAATAGTATTTTAGCAGTTTTGCCTGCCAAGCATATAAAAATAATATAAACGTGATGAGATAATAATTTTAATCTACAATATTGCTTGGCTTTTTCTCTATGCAAAATGCAATCACATTTGAACTGTGTAACCTAGTGTCTTCAAATGCAATGAAATGTGCAAAGAAATTTGAAAATAATACACAAAACAACAACATCGAAAATGATTTTGTTAACACACAAAACAACAACAACGAAAATAATTTTGTTGTTGCTTTGTGTGTTATTTTCAAATTTCTTTGCACATTTCATTGCATTTGAAGACACTAGGTAATTTAAGAAATTTATTATCTAAAATTTCCTTTAGTATATTAAGGGTATTCACGATGGTACATGTGCATATTTGCAATTTGCTAATTTGCTATGCAAATTGTAACATATCGTGAGCGTCTTTTTTAAGATCAATTGCATATTTGCTTTATGAGCTATTTTGTTCACTGCTGCTAACTTTTTTCCTAAAAATATCGCTAAATCAAACTAAAAAATCACTAGAAAATAGCTGAAAATGGTAAAATATCGCTAGATTTGACGAGAAAATAGCTAAATTGGCAACAGTGATTTTGTTTACGTCAAAAGTAAAAATAAATCGTATTTTTGCAAAAATTTGTGAATCATAAAAAAAATAATAATAAAATAAAAAAAAATTTTATGTTAATAAAAAATCACAAACAATTTTTTTATTTAATATCTTATTTTATAAATCATAATATGGCGGCTGATATGTTAAAAACAGATGTTTTGTTTTATTTGCAACTTAGCTTATATGCAAAGTGATTTTTGCTAAAGGTTTTTTTATTGCAAATGAAGAAAAATAAAGCAAATTGCAAATACATACATTTTGTTGTTGTGTTGATGCAATCGTTGTTTTTTTCCAATCATTTGCAACGTTTGCATCGTTTGCAATACCCATCGTGAGTACCCTTATTAAAACTAGAAAGTAGATATTGAGAAGAGATTGAATGAATTACTTGCAAAAAAAAAACAATATGCTTAAAATTTGTTAAAGTAACCTTTAGTTAATAACAAATTTTTGTTTTACGTACCTGCAAAAAAAGTACCTAATTGTACTAACAAACTTTCTTTTCTGTTGAATTTTTTTTTTTTATGACTTTACAAATTTGTTTATTATTTTCTCATTTTGCATATTTGGTGAAATTATCGTAGCAATATTGACTTAAAGAAGAAGACAAATATACATATAACAAAATTTATAGCTTTGTGATCTTAGTGACCTTAATTGATAATAATCAAGAATACTTGAAAAAAGAGAGGAAGAATTTCGAAATATTGTTAATTTTTTCTTGTCTTTAAAGAACATTCAACTTAGCTTAAGATTAAAAACCTTAAATTTAAAATGTTGTAACTTGATTTTAAAAGAAGCAAGAAATATATAATTCTTGAAGTTTATATGAGTTGCTGTTTTATTATAGTTATAAGGTTACTTCAATGTAACGGCTTCTAAATCGTGCAAATCTTAACATTTTTCTTTGGAAAAAAAATGTTAAATGCTGATGTCGAGATTTTTTTGTTATTCTTGTATATACTTCTTTCCACTATTGCTATAGCATTTTACTGTTTTCATCTTCACGCCATGATGATTTTAACTGACGTTGCATAAAATACCTCGGAAAGAAGACAGTTACTAACATTTAAGTAGGTTAAATATATTGTTAAAGTTGTATATGGAGTCTACCTATCTAGCAGAGTTTTAAAGGAAATCATTTATGGCATTAAAAATTATATTATCATTCAATACACCATTTTCAAAAACAATTATTCTAAAGAAAAGTCCATTCAGTAGCAAATGGAAAGATAGATAGGTATACTTTAGTTTCATTGTATGATGAAGAAATTTTTAATAGCTACGAGTATGTATATTATTCTACATTTACATTTAACCAAACCCTAGTAGTTTTTGAAATCTACTTCTAGTTATTTGTCAAATTCCATACAAATTTTGAATCAAAACTTAAAATTTTTAAAAACTACTAGTTTTTGGTTGTAGTTACACTACTTTAAAGAATTTATAATATTTAAGAATTTATAATATTAAAAGAATTTATAATATTAAAATTCTGCTAACTATTTATCTAACTACATACCTAATATGACTATTATAAGTTATTTTAAAAGAAGTTATTGTCTGGTTAGGGGTTTTTGTTTCCGCCTTATAAAGACAAAATTCTGAAAATAATTCTTAATTATTTGTTTAAAAAAATAAACTTAGCTTTATATTGTAATAAAGTGTTCATATTTATATATTAATGAATATTTTTTGCATTTATTTTTAATTATTTTTTTTTTTTTGTTTATGTCAAGCTTCATAAATTTAAAAATAAATTCAAAGACTTCACTTTGGTTTGAAATATTGTTATCGTATCGTATTATCCATATAACATTGTGAGTCATTTAAGGTTTTTGTTTATATTTTTTTGTTAACGTATTTTTTTCTGAAGACAGTTAGCAGTTAAGCTTATGCATATTAATGACTTTTACACACAAAAAAACCGTCACACCAGTCTGTCAATGGTGTGACACTTTTTGTTATTATTTAAATGCTGGTTTACTAATGGTAAAATGAAAGTTTTCTTTTCGAGTAAAAGCTTTAAAAATTATATATTATATGCAAAACTAATGAAGTTATTAATCCAGAGATGTTAACTTTTGTTATTGTAATTATTTTAAAGATAAAGTTATTGTATGTTAGATTTTAATTTATTTTAAATAGAAAATTAAATAAACTACATACATATACATATTATTTATTGTAATTAACAAGATTTGTTAACGAAACGAATAACGGTAAGGGTAACGGAAACGGTATCGAATTTTGTTTGTTTCGGTAACGGTATTTAAGACTTTCGGTACAGTATACCGTTATCGAAACAGTTATACCGGTACGTACCACGTACCGATATTATAAACTACTTTAGAAACATAAAAACAAGAAAAATATACCATATTTTTTAAGTGTTAAAAACGCGGAGGGAAAGAAAGCTGGAGCGAGCTAAAAAAAATGTACATTTTTTAAAAAGCTCGGAAGCCAAAATTAAAAGACCTGCTCAAATGAATTAAGCTCGCAACTAAAAAAAATAAAGAGCTTATAAAAATTAAAAGCCTCGTAGACAAAACTGAATAGAGTTTTTTAAATCAAGCAGCTCGTAAAAAAGAATTTAATAGAACTTTTTTATCGAGCAGCACTTCAACGAAATTTAATTGAGTTTTTTGAAATCGAGCCGCTAAAAAATCTCTCTTCCATTAAAATAATTTAGTTATTATAGAAAGCAAAAACCGTAACTTATTTACACTATATCCAATAGTACTATAGTCCCTTGATTTTGAATTTTAAAAAACCACACATAAAAAATTACAAAATAATGGCGGAATGTGCAAATAGGCTTTGTGGTTCAAAAAATTAAAAGACTTAATTAGCGATTTACATTCTGCAAAAGAATATATTAATGAAAAAATTTTCCTTTTTGCAAAATTTGTTTTTGCAATTTTGTTTTTTATGCAACTAACCACAAAACTTTGTTGTATGAAAAGTCCCTAGATTACAAACTAAAAAAACAGAACTTAAAAAATTGCAAAATAATGGTGGAACGCGAAAAAACACTTTGTGATAGAAAAAATTAATTAAAACACTGAATCAGCGACTTACATTGTGCAAACAAATATATTTATGGAAAAATTTTCCTTTTTGTAAATTTTTTTTGCGATATCTTTTTTTTTCAACTAGCCGCCAAACTTTGCTTTATGAAATGGTTGTTATAGTCTCTAGATTATAAATTTTAATAAACCACACTTAAAAAATTGCAAAATAATGGCGGAACGCGAAAAAAGGCTTTGTGGTGCAAAAATTTAATTAAAAAACATAATCAGCGGTTTACATTCTGCAAGCAAATATATTGATGCAAAAATTTTCCTTTTTGCAAATTTTTTTTCGCGATTTCTATTTTTGCAACTAGCCGCCAAACTTTGTTTTACAAAATGGGTATTATAGTACCTAGATTATAAATTAAAAAAAATTGTAAGACAATCGCTTAAAGACCGAACTTAAAAAATTGCAAAATAGTGGCGGAATGCGAAAAAAGACTTTATGGTGCAAAAAATTAATTAAAACACTGAATCAGCGACTTACATTGTGCAAACAAATATATTGATGGAAAAATTTTCTTTTTGTAAATTTTTTTGCGATTTCTTTTTTTTTTCAACTAGCCGCCAAACTTTGTTTTATGAAATGGGCATTATAGTCCCTAGATTATAAATTAAAAAAAAATTGTAAGACAATCGCGGAATGCGAAAAAAGGCTTTGTAGCGCAGAAATTAAGTAAAAATCTTAAAATAGCGACTAACATTCCGCAAACGTTTATAATGATCAGAGAAGACAAAATTGTTGCTTTTGCTTTTATGCTTTTTATTGCTTGTTTTACTCATATTTGCTTCTTTTTTAGATTTTCCATTTTTTTAGCTTTAAAATAGCTTTTTCTTAAGATTTTTGAGCTTTGAATTGCTTTTTTTAATACTTTTTGCCCAAAAATGCTTTTTTTGCTCACAAAAAAAATATTTTTTCTCTTAACTTTGAATTTAAAAATTTTTTTACTTTTGCTTTTTTCTTGCTTTTTTGCAATATTTTTTCGCTTTAAACACATCGCATTTTGCTTTTTTCTGTCTTTTTTGATAATGATGCAAAGATTTTCGTTTTTGGTATAAGATACATATATGTATCATAGTCCTTAGCTTTGCCCACCCTAGAATACTTTTTGCCCACCACAGAATTTAAAAAAATTTACCTATAATTCTTGTATCTATAATCTTGATGGCAGAAAGTATCAAAAGAAATTTTTTTTTTGGAATATTAATAATTCTTTGTTTTTTGGTTGAGAAAATGTCTACTGGTTTCCTAGGCAGATAATTTGTCAGAACTAAGATCGATTGTTGTCTTAAATATTTCTTAAATAAGAAATGTTAACCCAATAAACCAAACGATATCGTCACGATATCGAAACGATATCACCTAGGTGATATTTATTATCATATATGATAATCACTTGTGATACGAAAACGATAGATTTTTTGTTCTAATATGTACCTTTCGTAACGATATCATATTTCCAAGGAATTATGATACCGTTTTCGCTATTGAAATTCCCTGGAATAACGATAGTAAAATCGCCAAAATCTGGTCCAGCTTCGAAACACTATCGTTATTCCAGGCGATTTCGATATCGAAAATGATATCATATATGATAGCAAAACCGGAATTATTTTAAAATGAGCTGAAATGAAGCCATAATGAAAAATTGATAGTGAAATCTTCATATTCAGAAGAAAAGTCGAACTCGCCTAGATTTTCCAACTATAATTGTCCAATAACAAGGAGTATAAATAGCCAAACGAAGTTAAAAGTGTAAGTTTTTATAAATTTTATTTGTTTCTGCAAACTGTTTGAATTTTTGTAAATAATGAATATTTTGAAGTATACTTTATCATTAAACCTTATCGAAAACGATATTATAATCTTATTGGAATATGATATCGTTTTCGAATATTTAAGGTGATAGCGATTTCGCTATCATATCGTTCTTTGGTTTATTGGGAATTTAAAAATTCTTACTTAAGAAATATTTGGGAAGCCAATCGATCTTAGTTCTGATTATAAAACTGGCCCTATTAGTTTTTCTTTAAGAAAAATTATTAGAATCACAGAGTCATTCAATAAGCATATGAAGGCACTTGATACGAAAATAGAAAAGGATTTTAATAGGAAAATATATATTACTATTTTGTTGGAATTTAAATATGTCGTAGAAACGAAAATTCTAAGATTTAAGTGATTAAAATATCCAAATTTCATACTAATCTGAGAGTATAGCTTGGAATACATTCCTTGTACGAGGTTTTCTTCAAAAAAATAGATACACTTTTCATAGTTTTTCTATAAAAAAAGTAGAGTAAGCTACCAGGATTATTGAATTTTGAAAATTATGAAAATTTTATCGGAAGGGATAGAGCCATTTTTAAAGTTTTTTTTATATGAAAAAATTGTAAGTATAATGTCGAAAGTGTTTTTTAAGACTAAGGGTCTGAAAATGGGCAAATAAACAGCCAAACCCTTGCCCACCCCAGAAAAATGGTCTAGGTACGCCTATGCTTGTGTAGTTAAAAATTTTTAACATTTCTTTTGAAATTCTATTGGAAATGCTGTATTTAATATCTAAATATTTAATTTTAATTTTTTTTGTAAGCCAGCCAAAAGAGTTTTCAAATTTACTTGAAAAGAGCTTACGCTCGATTTATTTTTTGGAAAAGAGCCATTTTTTTGTGAAGCTCTTTTTCATTTTTTGAGCTTATTCATTGGGCTCACTTATTTTAAAAAATTGAGGAAGCAATATTTTTTTAGCTACTAATATTTTTATATAAGGGCGAGTAACGTTTTTTGGGTCGTTTAAAAAAAGAGCGAGCTGTTTTAGGGCTCACTCTTTTTTTTAAAAAGAGCAAGAGTCCGAGCGAGTGAGCTTTTCTATCCCTGGTAATTACAGATAAAAACAACTACTGAAAAACTGCCATGTAGTAACTTTCAATCTTTTTTGAGTGTAGTTCCATATTCTGACAAAAATTTTTTGCATATCTTTCATTTTAAGTAGCATTTTCTTAATTTTTTAAAAATATAAAAATGGATACATTTTCTCCATTTCGGATACAGAAATCGCCAGTGGTACAAAAAATCAAGCACTGACATACCACTGGGTAACCACTGTGTTTAAAATAAATAACTGGCAAAACACTAATTTGGGACGCTTTGTCAGCATTTGCAAAAAGCGTTTTGCCAGTATTTGTCTTACAAAAATTTCGGGGTTTATAAAAAAAATCACTGGCAAAGAATGGGCTTAAACGGCATTCACACCTAAATCTTAAACACATGTTTAGCTAAAACACGTATTTTAGTTCTTTATTCTACTACAACTTTTGTAATAGAATGCATCCTTAGAGTGATATGCCAAGGTTTGCAACAAGTGGTTATTCAGTGCTACCTAGTCAGAAATTTCCAGCGGTACAAAAATCAATTCACTGGTAGACCAATGATTTTATAAAAATACTGACGCTTCGTTAAAAAAGGTTTGTAGTCAGAAGGTTCCGAGTTCAAATCCGGTTGCAAGCAAAACATTTTTTTTTATTTTTTTTAATTTAAAATTTTTTTGGTTTTATAAAATCAATGTTTTTGTTTGTAGGAAGCTTCTTTAAGACCAACTTTTTTTTTATATATTAGTTCCAAAAAACTGTTTACCAGTACTAGCGTTTTAGCACAGCCAGTAGTTGTCCAGCTGTTATCACTCATTTATGTTTTTTGCCACCAAGTATTATATGTGTCGTTAGCTTAGTGGGTAGAGCAATCGTCTGCCAATCACCGCAGAGCCAAAAATATATATATGAACTTTTTTTAAATTTTATTTTGGAAAATATATTTCCAGACCACCTATTTATTGGTTTTGCCAGCATTTTGCCAACGTTCAAAAATTTTGTTCCTCCAGTGCTTTTCCGGTGCTTTTTAAACAGCCGGTCCTTTTGTCTAATGATGTTAGCATTTTGGGAATGGGAAATCACTTTTTGCCAGTACTTGTACCACCTGTTAAAGTGCTTTGCCACCGCTTTCCTGTTTGTATTTTTCTGACTGGGTAGCTTTTTTCTTCACTTTTTCTTGACTTTTTAGGGTTTTATTTGATTTTTTTCTATTCCTTTTAAACTTTTTCGGTAATAACCAAAAACTTAAAAAACACCTAAAAACACCTAAAAACTCAAGAAAAAGTAAAGAAATTTTTTGCAAAAATATTTGTTTTTATCGAATATTTTTTTCTGTTTTAATGCATATTGGTCTTTTTTACCTGCATTTTGAAGGCGCATATTTTTAAGTAAGAAATTCCTTGCCCTAGTAATTACCATCAAAAATAACAACTACCCTTTAATTCACTAATAACTGACATTAGGTAACAGCATTTTTTCATCTTATGTGTTAACAAACGCAATAACATTATAATAATAATTATTAATTATACTATTAGTTTATTTAAAATAAATACCTTAAATTATGATAAAAATTAAATTTTACAAAGAGTGTGTCAAAACATAATTTTAGTAACTTAAACAAAATAAAAGCAAATTAAAAGCACCTTCATACAAGCATATTGTAATAATTGAAAAAAAAAAATTAAATTAAATTTTTTTGACTTACCCACCAAAATATTGAGCACTTATATTGCTGACACATAAAAGCGACAGCATTAATGATAACATGACCCCTTTCATGGTGTTAAGAATTTTCAATTTAAGAGAAATTTCTGGAATTCCGTTAACTTGAGTAAAAAATATAAAAGAAATAATTTAAATTTTTTTTAACTAGGTACTTTTTTTTTAATTATACTAAATTGGTATTTTCTTGCAAAATAAGGTCGTTACGAAATGATGTACACTTTTCCAGATTTTTCTTTTATGACACTCACTGTATGTTGAGAAACTAAATACACCTTTGTTGGATCTTTCTTTGTTTTAGTTTTAAAGGTAACAGAAAGTATTACTTGAAGATCAGTAATTTTTTTAAACTCAGTTTAAATATTTTGATGTTAAAGCGTTTATTTTTTCTTATTCACAGCACAGTTTAAATCCTACTGAAGCAAGAACTTGTTTGTGCCGGTATTTATAATGTCCCGTCTATGTCTCACTACAATTCCCTCTACAAAAAGTATATTGTAAATATATTTGTGTATACTTATATTTTGTAGTGCTATACAAACTGTTTACTTTTTGTTAATTTTTTATGCTGTGTCTCAATTAATAGATACACCAGCTCAGCGTTTATACTTGTCCATGTTGTGTATGTATTTAGTCTCTGATCATCAAAATGTTTTTTAACACTATTACTACCTTCCGTACATCAGCTGGATATATTTTATTAATTACCTAAGATTTTATCTGCATAACCTAAACTGTAATTTGAAATTTAAATTAGTTCTGATAAACTAGTTGTGTTATGGTAAACTACACTCTAAAAAGTTTGACAACTACTACATGACATTTATTTGTGTTGTAATCAGTAGTTGTTGTTTTGACTGTAGTTACAGTTGTTTTTCTATGGAAAATTACAAAACAACTGTTATGATAGTTATTTAAGAAAACAACTAACGAAAAGTACTGTAATTTCGTAACAGTTATTTAAAGCAGTTATTTTTAATATCATAATAAATAACTACCAAAACCGTATTTTTAAATTAAGCAGATATAAGCAATTTTCAAAAACAAACGGTTTTGCAACAGCCTCACATTTCGTCTAGAAATAGCAAACTTTTTAACCCTTCTCTCGTGTTTAGAATTATTGGAATAATAGAAACTTTGTTTTTGTATTTTAAGACTGTAGAAATCCGATGGATGGAGAAATATATGAAAATTAAATATTTTTAATTAGAAATTTATTAAGTTAGTTCGAGGCCAATTTCTTTATTATGAATTAATTTAATAAGTACTTGCATGATCTCTTCAATTTTAACCTTTTATTTAAAAAAAAAGGTGATTTTTATTGGAAAGTATGCCAAATAGCTAAATTGTGATTATGTTAACGTGTATGAAAAAAAAATACATATATAAACTATGAATTATAAATTTATTGTCGCCAAAATTAATTTTATTGCGAGAATACCACTTTAACCCCTAAATTCATAAACGCTTTGTAAAATTATAGGAGGTTTATTGAACAAATTTTATATGAAAATGACGTTTTGTAAACCTGCTGTAACTTTACAAAGCATTTATGAATTGTGGGATAAATATTTAAACAAACATTTTTTAATATTACACTTTTTGTAAAAAAAAACGCGTGTTTTAGATTTTTCACAAACATAAGAAGCACAACCAAGATTTTTCCTATAGCTGTTTAAAAAATATGAGTTAAACTATAAGAACACTTTGTACAGAAGTTAAGAAGAAGTGGGTTTTTTTATTAAAAAACTGGTATGTTGCCAAATGGCTACACAATACCATGCATTTAAGGGTTAAAATATATTTTTATATTACAAAAAAAATTAACTGTAAAATTTTTGTAATAAAAATTTGTCAACATTAGTGTTCAGCAAAAATTTTACTAACACATAGTCGATTGCAAATGGAAAAATCCTTGCTAAAATCTTTCAGCCTTACTATCAATATTTTCCAAATGTTAGTTAAAGTCTTCTTTAGTTAAAATATTGGGTGGCAGTATACCTTGACTTGGTTTATGATTAAAAATAAAGTCGACTTTAAATTTAAAATACTCTTTTATAGTAAGGGCCTTTACTTTTTGCTGAATATTAGCAGATTTCAAAAACTCAAAAAATTTGTAGAGGAATTATTTGCTGAAAATTTATTTCTTCTGTGTATGATAGTTTTACTGTACAAATAATTTTCTAAACTTATTGTTCCTGTGTTTAAAATAATACCTGAAAGTTAACATGTTATGTTTATTTGTCCCAAAACAAGTTCTATACCTGGTTCTAAGATTTCTAATATGGAGGAAAATAGACTAATGCTACTGAATAGGTCAAACTCCATATAGAAAGAACTGATTGTATAAGATAAATTAGACGCGTTCACACAAGGGATGCCAAATGCGATCAGATTTTGAAAATGAGTTCCTGGAATCCTTTTTGGTTCCAAGATATTTCTCGATCACGGAATTTCTCCAGATTTTGTCTTAGCTTTTTGGAGAAACAGTTTCTTTATCACAAAAATATATTTTTATAGCTTTCTGAAAAAATATATGGCAACACTGCTTCTGTGTCTTTAACACTGAAAATTTGGTAGTAAAAAATTTTATTAAATAAAAATATAATAATAATGCACATTTTGTTTTTTAATTTTCAAAAAACTGTATTTCAAAAGCTATTAATTGTATTTCAGAAATTTTAAAAGTATTTCAGATATTATGGAATATATTTCAGAAATTATTAATTGTATTTCAGAAATAATCAAATCTATTTCAGAACTTGTTGATTGTAGCTGTGTTTGTGCGGCATTCCTATCAATGATATCTCGAACAATTTTGACAGTAGAAAGCCGAAATACGTTGAAAAACTGTCAAAATCGTTCTTGATAACACTGATAAAGTGTCACACAAATACAGCTTGTTTATCATACACACAGAAAAAACAGGGGGAATATTACCTAAGAGCTATGTAATTATACAACTACATAATTTTCAAGTTAGTTTTACAAAGTCCAAAGTAAAATATCCCCTTTTTTGTAAAATATATACAATCCTTGCAAAATATATACATGTGTAGTGAAAAATATGCGAAAAATTACATATATTTTGCTAGAAACTTGCAAAACTTACTTCGAACTTATGTAGTTGTATAATTACATACACTTAGATAAAGTTTTTTTTTCTGCGTGTAGTTAATAGAGAAAAATTTGTAAATTACATTTCATAATTTCTGAAATATAATTGATAATTTCTGAAATACAGTTTAATAATTTCTGAAATACAGTTGTGAATTTCGGAAATACAATAAATAATTTCTGAAATACAATTGATAAAACTGAAATTCAATTGACTAGTTCTGAAATACAATTCATAAATCTGAAAAATAATTGATAAGTTCTGAAATACAATTGATAAAACTGAAATTCAATTGATTATTTCTGAAATACAATTGATAAATATTAAAAACTTGATACAATTGGAAATAGTGTAGAGCGTTAAAAATTCAATTTAATAAAAAAAATATAATTTTATAAAAACATTTATAGAAAATTAAATTATAATTTTATAAAAAGAAATTCATTTTATCAAAAAAATTCATATCCGTGAACGGTATCGAACTCGTTACCTTCTGAGTTTAAACCTTATTTGAACAAAATATTGTAATTTTTTTAAAATCAGTGCTCTGCCAGAGTATTATTTTTTGAACTGTTGTCAATATCTGTCTGGTATCTTATTTAATCCCAAATAAATGGAGATCTTACATAGTACCCAAATATAATGCGGGATCTAATTTTATCTGTCGTTTTTCTGGATAGTTTTAGATGTCAATCCCTAAATATATTGCTGTTTCTAATTCGATCTGCCATTTTAATACTGAAATAAATTGCTAGATCTAATTCGATCTGCAATTTATGGGATAAATTAAGATCTTACCAAATCCCCAAATATATCACTGGATTTAATTCGATCTGCAATTTATCGAAAAAGTTAAGATCTTACGCAATCCCGAAATATATTACTGGATCTAATTTGATCTGTCATTTTTTGGACAAATTTAGATCTTACTTAATCCCCAAATATATTGCTGGATCTAATTCCATCTGCCATTTTTCGGATCAATTTAGATCTAAGTTTATCCCCAAATATATTGCTGGATCTAATTCGATCTGCCACTTTTTCGGATCAAATTAGATCTAAGTTTATCCACAAATATATTGTTGGATCTAATTTGATCTGCCAAAATTGAGATCAAATTAGATTTAAGTTTATCCACAAATATATAGCTGGATCTAATTCGATCCGCCATTTTTCGGATAAAATTAGATCTAAGTTTATCCGCAAATATATAGCTGGATCCACCATTTTTCGGATCAAATTAGATCTAGGTTTATCCCCAAAGATATCATTGGACCTCCCAATTTTGAGATATAACTTGATCTTAGTTTATCCCCATATATACAATGGGATCTAATACGATATGATTGGATACGCCCAATTTTGAGATCTAATTAGATCAGCTAGATATTACAGCAGATCTTAAACAATATCAAATTGGATATGATTAGATATTGCGCGAGATCAATTTATTTTACTCGGGTGTACAAAAATAGAAAAAAATAAAAAGTTTACAGTGAAAACTACAAAAAATTATTATTGTGTAAAAAAAGTTCCAAAAAAATTTTTTCGACCTGAGGGGCAATTCTGTAACTTTTTAACGACAAAATTACGTAGTTAAATTGACAAGTTTTCATAGTAAACTGACAACTTAACAACCGAATTTTGTCGTTAAAAAGTTAGAGAATCCCACTACTGGTGGGTTTCTGTGCCAGCACGTTCCTATGCAACCCCCATACAAAATATTAACTTCTTATCACCCATGAAAAAGAACTTCTGACTAGCATATATTTATTGCAGCATTAGAAGTTGTTTTTTAGAACCCATTCCTAAGGGAGTAATTCTTTGTGATGTAATGAAGGAAGTGATTCATTTAGAAGTCATTCCATTTATTTTTGCTGAGTAATCAGAGACTGTTTCAAAAGATGGAATTTAAATACGAGTGTTGATATTCTATTTTTGGTTACATTTGTTTTAAATAATACATTCTGAGTTTGCAAATAAACACTAAAATATTTTATTGTGGTAAGTAATCAAAGACACAATATATATTAAATTTTATCTCAGTAAGAGGAAACAACCGGTCCGATCTTGTTTTATCAAAGGAAAAACCTTTGTTTTCATCTGTATACGTCAGGTAGTAAACAACTGGTACAGGACTATTTTCATTACTAAAGCCCAGTATTTTGTTTAAAAGAGCGAAAAAATTTCGATCTATCTTTGGACCCGAGTAAAACGGGTTATACATTATTTTATATTATTTAATACAATTATGTCTCGTTATATATTGCTTTGTATGGCACTATATATAATAAGACGCAATTTTTGTCTTTCGAAAAATTTTTATATGACCCAATATCTAAATATATCTTTTTACATATGTTGTCATATTTAATCAGATCTCGACCATGGAATTTAAATTGTAAGACCAAATATAGCCCAGTTTCATGTTCAATTTAAATTTCATTTAAGATTTTATCGAAATCAATTACAATCCATTTTTAATTGGAAAATATTATTTTACAAAAACAAATTTTGGTATAAAGTTCAAGTGATTTAAAAAATAATAACATGAAAACGAAAAACCGGTAAAATATTTTTTAATAGAATCTAGGTGATATTATCTGACAGATGACCCATACATTATCGACGTTGCAAATATTATGTTAAAACCCAGCAAAATCTTTCATTACCAAATAATGGGTTATATAATAGAAATTCATAGCTCCGCACTACTTATATTTTGGCGTCTAAACTCATTATTTTTGTTTGGCATGGTCGTGTTTATAAGTAGTCACTAGGGTTTGGGGTTCGGGAATTCCCGGGCGGGAAACTACTGAAATAGTGTTTTTTTTTTAACAAAAATTACTTATATAGGTGGTTTTCATTAACAATTTTGTTCAAAAATATTTTCTGGGATTCCCGGGAATAATCTTAGTTACAATCATAATTAATCCATCCACTTTTTCGCTACATTTTCAAATGATCCTGTCTATTAAATTGATACGAAAAAAATTACACCGCAATTTCGCAACAATTCCACACAAGTGAAAAATCATTTTTTTTTATATGGAGTTTGACAGCTTTTTTCGCAAAAGTACGAACAAAATACCGGGCTTAATATCCAAATAATATGACGTACATTCAGAAAAATATGTTAGTAGAAAGTTCTTAAACGGTTTTCAATTTCACTTTACTATTTTTGTATTAATTGTTAGTAAAAATGTATACTTTAGTAAAGATTTTTGCTATTTTTATTTTACAAATTACTAGTGTTTCCAATTCGGTTAATCGATTAACCGATTCCTCGATTAATCGCCTCTATTTCGGTTAATGTCGAAACAAATAATTTAAAACTCAAATAATTATTCGAGCCGAATAATCGGTTAAAATAGGTCGATTAACCGGTTACATTTTTTATATGGAATTTTTCCTTTGTTTTCCCAAAATTTTATAATTTTTTAGCTAAAAAATTGCAAGAAAAGTTCAGAAAAATAAATACTAACGAAAATACCATCAAAATCTTTAAAAATCGAGTGAAAGAGGTCCTTAAGGCTTTAGATACCTTTTCTTGAGCAACGTTTTTTTTTGCGATTTTCGTAAATTTTTTTTGTTCGTTTACTATTTTTTTTTACAATTTTTTTGTTCGTTTACTTTTGAATATTTTGACAACTTTAATACCTTTTCTCTATTACTAGTTTTACTAGAAATGTATTCTTACAAACCTTTTGTATCTAAAGTTTTTCAGATTTTTAAAGTTTTTCTAAAGAAATAAAAAATCTACATTAAATTTTCATTTGTAATAGTTTTAGGTTTGCTTTCCTTAACCTACTAATATTTGACAAAAAAAAATGTAACTTTAAGTAGCTTTAGCAGCATTTTTACACAACTCTTTCTACTAGTATCGTATAAGAAATATTTCAATTTAAAAAATCTCAACTTTTCAGCCTAGAATATGAAAACTTTTTTAGATACATCGAGTACCTAATTTCGTAAAACACTTGGGTGAAGTGAAGGGAACTTTCAATGTAAATTGTTTTTGTAACAAAAACAATTTCTATAGAAATAACGCAACACTTCACCGAAGTGTTTTAGAAAATTACCCACCGAGTTAAGTAATATGCCACGTTAATATATAACAAAAAGAGGCAGCTTTTTGAATTTTTATTTATAAAAATATTAAGGAAATACGTTTTTTCAAACCCGTCATATAGACCAGCTGCAATTAATATGTGCGTTCCCGTACGTTACCGCGGGTACCCGCGGGAACCCAAAACAGCCCAAACAACAACAATTTACACGTAATTTTGAGTACGGGAACGACTTTGGGCTAGTTTGTGTAACTTCGGTAAAGTACGGGAACAGACATAATATTGTAATTAATATGCATTAAACGATTAATCGATTAATCGCCAATTTTTCGAATAACCGACCCGAATAACCGGTTAATTAATTTTAGTGATTTTTCGAATAATGCTCTAACCGGTTAACCGCCTACGTCGAATAATTGGAAACAGTACAAATTACTAAATTTTTAACTAATTTTCGTTGCTTACTTAAAAACAAAAACACAAATTTTTGAAACCCGTGTAATCAAAGTCAACAAAATATTCTACTAATTGAGAAAAGGGACATTAAAGGATTTTTGTCTTTTTATAATAATTAAAACTTTTACTTACCCGTGAAAAAAAATTTATTCGGTAGCATATCTTTTTTTATTTGGCATCATACTAAATTATATAAAATTTTATCCGGAAAATGGATTAATCAAATTTTATATAAACGAATAAAAAAGATATTTGAATTGATATAATTTCATTCAATTTTATCGGAGTTTTGGTCTTATTCAATTGCATTAAATTTTGTTTGTTTATATGAATAAGTATAGTGTAGTAAAACAACCAATTAATTAACTGAGGGAATTATCTGAATGATATTAATAAATTTTTGCACAAAACCTATGAATTTCACTAGGCCTCGTCCATTGAAACTTTTTATTAAATTAATGGAATTTTTGATAAAATGTCAAAATATTCATTTTATTTATAAGAAAACTTTATTATTTTATGAAAAATTTCATTATAACTGGTCCAGCAGACTTCTCTCTGTGTGGATTATATAATCCATTATCAGTTAGTAGTAACTGCACAGAAGAAAAAAATTAAAATAAAAATCACACAAATCTCAGGCTTTTTTTCTTTTTATATAAAAAATTGTCTACTTATCTTTAAAATTGGAAAACACATTAACTTAAATATGAAAAAGTTTAACTAGAATCATATTTACTTTAATAAGGATAAGCATTATAGCCACCAATTATAAAGTTTCATTTTAAAGTTTCTTACTTAAATAAAATACCCTACTAAGTGATGACTAAACACTGGCCCTAATATTCATACTTTATTTACAGTGTTCGTAAAAAATCAATTGTTAATTAAAATCTGATATACACTGCTGTTCTGAGTTTAGAGGGTTTTCATTTAGAATGGATTTCTAAAAGCACATGGAATTAAAATATTCGGAAATTTGCTGTTTTGGTATTCACATATTAAGTGCGTTCCCGTACGTACCCAAAGTTAACGAAATTTACCCAAAGTTACCGAAATTTACCCACCCAAAAGCGTTCCCGTACTCGAAAATTAGGTAAATGAGAGCGCTAATGAGAGTGTATTATTGTTTCTCTTTCTACCAAAATTTACACAGACGTTTTCTTCGGGTTAACTTTGGTAACATAGCTGATGTTAATATAAACAAAAAACAATTGTGAAAATAAATTTTAAATTTTGATTAAATAATTTTTTCTTTTTCTTCCACTTTTTTTTGATTCCGAAAGAAAATGTTAAAATTTATAGATAGATTTAAATTAATCTTTTTATGTATTAAATGTTCTACAAATTTCAATATTTTATTGAAAATACAAAGAAAACATTTCAAAATTTTGTTCACAAATGTTTTTTTTTAATAATTTAATAAATATTTCATAGAAAAAAGTGCATTCGTTTTCACTTCCACCCAGCTTTTTATACACGGAATATTTAACAAAAAATTTTGTGGATGTGAATCACAAAACAGCAAAAATGTTCGGAATGTTCCACTTTAGAATTTCTTTATGTGGATTCGGAACTGAGAACAGCGCCGATAGTAATTTATTTAACTATAATTTTTTCTCTGTGTAGTTACTTTTCTTATAATTTAGTTTGTTTGTATTTATTAAAGTATAATAATAGTAATAATAAACGAAATGAAATGAAAATCGTTATACATATGAGTTTTGGTAATCTCACAATTTACAGAAACGGAAAACCTTAATTCTATAACATTATAAATACACATAGTGGTAATAAGTTGCTATTAGAAAAAACAAATTAATAATTTACGAAGGAAAGTACTACTTATTTAAAACCTTCGGATTAAGTATATAATTGTATTTAAATCTACATACATTTTGTTCGATTCGAGATAGTAAATAATTTTATCTAAAATATTCTTGGGCCACATTTAGTTTTATAAAGTGTTGTTCGAAGCAATATACAAATTTACCTTCAACGAGATATAATTTGATCAAGTATATGTATTTGTATATGGCATATAAAATGATATAAGAGAAAAGATATTTTAAGATAAGAAAATTTTTAAAATCGGAATCGCAGATAAACTCATATTTAATTTTATACTTTGTTATTCACTCTCTAATATGAATAGATACAATTGGATCAAATCTAACTTCATCAAATCTAATCGTTTTTTCACGGGTACTCATTTAAAATTAAACAAATGCCCATCTTATGCGAAATAATCGACATTGACAATTACAAGTTTTATTTTTGTTTTCCATCACATTTTTGAAGATTTTTATAAATATCATGGAGTGATACTAATATTTAGTAAAATTAATTAGAAATTTATTTATTTAGTTCGAGGCAAATTTCCTTATTATGAATTACCATAAGTACTTTTTTCAAAAACTGGTATTTTTTTTTATCAGGATACTCTCCTGACAAATACTTCACAGAGTTTTTGCTTTCAAAAACATCTAAACTTTCAAGAATGAAAAGACGATTGTTTCGGGGATTTTCCAGGTCCCCTTCACCACTGCCACCACTCCCTTCGGAGTCACTTCGGTAGTTTTTGCTCAGGTCTAAATGAAGTATTAGTAAATTTAGCAGCAAGTTTAATAGTTAATTTAGACTAAGCAAAAACTACCTAGTTTTCGTATAAAACTAGTTTTTTTATTATTTTTTATATATGCGTTTTGACAAGTAAAAACTAGCAAGAAAAAAAAATTGTTTTTACTTAGTCTAAATACAGTATAACTAACCGAAAAAATTAATTTTTGCAGTTTCATAATAATTTTTGTCTTTTGTTTAAACTGTACTTGTAGTTTTTTTCACTACATTAGTCAGTTGACTTTTACAGTTAAAAATAACTACATATTGCAGTTTATTTAAATGCAAATGTAATGCAAACATTTCCATCTGCAAATGCAGTTATTTTAACTATCATTTGCAGTTGATTCTACATACATAATATCCCGTAGAAAATCGGAAAAATCGAGGTTTTCTCATGTGGGAGCAGTGGGCGTTAACTGGTTAATATTAACGGCATTTACCACATAGATTATTTGTCGTTAAAAAATATGCCATCATGAAATATCAAGCTTACAGAAATTTTTTGTTAAGACCCTCTTTTGTTCGAATAGTGTTTATGTAGGTACAGGGTGCGGCTTAAGTAACTATATGATTATTGTAACTTCTTTGCTTGTGAATATTTCATATTTTTTTCTATGTCAGGAATTAAACTTGGGAGAATATAACTTTTATTATATATAACTTTATTTTTATCATTAAATTTTTTGTTTTTTTTTTTCATTCCATTCAATATTTATTTAAAAAACAAATCATATAGTTACTTTAGCCTCACCCTGTACTCTGCCAATTTCAAATAAATAATAATGAAGACATTTTGGCGTCTATGATCTCACTTAGAAAATCTTCAATAAAAATATAATGCAATTTTATAAATGCAATTTATAGTACTTTAGCTAAATTTGTAATAGTTTTTAGGCTTAATATAAAGAGTAAAAACAGAAGAGAACTGAATATAAAAGAGTATACAAATGATTGCGTATAAAGAGGGAAACGTTCAGTGAAAGTTTGATCCAATAGGTTTTATTTTTTTCTTTATATATAAAATTATCATAATTATTTCGAAAATTCTGAAGTTTTTACACGAGGTTATCAGACCTTTTAAATTTTGCTTTAATCATAATATAATAGTTCAATTTCAAAAATTAATTCAAAAACGTTTTTTATTTCGTGAATTAAATCTTTTTTAATTCACACGAAGTATTTTTTATTTACCCAGCAAAAATATGTGTAAGTCATTCAAAACAAACAACTTTTTAATTGGTTACAATGGAGCGATAAGTGATCTATTTCTGTTTCGAATGTATGTGCTTTAAAACAACTTTCAAAAATGTATATATAATGTTGTTTTTTTTTTTTGTAAATCCATTTGTTTGTGAATTACGAATTTATTAGAGATTCCATTTTTTTATCTCGAAAAAAAAACAAAATAGTTAATTTTATTCGCGTACTTTATTAATTTACGATTAGTTACATATTTTTTAATTATTCGTACATATTTTAAAAAATACTTCAATTACAGTTCCCATTGAAAAAGGGAAGGTAATAAAGAATTGGATCCCATTGAATCTCCTCGACTATGACCCAAATATGATTTCTTTTTTTCACTAAATGCAAATATATAAAACTTAACAATTAAAATGTATTGTTAAGGATCTATGTAATTCGCTAGCGTACACCAAAGAAATATGTTAATAAAATTTGTTGCAATGTTAACACATTTTATCGTTTAAAACAGACCCATCAAGAGGTTGGTTAACAAATGTTACAATCCCTTACTCGTTGCTTATACACAAAAAGATCTATAAATGTCACCTGCTTTAAATGTCGATATGCTTTAATTGGCACTACGCCTTGAAAGTCGTAAAATCAAACTAAATAAATATTTCTATAGTGACAAAAAATATATTATTTCTTCAACTAAAAAATAGATCTTAAAAAAATTACTGCCGTCAACTTTAAAATGTCAAGAGGAGTTTGCCAATTTAAGTTCCAAATTTTAATTAAAGTTAAAATTTGGTAAATGATCTTCTTCAACATAAGAATTTAACTAAATAATCACGTATTGCAAATTATAGCATTGGAACTTAATGCATCGTTTAATAAAAACGTTGATTTTCAGCTAACGATGCATGCCTTGCAAAATTCAAATGACGACATGGTATTCCCCTTCGAAATATGTCTGAGGAAAAACTGTCCTCCAACGGTTCTCCGATTTTTTAATGAATTTAAAGCTAAAATTTCAATCATAGATCTGCGGCTTGAGCAAATTTATAATGATGGCCTTATTACTATAGAGTTGTAAAATGTCTATGCTTTTCTTTCCTTTATTTGATAAAAAACAAATATGCAAAAAATAGTTTCCTAGTATGCTTTAATATTCTAAAAATTCCTTAAGTAATGTTTTTAAAAAATTTAATCAGAGTAGGTAGGTTACAGTTTTTAGGATGTAGATTATCTTTAAACTGAGTTTATAACCGGAATACTGCTTCTAAAATGTGATCTATTTTATTTTCTTTCAATGAAGACCAAAATTCTAAACGAGGAAAAGTTGTTCAGGCAATTTTTTTTAATAAAATTGAAGTGGCTGATATAATTCGTTTTAGGTTTAACTAAACTGACATCCCAAAAACTCGGCCTTAGTGAGCCAAACTGATTTTAAAAAAAATTTTGGTTTTGTCTGATTTTGACTTAATCGAATTGATTCAGATGGAAAAGAAGCGTTTCCTTAAAATTGTCCTACAAATAATAATAAATTGAAGCTTTTTTTACACAATAGGTTCAGAAATGGGTTCTGTAAAAGCTAAACATTAAAATTGCCTTTAAATATGCTATTTCATACATTATAAAAAGCAAATTTAAATGACTTAAAAATCTATTATATTATATATTATAAATAGTACTTCTAAATCACTCTAAAAATGCAAACAAAATGTACTCGTATTGATGTGATGAAAATGTATACCTAAAAACCATACTTTATTAACATCATGTAAATTACTAAAAAAATGCTTAAATTGAACTACTGACAACATGGGACATCACGTGTAAAATAAATCAGTGTTAGAGCTAAATTGTAACTACTCCACAATCAGTTGATGCTATTCGGAGTGCTTTTAAAATAACTTTTTTGTTATGACTTTTTTTGCTGAGTATTTGTATTCGCAAATTTAATATACATACCCAGTCAGAAAAATACAAACGGGAAAGCGGTTGCAAAGCACTTTAACAGGTGGTACAAGTGTTGGCAAAAAGTGCTTTGCCATTCCCAAAATGATAACATCATTAGACAAAAGGACCGGCTGTTCAAAAAGCTCCGGAAAAGCACTGGAGGAACAAAATTTTTAAACGTTGGCAAAACGCTGGCAAAACCAATAAACAGGTGGTCTGGAAATATATTTTCCAAAATAAAATTAAAAAAAGTTCATATGTATTTTTTTGACCCTGCCGTGATTTGAACCCAGGCCGTCAGATTGGCAGACGATTGCTCTACCCACTGAGCTAACGAGACATATAATATTTAATGGCTACCCAGTCAGAAATCGCCAGTGGTACAAAAAATCAAGCACTGGCATACCACTGGGTAACCACGGTATTCAAAATAAATGACTGGCTGAACACTCATTTGGGACGCTTTGCCAGCGTTTGCAAAAAGCGTTTTACCAGTATTTGTTTTACAAAAATTTCGGTGGTTTATTAAAAAAACCACTGGCAAAGAATTGGCTTAGAGTGATATGCCAAGGTTTGCAACCAGTGGTTATCCAGTGCTACCTAGAAAATGCTACCAGGCGTACAAAAATCAATTCACTGGTACACCAATGATTTTATAAAAATGCTGAAGCTTCGTTAAAATATGTTTGTAGTCAGAAGGTTCCGAGTTCAAATCCGGTTGCAAGCAAAAAATTTTTTTTGGATTTTTTTTAATTAAAAATTTTTTTGTTTTATAAAACCAATTTTTTTTGTTTGTGGGAAAGCTCCTTCAGGACCCACTTTTCTTTTGCCCTCCCAACACTGGCATACTAGTTACAAAAAATTATTTGCCAGTACTAGCATTTTGGCACAGCCAGTAGTTGTCCAGCTATTATCACTCATTTATGTGTTTAGCCATCAAATATTATATGTCTCGTTAGCTCAGTGGGTAGAGCAATCGTCTGCCAATCTGACGGCCTGGGTTCAAATCACGGCAGGACCAAAAAAATATATATGAACTTTTTTTAAATTTTATTTTGGAAAATATATTTCCAGACCACCTATTTGTTGGTTTTGCCAGCGTTTTGCCAACGTTTAAAAATTTTGTTCCTCCAGTGCTTTTCCGGCGCTTTTTGAACAGCCGGTCCTTTTGTCTAATGATGTTATCATTATTGGAATGGGAAAGCACTTTTTGCTAGTACGTGTACCACCTGTTAAAGTGCTTTGCCACCGCTTTCCCGTTTGTATTTTTCTGACTGGGTAAACACATAAATGAGTGATAATAGCTGGACAACTACTGGCTGTGCCAAAAGGTTAGTACTGGCAAACAATTTTTAGTAACTAGTATGCCAGTGTTTGGAGGGCAAAAAGAAAGTTGGTCTTGAAGGAGCTTTCCCACAAACAAAAAAATTAATTTAATGAAACAAAAAAAATTTTAAATTACAAAAAATCCAAAAAAATTTTTTTGCTTGCAACCGGATTTGAACTCGGAACCTTCCGACTGCAAACATTTTTTAACGAAGCATCAGCATTTTTATAAAATCATTGGTTTTCCAGTGAATTGATTTTTGTACGCCTGGTAGCATTGGCTAGGTAGCACTGGATAACCACTGGTTGCAAACCTTGGCATATCACTCTAAGCCAATTCTTTTTTTGTACCACTGGCGATTTCTGACTGGGTATGTATATATTGGTTTTTGATTCTATAATTACACCTATCCCCCGTTTTACATGGTAGATAGGTTCCCGAGAAATCCGTGTAAAATTTGTACACTCAAAAAAGTTTGACAATTACTACATGCCAGTTGTTTGTGTAGTAATCAGTAGTTGTTTTTAACAGTAATTACCGTCGTTTTTCTATGAAAAAATGCAAAACAACTGTTAGACGGTTATTCAAGAAAACAACTAACGAAAAGTACTGTAATTTCGTAACAGTTGTTTAAAGCAGTTATTTTTAATATCATAATAAACAACTGCCAAAACAGTAATTTTACAGTAAACAGTAGTTTTTGTTAGTTATTTAAAAATTAAAAATTTCGTTGGATTTTTTTAATTTTAAAAATTCTTGTTTAGTTTATATTTGTTATTATTGATATATTCCTAGTTTGCAAATAATAATCATAAACTTGTATTGTAAAGCAATATAACAGGAGAACCGTTTGGAATTTTTACTTCAAATTTTAAATCGATTGCCCCCAAAATTCATAGTATTTATTAGTTTTATATAGAAAGGAAACCAATTGGACCCCGACACTCTTCAAATTCGCCCTTTAAAAAATTGTCATATGTAGGTCCATACAGCATGCGATTTTTGATTTCTGTTTTCTTTTAAAAATTAAAACTAACGTAAATTATATTTCCATGTCCTTCAAATTACACGTTAAAATTCCAGTGCTATTAACTTTATTAAAAATCGCTAAAAACAAAGAAAAATTTGGTCATGTTTAAAGTGCTACACTTTTAAGTCTGGCGACTATTTGTAAATAAAAAATAATGCAAGACTTAAGGAAATTTTATAGGATTTCCAAAAATATAGTTTGTACAGAACCGATCAGTACTGCCTAAATTTTACTATGTAATTTGATAAAAGGTTGATATCGCTAATTTTTCGTTAAAAGCTACGCCCACTTAAAACAAATGACAAAATACAAAAACAAACTACGTTAAAATTCGTGGCGAATTTAGCCACTATTTTGATCTTTAAAAATAAAGGCAACAACAATAAAATTAGAAAAAAACTTGAATTGACTTAAAGACGTGTCCACAACTGTATAAAAATTCAAAACGTAAGTTTTATGCAAAAGCTTTTCTTTTTATATAAGGTACAAAATTTACGAATTCGAACATTTTTTTTCGAATCGAGTTACGAGGTAACCCCCAGTTTTATATTGATTTAGTTATACATCCCTGTTCTGAGTTCCGAAACTTTTTGATTAGAGTGGATTTGTAAATTCACACGGAATTAAAAATTTCGAAAATTAGCTTTTTCTACAAAATTTTAATATTCATAGACTAATTTTAAAATAAATTATTATATAAAAATTGTTGTTAAAAAATATATTCTTTCACTTTCATCAAGCTTTTTCTACACGAAATAAAACGAAAAAAATAATTCGGATGTGGATCACGGAACAGCAAAAAAATTCGGAATGTTTCACTTTTTTTGTGGATTCGGAACTCAGAACAGCGCCGATAGTTTTACTTACAAACAAATAAAAAGTTAAAAACAACATTATGCTCATTTAAAAAAAAAGAGGATTTTGATGTCATATGACGACGCTAGGATATGGATTAAAAAAGCAGAGAATTTACAATAACGGTAATGGTACTTCAGGGTCATTTATTTCTGTGACGATGCTTTAAGGGTATCTATCACTGCTGTTCTGAGTTTAGAGGGTTTTGATTTAGAATGGATTTCGAAAAGCACATGGAATTAAAATATTCGGAAATTTGCTGTTTTGGTATTCACATATTAAGTGCGTACCCGTACGTACCCAAAGTTGACGAAATTTACGCAAAGTTACCGAAATTTTCCCAAAAGCGTTCCGGTACTCGAAAATTGGGTAAATGAGAGCGCTAATGAGAGTGTATTAGTGTTTGTCTTTTTACCAAAATTTACCCAGACTTTTTTCTTTGGGTAAACTTTCATAACACAGCTGATGTAAATATAAACAAAAAACATTGGTAGCATTCGGCAGAGAAACCTTAAACTGATACCGGTGACTTGTAGCGCTTTGTGATAACTTACTCTGCTGAACGATGTTTTCTTTGTTTTGTTTTTAAATACATTTTTTCTATATTTTCCTTTGATTTTTTAAATTTTTTGTTTTTGAATTATATTTGTATGTTTTTATTTGTCAATCATACAAAATAAAAAGTTTTTAAAAACAACAACAACAAATGTATCACTATTTGATCCAAAGTAGCAAACATTTTTCACGCTACCAAAATATGACAGCGCTACCTGAGCGCTCAGAATGAGCGGTTAGTGATCAGGTCGTTCAGCAGATAGTTGCACAACTGTTGTAGAGCTGTTGACTGTCAAATTGTATCTGCCGAACGCACCCATTGTGAAATAAATTTGAAATTTTGATTAAATATTTTTTTCTTCTTCCCTTTTTTTTTTGATTCCGAAAGAAAATGTTAAAATTTATAGACAGTTTTTAAAATTATCTTTTTATGTATTAAATGTTCTACAAATTTCAATATTTTAGTGAAAATACAAAGAAAACATTTCAAAATTGTGTTCACAAATGTTTTTTTAATAATTTAATAAATATTTCATAGTAAAAAAGTGCATTCGTTTTTACTTCCACCCAGCTTTTTATGCACGGAATATTTCACAAAAATTTTTGTGGATGTGAATCACAAAACAGCAAAAATGTTCGGAATGTTCCACTTTAGAAATTCTTTATGTGGATTCGGAACTGAGAACAGCGCCGTATATTACAATTATTTCGTTATCAGTATTTCAAGGAAACGATATTTTAATTATTTCGGCAAACGGTATAATGGTATTTAAGTAATTTCGGTAACGGTGTTTTAAGGGTAAAGGTAGTAAGTTGAAAAGGTTTCGAAGCGATATCGGTATTTTAGCGGTATTGCCTGCCTGATTAAAATTATTTTTCTGAAGTAAAATGCACTTTGACTTTTTACTTTCTGAAATACAATTTACATATTCTATACATTGTTCTTTTTCTGACCTGACATTTTTTTTTTTTTTTTTTTTGTTACCAGGGGGGTTATTATGTAGTTCGATTCGAAACGAAAATGCTTTCGAACAGAATTTTCACATTGAAAATCGAGTATTAAAACCCAGTTTTTAATGGGGAAAAACATTGTATGCTGGACAATTTCATACACGTTTTCAATATTTTACCCATTAAAAACTGTTTTTTGGTACTTTATTTTCAATGTGAAAATTCTGTTCGAAAGCATTTCAGTTTCAAATCGGATTACATAACCCCGCTGGAATAACGATAGTAAAATCGCCAAAATCTGGTGCAGCATCGAAACACTATCGTTAAGGCAAGCGATTTCGATATCGAAAATGATATCAGATATGATAGTAAAATCGGAATCCTTTTAAAATGAATTGAAATAAAGTCAATGATGAAAAATTGACAATGAAATCGTTATATTCAGAGAAAATTAATTATACAGATAGGAAATCAAAACTTACACTACTCAGCGGTAGAGGGTGCTGTAATTTAGTATTAACTGAGCAACTATTTAGTATCAGCAGGCCTATATTTAAAAACTCAAAAACTGCTCAAAATAAGGAAAAGACAAGCGCGGATTATATTCAAATAATAAAATTTTAAATATCCGTTTGTTTATTTGCTTTGTTGTTTGTTATTATTTAAATTTAAAAATAAAATTGTAAATTTTTTTAACAAAGTACCATCTAGTGATAACGATGTTTTTATAACTTATTTTTTGATGATGCCATACCCCTGGTTATATTAAGAAGAAAAGTCCAACTCACCCAGATTCTGCAACTAATTGCCCAATACAAAAAAAGTATGAATAGCCAAACTTTGTTTCCGAGAAATGTTTGAAGTTTTGGAAATAATGAATGTTTTGAAGTATACTTTAGCATTAAACCTTATCGAAAACGATATTATATATCATTTTCGGATATTTAAGGTGATAGCGAGTTCTTTTTATTGGGATGTTACTAATTTGAACATCACTTAACAATTAATGACTGTTTTTTTTTTCGCCCGAAATTTAGTTCTTCACACAGAATATTGCCAGATTACCACAGTAGAAATTGGATTCCGTTTCCAATCCAATTCCGTAGCGCAAAGTACTTTATTGTTGTAATAGATCCAAGTGAAATACAGAAACATTTATATTCTTATACATTTTTTTTATTTACCACAGCTTCTGTTAAACGTAAAAAAATATTTCTCATTTCAATTCAAAGTTCAAAATTAGTCAGAGAGGGTGGTAATTATTTTTTTAATTTTA